>JARWIR010000071.1:0-1436782 GCA_029959085.1 Nemophila menziesii
TTTTGGAGGTTTTATGCTCATGAACAAAACCTATGGAGCAAATGGGTTAATGTAAACATTCTTAAAAACAGAAGCATCTGGAGTATTAGTCAAAAGCAGTATCACTCTTGGATATGGAAACAGATGTTAAAGGTAAGAAAGTTTGCCTTTGACCTTATATATCATGAAGTGGGAAATGGTGAACTAACTTACATCATGTGGGACAAATGGGTGGATAAAATGGATATTCAGGAAATTTTAGGGGTTAAAATTGATGAGGCTAATATTAGCTGCAATAAAAAGTGAAGGAATGTTTTGGTAGAGGAAGGTGGAGAATACCACCTAATATTGCGCAAATTGTCCCTAAAATACAAGGAATTATACTCAATGATGCTAATGATAAGATTATCTGGACTGAGAGTATAAAAAATAAGTTTTCTTTTAAGAAAACTCTTATGAAAATCTCAGTACATGAACCTCAGGTTGAGTGGTTTGATATTGTATGGGCAAAAGCTTGTATTCCAAGGTGCTCATTTATCTCTTGGCAAGTTGCGATGAGCAGGCTTCCTACTAAAGATAGGATGCTGGAGTGGGGATTGAATATTAATCCTATTTGTCTATTATGTGAAAAGGAGGATGAAAGTAATGACCATGTGTTTGTTAACTGTAAATTTTCAAATGCTATACTTAGCCGCTTATTGGCAGTTTGTGGCCTTAATATAAATATAAGTAATGTGGAGGACCTGCTAGTAAAATTAAAAGTTGGAGCTAGTCTGGAAGTTACTAGTGTTATTGGGGTTTGTGTAACTACTTACATTTATTTTGTATGGAATGAAAGAAATAGGCGTGAGCATGGAGAATATGCAGCTAATGAAGAAAGACTTTACAACAAAATTACAACATATATGGCTGTTAGACTTAAAGATAGAAGATTCAAGAATAGCAAAGTGAAGAAAGTTATTGATGATTTATATAATAGTTAGACATTAGTTCTCTTTTTATTTAAGAAGTCATTGTAATGTCTCTATTTCATTCATGAAAGTTGTAATAGATTATGAAATAGGTGTTTAAGTGTTTACTCATAATAAATGAGTAAAAGTTGTAATGTTTTGACAGTTTGAACTTCATTTAATAAAAAGTTTTGATTTGCCGATCAAAAAAAAAATATTATTTTAATTTAGTTAAAGAATTACAATTCATCAAATTATTTGTAATAACAAAAATTTAATAGCGACTCCTATTATAAAAAATATAGAATTTTTTTTCCTCCAAGTATAGGTCAGATTTCTAAATGATTTTGAACTTTTGAAATTTCCCAATTAGTCCTACAACTTTGCTTTTATCCTCCGGTTACTTGGAGGAAAAAGGACTTTTTTCAAAATTTAATCAAATAATATAAGTGAATTTATATTAAATAAAAGATAATTCAAAAATTATTCATATACACAAAATTATAGGAAAATAAAAGTGATTTTTACCCAACGTATCTTGGAGACATACCCTATAGACCCAAACGCCCCCACCACATCTATCATTTTCTTTCCCATAAAAGGCACTATACATTTTATTATTTCTTTTTTTTCTCCTTAAAAAAACAGTTTGAGTTATGTGAAGTTTCTCAAAACTTAAATTTTGAGTTATGGAAAAATTTCCAAAACTCAGATTTTGAGGTTTGGGAGTGAACTCAATATATCTTAGGAGGATAAAATAGATAGTGCGTTTTTCGAGGTAGTGGACTAAGCTGTAAGGGTTTATTGAGAATTAACCCAAAATTTAACACTATATGCCAATTTTTTTTAAAGATTTCCCTACCATTATACCCATTTTTGTTTCTTCTTTACTATATATATCAATTTATTTCACAGTTTTTTAAACCCTACAAATATGTCTTATTGATCTATCTTCTCCACTCACAATAACATTTCCTTCTCTTTTTTCTTTCTTATCTCTGTTCTTTCTTCTCCCTGTTCCAAACCTCACATCCCTCTTTCATCTCTCCATTTCCGAAGATCACATCCCTCTTTCAAACCTTCCATTTTCGAAGCTAGCTGAAGATGTTATTGTTCGAGCTTATCCTTTTTCTTTCGTAAGCCATGGATGGAAAATGGAAGTTCTGTTTTTAGGTTGAGCAAGGAAGTTGTATTTTCGAAGCTCCGACCTTTAATAGATCCATTTCCTAAACGACCTCATGAGCAAAACGAAGTTAAGGTAGAACGTATCTCCATCAACGACTACCATGGTGTAAATCTCTTTTTTTGAAACTCCGTCTTCCAACTCTGGCCTTCAAATTATCCATGGCTTGAAGTTTCATTTTCAGAGCTCCGTGTTTTAGCTCCGGCCTTTAATAGATTCATGTCCTGAACTAACTAACTAGCATAACAGAGTTAAGGCAGAATATATATCATTCAAAGTAAATACAAAATTGAAAACCCATAGAAAATTTAAAAACCATTACAATAATTAAAAATTCATCAAATGATTAACCTAATTTATCAAAGGATTAAAGAAATATTTTTTTTCAATTTTCTATAAAATATAATAGAGATGGAGTAATGAAGAGAAGACACGTTTGGTGAAAAGAGTAAGAAAGCAAATATAAGCTTGGTAACATGTTGATGAATCACCTATATAACTAATATTATTGGACTCCTTTATAGTTTTGCTAATGAGCTTAACATATATTTATTGGGCTTAATGGGCTTGTCTTAATATGCCAGGTTCTAAATCTAAATGTGATTTTTGTTTTATTTGAGTATTAAGTAGTCGTCTTCCAACCCTAACGCTGCCCCTTCTCTTCTGTAATGTCGAATCCTAGCCCCCAACCTTTCCATATAATACCCGACACATTAAGCATAAAAAATCATCAGTAATCTACACTATGGTGTATTATTTTCTTAAAATTATTATTTAAAATATTATTAAATACTCTGATGCTTCCCTTTTTCAAGGGTTCCTTTCTTTTCTATTCTTCGATCTTCTATTCTCTAACTCAAGTGTGTTTATACTTTTAAGATCGTTGATCATTACATTTCAATGAAGAACCAATTCTGAACAGGTTTAATTTTATTTATTTATTTACTTTGTTCGTGGCAAGATAAAATCTGTTTGTTTTACAATTTGTTTGTTCTTTTAGTAGTGGTTGAATTAAATTAATTTTGTCTGTTTGGCACTGATCTTGTAAAAGTGATGACTAATCTCTCGTCTTTTGATTTTCTTATAACATTAGTCCTAATCTTGCAAATGTAACATATAAGTCCCTTATCTTTTTGTGAGCACGTTAGTCTATTATGTTAGCCAAATTACACATTTAAGGTAATTTTTTATGTGTAATTTTTTACCAGTTGGGCAACTAACATTTTTTTTATCACCATCCGTCCTTGCATCAAATTTCATCGATTTCTTTATCCTCAAATCCACTTGGCAGCATGCATTTTCGTAATAATTAATAGTGAAAAATTTCAAAGGGTCTATTTGGGGAACATTTCCTTCCGTATAAACTTTTTCGTAATTATTCCTCTTTGTAATTTTTTTCAGCTAAACTTTCTTCCTTGTTGTGTGTGTATGTTCAATTAATTACGAATTTTCATAATTTGTTTGTTTAATTTCTCTTTGCAATTATTTTTTTCCTCAGCTAAATTTTCTTCCTTGTTTTGTGTATGTTCTATTCAATATGAATTTGCATAATTAGTTTCTGTCTATTGTTTTTAATTGAAATATAAAATTGAGTTTCGGTGTATTTTAGTCGTTTCGGGTTAATTAGAGTTTAATCACTTGTTTAATTCTTATTAAGCACTTTAATTGATCGTATTTAGTTGTTTCTTTGGTGTTTTTTTACTTTATCTTGTGATTATGTTAATTATAATAAAAGCGTGTATGTTAAAATTATGTACAATTGTTTTATATGGACGACAGAGGAACTTAACGATTCGTGGTGGCAACCGAAAAGGTGAGATACGACAAGGATTCATCATCCAACTCCAGTGATAAGGCTAAATTGTCAAATAATGTGCCGATCACACCACAACCAGTAGTAAGAAATTTATCTGGTATTGCTGGTTTGCTTGCAAGGAATTTTGGTTTGTTACCTGGAAATCAACCAATGGTAACTTCATCTTTTGCAATTAGGCCCCCTGCAAATTCTCTCTATTCTTGCTATTTGTCCATGCCATATGATTATGCTAGGGGTATGCAAAATATGAACTCTGCCCCAGCCAGAGGTAATACTTTTGGAAATATACTCGATTTGCAGGGCTTCAATATCATGAAATAAAAGAAGCTCATGAAAGACTAAAGGTTAGTTAAAACTATTCTCTTAGTCATTTCATCAAACACTTTTAAACATAACCTTAAACATAACCTTAAAACTTTTGTCTGTGTTTAAGGTTAGAAATTTTGATGTACTTCATTGCTACTACGCATATGGAGAAGATAACGAGAATTTCCAAAGACGAAGCTATTGGTTAATTGAAGAGTAAGTCTTTTTTTAATTAGTTCAATTTTATAAGGAATACTTATGCAAATTTATTCTTTTTGCAGGGAAGTATCACGCATAGTACTTGTCCAATATCGTGAAGTTAATGTAAGTATTTAATTACACATTTAAACTTTTTTTAACGGTATAATTTTTTTAAGCTAATAAAAAATTATTTTATTGTATAGGGAAATAGAATAAATTACTTTATAGGGAAATTTCTTGTTAAGGGTGAGCCTAAAGGGGTGAGAAAGATCAAGTTGAAGCCAAAAAAACTGAAGCTGAGATAACAGAGAAAGTTGCTGAAGCTGGAGCCCAAGCTGATTCTATTATGAGAGTTTTTAAGGCTAAACGGTATCTTGTTTACTCTAGACAGCTTGACTTGTGTGAAATAAAAATAAACTTTAATAACCTCTACTATTTCATGCAGAATTGATACTTTGGGTATCTTAATAAGGGTGAAAGATTTATTTGAAGGGCATCCGAACTTGATTCTAAAGTTCAACACCATGATGCCTAAAGGTTATGAGATCACACTCGATGAGGAAGAAGCCAAACCAAAAGAAACACTCGAATTTAGTGAAGCAATAAGTTTTGTGAACCAGATAAAGTTATAGCCGGAACCCAAGCTGAAGTCGGAGCCTAAGCTGAAGCTGAGATAGCTGAACCTGAAACTTGATCTACTGTTGAAAAAATGATGGTATGTTTCTCCATATTAATAACTCATCTAGCCCATTGTGTTTACTTGTGTTTGTTTGGTCTCTTATCTTGTTATTAAGTCCCTTTATATTTTGATTTTGTGATAACGTTAGTCCTTTTTCTATGTATTTTCATTATGTTACATACATGTGGTTTTAGCAAAATGACACCTTTGAAGGTATTTTAGTCATTTATCACATAAAGAAAATACAACAAAGACTAATTTTGTTACAAAAAAGAAAAGAAATTAAGGGACGAAATTATTAACAAGATAAATGACTAAATAGGTTATTTATCCATCTCCTTTTAAATACAAGAAAAAAGTCTTTTCATCTTGCTTCAAGCTAAATTTATGCGTGTGACGTATTTTTCCTTTTATTTTTATATCTTTAATGAAATACAACATTTTATGTGCAGTTTGTCCAGAGGCAAAGGACTATGAGGCGCCCTGAGATGCAACAACACAACAACACAACAACACAATAACAAAGATATTTATAAATAATATCCACTTAATAATGGTATCTTAAAATTATTATTTACTTAGAATATATTTCCAACAAGGATAATAGTTTTACTTTTTAATATGTGTAAAATGTTAAGGAAACATTATTTGTGGAGGTGAACGAGTGTAATTAATAAGAATAAATTTATTGTTTGATTTTATTGAAAGAATAAAGTTGAATAGATGTATTTAGTATTTACTTTTAAAAGATATCTTAAAAATCTATAACATTATATTAATTGGGGTAAGACTTCCATCCAATATTGGATGGTCCAATATTCATATCATGACCATTGATTAATATAACAAAACATATGTCATTAGATTAATAAGTTAGTTACTTTTTATAAGTTTAAAACATGGGTATGTGTATTAATATTATTGGTGTAGGATCATCCAATATTGGATGGAAAAAAATTTCTATTAATTGGGATAAAATACACTTTTTAGTTTAAGTAAGAATGACATGTTATATGTAAAAGTAATTTCTAAAATTTTCAATTGTCCTATAAATAAAGATAATATAAGAAGAAAAAAATATCATGGAAATTAATTTTATAAACATTAATCCCAGCAAACTCGAAAATCTCAATTTTGTCATTATTCACCGACTATATCATAAATTCACATTCAACTAAATCAAATTATTTCAGTAACTTTTATAAGTTTTTTAAAAATTATGTCTAATTGTATAAATAAACTAGTTCTTACATGCACCACATTATATGATGGAATAGGTGGAACGAGGTAGCTTGATGAGAAGCGTTTTGACAAAGTATAAAACTCCATAACCTGGAAAATAGTGAGTGAATGACAAACACACATTATACTCACAGTAAGATTATGAATCTAAGGTCACGCCAAAGGGTTCAAAGAGTGATAGACAAACACTTATATTAACCAACTTAAGAAACAAATAAACTGACAAAATAACCAATATCATAATATTCGAAAATACCTATAAACCCGAGCAAATATTACATATGAGACGAACCAAACTAGAACCATCATTCTAATCTATACGAGGGAACAAGGGGCAAACCACAGTTTAGGCAACTAAAGGAACTCTTCACCTAAAGTCGAACAAAAGAATTAACGGAAAATATAGGTACCACCAGAATATGAAAGTAGAGATAAATCAATTAAAAATTTACAAATACCCAAACAACGACTATATAACTGCAATTCCTGGAGTAAAGTCCAATCAAAGACATCAAAGAAACCTAACAATTGTTTCAAGTAAATTACCCAAATACCCAATCAACCCATGTATACCCATGTCTAACTCCACAAAGATGGACTTGTAAAATCATACTTCACGAGATGAGAGAGTTGAATCCTAAGGTAAAGTAGCATAAACTGCTCTGGAGAAGACCGTGTTGCGAATTTTTGTGTGCGTGTGTGTTTACTGTGTATAAGGAGGGAGGGGATCATATTTAGATTGTATATGTATGTGATTATAAAAGGTTGTTAGTGGTGGTTATGGTTGCTGAAAATTTGATGAAAAATAGGTTATATACAAATGAACAATAGGTTATATACAAATGAGTTGTGCTATTTTGTACGAATCAAACGTGTCCCGTATGAATGAGATTCAAATATGGGATGCAGACCGCAGACTAACCCATCCAAATTTATATTAATATTATTCTGAATTCTTTAGGGTAATCCATTTGTTGCAAAGATTTTTTATAATTTATGAAATCAAGAAGAATCATCTTACAGTTGGAAGCAAGGGTCAACCTCCAATCATTGATGTAAGATATATCGGTTTTTCCCCTTAAAGAATTCTCATTATTCTATATCACGAAACTATATAGTAGGCGTATTTTATTCCTTCATTTGTTGATGTTAATGTCATTGCTTGGTGAATTATACATACATGATAAAACCGAATTATGTTATCATGGGTGTTTTAGGAATTTTGTTTAGTGAGGGTACTTACATAAAAAATAATGGTAAATGAAAATTCCCTATATAATCCCTAAACTATATCTCTTTAATCGGTTGGTTCTCAAAATTAAAAAGCTACCCAAACAGTTTTCGATTCCGTGAAAAATTCCATCCATTTTTTACCATTAAGTCCAGTGGAAAGATGTATTTTGAAATTATTAATAGATATAATTCCCCAATAGGTCATGAGTTATATAACTATTACCGTTTTGGTCCTCAAGCTTGTCAACCACATGGCACTTAACTTTGAAAAAGGGTTAGAGTCAAGATTATTTGTTTGTGTGTGAGAGGGATAATTAATGATCCTGAATCTTTCATTTTTAGGGGAGTAGATATCACTTAACTATCCTGAATCTTTCATTTTTAGGGGAGTAGATATCACTTAACTAAAATCTGAAGTCAAATTCTTCACACAACAATTAGTTTCCTATAGATAATAAACATATTAAGGAAATAAAGAATTCAAAATCTTTTTAAACAAATATAAAGAAACATCCAATTCACATTTTACTAGTATCACCTTTTTTTAAAATATATATCAATTCAAAGAAGATAAAGTATCAAAATTCAACAAAGTATATAATAACACCTCATTGTATAAAGAATAAAAAATAAATCATAATTAACTATATGTAATATGTTATAATAAAAAAAGAATAAACCAAAATTTATTCAATTAACCATAAGATAGAAAATAAAACAATAAAATAAATTATTTATACAATGTCGTAATCTATATCAGTATATATATAAATTACATCGTCCTCTATTCATAATATAAAATTGCATGTCTCTTCCCTTCCTAATATCAAACCCTAGCCCCCACTTTTTTTCATCTATACCTAACACATTGCACACACAAAAACATCTATAAATTGTACTTAAATTTGCTAGTTAGTATCATCATTTTATAATGATTATGTGTCCTCTTTTAGAAGTTACTTCTCTTTCTTTCCTTCGATATCCTCATCTTCAAGTCTAGTGCGTTTTTCTTATAGATTGCTGACCATTTCATTTCAATAGAAGATTTTTGCACATATTAATTTTTTTAATTAATTTTTCTATTGTATTTTCAATGGCGTATAGCTTCTCATTTATAATGGATATACTCTATTTCATTACTTCGGATATTTCTAAGAGTATTGTCTTCATCCTATTGTCGCCTGGCAGATTGTATGGCATGACATGTAAGAAATAAAATAATTAAAGAAATATTTAATTAAAGGAATAAAAAAATTAATTAAGATAAGTAAATAAATTAATTATATGCCATGCAATCTGCCATGTAGGAGGTAACAAAAGAGTGAAGGGAATAGGGGATGTCAAATATCATTACTCTATATCTAATTGCTAGGAAGAATAATACTATTGTTATTTGTAAATTTGATTTATTTTGTTTATTTTTCGATATATTTTCTCATAACCCTTATTGGGTGTACATTAGTTTGAAAAACTCTTTGCTTGGAACTTGATTCGAAACATTTCAATTTTTAATCAAGTTCATTACTTCTTTCTAAAAATGAAGATAATTGTGCCGTAGTACAACGTTACATATTAATAATAGGAGGAAAGGCAAAAATAGAAGCTCTGTCATTAGGAGTATTAGTAGATTGTTTATTTTGTTGTTTTAGCATATAAATCTAAATACTCACTATGAATATATATATATATATATATATATATATATATATATATATGTGTATGTTTTGTAGTGATCTTATCTCTATTACCACTTATAAGTAGAGTAAAGTGTTTCCACTAAATGATCGAAAATGGTACGCAATATACAATTTCATCGTTCTTATAAGCTCCATCGTTTGAAAGTCTTATATCGCAAATTTACCATTTACTTGAGTATTATAGTTCCACCAAAGCATCTTCTCAGTGGTTTTAAATATTTGCTAATTGTGCAGAACACTACCATCTGAAAAAGACTGAAAAGATCTCAAAAGGTTATTTATGCTTATGGGTGATGTTTTTTATTCTATAAAAATCCAAACTTGTAAACATAAGTGTATAACTCGCGTGTTATTCTTATTTAGAATGCAATTTAGCAATTAATGTTGTAAAACGACATTAGTTATTATCAATATTTATTTTGATGCAAAATACTATATTTAAATAGTATCATTAGTGATAACAACTCTACTATCGGGAAAACCATTAGTTTACATAATTTTAATTTTAATTCTTCACATAATTTACTCTACTATATATGATAAACATATTAAACAAATTAAAGAATTCAAATTTTTGATAAACATGTATAAAATATATCTAAAACACATTTTACTTGTATATCATAAAAAAATCCTAAATATATATTATTTTAATTAAGTTAAAGAATTACAATTTATCAAATTATTTGTAATAACAAAAATTTAATAGCGACTCCTATTATAAAAAATATAGATTTTTTTATTTTTCTTCCCTCCAAGTATAGGTCAGTTTTCTAAATGATTTCGAACTTTTTAAATTTCCCAATTAGTCCTACAACTTTGCTTTTATCCTCCGGTTACTTGGAGGAAAAAGGACTTTTTTCAAAATTTAATCAAATAATATAAGTAAATTTATAAAAAATAAAAGATAATTCAAAATTTATTCATATACACAAAATTATAGGAAAATAAAAGTGATTTTTACCCAACGTATCTTGGAGACATCCCCTATAGTCAGACCCAAACGCCCCCCACCACATCTATCATTTTCTTGCCCATAAAAGGCACAATACATTTTATTATTTCATTTTTTTCTCCTTAAAAAAACAGTTTGAGTTATGTGAAGTTTCCCAGAACTCAAATTTTGAGCTATGGTAAAATTTCCAAAACTCAGATTTTGAGGTTTGGGAGTGAACTCAATATATCTTAGGAGGATAAAATAGATAGTGCTTTTTTCGAGGTAGTGGACTAGGCAGTAAGGGTTTATTGAGAATTAACCCAAAATTTAACACTATATGCCAATTTTTTTTTTAAAATTTCCCTACCATTATACCCATTTTTGTTTCTTCTTTACTATATATATCAATTTATTTCACAGTTTTTTAAACCCTACAAATATGTCTTTCTGATCTATCTTCTCCACTCACAATAACATTTCCTTCTCTTTTTTCTTTCTCATCTCTGTTCTTTCTTCTCCCTGTTCTAAACCTCACATCCCTCTATCATCTCTCCGTTTCCGAGGATCACATCCCTCTTTCAAACCTTCCATTTTCGAAGCTAGCTGAAGATGTTATTGTTCGAGCTTATCCTTTTTCTTTCGCAAGCCATGCATGGAAAATGGAAGCTCTGTTTTTTAGGTTGAGCAAGGAAGTTGTATTTTTGAAGCTCTGACCTTTAATAGATCCATTTCCTAAACGATCTCATGAGCAAAACGAAGTTAAGGTAGAACGTATCTCCATCAACGACTACCATGGTGTAAATCTCTTTTTTTGAAACTCCGTCTTCCAACACTGGCCTTCAAATCATCCATGGCGTGAAGTTTCATTTTCAGAGCTCCGTGTTTTAGCTCCGGCCTTTAATAGATTCATGTCCGAACTAACTAGCATAACAGAGTTAAGGCAGAATATATATCATTCAAAGTCAATACAAGATTAGAAAACCCATAGAAAATTTAAAAACCATTACAAAAATAAAAAATCCATCAAATGATTAACCTAATTTATCAAAGGATTAAATAAATATTTTTTTTTTAATTTTCTATAAGAAATAATAGAGATTGAGTAATGAAGAGAAGACAGGTTTGGTGAAAAGAGTAAGAAAGCAAATATAAGTTTGGTCGAAGCTCTGTTGTGGTGTTACGGAAATAAATTCTGGATCTTTATGACCGCATGGACTGGAGTCTATTTACACACAGTACGATTTAAAATTCAAGAATAAGGTAGACATATGAGTAGTTACTAGTATATCTGAAAAGCTAAGTTTTTAATTTATTAGATTATAGTGTTAGAAGAGATTGGCAGGAGTGGATCAGTTGTGGGGACATGTTAGTCTTTGAACAGAATATGCAGAAAGTTTTGTTAAGTTGCCTTATTGGAAAACGATGTAAATTTAAAGGGTTATCTCTAACTCCCATAAAAGTCATGGATGTTAAATTAAAAAGCCTAATCTTGGCAAGCAAAAAAAAATTGTGAATTAGTTGTTTTCGATTACTGTTGTCAAAATTTAGTAAAAAGGAGTCTCTCATTTGACTTTATTTTAATTTTAAGAGTAATGATATTTATCACTCCTTTTTGGTTCATCCTTATATCACCTTTCATGTATGGCATTAAATCAAAGAGAGAGAAAAAAACTAATTAGCGTAAAAAACACTTGGATTAGTTTTTGAAACCTCCACATTGGAGGTGATATAAAAATTAACATAAAAAGGGGTGACAAATATCATTACTCTAATTTTAATGACGATGAGTAAATGTTTTGTTTGACCTTGACATTTAAAATGGTCAATTAAAGATGACATTTGTTCTTTAATTGTGTAAACTATCTAATACTCGTCGCATTGGGTCCGGGTCCACACTCAATTAATTTTTACGTTTGACACCTAGCCAGGTGATATTATATATCACTGACCACACTAAATGGTTTTCATAGCATAAAAATACTCTCACATCTAGCTATATTACTATCTTTCTCCAGATCTGAGTCCATGAATTCTCCTAAATGTTCAGAAGGTATGCAATGTGAGCAAGCATCCCGTCGTTCCAGTAAACGGAAAGTGCCAGTTAAAGGCAAACCGTGGACTAGAGAGGAGCACATGTTGCTTCTTCTTTTAGTATATAATTTTTTTCTAATTTGCTTGATCCATTATTTTCAGCTATATTTAGGTGGTAGTTCTTTTACCAATAGCACTACATAACATGAATTCTCACACATTGCTTATTTCGTAGTATATTAGATTTGGTATCGGTTGACTAAATTTATCTAAATTTATACAAATTCGATCATATAATTACTGGTAAGCTGGATTCCTATTGAATTTGACCATAGGTCCCTATATAATGTACATTTTGTATAATAGGCCTATATTATGAAAAATAGTATTATATATCTGTATATTATTTTTTTAATTACTTACCCAACAAAACCTAATATTATATAAAAACCCCTATATTTTTATATAGAAAAAGAAAAATAACCATATATATATATATATATATAAAAACACAATCAAAGCGGTATAAGATAAAAAAATTAAAATTTAGGGGACCAAGTAAAGATACTTAACCTGGCTTCACTATTGGATAGAACTATTCAAAGAACATACTTGCAGATAATTAAAAGACATTGCCCATAAATTGTTCTTTAAGATTATTTCTTCATTAATGTAGCAGTTTAATTGATAATTAAATATTCTGATATACTACTCGACATGATTTTCTTTTTGGAACATGCTACTGTGACCTATAAAATTTCCACGATGACTTTTCTTGTAATGTAAAGCTTTCCCTATCACTAATAATCATCTGAAATTTATGACCATGTATATTCATATAATTTGACAATAAGTTCTCCTTTCTCTCTTGTGGTAGTCTGTTTATCCAGGGACTGGCAATACATGGAAAAGGTCATTGGAGTAGCATTTCGAGGAACCATGTTATGACCAGAACACCAACACAATTGGCCAGTCACGCGCAAAAATATATTCAGCGCATCAACAGTGATAAACCAAAGAAAAGATGTAGTATGTATGATAATATTGGTTCCACATCAGCTAGAGACACATCCGTATTATCCACTGGGAAGCTGAATGACGCGAATTTTGGAATTTTGGACTCTCAACCATCAGTTATGAAAATACCTTTTACTGCGGCAACTTCAGTAGGTCCAACTGATATCACAAAGGATTTGTGGGTCTCAGCTCACAAAATGGAATCCATTCCAGGCACATCTACTCCTCAAACAAGTTCAACTAGAGGAATTGAAGTTAATGAACTTTTTGAATTTGCGCTGGCAGATATGATGATCTCTGGGAAGAAGAGTGGCCCTTGTCAGCTCACTAGTGATGGAACATATGAACTAATGCCATTCATTGCAGAACCAACTCACCCAGCTTCTATAGGTACGTCTCTTGAGTTACTGCCTTTCCCTGAGCAATTGCCATCTTTCACACAGATGATTCCCCCTGAGTCAACCGCACAAAATTCATTTGGGTACCTAGGGAATCTCACATTGTCTATCGATTCCAGTATGGAAATCCCTCAAAATCTGCAATATCCAGATCAAGTTCCTGTCAATACTTCAAAAGAAGAAATCATACTTCCTAATCCATCTGTGAAGCGTGGCTAGATTGGTGTTTCTTAACTGATGAAATTTCATGTTGTAATTTATGCATTTCGTTAGTGTAATATGGGTTGTATTTGTAAGGATTTTTATTGCATTAAGCGTAATGTTTGTGGTGACTATGTGATTGTTTTTATTGTAATGCAATTGTAATTACAATTCAATTGTTTGTGTTACCTTGTGTTAGTTAAAATTTTCTATTATAAATCTAATTTGGGGACTTTTGAAGATAAACAAATGGGTAATGCCTTTATCTTTATGTATTGCCCCCTTTATGATTACATGTATTGCAAATATAGCCCTCTAGGATATGTGTATTCCAAATTGAGACAATGAGTAAGTTAACAGAAAAAGGGTAATCCTGAACAACCTAACCGTCATCCAAATAAATGATTCCTCCATTTATACACCCCTCTAATATAACAATTGATTTATCATCAACCATTTCGATAAACAATGTATGGCTATTCTTAACTTTCCTCTTCCAACTTTCCACTATTATCATGCATTTCTGCATAGCATTTATTTGCAAGATTTTTATACCTAATTCTCTTAGAAGCTCTGAGTACACTTCACCACTTTTCTTTCCTTTTTTGGGCTAATAAAATTGTGACATAAAGGATTTTTGATGTTAGGTCTCTCAAAGAGATTTTAAATACTTAAGAGGTAGTAACGTTTATAGAATCACAAATCTAACCACAATAATTTAATCTAGGAGTCAATCTCTTCATAATCTAGAAGTTTCTAGATTTAGGAACTTACTAATTTTTTTTCGTGACTTGCTTAATATTGATAACTCTAATATAACAAAATACAATTATTGGTTTATAATTTTCAAAGTGCCCTTCTAAAACTCAAATCATAATGATATAAAGTGAATAGAAAAATCTTTGTAAGAATAAAATGCAACTAATTTTAATCCATTTTGTGTGTTAAAAATGAGAAATGAAAGAGTCGTACTTGGAAAGCAAAAAAATTAGTAAGTGCACCATTATGTCCACAAATATTCTCTAGTATTAGTAAACTTAAGTCATTATCTAGTTCAATATCTTAGCGAGTGTATCCTTTTTTTGCATTATTATTTTGAGTTCACGACATAATATATTCTTCTAATCCCTAATCCATCAACTTAAGTACACTTTATTTTATTGATGACAATGAAACAATTTACCCTCTATTATATAGATCTTGTTCTAGTCATTGAATGGATTAATTTTTACACAACTGATCAAATCGCACAGTGCCAACCCGAACCATTAGCAAAATACGCGATCGCTTCGTTCTCCCAAAATTTTGACGTTTTCTCCATCTTTTTTAAATTTGAGTATAAAAAATATTTATAAAATACCCAAAAAAAATTCAAATATAATTAGATAAAGTTTCCAATTTATTTAATGAATATGTCAAATTAAGATATTTAATTGAGCACATAATTTAATTTCAATTTGTTCTATGAGATAAACATGATAGTGTTAGATCGATATTGATATCATGAATTAGAAAAAAAATCAACAACAAAACCGGTAATAGAAATTCTAATTTTTTCTAATAATTGTTTTGTATTAAATAAATATGTAAGGGGCCCATTGACCTAACATTTTGATAAACTTTTTGTACTCAGATTCTTCACCATTATTGGCTACTCTTGATGGAAATGAAGAGAGGAAGATTTACGTTAAAAACCAAATCTTTTATCTTCAATTTTTTCGGTGCTTTATCACGATTATCATCAACCACCAACGAATATACTACTTCCTTGACAATGTAGTAAATCTCTTATTGGATTGAAGGCAATTCTCTCTCTCTCACACACACAGACCTGCGAGGGGGTAGTTGTTTCCCGCTCCTTAGAGAAATTTCCTTACACTTTTCGTGACTTTCATGATTTTTGATAATGCTCAAGATTTGACCTTGATGTTGGATTTGTAGGTGGTTGGAAATTTGAGATATTTGGTTTCCTAATATCTTGAAAGAAGTGGAATGTTCATGCAACCTTTTTTTTCTTCAATTTAAATCCCATCATCATTATTAACGTGTTCAATGTTTTTCGTAGGTCAGTATTGGAGCCTTTTTTGGATGAGAAGAGAGTGCATTTTGAGCAAGACTTTCCACATATGCGCCATACACAAGATTTGGCGGAGCTTGATTACAATAGCCTTGTACCTCTTATAGTGATTTTGGGACCTTAGTTGGATGTTGTTCCTTTGAGATCATGTTTTCCTTGATAAGCATTACCTTGATTCACGACTTGACTTGGATTTGAGAATCACAAAGCCAGATGGTTACAATTTATGTATTGGTACCCTATACCAGGCTAATAGTAGTTCCCACATTTCGACACGAGAAACAGCAAATTAGGATTACTGGGCACTCTTCCAAACTGTGAATGTTTACCGAACAACTCGAACACCCATATGATTCTTGTACTACATTTAACTTTAATTTCAATCTTTGGAGACCTTTTTTCAAAACTAAGGCAAGCTATTCAAACTTATTATAAATTGTAGAAAAATTGACATACATGGTTGTATTGTTACCTAAATGTATGGCACTGTTAGTGAAATTGGAACTAGGGCTCTTGAAGTTGGCAAACTTCTCCTATTCTCTACAATCTTCTCCATGCAAATAACAACTTGATTCAGATCCATTAACACAAAACAACGACCACAAATATTATAGACCCTTATTCCTTAAGTCTTCTCAAGTCTTTTACAGAATATCGTTAGTTGTAGCTTAGGAGCGTACCTATATGAAGTTGGCACTTTTTCAAACATTGTTGAGATTATGTCTATGTCTTTCCTATGCGTTCACCAACTTCTTGTTAAAAATTCACGAGGTCCATTCAATTATTTATTTTCATACTTCGAGGGTTGAATCTGTTGATAAGTCTAGCTTTAAGTTCATTCCATGATGGTAATAGCTTGGGTGGCTAAAGATCAAATTATTCACTCACATCTCTGGTTAAAAAGAATTGAAACAGAAAGTTGTATATTTGTTCTCGTGTAATACCTTGAGTAACGTAAGCGTCACATATCTACATGAAATTCCAAAAATACAGACTAGATCGTGATGCACGTCTCCATTATAGTTCCAGTAGTTTGGGAAATGGTTAAACATACTGAAATCGGGAGAAAATCTCATTGGTTGAATGGTTGGAGGGCGAATCCAAACCTTGTTTCCTACTTTGATTGTTTGGAGTATTTGGTGAAAATCCTTCATTCCTATTAGATTATAACGGTGGTTGACGTCCTTAAGGGACTTGGTTTTGATTGTTCCCTTCCATTCAAGGTAGAATAACCTCCAATGGGAGTAGTGGATTCTCGTTATCATCCAAGTTCAAATTGACATTCAAGTTTCCCATCTCTTCTTGCACTTTAATCCCCTCTCTTATTTTCATTGAGCTCAAGAAACCTGTCAGGGTTTTTGAGCATGCACCAAATTTAAAACCTACAAAAGAAAAAACCAAAATACGAGAGTAAAATTAAAAAAATAAACTCCAAGATACATTAAATAAAAAAACCCTATTAACAAAATAGTCCCGACAAACGGTGCCATAAATTTGGTGGTCCTCGAGGTTTGATATAAAATCCATACTCAGGGTGAAATCCTTGTAAGTGTAAGATTCATCCCAAATATAAGAGTAAGTATTGTTAACCGTTCTCCACATGGTATGTAAGGTTAATTGTTTGTTTTTTATAAATTTATTAGGGTTTGAGCTGCAAAATAGGAAGTAACATGTTGATTTAAATATTTTGTTTCAATGAGTGGATAATAAGAAGGGACTAAAATGAAAAATAGAAGTTCATGTAATAATATAAAATATGAAAGGGACTAAAATGAAATGAGGTGAAAGATATCGATGAGAGTAGCATAAGTCTTTCTAGTATACTTAGTAATAGAGACAATGTAGACGTTTCATGAAATAAAGGCGAATTGATCTTTTCGCGTTCGTGGGGATTCTTCAATCACCCCTCCCGGGTTGAGAGGGGCAGTTCTAATGATGCTAGAAACCTATCTTGGGTGACCTTAAAAATTCATTCAGACACACAAACACTAAACTTATCTAATATTCAATTAGTCAACACCTTACGAATCAATAACGATTATAAAATGTCTATATACTAGTTCCGTATTCTGATCTCCTTTCTTGTCCATAATCAAAATACTAATACAAACTAATACTTGATCAAGGTAAGGTATGTAAATGAACACAAATATATATCCAATAGAACGTAACAATTTATTTCAAGATGATTATTCCAAAATACGAGGAAACACCAAATTAATCTTCAATTGTTCATACGTCAAACAATCCTCAAGTTATAAGCGTTTTAGTTCAGAATGAAAAAAAATACAAGGTTCATAGTAGTCATATTAAATGCTAAGATGAAAAAGTAGAAAAAATAACAATAAGAATCACGTAAAAATGACAATCAAAAAGGTTGAATGGTGATGAAACCCTTGTTATTTTTGTACAAGGAACGTCTCCTAACAAATAATTTCTCCTTTCCACCTAACTATCATTATCATCCAATTAAATAATTATTATTTTGAATAATTTTTTTACTTATCTCTTTCATCTCCGTAATTTATTAACACTTTCTTTCTCCGTCTGTCAATATATTTGATCTCTTCAACACTCCATTCCTTCTTTCCATATGTAATTCTCTATTATTCTTTTCATTTGTTTCTTCTTATCACCATTATAATTATTTGTATTTATATATAAAAAAAGTTATAGTATTATGGATATGGTCAGTATTATTTATTTAAAATCTTGTATACATAGAATCGAAAAATTTCAACAAAAATTAATATTTGATATTTATACGCAAAATATGTTAAGTATCAGGATCGCCAACTTCTTGATTAATTAATATTACGTTTACTAAATTAGTACCAGATTAACAAGGAATTTTTTTCCCTACCTCTAACATAACATCCCTTCGAATCTACAATCTCCACTTATAATCTTTGAAAATCACAGTGGTCCTTTTTTTTTGTTTTTTTTTATGTGAATAAAAAATGAAAATAATGGTGAAAGAATATGGGATGGTCTCTATAAGTGGAAGAAAATGAAAGAAAATGAGAATTTGAGATGGTATGAAGGAATAAATGATTGGAGACATATAAAATATATTGGATTAAATTGCAATGGTTGTGACAAGAAGAAGTAAGCGAACCAAAAAAAGTAACAAAGAAAGAAAGTGTTTAGATGAGAGATTCAAGGAAAAAGATATTGTTTTAATTATTAAGTATTTGATTGGTTGAGAATAAAAGTTAGATGGAGAAGAGGAATTTTCAGTTAGGAGATAATCCTTTTCCTTATTTTTCTCCTCCAGGCACTTGAATGCCTTGCATAAATTTGTGTGCCTTTTTTTTACCATCTCGTGGTCTCGTATCAACCTCGTACCTAGGAGATGCACACTTAATAAACACAATAAAAGCTTAGATCGACTAGCAAATTAAGTAATATCAAATACTAGTGATAAATTCCATAAATGAGTCCAAAAATCCCTTAAATGATATCTCATGACACTATAAAAACCTATTCCAAAATACAAAACATCATAAGTCATCTAAATGTGCATAACCATGATACTTAGTTTACGAAAACACGAAGAATTTTTATGTTTTATTATTTTCAAAGAATTCAAATTCTTCTTGTCGCAATATTAACTGAAAAAAGGTTTAAGTGTGATGGTAGGAAAAAATTCTTAAAGATTTGCATTTTTGTCAGCTAAACTTAGATCAAAGTAAGATTAGCCTTAATTGGTACACCTAATATATATATATATATCTTCATCTTTCTACAGTGTTCAGCGTTTATACTGTTATTTGGATAGTATAGAATAAGAAAATATTCGCACAATTTATTGAAACTACTTCCTTTCGTAGTTCACGACGTCTAAATTCCAAACCACAAGCTTATTAAATCTATAAATTATAGTTGAATTAATATTAAATAGAATATAATTCAAAATTTATTCATATACACAAAATTATAGGAAAATAAAAGTGATTTTTACCCAACGTATCTTGGAGACATCCCCTGTAGACCCAAACGCCCCCCACCACATCTATCATTTTCTTTCCCATAAAAGGCACTATACATTTTATTATTTCTTTTTTTTCTCCTTAAAAAAACAGTTTGAGTTATGTGAAGTTTCCCAGAACTCAAATTTTGAGCAATGGAAAAATTTCCAAAACTCAGATTTTGAGGTTTGGGAGTGAACTCAATATATCTTAGGAGGATAAAATAGATAATGCTTTTTTCGAGGTAGTGGACTAAGCTGTAAGGGTTTATTGAGAATTAACCCAAAATTTAACACTATATGCCAATTTTTTTTAAAGATTTCCCTACCATTATACCCATTTTTGTTTCTTCTTTACTATATATATCAATTTATTTCACAGTTTGTTAAACCCTACAAATTTGTCTTTCTGATCTATCTTCTCCACTCACAATAACATTTCCTTCTCTTTTTTCTTTCTTATCTCTGTTCTTTCTTTTCCCTGTTCTAAACCTCACATCCCTCTTTCATCTCTCCGTTTCCGAAGATCACATCCCTCTTTCAAACCTTCCATTTTCGAAGCTAGCTGAAGATGTTATTGTTCGAGCTTATCCTTTTTCTTTCGCAAGCCATGGATGGAAAATGGAAGCACTGTTTTTAGGTTGAGCAAGGAAGTTGTATTTTCGAAGCTCCGACCTTTAATAGATCCATTTCCTATACGACCTCATGAGCAAAACGAAGTTAAGTTAGAACGTATCTCCATCAACGACTACCATGGTTTAAATCTCTTTTTTTGAAACTCCGTCTTCCAACTCTGGCCTTCAAATTATCCATGGCGTGAAGTTTCATTTTCAGAGCTCCGTGTTTTAGCTCCGGCCTTTAATAGATTCATGTCCTGAACGAACTAACTAGCATAACAGAGTTAAGGCAGAATATATATCATTCAAAGTAAATACAAAATTGAAAACCCATAGAAAATTTAAAAACCATTACAAAAATTAAAAATTCATCAAATGATTAACCTAATTTATCAAAGGATTAAAGAAATATTTTTTTCAATTTTCTATAAAAAATAATAGAGATGGAGTAATGAAGAGAAGACACGTTTGGTGAAAAGAGTAAGAAAGCAAATATAAGTTTGGTAACATGTTGATGAATCACCTATATAACTAATATTATTGGACTCCTTTATAGGTTTGCTAATGGGCTTAACATATATTTATTGGGCTTAATGGGCTTGTCTTAATATGCCAGGTTCTAAATCTAAATGTGATTTTCGTTTTATTTGAGTATTAAGTAGTCGTCTTCCAACCCTAACGCCGCCCCTTCTCTTCTGTAATGTCGAATCCTAGCCCCCAACCTTTCCATATAATACCCGACACATTAAGCATAATAAATCATCAGTAATCTACACTATGGTGTATTATTTTCTTAAAATTATTATTTAAAATATTATTAAATACTCGGATGCTTCCCTTTTTCAAGGGTTCCTTTCTTTTCTATTCTTCGATCTTCTATTCTCTAAGTCAAGTGTGTTTATACTTTTAAGATCGTTGATGATTACATTTCAATGAAGAACCAATTCTGAACAGGTTTAATTTTATTTATTTATTTACTTTGTTCGTGGCAAGATAAAATCTGTTTGTTTTACAATTTGTTTGTTCTTTTAGTAGTGGTTGAATTAAATTAATTTTGTCTGTTTGGCTCTTATCTTGTAAAAGTGATGACTAATCTCTCGTCTTTTGATTTTCTTATAACATTAGTCCTAATCTTGCAAATGTAACATATAAGTCCCTTATCTTTTTGTGAGCACGTTAGTTTATTATGTTAGCCAAATTACACTTTTAACGTAATTTTTTATGTGTAATTTTTTACCAGTTGGGCAACTAACATTTTTTTTATCACCATCCGTCCTTGCATCAAATTTCATCGATTTCTTTACCCTCAAATCCACTTGGCAGCATGCATTTTCGTAATAATTAATAGTGAAAAATTTCAAAGGGTCTATTTGGGGAACATTTCCTTCCGTATAAACTTTTTCGTAATTATTCCTCTTTGTAATTTTTTTCAGCTAAACTTTCTTCCTTGTTGTGTGTGTATGTTCAATTAATTACGAATTTTCATAATTTGTTTGTTTAATTTCTCTTTGCAATTATTTTTTTCCTCAGCTAAATTTTCTTCCTTGTTTTGTGTATGTTCTATTCAATATGAATTTGCATAATTAGTTTGTGTCTATTGTTTTTAATTGAAATATAAAATTGAGTTACGGTGTATTTTAGTCGTTTCAGGTTAATTAGAGTTTAATCACTTGTTTAATTCTTATTAAGCACTTTAATTGATCGTATTTAGTGGTTTCTTTGGTGTTTTTTACTTTATCTTGTGATTATGTTAATTATAATAAAAGCGTGTATGTTAAAATTATGTACAATTGTTTTATATGGACGACAGAGGAACTTAACGATTCGTGGTGGCAACCGAAAAGGTGAGATACGACAAGGATTCATCATCCAACTCCAGTGATAAGGCTAAATTGTCAAATAATGTGTCGATCACACCACAACTAGTAGTAAGAAATTTATCTGGTATTGCTGGTTTGCTTGCAAGGAATTTTGGTTTGTTACCTGGAAATCAACCAATGGTAACTTCATCTTTTGCAATTAGGCCCCCTGTAAATTCTCTCTATTCTTGCTATTTGTCCATGCCATATGATTATGCTAGGGGTATGCAAAATATGAACTCTGCCCCAGCCAGAGGTAATAGTTTTGGAAATATACTCGATTTGCAGGGCTTCAATATCATGAAATAAAAGAAGCTCATGAAAGACTAAAGGTTGATTAAAACTATTCTCTTAGTCATTTCATCAAACACTTTTAAACATAACCTTAAACATAACCTTAAAACTTTTGTCCGTGTTTAAGGTTAGAAATGTTGATGTACTTCATTGCTACTACGCACATGGAGAAGATAACGAGAATTTCCAAAGACGAAGCTATTGGTTAATTGAAGAGTAAGTCTTTTTTTAATTAGTTCAATTTTATAAGGAATACTTATGCAAATTTATTCTTTTTGCAGGGAAGTATCACGCATAGTACTTGTCCAATATCGTGAAGTTAATGTAAGTATTTAATTACACATTTAAACTTTTTTTAACGTTATAATTTTTTTAAGCTAATAAAAAATTATTTTATTGTATAGGGAAATAGAATAAATTACTTTATAGGGAAATTTCTTGTTAAGGGTGAGCCTAAAGGGGTGAGAAAGATGAAGTTGAAGACAAAAAAACTGAAGCTGAGATAACAGAGAAAGTTGCTGAAGCTGGAGCCCAAGCTGATTCTATTATGAGAGTTTTTAAGGCTAAACGGTATCTTGTTTACTCTAGACAGCTTGACTTGTGTGAAATAAAAATAAACTTTAATAACCTCTACTATTTCATGCAGAATTGATACTTTGGGTATCTTAATAAGGGTGAAAGATTTATTTGAAGGGAATCCGAACTTGATTCTAAAGTTCAACACCATGATGCCTAAAGGTTATGAGATCACACTCGATGAGAAAGAAGCCAAACCAAAAGAAACACTCGAATTTAGTGAAGCAATAAGTTTTGTGAACCAGATAAAGTTATAGCCGGAACCCAAGCTGAAGTCGGAGCCTAAGGTGAAGCTGAGATAGCTGAACCTGAAACTTGATCTACTGTTGAAAAAATGATGGTATGTTTCTCCATATTAATAACTCATCTAGCCCATTGTGTTTACTTGTGTTTGTTTGGTCTCTTATCTTGTTATTAAGTCCCTTTATATTTTGATTCTGTGATAACGTTAGTCCTTTTTCTGTGTATTTTCATTATGTTACATACATGTGGTTTTAGCAAAATGACACCTTTGAAGGTATTTTAGTCATTTATCACATAAAGAAAATACAACAAAGACTAATTTTGTTACAAAAAAAGAAAAGAAATTAAGGGACGAAATTGTTAACAAGATAAATGACTAAATAGGTTATTTATCCATCTCCTTTTAAATACAAGAAAAAAGTCTTTTCATCTTGCTTCAAGCTAAATTTATGCGTGTGACGTATTTTTCCTTTTATTTTTATATCTTTAATGAAATACAACATTTTATGTGCAGTTTGTCCAGAGGCAAAGGACTATGAGGCACCCTGAGATGCAACAACACACCAACACAACAACACAATAACAAAGATATTTATAAATAATATCCACTTAATAATGGTATCTTAAAATTATTATTTACTTAGAATATATTTCCAACAAGGATAATAGTTTTACTTTTTAATATGTGTAAAATGTTAAGGAAACATTATTTGTGGAGGTGAACGAGTGTAATTAATAAGAATAAATTTATTGTTTGATTTTATTGAAAGAATAAAGTTGAATAGATGTATTTAGTATTTACTTTTAAAAGATATCTTGAAAATCTATAACATTATATTAATTGGGATAAAATACACTTTTTATTTTAAGTAAGAATGACATGTTATATGTAAAAGTAATTTATAAAATTTTCAATTGTCCATTGCTAAAAATTTGATGAAAAATAGGTTATATACAAATGGACAATAGGTTATATGCAAATGAGTTGTGCCCATTTTGTACGAATCAAACGTGTCTCGTATGAATGAGATTCAAATATGGGATGCAGACCGCAGACTAACCCATCCAAATTTATATTAATATTATTCTAAATTATTTAGGATAAACTATTTGTTGCAAAGATTTTTTATAATTTATGAAATCAAGAAGAATCATCTTACAGTTGGAAGCAAGGGCCAACCTCCAATCATTGATGTAAGGTATAGCGGTTTTTCCCCTTAAATAATTCTCATTATTCTATATCACGAAACTATATAGTAGGCGTATTTTATTCCTTCATTTGTTGATGTTAATGTCATTGCTTGGTGAATTATACATACATGATAAAACCGAATTATGTTATCATGGGTGTTTTAGGAATTTTGTTTAGTGAGGGTACTTACATAAAAAATAATGGTAAATGAAAATTCCCTATATAATCCCTAAACTATATCTCTTTAATCGGTTGGTTCTCAAAATTAAAAAGCTACCTAAACAGTTTTCGATTCCGTGAAAAATTCCATCCATTTTTTCCCATTAAGTCCAGTGGCAAGATGTATTTTGAAATTATTAATAGATATAATTACCCAAAAGGTCATGAGTTATATAACTATTACCGCTTTGGTCTTCAAATTTGTCAGCCACAGGGCACTTAACTCACATAACAATTAGTTTCCTATAGATAATAAACATATTAAGGAAATAAAGAATTCAAAATCTTTTTAAACAAATATGAAGGAACATCTAATTCACATTTTACTAGTATCACTTTTTTTTTAAATATATATCAATTCAAAGAAGATAAAGTATCAAAATTCAATAAACTATATAATAACACCTCATTGTATAAAGAATAAAAAATAAATCATAATTAACTACATGTAATATGATATTATTGAAAAAGAATAAACCAAAATTTATTCAATTAACCATAAGGTAGAAAGTAAAACAATAAAATAAATTATTTATACAATGTATGTAATCTATATCAGTATATATATAAATTACATCATCCTCTATGTCTCTTCCCTTTCTAATATCAAACCCTAGCCCTCACTTTTTTTCATTTATACCTAACACATTGCACACACAAAAACATCTATAAATTGTACTTAAATTTGATAGTTAGTATCATCATTTTATAATGATTATGTGTCCTATTTTTAAAGTTACTTCTCTTTCTTTCCTTCTATCTCCTCATCTTCAAGTCAAGTGCGTTTTTCTTATAGATTGCTGACCATTTAATTTCAATAGAAGATTTTTGTACATATTAATTTTTTTAATTAATTTTTCTATTGTATTTTCAATGGCTTATTGCTTCTCCTTTATAATGGATATACTCTATTTCATTACTTCGGATATTTCTAAGAGTATTGATATTTGTTACCCTTATTATCTTCACCCTTTTGTCACCTGGCAGATTGTATGGCATGACATGTTAGAAATAAAATAATTAAGGAAATATTTAATTAAAGAAATTAATTAATTAATTATATGCCATGCAATCTGCCATGTAGGAGATACAAAAGAGTGAAGGGAATAGGGGATGTCAACTATCATTAATCTATATCTAATTGCTAGGAAGAATAATACTATTGTTATTTGTAAATTTGATTTATTTTGTTTATTTTTCAATATATTTTCTCCTAACCCTTATTGGGTGTACATTAGTTTGAAAAACTCTTTGCTTGGAACTTGATTTGAAACATTTCATTTTTTATTTATTGGAATTATTTATATTGAAAATTTTAGTTGGATATTCCTAGTTATCATGGAAAAAAATTTACAAAAAAAATCAAAGCCGATATATTTCTAGGAAAATTTTAATTTATAATCCTTGATACATTTCATTTGTATTTTCTATTTGAGTTGGTATGTGATATTTAAGCATGTATTTTGAATTTGTGACAATTTACTCCCTTTTTTGTTTTTTCATTATGTTATAAGTGTTGTCTTCTTGTGTTAGAACACGTGGCAAACGTGGCATTATAGTTATTTATCAATATCAATAATACAGTGACACGTGAAATTAACATCAATAATGTAATGCAAATAAAAAAAGGGTTAGACTTTCATCCAATATTGGATAGTCCAATATTCATATCATAACCATTGATCATTATAGCAAAACACATGTCATTATATTAATAAGTTAGTTACTTTTGTAAGTTTAAAACATGGGGTATGTGTATTAATATTATTGGTGTAGGACCATCCAATATTGGATGGAAGAACTTTCCATGAAAAAAACTTAACATTGTCAAGACATTAAAAAATAAGGGACAGTGAATCCTCTTTTTATATTTTATTTTCACCCCTAAAGTTTAATTTTATAAAAAAATATTTTGGTTATCTAGTTTTCAGAATGTTCACTTGGTCCCCCAATTTTTCAAGTTAAATCTGAAAGCTTTAATTTATTTTTGTCTATATGTTTTTCTTGTTTATGTAATATAATATAGGATATTTTTGTCCAATATATAGACTTATATTGCACTTCTAATTCCAAAAATAAAAAAATCTCACTCGTGGCTCCTCCCTGTTTTTATCTCCTTTGGTAAATAAGTTTTTTAGCACTAAATTTATAATTGTGTTTTAATTTTTCTTTAGTTTTATTTAATGAAATAATTTTTGTATGTGCAGTTTGATTAGAGGCCGTGGATATTTGGGTTGTTTAGCTTCATCAGAATCTTCACTTGCTCCACCAAACTATCAAATTTATTTTATTAGGTTTTATTACTATAATAAAATATGGATTTTGTTGTATAATATAGAGAATTATAATGTAACTAATTTAAATAAATTCAATGTACATACTTATATTGAATTTTTATTATATAATATAGCGACCATAAGTTTTTTAAAACATGCTCATTATTTATATCTCAACATTATAATAAGCATATTTTATTCTTATTTGTTGATGTTAATGACTTTTGTGACAAGGAAGTTATTCTTATTTTAAAGTCTAAATATCTGTTATCAGAGGTGTTTTAGAAATTTTATTTAGTGAGGGTTCTCTTAATGTGATATGTCTTATGTGACAAGGAAGTTGAAGATTGTTGTTGGAACATTGTTGATTTTACTTAAGGTGGTTGGCCATATTCAATGGTGGTGCTTTTATGGAATTTACGATGTTTCAACTTATTGTATATATTAAATATTTTAGATTCATGATACCTTGTTTCTAAACTCTACTTTTTACTATAATCTCTAGTTGTTTCAATTTATTTGATTATTTTAAACTAGTCTCATTATCATTGTCACAAAACAAAACAAACACCCAATATCTAGTATCTACAATACCAAAGTATAATACTTCGAGTAGAAACTAAGCCTACAATGTAACACTAGAAAGTTAGGAAATGGCAAGTCTACATCCTATTGAAAACCTCATTTATCATAATCCATCAAAGTTTCGCAACCAAACATAAATTTAGGAGATAACTTCCGTGCTTTCAGAAAATCTTAGTGGTATTTTAAATGGTTTCCCTTCTGCGTGATCATAGACTTCAACTATTCCTAAAAGGTCTTCCCATATATCGTTCATCACAAACTTTTCTACAAGCTGATTTGTGAATATGGTTGAGATTCTTCTTCTAATACTTCTTCCAAGTTCAATCTATAATTTAACGTTCTAGATCTGTCCTTGTCATGTTAGGCTTTGAAACATGTAATATCATCTTCATGTTGTAGAAAATTCTTCCATTCACCTGAAAGTAAAAACATTTAATACAAACAATAATATATAAGAACTGTGTTGAGGGATTTAGCATGTACGGTGCCATTCCTTAATGGTTTTGAATGGTTTTAAGCATGATAATCTTCAGACTACCTTAATGGTATTTTGAATGGTTGATTATTTTTCTTTTGCTGCACCCCATCTGGTTCAATCTATTAAAAATTATTACCAATGCGAACAATTATATTTTTACCACCTCACACATCTATTATTTAACAGTAAGGTGATATGAGTAGTATGTAAATATCTTATATTCTTATTTTAGTCAAAAAATATCAAATATTAAATTTTTCATCAATATTATATGGAAGGATATTTACACTAATTTCTAAATTTATCAAATTTGCTCTATATGTAAGTGTCTTTTGTCATATGGGAAGCAAATTTCCATGAATCTTTCATTTTTTGGGAGAGCAAAACTTGCTAAGATGCTATTAACAATGATGTTCAATCTCATTATTTTGTTATGGCCTTGATATCTCTTCTTATGGGTGCATATTTCTCTTATATATAGCATGAGTAAGGACAATCTTAATCATTTAAATGTTAGGTAAATTAACATGTGCTTTGTTTAATGTTTGACACATTGATTCCTTCTTTTAATCAAGTTCATTACTTCTTTCTAAAAATGAAGATAATTGTGCCGTAGTACAACGTTACATATTAATAATAGGAGGAAAGGCAAAAATAGAAGCTCTGTCATTAGGAGTATTAGTAGATTGTTTATTTTGTTGTTTTAGCATATAAATCTCAATACTCACTATGAATATATATATATATATATATATATATATATATATATATATATATATATATATATATGTTTAGTAGCGATCTTATCCCTATTACCACTTATAAGTAGAGTAAAGTGTTTCCACTAAATGATCGAAAATGGTACCCAATATACCATTTCATCGTTCTTATAAGCTCCCTTGTTTGAAAGTCTTATATCACAAATTTACCATTAAATTGAGTATTATAGTTCCACCAAAGCATCTTCTCAGTGGTTTTAAATATTTGCTACTTGTGCAGAACACTACCATCTGGAAAAGGCCGAAAAGATCTCAAAAGGTTATCCATGCTCATGGGTGATGTTTTTTATTCTATAAACAATCCAAAGTTGTAAACATAAGTGTATAACTCGCGTGTTATTCTTATTCAGAATGCAGTTTAGCAATTAATGTTGTAAAACGACATTAG
The DNA here is from genome assembly GCA_029959085.1 of Nemophila menziesii. NCBI lineage: Eukaryota > Viridiplantae > Streptophyta > Magnoliopsida > Boraginales > Hydrophyllaceae > Nemophila > Nemophila menziesii. Next base: position 29,424 of record JARWIR010000071.1, read on the forward strand.
TTATTATCAATATTTATTTTGATGCAAAATACTATATTTAAATAGAATCATTAGTGATAACAACTCTACTATCGGGACTTTCAACCATGTCCCAATAATTAAAGAATCTAAAATCTTGTAACTACTCAAGTTCATTCATCTAGAAAACCATTAGTTTACATAATTTTAATTTAAATTCTTCACATAATTTACTCTACTATATATGATAAACATATTAAACAAATTAAAGAATTCAAATTTTTGATAAACATGTATAAAATATATCTAAAACACATTTTACTTGTATATCATAAAAAAAATCGTCATTATATATTATTTTAATTAAGTTAAAGAATTACAATTCATCAAATTATTTGTAATAACAAAAGTTTAATAGCGACTCCTATTATAAAAAATATAGAATTTTTTATTTTTTCCCTCCAAGTATAGGTCAGTTTTCTAAATGATTTTGAACTTTTGAAATTTCCCAATTAGTCCTAAAACTTTGCTTTTATCCTCCGGTTACTTGGAGGAAAAAGGACTTTTTTCAAAATTTAATCAAATAATATAAGTAAGTTTATATTAAATAAAAGATAATTCAAAATTTATTCATATACACAATATTATAGGTAAATAAAAGTAATTTTTACCCAACGTATCTTGGATACATCCCCTATAGACCCAAACGTCCCCCCCACCACATCTATCATTTTCTTGCCCATAAAAGGCACTATACATTTTATTATTTCTTTTTTTTTCTCCTTAAAGTTTGAGTTATGTGAACTTTCCCAGAACTCAAATTTTGAGCTATGGGAAAATTTCCAAAACTCAGATTTTGAGGTTTGGGAGTGAACTCAATATATCTTAGGAGGATAAAATAGATAGTGCTTTTTTCGAAGTAGTGGACAAGGCTGTAAGGGTTTATTGAGTATTAACCCAAAATTAAGACTATATACCAATTTTTTTTTAAAAATTTCCCTACCATTATACCCATTTTTGTTTCTTCTTTACTATAAATATCAATTTATTTAACAGTTTTTTTAAACCCTACAAATATGTCTTTCTAATCTATCTTCTCCAATCACAATAACATTTCCTTCTCTTTTTTCTTTCTTCTCTCTGTCCTTTCTTCTCCCTATTCTAAACTTCACATCCCTCTTTCATCTCTCCATTTCCGAAGATCACATCCCTCTTTCAAACCTTCCATTTTCGAAGCTAGTTGAAGATGTTATTGTACGAGCTTATCCTTTTTCTTTCGCAAGCTATGGATGGAAAATGGAAGCTCTGTTTTTTAGGTTGATCAAGGAAGTTGTATTTTCGAAGCTCCGACCTTTAATAGATCCATTTCCTAAACGACCTCATGAGCAAAACGAAGTTAAGGTAGAACGTATATCCATCAACGACTACCATGGTGTAAAGCTCTTTTTTTGAAACTCCGTCTTCCAACTCCGGCCTTCAAATTATCCATGGCGTGAAGTTTTATTTTCAGAGCTCCGTGTTTTAGCTCCGGCCTTAAATAGATTCATGTCCTGGACGAACTAACTAGCATAACAGAGTTAAGGCAGAATATATATCATTCAAAGTCAATACAAGATTAGAAAATCCATAGAAAATTTAAAAACCATTACAAAAATTAAAAATCCAAATGATTAACCTAATTTATCAAAGTATTAAAGAAATATTTTTTTTTATTTTCTATAAGAAATAATAGAGATGGAGTAATGAAGAGAAGACAGGTTTGGTGAAAAGAGTAAGAAAGCAAATATAAGTTTGGTAACATGTTGACGAATCCCCTATATAACTAATATTATTGGACTCCTTTATAGGTTTGCAAATGGGCTTAACATATATTTATTGGGCTTAATGGGCTTGTCTTAATATGCCAGGTTCTAAATCTAAATGTGATTTTTGTTTTATTTGAGTATTGAGTAGTCGTCTTCCAACCCTAACGCCGCCCCTTCTCTTCTGTAACAGGTTTACTTTTATTTATTTATTTACACTGTCGTGGGAAGATAAAATCTGTTTGTTTTACAATTTGTTTGTTCTTTTAGTAGTGGTTGAATTAAAGTAATATAGTCTGTTTGTCCCTTATCTTGTAAAAGTGACGATTAATCAATTTTCTTTTGATTTTCTTACAACATTAGTCCTAATCTTGCAAATGTAACATATAAGTCTCTTATCTTTTTGTGACCACGTTAGTCGATTATGATAGTGAAATTACACATTTAAGGTAATTTTTTATGTGTAATTTTTTACAAGTTGGGCAACTAACATTTCTTTTATCCTCATCCGTGCATCAAATATCATCGATTTCTTTACCCTCAAATTCACTTGGCAGCATGCATTTTCGTAATTATTAATAGTGAAAAGTTCCCAAGGGTCTATTTGGGGAACATTTCCTTCCATATAAACTTTTCGTAATTATTCCTCTTTGTAATTTTTTTCAGCTAAACTTTCTTCCTTGTTGAGTGTGTATGTTCAATTCATTACGAATTTTCATAATTTGTTTGTTTAATTTCTCTTTGCAATTATTTTTTTCCTCAGCTAAATTTTCTTCCTTGTTTTGTGTATGTTATATTCAATATGAATTTACATAATTAGTTTGTGTCTATTGTTTTTAATTGAAATATAAAATTGAGCTTTGGTGTATTTTAGCCGTTTCAGGTTAATTAGAGTTTAATCACTTGTTCAATTCTTATTAAGCACTTTAATTGATCATATTTAGTCGTTTCTTTAGTGTTTTTTTTACTTTATCTTGTGATTATGTTAATTATAATAAAAGCGTGTATGTTAAAATTATATACAATTGTTTTATATGGACGACAGAGGAACTTAACGATTCGTGGTGGCAACTGAAAGGTGAGATACGACAAGGATCCATCATCCAACTCCAGTGATAAGGCTAAATTGTCAAATAATGTGTCGATCACACCACAACAAGTAGTAAGAAATTTATTCTATATTGCTGGTTTGCTTGCAAGGAATTTTGGTATGTTACCGGGAAATCAACCAATGGTAACTTCATCTTTTGCAATTAGGCCCCCTGCGAATTCTCTCTATTCTTGCTATGTGTCCATGCCATATGATTATGCTAGGGGTATGCAAAATATGAACTCTGCCCCACCCAGAGGTAATAGTTTTGGAAATATACTTGATTTGCAGGGCTTCAATATCATGAAATAAAAGGAGCTCATGAAAGACTAAAGGTTAGTTAAAACTATTCTCATAGTAATTTCATCAAACACTTTTAAACATAACCTTAAACATAACCTTAAAACTTTTGTCCGTGTTTAAGGTTGGAAATGTTGATGTACTTCATTGCTACTACGCACATGGAGAAGATAACGAGAATTTCCAAAGACGAAGCTATTGGTTAATTGAAGAGTAAGTCTTTTTTTAATTAGTTCAATTTAATAAGGACTACTTATGCAAATTTATTCTTTTTGCAGGGAATTATCACGCATAGTACTTGTCCACTATCGTGAAGTTAATGTAAGTATTTAATTACACCTTTAAACTTTTTTTAAACGTTATAATTTTTTTAAGCTAATACAAATTTATTTTATTTTATAGGGAAATAGAACAAATTATTTTATAGGGAAATTTCTTGTTAAGGGTGAGCCTAAAGGGATGAGAAAGATGAAGTTGAAGCCAAAAAAAACTGAAGCTGAGATAACAGAGAAAGCTGAAGCTGGAGCCCAAGCTGATTCTATTATGAGAGTTTTTAAGGCTAAACGGTATCTTGTTTACTCTAGACAGCTTGACTTGTGTGAAATAAAAATAAACTTTACTAACCTCTACTATTTCATGCAGAATTGATACTTTGGGTATCATAATAAGGGTGAAAGATTTATTTGAAGGGCATCCGAACTTGAATCTAAAGTTCAACACCATGATGCCTAAAGGTTATGAGATCACATTCTATGAGGAAGAAGCCAAACCAAAAGTAACACTCGAATTTAGTGAAGCAATAAGTTTTGTGAACCTGATAAAGTTATAGCCGGAACCCAAGCTGAAGTCGGAGCCTAAGCTGAAGCTGAGATAGCTGAACCTGAAACTTGATCTATTGTTGAAAAAACGATGGTATGTTTCTCCATATTAATAACTCATCTAGTCCATTGCGTTTACTTGTGTTTGTTTGGTCTCTTATCTTGTTATTAAGTCCCTTTATATTTTGATTTTGTGATAACGTTAGTCCTTTTTTGTGTATTTTCATTATGTTACATACATGAGGTTTTAGCAAAATGACACCTTTGAAGGTATTTTAGTCATTTATCACATAACAAAAATACAACAAAGACTAATTTTGTTATAGAAAAAGAAAAGAAATTAAGGGACGAAATTGTTAACAAGATAAATGACTAAATAGGTTATTTATCCATCTCCTTTTAAATACAAGAAAAAAGTCTTTTCATCTTGCTTCAAGCTAAATTTATGTGTGTGACGTATTTTTCCTTTTATTTTTATATCTTTAATGAAATACAAATTTTATGTGCAGTTTGACCAGAGGCAAAGGACTATGAGCCGCCCTGAGATGCAACAACACAACAACAAGGATATTTATAAATAATATCCACTTAATAATGGTGTCTTAAAATTATTATTTACTTAGAATATATTTCCAACAAGGATAATAGTTGTTTTTTTTAATGTGTAAAATGTTAAGGAAACATTATTTGTGGAGGTGAACGAGTGTAATTAAAAAGAATAAATTTATTGTTTTATTTTATTGAAAGAATAAAGTTGAATAGATGTATTTAGTATTTAGTTTTAAAAGATATCTTAAAAATCTATAACATTATATTAATTGGGATAAAATACACTTTTTATTTTAAGTAATAATGACATATTATATGTAAAAGTAATTTATAAAATTTTCATATTCACCGACTATATCATCAATTCACATTCAACTAAATCAAATTATTTCAATAACTTGTATAAGTTTTTTAAAATTGTGTCTAATTTTATAAATAAAGTAGTTCTTACATGCACCACATTATATGATGGAATAGGTGGAACGAGGTAGCTTGATGAGAAGCGTTCTGACAAAGTATAAAACTCCATAACCTGGAAAATAGTGAGTGAATGACAAACACACATTATACTCACACATACAATGAGAAAACTGTAAGATTATGAATCTAAGGTCACGCCAAAGGGTTCAAAGAGTGATAGACAAACACTTATATTAACCAACTTAAGAAACAAATAAACTGACAAAATAACCAAGATCATAATATTCGAAAATACCTATAAACCCGAGCAAATATTACATATGAGACGAACCAAACAAGAACCATCATTCTAATCTATATGAGGGAACAAGGAGACAAACCACAGTTTAGGCAACTGAAGGAACTCTTGACCTAAAGTCGAACAAAAGAATTAACGGAAAATATAGGTACCACCAGAATACAAAACTAGAGATAAATCAATTAAAAAATTACAAATCCACAAATAAAGACTATATAACTGCAATTCCAATATGGAGTAAAACCCATCAAAGACATCAAAGAAACCTAACAATTGTTTCAAATAAATTACCCAAATACCCAATCAACCCTTGTATACCCATGTCTAACTCCACAAAGTTGGACTTGTAACATCATACTTCACGAGATGAGAGAGTTGAATCCTAAGGTAAAGGAGATTCTAAGGTAAAGAAGCATAAACTGCTCTAGAGAAGACCATGTAGCAAATTTTTGTGTGCGTGTGTGTTTAGTGTGTGTATAAGGAGGGAGGGGGTTCATATTTAGAGTGTATATGTATGTGATTATAAAGGGTCGTTAGTGGTGGTTATGGTTGCTGAAAATTTGATGAAAAATAGGTTATATACAAATGGACAATAGGTTATATACAAATGAGTTGTGCCCATTTTGTAAGAATCAAACGTGTCTCGTATGAATGAGATTCAAATATGGGATGCAGACCGCAGATTAACCCATCCAAATTTATATTAATATTATTGTGAATTCTTTAGGGTAAACCATTTGTTGCAAAGATTTTTTTATAGTTTATGAAATGAAGAAGAATCATCTTACAGTTGGAAGCAAGGGCCAACCTCCAATCATTGATGTAAGGTATATTAGTTTTTCCCCTTAAAGAATGCTCATTATTCTATATCACGAAATTATATAGTAGGTGTATTTTATTCCCTCATTTGTTGATGTTAATGTCTTTTCTTGGTGAATTATACATACATGTTAAAACCCAATTATGTTGTCTCATGACTCGGTTATCAGGGGTGTTTTAGACATTTTTTTAGTGAGGGTACTTACATAAAAAATAATGGTAAAGGAAAATTCCCTATATAGTCCCTGAACTATATCCCTTCAATTGGTTGGTTCTCAAAATTTAAAAGCTACCCAAACAGTTCTCGATTCCGTTATAAAATCCATCCAATTTTTACCATTAAGTTCAGTGGCAAAATGTATTTTAAAATTATTAATAGATATAATTCCCCAAAAGGTCATGAGTTATACAACAATTACCGCTTTGGTCCTCAAAGTTGTCAGCCACAGGGCACTTAACTTTGAAAAAGGGGCAGAGTCAAGATTATTTGTTTGTGTGTGAGAGGGATAATTAATAATCCCGAATCTTTCATTTTTAGGGGAGTAGATATCACAATTTCATTATTTTGTTATGGCCTTGAGATCTCTTCTTATGGGTGCATCATTTTATCATATATTTTGCATAAACCGGGAATCTTGATTACTATATAGGTAAGTTAATGCGTACTTTGTTAAATGTTTGAAGCATTAATTCCATATTTTCATACAGTTCATTACGTTTTTCAAAATATGAAGAGAAATGTGCCTGAAGTCCAATATTAATTACACGAGGGGAAGCAAAAGGAGATTTCCTATCATTACGAGTATTATTAGATTGTTTATTCTATTGTTATAGTATATAATACTAATATTATTATCATAATAGGATGACACATCATTTTGCGCGATATAGGAGAACCTACCGCTAGATTTATTCTTATGGAAGGATAAAATAGTCTAAACCTATATGGTTGATCATCTTGATAAACCCGACACTTTTATATAAAATACTTCTTTTAAAATATGTATTGTGAATTCGTTAACTATGAAGATGAATTCATATTTGATTGGCAATTTCTCCAAAATACATCACAAGTAAAAGACACTAGTAAACGGGTCATTAGTCATCAAAATGGTTAAGATATATGATACTAAAGTTCTTCAAGCGTACTTGTCGAGTATCGTGAAACTTCACCATGAAGAAAGTATAATGCGAGAAGCATAGGTTCACATACTTATTTATAAGAATAGTCTAGTTATATCTATAAGAATCACACTATGAATATTTATGAATATACGCATTGCAACGATTATATCCCTATTACCACTGATAGGTAGACTAACCTGTTCCTACTAAATTAACATAAGATATTACAAAATATATCATTTCATCACTCTTATATGCTTCCTTGTTTAAGAGCCTTTCAAAACAAATTTATTCAAACTTGAGTATCAGAGTGCCACCAGAAGCATCCTCCTAGTGGTCTTAAACAGTTTAATGATAATTTTATCTCGAACAAGCATGAGACATCTCAAAAAGCTATCCATGCTCATGGATGATGTTTTTTCTCTACAACCAATCCAAACTTTTAAACACAAGTATATAACTCCCATCTCGCCCTTATTGAAAATTTAATTTAGCTATTGATGTAATAAAACGATATTAGTAATCAATGATATCTAACTTGACAAAAAGTATTATATTTAACTAGTATCATTAATGAACTCTATACTTTGAAGCATATTTCAATAATTAGAGTATATTAGAATCTTGTTACTACTCGAGTTCATCCATTTGAAAAACCATCTATTATAAAATTAAAGTGTTTAAACCATTTATTCAACTAGTAATTCACTAAAATCTGAAGTCAAATTCTTCACATAACAATTAGTTTCCTATAGATAATAAACATATTAAGGAAATAAAGAACTCAAAATCTTAATAAACAAATATAAAGAAACATCCAATTCACATTTTACTAGTATCACCTTTTTTTTAAATATATATCAATTCAAAGAAGATAAAGTATCAAAATTCAACAAACTATATAATAGCACCTCATTGTATAAAGAATAAAAAATAAATCATAATTAACTATATGTAATATGTTTTAATAAAAAAAGAATAAATCAAAATTTATTCAATTAACCATAAGGTAGAAAATAAAACAATAAAATAAATTATTTATATAATGTCGTAATCTATATCAGTATATATATAAATTACATCGTCCTCCATTCATAATATAAAATCGCATGTCCCTTCTCTTCCTAATATCAAACCCTAGCCCTCACTTTTTTTCATATATACCTAACACATTACACACACAAAAACATCTATAAATTGTACTTAAATTTTCTATGTAGTATCATCATTTTATAATGATTATGTGTCCTCTTTTCAGAGTTACTTCTCTTTCTTTCCTTTTTTATTTCAGATAGTTGACTATTTCATTTCAATAGAAGATTTTTGTACATATTAATTTTTTTTAATTAATTTTTCTATTGTCTTTTCAATGGCTTTATCGCTTCTCCTTTATAATGGATATACTCTCTTTCATTACTTCAGATATTTCTAAGAGTAATGATATTTGTCAATCTTATTATCTTCACTCTTTTCTCACCTCCTACATGATAGATTGTATGGCATGAGATGTAAGAAATAAAATAATTAAGGAAATATTTTATTAAAGGAATAAAAAAGTTAATTAAGATAAGTAAATAAATTACTTATATGCCATGCAATCTGCCATGTCGGAGGTGACAAAAGGGTGAAGGGAATAGGGGATGTCAAATATCATTACTCTATATCTAATTGCTAGGAAGAATAATACTATTGTTATTTGTAAATTAGATTCTTTTTGTTTATTTTTCGATATATTTTCTTCTAACCCTTATTGGGTGTACATTAGTTTGAAAAACTCTTTCCTTAGAACTTGATGAGACATTTCATTTTTTATTTATTGGAATTATTTATATTGAAAATTTTAGTTGGATATTCCTGGTTATCATGGAAGAAAATTTACAAAAAATCAAAGCTGCCGATATATTTCTAGGAAAATTTTAATTTATAATCCTTTATACATTTCATTTGTATTTTCTGTTGGAATTGGTATGTGATATTTAAGCCTGTATTTTGAATTTGTGACAAATTTCTCTCTTTTTATTTTTTCATTATGTTATAAGTGTTGACTTCTTGTGTCAGAACATGTGGCAAACGTGGCATTATAGTTATTTATCAATACCAATAATACAGTGACATGTGAAATTAACATCAATAATGTAGTACAAATAAAAAAATTAACATTGTCAAGAAATTAAAAAATAAGGGACTAAAAGGTTAATTTTCAAGATAAGGGGCTAAGTGGTAAAAAGTGAATCCTTTTTTATATTTTATTTTCACCCCTAAAGTTTAATTTTGTAAAAATACATTTTGGTCTTACAGTTTTCAAAATGTTCACTTGGTCCCCAAATTTTTCAAGTTAAATCTGAAAGCTTTAATTTATTTTTGTCTATATGTTTTTGTTGTTTATATAATATAATATAGGTTATTTTTGTCCAATATATAGACGTATATTGCACTTCTAATTCAAGAAATGATAAAATCTGACTTGTGGCTCCTCCCCGTTTTTATCTCCTTTCGGTAAATAAGTTTTTTAGGACTAAATTTATAATTGTGTTTTAATTTTTCTTTAGTTTTATCTAATGAAATAATTTTTTTATGTGCAGTTTGATTAGAGGCCGTGGATCTTTGGGTTGTTTAACTTCATCAGAATCTTCACTTGTTTCACCAAACTTTCAAATTTATTTTATTACGTTTTATTACTATAATAAAATATGGATTTTGTTGTATAATATAGAGAATTATAATGTAACTAATTTAAATAAATTCAATATACATACTTATATTAAATTTTTATTATAATATAACGACCATAAGTTTTTTAAAACATGATCATTATTGCATTTCACAAAATTATATATTAAGCATATTTTATTCCTATTTGTTGATGTTAATGACTTTTGCTGGGTGTACTATACATACATATCAAAGTAAATAATCGATTTTGTCTAAGTATCCGTTATCAGAGGTGTTTTAGAATTTTTATTTGGTGAGGGATCTCTTAATGTGATATGTCTTATGGGACAAGGAAGCTGAAGAATGTTGTTGGAACATTGCTGATATGACTTATGGGTGGTTGGTCATATTCAATGGTGGTGCTTTTATAGAATTTACGATGTTTCAACTTATTGTATATATTAAATATTTTAGATTCATGTTACCTTATTTCTAAGCTCTACTTTTTACTATAATCTCTAGTTGTTTCAATTTATTTGATTATTTTAGACTAGCCTCATTATCATTGTCACAAAACAAAACAAACACCCAATATCTAGTATCTACAATACCAAAGTATAATACTTCGAGTTGAAACTAAGCCTATAATGTAACACTAGAAAGTTAGAAAATGGCAAGTCTAAAAGTTCTTCCCATATATCGTTCATCACAAAATTTTCTACAAGTTCATTTGTGAATATGGTTGAGATTCTTCTTCTAATACTTCTTCGAAGTTCAATCTATAATTTAACGTTCTGGATCTGTCCTTGTCATGTTAGGCTTTGAAACATGTAATATCATCTTCATGTTGTAGAAAATTCTTCCATTCACGTGAAAGTAAAAATATTTAATACAAACAATAATATTTAAGAACTGTGTTGAGGGATTTAGCATGTATCCTTTAATGGTTTTGAATGGTTTTAAGCATGATAATCTTCAGACTACCTTAATGGTATTTTGAATGGTTGATTATTTTTATGTTGTTGCACCCCATCTGGTTCAATCTATTAAAAATTATTACCAATGCGAACAATTATATTTTCACCACCTCACAGATCTATTATTTAACAGTAAGGTGATATGAGTAGTATCTAAATATCTTATATTTTTATTTTAGTCAAAAAATATCAAATATTCAATTTTTCATCAATATTATATGAAAGGATATTGACACTAATTTCTAAATTTATCAAATTCGCTCTATATGTAAGTGTCTTATGTCATATGGGAAGCAAATTGCCATGAATCTTTCATTTTTTGGGAGAGCAAAACTTGCTAAGATGCTATTAACAATGATGTTCAATCTCATTATTTTGTTATGGCCTTGATATCTCTTCTTATGGGTGCATATTTCTCTTATATATAGCATTAGTAAGGACAATCTTAATCATTTAAATGTTAGGTAAATTAACATGTGCTTTGTATAATGTTTGACACATTGATTCCTTCTTTTCATCAAGTTCATTACTTCTTTCTAAAAATGAAGATAATTGTGCCGTAGTACAATGTTACATATTAATAATACTTTGTCATTAGGAGTATTAATAGATTGTTTAGTTTGTTGTTTTAGCATATAAATCTCAATACTCACTATAAATATATATATATATATATATATATATATATATGTTTAGTAGCGATTATGATCTTATCCCTATTACCACTTATAAGTACAGTAAAGTATTTCCACTAAATGATCGAAAATGGTACAAAATATACCAATTCATCGTTCTTATAAGCTCCCTCGTTTGAAATTCTTATATCGCAAATTTACCATTAACTTCAATATTATAGTGCCACCAAAGCATCTTCTCAGTGGTTTCAAATATTTGCTACTTGTGCAGAACACTACCATCTGGAAAAGGCCGAAAAGATCTCAAAAGGTTATCCATGCTCATGGGTGATGTTTTTTATTCTATAAACAATCCAAACTTGTAAACACAAGTGTATAACTCGCGTGTTATTCTTATCAGAATGCAATTTAGCAATTAATGTTGTAAAACGACATTAGTTATTATCAATATTTATTTTGATGCAAAATACTATATGTAAATAGTATCATTAGTGATAACAACTCTACTATCAGGACTTTCAACCATGTCACAATAATTGAAGTATCTAAAAATCATGTAACTACTCGAGTTCATTCATCTGGAAAACCATTAGTTTACATAATTTTAATTCAAATTCTTCACATAATTTACTCTACTATATATGATAAACATATTAAACAAATTAAAGAATTCAAATTTCTGATAAACAAATATAAAATATATCTAAAACACATTTTACTTGTATATCATATAAAAATCCTAAATATATATTATTTCAATTATGTTAAAGAATTACAATTCATCGAATTATTTGTAATAACAAAAATTTAATAGCGACTCTTATTATAAAAAATATAGAATTTTTTATTTTTTTCCCTCCAAGTATAGGTCAGTTTTTCTAAATTATTTTGAACTTTTGAAATTTCCCAATTAGTCCTACAACTTTGCTTTTATCATCCGCTTACTTGGAGGAAAAAGGACTTTTTTTCAAAATTAAATCAAATAATATAAGTAAATTTATATTATATAAAAGATAATTCAAAATTTATTAATATACACAAAATTATAGGAAAATAAAAGTGATTTTTACCCAACGTATCTTGGAGACATCCCCTATAGACCCAAACGCCCCCTTCACCACATCTATCATTTTCATGCCCATAAAAGGCACTATACATTTTATTATTTCTTTTTTTTCTCCATAAAAAAGCAGTTTGAGCTATGTGAAGTTTCCCAGAACTCAAATTTTGAGCTATGGGAAAATTTCCAAAACTCAGATTTTGAGGTTTGGGAGCGAACTCAAGATATCTTAAGAGGATAAAAAAGATAGTGCTTTTTTCGAGGTAGTGGAAAAGGTTGTAGGGGTTTATTGAGCATTAACCCAAAAGTTTATACTATATACCAATTTTTTAAAAAATATTCCTACCATCATACCCATTTTTGTTTCTTCTTTTACTATATATATCAATTTATTTCCCAGTTTTTTAAACCCTACAAATATGTATTTCTAATCTATCTTCTCCACTCACAATATCATTTCCTTCTCTCTTTTATTTCTTATCTTTGTTCTTTCTTTCCTCTGTTTAAAACCTCACATCCCTCTTTCATCTCTCCATTTCCGAAGATCACATCCCTCTTTTAAACCTTCCATTTTCGAAGCTAGCTGAAGATGTTATTTTTCGAGCTTATCCTTTTTCTTTCGCAAGCCATGGATGGAAAATGGAAGCCCTGTTCTTTAGGTTGAGCAAGGAAGTTGTATTTTCGAAGCTCGGACATTTGATAGATCCATTTCCTAAACAACCTCATGAGCAAAACGAAGTTAAGGTAGAACGTATCTACATCAACGACTACCATGGTGTAAAGCTCTTTTTTTGAAACTCCGTCTTCCAACTCCAGCCTTCAAATTATCCATGGCGTGAAGTTTCATTTTCAGAGCTCCGTGTTTTAGCTCCGGCCTTTAACAGATTCATGTACTGAACGAACTCACTAGCATAATAGAGTTAAGGCAGAATATATATCATTCAAAGTCAATACCAGATTAGAAAACCCATGAAAATTAGAAAACCATTACAAAAATTAAATATAAGTTTGGTAACATAGTTGATGAATCCCCTATATAACTACTATTGTTGGACTCCTTTATAGGTTTTCTAATGAGCTTAACATATATTTATTGGGCTTAATGGGCTTGTCTTAATATGCCAGGTTCTAAATCTAGATGTGATTTTTGATTTAGTAGGCTATGGACAAAAAAGGAGTACAGGTTAATTTTTCTTTTATCATAGCGTTGGTTTTTGCTTGATTGATTTTTTAGTTATGTTTATACGGTAGTACATTTACTGACACACTACACTACGTAACGGAAATTCCAGAGTTGTGCTCATTACCTAAGACTTATGTGAAGTTGGGTTAGGAGATTCCCCTTCTTTGAGATTAATTAATTTATTTTAGATTTGATATTGCGTGACACAATAAAAAAAATTCAAATTTCCCTATTGGTCCCTGTATTACATATTATATTGTTATAGGCCATAAAGTATACAAAAACTGTACTATAGGCCTTGATATTAGTATTTACAATTAATTACCCTACAAGTCCGTATATTATACAAAAGACAAATTATTCATATGAATATAATGAAATGATACCTAATAAAATTACAGGATTAAATACTCATGTTTTGAATATGGAAGCTCTATACATGTGAAGGACGTTATTTCTTCCAAGAACTGTATTATTCTTATATTTGGTGATGCTTTAGCCTTCATTCAAAACCGTGTAGTGGTTACCTCAAAAAATGATGGTTAAGAGATTCAAAAGGAAATGTGTTCATTTGCTGTGTCCTTTAAACAATATGTAATATTTCATTAACGTGTAGATATCAATTACCTAGTTGAAAAACTGATAATAGATTCGCCTCTCTCTTTCTATGGTGATAGGTTGATTGTCCAAAGACTGGAAGAACATGGAAAAATTAATTGGCAGAGTGCAGAAATAAACCGAGATGAGAAAATATTTAAACGTGCTTTGGTTAATAAGATGGGCTCTGGGCAGCTGAGTGGCAGTGATGGATTAGAGCTTAATAGTGACCTGGACTTCAGTGGACTGTCATTTTTTTCTCAACTGCCTCAGGAAGCTGCTATGGAAATCCCTCAAACTCCGCAATTTCCAGTTCAGGTACCTGTTAATACTTCTACAGATGAGATAACAGTAGATGTTCCTGAGCCTATGTAGCGTGTCACATACACTGCATATGGAATGTTTATTCCTAATCCACCTGTGAAGCGGAGAATTTCTTGAATGCCGCCTCCATCAGATCAAAACAAAAGATTTCTTTAATGAAGCATGTTGATTTTAGAACTTACTATTAATTAGTTAATAATTAATATTCCTATTACATTTCTTCAACCTTTGTTTGTAATATTAGTAATTAATTATTATATCCTATTGTATTTCCGGATCTTTGTTGTTTTTTTTAAATGTTTGGATTAGTATTATTACAAAACTTTTTTAGTCTATTTAAAATGTTGGATTAGTTTTTATCTTTATGTAAATAGTTAGGAAAACTTTTATGCTCAACAAAGTAGTCTCTTTTACTAATACCAACTTTGACTTTTTGCTTGTAATGAATGTGAGAATAACATATATTAATTGTAGAGGAAGATTGAGAATTAGTTAACAATCAATGGGTGTCCATGGCTCAATTACTTTGAAGGAGTTCTTGAACATTGTTAGCGGAAAGTTGATTGATGACGAAAAATATTAAATCTTTCTTTAACAAAAGTTAATTTCGTAATTTTGTTAGTAAAGACTATCTCACTTTCTTCTAATATTATTTTATTTATTTAAATAATATTACTTTATCATTTTATTATTTGGTTTTTTTAAAAGACTAATTTTAGTCCAGATTTGCACATATAAAGCTTTTCAATCCAAAGACTCTGACCCCAAATGTCCAATTTTTTTGGGCTTTTTAATCCAATGTTAGGTCTTAGTTTAGTCTTGTTCATCCCACATGTGTTAGTCCATATATGACTATTTTCATTTCCGGATCACATGTAAATAATAATATTTAAGATTGTTTACTTGTGAACCATCATAAAATAATTTGGCTCTTCCCAATACCAAAGGTGCTTTATGAATTAATTAGGATGGAACCCCATGATCTCACTAAACCACACAAAATTCTAAAATCAAGTCACATGATTTTAGAGTCTCACTTTTGTTATTATTACGTACTTAATTTTGAGTTTATGGTTGTATATGTGATTATACATAATGTTCATCTGAATTCATAAACTTTTCACTACCGTTGTGCAATCCAGGTTTTTAGCAGATTGTAGACATTATTATGCTTATATGTGGTCATGTTTCTTTAGGTATTCTTTATATAGTTCTGACATAACATCAATACTATGTATATGTATTAAAGGCAACTATAGGGGAACTCAAATCCTCTTCCCAACATTTAATAAGTCTACAATTACTTATGGAGATATTTTTTTTGTTTGAAATATTTGAAGAAAAGGCAATACATGAGCCAGACTGCATAAACTACATAATTATAGTAGTAAAATAAGAGGGAAAACAAAAACTATGTGACACTAACCTAAAAAAATGAGCTCCTATGATCCTATTTTGAAATTTTGTCTTCTCCCCGATTAAATTTAAGTGAATAGTCAAAGTATTACGTGAATTGGACTGCAAATACCACATAATCATAGTTAGTTAAAAACAAGGGGGAAAACAACTATACGACACTTACCTAAATCAATAGTCTAAGTATTACTCACGAGTATGCGGTTTGGAGAGAAATAAAGTCTCAAGATCATTAAATATCACTTAATAGATATGTTCTCGATCACAACCCGTTGAATAAAAAAAGAGAAATAAACGTTGTACGGTAAACTGGATCTCGACCTGGCTAACGGTCCCACCGGTCTAGTTTGTATCGATTTTAGCGAGTTTTTTCTTATCGTTTCGGCCTAATTTAACGTTCTTAGCCTTACCGGTTCAATATAGTTTGGTTCCTTTTTACCTATAAGGTTAAAATAGACCGTTACCATGTACCTTGTATTCTAGTTCTTACCGGATTCGGTCTACTTCCATAGAGGTTCTAGACTTGTCCTATCGGTATTCTTTTTTTTCAAAGGTCCCTATATTATGCAAAAAGTGAATATAGATCCCTATATTATGAAAAAAATGAACTATGTCCTTGTATTATGTAAAAATATCCTATATTATGCAAAAATGAACTATAAATCCACGAATTATGCAATATATCCTACATTTTATTTGAGTTAATTTCACTACAGATCCCCAAATTACACTATATGTCCCTATATTATGCAAAACCAGCATATAATATAGGTCTCTATATTAAACGGTAATAGGTCTCTATATTATGCAAAAAGTTCACCATATGTCCCTGTATAATGCCTAAGGTCCCTATATTCTGCAACAAGTGCACTATAGATCCTTATATTACGCAAAAAGTGCACCATAGTTTTACGGCTTATCGGTTCGGACCGGTTCTTACCATATATAATTATTTTATTTTTAAAACCGGGCCAATTAGAATTCACGGTCCAGATCGGTTCGTGTATACACCGTGGCTTCTATTCCAGACTTAGAACTGGTAATCCAGTTCGGTCCGGTATGGATACACACCAGACCGTTTGCCACCTTGAACTGAATCAGCAACGTACATATAGAAGGTACACGTGGGAATAAATGGAAAAATTAAACTGGACAAGATACAATTAAAATGAAAATATTCAGCCAATAGTAATATTTAATTGATATACTTGATAGACGCAAGAAACAAAAATCTCATTGGGCTTTAATTATCGATCTAAAATTTTCCATATCCAGAAGTAGTGAGTTGTTTATTCTACAATTGATAAATATAGGTCTTTGTTTAGGAAGTTGAAGATTGGGAACTCGAGACGTACTACCATGGCCTTACTAATGACAGATAGGTCGCTATTCTCACTCGATGGAAAGATTGAGGACGTTCTCATTAAGGCATGTAATTTTATTATTTTTTGCAATTTTGTTATTCTTGACTACGACGCAGAAAAGAATGTACCAATAATTTTGGGGCGACCATTCTTAGCCATGGGGCGTAATTTGATTGATATAGAGAATGGTGAATTGATCATGTGAGTGCAAGACTAGGAGATTAAATTCAATGTGTTAAAGGCGATGAAGTTCCCCCGATATATTGTTTCCGCTTGGGCATCGTTGATCATGTAGTGAAAGAGCCAACCAAGGTTTTGGTGACCATAAGGTCAAAGGAGATAGAGATAAGAAAGAAAACACCTAATAAAGCTCCTCCGAATCTTATAGGGAACCCACACCTTGCCCAGTCGAATAAGAGCAAGAAGTGTGCTAAGAAGGTTCCAAGAGAGAGAGAGAGTAGTTTTTGGTAGGAGATGAGTTAGAAATGAAAGATTCTGATCCCCCAAACAAATCCCGAAAGAAAAAGAGTTTTTGGAGTGGACAATTCACGTTCACTAGATTTTTTTGAGAAGTTAGTTAAAGTGAAAGCGAAGAAAAAATGTAAATTCTGCTTGGAAAATGTTTATAGTCTCACTCACTGTTGGGAAGGCTATGTTAGAAAGAAATAATCTTGAGGTAACATGTCAAACATTAAAGACTTTAAACAAAACTACTTGTGGGAGATATTCCATGTTTCAATTGTTTTATTACTTGAAAATTCAAGATTGTAATGTATTAGTATATTATCAATGTGTTTTAGTGTATACTGGAGTTAATGAGAAAGATAGCAGGTGTTTTTGATATTTAGGTAAGTAGAATAATGAGTTTGGGTTGATAAAGATTGAAAAATCCGTGGTCATAGCAGGTTGAGCCGTATACCGGCCCCAAGGGGAGGTATACAGCACCCCATAACACTATCCTGACCACTACCCCACGGTAAAAAAGTCAGAATACTCATTGCTCGAGCGGTATACCGCGCCCTTTGGACTATATACCATTTGCATATGGACCGTGGTGACTAGTACGACATGGTTTCAAATATACAGATTCTTCATAGGAGCTGAGCAGTAATACCGTGCCCTATGGGCGATATACCGTTGTAAAAGAGTTAGAAGCTTATCTCCTGGGATTGGTAAGTCATATGATCCACATAATGCACAAAGTGGGTCCAATTCTAAGTAAATCATACAATCCTTTGTCTTGAGTTTTTCCTTTAATCAATCCAAACAATAATGACATGTATAGGAGTAACCCAAGCCCCAAATTATATTAGCTCAAGAATTCACATAAGATCATTGACGAAACAAGTAATAAGTTTTCTTTTATAAATAATAGTCATCACTATATAACTCATGAATAATTGGATGATAGGTTGCCCGAGGATAACCACCGAATAAAAATGCACTTTATACCATCCACCCAAAGTGACCCCCAATCAGCTCCTTAGGCTCCCAAATATTCTTCAACAATGGGGAATCCAATTTTCTCGGTTTCCATTCCCAAAATTAAGACTTGTGAAGATATTCCCCATTGATCCATTTAATCCAAAAGAATCATTCTTTGCACGTATCTTTCAAAGCATCTTAACTAATAATACTTTCTTCCAAGAAAAAAACTGTTTCAAACCAAGACCACCCTCCTCTTTCGCATTCACAAATTTTTGTCCAGTTGATTTGTGGAGGCTTCCAATCGCAAATAAATTCCTACAGATGCTTATGAATTGATCTCAAACACCAATATGAACCGTAAATATAGTGAACCAAATTAAAATAACCCCTTTGAGAAACAATCTAATAATTTCCAATATTCCCAAAAAATAAATGGATAATTTATTATAAAATCTTACAAACCTTTCTAATTTGACAAAAAGAGGTTTCTAATCTATTGAAAGAAAAACCGAAAAACCAAAAGGTACTCCGAAATATAAAACAAGCATCTCTCCTTAATCTAAGAGTGTAGTTTCCAAGATATTACCTAGCTCTTCACTTTTGACCCCTACATAATAAATCTTCGAATTTGTCACATTCAAATGAAGACCCAAACATTCACCAAAACTCTTCAATCCATAAGCATCTTGACATAAATGATCTCCTATGGAAAGAAGCATTAAATAATCGGCGAAGGAAAGATGAGTAATTTCCATTTTTTTACACTTGGGGTGATACTTGAAACCTTGATTGTATTCTTTTTCAAAATTCTCAAAAGATATTCAAGACAAAGAATAAAGAGATAAGGATAAAAGACTCACTTAAAAGAGCCAACAGTTACAAGAGATTGCCTTCTTTTTTTCTTTTCATTGAACAAGAATTGTTTTTATATCCGACTCTATTAGTTCCACTATTCTGTATTTTATTCATTTGGTGTTTTTTCATAGGCATGCCATATTTGTGAGGCAAATAGGTCTATCAACTGTAAATAGTCGGGTATATGGGATAATATGCATGTTGTGGAAGCTATGTGGTGTTACGGAAATAATGATTTCTGGATCTTTATGGCAACATGGTCTGGAGTCAATTTACAAACAATACGATTTAAGATTCAAGAATAAGGTAGACAAATGAGTAGTTACTACTAAATCTGAAAAGCTATGTTTTTAATTTATTAGATGATAGTATTAGAAGAGATTGACATGTAGTGTAAGTGGATCAGTTGCGGGGATATGTTAGTCCTTGAACAGAATATGTACAAAGTTTTGTTAAGTTGCCTTATTGGAAAACGTTGAAAATTTAAAGGGTTATTTCTAACACCCATAAAAGTCAAGGATGTTAAATTAAAAAGCCTAAATTTGGCAAGCAAAAAGAAATAAAAACAGTGAATTGGTTGTTATTACTGTTCTCAAAAGTCAGTGAAAAGGAATCTCGCATTTGACTTTCATTTTAATATTAAGAGTAATGATATTTATCACTCCTTTTTTGTTCACCTTTATATCACCCTTTATGTATTACCTTTTGTGGCATTAAATCAAAGAGAGAGAGAAAATTAATTAGAAAAAAAACACTTGGATCTGTTTTTAAAACCTCCACATAAAAATTAATATAAGGGTGAATATAAAAAAGATGAAAAATATCATTACTCTAATTTTAATGATGATGAGTAAATGGGTCATTTGACCTTGACATTTAAAGTGGTCAATTAAAGATGAAATGTTTTCTTTAATTGTGAAGAAAGTCTAATACTCTGCATCGCGTCGGGTCTGGGTCCATACAAAATTAATTTTTATATTTGACACCCAGCCGGGTGATATTATATGTCACTCACCACACTAAATGGTTTTCATAGCATAAAAGTACTCTCATACCTCAGAGCTATATTACTATTTTCTCCAGATCTGAGTCCATGAATTCTCCTAACTTTTCAGAAGGTATGCAATGTGAGCAAGCATATCGTCGTGCTAAACGGAAAGTGCCCGTTAAAGGCAAGCCGTGGACAAGAGAGGAGCACAGGTTACTTCTCCTTTTATCATATCCTTTTTTTTTAATTTACTTGATCAATTATTTTCAGCTATATTAGGTGGTGGATCCTTTACTAAGTGCACTATATAACATGAATTCCCACACATTGCTTATTTCGTAGTATATCAGATTTGGTATCGCTTGACTAAAATTATTTAAGTTTAAACAAATTCTATCATTTAATCACTGGTACACGGGCAGAGCGTGGATTCCTAGTGAATTTCACTATAGGTCCATTTATTATGTACATTTTTTTATTATAGGCCCTATATTATGAAAAAATTGTACTATATGTCTATATATTATTATTTTTAATTACTTACCCTATAAAACCCAGTATTATATAAAAATCCCTATATTTTGTTATAGAAAAAGTAAAATAACCATATAAATAAAACAAATAAAAGCGGTATAAGATAAAAATTTAAAAGTTAGGGGGCTACATAAAGATTCTTAACCTTGCTTCACCATTGGGTAGAACTATTCAAAGATCATACTTCCAGATAATTAAAAGACATTGCCCATGAATTGTTCTTTAATACTTTTTCTTCACTAGTATAGCAGTTTAATTGTTTATTAAATACTCTGATATACTACTCGACATGATTTTCTTTTCGGAACATGCTACTGTCGCCTATAAAATTTCCACGATGACATTTAATTGTCTGCAGCTCACTTTTTCTTGTAAAATAAAGCTTTCCCTATCTCTAATTCTACATCTGAAATTTATGACAATGTTTTTTAATATAATCTGACAATAATTTCTCCTTTCTCTGTTGTGGTAGTCTGTTTATCCAGGGACTGGCAATACATGGAAAAGGTCATTGGAGTAGCATTTCGAGGAACCATGTTACGACCAGAACACCAACACAGGTGGCCAGTCACGCGCAAAAATATTTTCAGCGCATCAACAGTGATAAACCAAAGAAAAGATGTAGTATCAATGATAATAATTGTTCCACATCCATTAGAGACACATCCCTATTTTCCACTGGGAAGCTGAATGACGCGAATTTAGTAATTTTAGAATCTCAACCATCAATTATGCAAATGCCTTTTACTGCGGCAACTTCAGTAGGTCCAACTGATATCACAAATGATTTATGGGTTTCAGCTCATAAAATGGAATCCATTGAAGGCACATCTACTCCTCAAAAAAGTTCAACAAGAGGAATTGATATTAATGAACTTTTTGATCTTGCGCTGACAGATATGATGATCTATGGGAAGAAGAGTGGACCTTGTCAGCTCACTAGCGATGAAACATATGAACTAATGCCATTCATTGCAGAACCAACTCACATAACTTCTATAGGTACGTCTCCTGAGTTACTGCCTTTCCCTGAGCAATTGCCATCTTTCACACAGATGATTCCCCCTGAGTCAACAACACAAAATTCATTTGGGTACCTAGGGAATGTCACATCGTCTATCTATAATGGTTCTATTATGGAAAATCCTCAAAATCTTCAATATCCAGATCAGGTGCTTGTCAATACTTCCAAAGAAGATATGAGACTGTCTGTTCCTGTTCCTACGTCATAAGGTATTTTAATTCCTAATTCCTCTGTGAAACGCGGCTAGAGCGTTGTTTGTTACCTGATGAAATTTGATGTTGTAATTTATGCATGTTGTTAGTGTAATATGGGTTGTAATTGTAAGGATTTTTGTTGCAGTAAGTGTAGTGTTTTTGGTGACTATGTGATTGTTTTTTATGTAAGCAATTGTAATTTCAATTGAATTGTTTATGTGAGTGGTGTTCTTCAGTTATTCACCTTGTGTTACTTAGAATTTTCTGTTGTAAATCTAATTTGGGGATTTTAGAAGAAAAACAAATGGGTAATGCCTTTATCATTATGTATTGTGACAGTTTCACCCTTTATGATTACGTGTATTACAAATATAGCCCTTTAGGATATTTGTATAAGGAAAAAATATTCTCTAATCCTATCACGTGTTTATTACATTGCCTTACATAGTACTTGTAGTCCTAGAAATTCAGCCGTAAACAACAAACACTTGATTTGTTCGTTAAGATTCAGAAGATAAAATTGTTACACAACCATTACAAACTGAGACAATGAGTAACTTAACAGAAAGAGCCGTAATCCTGAACAACCTAACCGTCATCCAAATAAATAATTCCTCCATCTATACATCCCTCTAATATAACATTAGATTTATCATCCACTATTTCGATATGGCCATTCTTAGCTACAATTTCCATTTTCCGAGTGTTATTTCACTCTTCATTTTCATCTTCCAACTTTACACTATCCTCATGTATTTCTGCATAGTATATATTTGCAAGATTGTTATACCAAAGTCTCTTAGACGCTCTAAAAACACTTCGTCACTTTTCCTTTTTTTTCCGCTAATAAAATTATGTGACAGAAGGATTATTGAAATTAGGTTTCTTAAAAAGATTTCAAACACTTTAGAATAGTAACAATCATTAAATCACAAAATTAACCACATCAATTTAATCTAGGAGTCAATCTCTTTATAATATAGAAGTTTCTAGATTTAGGAACATACTAATCTTTTTTCCTGACTTGTTTAATATTGATAACTCGAATAAAATAAAATACAACTACTAGTTTTTTATTTTAAAGTTCCCTTCTCGAGTACTCAAATGATTATTAGTGACAAAGCAAACTGAAAAATCTCAGTAAGAATAAAATGAAACTAATTTTAATCCATTTTGTGTGTTAAAAATGAGAAATGAAAAAGTGGTATAGAGAGTTAAAAAAATTGTAGGTGCACAATTATGTCCACAAATATTTTCTAGTAATACTATACCTACCATTATCTAATTTAATATCTTAGCCCGTGTATCCATTTTTTTGCATTATATTCTTGAGTTCACAACATATTATATTGTCGGCCCGAGCCATAGGCAAAATACGCCTCCCTTCTCTCAAAATTTTTACGTTTTCTCAATCTTTCTTAAAATTGATTATAAAAATATTTACAAAAAAAACCAAAAAACTTACAAATATAATTATTCAAAGTTTCTATTTTTCAATGAGCATGTCAAATTAAGATATTTAATTGAGCTCGTAATTAAATCCAATTCGTTTGACGAGTTAAACATGATTGCGTTAAATCGATATCAATAAAATGAATTTAAAAAAATCAACACTAAAACCGGTAATAGAATTCTAAATTTTTCTATTTTTTTATAAAATAAATAAATAAATAAGGGTACCGACCCTGAAACCACAAATGCATATATCACTATTATACACTGTAAACCCAATGAATAGTTCTAAAATCAGGGGAGGAGATAGTAAATGGAAAATATTCTCAATGAAGAACTAACCAACACACGAAGATGGTTAAGAAAATAAATGTGTAATATTTTGAAAATAAAGCTATGATAAAAAACTAACAAAAATGAGAAAATTTTAGAAATACTAAGCATGTAGTATGAGTAGTTTAGGCTAATAAAAAATATAAAATCAATGAAACAAACATATAAAATGCACAAAAGTAACGAGTAAGGAAGAAGACAAACATTCAATTTTTGAATGGTTCAACTCAAGTTTGATTAGTCCACAAACTAAGTTCTTATTATACACTTAGAATTTTAAAATCACATTCACTATTACTCTCATGTATCTTAAATGGGAACACACAACCATTTACAATCTTTTTATAACCCTTAAATGGATCCCTTCAACATATTAAACAAAGTCTACAATCTACGCCTAAGATCTTCTTTTTTTATCTCTACTACTAGGAAAACTTAATTATTTTCTAGAGACAAGAAAACAATCCAAAACTATTGTTTGTCGATTCTAATCCAATCTACTAGATATAAGTAGATTTGAAAGTGTATCAGTTATAAAAAGCAACATATATATAAGTATGATGAAAATTGGTTGCTAATAAGCTCTCTCTGAAAAATTTTCTTGATATATTTGACTAATGAAGAATGTGAGAGACGATTTTACACAAGTGGGTATCCTTGTATGTAAAAATAAACATGGATCCCAAGTTTTTCTCTCTTGGATCTTGAATTTGAACTTTCCTTACTTTTGTTAATTGTTTAGCCAAGACTAGTTCTCTGTATTTCAAAGGGTAGATATGTTAAAAAATGGTTATAATTTGTGCACGATGTGTAATTGTATATATTTTAGGTATCTGGTGTCTCTTTTAGTAAAAAATATTTCATAAGTTTAACTCATAGATCTGAGCATGACTGCTTGGTGGTCTGAGATCCCCTTTTATCAACCTTTCCGAGTGATGAAATTTGTTTGTCCGAGGATGTTGGTTTCGAAGGCCGGACCTTTCACTTTAGATGAATTTATATGAGACAATTCGTCAATCCGCTGTTATACATTGTTAGAAGATTGGTGGAATGATCTTGGCTAAATAAAATTCTGATGGAATTTGGCAATTCCCATCTTCTCACCGAATGTCCAATAATATGTCTTTTACATATGATTATTATGCACACATTAGTTGTTTGTTCATTATTCCTTTTGGAGATGGGCAGAATTCTTTTGCATTTTTGCTTACTTTCTATGATTTTTCTTCTAACAACCAATCAAAATAATCCTTGGGCTAACACACTGAAGATTAATTGTTGTATATTTCCATATTTAATCAAGCTACATGTTATATCATAATCAAAAAATATAATTGGAAGTCTAGAAATTCGTAAGATCTTAGTGGATTAAATACAAACGTGAAATACTACTACATGCAACAAATATGAGACCCAAATTACACTTTTAATTATAAACAAAACAAATAAACTAAAGGGTATCATAATAATTAAATAAAAACTTTCAAATCTATCATTCATATACTCTTTATATTTTCTTGTATTCAATCCCATGAAAACATCAATAACCATATGTTCTTCCTAGGTTTTAAGGTTGTTTCCTTCTTTTTTGAAATATCACAAAAGATGTGATAGTCCACATTGTATATAAATTATATATACATAATATATATATATATATATATATATATATATATATATATATATATATATATATATATATATATTAGAATTATTCTACCTTATAATCCAGATGGCGTGTAAACAAATGTGATCCCAACCATTTAGGTGTCTTTTGTAACTTTCTATTCTATTATTGGAATTTTTATTTAATGTTAGCCTTTAAAATGTAAAAATAAAAATAGTTAGACATACTTTTGTTATATATCTCGATTTTTAAGATATTCTTTTAGTTGAAAATCCAGACCTTTATACAAAATAACATATTGCTTTAAATTTTAATCTGGCATGTGATATGCCAATTAGCTTAATATTGTTTCTAATGTTCTGTCCAAAAAATGGACAGTTTAAATGTATCGAATACTTTTTGCATGATCTCACTCTCAAGTTTTGGATCTACAGTAGCATTTTTTTGCATTACATATAACACTATTAAATCATTTACAAATCCCCATGAGATAATTTGACTACCTTCGTATATAAAAAAAGTTAGACTGGTTTTCTCTTATATTTTCTTCTACTCATCCACCAAATCTTTCTTTATTTGGTTTCCTCTTTTATTTTCCATTATATTTCTACTATTAGGCAGTAGATTTCTTGCATTGATGGTGTGTCAGTGATTATCTTCCAATAACACGTATCGTGTCTTTTATTATTAATCGATGCTCTTTCTCTTTCATATTTATATGCCCTACCTTTTTGGATGTCATTCTTTTTTTGCAATCATTGCTTGCTAATCAAAATATTTATTTTCTTCTAATCATTCCATTATTGTGCAAAATCTACACCCGATCTTGTTTACTTTTCTTTTTTCAAAACCAGAACTTTGTTTCCTAGGTCATTGTGTAAATAGTTAGGTTCTTGTTTTCTCATTTTCTATCTCATTTCGTAACCTATTTTCTTCATTTTTTCCATGTGTGACTCTTAATTTCCTTAAGAAGATATATCATAGAGAAAAGAATATATATGTGGTAATTCAATTTGAAAAAGTCGATATGATAGCAATTAGAAATTGTTTGTGTTTCTTTGTCATTCTATAAGGAGTTATCTCTGGGGTGAGAAATTTTTTTGAGTTATCAAATAATAAATTAGGTTCCTAAATGGCTTGGATAAGTATTTTATTAATATCATTTAGTTGAAAAAGTATTAGTTATCCCTACTTAGTGTGATGTATAAGTGTTTGATTAGATATATTTTCAGATAGTTTTTGGTAATTTTGAGAAACTTTTTTTTATGAAAAAACAATTGCCTTCTTATTGAATGTTGGTAGCTCTCATGCTTCTCCTTTGAGAGTAGTATAAGGATGTAATGGAAATTAAATATTCTTAGAGGGAGAAGCGGTGAATGGGAACTATCTTACATAAAAACTAACCAATTAATAACGTATTCAGAAAGGATAAAGATGCAATCTTTTTTGGTTTTGTGGAAAAAAGTAAGGTGAAAATATAAAATATCTAATAAGTAGAATAGAAAATAAATTAAATACTTATGATGCAATATCAATAGATAAATGTAAACAATGTACATGAATATAGTAATCAAAGAACATGCATGAAAATAAAGAGTAAGGGAAAACGATAAAGACTCGGTTTTATGGTAGTTCGGGTCCTATATGCTTAGTCCTCCACCTAAGATCCACGCACCCTTAATATTTCAAACTACTCCACTAGAACTCACGTATGTCATCAAGGTAAGCACAAGAATTTTCAAAACATCTTCAAAAAATCACTTTGAGGGAACCCTTGCGCTATATGTAACACAATTTAACGAAGCGACATTTTCCACTCAAAATATATTTTACTCTCTACCACTATGAAAACCAAGTCCTCTAGAGACAAAAAATGCATAACTATATAGTATGTAATTTATAATTGAATCTACTAAATCTACACTTCTAAATTAGTAGATATAAAGGTGCATGACCTAAACATAGCAACTCATGTGTATCTACTATAAAGGTTAGTTTCTAGTGAACAACCATTCAAAGGATTTGCTCTTCCGATTTCTCTTGATAATTTTTAAAAATGTAAATTATGAATATAAGCTCATCTTTACTAATTGAAAGTGAATTTGAAAGATATATATTATTATTGTATGTTACTAATTAAATGATAGACAATTGTGTCCCAAACAATACCATATTTTTATTCATAAATCTCATTCACATTCCAAATTACAAAAAAAAATATTAAAGATTCAAGGGTACCTTTTACCACATATAAAAAAATACGTGAGAGCTGCTTACATTTTTTTTACTTTAGATACCTTATTTATGTGATAATTTTGCACATATTAAAATGTGCAATGTATGTAATTTTAATTTATAAGTACGTGGCCAGAACCCTCAATTGAATATATTCTAATCATACATTTAAGAAATCAAAGACATAGATTATCATGTGTAAACACATTCCTTTCGGTATTTTTAGTTCTCTGGGAACTATAAAATTATGATATAAAATGTAAATACATAAAGAGTTCCTTGCACATGGACATCGATATTTATGAATTGATTTATATGAGTTTGTAAAAATATATATTATAAAAATACATATTCCAAATCATGTGAAATGCATTAAAAGTTGAATTTTGGGAAAAGATCAGGGCGTTTCATCTAAAGGTCAGCAATAAAATATAAATGTACTAAAAAAAATATACATATGCATTTGGCTACAATATATTAAATTTCTTCATGGTTTATCCATAAATAACTAAACACTTATCCCGAACTTAAAAATCTTCTCTAAATTTTATTATGCAAAAACTTCAAAAAATATATATTTTAAACTATAGACTCTTTAAATAAATATACCTTGTGTTTCTCGAACTCATCTACATCTACAATAAAAATATGTGAATCACAATCAAAAAAATTACACAAATAATTCAAATATAAAAATATCGGGCCGGATAGCATTCTCCAACAAATTTTAAATTCACGTCATATGAGTTTTTGTATCGTGTTCTACATTCACATAAATCTCAGTCCAGCGACATGTGTATCAATATCAACAAAAACACAATCAATACCCAAAATAAAGAAATAAGTTCTATGATAAACATCTAAAAAAAATTGAATATCCAACATATTTTATAAATGTCATGGAGAACCGGCTAGTGTAAAAAAAGTCACAAAATTATCCATCATAAACAAATTACAAATTTATATATTATAAAAAGGATAAAAGGCTCATTAAATACACAATAATTACAAGAGATTGTTTTATTATTTTATTTTTCATTTAATAGAAATTGTTTTTATAACCAGTCCTATTAAATTAATGATGCTTTCTAATAACAATAATTAAAACAGACTTTAAAGAAAATGAAAAAATTAGCATAAAGCATGAACAGAATGATAATTTATTTATGTATTTATGTGTACAAGCATCTTCATTTATTCTACGGCATTTCTGACGCAATGTGTACAATAATCTTCGTTATTCTACCTAAATTACGGATGCTATGTGTACATGCGTCTTCATTTATTCTACCCAAATTTCAGATGTTATGTGTACATGCGTCTTTCATTTATTCTACCATATTGTTGACTCTATGTGTACAAGTGTCTTTATTATTCTACCAAAATTGCCGACGCTATGTATACACACTTCTTTAATTATTCTACCCAAATTGCCAATGCTATGTGTACAAGAATCTTTATTTATTCTTACCCAATTGAAAACAATATGTGTATAAGTGTCTCCAATTATTTTACCCATAAGCCGACGCTTTGTGTATATAGGCGTCCATATTTATTCTACCCAATTGTCACATTATGTGTATAAGCATCCCAAAACCTATTAAAACATTTGTCAATGCTTTTGTAAAAAAATACTTCGTTATATAAATTCTTTAACTAACGGGTGTAGATATGCTTGTTAGTATACCTAAAAATGACTCGTGCATAGCCAATACGACTTATTGCATAAGCTAAATCTGGCGATGCGCCGATATCGAAGTTAAAGTCAAAAAATAGGGTCAACATTTCCTAGTATTTTTGTAGTTGTGTACTCCAGAACTTATGCATCTTAGTGATAACATCCATATTCTTTGACCAGTAGAGCAACTATCCTTTGAAATCTTTAAAGAGTTCCTTAATTACCTCACTAGTTATCGATTGGAGATGATGTTCTAACTTTAAATGCAAAGCTAAAAATAAACTGATTTGTTCCCTAAATTGATCAAATTCTTTACGATAGGCTTTAAAGAAAGAAAAAGAGAGTAGAAGTTTTTAATAGAACGATTTTTGAAGACTTATAGTATCTAGAAGTATAGGGTATATTTGCGAGGCCATCCAATGTACGAAAATGTTAGACGAAATGGTTTTCTTAAGCAAGATAAATTGGAAATATATATATATATATATATTCTTATGAGTTAATATCATATAAAAATATGGTTTTTGAAAATTAGAAGTATAATGGGTATGAATGATATGATGATAATCTGAGATCAATACCTGAATGTTTCATTCTGAAATACTAGTTAGATTATTAAAATGATGTCACCTAAATTATGCACATTGTTGCACTACTATAGTTTTTCTATTAGTTCCACTATTATGTATTTTATTAATATGATGTTTTTTCAATAGGTATGCCATATTTGTGAGGCAAATAGGTCTATCAACTGTAAGTAGTCGGGTAAATGAGATGATATGTGTGTCTTGGAAGCTCTGTTATGGTGTTACGGAAATAATGAATTCTGGATCTTAATGACCGCATGGAGTGGAGTCTATTTACACATAGTACGATTTAAGATTCAAGAATAAGGTAGACATATGAGTACTTACTAGTACATCTGAAAGCTAAGTTTTTAATATATTAGATGATAGTATTAAAAGATATTGGCAGGTAGTGTAAGTGCATTGGTTGCGGGGATATGTTAGTCTTAGAGCAGAATATGCAGAAAGTTTTGTTAAGTTGCCTTATTGGAAAACTTTGCAAATTTAAAGGGTTATTTCTAACTCCCACAAAAGTTAGTAAAAAGGAATCTCTCATTTTTTACTTTCCTTAAAATTTTAAGAGTAATGATATTTATCACCTTTTTTTGGTTTTTCTTTTTATCACCCTTTATATGTCACCTTATGTGGAACTAAATCAAAGAGAGAGAAAAAAAGGTAAATAGGTAAGAATAACACTTTGATTGGTTTTTTAAAATCTCCACATAGGAGGTGATATAAGGGTGAACCAAAAAGGGGTGACAAATATCGTTAGTCTAATTTTAATGACGATGAGTAAATGTGTCGTTTAACATTGACATTTAAAGTGATCTATTGAAGGTGAAATTTATTCTTTAATTGTGAAGAAAGTCTAATATTGTGTGTCGCGTTGACACCCAGCATGGTGATATTATTTGTCACTCACCACACCAAATGGTGTTCATATCATAAAAATACTCTCGTACCTCAGAGCTATATTACTATCTTTCTCCAGATCTATTTGAAAGTGTATCGGTTATAAAAAGCAACCTACAGATAAATATGTTGAAAATTGGTTGCTAATAAACTCTATTTTGAATAATTCTCTTGATATATTTGACTAATAAAGAATGAGAGACGGTTTTACACAAGTGGGTGTCCTTGTATGTAAAGATAAACATGGATCTCAAGTTTTTCTCTCTTGGATATTGAATTTGAACTTTCCTTTCTTTTGTCAATTGTCTAGCCAAGACCAGTTCTATTTATTTCAAAGAGTAGATAACTTAAAAAATGGTTATAATTTGTGCACATCATGTTATTGTATATCTTTTAGGTATCTAGTGTCTGTTTTAGTAAAAAAAAATTCATAAGTTTAACACTAGATCTAAGCCTGACTGCTTGGTGCTACGAGATCCCTTTTTATAGAACTTTCTTAGTGATGAGATTCGTTTGTTAGAGGGTTTTGGTTTCGGAGGTCGAACCTTTTGTTGTGTTTTATTTGTATAAACCAGTAAAACATTATAGAAACTAATGCAGAAATAAAATAAAAGTAAATAAATAAATAACTTTACTTGTCGAGGCTCGGATTGGATCCGATGTCTTTAAGGTATTTAGGCCACGTACAGGTGTCTTATGTTTGCTGGCTTCAACCTCCAGGATACAACGACAAAACTATTCAAAAGAAACGGACACACGAATTCTTAAGAATTTCAACGAACTTAATAATGCCGCTTCTTTCTATCTCTCTCTTATAATTTTAATGCTTTGAAAAATGAATGAAGAAAATGGTTTAGTTGGCCAACTATTTATAGAAAATGAAAATGTGGCTTGCCAAAGGTTGTTATGATTCATTTTGGAGTTACTTTGTATTAATTTAAGATACAACGTTTACTAAAAGACCCAAAAACTTAGGCTTGGTCCAGATGGTATGAACCTAAGGCCCACAAGCCCAACAAAGTGATGGTCCAGGTTCATAACACACCTAAGGCCCAACAAAGGTATGAACCTAAGGCCCAAAACCCAAAAAGCTAATGGTCCAGGTTCAAACCCTACCAGACCACTTTTTTATTTCTTTCTTTGCTTTATAACAAAAATAAATAAGATAACATATATTGTTTTTTTTCTTTTAATTTCTCCAAATTACATGACTCAATTTCTCATACAATTTCAAATGATTTTAACCAAATGAATATATTACGTTTATCTTTAAAACTTGAATAAACGTATTAATTTCCATTCATGTGGGGATTGTTGGACAAATGTGATTCTACCCAAGTGTTGCTTATGTTTACGATGTTAGTCGGTGACTCAATTTAAACACTTGAGAGAGAGCGAGAGAGAAGCATAGAAGAATACTACATCGAGAAAGGTAGCTTTTGGCCTTGAACCTTCTGTAGTAAGAGCTATCAGATTTACTTGCTAACTAGTGAACTTGATGTCTTGAACTCTTCAGCTTTTGTGTGAACCAAGACAGTAGAACTTACATAGTATAATTCCAAACATTATTTGGTTCTCACGGTTGTGTCCATTTACGACCCTGGACAACTCCTGGTATTTCATGAATAACCGTCGGAGAATTTCGCCTTTAAAAATTCTCGTAGGGCGGCCCTACCCATGTTATTCATATAGGTGGTCTCTTTCGAGATTATTTTGCATTACTCTATCTTATGATATCGAAGATACAAGAACCATTAAAAGTTACACTTATCCTTCACTTTTTCAAGTAGCACTGTTTAATTTTGTCTTAGGAATGGTTTGGGGAGGTCTCCCCACAGTGCGTTGCACCAAGTTGCAGTTTCATGATTCAGTTTTCCCTTTGAACCTAGATTGTGGGATCTCCACTCTGCTAGGTAGGGTTCCCATCATGGCAACTCAGCTTTCGTAGGCTTAAGACCCATTCCCCTTGACAACACTCACACTTTCTCTCTTTGTAGACTTTTGTTCAGTGGATCCGCTATATTATCATTTGATCAAACATAATCAACTGTAATAACTCCGTTTGAGAGCAGTTGACTAACGGTATTGTGTCTACGACGTATGTGTATAGACTTACCGTTATACATTTCGTTTAGTGCCCTACCAATGGCACTTTGACTATCTCAATGTATGCAGATAGCTGACACAGGCTTTTGCCAATTAGGAATATCCTCTAAGAAATTTCGAAGCCACTCGGCTTCCTTAATAGCTTTTTGTAAAGCTATAAACTCAAATTCCATAGTGGATCTAGCTATGCACGTTTGATTAGTGGATTCCCAAGACACGGCTCCTCCTCATAACATGTAGATAAATCCACTTGTGGATTTTGAGTCGGTGAAGTAAGGTATCCAGTTTGCACCACTGTATCCTTCTAGTACAGTGTGATATCTTGTGTACAACAACCCTTCGTTCATAGTGTATCTAAGACAACTTAGAACTCTTACAATAGCAATCCAGTGGTTCTTCCCTGGATTATGTGTAAACCTACTTAGCTTGCTTACTGCATGTGCTATATCTGGCCTAGTGCAATTTTTTAGGTACATGAGACTCCCAATAATCAGAGAGTACTCCAACCAGTTGATCGTATCACTAGTGTTCTTAGCAAGATGTAAATTTTCATCAACAGGTGTCTTGGCAATATTTGTGTCGCCCTTACTAAATTTGTTTAATACTTTCTCAATATAGTGTGACTAATATACTATAATTCCTTCAGATGTTTGGAGAATCTTGATACCCAAAATAACATCTGCAAGTTCTAGATCTTTCATGTCAAACTTACTTGAAAGCATCCTTCTAGTGAATGTAATCATATCATTGTTACTTCCAATGATTAACATATCATCCACATATAAACAGACAATAACATATCCTGTCTCATTTCGTTTTAAATAAACGCTTTTCTCACATTCATTGATCTTGAAATCATTCGAGATCATGAATCTATCAAATTTGTCATGTCATTTCTTCGGTGCCTATTTTAAACCATATAAAGATTTAACAAGTTTACATACTTGGATCTCCTTCCCAGGAACTACATAACCCTCAGGTTGTTCCATATATATCTCTTCATTTAGTTCTCCATTTAGGAAAGCTGTTTTTACATCCATTTGATGAATTTCGAGCTTGTATATTGAAGCTATAGCGATTAGCATTCGAATGGATGATATTCTCGTGACTGGAGAATAAGTATCAAAATAGTCAAGTCCTTCTCTTTGACTATAACCTTTTCCAACAAGGCGAGCCTTGTATTTCTGAATAGACCCATCAGTCTTTATTTCTTCTTGAATATCCATTTGCATCCAAGTGGTTTATTCCTAGGACGGAGATACACTAGTTCCCACGTATGGTTTTGCATAATGGATTCTATCTCACTATTTACTGCTTCTTATAGTAAGAGGCGTCAGGGTTTGACACAACATCCTTGAATGTTCGTGATCGTCATTTAGCATGTAAGATAGAAAGTCAGGACCAAAAGATGTAGAGGTTCTCATCCGCTTACTTCTTCTTGTTTCTCATTCATTTGGCAATGATTCTTGATCTTGCTCTTCTTGATCTATATCACGTGCTCTTCTTGATCTATAGCACAACGTTACATATTAATAATAGGAGGAAACGCAAAAATAGAAGCTCTGTCATTAG
Source organism: Nemophila menziesii (assembly GCA_029959085.1). NCBI lineage: Eukaryota > Viridiplantae > Streptophyta > Magnoliopsida > Boraginales > Hydrophyllaceae > Nemophila > Nemophila menziesii. Next base: position 64,315 of record JARWIR010000071.1, read on the forward strand.
GAGTATTAGTAGATTGTTTATTTTGTTGTTTTAGCATATAAATCTCAATACTCACTATGAATATATATGTGTGTGTGTATAGTAGCGATCTTATCCCTATTACCACTTATAAGTAGAGTAAAGTGTTTCCACTAAATGATCGAAAATGGTACGCAATATATCATTTCACCGTTCTTATAAGCTCCATCGTTTGAAAGTCTTATATAGCAAATTTACCATTAACTTGAGTATTATAGTTCCACCAAAGCATCTTCTCAGTGGTTTTAAATATTTTCTACTTGTGCAGAACACTACCATCTGGTAAAGGCCGAAAAGATCTCAAAAGGTTATCCATGCTCATGGGTGATGTTTTTAATTATATAAACAATCCAAACTTGTAAACATAAGTGTATAACTCGCGTGTTATTCTTAATCAGAATGCAATTTAGCAATTAATGTTGTAAAACGACATTAATTATTATCAATATTTATTTTGATGCAAAATACTATATTTAAATAGTATCATTAGTGATAACAACTCTACTATCGGGACTTTCAACCATGTCCCAATAATTAAATAATCTAAAAATCTTGTAACTACTCAAGTTCATTCATCTAGAAAACCATTAGTTTACATAATTTTAATTTTAATTCTACACATAATTTACTCTACTATATATGATAAACATATTAAACAAATTAAAGAATTCAAATTTTTGATAAACATGTATAAAATATATCTAAAACATATTTTACTTGTATATCATAAAAAAATCCTAAATATATATTATTTTAACTAAGTTAAAGAATTACAATTCATCAAATTATTTGTGATAACAAAAATTTAATAGCGACTCCTATTATAAAAAATATAGAATTTTTTTCCCTCCAAGTATAGGTCAGTTTTCTAAATGATTTTGAACTTTTGAAATTTCCCAATTAGTCCTACAACTTTGCTTTTATCCTCCGGTTACTTGGAGGAAAGAGGACTTTTTTCAAAATTTAATCAAATAATATAAGTAAAATTATATTAAATAAAAGATAATTCAAAATTTATTCATATACACAAAATTATAGGAAAATAAAATTGATTTTTATCCAACGTATCTTGGAGACATCCCCTATAGACCCAAACGCCTCCCACCACATCTATCATTTTCTTGCCCATAAAAGGCACTATACATTTTATTATTTCTTTTTTTTCTCCTTAAAAAAACAGTTTGAGTTATGTGAAATTTCCCAGAACTTAAATTTTGAGCTATGGAAAAATTTCCAAAACTCAGATTTTGAGGTTTGGGAGTGAACTCAATATATCTTAGGAGGATAAAATATATAGTGCTTTTTTCGAGGTAGTGGACTAAGCTCTAAGGGTTTATTGAGAATTAACCCAAAATTTAACACTATATGCCAATTTTTTTTTAAAGATTTCCCTACCATTATACCCATTTTTGTTTCTTCTTTACTATATATATATCAATTTATTTCACAGTTTTTTAAACCCTACAAATATGTCTTTCTGATCTATCTTCTCCACTCACAATAACATTTCCTTCTCTTTTTTCTTTCTTATCTCTGTTCTTTCTTCTTCCTGTTCTAAACCTCGCATCCCTCTTTCATCTCTCCATTTCCGAAGATCACATCCCTCTTTCAAACCTTCAATTTTCGAAGCTAGTTGAAGATGTTATTGTTCGAGCTTATCCTTTTTCTTTCGCAAGCCATGGATGGAAAATGGAAGCTCTGTTTTTTAGGTTGATCAAGGAAGTTGTATTTTCGAAGCTCCGACCTTTAATAGATCCATTTCCTAAACGACCTCATGAGCAAAACGAAGTTAAGGTAGAACGTATCTCCATCAACGACTACCATGGTGTAAATCTCTTTTTTTGAAACTCCGTCTTCCAACTCTGGCCTTCAAATTATCCATGGCGTGAAGTTTCATTTTCAGAGCTCCGTGTTTTAGCTCTGGCCTTTAATAGATTCATGTCTTGAACGAACTAACTAGCATAACAGAGTTAAGGCAGAATATATATCATTCAAAGTAAATACAAGATTCAAAAACCCATAGAAAATTTAAAAACCATTACAAAAATTAAAAATTCATCAAATGATTAACCTAATTTATCAAAGGATTAAAGAAATATTTTTTTTAATTTTCTATAAGAAATAATAGAGATGGAGTAATGAAGAAAAGACACCTTTGGTGAAAAGAGTAAGAAAGCAAATATAAGTTTGGTAACATGTTGATGAATCACCTATATAACTAATATTATTGGACTCCTTTATAGGTTTGCTAATGGGCTTAACATATATTTATTGGGCTTAATGGGCTTGTCTTAATATGCCAGTTTCTAAATCTAAATGTGATTTTTGTTTTATTTGAGTATTAAGTAGTCGTCTTCCAACCCTAACGCCGCCCCTTCTCTTCTGTAATGTCGAATCCCTTTCTTTTCTATTCTTCGATCTTCTCTTCTCTAAGTCAAGTGTGTTTATACTTTTAAGATCGTTGATCATTACATTTCAATGAAGAACCAATTCTGAACAGGTTTAATTTTATTTATTTATTTACTTTGTTCGTGGTAAGATAAAATCTGTTTGTTTTACAATTTGTTTGTTCTTTTAGTAGTGGTTGAATTAAATTAATTTTGTCCGTTTGGCCCTTATCTTGTAAAAGTGACGATTAATCCCTTGTCTTTTGATTTTGTTATAACATTAGTCCTAATCTTGCAAATGTAACATATAAGTCCCTTATCTTTTTGTGACCACGTTAGTCTATTATGTTAGAAATTACACATTTAAGGTAATTTTTTATGTGTAATTTTTTACCAGTTGGGCAACTAACATTTTTTTTATCACCATCCGTCCTTGCATCAAATTTCATCGATTTCTTTACCCTCAAATCCACTTGGCAGCATGCATTTTCGTAATTATTAATAGTGAAAAATTTCAAAGGCTCTATTTGGGGAACATTTCCTTCAGTATAAACTTTTTCGTAATTATTCATCTTTGTAATTTTTTTCATCTAAACTTTCTTCCTTGTTGTGTGTGTATGTTCAATTCATTACGAATTTTCATAATTTGTTTGTTTAATTTCTCTTTGCAATTATTTTTTTCCTCAGCTAAATTTTCTTCCTTGTTTTGTATATGTTATATTCAATATGAATTTGCATAATTAGTTTGTGTCTATTGTTTTTAGTTGAAATATAAAATTGAGTTTCGGTGTATTTTAGCCGTTTCAGGTTAATTAGAGTTTAATCACTTGTTTAATTCTTATTAAGCACTTTAATTGATAGTATTTAGTCGTTTCTTTAGTGTTTTTTTACTTTATCTTGTGATTATGTTAATTATAATACAAGCGTGTATGTTAAAATTATGTACAATTGTTTTATATGGGCGACAGAAGAACTTAACGATTCGTGGTGGCAACCGAAAGGTGAGATACGACAAGGATTCATCATCCAACTCCAGTGATAAGGCTAAATTGTCAAATAATGTGTCGATCACACCACAACCAGTAGTAAGAAATTTATCTGGTATTGCTGGTTTGCTTGCAAGGAATTTCTATATGTTACCTGGAAATCAACCAATGGTAACTTCATCTTTTGCAATTAGGCCCCCTGCGAATTCTATTATGAGAGTTTTTAAGGCTAAACGGTATCTTGTTTACTCTAGACAGCTTGACTTGTGTGAAATAAAAATAAACTTTAATAACCTCTACTATTTCATGCAGAATTGATACTTTGGGTATCTTAATAAGGGTGAAAGATTTATTTGAAGGGCATCTGAACTTGATTCTAAAGTTCGATGCCTAAAGGTTATGAGATCACACTCGATGAGGAAGAAGCCAAACCAAAAGAAACACTCAAATTTAGTGAAGCAATAAGTTTTGTGAACCAGATAAAGTTATAGCCGGAACCCAAGCAGAAGTCGGAGCCTAAGCTGAAGCTGAGATAGCTGAACCTGAAACTTGATCTACTGTTGAAAAAACGATGGTATGTTTCTCCATATTAATAACTCATCTAGCCCATTGCGTTTACTTGTGTTTGTTTGGTCTCTTATCTTGATATTAAGTCCCTTTATATTTTGATTTTGTGATAACGTTAGTCCTTTTTTGTGCATTTTCATTATGTTACATACATGTGGTTTTAGCAAAATGACACCTTTGAAGGTATTATAGTCATTTATCACATAAAGAAAATACAACAAAGACTAATTTTGTTACAGAAAAAAAAAAGAAATTAAGGGACAAAATTGTTAACAAGATAAATGACTAAATAGGTTATTTATCCATCTCCTTTTAAATACAAGAAAAAAGTCTTTTCATCTTGCTTCAAGCTAAATTTATGCGTGTGACGTATTTTTCCTTTTATTTTTATATCTTTAATGAAATACAATATTTATGTGCAGTTTGACATGAGGCAAAGGACTATGAGCCGCCCTGAGATGCAACAACACAACAACACAACAACGAGGATATTTATAAATAATATCCACTTAATAATGGTGTCTTAAAATTATTATTTACTTAGAATATATTTCCAACAAGGATAATAGTTGTATTTTTTAATATGTGTAAAGTCTTAAGGAAACATTATTTGTGGAGGTGAACGAGTGTAATTAATAAGAATAAATTTATTGTTTGATTTTATTGAAAGAATAAAGTTGAAAAGATGTATTTAGTATTTAGTTTTAAAAGATATCTTCAAAATTTATAACATTATATTAATTGGGATAAAATACACTTTTTATTTTAAGTAGGAATGACATGTTATATGTAAAAGTAATTTATAAAATTTTCAATTGTCCTATAAATAAAGATAATATAAGAAGAAAAAAATATCATGGAAATTTATTTTATAAACATTAAGCCCAACAAACTCGAACATCTCAATTTTGTCATTATTCACCGACTATATCATAAATTCACTTTCAACTAAATCAAATTATTTCAGTAACTTTTATAAGTTTTTTTAAAAATTAAGTCTAATTGTATAAATAAACTAGTTCTTACATGCACCACATTATATGATGGAATAGGTGGAACGAGGTAGCTTGATGAGAAGCTTTCTGACAAAGTATAAAACTCCATAACCTAGAAAATAGTGAGTGAATGACAAACGCACATTATACTCACACATGCAATGAGAAAACAGTAAAATTATGAATCTAAGGTCACACCAAAGGGTTCAAAGAGTGATAGACAAACACTTATATTAATCAACTTAAGAAACAAATAAACTGACAAAATAACCAAGATCATAATATTCGAAAATACCTATAAACATGAGCAAATATTACATATGAGACAAACCAAACAAGAACCATCATTCTAATCTATATGAGGGAACAAGGGGACAAACCACAGTTAGGCAACTAAAGGAACTCTAGACCTAAAGTCGAACAAAAGATTTAACAGAAAATATAGGTACCACCAGAATACGAAAGTAGAGATAAATCAATTAAGAATTTATAAATACCCAAACAAAGACTATATAACTGCAATTCCAGTATGGAGTAAAAACCCATCAAAGACATCAAAGAAACCTAACAATTATTTCAAATAAATTACCCAAAACCCAATAAACCCTTGTATACCCATGTCTAACTCCATAAAGATGGACTTGTAACATCATACTTCACGAGATGAGAGAGTTGAATCCTAAGGTAAAGGAGATTCTAAGGTAAAGAAGCATAAAATGCTCTGGAGAAGAACGTGTTGCAAATTTTATGTGCGTGTGTGTTTACTGTGTGTATAAGGAGGGAGGGGTTCATATTTAGATTGTATATGTATGTGATTATAAAAGGTTGTTAGTGGTGGTTATGGTTGATAAAAATTTGATGAAAAATAGGTTATATACAAATGGACAATAGGTTATTTACAAATGAGTTGTGCCCATTTTGTACGAATCAAACGTGTCTCGTATGAATGAGATTCAAATATGGGATGCAGACCGCAGACTAACCCATCCAAATTTATATTAATATTATTCTAAATTCTTTAGGGTAAACCATTTGTTGCAAAGATTTTTTATAATTTATGAAATCAAGAAGAATCGTCTTACAGTTGGAAGCAAGGGCCAACCTCCAATCATTGATGTAAGGTATAGCGGTTTTTCCCCTTAAATAATTCTCATTATTCTATATCACGAAACTATATAGTAGGCTTATTTTATTCCCTCATTTGTTGATGTTAATGTCATTGCTTGGTGAATTATACATACATGATAAAACCGAATTATGTTATCTCATGACTCGGTTATCATGGGTATTTTAGGAATTTTGTTTAGTGAGGGTACTTACATAAAAAATAATGGTAAAGGAAAATTCCCTATATAATCCCTAAACTATATCTCTTTAATCGGTTGGTTCTCAAAATTAAAAAGCTACCCAAACAGTTTTCGATTCCGTGAAAAATTCCATCCATTTTTTACCATTAAGTCCAGTGGCAAGATGTATTTTGAAATTACTAATAGATATAATTCCCCAAAAGGTCATGAGTTATATAACTATTACCGCTTTGGTCTTCAAACTTGTCAGCCACAGGGCAATTAGTTTCCTATAGATAATAAACATATTAAGGAAATAAAGAATTCAAAATATTTTTAAACAAATATGAAGGAACATCTAATTCACATTTTACTAGTATCACCTTTTTTTTAAATATATATCAATTCAAAGAAGATAAAGTATCAAAATTCAATAAACTATATAATAACACCTCATTGTATAAAGAATAAAAAATAAATCATAATTAACTATATGTAATATGATATTATTGAAAAAGAATAAACCAAAATTTATTCAATTAACCATATGGTAGAAAGTAAAACAATAAAATAAATTATTTATACAATGTATGTAATCTATATCAGTATATATATAAATTACATCATCCTCTATTCATAATATAAAATCGCATGTCTCTTCCCTTCCTAATATCAAACCCTAGCCCCCACTTTTTTTCATCTATACCTAACACATTGCACACACAAAAACATCTATAAATTGTACTTAAATTTGCTAGTAAGTATCATCATTTTATAATGATTATGTGTCCTATTTTTAAAGTTACTTCTCTTTCTTTCCTTCGATCTTCTCATCTTCAAGTCAAGTGCGTTTTTCTTATAGATTGCTGACCATTTCATTTCAATAGAAGATTTTTGTACATATTAATTTTTCTATTGTATTTTCAATGGCTTATTGCTTCTCCTTTATAATGGATATACTCTATTTCATTACTTCGGATATTTCTAAGAGTATTGATATTTGTTACCCTTATTATCTTCACCCTTTTGTCACCTGGCAGATTGTATGGCATGACATATAAGAAATAAAATAATAAAGGAAATATTTAATTAAAGAAATAAATTAATTAATTATATGCCATGCAATCTGCCAAGGAGATACAAAAGAGTGAAGGGAATAGGGGATGTCAACTATCATTAATCTATATCTAATTGCTAGGAAGAATAATACTATTGTTATTTGTCAATTTGATTTATTTTGTTTATTTTTTGATATATTTTCTCCTAACCCTTATTGGGTGTACATTAGTTTGAAAAACTCTTTGCTTGGAACTTGATTCGAAACATTTCATTTTTTATTTATTGGAATTATTTATATTGAAAATTTTAGTTGGATATTCCTGGTTATCATGGAAAAAAATTTACAAAAAAATCAAAGCCGATATATTTCTAGGAAAATTTTAATTTATAATCCTTGATACATTTCATTTGTTTTTTCTATTGGAGTTGGTATGTGATATTTAAGATTGTATTTTGAATTTGTGACAATTTTCTCCCTTTTTGTTTTTTCATTATGTTATAAGTGTTGTCTTCTTGTATTAGAACACGTGGCAAACGTGGCATTATAGTTATTTATCAATATCAATAATACAGTGACACGTGAAATTAACATCAATAATGTAATGCAAATAAAAAAACTTAACATTGTCAAGAAATTAAAAAATAAGGGACAGTGAATCCTCTTTTTATATTTTATTTTCACCCCTGAAGTTTAATTTTATAAAAAAATATTTTGGTTATCTAGTTTTCAGAATGTTCACTTGGTCCCCCAATTTTTCAAGTTAAATCTGAAAGCTTTAATTTATTTTTGTCTATATGTTTTTGTTGTTTATGTAATATAATATATGATATTTTTGTCCAATATATAGACTTATATTGCACTTCTAATTCCAAAAATGATAAAATCTCACTCGTGGCTCCTCCCCTTTTTTATCTCCTTTGGTAAATAAGTTTTTTAGCACTAAATTTATAATTGTGTTTTAATTTTTCTTTAGTTTTATTTAATGAAATAATTTTTGTATGTGCAGTTTGATTAGAGGCCGTGGATATTTGGGTTGTTTAGCTTCATCAGAATCTTCACTTGCTCCACCAAACTTTCAAATTTATTTTATTAAGTTTTATTACTATAATAAAATATGGATTTTGTTGTATAATATAGAGAATTATAATGTAACTAATTTAAATAAGTTCAATGTACATACTTATATTGAATTTTTATTATAATATAGCGACCATAAGTTTTTTAAAACATGCTCATTATTTATATCTCAACATTATAATAAGCATATTTTATTCTTATTTGTTGATGTTAATGACTTTTGCTGGGTGTACTATACATACATATCAAAGTAAATAATCAATTTTAAAGTCTAAATATCCGTTATTAGAGGTGTTTTAGAAATTTTATTTATTGAGGGTTCTCTTAATGTGATATGTCTTATGTTACAAGGAAGTTGAAGATTGTTGTTGGAACATTGTTGATTTTACTTATGGGTGGTTGGCCATATTCAATGGTGGTGCTTTTATGGAATTTACGATGTTTCAACTTATTGTATATATTAAATATTTTAGATTCATGATACCTTGTTTCTAAGCTCTACTTTTTACTATAATCTCTAGTTGTTTCAATTTATTTGATTATTTTAAACTAGTCTCATTATCATTGTCACAAAACAAAACAAACACCCAATATCTAGTATCTACAATACCAAAGTATAATACTTCGAATAGAAACTAAGCCTACAATGTAACACTAGAAAGTTAGGAAATGGCAAGTCTACATCCTATTGAAAACCTCATTTATCATAATCCATCAAAGTTTCGCAACCAAACATAAATTTAGGAGATAACTTCCGTGCTTTCAGAAAATCTTAGTGGTATTTTAAATGGTTTCCCTTCTGCGCGATCATAGACTTCAACTATTCCTAAAAGGTCTTCCCATATATCGTTCATCACAAACTTTTCTACAAGCTGATTTGTGAATATGGTTGAGATTCTTCTTCTAATACTTCTTCCAAGTTCAATCTATAATTTAACGTTCTAGATCTGTCCTTGTCATGTTAGGCTTTGAAACATGTAATAACATCTTCATGTTGTAGAAAATTCTTCCATTCACGTGAAAGTAAAAACATTTAATACAAACAATAATATATAAGAACTGTGTTGAGGGATTTAGCACGTACGGTGCCATTCCTTAATGGTTTTGAATGGTTTTAAGCATGATAATCTTCAGACTACCTTAATGGTATTTTGAATGGTTGATTATTTTTCTGTTGCTGCACCCCATCTAGTTCAATCTATTAAAAATTATTACCAATGCGAACAATTATATTTTCACCACCTCACACATCTATTATTTAACAGTAAGGTGATATGAGTAGTATGTAAATATCTTATATTCTTATTTTAGTCAAAAAATATCAAATATTATATTTTTCATCAATATTATATGGAAGGATATTTACACTAATTTCTAAATTTATCAAATTTGCTCTATATGTAAGTGTCTTTTGTCATATGGGAAGCAAATTTCCATGAATCTTTCATTTTTTTGGAGAGCAGAACTTGCTAAGATGCTATTAAGAATGATGTTCAATCTCATTATTTTGTTATGGCCTTGATATCTCTTCTTATGGGTGCATATTTCTCTTATATATAGCATGAGTAAGGACAATCTTAATCATTTAAATGTTAGGTAAATTAACATGTGCTTTGTTTAATGTTTGACACATTGATTCCTTCTTTTAATCAAGTTCATTACTTCTTTCTAAAAATAGAAGGTCTGTCATTAGGAGTATTAGTAGATTGTTTATTTTGTTGTTTTAGCATATAAATCTCAATACTCACTATGGATATATATATATATATATATATATATATATATATATATATATATATATGTTTAGTTGCGATCTTATGATCTTATCCCTATTACCACTTATAAGTAGAGTAAAGTGTTTCCACTAAATGATCGAAAATGATACAAAGTATACCATTTCATCGTTCTTATAAACTCCCTCGTTTGAAAGTCTTATATCGCAAATTTACCATTAACTTGAGTATTATAGTTCCACCAAAGCATCTTCTCAGTGGTTTTAAATATTTGCTACTTGTGCAGAACACTACCATCTGGAAAAGGCCGAAAAGATCTCAAAAGGTTATTTATGCTCATGGGTGATGTTTTTTATTCTATAAACAATCCAAACTTGTAAACATAAGTGTATAACTCGCGTGTTATTCTTATTCAGAATGCAATTTAGCAATTAATGTTGTAAAACGACATTAATTATTATCAATATTTATTTTGATGCAAAATACTATATTTAAATAGTATCATTAGTGATAACAACTCTACTATCGGGACTTTCAACCATGTCCCAATAATTAAAGAATCTAAAATCTTGTAACTACTCAAGTTCATTCATCTGGAAAACCGTTAGTTTACATAATTTTAATTTAAATTCTTCACATAATTTACTCTACTATATATGATAAACATATTAAACAAATTAAAGAATTCAAATTTTTGATAAACATGTATAAAATATATCTAAAACACATTTTACTTGTATATCATAAAAAAAATCCTAAATATATATTATTTTAATTAACTTAAAGAATTACAATTCATAAAATTATTTGTAATAACAAAAATTTAATAGCGAATCCTATTATAAAAAATATACAATTTTTTATTTTTTTCCCTCCAAGTATAGGTCAGTTTTCTAAATGATTTTGAACTTTTAAAATATCCCAATTAGTCCTACAACTTTGCTTTTATCCTCCGGTTACTTGGAGGAAAAAGGACTTTTTTCAAAATTTAATCAAATAATATAAGTAAATTTATATAAAATAAAAGATAATTCAAAATTTATTCATATACACAAAATTATAGGAAAATAAAAGTGATTTTTACCTAACGTATCTTGGAGACATCCCCTATAGACCCAAACGCCACCCACCACATCTATGATTTTTTTGCCCATAAAAGGCATTATACATTTTATTATTTCATTTTTTTCTCCTTAAAAAAAACCAGAACTCAAATTTTGAGCTATGGGAAAATTTCCAAAACTCAGATTTTGAGGTTTGGGAGTGAACTCAATATATTTTAGGAGGATAAAATAGATAGTGCTTTTTTCGAGGTAAGTGACTACGCTGTAAGGGTTTATTGAGAATTAACCCAAAATTTAACACTATATGCCAATTTTTTAAAAAAGAATTCCCTACCATTATACCCATTTTTGTTTCTTCTTTACTATATATATCAATTTATTTCACAGTTTTTTAAACCCTACAAATATGTCTTTCTGATCTATCTTCTCCACTCACAATAACATTTCCTTCTCTTTTTTCTTTCTTATCTCTGTTATTTCTTCTCCCTGTTCTAAACCTCACATCCCTCTATCATCTCTTTATTTCTGAAGATCACATCCCTCTTTCAAACCTTCCATTTTCGAACCTAGCTGAAGATGTTATTGTTCGAGCTTATCCTTTTTCTTTCCCAAGCCATGGATGGAAAATGAAAGCTCTGTTTTTTAGGTTGACCAAGGAAGTTGTATTTTTGAAGCTCCGACCTTTAATAGATCCATTTCCTAAATGATCTCATGAGAAAAACGAAGTTAAGGTAGAACGTATCTCCATCAACGACTACCATGGTGTAAATATCTTTTTTTGAAACTCCGTCTTCCAACTCTGGCCTTCAAATTATCCATGGCGTGAAGTTTCATTTTCAGAGCTCCGTGTTTTAGCTCCGGCCTTTAATAGATTCATGTCCTGAACGAACTAACTAGCATAACAGAGTTAAGACAGAATATATATCATTCAAAGCCAATACAAGATTAGAAAACCCATAGAAAATTTAAAAACCATTACAAAAACTAAAAATCCATCAAATGATTAACCTAATTTATCAAAGGATTAAATAAATATTTTTTTTTATTTTCTATAAGAAATAATAGAGATGGAGTAATGAAGAGAAGACAGGTTTGGTGAAAAGAGTAAGAAAGCAAATATAAGTGTGGTAACATGTTGATGAATCACCTATATAACTAATATTATTGGACTCCTTTATAGGTTTGCTAATGGGCTTTAACATATATTTATTGGGCTTAATGGGCTTGTCTTAATATGCCAGGTTCTAAATCTAGATGTGATTTTTGTTTTATTTGAGTATTAAGTAGTCGTCTTCCAACCTTAACGCCGCCCCTTCTCTTCTGTAATGTCGAATCCTAGCCCCCAACCTTTCCATATAATACCCGACACATTAAACATAAAAAATCATCAGTAATCTACACTATGGTGTATTATTTTCTTAAAATTATTATTTAAAATATTATTAAATACTCTGATTCTTCCCTTTTTCAAGGGTTCCTTTCTTTTCTATTCTTCGATCTTCTCTTCTCTATGTCAAGTGTGTTTATACTTTTAAGATCGTTGATCATTACATTTCAATGAAGAACCAATTCTGAACAGGTTTAATTTTATTTATTTATTTACACTGTCGTGGCAAGATAAAATCTGTTTGTTTTACAATTTGTTTGTTCTTTTAGTAGTGGTTGAATTAAATTAATTTTGTCTGTTTGGCCCTTATCTTGTAAAAGTGATGATTAATCTCTTATCTTTTGATTTTCTTATAACATTAGTCCTAATCTTGCAAATGTAACATATAAGTCCCTTATCTTTTTGTGACCATTATGTTAGCGAAATTACACATTTAAGGTAATTTTTTATGTGTAATTTTTTACCAGTTGGGCAACTAACATTTTTTTTATCATCATCCGTCCCGCAGCATGCATTTTGGTAATTATTAATAGTGAAAAATTTCCAAGGGTCTATTTGGGGAACATTTCCTTCTGTATAAACTTTTTCGTAATTATTCCTCTTTGTAATTTTTTTCATCTAAACTTTCTTCCTTGTTGTGTGTGTATGTTCAATTCATTACGAATTTTTATAATTTGTTTGTTTAATTTCTCTTTGCAATTATTTTTTCCTCAGCTAAATTTTCTTCCTTGTTTTGTGTATGTTATATTCAATATGAATTTGCATGATTACTTTGTGTTTATTGTTTTTAATTGAAATATAAAATTGGGTTTCTGTGTATTTTAGCTGTTTCAGGTTAATTAGAGTTTAATCACTTGTTTAATTCTTATTAAGCACTTTAATTGATCGTATTTAGTCGTTTCTTTAGTGTTTTTTAACTTTATCTTGTGATTATGTTAATTATAATAAAAGCGTGTATGTTAAAATTATGTACAATTGTTTTATATGGACGACAGAGGAACTTAACAATTCGTGGTGGCAACCGAAAGGTGAGATACGACAAGGATTCATCATCCAACTCCAGTGATAAGGCTAAATTGTCAAATAATGTGTCGATCACACCACAACCAGTAGTAAGAAATTTATTTGGTATTGCTGGTTTGCTTGCAAGGAATTTTGGTATGTTACCTGGAAATCAACCAATGGTAACTTCATCTTTTGCAATTAGGCCCCCTGCGAATTCTCTCTATTCTTGCTATGTGTCCATGCCATATGATTATGCTAGGGGTATGCAAAATATGAACTCTGCCCCACCCAGAGGTAATAGTTTTGGAAATATACTCGATTTGTAGGGCTTCAATATCATGAAATAAAAGAAGCTCATGAAAGACTAAATGTTAGTTAAAACTATTCTCTTAGTCATTTCATCAAACACTTTTAAACATAACCTTAAACATAACCTTAAAACTTTTTTCCGTGTTTAAGGTTGGAAATGTTGATGTATTTCATTGCTACTACGCACATGGAGAAGATAAAGAGAATTTCCAAAGACGAAGCTATTGGTTAATTGAAGAGTAAGTCTTTTTTTAATTAGTTCAATTTATAAGGAATACTTATGCAAATTTATTCTTTTTGCAGGGAATTATCACGCATAGTACTTGTCCACTATCGTGAAGTTAATGTAAGTATTTAAATACACATTTAAACTTTTTTTTAATGTTATAATTTTTTTAAGCAATACAAATTTATTTTGTTTTATAGGGAAATAAAACAAATTATTTTATAGGGAAATTTCTTGCTAAGGGTGAGCCTAAAGGGGTGAAAAAGATGAAACTGAAGCCAAAAAAATTGAAGCTGAGATAACAGAGAAAGCTGAAGCTGGAGCCCAAGCTGATTCTATTATGAGAGTTTTTAAGGCTAAACGGTATCTTGTTTACTCTAGACAGCTTGACTTGTGTGAAATAAAAATAAACTTTAATAACCACTACTATTTCATGCAGAATTGATACTTTGGGTATCTTAATAAGGGTGAAAGATTTATTTGAAGGGCATCCGAACTTGATTCTAAAGTTCAACACCATGATGCCTAAAGGTTATGAGATCACATTCTATGAGGAAGAAGCCAAACCAAAAGAAACACTCGAATTTAGTGAAGCAATAAGTTTTGTGAACCTGATAAAGTTATAGCCGGAACCCAAGCTGAAGTCGGAGCCTAAGCTGAAGCTGAGATAGCTGAACCTGAACCTGAAACTTGATCTACTGTTGAAAAAACGATGGTATGTTTCTCCATATTAATAACTCATCTAGTCCATTGCGTTTACTTGTGTTTGTTTGGTCTCTTATCTTGTTATTAAGTCCCTTTATATTTTGATTTTGTGATAACGTTAATCCTTTTTTTGTGTATTTTCATTATGTTACATACATGTGGTTTTAGCAAAATGACACCTTTGAAGGTATTATAGTCATTTATCACATAAAGAAAATACAACAAAGACTAATTTTGTTACAGAATAAGAAAAGAAATTAAGGGACGAAATTGTTAACAAGATAAATGACTAAATAGGTTATTTATCCATCTCCTTTTAAATACAAGAAAAAAGTCTTTTCATCTTGCTTCAAGCTAAATTTATGCGTGTGACGTATTTTTCCTTTTATTTTTATATCTTTAATGAAATACAATATTTATGTGCAGTTTGACATGAGGCAAAGGACTATGAGCCGCCCTGAGATGCAACAACACAACAACACAACAACAAAACAACGAGAATATTTATAAATAATATCCACTTAATAATTGTGTCTTAAAATTATTATTTACTTAGAATATATTTCCAACAAGGATAATGGTTGTATTTTTTAATATGTGTAAAATCTTAAGGAAACATTATTTGTAGAGGTGAACGAGTGTAATTAATAAGAATAAATTTATTGTTTGATTTTATTGAAAGAATAAAATTGAATAGATGTATTTAGTATTTAGTTTTAAAAGATATCTTAAAAATTTATAACATTATATTAATTGGGATAAAATACACTTTTTATTTTAAGTAGGAATGACATGTTATATGTAAAAGTAATTTATAAAATTTTCAATTGTCCTATAAATAAAGATAGTATAAGAAGAAAAAAATATCATGGAAATTGATTTTATAAACATTAAGACTAACAAACTCGAACATCTCAATTTTGTCATTATTCACCGACTATATCATAAATTCACATTCAACTAAATCAAATTATTTCAGTAACTTTATAAGTTTTTTTATAAATTAAGTCTAATTGTATAAATAAACTAGTTCTTACATGCACCACATTATATGATGGAATAGGTGGAACGAGGTAGCTTGATGAGAAGCTTTCTGACAAAGTATAAAACTCCATAACCTGGAAAATAGTGAGTGAATGACAAACGCACATTATACTCACACATGCAATGAGAAAACAGTAAAATTATGAATCTAAGGTCACACCAAAGGGTTCAAAGAGTGATAGACAAACACTTATATTAACCAACTTAAGAAACAAATAAACTGACAAAATAACCAAGATCATAATATTCGAAAATACCTATAAACCCGAGCAAATATTACATTTGAGACAAACCAAACAAGAACCATCATTCTAATCTATATGAGGGAACAAGGGGACAAACCACAGTTAGGCAACTAAAGGAACTCTAGACCTAAAGTCGAACAAAAGATTTAACGGAAAATATAGGTACCACCTGAATACGAAAGTAGAGATAAATCAATTAAAAATTTACAAATACCCAAACAAAGACTATATAACTGCAATTCCAGTATGGACTAAAAACCCATCAAAGACATCAAAGAAACCTAACAATTATTTCAAATAAATTACCCAAATACCCAATCAACCCTTGTATACCCATGTCTAACTCCATAAAGATGGACTTGTAACATCATACTTCACGAGATGAGAGAGTTGAATCCTAAGGTAAAGGAGATTCTAAGGTAAAGAAGCATAAAATGCTCTGGAGAAGACCGTGTTGCAAATTTTATGTGCGTGTGTGTTTACAGTGTGTATAAGGAGGGAGGGGTTCATATTTAGATTGTATATATGTGATTATAAAAGGTTGTTAGTGGTGGTTATGGTTGCTGAAAATTTGATAAAAAATAGGTTATATACAAATGAGTTGTGCCCATTTTGTACGAATCAAACGTGTCTCGTATGAATGAGATTCGAATATGGGATGCAGACCACAGACTAACCCATCCAAATTTATATTAATATTATTCTAAATTCCTTAGGGTAAACCATTTGTTGCAAAGATTTTTTATAATTTATGAAATCAAGAAGAATCATCTTACAGTTGGAAGCAAGGGCCAACCTCCAATCATTGAAGTAATGTATATCGGTTTTTCCCCTTAAAGAATTCTCATTATTCTATATCACGAAACTATATAGTAGGCGTATTTTATTCCCTCATTTGTTGATGTTAATGTCATTGCTTGGTGAATTATACATACATGATAAAACCCAATTATGTTATCTCATGACTCGGTTATCATGGGTGTTTTAGGAATTTTGTTTAGTGAGGGTACTTACATAAAAAATAATGGTAAAGGAAAATTCCCTATATAATCCCTAAACTATATCTCTTCAATCGGTTGGTTCTCAAAATTAAAAAGCTACCCAAACAGATTTTGATTCCGTGAAAAATTCCATCCATTTTTTACCATTAAGTCCAGTGGCAAGATGTATTTTGAAATTATGAATAGATATAATTCCCCAAAAGGTCATGAGTTATATAACTATTACCGCTTTGGTCTTCAAACTTGTCAGCCACAGGGCACTTAACTCACATAACAATTAGTTTCCTATAGATAATAAACAACTTAAGGAAATAAAGAATTCAAAATCTTTTTAAACAAATATAAAGGAATATCTAATTTACATTTTACTAGTATCACCTTTTTTAAATATATATCAATTCAAAGAAGATAAAGTATCAAAATTCAATAAACTATATAATAGCACCTCATTGTATAAAGAATAAAAAATAAATCATAATTAACTATATGTAATATGTTATGATAAAAAAAGAATAAACCAAAATTTATTCAATTAACCATAAGGTAGAAAGTAAAACAATAAAATAAATTATTTATACAATGTATGTAATCTATATCAGTATATATATAAATTACATCATCCTCTATTCATAATATAAAATCGCATGTCTCTTCCCTTCCTAATATCAAACCCTAGCCCCCATTTTTTTATCTATACCTAACACATTGCACACACAAAAACATCTATAAATTGTACTTAAATTTGCTACTTAGTATCATCATTTTATAATGATTATGTGTCCTATTTTCAAAGTTACTTCTCTTTCTTTCCTTCGATCTCCTCATCTTCAAGTCAAGTGCGTTTTTCTTATAGATTGCTGACCATTTCATTTCAATAGAAGATTTTTGTACATATTAATTTTTTTAATTAATTTTTTATTGTATTTTCAATGGCTTATTGCTTCTCCTTTATAATGGATATACTCTATTTCATTACTTCGGATATTTCTAAGAGTATTGATATTTGTTACCCTTATTATCTTCACCCTTTTGTCACCTGGCAGATTGTATGGCATGACATGTAAGAAATAAAATAATTAAGGAAATATTTAATTAAAGAAATAAATAAATAAATTATATGCCATGCAATCTGCCATGTAGGAGATGACAAAAGAGTGAAGGGAATAGGGGATGTCAACTATCATTAATCTATATCTAATTGCTAGGAAGAATAATACTATTGTTATTTGTAAATTTGATTTATTTTGTTTATTTTTCGATATATTTTCTCCTAACCCTTATTTGGTGTACATTAGTTTGAAAAACTCTTTGCTTGGAACTTGATTCGAAACATTTCATTTTTTATTTATTGGAATTATTTATATTGAAAATTTTAGTTGGATATTCCTGGTTATCATGGAAAAAAATGTACAAAAAAATCAAAGCCGATATATTTCTAGGAAAATTTTAATTTATAATCCTTGATAAATTTCATTTGTATTTTCTATTGGAGTTGGTATGTGATATTTAAGCCTGTATTTTGAATTTGTGACAATTTTCTCCCTTTTTTGTTTTTTCATTATGTTATAAGTGTTGTCTTCTTGTGTCAGAACACGTGGCAAACGTGGCATTATAGTTATTTATCAATATCAATAATACAGTGACACGTGATATTAACATCAATAATGTAATGCAAATAAAAAAAACTTAACATTGTCAAGAAATTAAAAAATAAGGGACAGTGAATCCTCTTTTTATATTTTATTTTCAACCCTAAAGTTTAATTTTATAAAAAAACATTTTGGTCATCTAGTTTTCAGAATGTTCACTTGGTCCCCCAATTTTTCAAGTTAAATCTGATAGCTTTAATTTATTTTTGTCTATATGTTTTTGTTGTTTATATAATATAATATAGGATATTTTTGTCCAATATATAGACTTATATTGCACTTCTAATTCCAAAAATGATAAAATCTCACTCGTGGCTCCTCCCTGTTTTTATCTCCTTTGGTAAATAAGTTTTTTAGCACTAAATTTATAATTGTGTTTTAATTTTTATTTAGTTTTATTTAATGAAATAATTTTTGTATGTGCAGTTTGATTAGAGGCCTTGGATCTTTGGGTTGTTTAGCTTCATCAGAATCTTCACTTGCTCCACCAAACTTTCAAATTTATTTTATTACGTTTTATTACTATAATAAAATATGGATTTTGTTGTATAATATAGAGAATTATAATGTAACTAATTTAAATAAATTCATTGTACATACTTATATTGAATTTTTATTATAATATAGCGACCATAAGTTTTTTAAAATATGCTCATTATTTATATCCCAACATTATAATAAGCATATTTTATTCTTATTTGTTGATGTTAATGACTTTTGCTGGGTGTACTATACATACATATCAAAGTAAATAATCAATTTTAAAGTCTAAATATCTGTTATCAGAGGTGTTTTAGAAATTTTATTTAGTGAGGGTTCTCTTAATGTGATATGTCTTATGTGACAAGGAAGTTGAAGATTGTTGTTGGAACATTGTTGATTTTACTTATGGGTGGTTGGCCATATTCAATGGTGGTGCTTTTATGGAATTTACGATGTTTCAACTTATTGTATATATTAAATATTTTAGATTCATGATACCTTGTTTCTAAGCTCTACTTTTTACTATAATCTCTAGTTGTTTCAATTTATTTGATTATTTTAAACTAGTCTCATTATCATTGTCACAAAACAAAACAAACACCCAATATCTAGTATCTACAATACCAAAGTATAATACTTCGAGTAGAAACTAAGCCTACAATGTAACACTAGAAAGTTAGGAAATGGCAAGTCTACATCCTATTGAAAACCTCACTTATCATAATCCATCAAAGTTTAGCAACCAAACATAAATTTAGGAAGATAACTTCCGTGCTTTCAGACTATTTTAGTGGTATTTTAAATGGTTTCCCTTCTGCGTGATCATAGACTTCAACTATTCCTAAAAGGTCTTCCCATATATCGTTCATCACAAACTTTTCTACAAGCTGATTTGTGAATATGGTTGAGATTCTTCTTCTAATACTTCTTCCAAGTTCAATCTATAATTTAACGTTCTAGATCTGTCCTTGTCATGTTAGGCTTTGAAACATGTAATATCATTAATGTCTCCTCATTTGTGATAATAAAATATACTTCCGAGACATCATTTTAGGCTTATTTATTAGTTTATAGGTTGATTCTAGCTTAGTTTAGTGCACTTTCCTATTTTGAATCTTGATTTAGGAACATAATATTTTTAGAGCATATTGGGTTTAATTGTTTATTTAGTGTGAAGCTTTAAAGATAATTATGGAGATTAATTAGAGTCCAAGTCAAAGACAACAACTTATGGAAAGAGATTTACATGGTAATTGGAGATAAAGGAAACAAAGGCTAAAAACATGGAAAAGGAAAAGCTGCCTAATCTGAATTTCTACAACACACGCCTAAAGAAGTGGTAATTACTCCTACAAGGAAGCCGATTTTGGAAGATTCCTTTCATAGGGACAAAGATAATACTGTTACGATTCTTTTGGTATCTTATGGAGCTCAAACCGACCAATAACGAAGAAGATATGCCCAAAACGGTCCAGCAGTGTTTATCTTTATTTCCTTACGAATTTGAGTTGGGCTTGGAGTCTATTACTTGGCCTTATCTCCAAGAAACGAATTAGGTCAACCTATACACTATAAATACAGCCTCTTAACACTCTTAAATCATCCTTGGTGAAACCTTAAACCAAGAGGAAGCTTAGTACACAAGAGAGAAGTCTGGAAGGAGCTGTTCATCAACAATGTCTTCTTCTACCGTTAGATTTGTAATTTCTTTCTTTTCTTTCATGAACTAAATTTCTTTAGCTTGAGTGTTAGCATATATGTATGAACCCTAGTTTTGATTGACATCTATCTAATTTGGGAATTTAATGTTTTAAATAAAACTATAGTTTTTATTCTCTGTTTATGTGTTTGGATTTATATTCTGTGTCCTTGTGGACTGCAGCCATTTAGAATTACCATCTAGTAATTAGGTCACCATTGACAACGGTGTTTAATTGCATGTTTAGCACATAACGTCTAGTATTAGGTCTGATCTGACAACCCAACCTAGCTAGATAATCACTATGGTTTAGTTCTTGTGACTATTTACCAATGACAGGAAAAGTTTGCTTAGGAAGCCTTATTGACACAGGTAAATCCTATTTGAAACTACCGATAGCGAATTGGGACCGATTAGGGAAATACTACATAATTCACCCTTACATGTTTAGAACGGCAAAACTAGTGGGGATTACATGCTAATAACTCGAGCTATATTCTCAAATCACTTCTCTTTCATATTTATTTTTTGTCTTTTAATTCTTAGTTTTAAATTAGTTAATTAGAAAATAAAATCTATCTTTATTTGTCTTTACTTTTATTTGCGTTTAGTTGCTTCTCCTAACCTTCGTAGTCTCTGCGGAACGAATCTTAATCCTTTAACTAAAACTTGCATACGATCTGTATACTTGCAGAACCGTGTAGCTTTAGGGTTTTATTTGCTCGTTATTTATATCTTATTTTATCACACCCTAGGCCCCACCAATCATCTTCATGTTGTAGAAAATTCTTCCATTCACGTGAAAGTAAAAATATTTAATACAAACAATAATATTTAAGAACTGTGTTGAGGGATTTAGCATGTACGGTGCCATCCCTTAATGGTTTTGAATGTTTTAAGCATGATAATCTTCAGACTACCTCAATGGTATTTTGAATGGTTGATTATTTTTCTGTTGTTGCACCCCATCTGGTTCAATCTATTAAAAATTATTACCAATGCGAACAATTATATTTTTCACCACCTCACACATCTATTATTTAACAGTAAGGTGATATGAGTAGTATGTAAATATCTTATATTCTTATTTTAGTCAAAAAATATCAAATATTCAAATTTTCATCAATATTATATGGAAAGATATTGACACTAATTTCTAAATTTATCAAATTCGCTCTATAAGTAAGTGTCTTATGTCATATGGGAAGCAAATTGCCATGAATCTTTCATTTTTTGGGAGAGCAGAACTTGCTAAGATGCTATTAACAATGATGTTCAATCTCATTATTTTGTTATGGCCTTGATATCTCTTCTTATGGGTGCATATTTCTCTTATATATAGCATGAGTAAGGATAATCTTAATCATTTAAATGTTAGGTAAATTAACATGTGCTTTGTTTAATGTTTGACACATTGATTACTTCTTTTCATCAAGTTCATTACTTCTTTCTAAAAATGAAGATAATTGTGCCGTAGTACAACGTTTCATATTAATAATAGGAGGAAAGGCAAAAATAGAAGCTCTGTCTTTAGGAGTATTAGTAGATTGTTTATTTTGTTGTTTTAGCATATAAATCTCAATACTCACTATGAATATATATATATATATATATATATATATATATATATATATATATATGTTTAGTAGCGATCTTATCCCTATTACCACTTATAAGTAGAGTAAAGTGTTTCCACTAAATGATCGAAAATGGTACGCAATATACCATTTCATCGTTCTTATAAGCTCCCTTGTTTGAAAGTCTTATATCGCAAATTTACCATTAACTTGAGTATTATAGTTCCACCAAAGCATCTTCTCAGTGGTTTTAAATATTTGCTACTTGTGCAGAACACTACCATTTGGAAAAGGCCGAAAAGATCTCAAAAGGTTATCCATGCTCATGGGTGATTTTTTTTTATTTTATAAACAATCCAAAGTTGTAAACATAAGTGTATAACTCGCGTGTTATTCTTATTCAGAATGCAGTTTAGCAATTAATGTTGTAAAACGACATTCGTTATTATCAATATTTATTTTGATGCAAAATACTATATTTAAATAGTATCATTAGTGATAACAACTCTACTTTCGAGACTTTCAACCATGTCCCAATAATTAAAGAATCTAAAAATCTTGTAACTAATCGAGTTCATTCATCTGGAAAACCATTAGTTTACATATTTTTAATTCAAATTCTTCACATAATTTACTCTACTATATATGATAAACATATTAAACAAATTAAAGAATTCAAATTTTTGATAAACATGTATAAAATATATCTAAAACACATTTTACTTGTATATCATAAAAAAAATCGTAAATATATATTTAATTAAGTTAAAGAATTACAATTCATCAAATTATTTGTAATAACAAAAATTTAATAGCGACTCCTATTATAAAAAATTTAGAATTTTTTATTTTTTCCCTCCAAGTATAGGTCAGTTTTTTAAATGATTTTGAACTTTTGAAATTTCCCAATTAGTCCTAAAACTTTGCTTTTATCCTCCGGTTACTTGGAGGAAAAAGGACTTTTTTCAAAATTTAATCAAATAATATAAGTAAGTTTATATTAAATAAAAGATAATTCAAAATTTATTCATATACACAAAATTATAGGTAAATAAAAGTAATTATTACCCAACGTATCTTGGAGACATCCCCTATAGACCCAAACGTCCCCCCCCCACCACATCTATCATTTTCTTGCCCATAAAAGGCACTATACATTTTATTATTTCTTTTTTTTCTCCTTAAAGTTTGAGTTATGTGAACTTTCCCAGAACTCAAATTTTGAGCTATGGGAAAATTTCCAAAACTCGGATTTTGAGGTTTGGGAGTGAACTCAATATATCTTAGGAGGATAAAATAGATAGTGCTTTTTTCGAGGTAGTGGACAAGGCTGTAAGGGTTTATTGAGCATTAACCCAAAATTAACACTATATGCCATTTTTTTTTATAATTTCCCTACCATTATACCCATTTTTGTTTCTTCTTTACAATATATATCAATTTATTTAACAGTTTTTTTAAACCCTACAAATATGTCTTTCTAATCTATCTTCTCCACTCACAATAACATTTCCTTCTCTTTTTTCTTTCTTCTCTCTGTCCTTTCTTCTCCCTATTCTAAACTTCACATCCCTCTTTCATCTCTCCATTTCTGAAGATCACATCCCTCTTTCAAACCTTCCATTTTCGAAACTAGCTGAAGATGTTATTTTTCGAGCTTATCCTTTTTCTTTCGCAAGACATGGATGGAAAATGGAAGCTCTGTTTTTTAGGTTGAGCAAGGAAGTTGTATTTTCGAAGCTCCGACCTTTAATAGATCCATTTCCTAAACGACCTCATGAGCAAAACGAAGTTAAGGTAGAACGTATATCCATCAACGACTACCATGGTGTAAAGCTCTTTTTTTGAAACTCCGTCTTCCAACTCCGGCCTTCAAATTATCCATGGCGTGAAGTTTTATTTTCAGAGCTCCGTGTTTTAGCTCCGGCCTTAAATAGATTCATGTCCTGGACGAACTAACTAGCATAACAGAGTTAAGGCAGAATATATATCATTCAAAGTCAATACAAGATTAGAAAATCCATAGAAAAATTTAAAAACCATTACAAAAATTAAAAATCCAAATGATTAACCTAATTTATCAAAGGATTAAAGAAATATTTTTTTTAATTTTCTATAAGAAATAATAGAGATGGAGTAATGAAGAGAAGACAGGTTTGGTGAAAAGAGTAAGAAAGCAAATATAAGTTTGGTAACATGTTGATGAATCCCCTATATAACTAATATTATTGGACTCCTTTATAGGTTTGCTAATGGGCTTAACATATATTTATTGGGCTTAATGGGCTTGTCTTAATATGCCAGGTTCTAAATCTAAATGTGATAAAATTCTTCCATCCAATATTGGATGATCCTACACCAATAATATTAATACACATAACCCATGTTTAAAACTTATAAAAGAAACTAACTTGTTAATCTAATGACATGTGTTTTATTATAATTATCAATGGCCATGAATTGAATATTGGACCATCCAATATTGGATGGAAGTCTTACCCTTTTTGTTTTATTTGAGTATTGAGTAGTCGTCTTCCAACCCTAACGCCGCCCCTTCTCTTCTGTAATATCGAATCCTAGCCCCCAACCTTTCCATATAATACCCGACACATTAAGCATAAAAAATCATCAGTAATCTACACTATGGTGTATTATTTTCTTAAAAATATTATTTAAAATACTATTTAAAATATTATTAAATACTCCGATGCGTCTCTTTTTCAAGGGTTCTTTACTATTCTTCGATCTTCTATTTTCTAAGTCAAGTGTGTTTATAATTTTAAGATCGTTGATCATTACATTTCAATGAAGAACCAATATTGAACCGGTTTACTTTTATTTATTTACTTACACTGTCGTGGGAAGATAAAATCTGTTTGTTTTACAATTTGTTTGTTCTTTTAGTAGTGGTTGAATTAAAGTAATTTAGTCTGTTTGTCCCTTATCTTGTAAAAGTGACGATTAATCAATTGTCTTTTGATTTTCTTACAACA
Source organism: Nemophila menziesii (assembly GCA_029959085.1). Lineage (NCBI taxonomy): Eukaryota > Viridiplantae > Streptophyta > Magnoliopsida > Boraginales > Hydrophyllaceae > Nemophila > Nemophila menziesii. The sequence continues at coordinate 89,811 of JARWIR010000071.1, forward strand.
TTAGTCCTAATCTTGCAAATGTAACATATAAGTCTCTTATCTTTTTGTGACCACGTTAGTCGATTATGATAGTGAAATTACACATTTAAGGTAATTTTTTATGTGTAATTTTTTACCAGTTGGGCAACTAACATTTCTTTTATCCTCATCCTTGCATCAAATATCATCGATTTCTTTACCCTCAAATCCACTTGGCAGCATGCATTTTCGTAATTATTAATAGTGAAAAATTCCCAAGGGTCTATTTGGGGAACATTTCCTTCCATATAAACTTTTCATAATTATTCCTCTTTGTAATTTTTTTCAGCTAAACTTTCTTCCTTGTTGAGTGTGTATCTTCAATTCATTACGAATTTTCATAATTTGTTTGTTTAATTTCTCTTTGCAATTATTTTTTTCCTCAGCTAAATTTTCTTCCTTGTTTTGTGTATGTTATATTCAATATGAATTTACATAATTAGTTTGTGTCTATTGTTTTTAATTGAAATATAAAATTGAGTTTTGGTGTATTTTAGCCGTTTCAGGTTAATTAGAGTTTAATCACTTGTTCAATTCTTATTAAGCACTTTAATTGATCATATTTAGTCGTTTCTTTAGTGTTTTTTTATTTTATCTTGTGATTATGTTAATTATAATAAAAGCGTGTATGTTAAAATTATATACAATTGTTTTATATGGACGACAGAGGAACTTAACGATTCGTGGTGGCAACGGAAAGGTGAGATACGACAAGGATTCATCATCCAACTCCAGTGATAAGGCTAAATTGTCAGATAATGTGTCGATCACATCACAACAAGTAGTAAGAAATTTATTCTGTAATGCTGGTTTGCTTGCAAGGAATTTTGGTATGTTACCTGGAAATCAACCAATAACTTCATCTTTTGCAATTAGGCCCCCTGCGAATTCTCTCTATTCTTGCTATGTGTCCATGCCATATGATTATGCTAGGGGTATGCAAAATATGAACTATGCCCCACCCAGAGGTAATAGTTTTGGAAATATACTTGATTTGCAGGGCTTCAATATCATGAAATAAAAGAAGCTCATGAAAGACTAAAGGTTAGTTAAAAATATTCTCATAGTAATTTCATCAAACACTTTTAAACATAACCTTAAACATAACCTTAAAACTTTTGTCCGTGTTTAAGGTTGGAAATGTTGATGTACTTCATTGCTACTACGCACATGGAGAAGATAACGAGAATTTCCAAAGACGAAGCTATTGGTTAATTGAAGAGTAAGTCTTTTTTTAATTAGTTCAATTTTATAAGGACTACTTATGCAAATTTATATTTTTTGCAGGGAATTATCACGCATAGTACTTGTCCACTATCGTGAAGTTAATGTAAGTATTTAATTACACATTTAAACTTTTTTTAAACGTTATAATTTTTTTAAGCTAATACAAATTTATTTTATTTTATAGGGAAATAGAACAAATTATTTTATAGGGAAATTTCTTGTTAAGGGTGAGCCTAAAGGGATGAGAAAGATGAAGCTGAAGCCAAAAGAAACTGAAGCTGAGATAACAGAGAAAGCTGAAGCTGGAGCCCAAGCTGATTCTATTATGAGAGTTTTTAAGGCTAAACGGTATCTTGTTTACTCTAGACAGCTTGACTTGTGTGAAATAAAAATAAACTTTAATAACCTCTACTATTTCATGCAGAATTGATACTTTGGGTATCATAATAAGGGTGAAAGATTTATTTGAAGGGCATCCGAACTTGATTCTAAAGTTCAACACCATGATGCCTAAAGGTTATGAGATCACATTCTATGAGGAAGAAGCCAAACCAAAAGAAACACTCGAATTTAGTGAAGCAATAAGTTTTGTGAACCTGATAAAGTTATAGCCGGAACCCAAGCTGAAGACGGAGCCTAAGCTGAAGCTGAGATAGCTGAACCTGAAACTTGATCTACTGTTGAAAAAACGATGGTATGTTTCTCCATATTAATAACTCATCTAGTCCATTGCGTTTACTTGTGTTTGTTTGGTCTCTTATCTTGTTATTAAGTCCCTTTATATTTTGATTTTGTGATAACGTTAGTCCTTTTTTGTGTATTTTCATTATGTTACATACATGAGATTTTAGCAAAATGACACCTTTGAAGGTATTTTAGTCATTTATCACATAACGAAAATACAACAAAGACTAATTTTGTTATAGAAAAAGAAAAGAAATTAAGGGACGAAATTGTTAACAAGATAAATGACTAAATAGGTTATTTATCCATCTCCTTTTAAATACAAGAAAAAAGTCTTTTCATCTTGCTTCAAGCTAAATTTATGTGTGTGACGTATTTTCCTTTTATTTTTATATCTTTAATGAAATACAAATTTTATGTGCAGTTTGACCAGAGGCAAAGGACTATGAGCCGCCCTGAGATGCAACAACACAACAACAAGGATATTTATAAATAATATCCACTTAATAATGGTGTCTTAAAATTATTATTTACTTAGAATATATTTCCAACAAGGATAATAGTTGTTTTTTTTAATGTGTAAAATGTTAAGGAAACATTATTTGTGGAGGTGAACGAGTGTAATTAAAAAGAATAAATTTTACTGTATTATTTTATTGAAAGAATAAAGTTGAATAGATGTATTTAGTATTTAGTTTTAAAAGATATCTTAAAAATCTATAACATTATATTAATTATTATAAAATACACTTTTTATTTTAAGTAATAATGACATATTATATGTAAAAGTAATTTATAAAATTTTCAATTGACCTATAAATAAAGATAATATAAGAAGAAAAAAATATCATGGAAATTAATTTTATAAACATTAAACCCAGCAAACTCGAACATCTCAATTTTGTCATTATTCACCGACTATATCATCAATTCACATTCAACTAAATCAAATTATTTCAGTAACTTTTATAAGATTTTTAAAATTGTGTCTAATTTTATAAATAAACTAGTTCTTACATGCACCACATTATATGATGGAATAGGTGGAACGAGGTAGCTTGATGAGAAGCGTTCTGACAAAGTATAAAACTCCATAACCTGGAAAATAGTGAGTGAATGACAAACACACATTATACTCACACATGCAATGAGAAAATAGTAAGATTATGAATCTAAGGTCACGCCAAAGGGTTCAAAGAGTGATAGACAAACACTTATATTAACCAACTTAAGAAACAAATAAACTGACAAAATAACCAAGATCATAATATTCGAAAATACCTATAAACCCGAGCAAATATTACATATGAGACGAACCAAACAAGAACCATCATTATAATCTATATGAGGGAACTAGGAGACAAACCACAGTTTAGGCAACTAAAGGAACTCTTGACCTAAAGTCGAACAAAAGAATTAACGGAAAATATAGGTACCACCAGAATACGAAACTAGAGATAAATCAATTAAAAATTTACAAATACACAAATAAAGACTATATAACTGCAATTCCAATATAGAGTAAAACCCATCAAAGACATCAAAGAAACCTAGCAATTGTTTCAAATAAATTACCCAAATACCCAATCAACCCCTGTATACCAATGTCTAACTCCACAAAGTTGGACTTGTAACATCATACTTCACGAGATGAGAGAGTTGAATCCTAAGGTAAAGGAGATTCTAACGTAAAGAAGCATAAACAACTCTAGAGAAGACCATGTAGCAAATTTTTGTGTGCGTGTGTGTTTAGTTTGTGTATAAGGAGGGAGGGGGTTCATATTTAGAGTGTATATGTATGTGATTATAAAGGGTCGTTAGTGGTGGTTATGGTTGCTGAAAATTTGATGAAAAATAGGTTATATACAAATGGACAATAGGTTATATACAAATGAGTTGTGCCCATTTTGTAAGAATCAAACGTGTCTCGTATGAATGAGATTCAAATATGGGATGCAGACCGCAGATTAACCCATCCAAATTTATATTAATATTATTGTGAATTCTTTAGGGTAAACCATTTGTTGCAAAGATTTTTTTATAGTTTATGAAATCAAGAAGAATCATCTTACAGTTGGAAGCAAGGGCCAACCTCCAATCATTGATGTAAGGTATATTAGTTTTTCCCCTTAAAGAATGCTCATTATTCTATATCACGAAATTATATAGTAGGTGTATATTATTCCCTCATTTGTTGATGTTAATGTCTTTTCTTGGTGAATTATACATACATGTTAAAACCCAATTATGTTGTCTCATGACTCGGTTATCAGGGGTGTTTTAGGAATTTTTTTTAGTGAGGGTACTTACATAAAAAATAATGGTAAAGGAAAATTCCCTATATAGTCCCTGAACTATATCCCTTTAATTGGTTGGTTCTCAAAATTTAAAAGCTACCCAAACAATTCTCGATTCCGTGATAAAATCCATCCAATTTTTACCATTAAGTTCAGTGGCAAAATGTATTTTGAAATTATTAATAGATATAATTTCCCAAAAGGTCATGAGTTATATAACAATTACCGCTTTGGTCCTCAAACTTGTCAGCCACAGGGCACTTGACTTTGAAAAAGGGACAGAGTCAAGATTATTTGTTTGTGTTTGAAAGGGATAATTAATGATCCCGAATCTTTCATTTTTAGGGGAGTAGATATCACAATTTCATTATTTTGTTATGGCCTTGAGATCTCTTCTTATGGGTGCATCATTTTATTATATATTTAGCATAAACCGGGAATCTTGATTACTATATAGGTAATTTAATGCGTACTTTGTTAAATGTTTGAAGCATTAATTCCATATTTTCATACAGTTCATTACGTTTTTCAAAATATGAAGAGAAATGTGCCTGAAGTCCAATATTAATTACAGGAGGGGAAGCAAAAGGAGATTTCCTATCATTACGAGTATTATTAGATTGTTTATTCTATTGTTATAGTATATAATACTAACATTATTATCATAATAGGCTGACACATCATTTTGCGCGATATAGGACAACCTACCGCTAGATTTATTCTTATGGAAGGATAAAATAGTCTAAACCTATATGGTTGATCATCTTGATAAACCCGACAATTTTATATAAAATACTTCTTTTAAAATATGTATTGTGAATTCGTTAACTATGAAGATGAATTCATATTTGATTGGCAATTTCTCCAAAATACATCACAAGTAAAAGACACCAGTAAACGGGTCATTAGTCATCAAAATGGTTAAGATATATTATACTAAAGTTCTTCAAGCGTACTTGTCGAGTATCGTGAAACTTCACCATGAAGAAAGTATAATGCGAGAAGCATAGGCTCACATACTTATTTATAAGAATAGTCTAGTTATATCTATAAGAATCACACTATGAATATTTATGAATATACGCATTGCAACGATTATATCCCTATTACCACTGATAGGTAGACTAACCTGTTCCTACTAAATTATCATAAGATATTACGAAATATATCATTTCATCACTCTTATATGCTTTCTTGTTTAAGAGCCTTTCAAAACAAATTTATTCAAACTTGAGTATCAGAGTGCCACCAGAAGCATCCTCCTAGTGGTCTTAAACAGTTTAATGATAATTTTATCTCGAACAAGCATGAGACATCTCAAAAAGCTATCCATGCTCATGGATGATGCTTTTTCTCTACCACCAATCCAAACTTTTAAACACAAGTATATAACTCGCATCTCACCCTTATTGAAAATTTAATTTAGCTATTGATGTAATAAAACGATATTAGTAATCAATGATATCTAACTTGACAAAAAGTATTATATTTAACTAGTATCATTAATGAACTCTATACTTTGAAGCATCTTTCAATAATTAGAGTATATTAGAATCTTGTTACTACTCGAGTTCATCCATTTGAAAAACCATCTATTATAAAATTAAAGTGTTTAAACCATTTAATCAACTAGTAATTCACTAAAATCTGAAGTCAAATTCTTCACATAACAATTAGTTTCCTATAGATAATAAACATATTAAGGAAATAAATAACTCAAAATCTTAATAAACAAATATAAAGAAACATCCAATTCACATTTTACTAGTATCACCTTTTTTTAAAATATATATCAATTCAAAGAAGATAAAGTATCAAAATTCAATAAACTATATAATAGCACCTCATTGTATAAAGAATAAAAAATAAATCATAATTAACTATATGTAATATGTTATGATAAAAAAAGAATAAACCAAAATTTATTCAATTAACCATAAGGTAGAAAGTAAAACAATAAAATAAATTATTTATACAATGTATGTAATCTATATCAGTATATATATAAATTACATCATCCTCTATTCATAATATAAAATCGCATGTCTCTTCCCTTCCTAATATCAAACCCTAGCCCCCATTTTTTTATCTATACCTAACACATTGCACACACAAAAACATCTATAAATTGTACTTAAATTTGCTACTTAGTATCATCATTTTATAATGATTATGTGTCCTATTTTCAAAGTTACTTCTCTTTCTTTCCTTCGATCTTTTCATCTTCAAGTCAAGTGCGTTTTTATTTCAGATAGTTGACTATTTCATTTCAATAGAAGATTTTTGTACATATTAATTTTTTTTAATTAATTTTTCTATTGTCTTTTCAATGGCTTATCGCTTCTCCTTTATAATGGATATACTCTCTTTCATTACTTCAGATATTTCTAAGAGTAATGATATTTGTCAATCTTATTATCTTCACCCTTTTCTCACCTCCTACATGATAGATTGTATGACATGACATGTAAGAAATAAAATAATTAAGGAAATATTTTATTAAAGGATTAAAAAAGTTAATTAAGATAAGTAAATAAATTACTTATATGCCATGCAATCTGCCATGTCGGAGGTGACAAAAGGGTGAAGGGAATAGGGGATGTCAAATATCATTACTCTATATCTAATTGCTAGGAAGAATAATACTATTGTTATTTGTAAATTTGATTCTTTTTGTTTATTTTTCGATATATTTTCTCCTAACCCTTATTGGGTGTACATTAGTTTGAAAAACTCTTTCCTTAGAACTTGATGAGACATTTCATTTTTAATTTATTGGAATTATTTATATTGAAAATTTTAGTTGGATATTCCTGGTTATCATGGAAGAAAATTTACAAAAAATCAAAGCTGCTATATATTTCTAGGAAAATTTTAATTTATAATCCTTGATACATTTCATTTGTATTTTCTGTTGGAGTTGGTATGTGATATTTAAGCCTGTATTTTGAATTTGTGACAATTTTCTCCCTTTTTATTTTTTCATTATGTTATAAGTGTTGACTTCTTGTGTCAGAACATGTGGCAAACGTGGCATTATAGTTATTTATCAATATCAATAATACAGTGACACGTGAAATTAACATCAATAATGTAGTGCAAATAAAAAAAATTAACATTGTCAAGAAATTAAAAAATAAGGGACTAAAAGGTTAATTTTCAAGATAAGGGGCTAAGTTTTAAAAAGTGAATCCTTTTTTATATTTTATTTTCACCCCTAAAGTTTAATTTTGTAAAAATACATTTTGGTCTTCCAGTTTTCAAAATGTTCACTTGGTCCCCTAATTTTTCAAGTTAAATCTGAAAGCTTTAATTTATTTTTGTCTATATGTTTTTGTTGTTTATATAATATAATATAGGTTATTTTTGTCCAATATATAGACGTATATTGCACTTCTAATTCCAGAAATGATAAAATCTGACTTGTGGCTCCTCCCCGTTTTTATCTCCTTTCGGTAAATAAGTTTTTTAGGACTAAATTTATAATTGTGTTTTAATTTTTCTTTAGTTTTATTTAATGAAATAATTTTTTATGTGCAGTTTGATTAGAGGCCGTGGATCTTTGGGTTGTTTAACTTCATCAGAATCTTCACTTGTTTCACCAAACTTTCAAATTTATTTTATTACGTTTTATTACTATAATAAAATATGGATTTTGTTGTATAATATAGAGAATTATAATGTAACTAATTTAAATAAATTCAATATACATACTTATATTAAATTTTTATTATAATATAACGACCATAAGTTTTTTAAAACATGATCATTATTGTATATCACAAAATTATATATTAAGCATATTTTATTCCTATTTGTTGATGTTAATGACTTTTGCTGGGTGTACTATACATACATATCAAAGTAAATAATAGATTTTGTCTAAGTATCCATTATCAGAGGTGTTTTAGAATTTTTATTTAGTGAGGGATCTCTTAATGTGATATGTCTTATGGGACAAGGAAGCTGAAGAATGTTGTTGGAACATTGCTGATATGACTTATGGGTGGTTGGCCATATTCAATGGTGGTGCTTTTATAGAATTTACGGTGTTTCAACTTATTGTATATATTAAATATTTTAGATTCATGTTTCCTTGTTTCTAAGCTCTACTTTTTACTATAATCTCTAGTTGTTTCAATTTATTTGATTATTTTAAACTAGCCTCATTATCATTGTCACAAAACAAAACAAACACCCAATATCTAATATCTACAATACCAAAGTATAATACTTCGAGTAGAAACTAAGCCTATAATGTAACACTAGAAAGTTAGGAAATGGCAAGTCTAAAAGGTCTTCCCATATATCGTTCATCACAAAATTTTCTACAAGTTGATTTGTGAATATGGTTGAGATTCTTCTTCTAATACTTCTTCGAAGTTCAATCTATAATTTAACGTTCTGGATGCGTCCTTGTCATGTTAGGCTTTGAAACATGTAATATCATCTTCATGTTGTAGAAAATTCTTCCATTCACGTGAAAGTAAAAATATTTAATACAAACAATAATATTTAAGAACTGTGTCGAGGGATTTAGCATGTATCCCTTAATGGTTTTGAATGGTTTTAAGCATGATAATCTTCAGACTACCTTAATGGTATTTTGAATGGTTGATTATTTTTATGTTGTTGCACCCCATCTGGTTCAATCTATTAAAAATTATTACCAATGCAAACAATTATATTTTCACCACCTCACAGATCTATTATTTAACAGTAAGGTGATATGAGTAGTATCTAAATATCATATATTCTTATTTTAGTCAAAAAATATCAAATATTCAATTTTTCATCAATATTATATGAAAGGATATTGACACTAATTTCTAAATTTATCAAATTCGCTCTATATGTAAGTGTCTTATGTCATATGGGAAGCAAATTGCCATGAATCTTTCATTTTTTGGGAGAGCAGAACTTGCTAAGATGCTATTAACAATGTTGTTCAATCTCATTATTTTGTTATGGCCTTGATATCTCTTCTTATGGGTGCATATTTCTCTTATATATAGCATGAGTAAGGACAATCTTAATCATTTAAATGTTAGGTAAATTAACATGTGCTTTGTTTAATGTTTGACACATTGATTCCTTCTTTTCATCAAGTTCATTACTTCTTTCGAAAAATGAAGATAATTGTGCCGTAGTACAATGTTACATATTAATAATACTCTGTCATTAGGAGTATTAGTAGATTGTTTAGTTTGTTGTTTTAGCATATAAATCTCAATACTCACTATGAATATATATATATATATATATATATATATATATGTGTGTGTGTGTGTTTAGTAGCGATTATGATCTTATCCCTATTACCACTTATAAGTAGAGTAAAGTATTTCCACTAAATGATCGAAAATGGTACAAAATATACCAATTCATCGTTCTTATAAGCTCCCTCGTTTGAAAGTCTTATATCGCAAATTTACCATTAACTTCAATATTATAGTGCCACCAAAGCATCATCTCAGTGGTTTTAAATATTTGCTACTTGTGCAGAACATTACCATCTGGAAAAGGCCGAAAAGATCTCAAAAGGTTATCCATGCTCATGGGTGATGTTTTTATTCTATAAACAATCCAAACTTGTAAAAACAAGTGTATAACTCGCGTGTTATTCTTATCAGAATGCAATTTAGCAATTAATGTTGTAAAACGACATTAGTTATTATCAATATTTATTTTGATGCAAAATACTATATTTAAATAGTATCATTAGTGATAACAACTCTACTATCAGGACTTTCAACCATGTCACAATAATTGAAGTATCCAAAAATCATGTAACTACTCGAGTTCATTCATCTGGAAAACCATTAGTTTACATAATTTTAATTCAAATTCTTCACATAATTTACTCTACTATATATGATAAACATATTAAACAAATTAAAGAATTCAAATTTCTGATAAACAAATATAAAATATATATAAAACACATTTTACTTGTATATCGTATAAAAATCCTAAATATATATTATTTCAATTAAGTTAAAGAATTACAATTCATCAAATTATTTGTAATAACAAAAATTTAATAGCGACTCCTATTATAAAAAATATAGAATTTTTTATTTTTTTCCCTCCAAGTATAGGTCAGTTTTCTAAATGATTTTGAACTTTTGAAATTTCCCAATTAGTCCTACAACTTTGCTTTTATCCTCCGCTTACTTGGAGGAAAAAAGACTTTTTTTCAAAATTAAATCAAATAATATAAGTGAATTTATATTATATAAAAGATAATTCAAAATTTATTCATATACACAAAATTATAGGAAAATAAAAGTGATTTTTACCCAACGTATCTTGGAGACATCCCCTATAGACCCAAACGCCCCCTTCACCACATCTATCATTTTCATGCCCATAAAAGGCACTATACATTTTATTATTTCTTTTTTTTCTCCATAAAAAAACAGTTTGAGTTATGTGAAGTTTCCCAGAACTCAAATTTTGAGCTATGGGAAAATTTCCAAAACTCAGATTTTGAGGTTTGGGAGCGAACTCAAGATATCTTAAGAGGATAAAAAAGATAGTGCTTTTTTCGAGGTAGTGGAAAAGGCTGTAGGGGTTTATTGAGCATTAACCCAAAAGTTTACACTATATGCCAATTTTTTTAAAAATTTCCCTACCATCATACCCATTTTTGTTTCTTCTTTACTATATATATCAATTTATTTCACAGTTTTTTAAACCCTACAAATATGTATTTCTAATCTATCTTCTCCACTCACAATATCATTTCCTTCTCTCTTTTATTTCTTATCTTTGTTCTTTCTTTTCTCTGTTTAAACCTCACATCCCTCTTTCATCTCTCCATTTCCGAAGATCACATCCCTCTTTTAAACCTTCCATTTTCGAAGCTAGCTGAAGATGTTATTTTTCGAGCTTATCCTTTTTCTTTCGCAAGCCATGGATGGAAAATGGAAGCCCTGTTCTTTAGGTTGAGCAAGGGAGTTGTATTTTCGAAGCTCCGACATTTGATAGATCCATTTCCTAAACAACATCATGAGCAAAACGAAGTTAAGGTAGAACGTATCTACATCAACGACTACCATGGTGTAAAACTCTTTTTTTGAAACTCCGTCTTTCAACTCCAGCCTTCAAATTATCCATGGCGTGAAGTTTCATTTTCAGAGCTCCGTGTTTCAGCTCCGGCCTTTAACAGATTCATGTACTGAACGAACTCACTAGCATAATAGAGTTAAGGCAGAATATATATCATTCAAAGTCAATACCAGATTAGAAAACCCATAGAAAATTAGAAAAGCATTACAAAAATTAAATATAAGTTTGGTAACATAGTTGATGAATCCCCTATATAACTAATATTATTGGACTCCTTTATAGGTTTTCTAATGGGCTTAACATATATTTATTGGGCTTAATGGGCTTGTCTTAATATACCAGGTTCTAAATCTAGATGTGATTTTTGTTTTATTTGAGTATTGAGTAGTTGTCTTCAAACCCTAACGCCATATAATACCCGACACATTAAGCATAAAAAATCATCAGTAATCTACACTATGGTGTATTATTTTCTTAAAATTATTATTTAAAATATTATTAAATACTCTCTGCGTCCCTTTTTCAAGGGTTCTTTTCTTTTCTATTCTTTGATCTTCTCTTCTCTCTAAGTCAAGTGCGTTTATACTTTTAAGATCGTTGATCATTACATTTCAATGCAGAACCAATTCTGAACAGGTTTACTTTTATTTATTTATTTACACTGTCGTGGCAAGATAAAATCTGTTTGTTTTACAAGTTGTTTGTTCTTTAAGTTGTGGATGAATTAAATTAATTTTGTCTGTTTGGCCCTTATCTTGTAAAAGTGACCATTAATCTCTTGTCTTTTGACTTTCTTACAACATTAGTCCTAATCTTGCAAATGTAACATATAAGTCCCTTATCTTTTTGTGACCACGTTAGTCTATTATGTTAGCGAAATTACATATTTAAGGTAATTTTTTTATGTGTAATTTTTTACCAGTTGGGCATCTAACATTTTTTTTATCACCATCCGTCCTTGAATCAAATTTCATCGATTTCTTTACCCTCAAATCCACTTGGCAGCATGCATTTTCGTAATTATTAATAGTGAAAAATTCTCAAGGGTCTATTTGGGGAGCGTTTCTTTCCATATAAACTATTCGTAATCATTCCTCTTTGTAATTTTTTTCCAGCTAAACTTTCTTCCTTGTGTGTGTATGTTCAATTCATTACGAATTTTCATAATTTGTTTGTTTAATTTCTCTTTGCAATTATTTTTTTCCTCACCTAAATTTTCTTCCTTGTTTTGTGTATGTAATATTCAATATTAATTTTCATAATTAGTTTGTGTCTATTGTTTTTAATTGAAATATAAAATTGAGTTTCAGAATTTAATCACTTGTTTAATTCTTATTAAGCACTTTAATTGATTGTATTTAGTCGTTTCTTTAGTGTTTTTTAATTTAATGTGTGATTATGTTAATTATAATAAAAGCGTGTATGTTAAAATTATGTACAATTGTTTTATATTTATGCCAATTTGAGTGAAATTGGAGCTCAAAGATAATTAGTGCTAATAGAGTTAATTTCATTCATCATTGGTCCCTGTATTATATAAAAATTAAATTTCACAACCGGTCCCTGACTTTCATGTTTATTTGCAGATATTAAGCAAATACTTGTAGAAGCAAAAAACCGATGGTTACGACCTGCTGAAATATGCGAAATCCTAGAAAATTATCAAAATTTTCGAATTGCTCCAGAGGCAGCACAATTACCTCCAAGTATGATCATCATCTATTAAATAAATCATTTAAACACGTGTCTATTTTATACAATCTTAAACTTTAACATGTTAAACTTTCATAGGTGGTTCACTCTTTCTATACGATCGGAAAAAGCTACGTTTTTTCCGAAAAGAAGGCCATAATTGGAGAAATAAAAAAGACGGTCTATAGCCAAGGTACGTTTGCAAAACCTGCAAAATGTACTGGACCCAGGGTGGGCGGTAGAGGAACATAACGATTGGTGGTGGCAACCAAAAGGGGAGATACGACAAGGATTCATCATCCAACTCCAGTGATAAGACTAAATTGTCAAATAATGTGTCGATCATACCACAACCAGTAGTAAGAAATTTATCTGGTATTGCTGGTTTGCTTGCAAGGAATTTTGGTATGTTACCTGGAAATCAACCAATGGTAACTTCATATTTGGCAATTAGGCCCCCTGCGAATTCTCTCTACTCTTGCTATGTGTCCATGTCATATGATTATGTTAGGGGTATGCAACATATGAACTCTGCCCCACCCAGAGGTAATAGTTTTGGAAATATACTTGATTTGCAGGGCTTCAATATCATGAAATAAAAGAAGCTCATGAAAGACTAAAGGTTAGTTAAAACTATTCTCTTAGTCATTTTATCAAACACTTTTAAACATAACCTTAAACATAACCTTAAAACTTTTATCCGTGTTTAAGGTTGGAAATGTTGATGTACTTCATTGCCAACCTCCAATCATTTATGTAAGGTATATTAGTTTTTTCCCCTTAAAGAATGCTCATTATTCTATATCACGAAATTATATAGTAGGCGTATTTTATTCCCTCATTTGTTGATGTTAATGTCTTTTCTTGGTGAATTATACATACATGTTAAAACCCAATTATGTTATCTCATGACTCGGTTATCGGGGGTGTTTTAGGAATTTTGATTAGTGAGGGTACTTACATAAAAAATAATGGTAAAGGAAAATTCCCTATATAGTCCCTGAACTATATCCCTTTAATTGGTTGGTTCTCAAAATTTAAAAGCTACCCAAACAGTTCTCGATTCCGTGATAAAATCCATCCATTTTTTACCATTAAGTTCAGTGGAAAGATGTATTTTGAAATTATTAATAGATATAATTCCCCAAAAGGTCATGAGTTATACAACTATTACCACTTTGGTCCTCAAACTTGTTAGCCACAGGGCACTTAACTTTGAAAAATGGGCAGAGTCAAGATTATTTGTTTCTGTGTGAGAGGGATAATTAATGATCCCAAATCTTTCATTTTTAGGGGAGTAGATATCACAATTTCATTATTTTGTTATGGTCTTGAGATCTCTTCTTATGGGTGCATCATTTTATTATATATTTAGCATAAACCGGGAATCTTGATTACTATATAGGTAAGTTAATGCGTACTTTGTTAAATGTTTGAAGCATTAATTCAATATTTTCATACAGTTCATTACGTTTTTCAAAATGTGAAGAGAAATGTGCCTGAAGTCCAATATTAATTACAGGAGGGGAAGCAAAAGGAGAATTCCTATCATTACGAGTACTATTAGATTGTTTATTCTATTGTTATAGTATATAATACTAACATTATTATTATAATAGGCTGACACGTCATTTTGCGCGATATAGGACAACCTACCGCTAGATTTATTCTTATGTAAGAATAAAATAGTCTAAACCTATATGGTTGATCATCTTGATAAACCCGACACTTTTATATAAAATACTTCTTTTAAAATATGTGTTGTGAATTTGTTAACTATGAAGATGAATTCATATTTGATTGGCAATTTCTCCAAAATACATCACAAGTAAAAGACACCAGTAAATGGGTCATTAGTCATCAAAATGGTTAAGATATATGATACTAAAGTTCTTCAAGCGTACTTGTCGAGTATCGTGAAACTTCACCACGAATAAAGTATAATGCGAGAAGCATAAGCTCACATACTTATTTATAAGAATAGTCTAGTTATATCTATAAGAATCACACAATTAATATTTAAGAATATACGCATTGCAACGATTATATCCCTATTACCACAGATAGGTAGACTAACCTGTTCCTACTAAATTATCATAAGATATTACGAAATATATCATTTCATCACTCTTATATGCTTCCTTGTTTAAGAGCCTTTCAAAACAAATTTTATCAAACTTGAGTATCAGAGTGCCACCAGAAGCATCCTCCTGGTGGTCTTAAATAGTTTCATGATACTATTATCTCGAAAAAGCATGAGACATCTCAAAAAGCTATCCATGCTCATGGATGATGTTTTTTCTCTACCACCAATCCAAACTTTTAAACAAAAGTATATAACTCGCATCTCACCCTTATTGAAAATTTAATTTAGCTGTAATAGAACGATATTAGTAATCAATGATATCTAACTTGACAAAAAGTATTATATTTAACAAGTATCATTAATGAACTCTATACTTTGAAGCATATTTCAATAATTAGAGTATATTAGAATCTTGTTACTACTCGAGTTCATCCATTTGAAAAACCATTTACTATAAAATTAAAGTGTTTAAACCATTTAATCAACTAGTAATTCACTAAAATCTGAATTCAAAATCTTCACATAACAATTAGTTTCCTATAGATAATAAAAATATTAAGTAAATAAGGAACTCAAAATATTAATAAACAAATATAAAGAAACATCCAATTCACATTTTACTAGTATCACCTTTTTTTAAAACATATATCAATTCAAAGAAGATAAAGTATCAAAATTCAACAAACTATATAATAGCACCTCATTGTATAAAGAATAAAAAATAAATCATAATTAACTATATGTAATATGTTATAATAAAAAAGAATAAATCTAAATTTATTCAATTAACCATAAGATAGAAAATAAAACAATAAAATAAATTATTTATACAATGTCGTAATCTATATCAGTATATATATAAATTACATAGTCCTCCATTCATAATATAAAATCGCATGTCCCTTCTCTTCCTAATATCAAACCCTAGCCCTCACTTTTTTTCATCTATACCTAGCACATTACACACACAAAAAAATCTATAAATTGTACTTAAACTTCCTATGTAGTATCATCATTTTATAATGATTACGTGTCCTCTTTTCAGAGTTACTTCTCTTTCTTTCCTTTGATCTTTTCATCTTGAAGTCAAGTGCGTTTTTCTTTCAGATAGTTGACTATTTCATTTCAATAGAAGATTTTTGTACATATTAATTTTTTTAATTAATTTTTCTATTGTCTTTTCAATGGCTTATCGCTTCTCCTTTATAATTGATATACTCTCTTTCATTACTTCAAATATTTCTAAGAGTAATGATATTTGTCAATTTTATTATCTTCACCCTTTTCTCACCTCTTACATGATAGATTGTATGGCATGACATGTAAGAAATAAAATAATTAAGGAAATATTTAATTAAAGGAATAAAAAAGTTAATTAAGATAAGTAAATAAATTACTTATATGCCATGCAATCTTGCCATGTCGGAGGTGACAAAAGGGTGAAGGGAATAGGAGATGTCAAATATCATTACTCTATATCTAATTGTTAGGAAGAATAATACGATTGTTATTTGTAAATTAGATTCTTTTTGTTTATTTTTCGATATATTTTCTCCTAACCCTTATTCGGTGTACATTAGTTTGAAAAACTCTTTCCTTAGAACTTGATGAGACATTTCATTTTTTATTTATTGGAATTATTTATATTGAAAATTTTAGTTGGATATTCCTGGTTATCATGGAAGAAAATTTACAAAAAATCAAAGTTGCTATATATTTCTAGGAAAATTTTAATTTATAATCCTTGATACATTTCATTTGTATTTTCTGTTCGAATTGGTATGTGATATTTAAGCCTGTATTTTGAATTTATGATTATTTTCTCCCTTTTTATTTTTTCATTATGTTATAGTGTTGACTTCTTGGGTCAGAACATGTGGCAAACGTGGCATTATAGTTATTTATCAATATCAATAATACAGTGACACGTGAAATTAACATCAATAATGTAATGCAAATTAAAAAAATTAACATTGTCAAAGAAATTAAAAAATAAGGGACTAAAAGGTTTAATTTTCAAGATAAGGGGCTAAGTGTTAAAAAGTGAATCCTTTTTTATATTTTATTTTCACCCCTAAAGTTTAATTTTGCAAAAATACATTATGGTCTTCCAGTTTTCAGAATGTTCACTTGGTCCCCCAATTTTTCAATTTAAATATGAAAGCTTTAATTTATTTTTGTCTATATGTTTTTGTTGTTTATATAATATAATATAGGTTATTTTTGTCCAATATATAGACGTATATTGCACTTCTAATTCCAGAAATGATAAAATCTGACTTGTGGCGCCTCCCCGTTTTTATCTCCTGTAGGTAAATAAGTTTTTTAGGACTAAATATATAATTGTGTTTTAATTTTTCTTTAGTTTTATTTAATGAGCTATGGGAAAATTTCCAAAACTCAGATTTTGAGGTTTGGGAGCGAACTAAAGATATCTTAAGAGGATAAAAAAGATAGTGCTTTTTTCGAGGTAGTGGAAAAGGCTGTAGGGGTTTATTGAGCATTAACCCAAAAGTTTACACTATATGCCAATTTTTTAAAAAATATTCCTACCATCATACCCATTTTTGTTTCTTCTTTACTATATATATCAATTTATTTCCCAGTTTTTTAAACCCTACAAATATGTATTTCTAATCTATCTTCTCCACTCACAATATCATTTCCTTCTCTCTTTTATTTCTTATCTTTGTTCTTTCTTTTCTCTGTTTAAAACCTCACATCCCTCTTTCATCTCTCCATTTCCGAAGATCACATCCCTCTTTTAAACCTTCCATTTTCGAAGCTAGCTGAAGATGTTATTTTTCGAGCTTATCCTTTTTCTTTCGCAAGCCATGGATGGAAAATGGAAGCCCTGTTCTTTAGGTTGAGCAAGGAAGTTGTATTTTCGAAGCTCGGACATTTGATAGATCCATTTCCTAAACAACCTCATGAGCAAAACGAAGTTAAGGTAGAACGTATCTACATCAATGACTACCATGGTGTAAAGCTCTTTTTTTGAAACTCCGTCTTCCAACTCCAGCCTTCAAATTATCCATGGCGTGAAGTTTCATTTTCAGAGCTCCGTGTTTTAGCTCCGGCCTTTAACAGATTCATGTACTGAAGAACTCACTAGCATAATAGAGTTAAGGCAGAATATATATCATTCAAAGTCAATACCAGATTAGAAAACCCATGACAATTAGAAAACCATTACAAAAATTAAATATAAGTTTGGTAACATAGTTGATGAATCCCCTATATAACTAATATTATTGGACTCCTTTATAGGTTTTCTAATGGGCTTAACATATATTTATTGGGCTTAATGGGCTTGTCTTAATATGCCAGGTTCTAAATCTAGATGTGATTTTTGATTTAGTAGGCTATGGACAAAAAAGGAGTACAGGTTAATTTTTCTTTTATCATAGCGTTGGTTTTTGCTTGATTGATTTTTTAGTTATGTTTATACGGTAGTACATTTACTGACACACTACACTACGTAACGGAAATTCCAGAGTTGTGCTCATTACCTAAGATTTATGTGACGTTAGGTTAGGAGATTCCCCTTCTTTGAGATTAATTAATTTATTTTAGATTTGATATTGCGTGACACAATAAAAAAAATTCAAATTGCCCTATTGGTCCCTGTATTACATATTATATTGTTATAGGCCATAAAGTATGCAAAAATTGTACTATAGGCCTTGATATTAGTATTTACAATTAATTACCCTACAAGTCCGTATATTATACAAAAGACAAATTATTCATATGAATATAATGAAATGATACCTAATAAAATTACAGGATTAAATACTCATGTTTTGAATATGGAAGCTCTATACATGTGAAGGACGTTATTTCTTCCAAGAACTGTATTATTCTTATATTTGGTGATGCTTTAGCCTTCATTCAAAACCGTGTAGTGGTTACCTCAAAAAATGATGGTTAAGAGATTCAAAAGGAAATGTGTTCATTTGCTGTGTCCTTAGAACAATATGTAATATTTCATTAACGTGTAGATATCAATTACCTAGTTGAAAAACTGATAATAGATTCGCCTCTCTCTTTCTATGGTGATAGGTTGATTGTCCAAAGACTGGAAGAACATGGAAAAATTAATTGGCAGAGTGCAGAAATAAACCGAGATGAGAAAATATTTAAACGTGCTTTGGTTAATAAGATGGGCTCTGGGCAGCTGAGTGGCAGTGATGGATTAGAGCTTAATAGTGACCTGGACTTCAGTGGACTGTCATTTTTTTCTCAACTGCCTCAGGAAGCTGCTATGGAAATCCCTCAAACTCCGCAATTTCCAGTTCAGGTACCTGTTAATACTTCTACAAATGAGATAACAGTAGATGTTCCTGAGCCTATGGAGGGTGTCACATACACTGCATATGGAATGTTTATTCCTAATCCACCTGTGAAGCGGGGAATTTCTTGAATGCCGCCTCCATCAGATCAAAACAAAAGATTTCTTTAATGAAGCATGTTGATTTTAGAACTTACTATTAATTAGTTAATAATTAATATTCCTATTACATTTCTTCAACCTTTGTTTGTAATATTAGTAATTAATTATTATATCCTACTGTATTTCCAGATCTTTGTTGTTTTGTTTTAAATGTTTGGATTAGTATTATTACAAAACTTTTTTAGTCTATTTAAAATGTTGGATTAGTTTTTATCTTTATGTAAATAGTTAGTATAACTTTTATGCTCAACAAAGTAGTCTCTTTTACTAATAATAACTTTGACTGTTTGCTTGTAATGAATGTGAGAATAACATATATTAATTGTAGAGGAAGATTGAGAATTAGTTAACAATCAATGGGTGTCCATGGCTCAATTACTTTGAAGGAGTTCTTGAACATTGTTAGCGGAAAGTTGATTGATGACGAAAAATATTAAATCTTTCTTTAACAAAAGTTAATTTCGTAATTTTGTTAGTAAAGACTATCTCACTTTCTTCTAATATTATTTTATTTATTTAAATAATATTACTTTATCATTTTATTATTTGGTTTTTTTAAAAGACTAATTTTAGTCCAGATTTGCACATATAAAGCTTTTCAATCCAAAGACTCTGACCCCAAATGTCCAATTTTTTTGGGCTTTTTAATCCAATGTTAGGTCTTAGTTTAGTCTTGTTCATCCCACATGTGTTAGTCCATATATGACTATTTTCATTTCCGGATCACATGTAAATAATAATATTTAAGATTGTTTACTTGTGAACCATCATAAAATAATTTGGCTCTTCCCAATACCAAAGGTGCTTTATGAATTAATTAGGATGGAACCCCATGATCTCACTAAACCACACAAAATTCTAAAATCAAGTCACATGATTTTAGAGTCTCACTTTTGTTATTATTACGTACTTAATTTTGAGTTTATGGTTGTATATGTGATTATACATAATGTTCATCTGAATTCATAAACTTTTCACTACCGTTGTGCAATCCAGGTTTTTAGCAGATTGTAGACATTATTATGCTTATATGTGGTCATGTTTCTTTAGGTATTCTTTATATAGTTCTGACATAACATCAATACTATGTATATGTATTAAAGGCAACTATAGGGGAACTCAAATCCTCTTCCCAACATTTAATAAGTCTACAATTACTTATGGAGATATTTTTTTTGTTTGAAATATTTGAAGAAAAGGCAATACATGAGCCAGACTGCATAAACTACATAATTATAGTAGTAAAATAAGAGGGAAAACAAAAACTATGTGACACTAACCTAAAAAAATGAGCTCCTATGATCCTATTTTTAAATTTTGTCTTCTCCCCGATTAAATTTAAGTGAATAGTCAAAGTATTACGTGAATTGGACTGCAAATACCACATAATCATAGTTAGTTAAAAACAAGGGGGAAAACAACTATACGACACTTACCTAAATCAATAGTCTAAGTATTACTCACGAGTATGCGGTTTGGAGAGAAATACAGTCTCAAGATCATTAAATATCACTTAATAGATATGTTCTCGATCACAACCCGTTGAATAAAAAAAGAGAAATAAACGTTGTACGGTAAACTGGATCTCGACCTGGCTAACGGTCCCACCGGTCTAGTTTGTATCGATTTTAGCGAGTTTTTTCTTATCGTTTCGGCCTAATTTAACGTTCTTAGCCTTACCGGTTCAATATAGTTTGGTTCCTTTTTACCTATAAGGTTAAAATAGACCGTTACCATGTACCTTGTATTCTAGTTCTTACCGGATTCGGTCTACTTCCATAGAGGTTCTAGACTTGTCCTAGCGGTATTCTTTTTTTTCAAAGGTCCCTATATTATGCAAAAAGTGAATATAGATCCCTATATTATGAAAAAAATGAACTATGTCCTTGTATTATGTAAAAATATCCTATATTATGCAAAAATGAACTATAAATCCACGAATTATGCAATATATCCTACATTTTATTTGAGTTAATTTCACTACAGATCCCCAAATTACACTATATGTCCCTATATTATGCAAAACCAGCATATAATATAGGTCTCTATATTAAACGGTAATAGGTCTCTATATTATGCAAAAAGTTCACCATATGTCCCTGTATAATGCCTAAGGTCCCTATATTCTGCAACAAGTGCACTATAGATCCTTATATTACGCAAAAAGTGCACCATAGTTTTACGGCTTATCGGTTCGGACCGGTTCTTAGCCATATATAATTATTTTATTTTTAAAACCGAGCCAATTAGAATTCACGGTCCAGATCGGTTCGTGTATACACCGTGGCTTCTATTCCAGTCTTAGAACTGGTAATCCAGTTCGGTCCGGTATGGATACACACCAGACCGTTTGCCACCTTGAACTGAATCAGCAACGTACATATAGAAGGTACACGTGGGAATAAATGGAAAAATTAAACTGGACAAGATACAATTAAAATGAAAATATTCAGCCAATAGTAATATTTAATTGATATACTTGATAGACGCAAGAAACAAAAATCTCATTGGGCTTTAATTATCGATCTAAAATTTTCCATATCCAGAAGTAGTGAGTTGTTTATTCTACAATTGATAAATATAGGTCTTTGTTTAGGAAGTTGAAGATTGGGAACTCGAGACGTACTACCATAGCCTTACTAATGACAGATAGGTCGCTATTCTCACTCGATGGAAAGATTGAGGACGTTCTCATTAAGGCATGTAATTTTATTATTTTTTGCAATTTTGTTATTCTTGACTACGACGCAGAAAAGAATGTACCAATAATTTTGGGGCGACCATTCTTAGCCATGGGGCGTAATTTGATTGATATAGAGAATGGTGAATTGATCATGTGAGTGCAAGACTAGGAGATTAAATTCAATGTGTTAAAGGCGATGAAGTTCCCCCGATATATTGTTTCCGTTTGGGCATCGTTGATCATGTAGTGAAAGAGCCAACCAAGGTTGTGGTGACCATAAGGTCAAAGGAGATAGAGATAAGAAAGAAAACACCTAATAAAGCTCCTCCGAATCTTATAGGGAACCCACACCTTGCCCAGTCGAATAAGAGCAAGAAGTGTGCTAAGAAGGTTCCAAGAGAGAGAGAGAGTAGTTTTTGGTAGGAGATGAGTTAGAAATGAAAGATTCTGATCCCCTAAACAAATCCCGCAAGAAAAAGAGTTTTTGGAGTGGACAATTCACGTTCACTAGATTTTTTTGAGAAGTTAGTTAAAGTGAAAGCGAAGAAAAAATGTAAATTCTGTTTGGAAAATGTTTATAGTCTCACTCACTGTTGGGAAGGCTATGTTAGAAAGAAATAATCTTGAGGTAACATGTCTTTAAACAAAACTACTTGTGGGAGATATTCCATGTTTCAATTGTTTTATTACTTGAAAATTCAAGATTGTAATGTATTAGTATATTATCTATGTGTTTTAGTGTATACTGGAGTTAATGAGAAAGATAGCAGGTGTTTTTGATATTTAGGTAAGTAGAATAATGAGTTTGGGTTGATAAAGATTGAAAAATCCGTGGTCATAGCAGGTTGAGCCGTATACCGGCCCCAAGGGGAGGTATACCGCACCCCATAACACTATCCTGACCACTACCCCACGGTAAAAAAGTCAGAATACTCATTGCTCGAGCGGTATACCGCGCCCTTTGGACTATATACCATTTGCATATGGACCGTGGTGACTAGTACGACATGGTTTCAAATATACAGATTCTTCATAGGAGCTGAGCAGTAATACCGTGCCCTATGGGCGATATACCGTTGCACAACATTCAGTCACGATGTGTGGGCCATGGTAAAAGAGTTAGAAGCTTATCTCCTGGGATTGGTATGTCATATGATCCACATAATGCACAAAGTGGGTCCAATTCTAAGTAAATCATACAATCCTTTGTCTTGAGTTTTTCCTTCAATCAATCCAAACAATAATGACATGTATAGGAGTAACCCAAGCCCCAAATTATATTAGCTCAAGAATTCACATAAGATCATTGACGAAACAAGTAATAAGTTTTCTTTTATAAATAATAGTCATCACTATATAACTCATGAATAATTGGATGATAGGTTGCCCGAGGATAACCACCGAATAAAAATGCACTTTATACCATCCACCCAAAGTGACCCCCAATCAGCTCCTTAGGCTCCCAAATATTCTTCAACAATGGGGAATCCAATTTTCTCGGTTTCCATTCCCAAAATTAAGACTTGTGAAGATATTCCCCATTGATCCATTTAATCCAAAAGAATCATTCTTTGCACGTATCTTTCAAAGCATCTTAACTAATAATGCTTTCTTCCAAGAAAAAAACTGTTTCAAACCAAGACCACCCTCCTCTTTCGCATTCACAAATTTTTGTCCAGTTGATTTGTGGAGGCTTCCAATCGCAAATAAATTCCTACAGATGCTTATGAATTGATCTCAAACACCAATATGAACCGTAAATATAGTGAACCAAATTAAAATAACCCCTTTGAGAAACAATCTAATAATTTCCAATATTCCCAAAAAATAAATGGATAATTCATTATAAAATCTTACAAACCTTTCTAATTTGACAAAAAGAGGTTTCTAATCTATTGAAAGAAAAACCGAAAAACCAAAAGGTACTCCGAAATATAAAACAAGCATCTCTCCTTAATCTAAGAGTGTAGTTTCCAAGATATTACCTAGCTCTTCACTTTTGACCCCTACATAATAAATCTTCGAATTTGTCACATTCAAATGAAGACCCAAACATTCACCAAAACTCTTCAATCCATAAGCATCTTGACATAAATAATCTCCTATGGAAAGAAGTATTAAATAATCGGCGAAGGAAAGATGAGTAATTTCCATTTTTTTACACTTGGGGTGATACTTGAAACCTTGATTGTATTCTTTTTCAAAATTCTCAAAAGATATTCAAGACAAAGAATAAAGAGATAAGGATAAAAGACTCACTTAAAAAAGCCAACAGTTACAAGAGATTGCCTTCTTTTTTTCTTTTCATTAAACAAGAATTGTTTTTATATCCGACTCTATTAGTTCCACTATTCTGTATTTTATTAATTTGTGTTTTTTCATAGGCATGCCATATTTGTGAGGCAAATAGGTCTATCAACTGTAAACAGTCGGGTATATGGGATAATATGCATGTTGTGGAAGCTATGTGGTGTTACGGAAATAATGATTTCTGGATCTTTATGGCAACATGGTCTGGAGTCAATTTACAAACAATACGATTTAAGATTCAAGAATAAGGTAGACAAATGAGTAGTTACTACTAAATCTGAAAAGCTAAGTTTTTAATTTATTAGATGATAGTATTAGAAGAGATTGACATGTAGTGTAAGTGGATCAGTTGCGGGGATATGTTAGTCCTTGAACAGAATATGTACAAAGTTTTGTTAAGTTGCCTTATTGGAAAACGTTGAAAATTTAAAGGGTTATTTCTAACACCCATAAAAGTCAAGGATGTTAAATTAAAAAGCCTAAATTTGGCAAGCAAAAAGAAATAAAAACAGTGAATTGGTTGTTATTACTGTTCTCAAAAGTCAGTGAAAAGGAATCTCGCATTTGACTTTCATTTTAATATTAAGAGTAAAGATATTTATCACTCCTTTTTTGTTCACCTTTATATCACCCTTTATGTATTACCTTTTGTGGCATTAAATCAAAGAGAGAGAGAAAATTAATTAGAAAAAAAACACTTGGATCTGTTTTTAAAACCTCCACATAAAAATTAATATAAGGGTGAATATAAAAAAGATGAAAAATATCATTACTCTAATTTTAATGATGATGAGTAAATGGGTCATTTGACCTTGACATTTAAAGTGGTCAATTAAAGATGAAATGTTTTCTTTAATTGTGAAGAAAGTCTAATACTCTGCATCGCGTCGGGTCTGGGTCCACACAAAATTAATTTTTATATTTGACACCCAGCCGGGTGATATTATATGTCACTCACCACACTAAATGGTTTTCATAGCATAAAAGTACTCTCATACCTCAGAGCTATATTACTATTTTCTCCAGATCTGAGTCCATGAATTCTCCTAACTTTTCAGAAGGTATGCAATGTGAGCAAGCATATCGTCGTGCTAAACGGAAAGTGCCCGTTAAAGGCAAGCCGTGGACAAGAGAGGAGCACAGGTTACTTCTCCTTTTATCATATCCTTTTTTTTTAATTTACTTGATCAATTATTTTCAGCTATATTTAGGTGGTGGATCCTTTACTAAGTGCCCTATATAACATGAATTCCCACACATTGCTTATTTCGTAGTATATCAGATTTGGTATCGCTTGACTAAAATTATTTAAGTTTAAACAAATTCTATCATTTAATCACTGGTACACAGGCAAAGCGTGGATTCCTAGTGAATTTCACTATAGGTCCATTTATTATGTACATTTTTTTATTATAGGCCCTATATTATGAAAAAATTGTACTATATGTCTATATATTATTATTTTTAATTACTTACCCCATAAAACCCAGTATTATATAAAAATCCCTATATTTTGTTATAGAAAAAGTAAAATAACCATATAAATAAAACAAATAAAAGCGGTATAAGATAAAAATTTAAAAGTTAGGGGGCTACATAAAGATTCTTAACCTTGCTTCACCATTGGGTAGAACTATTCAAAGATCATACTTCTAGATAATTAAAAGACATTGCCCATGAATTGTTCTTTAATATTTTTTCTTCACTAGTATAGTAGTTTAATTGTTGATTAAATACTCTGATATACTACTCGACATGATTTTCTTTTCGGAACATGCTACTGTCGCCTATAAAATTTCCACGATGACATTTAATGGTCTGCAGCTCACTTTTTCTTGTAAAATAAAGCTTTCCCTATCTCTAATTCTACATCTGAAATTTATGACAATGTTTATTCATATAATCTGACAATAATTTCTCCTTTCTCTGTTGTGGTAGTCTGTTTATCCAGGGACTGGCAATACATGGAAAAGGTCATTGGAGTAGCATTTCGAGGAACCATGTTACGACCAGAACACCAACACAGGTGGCCAGTCACGCGCAAAAATATTTTCAGCGCATCAACAGTGATAAACCAAAGAAAAGATGTAGTATCAATGATAATAATTGTTCCACATCCATTAGAGACACATCCCTATTTTTCACTGGGAAGCTGAATGACGCAAATTTAGTAATTTTAGAATCTCAACCATCAATTATGCAAATGCCTTTTAATGCGGCAACTTCAGTAGGTCCAACTGATATCACAAATGATTTATGGGTTTCAGCTCATAAAATGGAATCCATTGAAGGCACATCTACTCCTCAAAAAAGTTCAACAAGAGGAATTGATATTAATGAACTTTTTGATCTTGCGCTGACAGATATGATGATCTATGGGAAGAAGAGTGGACCTTGTCAGCTCACTAGCGATGAAACATATGAACTAATGCCATTCATTGCAGAACCAACTCACATAGCTTCTATAGGTACGTCTCCTGAGTTACTGCCTTTCCCTGAGCAATTGCCATCTTTCACACAGATGATTCCCCCTGAGTCAACAACACAAAATTCATTTGGGTACCTAGGGAATGTCACATCGTCTATCTATAATGGTTCTATTATTGAAAATCCTCAAAATCTTCAATATCTAGATCAGGTGCTTGTCAATACTTCCAAAGAAGATATGAGACTGTCTGTTCCTACGTCATAAGGTATTTTAATTCCTAATTCCTCTGTGAAACGCGGCTAGAGCGTTGTTTGTTACCTGATGAAATTTGATGTTGTAATTTATGCATGTTGTTAGTGTAATATAGGTTGTAATTGTAAGAATTTTTGTTGCAGTAAGTGTAGTGTTTTTGGTGACTATGTGATTGTTTTTTATGTAAGCAATTGTAATTTCAATTGAATTGTTTATGTGAGTGGTGTTCTTCAGTTATTCACCTTGTGTTACTTAGAATTTTCTATTGTAAATCTAATTTGGGGATTTTAGAAGAAAAACAAATGGGTAATGCCTTTATCATTATGTATTGTGACAGTTTCACCCTTTATGATTACGTGTATTACAAATATAGCTCTTTAGGATATTTGTATAAGGAAAAAATATTCTCTAATCCTATCACGTGTTTATTACATTGCCTTACATAGTACTTGTAGTCCTAGAAATTCAGCCGTAAACAACAAACGCTTGATTTGTTCGTTAAGATTCAGAAGATAAAATTGTTACACAACCATTACAAACTGAGACAATGAGTAACTTAACAGAAAGAGCCGTAATCCTGAACAACCTAACCGTCATCCAAATAAATAATTCCTCCATCTATACATCCCTCTAATATAACATTAGATTTATCATCCACTATTTCGATATGGCCATTCTTAGCTACAATTTCCATTTTCCGAGTTTTATTTCACTCTTTATTTTCATCTTCCAACTTTACACTATCCTCATGTATTTCTGCATAGTATATATTTGCAAGATTGTTATACCAAAGTCTCTTAGACGCTCTAAAAACACTTCGTCACTTTTTCTTTTTTTTCCGCTAATAAAATTATGTGACAGAAGGATTATTGAAATTAGGTTTCTTAAAAAGATTTCAAACACTTTAGAATAGTAACAATCATTAAATCACAAAATTAACCACATCAATTTAATCTAGGAGTCAATCTCTTTATAATATAGAAGTTTCTAGATTTAGGAACATACTAATCTTTTTTCCTGACTTGTTTAATATTGATAACTCGAATAAAATAAAATACAACTACTAGTTTTTTATTTTAAAGTTCCCTTCTCGAGTACTCAAATGATTATTAGTGACAAAGCAAACTGAAAAATCTCAGTAAGAATAAAATGGAACTAATTTTAATCCATTTTGTGTGTTAAAAATGAGAAATGAAAAAGTGGTATGGAGAGTTAAAAAAATTGTAGGTGCACAATTATGTCGACAAATATTTTCTAGTAATACTATACCTATACCATTATCTAATTTAATATCTTAGCCCGTGTATCCATTTTTTTGCATTATATTCTTGAGTTCACAACATATTATATTGTCGGCCCGAGCCATAGGCAAAATACGCCTCCCTTCTCTCAAAATTTTTACGTTTTCTCAATCTTTCTTAAAATTGATTATAAAAATATTTACAAAAAAAAACCAAAAAACTTACAAATATAATTATTCAAAGTTTCTATTTTTTAATGAGCATGTCAAATTAAGATATTTAATTGAGCTCGTAATTAAATCCAATTCGTTTGACGAGTTAAACATGATTGCGTTAAATCGATATCAATAAAATGAATTTAAAAAAATCAACACTAAAACCGGTAATAGAATTCTAAATTTTTCTATTTTTTTATAAAATAAATAAATAAATAAGGGTACCGACCCTGAAACCACAAATGCATATATCACTATTATACACTGTAAACCCAATGAATAGTTCTAAAATCAGGGGAGGAGATAGTAAATGGAAAATATTCTCAATGAAGAACTAACCAACACACGAAGATGGTTAAGAAAATAAATGTGTAATATTTTGAAAATAAAGCTATGATAAAAAACTAACAAAAATGAGAAAATTTTAGAAATACTAAGCATGTAGTATGAGTAGTTTAGGCTAATAAAAAATATAAAATCAATGAAACAAACATATAAAATGCACAAAAGTAACGAGTAAGGAAGAAGAAAAACATTCAATTTTTGAATGGTTCAACTCAAGTTTGATTAGTCCACAAACTAAGTTCTTATTATACACTTAGAATTTTAAAATCACATTCACTATTACTCTCATGTATCTTAAATGGGAACACACAACCATTTACAATATTTTTATAACCCTTAAATGGATCCCTTCAACATATTAAACAAAGTCTACAATCTACGCCTAAGATCTTCTTTTTTTATCTCTACTACTAGGAAAACTTAATTATTTTCTAGAGACAAGAAAACAATCCAAAACTATTGTTTGTCGATTCTAATCCAATCTACTAGATATAAGTAGATTTGAAAGTGTATCAGTTATAAAAAGCAACATATATATAAGTATGATGATATTTGGTTGCTAATAAGCTCTCTCTGAAAATTTTTCTTGATATATTTGACTAATGAAGAATGTGAGAGACGATTTTACACAAGTGGGTATCCTTGTATGTAAAAATAAACATGGATCCCAAGTTTTTCTCTCTTGGATCTTGAATTTGAACTTTCCTTACTTTTGTTAATTGTTTAGCCAAGACTAGTTCTCTGTATTTCAAAGGGTAGATATGTTAAAAAATGGTTATAATTTGTGCACGATGTGTAATTGTATATATTTTAGGTATCTGGTGTCTCTTTTAGTAAAAAATATTTCATAAGTTTAACTCATAGATCTGAGCATGACTGCTTGGTGGTCTGAGATCCCCTTTTATCAACCTTTCCGAGTGATGAAATTTGTTTGTCCGAGGATGTTGGTTTCGAAGGCCGGACCTTTCACTTTAGATGAATTTATATGAGACAATTCGTCAATCCGCTGTTATACATTGTTAGAAGATTGGTGGAATGATCTTGGCTAAATAAAATTCTGATGGAATTTGGCAATTCCCATCTTCTCACCGAATGTCCAATAATATGTCTTTTACATATGATTATTATGCACACATTAGTTGTTTGTTCATTATTCCTTTTGGAGATGGGCAGAATTCTTTTGCATTTTTGCTTACTTTCTATGATTTTTCTTCTAACAACCAATCAAAATAATCCTTGGGCTAACACACTGAAGATTAATTGTTGTATATTTCCATATTTAATCAAGCTACATGTTATATCATAATCAAAAAATATAATTGGAAGTCTAGAAATTCGTAAGATCTTAGTGGATTAAATACAAACGTGAAATACTACTACATGCAACAAATATGAGACCCAAATTACACTTTTAATTATAAACAAAACAAATAAACTAAAGGGTATCATAATAATTAAATAAAAACTTTCAAATCTATCATTCATATACTCTTTATATTTTCTTGTATTCAATCCCATGAAAACATCAATAACCATATGTTCTTCCTAGGTTTTAAGGTTGTTTCCTTCTTTTATGAAATATCACAAAAGATGTGATAGTCCACATTGTATATAAATTATATATACATAATATATATATATATATATATATATATTAGAATTATTCTACCTTATAATCCAGATGGCGTGTAAACAAATGTGATCCCAACCATTTAGGTGTCTTTTGTAACTTTCTATTCTATTATTGGAATTTTTATTTAATGTTAGCCTTTAAAATGTAAAAATAAAAATAGTTAGACATACTTTTGTTATATATCTCGATTTTTAAGATATTCTTTTACTTGAAAATCCAGACCTTTATACAAAATAACATATTGCTTTAAATTTTAATCTGGCATGTGATATGCCAATTAGCTTAATATTGTTTCTAATGTTCTGTCCAAAAAATAGACAGTTTAAATGTATCGAATACTTTTTGCATGATCTCACTCTCAAGTTTTGGATCTATAGTAGCATTTTTTTGCATTGCATATAACACTATTAAATCATTTACATATCCCCATGAGATAATTTGACTACCTTCGTATATAAAAAAAGTTAGACTGGTTTTCTCTTATATTTTCTTCTACTCATCCACCAAATCTTTCTTTATTTGGTTTCCTCTTTTATTTTCCATTATATTTCTACTATTAGGCAGTAGATTTCTTGCATTGATGGTGTGTCAGTGATTATCTTCCAATAACACGTATCGTGTCTTTTATTATTAATCGATGCTCTTTCTCTTTCATATTTATATGCCCTACCTTTTTGGATGTCATTCTTTTTTTGCAATCATTGCTTGCTAATCAAAATATTTATTTTCTTCTAATCATTCCATTATTGTGCAAAATCTACACCCGATCTTGTTTACTTTTCTTTTTTCAAAACCAGAACTTTGTTTCCTAGGTCATTGTGTAAATAGTTAGGTTCTTGTTTTCTCATTTTCTATCTCATTTCGTAACCTATTTTCTTCATTTTTTCCATGTGTGACTCTTAATTTCCTTAAGAAGATATATCATAGAGAAAAGAATATATATGTGGTAATTCAATTTGAAAAAGTCGATATGATAGAAATTAGAAATTGTTTGTGTTTCTTTGTCATTCTATAAGGAGTTATCTCTGGGGTGAGAAATTTTTTTGAGTTATCAGATAATAAATTAGGTTCCTAAATGGCTTGGATAATTATTTTATTAATATCATTTAGTTGAAAAAGTATTAGTTATCCCTACTTAGTGTGATGTATAAGTGTTTGATTAGATATATTTTCAGATAGTTTTTGGTAATTTTGAGAAACTTTTTTTTATGAAAAAACAATTGCCTTCGTATTGAATGTTGGTAGCTCTCATGCTTCTCCTTTGAGAGTAGTAGAAGGATGTAATGGAAATTAAATATTCTTAGAGGGAGGAGCGGTGAATGGGAACTATCTTACATAAAAACTAACCAATTAATAACGTATTCAGAAAGGATAAAGATGCAATCTTTTTTGGTTTTGTGGAAAAAAGTAAGGTGAAAATATAAAATATCTAATAAGTAGAATAGAAAATAAATTAAATACTTATGATGCAATATCGATAGATAAATGTAAACAATGTACATGAATATAGTAATCAAAGAACATCCATGAAAATAAAGAGTAAGGGAAAACGATAAAGACTTGGTTTTATGGTAGTTCGGGTCCTATATGCTTAGTCCTCCACCTAAGATCCACGCACCCTTAATATTTCAAACTACTCCACTAGAACTCACGTATGTCATCAAGGTAAGCACAAGAATTTTCAAAACATCTTCAAAAAATCACTTTGAGGGAACCCTTGCGCTATATGTAACACAATTTAACGAATTGACATTTTCCACTCAAAATATATTTTACTCTCTACCACTATGAAAACCAAGTCCTCTAGAGACAAAAAATGCATAACTATATAGTATGTAATTTATAATTGAATCTACTAAATCTACACTTCTAAATTAGTAGATATAAAGGTGCATGACCTAAACATAGCAACTCATGTGTATCTACTATAAAGGTTAGTTTCTAGTGAACAACCATTCAAAGGATTTGCTCTTCCGATTTCTCTTGATAATTTTTAAAAATGTAAATTATGAATATAAGCTCATCTTTACTAATTGAAAGTGAATTTGAAAGATATATATTATTATTGTATGTTACTAATTAAATGATAGACAATTGTGTCCCAAACAATACCATATTTTTATTCATAAATCTCATTCACATTCCAAATTACAAAAAAAAATATTAAAGATTCAAGGGTACCTTTTACCACATATAAAAAAATACGTGAAAGCTGCTTAAATTTTTTTTACTTTAGATACCTTATTTATGTGATAATTTTGCACATATTAAAATGTGCAATGTATGTAATTTTAATTTATAAGTACGTGGCCAGAACCCTCAATTGAATATATTCTAATCATACATTTAAGAAATCAAAGACCTAGATTATCATGTGTAAACACATACCTTTAGGTATTTTTAGTTCTCTGGGAACTATAAAATTATGATATAAAATGTAAATACATAAAGAGTTCCTTGCACATGGACATCGATATTTATGAATTGATTTATATGAGTTTGTAAAAATATATATTATAAAAATACATATTCCAAATCATGTGAAATGCATTAAAAGTTGAATTTTGGGAAAAGATCAGGGCGTTTCATCTAAAGGTCAGCAATAAAATATAAATGTACTAAAAAAAATATACATATGCATTTGGCTACAATATATTAAATTTCTTCATGGTTTATCCATAAAGAACTAAACACTTATCCCGAACTTAAAAATCTTCTCTAAATTTTATTATGCAAAAACTTCAAAAAATATATATTTTAAACTATAGACTCTTTAAATAAATATACCTTGTGTTTCTCGAACTCATCTACATCTACAATAAAAATATGTGAATCACAATCAAAAAAATTACACAAATAATTCAAATATAAAAATATCGGCCGGATAGCATTCTCCAACAAATTTTAAATTCACGTCATATGAGTTTTTGTATCGTGTTCTACATTCACATAAATCTCAGTCCAGCGACATGTGTATCAATATCAACAAAAACACAATCAATACCCAAAATAAAGAAATAATTTCTATGATAAACATCTAAAAAAAACTGAATATCCAACATATTTTATAAATGTCATGGAGAACCGGCTAGTGAAAAAAAGTCACAAAATTATCCATCATAAACAAATTACAAATTTATATATTATAAAAAGGATAAAAGGCTCATTAAATACACAATAATTACAAGAGATTGTTTTATTATTTTATTTTTCATTTAATAGAAATTGTTTTTATAACCAGTCCTATTAAATTAATGATGCTTTCTAATAACAATAATTAAAACAGACTTTAAAGAAAATGAAAAAATTAGCATAAAGCATGAACAGAATGATAATTTATTTATGTATTTATGTGTACAAGCATCTTCATTTATTCTACCGCATTTCTGACGCAATGTATACAATAATCTTCGTTATTCTACCTAAATTACGGATGCTATGTGTACATGCGTCTTCATTTATTCTACCCAAATTTCAGATGTTATGTGTACATGCGTCTTTCATTTATTCTACCATATTGTTGACTCTATGTGTACAAGTGTCTTTATTATTCTACCAAAATTGCCGACGCTATGTATACACACGTCTTTAATTATTCTACCCAAATTGCCAATGCTATGTGTACAAGAATCTTTATTTATTCTTACCCAATTGAAAACAATATGTGTATAAGTGTCTTCAATTATTTTACCCATAAGCCGACGCTTTGTGTATATAGGCGTCCATATTTATTCTACCCAATTGTCACATTATGTGTATAAGCATCCCAAAACCTATTAAAACATTTGTCAATGCTTTTGTAAAAAAATACTTCGTTATATAAATTCTTTAACTAACGGGTGTAGATATGCTTGTTAGTATACCTAAAAATGACTCGTGCATAGCCAATACGACTTATTGCATAAGCTAAATCTGGCGATGCGCCGATATCGAAGTTAAAGTAAAAAAATAGGGTCAACATTTCCTAGTATTTTTGTAGTTGTGTACTCCAGAACTTATGCATCTTAGTGATAACATCCATATTCTTCGACCAGTAGAGCAACTATCCTTTGAAATCTTTAAAGAGTTCCTTAATTACCTCACTAGTTATCGATTGGAGATGATGTTCTAACTTTAAATGCAAAGCTAAAAATAAACTGATTTGTTCCCTAAATTGATCAAATTCTTTACGATAGGCTTTAAAGAAAGAAAAAGAGAGTAGAAGTTTTTAATAGAACGATTTTTGAAGACTTATAGTAGCAAGAAGTATAGGGTATATTTGCGAGGCCATCCAATGTACGAAAATGTTAGACGAAATGGTTTTCTTAAGCAAGATAAATTGGAAATATATATATATATTCTTATGAGTTAATATCATATAAAAATATGGTTTTTGAAAATTAGAAGTATAATGGGTATGAATGATATGATGATAATCTGAGATCAATACCTGAATGTTTCATTCTGAAATACTAGTTAGATTATTAAAATGATGTCACCTAAATTATGCACATTGTTGCACTACTATAGTTTTTCTATTAGTTCCACTATTATGTATTTTATTAATATGATGTTTTTTCAATAGGTATGCCATATTTGTGAGGCAAATAGGTCTATCAACTGTAAGTAGTCGGGTAAATGAGATGATATGTGTGTCTTGGAAGCTCTGTTATGGTGTTACGGAAATAATGAATTCTGGATCTTAATGACCGCATGGAGTGGAGTCTATTTACACATAGTACGATTTAAGATTCAAGAATAAGGTAGACATATGAGTACTTACTAGTACATCTGAAAGCTAAGTTTTTAATATATTAGATGATAGTATTAAAAGATATTGGCAGGTAGTGTAAGTGCATTGGTTGCGGGGATATGTTAGTCTTAGAGCAGAATATGCAGAAAGTTTTGTTAAGTTGCCTTATTGGAAAACTTTGCAAATTTAAAGGGTTATTTCTAACTCCCACAAAAGTTAGTAAAAAGGAATCTCTCATTTTTTACTTTCCTTAAAATTTTAAGAGTAATGATATTTATCACCTTTTTTTGGTTTTTCTTTTTATCACCCTTTATATGTCACCTTATGTGGAACTAAATCAAAGAGAGAGAGAAAAAAAGGTAAATAGGTAAGAATAACACTTTGATTGGTTTTTTAAAATCTCCACATAGGAGGTGATATAAGGGTGAACCAAAAAGGGGTGACAAATATCGTTAGTATAATTTTAATGACGATGAGTAAATGTGTCGTTTGACATTGACATTTAAAGTGATCTATTGAAGGTGAAATTTGTTCTTTAATTGTGAAGAAAGTCTAATATTGTGTGTCGCGTTCGGTCTATACACAAATAATTTTTACGTTTGACACCCAGCATGGTGATATTATTTGTCACTCACCACACCAAATGGTGTTCATATCATAAAAACACTCTTACCTCAGAGCTATATTACTATCTTTCTCCAGATCTATTTGAAAGTGTATCGGTTATAAAAAGCAACCTACAGATAAATATGTTGAAAATTGGTTGCTAATAAACTCTATTTTGAATAATTCTCTTGATATATTTGACTAATAAAGAATGAGAGACGGTTTTACACAAGTGGGTGTCCTTGTATGTAAAGATAAACATGGATCTCAAGTTTTTCTCTCTTGGATAATGAATTTGAACTTTCCTTTCTTTTGTCAATTGTCTAGCCAAGACCAGTTCTATTTATTTCAAAGAGTAGATAACTTAAAAAATGGTTATAATTTGTGCACATCATGTTATTGTATATCTTTTAGGTATCTAGTGTCTGTTTTAGTAAAAAAAAATTCATAAGTTTAACACTAGATCTAAGCCTGACTGCTTGGTGCTACGAGATCCCTTTTTATAGAACTTTCTTAGTGATGAGATTCGTTTGTTAGAGGGTTTTGGTTTCGGAGGTCGAACCTTTTGTTGTGTTTTATTTGTATAAACCAGTAAAACATTATAGAAACTAATGCAGAAATAAAATAAAAGTAAATAAATAAATAACTTTACTTGTCGAGGCTCGGATTGGATCCGATGTCTTTAAGGTATTTAGGCCACGTACAGGTGTCTTATGTTTGCTGGCTTCAACCTCCAGGATACAACGACAAAACTATTCAAAAGAAACGGACACACGAATTCTTAAGAATTTCAACGAACTTAATAATGCCGCTTCTTTCTATCTCTCTCTTATAATTTTAATGCTTTGAAAATGAATGAAGAAAATGGTTTAGTTGGCCAACTATTTATAGAAAATGAAAATGTGGCTTGCCAAAGGTTGTTATGATTCATTTTGGAGTTACTTTGTATTAATTTAAGATACAACGTTTACTAAAAGACCCAAAAACTTAGGCTTGGTCCAGATGGTATGAACCTAAGGCCCACAAGCCCAATAAAGTGATGGTCCAGGTTCATAACAAAAATAAATAAGATAACATATATTGTTTTTTTTCTTTTAATTTCTCCAAATTACATGACTCAATTTCTCATACAATTTCAAATGATTTTAACCAAATGAATATATTACGTTAATCTTTAAAACTTGAATAAACGTATTAATATCCGAATCATTTCATTAAATTGAGTCACCGACTAACATCGTAAACATAAGCAACACTTGGGTAGAATCACATTTGTCCAACAATCCCCACATGAATGGAAATTGACTAACCACCTTAAAAAATTATGCAAAAGAATTCTAAACACTTGAGAGAGAGCGAGAGAGAAGCATAGAAGAATACTACATCGAGAAAGGTAGCTTTTGGCCTTGAACCTTCTGTAGTAAGAGCTATCAGATTTACTTGCTAACTAGTGAACTTGATGTCTTGAACTCTTCAGCTTTTGTGTGAACCAAGACAGTAGAACTTACATAGTATAATTCCAAACATTATTTGGTTCTCACGGTTGTGTCCATTTACGGCCCTGGACAACTCCTGGTATTTCATGAATAACCGTCGGAGAATTTCGCCTTTAAAAATTCTCGTAGGGCGGCCCTACCCATGTTATTCATATAGGTGGTCTCTTTCGAGATTATTCTGCATTACTCTATCTTATGATATCGAAGATACAAGAACCATTAAAAGTTACACTTATCCTTCACTTTTTCAAGTAGCACTGTTTAATTTTGTCTTAGGAATGGTTTGGGGAGGTCTCCCCACAGTGCGTTGCACCAAGTTGCAGTTTCATGATTCCGTTTTCCCTTTGAACCTAGATTGTGGGATCTCCACTCTGCTAGGTAGGGTTCCCATCATGGCAACTCAGCTTTCGTAGGCTTAAGACCCATTCCCCTTGACAACACTCGCACTTTCTCTCTTTGTAGACTTTTGGTCAGTGGATCCGCTATATTATCATTTGATCGAACATAATCAACTGTGATAACTCCGTTTGAGAGCAGTTGACTAACGGTATTGTGTCTACGACGTATGTGTATAGACTTACCGTTATACATTTCGTTTAGTGCCCTACCAATGGCACTTTGACTATCTCAATGTATGCAGATAGCTGACACAGGCTTTTGCCAATTAGGAATATCCTCTAAGAAATTTCGAAGCCACTCGGCTTCCTTAATAGCTTTTTCTAAAGCTATAAACTCAGATTCCATAGTGGATCTAGCTATGCACGTTTGATTAGTGGATTCCCAAGACACGGCTCCTCCTCATAACATGTAGATAAATCCACTTGTGGATTTTGAGTCGGTGAAGTAAGGTATCCAGTTTGCACCACTGTATCCTTCTAGTACAGTGTGATATCTTGTGTACAACAACCCTTCGTTCATAGTGTATCTAAGACAACTTTGAACTCTTACAATAGCAATCCAGTGGTTCTTCCTTGAATTATGTGTAAACCTACTTAGCTTGCTTACTACATGTGCTATATCTGGCCTAGTGCAATTTTTTAGGTACATGAGACTCCCAATAATCTGAGAGTACTCCAACCAGTTGATCGTATCACTAGTGTTCTTAGCAAGATGTAAATTTTCATCAACAGGTGTCTTGGCAATATTTGTGTCGCCCTTACTAAATTTGTTTAATACTTTCTCAATATAGTGTGACTAATATACTATAATTCCTTCAGATGTTTGGAGAATCTTGATACCCAAAATAACATCCGCAAGGTCTAGATCTTTCATGTCAAACTTACTTGAAAGCATCCTTCTAGTGAATGTAATCATATCATTGTTACTTCCAATGATTAACATATCATCCACATATAAACAGACAATAACATATCCTGTCTCATTTCGTTTTAAATAAACGCTTTTCTCACATTCATTGATCTTGAAATCATTCGAGATCATGAATCTATCAAATTTGTCATGTCATTTCTTCGGTACCTATTTTAAACCATATAAAGATTTAACAAGTTTACATACTTGGATCTCCTTCCCAGGAACTACATAACCCTCAGGTTGTTCCATATATATCTCTTCATTTAGTTCTCCATTTAGGAAAGCTGTTTTTACATCCATTTGATGAATTTCGAGCTTGTATATTGAAGCTATAGCGATTAGCATTCGAATGGATGATATTCTCGTGACTGGAGAATAAGTATCAAAATAGTCAAGTCCTTCTCTTTGACTATAACCTTTTCCAACAAGGCGAGCCTTGTATTTCTTAATAGACCCATCAGTCTTTATTTCTTCTTGAATATCCATTTGCATCCAAGTGGTTTATTCCTAGGACGGAGATACACTAGTTCCCACGTATGGTTTTGCATAATGGATTCTATCTCACTATTTACTGCTTCTTATAGTAAGAGGCGTCAGGGTTTGACACAACATCCTTGAATGTTCGTGGTTCGTCATTTAGCATGTAAGATAGAAAGTCAGGACCAAAAGATGTAGAGGTTCTCATCCGCTTACTTCTTCTTGTTTCTCATTCATTTGGCAATGATTCTTGATCTTGCTCTTCTTGATCTATATCACGTGCTCTTCTTGATCTATAGCACAACGTTACATATTAATAATAGGAGGAAAGGCAAAAATAGAAGCTCTGTCATTAGGAGTATTAGTAGATTGTTTATTTTGTTGTTTTAGCATATAAATCTCAATACTCACTATGAATATATATGTGTGTGTGTGTATAGTAGCGATCTTATCCCTATTACCACTTATAAGTAGAGTAAAGTGTTTCCACTAAATGATCGAAAATGGTACGCAATATATCATTTCACCGTTCTTATAAGCTCCATCGTTTGAAAGTCTTATATAGCAAATTTACCATTAACTTGAGTATTATAGTTCCACCAAAGCATCTTCTCAGTGGTTTTAAATATTTTCTACTTGTGCAGAACACTACCATCTGGTAAAGGCCGAAAAAATCTTAAAAGGTTATCCATGCTCATGGGTGATGTTTTTAATTCTATAAACAATCCAAACTTGTAAACATAAGTGTATAACTCGCGTGTTATTCTTAATCAGAATGCAATTTAGCAATTAATGTTGTAAAACGACATTAATTATTATCAATATTTATTTTGATGCAAAATACTATATTTAAATAGTATCATTAGTGATAACAACTCTACTATCGGGACTTTCAACCATGTCCCAATAATTAAAGAATCTAAAAATCTTGTAACTACTCAAGTTCATTCATCTAGAAAACCATTAGTTTACATAATTTTAATTTTAATTCTACACATAATTTACTCTACTATATATGATAAACATATTAAACAAATTAAAGAATTCAAATTTTTGATAAACATGTATAAAATATATCTAAAACATATTTTACTTGTATATCATAAAAAAATCCTAAATATATATTATTTTAACTAAGTTAAAGAATTACAATTCATCAAATTATTTGTGATAACAAAAATTTAATAGCGACTCCTATTATAAAAAATATAGAATTTTTTTCCCTCCAAGTATAGGTCAGTTTTCTAAATGATTTTGAACTTTTGAAATTTCCCAATTAGTCCTACAACTTTGCTTTTATCCTCCGGTTACTTGGAGGGAAGAGGACTTTTTTCAAAATTTAATCAAATAATATAAGTAAAATTATATTAAATAAAAGATAATTCAAAATTTTTTCATATACACAAAATTATAGGAAAATAAAAAATATTTTTATCCAACGTATCTTGGAGACATCCCCTATAGACCCAAACGCCTCCCACCACATCTATCATTTTCTTGCCCATAAATGGCACTATACATTTTATTATTTCTTTTTTTTCTCCTTAAAAAAACAGTTTGAGTTATGTGAAGTTTCCCAGAACTTAAATTTTGAGCTATGGAAATATTTCCAAAACTCAGATTTTGAGGTTTGGGAGTGAACTCAATATATCTTAGGAGGATAAAATAGATAGTGCTTTTTTCGAGGTAGTGGACTAAGCTCTAAGGGTTTATTGAGAATTAACCCAAAATTTAACACTATATGCCAATTTTTTTTTTAAAGATTTCCCTACCATTATACCCATTTTTGTTTCTTCTTTACTATATATATATCAATTTATTTCACAGTTTTTTAAACCCTACAAATATGTCTTTCTGATCTATCTTCTCCACTCACAATAACATTTCCTTCTCTTTTTTCTTTCTTATCTCTGTTCTTTCTTCTCCCTGTTCTAAACCTCGCATCCCTCTTTCATCTCTCCATTTCCGAAGATCGCATCCCTCTTTCAAACCTTCAATTTTCGAAGCTAGTTGAAGATGTTATTGTTCGAGCTTATCCTTTTTCTTTCGCAAGCCATGGATGGAAAATGGAAGCTCTGTTTTTTAGGTTGATCAAGGAAGTTGTATTTTCGAAGCTCCGACCTTTAATAGATCCATTTCCTAAACGACCTCATGAGCAAAACGAAGTTAAGGTAGAAAGTATCTCCATCAACTACTACCATGGTGTAAATCTCTTTTTTTGAAACTCCGTCTTCCAACTCTGGCCTTCAAATTATCCATGGCGTGAAGTTTCATTTTCAGAGCTCTGTGTTTTAGCTCTGGCCTTTAATAGATTCATGTCTTGAACGAACTAACTAGCATAACAGAGTTAAGGCAGAATATATATCATTCAAAGTAAATACAAGATTCGAAAACCCATAGAAAATTTAAAAACCATTACAAAAATTAAAAATTCATCAAATGATTAACCTAATTTATCAAAGGATTAAAGAAATATTTTTTTTAATTTTCTATAAGAAATAATAGAGATGGAGTAATGAAGAAAAGACACCTTTGGTGAAAAGAGTAAGAAAGCAAATATAAGTTTGGTAACATGTTGATGAATCACCTATATAACTAATATTATTGGACTCCTTTATAGGTTTGCTAATGGGCTTAACATATATTTATTGGGCTTAATGGGCTTGTCTTAATATGCCAGTTTCTAAATCTAAATGTGATTTTTGTTTTATTTGAGTATTAAGTAGTCGTCTTCCAACCCTAACGCCGCCCCTTCTCTTCTGTAATGTCGAATCCCTTTCTTTTCTATTCTTCGATCTTCTCTTCTCTAAGTCAAGTGTGTTTATACTTTTAAGATCGTTGATCATTACATTTCAATGAAGAACCAATTCTGAACAGGTTTAATTTTATTTATTTATTTACTTTGTTCGTGGTAAGATAAAATCTGTTTGTTTTACAATTTGTTTGTTCTTTTAGTAGTGGTTGAATTAAATTAATTTTGTCCGTTTGGCCCTTATCTTGTAAAAGTGACGATTAATCCCTTGTCTTTTGATTTTGTTATAACATTAGTCCTAATCTTGCAAATGTAACATATAAGTCCCTTATCTTTTTGTGACCACGTTAGTCTATTATGTTAGAAATTACACATTTAAGGTAATTTTTTATGTGTAATTTTTTACCAGTTGGGCAACTAACATTTTTTTTATCACCATCCGTCCTTGCATCAAATTTCATCGATTTCTTTACCCTCAAATCCACTTGGCAGCATGCATTTTCGTAATTATTAATAGTGAAAAATTTCAAAGGGTCTATTTGGGGAACATTTCCTTCCGTATAAACATTTTCGTAATTATTCCTCTTTGTAATTTTTTTCATCTAAACTTTCTTCCTTGTTGTGTGTGTATGTTCAATTCATTACGAATTTTCATAATTTGTTTGTTTAATTTCTCTTTGCAATTATTTTTTTCCTCAGCTAAATTTTCTTCCTTGTTTTGTGTATGTTATATTCAATATGAATTTGCATAATTAGTTTGTGTC
The DNA here is from genome assembly GCA_029959085.1 of Nemophila menziesii. Lineage (NCBI taxonomy): Eukaryota > Viridiplantae > Streptophyta > Magnoliopsida > Boraginales > Hydrophyllaceae > Nemophila > Nemophila menziesii. The sequence goes on from JARWIR010000071.1 coordinate 132,590, forward strand.
TATTGTTTTTAGTTGAAATATAAAATTGAGTTTCGGTGTATTTTAGCCGTTTCAGGTTAATTAGAGTTTAATCACTTGTTTAATTCTTATTAAGCACTTTAATTGATAGTATTTAGTCGTTTCTTTAGTGTTTTTTTACTTTATCTTGTGATTATGTTAATTATAATACAAGCGTGTATGTTAAAATTATGTACAATTGTTTTATATGGGCGACAGAGGAACTTAACGATTCGTGGTGGCAACCGAAAGGTGAGATACGACAAGGATTCATCATCCAACTCCAGTGATAAGGCTAAATTGTCAAATAATGTGTCGATCACACCACAACCAGTAGTAAGAAATTTATCTGGTATTGCTGGTTTGCTTGCAAGGAATTTCTGTATGTTACCTGGAAATCAACCAATGGTAACTTCATCTTTTGCAATTAGGCCCCCTGCGAATTCTTTTATGAGAGTTTTTAAGGCTAAACGGTATCTTGTTTACTCTAGACAGCTTGACTTGTGTGAAATAAAAATAAACTTTAATAACCTCTACTATTTCATGCAGAATTGATACTTTGGGTATCTTAATAAGGGTGAAAGATTTATTTGAAGGGCATCTGAACTTGATTCTAAAGTTCGATGCCTAAAGGTTATGAGATCACACTCGATGAGGAAGAAGCCAAACCAAAAGAAACACTCAAATTTAGTGAAGCAATAAGTTTTGTGAACCAGATAAAGTTATAGCCGGAACCCAAGCTGAAGTCGGAGCCTAAGCTGAAGCTGAGATAGCTGAACCTGAAACTTGATCTACTGTTGAAAATACGATGGTATGTTTCTCCATATTAATAACTCATCTAGCCCATTGCGTTTACTTGTGTTTGTTTGGTCTCTTATCTTGTTATTAAGTCCCTTTATATTTTGATTTTGTGATAACGTTAGTCCTTTTTTTGTGTATTTTCATTATGTTACATACATGTGGTTTTAGCAAAATGACACCTTTGAAGGTATTATAGTCATTTATCACATAAAGAAAATACAACAAAGACTAATTTTGTTACAGAAAAAAAAAAGAAATTAAGGGACAAAATTGTTAACAAGATAAATGACTAAATAGGTTATTTATCCATCTCCTTTTAAATACAAGAAAAAAGTCTTTTCATCTTGCTTCAAGCTAAATTTATGCGTGTGACGTATTTTTCCTTTTATTTTTATATCTTTAATGAAATACAATATTTATGTGCAGTTTGACATGAGGCAAAGGACTATGAGCCGCCCTGAGATGCAACAACACAACAACACAACAACAAGGATATTTATAAATAATATCCACTTAATAATGGTGTCTTAAAATTATTATTTACTTAGAATATATTTCCAACAAGGATAATAGTTGTATTTTTTAATATGTGTAAAATCTTAAGGAAACATTATTTGTGGAGGTGAACGAGTGTAATTAATAAGAATAAATTTATTGTTTGATTTTATTGAAAGAATAAAGTTGAATAGATGTATTTAGTATTTAGTTTTAAAAGATATCTTCAAAATTTATAACATTATATTAATTGGGATAAAATACACTTTTTATTTTAAGTAGGAATGACATGTTATATGTAAAAGTAATTTATAAAATTTTCAATTGTCCTATAAATAAAGATAATATAAGAAGAAAAAAATATCATGGAAATTTATTTTATAAACATTAAGCCCAACAAACTCGAACATCTCAATTTTGTCATTATTCACCGACTATATCATAAATTCACATTCAACTAAATCAAATTATTTCAGTAACTTTTATAAGATTTTTTAAAAATTAAGTCTAATTGTATAAATAAACTAGTTCTTACATGCACCACATTATATGATGGAATAGGTGGAACGAGGTAGCTTGATGAGAAGCTTTCTGACAAAGTATAAAACTCCATAACCTAGAAAATAGTGAGTGAATGACAAACGCACATTATACTCACACATGCAATGAGAAAACAGTAAAATTATGAATCTAAGGTCACACCAAAGGGTTCAAAGAGTGATAGACAAACACTTATATTAATCAACTTAAGAAACAAATAAACTGACAAAATTAAATAACCAAGATCATAATATTCGAAAATACCTAAAAACCTGAGCAAATATTACATATGAGACAAACCAAACAAGAACCATCATTCTAATCTATATGAGGGAACAAGGGGACAAACCACAGTTAGGCAACTAAAGGAACTCTAGACCTAAAGTCGAACAAAAGATTTAACAAAAAATATAGGTACCACCAGAATACGAAAGTAGAGATAAATCAATTAAAAATTTATAAATACCCAAACAAAGACTATATAACTGCAATTCCAGTATGGAGTAAAAACCCATCAAAGACATCAAAGAAACCTAACAATTATTTCAAATAAATTACCCAAAACCCAATAAACCCTTGTATACCCATGTCTAACTCCATAAAGATGGACTTGTAACATCATACTTCACGAGATGAGAGAGTTGAATCCTAAGGTAAAGGAGATTCTAAGGTAAAGAAGCATAAAATGCTCTGGAGAAGAACGTGTTGCAAATTTTATGTGCGTGTGTGTTTACTGTGTGTATAAGGAGGGAGGGGTTCATATTTAGATTGTATATGTATGTGATTATAAAAGGTTGTTAGTTGTGGTTATGGTTGCTAAAAATTTGATGAAAAATAGGTTATATACAAATGTACAATAGGTTATATACAAATGAGTTGTGCCCATTTTGTACGAATCAAACGTGTCTCGTATGAATGAGATTCAAATATGGGATGCAGACCGCAGACTAACCCATCCAAATTTATATTAATATTATTCTAAATTCTTTAGGGTAAACCATTTGTTGCAAAGATTTTTTATAATTTATGAAATCAAGAAGAATCGTCTTACAGTTGGAAGCAAGGGCCAACCTCCAATCATTGATGTAAGGTATAGCGGTTTTTCCCCTTAAATAATTCTCATTATTCTATATCACGAAACTATATAGTAGGCTTATTTTATTCCCTCATTTGTTGATGTTAATGTCATTGCTTGGTGAATTATACATACATGATAAAACCGAATTATGTTATCTCATGACTCGGTTATCATGGGTGTTTTAGGAATTTTGTTTAGTGAGGGTACTTACATAAAAAATAATGGTAAAGGAAAATTCCCTATATAATCCCTAAACTATATCTCTTTAATCGGTTGGTTCTCAAAATTAAAAAGCTACCCAAACAGTTTTCGATTCCGTGAAAAATTCCATCCATTTTTTACCATTAAGTCCAGTGGCAAGATGTATTTTGAAATTATTAATAGATATAATTCCCCAAAAGGTCATGAGTTATATAACTATTACCGCTTTGGTCTTCAAACTTGTCAGCCACAGGGCAATTAGTTTCCTATAGATAATAAACATATTAAGGAAATAAAGAATTCAAAATATTTTTAAACAAATATGAAGGAACATCTAATTCACATTTTACTAGTATCACCTTTTTTTTTAAATATATATCAATTCAAAGAAGATAAAGTATCAAAATTCAATAAACTATATAATAACACCTCATTGTATAAAGAATAAAAAATAAATCATAATTAACTATATGTAATATGATATTATTGAAAAAGAATAAACCAAAATTTATTCAATTAACCATATGGTAGAAAGTAAAACAATAAAATAAATTATTTATACAATGTATGTAATCTATATCAGTATATATATAAATTACATCATCCTCTATTCATAATATAAAATCGCATGTCTCTTCCCTTCCTAATATCAAACCCTAGCCCCCACTTTTTTTCATCTATACCTAACACATTGCACACACAAAAACATCTATAAATTGTACTTAAATTTGCTAGTTAGTATCATCATTTTATAATGATTATGTGTCCTATTTTCAAAGTTACTTCTCTTTCTTTCCTTCGATCTTCTCATCTTCAAGTCAAGTGCGTTTTTCTTATAGATTGCTGACCATTTCATTTCAATAGAAGATTTTTGTACATATTAATTTTTCTATTGTATTTTCAATGGCTTATTGCTTCTCTTTTATAATGGATATACTTTATTTCATTACTTCGGATATTTCTAAGAGTATTGATATTTGTTACCCTTATTATCTTCACCCTTTTGTCACCTGGCAGATTGTATGGCATGACATGTAAGAAATAAAATAATTAAGGAAATATTTAATTAAAGAAATAAATTAATTAATTATATGCCATGCAATCTGCCATGTAGGAGATACAAAAGAGTGAAGGGAATAGGGGATGTCAACTATCATTAATCTATATCTAATTGCTAGGAAGAATAATACTATTGTTATTTGTCAATTTGATTTATTTTGTTTATTTTTCGATATATTTTCTCCTAACCCTTATTGGGTGTACATTAGTTTGAAAAACTCTTTGCTTGGAACTTGATTCGAAACATTTCATTTTTTATTTATTGGAATTATTTATATTGAAAATCTTAGTCGGATATTCCTGGTTATCATGGAAAAAAATTTACAAAAAAATCAAAGCCGATATATTTCTAGGAAAATTTTAATTTATAATCCTTGATACATTTCATTTGTATTTTCTATTGGAGTTGGTATGTGATATTTAAGACTGTATTTTGAATTTGTGACAATTTTCTCCCTTTTTTGTTTTTTCATTATGTTATAAGTGTTGTCTTCTTGTATTAGAACACGTGGCAAACGTGGCATTATAGTTATTTATCAATATCAATAATACAGTGACACGTGAAATTAACATCAATAATGTAATGCAAATAAAAAAACTTAACATTGTCAAGAAATTAAAAAATAAGGGACAGTGAATCCTCTTTTTATATTTTATTTTCACCCCTGAAGTTTAATTTTATAAAAAAAATATTTTGGTTATCTAGTTTTCAGAATGTTCACTTGGTCCCCCAATTTTTCAAGTTAAATCTGAAAGCTTTAATTTATTTTTGTCTATATGTTTTTGTTGTTTATGTAATATAATATAGGATATTTTTGTCCAATATATAGACTTATATTGCACTTCTAATTCCAAAAATGATAAAATCTCACTCGTGGCTCCTCCCCTTTTTTATCTCCTTTGGTAAATAAGTTTTTTAGCACTAAATTTATAATTGTGTTTTAATTTTTCTTTAGTTTTATTTATTGAAATAATTTTTGTATGTGCAGTTTGATTAGAGGCCGTGGATATTTGGGTTGTTTAGCTTCATCAGAATCTTCACTTGCTCCACCAAACTTTCAAATTTATTTTATTAAGTTTTATTACTATAATAAAATATGGATTTTGTTGTATAATATAGAGAATTATAATGTAACTAATTTAAATAAGTTCAATGTACATACTTATATTGAATTTTTATTATAATATAGCGACCATAAGTTTTTTAAAACATGCTCATTATTTATATCTCAACATTATAATAAGCATATTTTATTCTTATTTGTTGATGTTAATGACTTTTGCTGGGTGTACTATACATACATATCAAAGTAAATAATCAATTTTAAAGTCTAAATATCCGGTTATTAGAGGTGTTTTAGAAATTTTATTTATTGAGGGTTCTCTTAATGTGATATGTCTTATGTTACAAGGAAGTTGAAGATTGTTGTTGGAACATTGTTGATTTTACTTATGGGTGGTTGGCCATATTCAATGGTGGTGCTTTTATGGAATTTACGATGTTTCAACTTATTGTATATATTAAATATTTTAGATTCATGATACCTTGTTTCTAAGCTCTACTTTTTACTATAATCTCTAGTTGTTTCAATTTATTTGATTATTTTAAACTAGTCTCATTATCATTGTCACAAAACAAAACAAACACCCAATATCTAGTATCTACAATACCAAAGTATAATACTTCGAATAGAAACTAAGCCTACAATGTAACACTAGAAAGTTAGGAAATGGCAAGTCTACATCCTATTGAAAACCTCATTTATCATAATCCATCAAAGTTTCGCAACCAAACATAAATTTAGGAGATAACTTCCGTGCTTTCAGAAAATCTTAGTGGTATTTTAAATGGTTTCCCTTCTGCGCGATCATAGACTTCAACTATTCCTAAAAGGTCTTCCCATATATCGTTCATCACAAACTTTTCTACAAGCTGATTTGTGAATATGGTTGACATTCTTCTTCTAATACTTCTTCCAAGTTCAATCTATAATTTAACGTTCTAGATCTGTCCTTGTCATGTTAGGCTTTGAAACATGTAATAACATCTTCATGTTGTAGAAAATTCTTCCATTCACGTGAAAGTAAAAACATTTAATACAAACAATAATATATAAGAACTGTGTTGAGGGATTTAGCACGTACGGTGCCATTCCTTAATGGTTTTGAATGGTTTTAAGCATGATAATCTTCAGACTACCTTAATGGTATTTTGAATGGTTGATTATTTTTCTGTTGCTGCACCCCATCTAGTTCAATCTATTAAAAATTATTACCAATGCGAACAATTATATTTTCACCACCTCACACATCTATTATTTAACAGTAAGGTGATATGAGTAGTATGTAAATATCTTATATTCTTATTTTAGTCAAAAAATATCAAATATTATATTTTTCATCAATATTATATGGAAGGATATTTACACTAATTTCTAAATTTATCAAATTTGCTCTATATGTAAGTGTCTTTTGTCATATGGGAAGCAAATTTCCATGAATCTTTCATTTTTTTGGAGAGCAGAACTTGCTAAGATGCTATTAACAATGATGTTCAATCTCATTATTTTGTTATGGCCTTGATATCTCTTCTTATGGGTGCATATTTCTCTTATATATAGCATGAGTAAGGACAATCTTAATCATTTAAATGTTAGGTAAATTAACATGTGCTTTGTTTAATGTTTGACACATTGATTCCTTCTTTTAATCAAGTTCATTACTTCTTTCTAAAAATAGAAGGTCTGTCATTAGGAGTATTAGTAGATTGTTTATTTTGTTGTTTTAGCATATAAATCTCAATACTCACTATGGATATATATATATATATATATATATATATATATATATATATATATATATATATATATATGTTTAGTAGCGATCTTATGATCTTATCCCTATTACCACTTATAAGTAGAGTAAAGTGTTTCCACTAAATGATCGAAAATGATACAAAGTATACCATTTCATCGTTCTTATAAGCTCCCTCGTTTGAAAGTCTTATATCGCAAATTTACCATTAACTTGAGTATTATAGTTCCACCAAAGCATCTTCTCAGTGGTTTTAAATATTTGCTACTTGTGCAGAACACTACCATCTGGAAAAGGCCGAAAAGATCTCAAAAGGTTATTTATGCTCATGGGTGATGTTTTTTATTCTATAAACAATCCAAACTTGAAAACATAAGTGTATAACTCGCGTGTTATTCTTATTCAGAATGCAATTTAGCAATTAATGTTGTAAAACGACATTAATTATTATCAATATTTATTTTGATGCAAAATACTATATTTAAATAGTATCATTAGTGATAACAACTCTACTATCGGGACTTTCAACCATGTCCCAATAATTAAAGAATCTAAAATCTTGTAACTACTCAAGTTCATTCATCTGGAAAACCATTAGTTTACATAATTTTAATTTTAATTCTTCACATAATTTACTCTACTATATATGATAAACATATTAAACAAATTAAAGAATTCAAATTTTTGATAAACATGTATAAAATATATCTAAAACACATTTTACTTGTATATCATAAAAAAAATCCTAAATATATATTATTTTAATTAACTTAAAGAATTACAATTCATAAAATTATTTGTAATAACAAAAATTTAATAGCGAATCCTATTATAAAAAATATACAATTTTTTATTTTTTTCCCTCCAAGTATAGGTCAGTTTTCTAAATGATTTTGAACTTTTGAAATTTCCCAATTAGTCCTACAACTTTGCTTTTATCCTCCGGTTACTTGGAGGAAAAAGGACTTTTTTCAAAATTTAATCAAATAATATAAGTAAATTTAAATAAAATAAATAAAAATTCAAAATTTATTCATATACACAAAATTATAGGAAAATAAAAGTGATTTTTACCCAACGTATCTTGGAGACATCCCCTATAGACCCAAACGCCACCCACCACATCTATGATTTATTTGCCCATAAAAGGCATTATACATTTTATTATTTCATTGTTTTCTCCTTAAAAAAAACAGTTTGAGTTATGTGAAGTTTCCCAGAACTCAAATTTTGAGCTATGGGAAAATTTCCAAAACTCAGATTTTGAGGTTTGGGAGTGAACTCAATATATTTTAGGAGGATAAAATAGATAGTGCTTTTTTCGAGGTAAGTGACTAGGCTGTAAGGGTTTATTGAGAATTAACCCAAAATTTAACACTATATGCCAATTTTTAAAAAAAAAAATTCCCTACCATTATACCCATTTTTGTTTCTTCTTTACTATATATATCAATTTATTTCACAGTTTTTTAAACCCTACAAATATGTCTTTCTGATCTATCTTCTCCACTCACAATAACATTTCCTTCTCTTTTTTCTTTCTTATCTCTGTTCTTTCTTCTCCCTGTTCTAAACCTCACATCCCTCTATCATCTCTTTATTTCTGAAGATCACATCCCTCTTTCAAACCTTCCATTTTCGAACCTAGCTGAAGATGTTATTGTTCGAGCTTATCCTTTTTCTTTCCCAAGCCATGGATGGAAAATGAAAGCTCTGTTTTTTAGGTTGACCAAGGAAGTTGTATTTTTGAAGCTCCGACCTTTAATAGATCCATTTCCTAAATGATCTCATGAGAAAAACGAAGTTAAGGTAGAACGTATCTCCATCAACGACTACCATGGTGTAAATATCTTTTTTTGAAACTCCGTCTTCCAACTCTGGCCTTCAAATTATCCATGGCGTGAAGTTTCATTTTCAGAGCTCCGTGTTTTAGCTCCGGCCTTTAATAGATTCATGTCCTGAACGAACTAACTAGCATAACAGAGTTAAGGTAGAATATATATCATTCAAAGTCAATACAAGATTAGAAAACCCATAGAAAATTTAAAAACCATTACAAAAATTAAAAATCCATCAAATGATTAACCTAATTTATCAAAGGATTAAATAAATATTTTTTTTTATTTTCTATAAGAAATAATAGAGATGGAGTAATGAAGAGAAGACAGGTTTGGTGAAAAGAGTAAGAAAGCAAATATAAGTGTGGTAACATGTTGATGAATCACCTATATAACTAATATTATTGGACTCCTTTATAGGTTTGCTAATGGGCTTTAACATATATTTATTGGGCTTAATGGGCTTGTCTTAATATGCCAGGTTCTAAATCTAGATGTGATTTTTGTTTTATTTGAGTATTAAGTAGTCGTCTTCCAACCCTAACGCCGCCCCTTCTCTTCTGTAATGTCGGACACATTAAACATAAAAAATCATCAGTAATCTACACTATGGTGTATTATTTTCTTAAAATTATTATTTAAAATATTATTAAATACTCTGATTCTTCCCTTTTTCAAGGGTTCCTTTCTTTTCTATTCTTCGATCTTCTCTTCTCTATGTCAAGTGTGTTTATACTTTTAAGATCGTTGATCATTACATTTCAATGAAGAACCAATTCTGAACAGGTTTAATTTTATTTATTTATTTACACTGTCGTGGCAAGATAAAATCTGTTTGTTTTACAATTTGTTTGTTCTTTTAGTAGTGGTTGAATTAAATTAATTTTGTCTGTTTGGCCCTTATCTTGTAAAAGTGATGATTAATCTCTTATCTTTTGATTTTCTTATAACATTAGTCCTAATCTTGCAAATGTAACATATAAGTCCCTTATCTTTTTGTGACCATTATGTTAGCGAAATTACACATTTAAGGTAATTTTTTATGTGTAATTTTTTACCAGTTGGGCAACTAACATTTTTTTTATCATCATCCGTCCCGCAGCATGCATTTTGGTAATTATTAATAGTGAAAAATTTCCAAGGGTCTATTTGGGGAACATTTCCTTCTGTATAAACTTTTTCGTAATTATTCCTCTTTGTAATTTTTTTCATCTAAACTTTCTTCCTTGTTGTGTGTGTATGTTCAATTCATTACGAATTTTCATAATTTGTTTGTTTAATTTCTCTTTGCAATTATTTTTTCCTCGGCTAAATTTTCTTCCTTGTTTTGTGTATGTTATATTCAATATGAATTTGCATGATTACTTTGTGTTTATTGTTTTTAATTGAAATATAAAATTGAGTTTCTGTGTATTTTAGCCGTTTCAGGTTAATTAGAGTTTAATCACTTGTTTAATTCTTATTAAGCACTTTAATTGATCGTATTTAGTCGTTTCTTTAGTGTTTTTTAACTTTATCTTGTGATTATGTTAATTATAATAAAAGCGTGTATGTTAAAATTATGTACAATTGTTTTATATGGACGACAGAGGAACTTAACAATTCGTGGTGGCAACCGAAAGGTGAGATACGACAAGGATTCATCATCCAACTCCAGTGATAAGGCTAAATTGTCAAATAATGTGTCGATCACACCACAACCAGTAGTAAGAAATTTATTTGGTATTGCTGGTTTGCTTGCAAGGAATTTTGGTATGTTACCTGGAAATCAACCAATGGTAACTTCATCTTTTGCAATTAGGCCCCCTGCGAATTCTCTCTATTCTTGCTATGTGTCCATGCCATATGATTATGCTAGGGGTATGCAAAATATGAACTCTGCCCCACCCAGAGGTAATAGTTTTGGAAATATACTCGATTTGCAGGGCTTCAATATCATGAAATAAAAGAAGCTCATGAAAGACTAAATGTTAGTTAAAACTATTCTCTTAGTCATTTCATCAAACACTTTTAAACATAACCTTAAACATAACCTTAAAACTTTTTTCCGTGTTTAAGGTTGGAAATGTTGATGTATTTCATTGCTACTACGCACATGGAGAAGATAAAGAGAATTTCCAAAGACGAAGCTATTGGTTAATTGAAGAGTAAGTCTTTTTTTAATTAGTTCAATTTATAAGGAATACTTATGCAAATTTATTCTTTTTGCAGGGAATTATCACGCATAGTACTTGTCCACTATCGTGAAGTTAATGTAAGTATTTAATTACACATTTAAACTTTTTTTTAATGTTATAATTTTTTTAAGCAATACAAATTTATTTTGTTTTATAGGGAAATAAAACAAATTATTTTATAGGGAAATTTCTTGCTAAGGGTGAGCCTAAAGGGGTGAGAAAGATGAAGCTGATGCCAAAAAAATTGAAGCTGAGATAACAGAGAAAGCTGAAGCTGGAGCCCAAGCTGATTCTATTATGAGATTTTTTAAGGCTAAACGGTATCTTGTTTACTCTAGACAGCTTGACTTGTGTGAAATAAAAATAAACTTTAATAACCACTACTATTTCATGCAGAATTGATACTTTGGGTATCTTAATAAGGGTGAAAGATTTATTTGAAGGGCATCCGAACTTGATTCTAAAGTTCAACACCATGATGCCTAAAGGTTATGAGATCACATTCTATGAGGAAGAAGCCAAACCAAAAGAAACACTCGAATTTAGTGAAGCAATAAGTTTTGTGAACCTGATAAAGTTATAGCCGGAACCCAAGCTGAAATCGGAGCCTAAGCTGAAGCTGAGATAGCTTAACCTGAACCTGAAACTTGATCTACTGTTGAAAAAACGATGGTATGTTTCTCCATATTAATAACTCATCTAGTCCATTGCGTTTACTTGTGTTTGTTTGGTCTCTTATCTTGTTATTAAGTCCCTTTATATTTTGATTTTGTGATAACGTTAATCCTTTTTTTGTGTATTTTCATTATGTTACATACATGTGGTTTTAGCAAAATGACACCTTTGAAGGTATTATAGTCATTTATCACATAAAGAAAATACAACAAAGACTAATTTTGTTACAGAAAAAGAAAAGAAATTAAGGGACGAAATTGTTAACAAGATAAATGTCTAAATAGGTTATTTATCCATCTCCTTTTAAATACAAGAAAAAAGTCTTTTCATCTTGCTTCAAGCTAAATTTATGCGTGTGACGTATTTTTCCTTTTATTTTTATATCTTTAATGAAATACAATATTTATGTGCAGTTTGACATGAGGCAAAGGACTATGAGCCGCCCTGAGATGCAACAACACAACAACACAACAACAAGGATATTTATAAATAATATCCACTTAATAATGGTGTCTTAAAATTATTATTTACTTAGAATATATTTCCAACAAGGATAATAGTTGTATTTTTTAATATGTGTAAAATCTTAAGGAAACATTATTTGTGGAGGTGAACGAGTGTAATTAATAAGAATAAATTTATTGTTTGATTTTATTGAAAGAATAAAGTTGAATAGATGTATTTAGTATTTAGTTTTAAAAGATATCCTCAAAATTTATAACATTATATTAATTGGGATAAAATACACTTTTTATTTTAAGTAGGAATGACATGTTATATGTAAAAGTAATTTATAAAATTTTCAATTGTCCTATAAATAAAGATAATATAAGAAGAAAAAAATATCATGGAAATTTATTTTATAAACATTAAGCCCAACAAACTCGAACATCTCAATTTTGTCATTATTCACCGACTATATCATAAATTCACATTCAACTAAATCAAATTATTTCAGTAACTTTTATAAGATTTTTTAAAAATTAAGTCTAATTGTATAAATAAACTAGTTCTTACATGCACCACATTATATGATGGAATAGGTGGAACGAGGTAGCTTGATGAGAAGCTTTCTGACAAAGTATAAAACTCCATAACCTAGAAAATAGTGAGTGAATGACAAACGCACATTATACTCACACATGCAATGAGAAAACAGTAAAATTATGAATCTAAGGTCACACCAAAGGGTTCAAAGAGTGATAGACAAACACTTATATTAATCAACTTAAGAAACAAATAAACTGACAAAATTAAATAACCAAGATCATAATATTCGAAAATACCTATAAACCTGAGCAAATATTACATATGAGACAAACCAAAAAAGAACCATCATTCTAATCTATATGAGGGAACAAGGGGACAAACCACAGTTAGGCAACTAAAGGAACTCTAGACCTAAAGTCGAACAAAAGATTTAACAAAAAATATAGGTACCATCAGAATACGAAAGTAGAGATAAATCAATTAAAAATTTATAAATACCCAAACAAAGACTATATAACTGCAATTCCAGTATGGAGTAAAAACCCATCAAAGACATCAAAGAAACCTAACAATTATTTCAAATAAATTACCCAAAACCCAATAAACCCTTGTATACCCATGTCTAACTCCATAAAGATGGACTTGTAACATCATACTTCACGAGATGAGAGAGTTGAATCCTAAGGTAAAGGAGATTCTAAGGTAAAGAAGCATAAAATGCTCTGGAGAAGAACGTGTTGCAAATTTTATGTGCGTGTGTGTTTACTGTGTGTATAAGGAGGGAGGGGTTCATATTTAGATTGTATATGTATGTGATTATAAAAGGTTGTTAGTTGTGGTTATGGTTGCTAAAAATTTGATGAAAAATAGGTTATATACAAATGGACAATAGGTTATATACAAATGAGTTGTGCCCATTTTGTACGAATCAAACGTGTCTCGTATGAATGAGATTCAAATATGGGATGCAGACCGCAGACTAACCCATCCAAATTTATATTAATATTATTCTAAATTCTTTAGGGTAAACCATTTGTTGCAAAGATTTTTTATAATTTATGAAATCAAGAAGAATCGTCTTACAGTTGGAAGCAAGGGCCAACCTCCAATCATTGATGTAAGGTATAGCGGTTTTTCCCCTTAAATAATTCTCATTATTCTATATCACGAAACTATATAGTAGGCTTATTTTATTCCCTCATTTGTTGATGTTAATGTCATTGCTTGGTGAATTATACATACATGATAAAACCGAATTATGTTATCTCATGACTCGGTTATCATGGGTGTTTTAGGAATTTTGTTTAGTGAGGGTACTTACATAAAAAATAATGGTAAAGGAAAATTCCCTATATAATCCCTAAACTATATCTCTTTAATCGGTTGGTTCTCAAAATTAAAAAGCTACCCAAACAGTTTTCGATTCCGTGAAAAATTCCATCCATTTTTTACCATTAAGTCCAGTGGCAAGATGTATTTTGAAATTATTAATAGATATAATTCCCCAAAAGGTCATGAGTTATATAACTATTACCGCTTTGGTCTTCAAACTTGTCAGCCACAGGGCAATTAGTTTCCTATAGATAATAAACATATTAAGGAAATAAAGAATTCAAAATATTTTTAAACAAATATGAAGGAACATCTAATTCACATTTTACTAGTATCACCTTTTTTTTTAAATATATATCAATTCAAAGAAGATAAAGTATCAAAATTCAATAAACTATATAATAACACCTCATTGTATAAAGAATAAAAAATAAATCATAATTAACTATATGTAATATGATATTATTGAAAAAGAATAAACCAAAATTTATTCAATTAACCATATGGTAGAAAGTAAAACAATAAAATAAATTATTTATACAATGTATGTAATCTATATCAGTATATATATAAATTACATCATCCTCTATTCATAATATAAAATCGCATGTCTCTTCCCTTCCTAATATCAAACCCTAGCCCCCACTTTTTTTCATCTATACCTAACACATTGCACACACAAAAACATCTATAAATTGTACTTAAATTTGCTAGTTAGTATCATCATTTTATAATGATTATGTGTCCTATTTTCAAAGTTACTTCTCTTTCTTTCCTTCGATCTTCTCATCTTTAAGTCAAGTGCGTTTTTCTTATAGATTGCTGACCATTTCATTTCAATAGAAGATTTTTGTACATATTAATTTTTCTATTGTATTTTCAATGGCTTATTGCTTCTCTTTTATAATGGATATACTTTATTTCATTACTTCGGATATTTCTAAGAGTATTGATATTTGTTACCCTTATTATCTTCACCCTTTTGTCACCTGGCAGATTGTATGGCATGACATGTAAGAAATAAAATAATTAAGGAAATATTTAATTAAAGAAATAAATTAATTAATTATATGCCATGCAATCTGCCATGTAGGAGATACAAAAGAGTGAAGGGAATAGGGGATGTCAACTATCATTAATCTATATCTAATTGCTAGGAAGAATAATACTATTGTTATTTGTCAATTTGATTTATTTTGTTTATTTTTCGATATATTTTCTCCTAACCCTTATTGGGTGTACATTAGTTTGAAAAACTCTTTGCTTGGAACTTGATTCGAAACATTTCATTTTTTATTTATTGGAATTATTTATATTGAAAATCTTAGTCGGATATTCCTGGTTATCATGGAAAAAAATTTACAAAAAAATCAAAGCCGATATATTTCTAGGAAAATTTTAATTTATAATCCTTGATACATTTCATTTGTATTTTCTATTGGAGTTGGTATGTGATATTTAAGACTGTATTTTGAATTTGTGACAATTTTCTCCCTTTTTTGTTTTTTCATTATGTTATAAGTGTTGTCTTCTTGTATTAGAACACGTGGCAAACGTGGCATTATAGTTATTTATCAATATCAATAATACAGTGACACGTGAAATTAACATCAATAATGTAATGCAAATAAAAAAACTTAACATTGTCAAGAAATTAAAAAATAAGGGACAGTGAATCCTCTTTTTATATTTTATTTTCACCCCTGAAGTTTAATTTTATAAAAAAAATATTTTGGTTATCTAGTTTTCAGAATGTTCACTTGGTCCCCCAATTTTTCAAGTTAAATCTGAAAGCTTTAATTTATTTTTGTCTATATGTTTTTGTTGTTTATGTAATATAATATAGGATATTTTTGTCCAATATATAGACTTATATTGCACTTCTAATTCCAAAAATGATAAAATCTCACTCGTGGCTCCTCCCCTTTTTTATCTCCTTTGGTAAATAAGTTTTTTAGCACTAAATTTATAATTGTGTTTTAATTTTTCTTTAGTTTTATTTATTGAAATAATTTTTGTATGTGCAGTTTGATTAGAGGCCGTGGATATTTGGGTTGTTTAGCTTCATCAGAATCTTCACTTGCTCCACCAAACTTTCAAATTTATTTTATTAAGTTTTATTACTATAATAAAATATGGATTTTGTTGTATAATATAGAGAATTATAATGTAACTAATTTAAATAAGTTCAATGTACATACTTATATTGAATTTTTATTATAATATAGCGACCATAAGTTTTTTAAAACATGCTCATTATTTATATCTCAACATTATAATAAGCATATTTTATTCTTATTTGTTGATGTTAATGACTTTTGCTGGGTGTACTATACATACATATCAAAGTAAATAATCAATTTTAAAGTCTAAATATCCGTTATTAGAGGTGTTTTAGAAATTTTATTTATTGAGGGTTCTCTTAATGTGATATGTCTTATGTTACAAGGAAGTTGAAGATTGTTGTTGGAACATTGTTGATTTTACTTATGGGTGGTTGGCCATATTCAATGGTGGTGCTTTTATGGAATTTACGATGTTTCAACTTATTGTATATATTAAATATTTTAGATTCATGATACCTTGTTTCTAAGCTCTACTTTTTACTATAATCTCTAGTTGTTTCAATTTATTTGATTATTTTAAACTAGTCTCATTATCATTGTCACAAAACAAAACAAACACCCAATATCTAGTATCTACAATACCAAAGTATAATACTTCGAATAGAAACTAAGCCTACAATGTAACACTAGAAAGTTAGGAAATGGCAAGTCTACATCCTATTGAAAACCTCATTTATCATAATCCATCAAAGTTTCGCAACCAAACATAAATTTAGGAGATAACTTCCGTGCTTTCAGAAAATCTTAGTGGTATTTTAAATGGTTTCCCTTCTGCGCGATCATAGACTTCAACTATTCCTAAAAGGTCTTCCCATATATCGTTCATCACAAACTTTTCTACAAGCTGATTTGTGAATATGGTTGACATTCTTCTTCTAATACTTCTTCCAAGTTCAATCTATAATTTAACGTTCTAGATCTGTCCTTGTCATGTTAGGCTTTGAAACATGTAATAACATCTTCATGTTGTAGAAAATTCTTCCATTCACGTGAAAGTAAAAACATTTAATACAAACAATAATATATAAGAACTGTGTTGAGGGATTTAGCACGTACGGTGCCATTCCTTAATGGTTTTGAATGGTTTTAAGCATGATAATCTTCAGACTACCTTAATGGTATTTTGAATGGTTGATTATTTTTCTGTTGCTGCACCCCATCTAGTTCAATCTATTAAAAATTATTACCAATGCGAACAATTATATTTTCACCACCTCACACATCTATTATTTAACAGTAAGGTGATATGAGTAGTATGTAAATATCTTATATTCTTATTTTAGTCAAAAAATATCAAATATTATATTTTTCATCAATATTATATGGAAGGATATTTACACTAATTTCTAAATTTATCAAATTTGCTCTATATGTAAGTGTCTTTTGTCATATGGGAAGCAAATTTCCATGAATCTTTCATTTTTTTGGAGAGCAGAACTTGCTAAGATGCTATTAACAATGATGTTCAATCTCATTATTTTGTTATGTCCTTGATATCTCTTCTTATGGGTGCATATTTCTCTTATATATAGCATGAGTAAGGACAATCTTAATCATTTAAATGTTAGGTAAATTAACATGTGCTTTGTTTAATGTTTGACACATTGATTCCTTCTTTTAATCAAGTTCATTACTTCTTTCTAAAAATAGAAGGTCTGTCATTAGGAGTATTAGTAGATTGTTTATTTTGTTGTTTTAGCATATAAATCTCAATACTCACTATGGATATATATATATATATATATATGTTTAGTAGCGATCTTATGATCTTATCCCTATTACCACTTATAAGTAGAGTAAAGTGTTTCCACTAAATGATCGAAAATGATACAAAGTATACCATTTCATCGTTCTTATAAGCTCCCTCGTTTGAAAGTCTTATATCGCAAATTTACCATTAACTTGAGTATTATAGTTCCACCAAAGCATCTTCTCAGTGGTTTTAAATATTTGCTACTTGTGCAGAACACTACCATCTGGAAAAGGCCGAAAAGATCTCAAAAGGTTATTTATGCTCATGGGTGATGTTTTTTATTCTATAAACAATCCAAACTTGAAAACATAAGTGTATAACTCGCGTGTTATTCTTATTCAGAATGCAATTTAGCAATTAATGTTGTAAAACGACATTAATTATTATCAATATTTATTTTGATGCAAAATACTATATTTAAATAGTATCATTAGTGATAACAACTCTACTATCGGGACTTTCAACCATGTCCCAATAATTAAAGAATCTAAAATCTTGTAACTACTCAAGTTCATTCATCTGGAAAACCATTAGTTTACATAATTTTAATTTTAATTCTTCACATAATTTACTCTACTATATATGATAAACATATTAAACAAATTAAAGAATTCAAATTTTTGATAAACATGTATAAAATATATCTAAAACACATTTTACTTGTATATCATAAAAAAAATCCTAAATATATATTATTTTAATTAACTTAAAGAATTACAATTCAGAAAATTATTTGTAATAACAAAAATTTAATAGCGAATCCTATTATAAAAAATATACATTTTTTTATTTTTTTCCCTCCAAGTATAGGTCAGTTTTCTAAATGATTTTGAACTTTTGAAATTTCCCAATTAGTCCTACAACTTTGCTTTTATCCTCCGGTTACTTGGAGGAAAAAGGACTTTTTTCAAAATTTAATCAAATAATATAAGTAAATTTAAATAAAATAAATAAAAATTCAAAATTTATTCATATACACAAAATTATAGGAAAATAAAAGTGATTTTTACCCAACGTATCTTGGAGACATCCCCTATAGACCCAAACGCCACCCACCACATCTATGATTTTTTTGCCCATAAAAGGCATTATACATTTTATTATTTCATTGTTTTCTCCTTAAAAAAAACAGTTTGAGTTATGTGAAGTTTCCCAGAACTCAAATTTTGAGCTATGGGAAAATTTCCAAAACTCAGATTTTGAGGTTTGGGAGTGAACTCAATATATTTTAGGAGGATAAAATAGATAGTGCTTTTTTCGAGGTAAGTGACTAGGCTGTAAGGGTTTATTGAGAATTAACCCAAAATTTAACACTATATGCCAATTTTTAAAAAAAAAAATTCCCTACCATTATACCCATTTTTGTTTCTTCTTTACTATATATATCAATTCATTTCACAGTTTTTTAAACCCTACAAATATGTCTTTCTGATCTATCTTCTCCACTCACAATAACATTTCCTTCTCTTTTTTCTTTCTTATCTCTGTTCTTTCTTCTCCCTGTTCTAAACCTCACATCCCTCTATCATCTCTTTATTTCTGAAGATCACATCCCTCTTTCAAACCTTCCATTTTCGAACCTAGCTGAAGATGTTATTGTTCGAGCTTATCCTTTTTCTTTCCCAAGCCATGGATGGAAAATGAAAGCTCTGTTTTTTAGGTTGACCAAGGAAGTTGTATTTTTGAAGCTCCGACCTTTAATAGATCCATTTCCTAAATGATCTCATGAGAAAAACGAAGTTAAGGTAGAACGTATCTCCATCAACGACTACCATGGTGTAAATATCTTTTTTTGAAACTCCGTCTTCCAACTCTGGCCTTCAAATTATCCATGGCGTGAAGTTTCATTTTCAGAGCTCCGTGTTTTAGCTCCGGCCTTTAATAGATTCATGTCCTGAACGAACTAACTAGCATAACAGAGTTAAGGTAGAATATATATCATTCAAAGTCAATACAAGATTAGAAAACCCATAGAAAATTTAAAAACCATTACAAAAATTAAAAATCCATCAAATGATTAACCTAATTTATCAAAGGATTAAATAAATATTTTTTTTTATTTTCTATAAGAAATAATAGAGATGGAGTAATGAAGAGAAGACAGGTTTGGTGAAAAGAGTAAGAAAGCAAATATAAGTGTGGTAACATGTTGATGAATCACCTATATAACTAATATTATTGGACTCCTTTATAGGTTTGCTAATGGGCTTTAACATATATTTATTGGGCTTAATGGGCTTGTCTTAATATGCCAGGTTCTAAATCTAGATGTGATTTTTGTTTTATTTGAGTATTAAGTAGTCGTCTTCCAACCCTAACGCCGCCCCTTCTCTTCTGTAATGTCGGACACATTAAACATAAAAAATCATCAGTAATCTACACTATGGTGTATTATTTTCTTAAAATTATTATTTAAAATATTATTAAATACTCTGATTCTTCCCTTTTTCAAGGGTTCCTTTCTTTTCTATTCTTCGATCTTCTCTTCTCTATGTCAAGTGTGTTTATACTTTTAAGATCGTTGATCATTACATTTCAATGAAGAACCAATTCTGAACAGGTTTAATTTTATTTATTTATTTACACTGTCGTGGCAAGATAAAATCTGTTTGTTTTACAATTTGTTTGTTCTTTTAGTAGTGGTTGAATTAAATTAATTTTGTCTGTTTGGCCCTTATCTTGTAAAAGTGATGATTAATCTCTTATCTTTTGATTTTCTTATAACATTAGTCCTAATCTTGCAAATGTAACATATAAGTCCCTTATCTTTTTGTGACCATTATGTTAGCGAAATTACACATTTAAGGTAATTTTTTATGTGTAATTTTTTACCAGTTGGGAAACTAACATTTTTTTTATCATCATCCGTCCCGCAGCATGCATTTTGGTAATTATTAATAGTGAAAAATTTCCAAGGGTCTATTTGGGGAACATTTCCTTCTGTATAAACTTTTTCGTAATTATTCCTCTTTGTAATTTTTTTCATCTAAACTTTCTTCCTTGTTGTGTGTGTATGTTCAATTCATTACGAATTTTCATAATTTGTTTGTTTAATTTCTCTTTGCAATTATTTTTTCCTCGGCTAAATTTTCTTCCTTGTTTTGTGTATGTTATATTCAATATGAATTTGCATGATTACTTTGTGTTTATTGTTTTTAATTGAAATATAAAATTGAGTTTCTGTGTATTTTAGCCGTTTCAGGTTAATTAGAGTTTAATCACTTGTTTAATTCTTATTAAGCACTTTAATTGATCGTATTTAGTCGTTTCTTTAGTGTTTTTTAACTTTATCTTGTGATTATGTTAATTATAATAAAAGCGTGTATGTTAAAATTATGTACAATTGTTTTATATGGACGACAGAGGAACTTAACAATTCGTGGTGGCAACCGAAAGGTGAGATACGACAAGGATTCATCATCCAACTCCAGTGATAAGGCTAAATTGTCAAATAATGTGTCGATCACACCACAACCAGTAGTAAGAAATTTATTTGGTATTGCTGGTTTGCTTGCAAGGAATTTTGGTATGTTACCTGGAAATCAACCAATGGTAACTTCATCTTTTGCAATTAGGCCCCCTGCGAATTCTCTCTATTCTTGCTATGTGTCCATGCCATATGATTATGCTAGGGGTATGCAAAATATGAACTCTGCCCCACCCAGAGGTAATAGTTTTGGAAATATACTCGATTTGCAGGGCTTCAATATCATGAAATAAAAGAAGCTCATGAAAGACTAAATGTTAGTTAAAACTATTCTCTTACTCATTTCATCAAACACTTTTAAACATAACCTTAAACATAACCTTAAAACTTTTTTCCGTGTTTAAGGTTGGAAATGTTGATGTATTTCATTGCTACTACGCACATGGAGAAGATAAAGAGAATTTCCAAAGACGAAGCTATTGGTTAATTGAAGAGTAAGTCTTTTTTTAATTAGTTCAATTTATAAGGAATACTTATGCAAATTTATTCTTTTTGCAGGGAATTATCACGCATAGTACTTGTCCACTATCGTGAAGTTAATGTAAGTATTTAATTACACATTTAAACTTTTTTTTAATGTTATAATTTTTTTAAGCAATACAAATTTATTTTGTTTTATAGGGAAATAAAACAAATTATTTTATAGGGAAATTTCTTGCTAAAGGTGAGCCTAAAGGGGTGAGAAAGATGAAGCTGATGCCAAAAAAATTGAAGCTGAGATAACAGAGAAAGCTGAAGCTGGAGCCCAAGCTGATTCTATTATGAGATTTTTTAAGGCTAAACGGTATCTTGTTTACTCTAGACAGCTTGACTTGTGTGAAATAAAAATAAACTTTAATAACCACTACTATTTCATGCAGAATTGATACTTTGGGTATCTTAATAAGGGTGAAAGATTTATTTGAAGGGCATCCGAACTTGATTCTAAAGTTCAACACCATGATGCCTAAAGGTTATGAGATCACATTCTATGAGGAAGAAGCCAAACCAAAAGAAACACTCGAATTTAGTGAAGCAATAAGTTTTGTGAACCTGATAAAGTTATAGCCGGAACCCAAGCTGAAGTCGGAGCCTAAGCTGAAGCTGAGATAGCTTAACCTGAACCTGAAACTTGATCTACTGTTGAAAAAACGATGGTATGTTTCTCCATATTAATAACTCATCTAGTCCATTGCGTTTACTTGTGTTTGTTTGGTCTCTTATCTTGTTATTAAGTCCCTTTATATTTTGATTTTGTGATAACGTTAATCCTTTTTTTGTGTATTTTCATTATGTTACATACATGTGGTTTTAGCAAAATGACACCTTTGAAGGTATTATAGTCATTTATCACATAAAGAAAATACAACAAAGACTAATTTTGTTACAGAAAAAGAAAAGAAATTAAGGGACGAAATTGTTAACAAGATAAATGACTAAATAGGTTATTTATCCATCTCCTTTTAAATACAAGAAAAAAGTCTTTTCATCTTGCTTCAAGCTAAATTTATGCGTGTGACGTATTTTTCCTTTTATTTTTATATCTTTAATGAAATACAATATTTATGTGCAGTTTGACATGAGGCAAAGGACTATGAGCCGCCCTGAGATGCAACAACACAACAACACAACAACACAACAACGAGAATATTTATAAATAATATCCACTTAATAATTGTGTCTTAAAATTATTATTTACTTAGAATATATTTCCAACAAGGATAATGGTTGTATTTTTTAATAAGTGTAAAATCTTAAGGAAACATTATTTGTAGAGGTGAACGAGTGTAATTAATAAGAATAAATTTATTGTTTGATTTTATTGAAAGAATAAAATTGAATAGATGTATTTAGTATTTACTTTTAAAAAATATCTTAAAAATTTATAACATTATATTAATTGGGATAAAATACACTTTTTATTTTAAGTAGGAATGACATGTTATATGTAAAAGTAATTTATAAAATTTTCAATTGTCCTATAAATAAAGATAATATAAGAAGAAAAAAATATCATGGAAATTGATTTTATAAACATTAAGACTAACAAACTCGAACATCTCAATTTTGTCATTATTCACCGACTATATCATAAATTCACATTCAACTAAATCAAATTATTTCAGTAACTTTATAAGTTTTTTTATAAATTAAGTCTAATTGTATAAATAAACTAGTTCTTACATGCACCACATTATATGATGGAATAGGTGGAACGAGGTAGCTTGATGAGAAGCTTTCTGGCAAAGTATAAAACTCCATAACCTGGAAAATAGTGAGTGAATGACAAACGCACATTATACTCACACATGCAATGAGAAAACAGTAAAATTATGAATCTAAGGTCACACCAAAGGGTTCAAAGAGTGATAGACAAACACTTATATTAACCAACTTAAGAAACAAATAAACTGACAAAATAACCAAGATCATAATATTCGAAAATACCTATAAACCCGAGGAAATATTACATTTGAGACAAACCAAACAAGAACCATCATTCTAATCTATATGAGGGAACAAGGGGACAAACCACAGTTAGGCAACTAAAGGAACTCTAGACCTAAAGTCGAACAAAAGATTTAACGGAAAATATAGGTACCACCTGAATACGAAAGTAGAGATAAATCAATTAAAAATTTACAAATACCCAAACAAAGACTATATAACTGCAATTCCAGTATGGACTAAAAACCCATCAAAGACATCAAAGAAACCTAACAATTATTTCAAATAAATTACCCAAATACCCAATCAACCCTTGTATACCCATGTCTAACTCCATAAAGATGGACTTGTAACATCATACTTCACGAGATGAGAGAGTTGAATCCTAAGGTAAAGGAGATTCTAAGGTAAAGAAGCATAAAATGCTCTGGAGAAGACCGTGTTGCAAATTTTATGTGCGTGTGTGTTTACTGTGTGTATAAGGAGGGAGGGGTTCATATTTAGATTGTATATATGTGATTATAAAAGGTTGTTAGTGGTGGTTATGGTTGCTGAAAATTTGATGAAAAATAGGTTATATACAAATGAGTTGTGCCCATTTTGTACGAATCAAACGTGTCTCGTATGAATGAGATTCGAATATGGGATGCAGACCACAGACTAACCCATCCAAATTTATATTAATATTATTCTAAATTCTTTAGGGTAAACCATTTGTTGCAAAGATTTTTTATAATTTATGAAATCAAGAAGAATCATCTTACAGTTGGAAGCAAGGGCCAACCTCCAATCATTGATGTAATGTATATCGGTTTTTCCCCTTAAAGAATTCTCATTATTCTATATCACGAAACTATATAGTAGGCGTATTTTATTCCCTCATTTGTTGATGTTAATGTCATTGCTTGGTGAATTATACATACATGATAAAACCCAATTATGTTATCTCATGACTCGGTTATCATGGGTGTTTTAGGAATTTTGTTTAGTGAGGGTACTTACATAAAATATAATGGTAAAGGAAAATTCCCTATATAATCCCTAAACTATATCTCTTCAATCGGTTGGTTCTCAAAATTAAAAAGCTACCCAAACAGATTTTGATTCCGTGAAAAATTCCATCCATTTTTTACCATTAAGTCCAGTGGCAAGATGTATTTTGAAATTATGAATAGATATAATTCCCCAAAAGGTCATGAGTTATATAACTATTACCGCTTTGGTCTTCAAACTTGTCAGCCACAGGGCACTTAACTCACATAACAATTAGTTTCCTATAGATAATAAACAACTTAAGGAAATAAAGAATTCAAAATCTTTTTAAACAAATATAAAGG
The DNA here is from genome assembly GCA_029959085.1 of Nemophila menziesii. Taxonomy (NCBI): domain Eukaryota; kingdom Viridiplantae; phylum Streptophyta; class Magnoliopsida; order Boraginales; family Hydrophyllaceae; genus Nemophila; species Nemophila menziesii. Next base: position 157,717 of record JARWIR010000071.1, read on the forward strand.
AATATCTAATTTACATTTTACTAGTATCACCTTTTTTTTTAAATATATATCAATTCAAAGAAGATAAAGTATCAAAATTCAATAAACTATATAATAGCACCTCATTGTATAAAGAATAAAAAATAAATCATAATTAACTATATGTAATATGTTATGATAAAAAAAGAATAAACCAAAATTTATTCAATTAACCATAAGGTAGAAAGTAAAACAATAAAATAAATTATTTATACAATGTATGTAATCTATATCAGTATATATATAAATTACATCATCCTCTATTCATAATATAAAATCGCATGTCTCTTCCCTTCCTAATATCAAACCCTAGCCCCCATTTTTTTATCTATACCTAACACATTGCACACACAAAAACATCTATAAATTGTACTTAAATTTGCTACTTAGTATCATCATTTTATAATGATTATGTGTCCTATTTTCAAAGTTACTTCTCTTTCTTTCCTTCGATCTCCTCATCTTCAAGTCAAGTGCGTTTTTCTTATAGATTGCTGACCATTTCATTTCAATAGAAGATTTTTGTACATATTAATTTTTTTAATTAATTTTTTATTGTATTTTCAATGGCTTATTGCTTCTCCTTTATAATGGATATACTCTATTTCATTATTTCGGATATTTCTAAGAGTATTGATATTTGTTACCCTTATTATCTTCACCCTTTTGTCACCTGGTAGATTGTATGGCATGACATGTAAGAAATAAAATAATTAAGGAAATATTTAATTAAAGAAATAAATAAATAAATTATATGCCACGCAATCTGCCATGTAGGAGATGACAAAAGAGTGAAGGGAATAGGGGATGTCAACTATCATTAATCTATATCTAATTGCTAGGAAGAATAATACTATTGTTATTTGTAAATTTGATTTATTTTGTTTATTTTTCGATATATTTTCTCCTAACCCTTATTGGGTGTACATTAGTTTGAAAAACTCTTTGCTTGGAACTTGATTCGAAACATTTCATTTTTTATTTATTGGAATTATTTATATTGAAAATTTTAGTTGGATATTCCTGGTTATCATGGAAAAAAATGTACAAAAAAATCAAAGCCGATATATTTCTAGGAAAATTTTAATTTATAATCCTTGATAAATTTCATTTGTATTTTCTATTGGAGTTGGTATGTGATATTTAAGCCTGTATTTTGAATTTGTGACAATTTTCTCCCTTTTTTGTTTTTTCATTATGTTATAATTGTTGTCTTCTTGTGTCAGAACACGTGGCAAACGTGGCATTATAGTTATTTATCAATATCAATAATACAGTGACACGTGAAATTAACATCAATAATGTAATGCAAATAAAAAAAACTTAACATTGTCAAGAAATTAAAAAATAAGGGACAGTGAATCCTCTTTTTATATTTTATTTTCAACCCTAAAGTTTAATTTTATAAAAAACATTTTGGTCATCTAGTTTTCAGAATGTTCACTTGGTCCCCCAATTTTTCAAGTTAAATCTGATAGCTTTAATTTATTTTTGTCTATATGTTTTTGTTGTTTATATAATATAATATAGGATATTTTTGTCCAATATATAGACTTATATTGCACTTCTAATTCCAAAAATGATAAAATCTCACTCGTGGCTCCTCCCTGTTTTTATCTCCTTTGGTAAATAAGTTTTTTAGCACTAAATTTATAATTGTGTTTTAATTTTTATTTAGTTTTATTTAATGAAATAATTTTTGTATGTGCAGTTTGATTAGAGGCCTTGGATCTTTGGGTTGTTTAGCTTCATCAGAATCTTCACTTGCTCCACCAAACTTTCAAATTTATTTTATTACGTTTTATTACTATAATAAAATATGGATTTTGTTGTATAATATAGAGAATTATAATGTAACTAATTTAAATAAATTCATTGTACATACTTATATTGAATTTTTATTATAATATAGCGACCATAAGTTTTTTAAAACATGCTCATTATTTATATCCCAACATTATAATAAGCATATTTTATTCTTATTTGTTGATGTTAATGACTTTTGCTGGGTGTACTATACATACATATCAAAGTAAATAATCAATTTTAAAGTCTAAATATCTGTTATCAGAGGTGTTTTAGAAATTTTATTTAGTGAGGGTTCTCTTAATGTGATATGTCTTATGTGACAAGGAAGTTGAAGATTGTTGTTGGAACATTGTTGATTTTAATTATGGGTGGTTGGCCATATTCAATGGTGGTGCTTTTATGGAATTTACGATGTTTCAACTTATTGTATATATTAAATATTTTAGATTCATGATACCTTGTTTCTAAGCTCTACTTTTTACTATAATCTCTAGTTGTTTCAATTTATTTGATTATTTTAAACTAGTCTCATTATCATTGTCACAAAACAAAACAAACACCCAATATCTAGTATCTACAATACCAAAGTATAATACTTCGAGTAGAAACTAAGCCTACAATGTAACACTAGAAAGTTAGGAAATGGCAAGTCTACATCCTATTGAAAACCTCACTTATCATAATCCATCAAAGTTTAGCAACCAAACATAAATTTAGGAAGATAACTTCCGTGCTTTCAGACTATTTTAGTGGTATTTTAAATGGTTTCCCTTCTGCGTGATCATAGACTTCAACTATTCCTAAAAGGTCTTCCCATATATCGTTCATCACAAACTTTTCTACAAGCTGATTTGTGAATATGGTTGAGATTCTTCTTCTAATACTTCTTCCAAGTTCAATCTATAATTTAACGTTCTAGATCTGTCCTTGTCATGTTAGGCTTTGAAACATGTAATATCATTAATGTCTCCTCATTTGTGATAATAAAATATACTTCCGAGACATCATTTTAGGCTTATTTATTAGTTTATAGGTTGATTCTAGCTTAGTTTAGTGCACTTTCCTATTTTGAGTCTTGATTTAGGAACATAATATTTTTAGAGCATATTGGGTTTAATTGTTTATTTAGTGTGAAGCTTTAAAGATAATTATGGAGATTAATTAGAGTCCAAGTCAAAGACAACAACTTATGGAAAGAGATTTACATGGTAATTGGAGATAAAGGAAACAAAGGCTAAAAACATGGAAAAGGAAAAGCTGCCTAATCTGAATTTCTACAACACACGCCTAAAGAAGTGGTAATTACTCCTACAAGGAAGTCGATTTTGGAAGATTCCTTTCATAGGGACAAAGATAATACTGTTACGATTCTTTTGGTATCTTATGGAGCTCAAACCGACCAATAACGAAGAAGATATGCCCAAAACGGTCCAGCAGTGTTTATCTTTATTTCCTTACGAATTTGAGTTGGGCTTGGAGTCTATTACTTGGCCTTATCTCCAAGAAACGAATTAGGTCAACCTATACACTATAAATACAGCCTCTTAACACTCTTAAATCATCCTTGGTGAAACCTTAAACCAAGAGGAAGCTTAGTACACAAGAGAGAAGTCTGGAAGGAGCTGTTCATCAACAATGTCTTCTTCTACCGTTAGATTTGTAATTTCTTTCTTTTCTTTCATGAACTAAATTTCTTTAGCTTGAGTTTTAGCATATATATATGAACCCTAGTTTTGATTGACATCTATCTAATTTGGGAATTTAATGTTTTAAATAAAACTATAGTTTTTATTCTCTGTTTATGTGTTTGGATTTATATTCTGTGTCCTTGTGGACTGCAGCCATTTAGAATTACCATCTAGTAATTAGGTCACCATTGACAACGGTGTTTAATTGCATGTTTAGCACATAACGTCTAGTATTAGGTCTGATCTGACAACCCAACCTAGCTAGATAATCACTATGGTTTAGTTCTTGTGACTATTTACCAATGACAGGAAAAGTTTGCTTAGGAAGCCTTATTGACACAGGTAAATCCTATTTGAAACTACCGATAGCGAATTGGGACCGATTAGGGAAATACTACATAATTCACCCTTACATGTTTAGAACGGCAAAACTAGTGGGGATTACATGCTAATAACTCGAGCTATATTCTCAAATCACTTCTCTTTCATATTTATTTTTTGTCTTTTAATTCTTAGTTTTAAATTAGTTAATTAGAAAATCAAATCTATCTTTATTTGTCTTTACTTTTATTTGCGTTTAGTTGCTTCTCCTAACCTTCGTAGTCTCTGCGGAACGAATCTTAATCCTTTAACTAAAACTTGCATACGATCTGTATACTTGCAGAACCGTGTAGCTTTAGGGTGTTATTTGCTCGTTATTTATATCTTATTTTATCACACCCTAGGCCCCACCAATCATCTTCATGTTGTAGAAAATTCTTCCATTCACGTGAAAGTAAAAATATTTAATACAAACAATAATATTTAAGAACTGTGTTGAGGGATTTAGCATGTACGGTGCCATCCCTTAATGGTTTTGATTGGTTTTAAGCATGATAATCTTCAGACTACCTTAATGGTATTTTGAATGGTTGATTATTTTTCTGTTGTTGCACCCCATCTGGTTCAATCTATTAAAAATTATTACCAATGCGAACAATTATATTTTTCACCACCTCACACATCTATTATTTAACAGTAAGGTGATATGAGTAGTATGTAAATATCTTATATTCTTATTTTAGTCAAAAAATATCAAATATTCAAATTTTCATCAATATTATATGGAAAGATATTGACACTAATTTCTAAATTTATCAAATTCGCTATATAAGTAAGTGTCTTATGTCATATGGGAAGCAAATTGCCATGAATCTTTCATTTTTTGGGAGAGCAGAACTTGCTAAGATGCTATTAACAATGATGTTCAATCTCATTATTTTGTTATGGCCTTGATATCTCTTCTTATGGGTGCATATTTCTCTTATATATAGCATGAGTAAGGATAATCTTAATCATTTAAATGTTAGGTAAATTAACATGTGCTTTGTTTAATGTTTGACACATTGATTACTTCTTTTCATCAAGTTCATTACTTCTTTCTAAAAATGAAGATAATTGTGCCGTAGTACAACGTTTCATATTAATAATAGGAGGAAAGGCAAAAATAGAAGCTCTGTCTTTAGGAGTATTAGTAGATTGTTTATTTTGTTGTTTTAGCATATAAATCTCAATACTCACTATGAATATATATATATATATATATATATATATATATATATATATATATATATATATGTTTAGTAGCGATCTTATCCCTATTACCACTTATAAGTAGAGTAAAGTGTTTCCACTAAATGATCGAAAATGGTACGCAATATACCATTTCATCGTTCTTATAAGCTCCCTTGTTTGAAAGTCTTATATCGCAAATTTACCATTAACTTGAGTATTATAGTTCCACCAAAGCATCTTCTCAGTGGTTTTAAATATTTGCTACTTGTGCAGAACACTACCATCTGGAAAAGGCCGAAAAGATCTCAAAAGGTTATCCATGCTCATGGGTGATTTTTTTTTATTTTATAAACAATCCAAAGTTGTAAACATAAGTGTATAACTCGCGTGTTATTCTTATTCAGAATGCAGTTTAGCAATTAATGTTGTAAAACGACATTCGTTATTATCAATATTTATTTTGATGCAAAATACTATATTTAAATAGTATCATTAGTGATAACAACTCTACTTTCGAGACTTTCAACCATGTCCCAATAATTAAAGAATCTAAAAATCTTGTAACTAATCGAGTTCATTCATCTGGAAAACCATTAGTTTACATATTTTTAATTCAAATTCTTCACATAATTTACTCTACTATATATGATAAACATATTAAACAAATTAAAGAATTCAAATTTTTGATAAACATGTATAAAATATATCTAAAACACATTTTACTTGTATATCATAAAAAAAAATCGTAAATATATATTTAATTAAGTTAAAGAATTACAATTCATCAAATTATTTGTAATAACAAAAATTTAATAGCGACTCCTATTATAAAAAATATAGAATTTTTTATTTTTTCCCTCCAAGTATAGGTCAGTTTTCTAAATGATTTTGAACTTTTGAAATTTCCCAATTAGTCCTAAAACTTTGCTTTTATCCTCCGGTTACTTGGAGGAAAAAGGATTTTTTTCAAAATTTAATCAAATAATATAAGTAAGTTTATATTAAATAAAAGATAATTCAAAATTTATTCATATACACAAAATTATAGGTAAATAAAAGTAATTTTTACCCAACGTATCTTGGAGACATCCCCTATAGACCCAAACGTCCCCCCCCCCCACCACATCTATCATTTTCTTGCCCATAAAAGGCACTATACATTTTATTATTTCTTTTTTTTCTCCTTAAAGTTTGAGTTATGTGAACTTTCCCAAAACTCAAATTTTGAGCTTTGGGAAAATTTCCAAAACTCAGATTTTGAGGTTTGGGAGTGAACTCAATATATCTTAGGAGGATAAAATAGATAGTGCTTTTTTCGAGGTAGTGGACAAGGCTGTAAGGGTTTATTGAGCATTAACCCAAAATTAACACTATATGCCAATTTTTTTTTATAATTTCCCTACCATTATACCCATTTTTGTTTCTTCTTTACTATATATATCAATTTATTTAACAGTTTTTTTAAACCCTACAAATATGTCTTTCTAATCTATCTTCTCCACTCACAATAACATTTCCTTCTCTTTTTTCTTTCTTCTCTCTGTCCTTTCTTCTCCCTATTCTAAACTTCACATCCCTCTTTCATCTCTCCATTTCCGAAGATCACATCCCTCTTTCAAACCTTCCATTTTCGAAACTAGCTGAAGATGTTATTTTTCGAGCTTATCCTTTTTCTTTCGCAAGACATGGATGGAAAATGGAAGCTCTGTTTTTTAGGTTGAGCAAGGAAGTTGTATTTTCGAAGCTCCGACCTTTAATAGATCCATTTCCTAAACGACCTCATGAGCAAAACGAAGTTAAGGTAGAACGTATATCCATCAACGACTACCATGGTGTAAAGCTCTTTTTTTGAAACTCCGTCTTCCAACTCCGGCCTTCAAATTATCCATGGAGTGAAGTTTTATTTTCAGAGCTCCGTGTTTTAGCTCCGGCCTTAAATAGATTCATGTCCTGGACGAACTAACTAGCATAACAGAGTTAAGGCAGAATATATATCATTCAAAGTCAATACAAGATTAGAAAATCCATAGAAAATTTAAAACCATTACAAAAATTAAAAATCCAAATGATTAACCTAATTTATCAAAGGATTAAAGAAATATTTTTTTTAATTTTCTATAAGAAATAATAGAGATGGAGTAATGAAGAGAAGACGGGTTTGGTGAAAAGAGTAAGAAAGCAAATATAAGTTTGGTAACATGTTGATGAATCCCCTATATAACTAATATTATTGGACTCCTTTATAGGTTTGCTAATGGGCTTAAGATATATTTATTGGGCTTAATGGGCTTGTCTTAATATGCCAGGTTCTAAATCTAAATGTGATTTCTGTTTGGAAAATTCTTCCATCCAATATTGGATGATCCTACACCAATAATATTAATACACATAACCCATGTTTAAAACTTACAAAAGAAACTAACTTGTTAATCTAATGACATGTGTTTTATTATAATTATCAATGGCCATGAATTGAATATTGGACCATCCAATATTGGATGGAAGTCTTACCCTTTTTGTTTTATTTGAGTATTGAGTAGTCGTCTTCCAACCCTAACGCCGCCCCTTCTCTTCTGTAATATCGAATCCTAGCCCCCAACCTTTCCATATAATACCCGACACATTAAGCATAAAAAATCATCAGTAATCTACACTATGGTGTATTATTTTCTTAAAAATATTATTTAAAATATTATTAAATACTCCAATGCGTCTCTTTTTCAAGGGTTCTTTACTATTCTTGGATCTTCTATTTTCTAAGTCAAGTGTGTTTATAATTTTAAGATCGTTGATCATTACATTTCAATGAAGAACCAATATTGAACCGGTTTACTTTTATTTATTTATTTACACTGTCGTGGGAAGATAAAATCTGTTTGTTTTACAATTTGTTTGTTCTTTTAGTAGTGGTTGAATTAAAGTAATTTAGTCTGTTTGTACCTTATCTTGTAAAAGTGACGATTAATCAATTGTCTTTTGATTTTCTTACAACATTAGTCCTAATCTTGCAAATGTAACATATAAGTCTCTTATCTTTTTGTGACCACGTTAGTCGATTATGATAGTGAAATTACACATTTAAGGTAATTTTTTATGTGTAATTTTTTACCAGTTGGGCAACTAACATTTCTTTTATCCTCATCCTTGCATCAAATATCATCGATTTCTTTACCCTCAAATCCACTTGGCAGCATGCATTTTCGTAATTATTAATAGTGAAAAATTCCCAAGGGTCTATTTGGGGAACATTTCCTTCCATATAAACTTTTCATAATTATTCCTCTTTGTAATTTTTTTCAGCTAAACTTTCTTCCTTGTTGAGTGTGTATCTTCAATTCATTACGAATTTTCATAATTTGTTTGTTTAATTTCTCTTTGCAATTATTTTTTTCCTCAGCTAAATTTTCTTCCTTGTTTTGTGTATGTTATATTCAATATGAATTTACATAATTAGTTTGTGTCTATTGTTTTTAATTGAAATATAAAATTGAGTTTTGGTGTATTTTATCCGTTTCAGGTTAATTAGAGTTTAATCACTTGTTCAATTCTTATTAAGCACTTTAATTGATCGTATTTAGTCGTTTCTTTAGTGTTTTTTAACTTTATCTTGTGATTATGTTAATTATAATAAAAGCGTGTATGTTAAAATTATGTACAATTGTTTTATATGGACGACAGAGGAACTTAACAATTCGTGGTGGCAACCGAAAGGTGAGATACGACAAGGATTCATCATCCAACTCCAGTGATAAGGCTAAATTGTCAAATAATGTGTCGATCACACCACAACCAGTAGTAAGAAATTTATTTGGTATTGCTGGGTTGCTTGCAAGGAATTTTGGTATGTTACCTGGAAATCAACCAATGGTAACTTCATCTTTTGCAATTAGGCCCCCTGCGAATTCTCTCTATTCTTGCTATGTGTCCATGCCATATGATTATGCTAGGGGTATGCAAAATATGAACTCTGCCCCACCCAGAGGTAATAGTTTTGGAAATATACTCGATTTGCAGGGCTTCAATATCATGAAATAAAAGAAGCTCATGAAAGACTAAATGTTAGTTAAAACTATTCTCTTAGTCATTTCATCAAACACTTTTAAACATAACCTTAAACATAACCTTAAAACTTTTTTCCGTGTTTAAGGTTGGAAATGTTGATGTATTTCATTGCTACTACGCACATGGAGAAGATAAAGAGAATTTCCAAAGACGAAGCTATTGGTTAATTGAAGAGTAAGTCTTTTTTTAATTAGTTCAATTTATAAGGAATACTTATGCAAATTTATTCTTTTTGCAGGGAATTATCACGCATAGTACTTGTCCACTATCGTGAAGTTAATGTAAGTATTTAATTACACATTTAAACTTTTTTTTAATGTTATAATTTTTTTAAGCAATACAAATTTATTTTGTTTTATAGGGAAATAAAACAAATTATTTTATAGGGAAATTTCTTGCTAAGGGTGAGCCTAAAGGGGTGAGAAAGATGAAGCTGATGCCAAAAAAATTGAAGCTGAGATAACAGAGAAAGCTGAAGCTGGAGCCCAAGATGATTCTATTATGAGATTTTTTAAGGCTAAACGGTATCTTGTTTACTCTAGACAGCTTGACTTGTGTGAAATAAAAATAAACTTTAATAACCACTACTATTTCATGCAGAATTGATACTTTGGGTATCTTAATAAGGGTGAAAGATTTATTTGAAGGGCATCCGAACTTGATTCTAAAGTTCAACACCATGATGCCTAAAGGTTATGAGATCACATTCTATGAGGAAGAAGCCAAACCAAAAGAAACACTCGAATTTAGTGAAGCAATAAGTTTTGTGAACCTGATAAAGTTATAGCCGGAACCCAAGCTGAAGTCGGAGCCTAAGCTGAAGCTGAGATAGCTTAACCTGAACCTGAAACTTGATCTACTGTTGAAAAAACGATGGTATGTTTCTCCATATTAATAACTCATCTAGTCCATTGCGTTTACTTGTGTTTGTTTGGTCTCTTATCTTGTTATTAAGTCCCTTTATATTTTGATTTTGTGATAACGTTAATCCTTTTTTTGTGTATTTTCATTATGTTACATACATGTGGTTTTAGCAAAATGACACCTTTGAAGGTATTATAGTCATTTATCACATAAAGAAAATACAACAAAGACTAATTTTGTTACAGAAAAAGAAAAGAAATTAAGGGACGAAATTGTTAACAAGATAAATGACTAAATAGGTTATTTATCCATCTCCTTTTAAATACAAGAAAAAAGTCTTTTCATCTTGCTTCAAGCTAAATTTATGCGTGTGACGTATTTTTCCTTTTATTTTTATATCTTTAATGAAATACAATATTTATGTGCAGTTTGACATGAGGCAAAGGACTATGAGCCGCCCTGAGATGCAACAACACAACAACACAACAACACAACAACGAGAATATTTATAAATAATATCCACTTAATAATTGTGTCTTAAAATTATTATTTACTTAGAATATATTTCCAACAAGGATAATGGTTGTATTTTTTAATAAGTGTAAAATCTTAAGGAAACATTATTTGTAGAGGTGAACGAGTGTAATTAATAAGAATAAATTTATTGTTTGATTTTATTGAAAGAATAAAATTGAATAGATGTATTTAGTATTTACTTTTAAAAAATATCTTAAAAATTTATAACATTATATTAATTGGGATAAAATACACTTTTTATTTTAAGTAGGAATGACATGTTATATGTAAAAGTAATTTATAAAATTTTCAATTGTCCTATAAATAAAGATAATATAAGAAGAAAAAAATATCATGGAAATTGATTTTATAAACATTAAGACTAACAAACTCGAACATCTCAATTTTGTCATTATTCACCGACTATATCATAAATTCACATTCAACTAAATCAAATTATTTCAGTAACTTTATAAGTTTTTTTATAAATTAAGTCTAATTGTATAAATAAACTAGTTCTTACATGCACCACATTATATGATGGAATAGGTGGAACGAGGTAGCTTGATGAGAAGCTTTCTGACAAAGTATAAAACTCCATAACCTGGAAAATAGTGAGTGAATGACAAAGGCACATTATACTCACACATGCAATGAGAAAACAGTAAAATTATGAATCTAAGGTCACACCAAAGGGTTCAAAGAGTGATAGACAAACACTTATATTAACCAACTTAAGAAACAAATAAACTGACAAAATAACCAAGATCATAATATTCGAAAATACCTATAAACCCGAGCAAATATTACATTTGAGACAAACCAAACAAGAACCATCATTCTAATCTATATGAGGGAACAAGGGGACAAACCACAGTTAGGCAACTAAAGGAACTCTAGACCTAAAGTCGAACAAAAGATTTAACAGAAAATATAGGTACCACCTGAATACGAAAGTAGAGATAAATCAATTAAAAATTTACAAATACCCAAACAAAGACTATATAACTGCAATTCCAGTATGGACTAAAAACCCATCAAAGACATCAAAGAAACCTAACAATTATTTCAAATAAATTACCCAAATACCCAATCAACCCTTGTATACCCATGTCTAACTCCATAAAGATGGACTTGTAACATCATACTTCACGAGATGAGAGAGTTGAATCCTAAGGTAAAGGAGATTCTAAGGTAAAGAAGCATAAAATGCTCTGGAGAAGACCGTGTTGCAAATTTTATGTGCGTGTGTGTTTACTGTGTGTATAAGGAAGGAGGGGTTCATATTTAGATTGTATATATGTGATTATAAAAGGTTGTTAGTGGTGGTTATGGTTGCTGAAAATTTGATGAAAAATAGGTTATATACAAATGAGTTGTGCCCATTTTGTACGAATCAAACGTGTCTCGTATGAATGAGATTCGAATATGGGATGCAGACCACAGACTAACCCATCCAAATTTATATTAATATTATTCTAAATTCTTTAGGGTAAACCATTTGTTGCAAAGATTTTTTATAATTTATGAAATCAAGAAGAATCATCTTACAGTTGGAAGCAAGGGCCAACCTCCAATCATTGATGTAATGTATATCGGTTTTTCCCCTTAAAGAATTCTCATTATTCTATATCACGAAACTATATAGTAGGCGTATTTTATTCCCTCATTTGTTGATGTTAATGTCATTGCTTGGTGAATTATACATACATGATAAAACCCAATTATGTTATCTCATGACTCGGTTATCATGGGTGTTTTAGGAATTTTGTTTAGTGAGGGTACTTACATAAAAAATAATGGTAAAGGAAAATTCCCTATATAATCCCTAAACTATATCTCTTCAATCGGTTGGTTCTCAAAATTAAAAAGCTACCCAAACAGATTTTGATTCCGTGAAAAATTCCATCCATTTTTTACCATTAAGTCCAGTGGCAAGATGTATTTTGAAATTATGAATAGATATAATTCCCCAAAAGGTCATGAGTTATATAACTATTACCGCTTTGGTCTTCAAACTTGTCAGCCACAGGGCACTTAACTCACATAACAATTAGTTTCCTATAGATAATAAACAACTTAAGGAAATAAAGAATTCAAAATCTTTTTAAACAAATATAAAGGAATATCTAATTTACATTTTACTAGTATCACCTTTTTTTTTAAATATATATCAATTCAAAGAAGATAAAGTATCAAAATTCAATAAACTATATAATAGCACCTCATTGTATAAAGAATAAAAAATAAATCATAATTAACTATATGTAATATGTTATGATAAAAAAAGAATAAACCAAAATTTATTCAATTAACCATAAGGTAGAAAGTAAAACAATAAAATAAATTATTTATACAATGTATGTAATCTATATCAGTATATATATAAATTACATCATCCTCTATTCATAATATAAAATCGCATGTCTCTTCCCTTCCTAATATCAAACCCTAGCCCCCATTTTTTTATCTATACCTAACACATTGCACACACAAAAACATCTATAAATTGTACTTAAATTTGCTACTTAGTATCATCATTTTATAATGATTATGTGTCCTATTTTCAAAGTTACTTCTCTTTCTTTCCTTCGATCTCCTCATCTTCAAGTCAAGTGCGTTTTTCTTATAGATTGCTGACCATTTCATTTCAATAGAAGATTTTTGTACATATTAATTTTTTTAATTAATTTTTTATTGTATTTTCAATGGCTTATTGCTTCTCCTTTATAATGGATATACTCTATTTCATTATTTCGGATATTTCTAAGAGTATTGATATTTGTTACCCTTATTATCTTCACCCTTTTGTCACCTGGTAGATTGTATGGCATGACATGTAAGAAATAAAATAATTAAGGAAATATTTAATTAAAGAAATAAATAAATAAATTATATGCCACGCAATCTGCCATGTAGGAGATGACAAAAGAGTGAAGGGAATAGGGGATGTCAACTATCATTAATCTATATCTAATTGCTAGGAAGAATAATACTATTGTTATTTGTAAATTTGATTTATTTTGTTTATTTTTCGATATATTTTCTCCTAACCCTTATTGGGTGTACATTAGTTTGAAAAACTCTTTGCTTGGAACTTGATTCGAAACATTTCATTTTTTATTTATTGGAATTATTTATATTGAAAATTTTAGTTGGATATTCCTGGTTATCATGGAAAAAAATGTACAAAAAAATCAAAGCCGATATATTTCTAGGAAAATTTTAATTTATAATCCTTGATAAATTTCATTTGTATTTTCTATTGGAGTTGGTATGTGATATTTAAGCCTGTATTTTGAATTTGTGACAATTTTCTCCCTTTTTTGTTTTTTCATTATGTTATAATTGTTGTCTTCTTGTGTCAGAACACGTGGCAAACGTGGCATTATAGTTATTTATCAATATCAATAATACAGTGACACGTGAAATTAACATCAATAATGTAATGCAAATAAAAAAAACTTAACATTGTCAAGAAATTAAAAAATAAGGGACAGTGAATCCTCTTTTTATATTTTATTTTCAACCCTAAAGTTTAATTTTATAAAAAACATTTTGGTCATCTAGTTTTCAGAATGTTCACTTGGTCCCCCAATTTTTCAAGTTAAATCTGATAGCTTTAATTTATTTTTGTCTATATGTTTTTGTTGTTTATATAATATAATATAGGATATTTTTGTCCAATATATAGACTTATATTGCACTTCTAATTCCAAAAATGATAAAATCTCACTCGTGGCTCCTCCCTGTTTTTATCTCCTTTGGTAAATAAGTTTTTTAGCACTAAATTTATAATTGTGTTTTAATTTTTATTTAGTTTTATTTAATGAAATAATTTTTGTATGTGCAGTTTGATTAGAGGCCTTGGATCTTTGGGTTGTTTAGCTTCATCAGAATCTTCACTTGCTCCACCAAACTTTCAAATTTATTTTATTACGTTTTATTACTATAATAAAATATGGATTTTGTTGTATAATATAGAGAATTATAATGTAACTAATTTAAATAAATTCATTGTACATACTTATATTGAATTTTTATTATAATATAGCGACCATAAGTTTTTTAAAACATGCTCATTATTTATATCCCAACATTATAATAAGCATATTTTATTCTTATTTGTTGATGTTAATGACTTTTGCTGGGTGTACTATACATACATATCAAAGTAAATAATCAATTTTAAAGTCTAAATATCTGTTATCAGAGGTGTTTTAGAAATTTTATTTAGTGAGGGTTCTCTTAATGTGATATGTCTTATGTGACAAGGAAGTTGAAGATTGTTGTTGGAACATTGTTGATTTTAATTATGGGTGGTTGGCCATATTCAATGGTGGTGCTTTTATGGAATTTACGATGTTTCAACTTATTGTATATATTAAATATTTTAGATTCATGATACCTTGTTTCTAAGCTCTACTTTTTACTATAATCTCTAGTTGTTTCAATTTATTTGATTATTTTAAACTAGTCTCATTATCATTGTCACAAAACAAAACAAACACCCAATATCTAGTATCTACAATACCAAAGTATAATACTTCGAGTAGAAACTAAGCCTACAATGTAACACTAGAAAGTTAGGAAATGGCAAGTCTACATCCTATTGAAAACCTCACTTATCATAATCCATCAAAGTTTAGCAACCAAACATAAATTTAGGAAGATAACTTCCGTGCTTTCAGACTATTTTAGTGGTATTTTAAATGGTTTCCCTTCTGCGTGATCATAGACTTCAACTATTCCTAAAAGGTCTTCCCATATATCGTTCATCACAAACTTTTCTACAAGCTGATTTGTGAATATGGTTGAGATTCTTCTTCTAATACTTCTTCCAAGTTCAATCTATAATTTAACGTTCTAGATCTGTCCTTGTCATGTTAGGCTTTGAAACATGTAATATCATTAATGTCTCCTCATTTGTGATAATAAAATATACTTCCGAGACATCATTTTAGGCTTATTTATTAGTTTATAGGTTGATTCTAGCTTAGTTTAGTGCACTTTCCTATTTTGAGTCTTGATTTAGGAACATAATATTTTTAGAGCATATTGGGTTTAATTGTTTATTTAGTGTGAAGCTTTAAAGATAATTATGGAGATTAATTAGAGTCCAAGTCAAAGACAACAACTTATGGAAAGAGATTTACATGGTAATTGGAGATAAAGGAAACAAAGGCTAAAAACATGGAAAAGGAAAAGCTGCCTAATCTGAATTTCTACAACACACGCCTAAAGAAGTGGTAATTACTCCTACAAGGAAGTCGATTTTGGAAGATTCCTTTCATAGGGACAAAGATAATACTGTTACGATTCTTTTGGTATCTTATGGAGCTCAAACCGACCAATAACGAAGAAGATATGCCCAAAACGGTCCAGCAGTGTTTATCTTTATTTCCTTACGAATTTGAGTTGGGCTTGGAGTCTATTACTTGGCCTTATCTCCAAGAAACGAATTAGGTCAACCTATACACTATAAATACAGCCTCTTAACACTCTTAAATCATCCTTGGTGAAACCTTAAACCAAGAGGAAGCTTAGTACACAAGAGAGAAGTCTGGAAGGAGCTGTTCATCAACAATGTCTTCTTCTACCGTTAGATTTGTAATTTCTTTCTTTTCTTTCATGAACTAAATTTCTTTAGCTTGAGTTTTAGCATATATATATGAACCCTAGTTTTGATTGACATCTATCTAATTTGGGAATTTAATGTTTTAAATAAAACTATAGTTTTTATTCTCTGTTTATGTGTTTGGATTTATATTCTGTGTCCTTGTGGACTGCAGCCATTTAGAATTACCATCTAGTAATTAGGTCACCATTGACAACGGTGTTTAATTGCATGTTTAGCACATAACGTCTAGTATTAGGTCTGATCTGACAACCCAACCTAGCTAGATAATCACTATGGTTTAGTTCTTGTGACTATTTACCAATGACAGGAAAAGTTTGCTTAGGAAGCCTTATTGACACAGGTAAATCCTATTTGAAACTACCGATAGCGAATTGGGACCGATTAGGGAAATACTACATAATTCACCCTTACATGTTTAGAACGGCAAAACTAGTGGGGATTACATGCTAATAACTCGAGCTATATTCTCAAATCACTTCTCTTTCATATTTATTTTTTGTCTTTTAATTCTTAGTTTTAAATTAGTTAATTAGAAAATCAAATCTATCTTTATTTGTCTTTACTTTTATTTGCGTTTAGTTGCTTCTCCTAACCTTCGTAGTCTCTGCGGAACGAATCTTAATCCTTTAACTAAAACTTGCATACGATCTGTATACTTGCAGAACCGTGTAGCTTTAGGGTGTTATTTGCTCGTTATTTATATCTTATTTTATCACACCCTAGGCCCCACCAATCATCTTCATGTTGTAGAAAATTCTTCCATTCACGTGAAAGTAAAAATATTTAATACAAACAATAATATTTAAGAACTGTGTTGAGGGATTTAGCATGTACGGTGCCATCCCTTAATGGTTTTGATTGGTTTTAAGCATGATAATCTTCAGACTACCTTAATGGTATTTTGAATGGTTGATTATTTTTCTGTTGTTGCACCCCATCTGGTTCAATCTATTAAAAATTATTACCAATGCGAACAATTATATTTTTCACCACCTCACACATCTATTATTTAACAGTAAGGTGATATGAGTAGTATGTAAATATCTTATATTCTTATTTTAGTCAAAAAATATCAAATATTCAAATTTTCATCAATATTATATGGAAAGATATTGACACTAATTTCTAAATTTATCAAATTCGCTATATAAGTAAGTGTCTTATGTCATATGGGAAGCAAATTGCCATGAATCTTTCATTTTTTGGGAGAGCAGAACTTGCTAAGATGCTATTAACAATGATGTTCAATCTCATTATTTTGTTATGGCCTTGATATCTCTTCTTATGGGTGCATATTTCTCTTATATATAGCATGAGTAAGGATAATCTTAATCATTTAAATGTTAGGTAAATTAACATGTGCTTTGTTTAATGTTTGACACATTGATTACTTCTTTTCATCAAGTTCATTACTTCTTTCTAAAAATGAAGATAATTGTGCCGTAGTACAACGTTTCATATTAATAATAGGAGGAAAGGCAAAAATAGAAGCTCTGTCTTTAGGAGTATTAGTAGATTGTTTATTTTGTTGTTTTAGCATATAAATCTCAATACTCACTATGAATATATATATATATATATATATATATATATATATATATATATATATGTTTAGTAGCGATCTTATCCCTATTACCACTTATAAGTAGAGTAAAGTGTTTCCACTAAATGATCGAAAATGGTACGCAATATACCATTTCATCGTTCTTATAAGCTCCCTTGTTTGAAAGTCTTATATCGCAAATTTACCATTAACTTGAGTATTATAGTTCCACCAAAGCATCTTCTCAGTGGTTTTAAATATTTGCTACTTGTGCAGAACACTACCATCTGGAAAAGGCCGAAAAGATCTCAAAAGGTTATCCATGCTCATGGGTGATTTTTTTTTATTTTATAAACAATCCAAAGTTGTAAACATAAGTGTATAACTCGCGTGTTATTCTTATTCAGAATGCAGTTTAGCAATTAATGTTGTAAAACGACATTCGTTATTATCAATATTTATTTTGATGCAAAATACTATATTTAAATAGTATCATTAGTGATAACAACTCTACTTTCGAGACTTTCAACCATGTCCCAATAATTAAAGAATCTAAAAATCTTGTAACTAATCGAGTTCATTCATCTGGAAAACCATTAGTTTACATATTTTTTTAATTCAAATTCTTCACATAATTTACTCTACTATATATGATAAACATATTAAACAAATTAAAGAATTCAAATTTTTGATAAACATGTATAAAATATATCTAAAACACATTTTACTTGTATATCATAAAAAAAAATCGTAAATATATATTTAATTAAGTTAAAGAATTACAATTCATCAAATTATTTGTAATAACAAAAATTTAATAGCGACTCCTATTATAAAAAATATAGAATTTTTTATTTTTTCCCTCCAAGTATAGGTCAGTTTTCTAAATGATTTTGAACTTTTGAAATTTCCCAATTAGTCCTAAAACTTTGCTTTTATCCTCCGGTTACTTGGAGGAAAAAGGATTTTTTTCAAAATTTAATCAAATAATATAAGTAAGTTTATATTAAATAAAAGATAATTCAAAATTTATTCATATACACAAAATTATAGGTAAATAAAAGTAATTTTTACCCAACGTATCTTGGAGACATCCCCTATAGACCCAAACGTCCCCCCCCCCACCACATCTATCATTTTCTTGCCCATAAAAGGCACTATACATTTTATTATTTCTTTTTTTTCTCCTTAAAGTTTGAGTTATGTGAACTTTCCCAAAACTCAAATTTTGAGCTTTGGGAAAATTTCCAAAACTCAGATTTTGAGGTTTGGGAGTGAACTCAATATATCTTAGGAGGATAAAATAGATAGTGCTTTTTTCGAGGTAGTGGACAAGGCTGTAAGGGTTTATTGAGCATTAACCCAAAATTAACACTATATGCCAATTTTTTTTTATAATTTCCCTACCATTATACCCATTTTTGTTTCTTCTTTACTATATATATCAATTTATTTAACAGTTTTTTTAAACCCTACAAATATGTCTTTCTAATCTATCTTCTCCACTCACAATAACATTTCCTTCTCTTTTTTCTTTCTTCTCTCTGTCCTTTCTTCTCCCTATTCTAAACTTCACATCCCTCTTTCATCTCTCCATTTCCGAAGATCACATCCCTCTTTCAAACCTTCCATTTTCGAAACTAGCTGAAGATGTTATTTTTCGAGCTTATCCTTTTTCTTTCGCAAGACATGGATGGAAAATGGAAGCTCTGTTTTTTAGGTTGAGCAAGGAAGTTGTATTTTCGAAGCTCCGACCTTTAATAGATCCATTTCCTAAACGACCTCATGAGCAAAACGAAGTTAAGGTAGAACGTATATCCATCAACGACTACCATGGTGTAAAGCTCTTTTTTTGAAACTCCGTCTTCCAACTCCGGCCTTCAAATTATCCATGGAGTGAAGTTTTATTTTCAGAGCTCCGTGTTTTAGCTCCGGCCTTAAATAGATTCATGTCCTGGACGAACTAACTAGCATAACAGAGTTAAGGCAGAATATATATCATTCAAAGTCAATACAAGATTAGAAAATCCATAGAAAATTTAAAAACCATTACAAAAATTAAAAATCCAAATGATTAACCTAATTTATCAAAGGATTAAAGAAATATTTTTTTTAATTTTCTATAAGAAATAATAGAGATGGAGTAATGAAGAGAAGACAGGTTTGGTGAAAAGAGTAAGAAAGCAAATATAAGTTTGGTAACATGTTGATGAATCCCCTATATAACTAATATTATTGGACTCCTTTATAGGTTTGCTAATGGGCTTAAGATATATTTATTGGGCTTAATGGGCTTGTCTTAATATGCCAGGTTCTAAATCTAAATGTGATTTCTGTTTGGAAAATTCTTCCATCCAATATTGGATGATCCTACACCAATAATATTAATACACATAACCCATGTTTAAAACTTACAAAAGAAACTAACTTGTTAATCTAATGACATGTGTTTTATTATAATTATCAATGGCCATGAATTGAATATTGGACCATCCAATATTGGATGGAAGTCTTACCCTTTTTGTTTTATTTGAGTATTGAGTAGTCGTCTTCCAACCCTAACGCCGCCCCTTCTCTTCTGTAATATCGAATCCTAGCCCCCAACCTTTCCATATAATACCCGACACATTAAGCATAAAAAATCATCAGTAATCTACACTATGGTGTATTATTTTCTTAAAAATATTATTTAAAATATTATTAAATACTCCAATGCGTCTCTTTTTCAAGGGTTCTTTACTATTCTTGGATCTTCTATTTTCTAAGTCAAGTGTGTTTATAATTTTAAGATCGTTGATCATTACATTTCAATGAAGAACCAATATTGAACCGGTTTACTTTTATTTATTTATTTACACTGTCGTGGGAAGATAAAATCTGTTTGTTTTACAATTTGTTTGTTCTTTTAGTAGTGGTTGAATTAAAGTAATTTAGTCTGTTTGTACCTTATCTTGTAAAAGTGACGATTAATCAATTGTCTTTTGATTTTCTTACAACATTAGTCCTAATCTTGCAAATGTAACATATAAGTCTCTTATCTTTTTGTGACCACGTTAGTCGATTATGATAGTGAAATTACACATTTAAGGTAATTTTTTATGTGTAATTTTTTACCAGTTGGGCAACTAACATTTCTTTTATCCTCATCCTTGCATCAAATATCATCGATTTCTTTACCCTCAAATCCACTTGGCAGCATGCATTTTCGTAATTATTAATAGTGAAAAATTCCCAAGGGTCTATTTGGGGAACATTTCCTTCCATATAAACTTTTCATAATTATTCCTCTTTGTAATTTTTTTCAGCTAAACTTTCTTCCTTGTTGAGTGTGTATCTTCAATTCATTACGAATTTTCATAATTTGTTTGTTTAATTTCTCTTTGCAATTATTTTTTTCCTCAGCTAAATTTTCTTCCTTGTTTTGTGTATGTTATATTCAATATGAATTTACATAATTAGTTTGTGTCTATTGTTTTTAATTGAAATATAAAATTGAGTTTTGGTGTATTTTATCCGTTTCAGGTTAATTAGAGTTTAATCACTTGTTCAATTCTTATTAAGCACTTTAATTGATCGTATTTAGTCGTTTCTTTAGTGTTTTTTAACTTTATCTTGTGATTATGTTAATTATAATAAAAGCGTGTATGTTAAAATTATGTACAATTGTTTTATATGGACGACAGAGGAACTTAACAATTCGTGGTGGCAACCGAAAGGTGAGATACGACAAGGATTCATCATCCAACTCCAGTGATAAGGCTAAATTGTCAAATAATGTGTCGATCACACCACAACCAGTAGTAAGAAATTTATTTGGTATTGCTGGGTTGCTTGCAAGGAATTTTGGTATGTTACCTGGAAATCAACCAATGGTAACTTCATCTTTTGCAATTAGGCCCCCTGCGAATTCTCTCTATTCTTGCTATGTGTCCATGCCATATGATTATGCTAGGGGTATGCAAAATATGAACTCTGCCCCACCCAGAGGTAATAGTTTTGGAAATATACTCGATTTGCAGGGCTTCAATATCATGAAATAAAAGAAGCTCATGAAAGACTAAATGTTAGTTAAAACTATTCTCTTAGTCATTTCATCAAACACTTTTAAACATAACCTTAAACATAACCTTAAAACTTTTTTCCGTGTTTAAGGTTGGAAATGTTGATGTATTTCATTGCTACTACGCACATGGAGAAGATAAAGAGAATTTCCAAAGACGAAGCTATTGGTTAATTGAAGAGTAAGTCTTTTTTTAATTAGTTCAATTTATAAGGAATACTTATGCAAATTTATTCTTTTTGCAGGGAATTATCACGCATAGTACTTGTCCACTATCGTGAAGTTAATGTAAGTATTTAATTACACATTTAAACTTTTTTTTAATGTTATAATTTTTTTAAGCAATACAAATTTATTTTGTTTTATAGGGAAATAAAACAAATTATTTTATAGGGAAATTTCTTGCTAAGGGTGAGCCTAAAGGGGTGAGAAAGATGAAGCTGATGCCAAAAAAATTGAAGCTGAGATAACAGAGAAAGCTGAAGCTGGAGCCCAAGATGATTCTATTATGAGATTTTTTAAGGCTAAACGGTATCTTGTTTACTCTAGACAGCTTGACTTGTGTGAAATAAAAATAAACTTTAATAACCACTACTATTTCATGCAGAATTGATACTTTGGGTATCTTAATAAGGGTGAAAGATTTATTTGAAGGGCATCCGAACTTGATTCTAAAGTTCAACACCATGATGCCTAAAGGTTATGAGATCACATTCTATGAGGAAGAAGCCAAACCAAAAGAAACACTCGAATTTAGTGAAGCAATAAGTTTTGTGAACCTGATAAAGTTATAGCCGGAACCCAAGCTGAAGTCGGAGCCTAAGCTGAAGCTGAGATAGCTTAACCTGAACCTGAAACTTGATCTACTGTTGAAAAAACGATGGTATGTTTCTCCATATTAATAACTCATCTAGTCCATTGCGTTTACTTGTGTTTGTTTGGTCTCTTATCTTGTTATTAAGTCCCTTTATATTTTGATTTTGTGATAACGTTAATCCTTTTTTTGTGTATTTTCATTATGTTACATACATGTGGTTTTAGCAAAATGACACCTTTGAAGGTATTATAGTCATTTATCACATAAAGAAAATACAACAAAGACTAATTTTGTTACAGAAAAAGAAAAGAAATTAAGGGACGAAATTGTTAACAAGATAAATGACTAAATAGGTTATTTATCCATCTCCTTTTAAATACAAGAAAAAAGTCTTTTCATCTTGCTTCAAGCTAAATTTATGCGTGTGACGTATTTTTCCTTTTATTTTTATATCTTTAATGAAATACAATATTTATGTGCAGTTTGACATGAGGCAAAGGACTATGAGCCGCCCTGAGATGCAACAACACAACAACACAACAACACAACAACGAGAATATTTATAAATAATATCCACTTAATAATTGTGTCTTAAAATTATTATTTACTTAGAATATATTTCCAACAAGGATAATGGTTGTATTTTTTAATAAGTGTAAAATCTTAAGGAAACATTATTTGTAGAGGTGAACGAGTGTAATTAATAAGAATAAATTTATTGTTTGATTTTATTGAAAGAATAAAATTGAATAGATGTATTTAGTATTTACTTTTAAAAAATATCTTAAAAATTTATAACATTATATTAATTGGGATAAAATACACTTTTTATTTTAAGTAGGAATGACATGTTATATGTAAAAGTAATTTATAAAATTTTCAATTGTCCTATAAATAAAGATAATATAAGAAGAAAAAAATATCATGGAAATTGATTTTATAAACATTAAGACTAACAAACTCGAACATCTCAATTTTGTCATTATTCACCGACTATATCATAAATTCACATTCAACTAAATCAAATTATTTCAGTAACTTTATAAGTTTTTTTATAAATTAAGTCTAATTGTATAAATAAACTAGTTCTTACATGCACCACATTATATGATGGAATAGGTGGAACGAGGTAGCTTGATGAGAAGCTTTCTGACAAAGTATAAAACTCCATAACCTGGAAAATAGTGAGTGAATGACAAACGCACATTATACTCACACATGCAATGAGAAAACAGTAAAATTATGAATCTAAGGTCACACCAAAGGGTTCAAAGAGTGATAGACAAACACTTATATTAACCAACTTAAGAAACAAATAAACTGACAAAATAACCAAGATCATAATATTCGAAAATACCTATAAACCCGAGCAAATATTACATTTGAGACAAACCAAACAAGAACCATCATTCTAATCTATATGAGGGAACAAGGGGACAAACCACAGTTAGGCAACTAAAGGAACTCTAGACCTAAAGTCGAACAAAAGATTTAACGGAAAATATAGGTACCACCTGAATACGAAAGTAGAGATAAATCAATTAAAAATTTACAAATACCCAAACAAAGACTATATAACTGCAATTCCAGTATGGACTAAAAACCCATCAAAGACATCAAAGAAACCTAACAATTATTTCAAATAAATTACCCAAATACCCAATCAACCCTTGTATACCCATGTCTAACTCCATAAAGATGGACTTGTAACATCATACTTCACGAGATGAGAGAGTTGAATCCTAAGGTAAAGGAGATTCTAAGGTAAAGAAGCATAAAATGCTCTGGAGAAGACCGTGTTGCAAATTTTATGTGCGTGTGTGTTTACTGTGTGTATAAGGAAGGAGGGGTTCATATTTAGATTGTATATATGTGATTATAAAAGGTTGTTAGTGGTGGTTATGGTTGCTGAAAATTTGATGAAAAATAGGTTATATACAAATGAGTTGTGCCCATTTTGTACGAATCAAACGTGTCTCGTATGAATGAGATTCGAATATGGGATGCAGACCACAGACTAACCCATCCAAATTTATATTAATATTATTCTAAATTCTTTAGGGTAAACCATTTGTTGCAAAGAT
The DNA here is from genome assembly GCA_029959085.1 of Nemophila menziesii. Classification (NCBI taxonomy): domain Eukaryota; kingdom Viridiplantae; phylum Streptophyta; class Magnoliopsida; order Boraginales; family Hydrophyllaceae; genus Nemophila; species Nemophila menziesii. Next base: position 182,373 of record JARWIR010000071.1, read on the forward strand.
TTTTTATAATTTATGAAATCAAGAAGAATCATCTTACAGTTGGAAGCAAGGGCCAACCTCCAATCATTGATGTAATGTATATCGGTTTTTCCCCTTAAAGAATTCTCATTATTCTATATCACGAAACTATATAGTAGGCGTATTTTATTCCCTCATTTGTTGATGTTAATGTCATTGCTTGGTGAATTATACATACATGATAAAACCCAATTATGTTATCTCATGACTCGGTTATCATGGGTGTTTTAGGAATTTTGTTTAGTGAGGGTACTTACATAAAAAATAATGGTAAAGGAAAATTCCCTATATAATCCCTAAACTATATCTCTTCAATCGGTTGGTTCTCAAAATTAAAAAGCTACCCAAACAGATTTTGATTCCGTGAAAAATTCCATCCATTTTTTACCATTAAGTCCAGTGGCAAGATGTATTTTGAAATTATGAATAGATATAATTCCCCAAAAGGTCATGAGTTATATAACTATTACCGCTTTGGTCTTCAAACTTGTCAGCCACAGGGCACTTAACTCACATAACAATTAGTTTCCTATAGATAATAAACAACTTAAGGAAATAAAGAATTCAAAATCTTTTTAAACAAATATAAAGGAATATCTAATTTACATTTTACTAGTATCACCTTTTTTTTTAAATATATATCAATTCAAAGAAGATAAAGTATCAAAATTCAATAAACTATATAATAGCACCTCATTGTATAAAGAATAAAAAATAAATCATAATTAACTATATGTAATATGTTATGATAAAAAAAGAATAAACCAAAATTTATTCAATTAACCATAAGGTAGAAAGTAAAACAATAAAATAAATTATTTATACAATGTATGTAATCTATATCAGTATATATATAAATTACATCATCCTCTATTCATAATATAAAATCGCATGTCTCTTCCCTTCCTAATATCAAACCCTAGCCCCCATTTTTTTATCTATACCTAACACATTGCACACACAAAAACATCTATAAATTGTACTTAAATTTGCTACTTAGTATCATCATTTTATAATGATTATGTGTCCTATTTTCAAAGTTACTTCTCTTTCTTTCCTTCGATCTCCTCATCTTCAAGTCAAGTGCGTTTTTCTTATAGATTGCTGACCATTTCATTTCAATAGAAGATTTTTGTACATATTAATTTTTTTAATTAATTTTTTATTGTATTTTCAATGGCTTATTGCTTCTCCTTTATAATGGATATACTCTATTTCATTATTTCGGATATTTCTAAGAGTATTGATATTTGTTACCCTTATTATCTTCACCCTTTTGTCACCTGGTAGATTGTATGGCATGACATGTAAGAAATAAAATAATTAAGGAAATATTTAATTAAAGAAATAAATAAATAAATTATATGCCACGCAATCTGCCATGTAGGAGATGACAAAAGAGTGAAGGGAATAGGGGATGTCAACTATCATTAATCTATATCTAATTGCTAGGAAGAATAATACTATTGTTATTTGTAAATTTGATTTATTTTGTTTATTTTTCGATATATTTTCTCCTAACCCTTATTGGGTGTACATTAGTTTGAAAAACTCTTTGCTTGGAACTTGATTCGAAACATTTCATTTTTTATTTATTGGAATTATTTATATTGAAAATTTTAGTTGGATATTCCTGGTTATCATGGAAAAAAATGTACAAAAAAATCAAAGCCGATATATTTCTAGGAAAATTTTAATTTATAATCCTTGATAAATTTCATTTGTATTTTCTATTGGAGTTGGTATGTGATATTTAAGCCTGTATTTTGAATTTGTGACAATTTTCTCCCTTTTTTGTTTTTTCATTATGTTATAATTGTTGTCTTCTTGTGTCAGAACACGTGGCAAACGTGGCATTATAGTTATTTATCAATATCAATAATACAGTGACACGTGAAATTAACATCAATAATGTAATGCAAATAAAAAAAACTTAACATTGTCAAGAAATTAAAAAATAAGGGACAGTGAATCCTCTTTTTATATTTTATTTTCAACCCTAAAGTTTAATTTTATAAAAAACATTTTGGTCATCTAGTTTTCAGAATGTTCACTTGGTCCCCCAATTTTTCAAGTTAAATCTGATAGCTTTAATTTATTTTTGTCTATATGTTTTTGTTGTTTATATAATATAATATAGGATATTTTTGTCCAATATATAGACTTATATTGCACTTCTAATTCCAAAAATGATAAAATCTCACTCGTGGCTCCTCCCTGTTTTTATCTCCTTTGGTAAATAAGTTTTTTAGCACTAAATTTATAATTGTGTTTTAATTTTTATTTAGTTTTATTTAATGAAATAATTTTTGTATGTGCAGTTTGATTAGAGGCCTTGGATCTTTGGGTTGTTTAGCTTCATCAGAATCTTCACTTGCTCCACCAAACTTTCAAATTTATTTTATTACGTTTTATTACTATAATAAAATATGGATTTTGTTGTATAATATAGAGAATTATAATGTAACTAATTTAAATAAATTCATTGTACATACTTATATTGAATTTTTATTATAATATAGCGACCATAAGTTTTTTAAAACATGCTCATTATTTATATCCCAACATTATAATAAGCATATTTTATTCTTATTTGTTGATGTTAATGACTTTTGCTGGGTGTACTATACATACATATCAAAGTAAATAATCAATTTTAAAGTCTAAATATCTGTTATCAGAGGTGTTTTAGAAATTTTATTTAGTGAGGGTTCTCTTAATGTGATATGTCTTATGTGACAAGGAAGTTGAAGATTGTTGTTGGAACATTGTTGATTTTAATTATGGGTGGTTGGCCATATTCAATGGTGGTGCTTTTATGGAATTTACGATGTTTCAACTTATTGTATATATTAAATATTTTAGATTCATGATACCTTGTTTCTAAGCTCTACTTTTTACTATAATCTCTAGTTGTTTCAATTTATTTGATTATTTTAAACTAGTCTCATTATCATTGTCACAAAACAAAACAAACACCCAATATCTAGTATCTACAATACCAAAGTATAATACTTCGAGTAGAAACTAAGCCTACAATGTAACACTAGAAAGTTAGGAAATGGCAAGTCTACATCCTATTGAAAACCTCACTTATCATAATCCATCAAAGTTTAGCAACCAAACATAAATTTAGGAAGATAACTTCCGTGCTTTCAGACTATTTTAGTGGTATTTTAAATGGTTTCCCTTCTGCGTGATCATAGACTTCAACTATTCCTAAAAGGTCTTCCCATATATCGTTCATCACAAACTTTTCTACAAGCTGATTTGTGAATATGGTTGAGATTCTTCTTCTAATACTTCTTCCAAGTTCAATCTATAATTTAACGTTCTAGATCTGTCCTTGTCATGTTAGGCTTTGAAACATGTAATATCATTAATGTCTCCTCATTTGTGATAATAAAATATACTTCCGAGACATCATTTTAGGCTTATTTATTAGTTTATAGGTTGATTCTAGCTTAGTTTAGTGCACTTTCCTATTTTGAGTCTTGATTTAGGAACATAATATTTTTAGAGCATATTGGGTTTAATTGTTTATTTAGTGTGAAGCTTTAAAGATAATTATGGAGATTAATTAGAGTCCAAGTCAAAGACAACAACTTATGGAAAGAGATTTACATGGTAATTGGAGATAAAGGAAACAAAGGCTAAAAACATGGAAAAGGAAAAGCTGCCTAATCTGAATTTCTACAACACACGCCTAAAGAAGTGGTAATTACTCCTACAAGGAAGTCGATTTTGGAAGATTCCTTTCATAGGGACAAAGATAATACTGTTACGATTCTTTTGGTATCTTATGGAGCTCAAACCGACCAATAACGAAGAAGATATGCCCAAAACGGTCCAGCAGTGTTTATCTTTATTTCCTTACGAATTTGAGTTGGGCTTGGAGTCTATTACTTGGCCTTATCTCCAAGAAACGAATTAGGTCAACCTATACACTATAAATACAGCCTCTTAACACTCTTAAATCATCCTTGGTGAAACCTTAAACCAAGAGGAAGCTTAGTACACAAGAGAGAAGTCTGGAAGGAGCTGTTCATCAACAATGTCTTCTTCTACCGTTAGATTTGTAATTTCTTTCTTTTCTTTCATGAACTAAATTTCTTTAGCTTGAGTTTTAGCATATATATATGAACCCTAGTTTTGATTGACATCTATCTAATTTGGGAATTTAATGTTTTAAATAAAACTATAGTTTTTATTCTCTGTTTATGTGTTTGGATTTATATTCTGTGTCCTTGTGGACTGCAGCCATTTAGAATTACCATCTAGTAATTAGGTCACCATTGACAACGGTGTTTAATTGCATGTTTAGCACATAACGTCTAGTATTAGGTCTGATCTGACAACCCAACCTAGCTAGATAATCACTATGGTTTAGTTCTTGTGACTATTTACCAATGACAGGAAAAGTTTGCTTAGGAAGCCTTATTGACACAGGTAAATCCTATTTGAAACTACCGATAGCGAATTGGGACCGATTAGGGAAATACTACATAATTCACCCTTACATGTTTAGAACGGCAAAACTAGTGGGGATTACATGCTAATAACTCGAGCTATATTCTCAAATCACTTCTCTTTCATATTTATTTTTTGTCTTTTAATTCTTAGTTTTAAATTAGTTAATTAGAAAATCAAATCTATCTTTATTTGTCTTTACTTTTATTTGCGTTTAGTTGCTTCTCCTAACCTTCGTAGTCTCTGCGGAACGAATCTTAATCCTTTAACTAAAACTTGCATACGATCTGTATACTTGCAGAACCGTGTAGCTTTAGGGTGTTATTTGCTCGTTATTTATATCTTATTTTATCACACCCTAGGCCCCACCAATCATCTTCATGTTGTAGAAAATTCTTCCATTCACGTGAAAGTAAAAATATTTAATACAAACAATAATATTTAAGAACTGTGTTGAGGGATTTAGCATGTACGGTGCCATCCCTTAATGGTTTTGATTGGTTTTAAGCATGATAATCTTCAGACTACCTTAATGGTATTTTGAATGGTTGATTATTTTTCTGTTGTTGCACCCCATCTGGTTCAATCTATTAAAAATTATTACCAATGCGAACAATTATATTTTTCACCACCTCACACATCTATTATTTAACAGTAAGGTGATATGAGTAGTATGTAAATATCTTATATTCTTATTTTAGTCAAAAAATATCAAATATTCAAATTTTCATCAATATTATATGGAAAGATATTGACACTAATTTCTAAATTTATCAAATTCGCTATATAAGTAAGTGTCTTATGTCATATGGGAAGCAAATTGCCATGAATCTTTCATTTTTTGGGAGAGCAGAACTTGCTAAGATGCTATTAACAATGATGTTCAATCTCATTATTTTGTTATGGCCTTGATATCTCTTCTTATGGGTGCATATTTCTCTTATATATAGCATGAGTAAGGATAATCTTAATCATTTAAATGTTAGGTAAATTAACATGTGCTTTGTTTAATGTTTGACACATTGATTACTTCTTTTCATCAAGTTCATTACTTCTTTCTAAAAATGAAGATAATTGTGCCGTAGTACAACGTTTCATATTAATAATAGGAGGAAAGGCAAAAATAGAAGCTCTGTCTTTAGGAGTATTAGTAGATTGTTTATTTTGTTGTTTTAGCATATAAATCTCAATACTCACTATGAATATATATATATATATATATATATATATATATATATATATATATATATATGTTTAGTAGCGATCTTATCCCTATTACCACTTATAAGTAGAGTAAAGTGTTTCCACTAAATGATCGAAAATGGTACGCAATATACCATTTCATCGTTCTTATAAGCTCCCTTGTTTGAAAGTCTTATATCGCAAATTTACCATTAACTTGAGTATTATAGTTCCACCAAAGCATCTTCTCAGTGGTTTTAAATATTTGCTACTTGTGCAGAACACTACCATCTGGAAAAGGCCGAAAAGATCTCAAAAGGTTATCCATGCTCATGGGTGATTTTTTTTTATTTTATAAACAATCCAAAGTTGTAAACATAAGTGTATAACTCGCGTGTTATTCTTATTCAGAATGCAGTTTAGCAATTAATGTTGTAAAACGACATTCGTTATTATCAATATTTATTTTGATGCAAAATACTATATTTAAATAGTATCATTAGTGATAACAACTCTACTTTCGAGACTTTCAACCATGTCCCAATAATTAAAGAATCTAAAAATCTTGTAACTAATCGAGTTCATTCATCTGGAAAACCATTAGTTTACATATTTTTAATTCAAATTCTTCACATAATTTACTCTACTATATATGATAAACATATTAAACAAATTAAAGAATTCAAATTTTTGATAAACATGTATAAAATATATCTAAAACACATTTTACTTGTATATCATAAAAAAAAATCGTAAATATATATTTAATTAAGTTAAAGAATTACAATTCATCAAATTATTTGTAATAACAAAAATTTAATAGCGACTCCTATTATAAAAAATATAGAATTTTTTATTTTTTCCCTCCAAGTATAGGTCAGTTTTCTAAATGATTTTGAACTTTTGAAATTTCCCAATTAGTCCTAAAACTTTGCTTTTATCCTCCGGTTACTTGGAGGAAAAAGGACTTTTTTCAAAATTTAATCAAATAATATAAGTAAGTTTATATTAAATAAAAGATAATTCAAAATTTATTCATATACACAAAATTATAGGTAAATAAAAGTAATTTTTACCCAACGTATCTTGGAGACATCCCCTATAGACCCAAACGTCCCCCCCCCCCCCCCCACCACATCTATCATTTTCTTGCCCATAAAAGGCACTATACATTTTATTATTTCTTTTTTTTCTCCTTAAAGTTTGAGTTATGTGAACTTTCCCAAAACTCAAATTTTGAGCTTTGGGAAAATTTCCAAAACTCAGATTTTGAGGTTTGGGAGTGAACTCAATATATCTTAGGAGGATAAAATAGATAGTGCTTTTTTCGATGTAGTAGACAAGGCTGTAAGGGTTTATTGAGCATTAACCCAAAATTAACACTATATGCCAATTTTTTTTTATAATTTCCCTACCATTATACCCATTTTTGTTTCTTCTTTACTATATATATCAATTTATTTAACAGTTTTTTTAAACCCTACAAATATGTCTTTCTAATCTATCTTCTCCACTCACAATAACATTTCCTTCTCTTTTTTCTTTCTTCTCTCTGTCCTTTCTTCTCCCTATTCTAAACTTCACATCCCTCTTTCATCTCTCCATTTCCGAAGATCACATCCCTCTTTCAAACCTTCCATTTTCGAAACTAGCTGAAGATGTTATTTTTCGAGCTTATCCTTTTTCTTTCGCAAGACATGGATGGAAAATGGAAGCTCTGTTTTTTAGGTTGAGCAAGGAAGTTGTATTTTCGAAGCTCCGACCTTTAATAGATCCATTTCCTAAACGACCTCATGAGCAAAACAAAGTTAAGGTAGAACGTATATCCATCAACGACTACCATGGTGTAAAGCTCTTTTTTTGAAACTCCGTCTTCCAACTCCGGCCTTCAAATTATCCATGGAGTGAAGTTTTATTTTCAGAGCTCCGTGTTTTAGCTCCGGCCTTAAATAGATTCATGTCCTGGACGAACTAACTAGCATAACAGAGTTAAGGCAGAATATATATCATTCAAAGTCAATACAAGATTAGAAAATCCATAGAAAATTTAAAAACCATTACAAAAATTAAAAATCCAAATGATTAACCTAATTTATCAAAGGATTAAAGAAATATTTTTTTTAATTTTCTATAAGAAATAATAGAGATGGAGTAATGAAGAGAAGACAGGTTTGGTGAAAAGAGTAAGAAAGCAAATATAAGTTTGGTAACATGTTGATGAATCCCCTATATAACTAATATTATTGGACTCCTTTATAGGTTTGCTAATGGGCTTAAGATATATTTATTGGGCTTAATGGGCTTGTCTTAATATGCCAGGTTCTAAATCTAAATGTGATTTCTGTTTGGAAAATTCTTCCATCCAATATTGGATATTTGAGTATTGAGTAGTCGTCTTCCAACCCTAACGCCGCCCCTTCTCTTCTGTAATATCGAATCCTAGCCCCCAACCTTTCCATATAATACCCGACACATTAAGCATAAAAAATCATCAGTAATCTACACTATGGTGTATTATTTTCTTAAAAATATTATTTAAAATATTATTAAATACTCCAATGCGTCTCTTTTTCAAGGGTTCTTTACTATTCTTGGATCTTCTATTTTCTAAGTCAAGTGTGTTTATAATTTTAAGATCGTTGATCATTACATTTCAATGAAGAACCAATATTGAACCGGTTTACTTTTATTTATTTATTTACACTGTCGTGGGAAGATAAAATCTGTTTGTTTTACAATTTGTTTGTTCTTTTAGTAGTGGTTGAATTAAAGTAATTTAGTCTGTTTGTACCTTATCTTGTAAAAGTGACGATTAATCAATTGTCTTTTGATTTTCTTACAACATTAGTCCTAATCTTGCAAATGTAACATATAAGTCTCTTATCTTTTTGTGACCACGTTAGTCGATTATGATAGTGAAATTACACATTTAAGGTAATTTTTTATGTGTAATTTTTTACCAGTTGGGCAACTAACATTTCTTTTATCCTCATCCTTGCATCAAATATCATCGATTTCTTTACCCTCAAATCCACTTGGCAGCATGCATTTTCGTAATTATTAATAGTGAAAAATTCCCAAGGGTCTATTTGGGGAACATTTCCTTCCATATAAACTTTTCATAATTATTCCTCTTTGTAATTTTTTTCAACTAAACTTTCTTCCTTGTTGAGTGTGTATCTTCAATTCATTACGAATTTTCATAATTTGTTTGTTTAATTTCTCTTTGCAATTATTTTTTTCCTCAGCTAAATTTTCTTCCTTGTTTTGTGTATGTTATATTCAATATGAATTTACATAATTAGTTTGTGTCTATTGTTTTTAATTGAAATATAAAATTGAGCTTTGGTGTATTTTAGCCGTTTCAGGTTAATTAGAGTTTAATCACTTGTTCAATTCTTATTAAGCACTTTAATTGATCATATTTAGTCGTTTCTTTAGTGTTTTTTTACTTTATCTTGTGATTATGTTAATTATAATAAAAGCCTGTATGTTAAAATTATATACAATTGTTTTATATGGACGACAGAGGAACTTAACGATTCGTGGTGGCAACTGAAAGGTGAGATACGACAAGGATTCATCATCCAACTCCAGTGATAAGGCTAAATTGTCAGATAATGTGTCGATCACATCACAATAAGTAGTAAGAAATTTATTCTGTATTGCTGGTTTGCTTGCAAGGAATTTTGGTATGTTACCTGGAAATCAACCAATAACTTCATCTTTTGCAATTAGGCCCCCTGCGAATTCTCTCTATTCTTGCTATGTGTCCATGCCATATGATTATGCTAGGGGTATGCAAAATATGAACTATGCCCCACCCAGAGGTAATAGTTTTGGAAATATACTTGATTTGCAGGGCTTCAATATCATGAAATAAAAGAAGCTCATGAAAGACTAAAGGTTAGTTAAAAATATTCTCATAGTAATTTCATCAAACACTTTTAAACATAACCTTAAACATAACCTTAAAACTTTTGTCCGTGTTTAAGGTTGGAAATGTTGATGTACTTCATTGCTACTACGCACATGGAGAAGATAACGAGAATTTCCAAAGACGAAGCTATTGGTTAATTGAAGAGTAAGTCTTTTTTTAATTAGTTCAATTTTATAAGGACTACTTATGCAAATTTATATTTTTTGCAGGGAATTATCACGCATAGTACTTGTCCACTATCGTGAAGTTAATGTAAGTATTTAATTACACATTTAAACTTTTTTTAAACGTTATAATTTTTTTAAGCTAATACAAATTTATTTTATTTTATAGGGAAATAGAACAAATTATTTTATAGGGAAATTTCTTGTTAAGGGTGAGCCTAAAGGGATGAGAAAGATGAAGCTGAAGCCAAAAGAAACTGAAGCTGAGATAACAGAGAAAGCTGAAGCTGGAGCCCAAGCTGATTCTATTATGAGAGTTTTTAAGGCTAAACGGTATCTTGTTTACTCTAGACAGCTTGACTTGTGTGAAATAAAAATAAACTTTAATAACCTCTACTATTTCATGCAGAATTGATACTTTGGGTATCATAATAAGGGTGAAAGATTTATTTGAAGGGCATCCGAACTTGATTCTAAAGTTCAACACCATGATGCCTAAAGGTTATGAGATCACATTCTATGAGGAAGAAGCCAAACCAAAAGAAACACTCGAATTTAGTGAAGCAATAAGTTTTGTGAACCTGATAAAGTTATAGCCGGAACCCAAGCTGAAGTCGGAGCCTAAGCTGAAGCTGAGATAGCTGAACCTGAAACTTGATCTACTGCTGAAAAAACGATGGTATGTTTCTCCATATTAATAACTCATCTAGTCCATTGCGTTTACTTGTGTTTGTTTGGTCTCTTATCTTGTTATTAAGTCCCTTTATATTTTGATTTTGTGATAACGTTAGTCCTTTTTTGTGTATTTTCATTATGTTACATACATGAGGTTTTAGCAAAATGACACCTTTGAAGGTATTTTAGTCATTTATCACATAACGAAAATACAACAAAGACTAATTTTGTTATAGAAAAAGAAAAGAAATTAAGGGACGAAATTGTTAACAAGATAAATGACTAAATAGGTTATTTATCCATCTCCTTTTAAATACAAGAAAAAAGTCTTTTCATCTTGCTTCAAGCTAAATTTATGTGTGTGACGTATTTTCCTTTTATTTTTATATCTTTAATGAAATACAAATTTTATGTGCAGTTTGACCAGAGGCAAAGGACTATGAGCCGCCCTGAGATGCAACAACACAACAACAAGGATATTTATAAATAATATCCACTTAATAATGGTGTCTTAAAATTATTATTTACTTAGAATATATTTCCAACAAGGATAATAGTTGTTTTTTTTAATGTGTAAAATGTTAAGGAAACATTATTTGTGGAGGTGAACGAGTGTAATTAAAAAGAATAAATTTTATTTTTTTATTTTATTGAAAGAATAAAGTTGAATAGATGTATTTAGTATTTAGTTTTAAAAGATATCTTAAAAATCTATAACATTATATTAATTGGGATAAAATACACTTTTTATTTTAAGTAATAATGACATATTATATGTAAAAGTAATTTATAAAATTTTCAATTGACCTATAAATAAAGATAATATAAGAAGAAAAAAATATCATGGAAATTAACTTTATAAACATTAAACCCAGCAAACTCGAACATCTCAATTTTGTCATTATTCACCGACTATATCATCAATTCACATTCAACTAAATCAAATTATTTCAGTAACTTTTATAAGTTTTTTAAAATTGTGTCTAATTTTATAAATAAACTAGTTCTTACATGCACCACATTATATGATGGAATAGGTGGAACGAGGTAGCTTGATCAGAAGCGTTCTGACAAAGTATAAAACTCCATAACCTGGAAAATAGTGAGTGAATGACAAACACACATTATACTCACACATGCAATGAGAAAACAGTAAGATTATGAATCTAAGGTCACGCCAAAGGGTTCAAAGAGTGATAGACAAACACTTATATTAACCAACTTAAGAAACAAATAAACTGACAAAATAACCAAGATCATAATATTCGAAAATACCTATAAACCCGAGCAAATATTACATATGAGACGAACCAAACAAGAACCATCATTCTAATCTATATGAGGGAACAAGGAGACAAACCACAGTTTAGGCAACTAAAGGAACTCTTGACCTAAAGTCGAACAAAAGAATTAACGGAAAATATAGGTACCACCAGAATACGAAACTAGAGATAAATCAATTAAAAATTTACAAATACACAAATAAAGACTATATAAATGCAATTCCAATATAGAGTAAAACCCATCAAAGACATCAAAGAAACCTAGCAATTGTTTCAAATAAATTACCCAAATACCCAATCAACCCCTGTATACCAATGTCTAACTCCACAAAGTTGGACTTGTAACATCATACTTCACGAGATGAGAGAGTTGAATCCTAAGGTAAAGGAGATTCTAAGGTAAAGAAGCATAAACTGCTCTAGAGAAGACCATGTAGCAAATTTTTGTGTGCGTGTGTGTTTAGTGTGTGTATAAGGAGGGAGGGGGTTCATATTTAGAGTGTATATGTATGTGATTATAAAGGGTCGTTAGTGGTGGTTATGGTTGCTGAAAATTTGATGAAAAATAGGTTATATACAAATGGACAATAGGTTATATACAAATGAGTTGTGCCCATTTTGTAAGAATCAAACGTGTCTCGTATGAATGAGATTCAAATATGGGATGCAGACCGCAGATTAACCCATCCAAATTTATATCAATATTATTGTGAATTCTTTAGGGTAAACCATTTGTTGCAAAGATTTTTTTATAGTTTATGAAATCAAGAAGAATCATCTTACAGTTGGAAGCAAGGGCCAACCTCCAATCATTGATGTAAGGTATATTAGTTTTTCCCCTTAAAGAATGCTCATTATTCTATATCACGAAATTATATAGTAGGTGTATTTTATTCCCTCATTTGTTGATGTTAATGTCTTTTCTTGGTGAATTATACATACATGTTAAAACCCAATTATGTTGTCTCATGACTCGGTTATCAGGGGTGTTTTAGGAATTATTTTTAGTGAGGGTACTTACATAAAAAATAATGGTAAAGGAAAATTCCCTATATAGTCCCTAAACTATATCCCTTTAATTGGTTGGTTCTCAAAATTTAAAAGCTACCCAAACAATTCTCGATTCCGTGATAAAATCCATCCAATTTTTACCATTAAGTTCAGTGGCAAAATGTATTTTGAAATTATTAATAGATATAATTTCCCAAAAGGTCATGAGTTATACAATAATTACCGCTTTGGTCCTCAAACTTGTCAGCCACAGGGCACTTGACTTTGAAAAAGGGGCAGAGTCAAGATTATTTGTTTGTGTGTGAAAGGGATAATTAATGATGCCGAATCTTTCATTTTTAGGGGAGTAGATATCACAATTTCATTATTTTGTTATGGCCTTGAGATCTCTTCTTATGGGTGCATCATTTTATTATATATTTAGCATAAACCGGGAATCTTGATTACTATATAGGTAATTTAATGCGTACTTTGTTAAATGTTTGAAGCATTAATTCCATATTTTCATACAGTTCATTACGTTTTTCAAAATATGAAGAGAAATGTGACTGAAGTCCAATATTAATTACAGGAGGGGAAGCAAAAGGAGATTTCCTATCATTACGAGTATTATTAGATTGTTTATTCTATTGTTATAGTATATAATACTAACATTATTATCACAATAGGCTGACACATCATTTTGCGCGATATAGGACAACCTACCGCTAGATTTATACTTATGGAAGGATAAAATAGTCTAAACCTATATGGTTGATCATCTTGATAAACCCGACAATTTTATATAAAATACTTCTTTTAAAATATGTATTGTGAATTCGTTAACTATGAAGATGAATTCATATTTGATTGGCAATTTCTCCAAAATACATCACAAGTAAAAGACACCAGTAAACGGGTCATTAGTCATCAAAATGGTTAAGATATATTATACTAAAGTTCTTCAAGCGTACTTGTCGAGTATCGTGAAACTTCACAATGAAGAAAGTATAATGCGAGAAGCATAGGCTCACATACTTATTTATAAGAATAGTCTAGTTATATCTATAAGAATCACACTATGAATATTTATGAATATACGCATTGCAACGATTATATCCCTATTACCACTGATAGGTAGACTAACCTGTTCCTACTAAATTATCATAAGATATTACGAAATATATCATTTCATCACTCTTATATGCTTTCTTGTTTAAGAGCCTTTCAAAACAAATTTATTTAAACTTGAGTATCAGAGTGCCACCAGAAGCATCCTCCTAGTGGTCTTAAACAGTTTAATGATAATTTTATCTCGAACAAGCATGAGACATCTCAAAAAGCTATCCATGCTCATGGATGATGCTTTTTCTCTACCACCAATCCAAACTTTTAAACACAAGTATATAACTCGCATCTCACCCTTATTGAAAATTTAATTTAGCTATTGATGTAATAAAACGATATTAGTAATCAATGATATCTAACTTGACAAAAAGTATTATATTTAACTAGTATCATTAATGAACTCTATACTTTGAAGCATATTTCAATAATTAGAGTATATTAGAATCTTGTTACTACTCGAGTTCATCCATTTGAAAAACCATCTATTATAAAATTAAAGTGTTTAAACCATTTAATCAACTAGTAATTCACTAAAATCTGAAGTCAAATTCTTCACATAACAATTAGTTTCCTATAGATAATAAACATATTAAGGAAATAAATAACTCAAAATCTTAATAAACAAATATAAAGAAACGTCCAATTCACATTTTACTAGTATCACCTTTTTTTAAAATATATATCAATTCAAAGAAGATAAAGTATCAAAATTCAATAAACTATATAATAGCACCTCATTGTATAAAGAATAAAAAATAAATCATAATTAACTATATGTAATATGTTATGATAAAAAAAGAATAAACCAAAATTTATTCAATTAACCATAAGGTAGAAAGTAAAACAATAAAATAAATTATTTATACAATGTATGTAATCTATATCAGTATATATATAAATTACATCATCCTCTATTCATAATATAAAATCGCATGTCTCTTCCCTTCCTAATATCAAACTCTAGCCCCCATTTTTTTATCTATACCTAACACATTGCACACACAAAAACATCTATAAATTGTACTTAAATTTGCTACTTAGTATCATCATTTTATAATGATTATGTGTCCTATTTTCAAAGTTACTTCTCTTTCTTTCCTTCGATCTTTTCATCTTCAAGTCAAGTGCGTTTTTATTTCAGATAGTTGACTATTTCATTTCAATAGAAGATTTTTGTACATATTAATTTTTTTTAATTAATTTTTCTATTGTCTTTTCAATGGCTTATCGCTTCTCTTTTATAATGGATATACTCTCTTTCATTACTTCAGATATTTCTAAGAGTAATGATATTTGTCAATCTTATTATCTTCACCCTTTTCTCACCTCCTACATGATAGATTGTATGACATGACATGTAAGAAATAAAATAATTAAGGAAATATTTTATTAAAGGATTAAAAAAGTTAATTAAGATAAGTAAATAAATTACTTATATGCCATGCAATCTGCCATGTCGGAGGTGACAAAAGGGTGAAGGGAATAGGGGATGTCAAATATCATTACTCTATATCTAATTTCTAGGAAGAATAATACTATTGTTATTTGTAAATTAGATTCTTTTTGTTGATTTTTCGATATATTTTCTCCTAACCCTTATTGGGTGTACATTAGTTTGAAAAACTCTTTCCTTAGAACTTGATGAGACATTTCATTTTTAATTTATTGGAATTATTTATATTGAAAATTTTAGTTGGATATTCCTGGTTATCATGGAAGAAAATTTACAAAAAATCAAAGCTGCTATATATTTCTAGGAAAATTTTAATTTATAATCCTTGATACATTTCTTTTGTATTTTCTGTTGGAATTGGTATGTGATATTTAAGCCTGTATTTTGAATTTGTGACAATTTTCTCCCTTTTTATTTTTTCATTATGTTATAAGTGTTGACTTCTTGTGTCAGAACATGTGGCAAACGTGGCATTATAGTTATTTATCAATATCAATAATACAGTGACACGTGAAATTAACATCAATAATGTAGTGCAAATAAAAAAAATTAACATTGTCAAGAAATTAAAAAATAAGGGACTAAAAGGTTAATTTTCAAGATAAGGGGCTAAGTTTTAAAAAGTGAATCCTTTTTTATATTTTATTTTCACCCCTAAAGTTTAATTTTGTAAAAATACATTTTGCTCTTCCAGTTTTCAAAATGTTCACTTGGTCCCCTAATTTTTCAAGTTAAATCTGAAAGCTTTAATTTATTTTTGTCTATATGTTTTTGTTGTTTATATAATATAATATAGGTTATTTTTGTCCAATATATAGACGTATATTGCACTTCTAATTCCAGAAATGATAAAATCTGACTTGTGGCTCCTCCCCGTTTTTATCTCCTTTCGGTAAATAAGTTTTTTAGGACTAAATTTATAATTGTGTTTTAATTTTTCTTTAGTTTTATTTAATGAAATAATTTTTTATGTGCAGTTTGATTAGAGGTCGTGGATCTTTGGGTTGTTTAACTTCATCAGAATCTTCACTTGTTTCACCAAACTTTCAAATTTATTTTATTACGTTTTATTACTATAATAAAATATGGATTTTGTTGTATAATATAGAGAATTATAATGTAACTAATTTAAATAAATTCAATATACATACTTATATTAAATTTTTATTATAATATAACGACCATAAGTTTTTTAAAACATGATCATTATTGTATATCACAAAATTATATATTAAGCATATTTTATTCCTATTTGTTGATGTTAATGACTTTTGCTGGGTGTACTATACATACATATCAAAGTAAATAATAGATTTTGTCTAAGTATCCATTATCAGAGGTGTTTTAGAATTTTTATTTAGTGAGGGATCTCTTAATGTGATATGTCTTATGGGACAAGGAAGCTGAAGAATGTTGTTGGAACATTGCTGATATGACTTATGGGTGGTTGGCCATATTCAATGGTGGTGCTTTTATAGAATTTACGATGTTTCAACTTATTGTATATATTAAATATTTTAGATTCATGTTACCTTGTTTCTAAGCTCTATTTTTTACTATAATCTCTAGTTGTTTCAATTTATTTGATTATTTTAAACTAGCCTCATTATCATTGTCACAAAACAAAACAAACACCCAATATCTAGTATCTACAATACCAAAGTATAATACTTCGAGTAGAAACTAAGCCTATAATGTAACACTAGAAAGTTAGGAAATGGCAAGTCTAAAAGGTCTTCCCATATATCGTTCATCACAAAATTTTCTACAAGTTGATTTGTGAATATGGTTGAGATTCTTCTTCTAATACTTCTTCGAAGTTCAATCTATAATTTAACGTTCTGGATGCGTCCTTGTCATGTTAGGCTTTGAAACATGTAATATCATCTTCATGTTGTAGAAAATTCTTCCATTCACGTGAAAGTAAAAATATTTAATACAAACAATAATATTTAAGAACTGTGTTGAGGGATTTAGCATGTATCCCTTAATGGTTTTGAATGGTTTTAAGCATGATAATCTTCAGACTACCTTAATGGTATTTTGAATGGTTGATTATTTTTATGTTGTTGCACCCCATCTGGTTCAATCTATTAAAAATTATTACCAATGCAAACAATTATATTTTCACCACCTCACAGATCTATTATTTAACAGTAAGGTGATATGAGTAGTATCTAAATATCTTATATTCTTATTTTAGTCAAAAAATATCAAATATTCAATTTTTCATCAATATTATATGAAAGGATATTGACACTAATTTCTAAATTTATCAAATTCGCTCTATATGTAAGTGTCTTATGTCATATGGGAAGCAAATTGCCATGAATCTTTCATTTTTTGGGAGAGCAGAACTTGCTAAGATGCTATTAACAATGTTTTTCAATCTCATTATTTTGTTATGGCCTTGATATCTCTTCTTATGGGTGCATATTTCTCTTATATATAGCATGAGTAAGGACAATCTTAATCATTTAAATGTTAGGTAAATTAACATGTGCTTTGTTTAATGTTTGACACATTGATTCCTTCTTTTCATCAAGTTCATTACTTCTTTCTAAAAATGAAGATAATTGTGCCGTAGTACAATGTTACATATTAATAATACTCTGTCATTAGGAGTATTAGTAGATTGTTTAGTTTGTTGTTTTAGCATATAAATCTCAATACTCACTATGAATATATATATATATATATATATATATATATATGTGTGTGTGTGTGTGTGTGTGAGTGTGTGTGTGTGTGTTTAGTAGCGATTATGATCTTATCCCTATTACCACTTATAAGTAGAGTAAAGTATTTCCACTAAATGATCGAAAATGGTACAAAATATACCAATTCATCGTTCTTATAAGCTCCCTCGTTTGAAAGTCTTATATCGCAAATTTACCATTAACTTCAATATTATAGTGCCACCAAAGCATCATCTCAGTGGTTTTAAATATTTGCTACTTGTGCAGAACATTACCATCTGGAAAAGGCCGAAAAGATCTCAAAAGGTTATCCATGCTCATGGGTGATGTTTTTATTCTATAAACAATCCAAACTTGTAAACACAAGTGTATAACTCGCGTGTTATTCTTATCAGAATGCAATTTAGCAATTAATGTTGTAAAACGACATTAGTTATTATCAATATTTATTTTGATGCAAAATACTATATTTAAATAGTATCATTAGTGATAACAACTCTACTATCAGGACTTTCAACCATGTCACAATAACTGAAGTATCTAAAAATCATGTAACTACTCGAGTTCATTCATCTGAAAAACCATTAGTTTACATAATTTTAATTCAAATTCTTCACATAATTTACTCTACTATATATGATAAACATATTAAACAAATTAAAGAATTCAAATTTCTGATAAACAAATATAAAATATATCTAAAACACATTTTACTTGTATATCATATAAAAATCCTAAATATATATTATTTCAATTAAGTTAAAGAATTACAATTCATCAAATTATTTGTAATAACAAAAATTTAATAGCGACTCCTATTATAAAAAATATAGAATTTTTTATTTTTTTCCCTCCAAGTATAGGTCAGTTTTCTAAATGATTTTGAACTTTTGAAATTTCCCAATTAGTCCTACAACTTTGCTTTTATCCTCCGCTTACTTGGAGGAAAAAAGACTTTTTTCAAAATTAAATCAAATAATATAAGTGAATTTATATTATATAAAAGATAATTCAAAATTTATTCATATACACAAAATTATAGGAAAATAAAAGTGATTTTTACCCAACGTATCTTGGAGACATCCCCTATAGACCCCAAACGCCCCCTTCACCACATCTATCATTTTCATGCCCATAAAAGGCACTATACATTTTATTATTTCTTTTTTTTCTCCATAAAAAAACAGTTTGAGTTATGTGAAGTTTCCCAGAACTCAAATTTTGAGCTATGGGAAAATTTCCAAAACTCAGATTTTGAGGTTTGGGAGCGAACTCAAGATATCTTAAGAGGATAAAAAAGATAGTGCTTTTTTCGAGGTAGTGGAAAAGGCTGTAGGGGTTTATTGAGCATTAACCCAAAAGTTTACACTATATGCCAATTTTTTTAAAAATTTCCCTACCATCATACCCATTTTTGTTTCTTCTTTACTATATATATCAATTTATTTCACAGTTTTTTAAACCCTACAAATATGTATTTCTAATCTATCTTCTCCACTCACAATATCATTTCCTTCTCTCATTTATTTCTTATCTTTGTTCTTTCTTTTCTCTGTTTAAACCTCACATCCCTCTTTCATCTCTCCATTTCCGAAGATCACATCCCTCTTTTAAACCTTCCATTTTCGAAGCTAGCTGAAGATGTTATTTTTCGAGCTTATCCTTTTTCTTTCGCAAGCCATGGATGGAAAATGGAAGCCCTGTTCTTTAGGTTGAGCAAGGAAGTTGTATTTTCGAAGCTCCGACATTTGATAGATCCATTTCCTAAACAACCTCATGAGCAAAACGAAGTTAAGGTAGAACGTATCTACATCAACGACTACCATGGTGTAAAGCTCTTTTTTTGAAACTCCGTCTTTCAACTCCAGCCTTCAAATTATCCATGGCGTGGAGTTTCATTTTCAGAGCTCCGTGTTTCAGCTCCGGCCTTTAACAGATTCATGTACTGAACGAACTCACTAGCATAATAGAGTTAAGGCAGAATATATATCATTCAAAGTCAATACCAGATTAGAAAACCCATAGAAAATTAGAAAACCATTACAAAAATTAAATATAAGTTTGGTAACATAGTTGATGAATCCCCTATATAACTAATATTATTGGACTCCTTTATAGGTTTTCTAATGGGCTTAACATATATTTATTGGGCTTAATGGGCTTGTCTTAATATACCAGGTTCTAAATCTAGATGTGATTTTTGTTTTATTTGAGTATTGAGTAGTTGTCTTCAAACCCTAACGCCATATAATACCCGACACATTAAGCATAAAAAATCATCAGTAATCTACACTATGGTATATTATTTTCTTAAAATTATTATTTAAAATATTATTAAATACTCTCTGCGTCCCTTTTTCAAGGGTTCTTTTCTTTTCTATTCTTTGATCTTCTCTTCTCTCTAACTCAAGTGCGTTTATACTTTTAAGATCGTTGATCATTACATTTCAATGCAGAACCAATTCTGAACAAGTTTACTTTTATTTATTTATTTACACTGTCGTGGCAAGATAAAATCTGTTTGTTTTACAAGTTGTTTGTTCTTTAAGTTGTGGATGAATTAAATTAATTTTGTCTGTTTGGCCCTTATCTTGTAAAAGTGACCATTAATCTCTTGTCTTTTGACTTTCTTACAACATTAGTCCTAATCTTGCAAATGTAACATATAAGTCCCTTATCTTTTTGTGACCACGTTAGTCTATTATGTTAGCGAAATTACATATTTAAGGTAATTTTTTTATGTGTAATTTTTTACCAGTTGGGCATCTAACATTTTTTTTATCACCATCCGTCCTTGAATCAAATTTCATCGATTTCTTTACCCTCAAATCCACTTGGCAGCATGCATTTTCGTAATTATTAATAGTGAAAAATTCTCAAGGGTCTATTTGGGGAGCGTTTCCTTCCATATAAACTATTCGTAATTATTCCTCTTTGTAATTTTTTTCCAGCTAAACTTTCTTCCTTGTGTGTGTATGTTCAATTCATTACGAATTTTCATAATTTGTTTGTTTAATTTCTCTTTGCAATTATTTTTTTCCTCACCTAAATTTTCTTCCTTGTTTTGCGTATGTAATATTCAATATGAATTTTCATAATTAGTTTGTGTCTATTGTTTTTAATTGAAATATAAAATTGAGTTTCGGAATTTAATCACTTGTTTAATTCTTATTAAGCACTTTAATTGATTGTATTTAGTCGTTTCTTTAGTGTTTTTTAATTTATTGTGTGATTATGTTAATTATAATAAAAGCGTGTATGTTAAAATTATGTACAATTGTTTTATATTTATGCCAATTTGAGTGAAATTGGAGCTCAAAGATAATTAGTGCTAATAGAGTTAATTTCATTCATCATTGGTCCCTGTATTATATAAAAATTAAATTTCACAACCGGTCCCTGACTTTCATGTTTATTTGCAGATATTAAGCAAATACTTGTAGAAGCAAAAAACTGATGGTTACGACCTGCTGAAATATGCGAAATCCTAGAAAATTATCAAAATTTTCGAATTGCTCCAGAGGCAGCACAATTACCTCCAAGTATGATCATCATCTATTAAATAAATCATTTAAATACGTGTCTATTTTATACAATCTTAAACTTTAACATGTTAAACTTTCATAGGTGGTTCACTCTTTCTATACGATCGGAAAAAGCTACGTTATTTCCGAAAAGAAGGCCATAATTGGAGAAATAAAAAAGACGGTCTATAGCCAAGGTACGTTTGCAAAACCTGCAAAATGTACTGGACCCAGGGTGGGCGGTAGAGGAACATAACGATTGGTGGTGGCAACCAAAAGGTGAGATACGACAAGGATTCATCATCCAACTCCAGTGATAAGACTAAATTGTCAAATAATGTGTCGATCATACCACAACCAGTAGTAAGAAATTTATCTGGTATTGCTGGTTTGCTTGCAAGGAATTTTGATATGTTACCTGGAAATCAACCAATGGTAACTTCATATTTGGCAATTAGGCGCCCTGCGAATTCTCTCTATTCTTGCTATGTGTCCATGTCATATGATTATGTTAGGGGTATGCAACATATGAACTCTGCCCCACCCAGAGGTAATAGTTTTGGAAATATACTTGATTTGCAGGGCTTCAATATCATGAAATAAAAGAAGCTCATGAAAGACTAAAGGTTAGTTAAAACTATTCTCTTAGTCATTTTATCAAACACTTTTAAACATAACCTTAAACATAACCTTAAAACTTTTATCCGTGTTTAAGGTTGGAAATGTTGATGTACTTCATTGCCAACCTCCAATCATTTATGTAAGGTATATTAGTTTTTTCCCCTTAAAGAATGCTCATTATTCTATATCACGAAATTATATAGTAGGCGTATTTTATTCCCTCATTTGTTGATGTTAATGTCTTTTCTTGGTGAATTATACATACATGTTAAAACCCAATTATGTTATCTCATGACTCGGTTATCGGGGGTGTTTTAGGAATTTTGATTAGTGAGGGTACTTACATAAAAAATAATGGTAAAGGAAAATTCCCTATATAGTCCCTGAACTATATCCCTTTAATTGGTTGGTTCTCAAAATTTAAAAGCTACCCAAACAGTTCTCGATTCCGTGATAAAATCCATCCATTTTTTACCATTAAGTTCAGTGGAAAGATGTATTTTGAAATTATTAATAGATATAATTCCCCAAAAGGTCATGAGTTATACAACTATTACCGCTTTGGTCCTCAAAGTTGTTAGCCACAGGGCACTTAACTTTGAAAAAGGGGCAGAGTAAAGATTATTTGTTTCTGTGTGAGAGGGATAATTAATGATCCCAAATCTTTCATTTTTAGGGGAGTAGATATCACAATTTCATTATTTTGTTATGGTCTTGAGATCTCTTCTTATGGGTGCATCATTTTATTATATATTTAGCATAAACCGGGAATCTTGATTACTATATAGGTAAGTTAATGCGTACTTTGTTAAATGTTTGAAGCATTAATTCCATATTTTCATACAGTTCATTACGTTTTTCAAAATGTGAAGAGAAATGTGCCTGAAGTCCAATATTAATTACAGGAGGGGAAGCAAAAGGAGAATTCCTATCATTACGAGTACTATTAGATTGTTTATTCTATTGTTATAGTATATAATACTAACATTATTATTATAATAGGCTGACACGTCATTTTGCGCGATATAGGACAACCTACCGCTAGATTTATTCTTATGTAAGAATAAAATAGTCTAAACCTATATGGTTGATCATCTTGATAAACCCGACACTTTTATATAAAATACTTCTTTTAAAATATGTGTTGTGAATTTGTTAACTATGAAGATGAATTCATATTTGATTGGCAATTTCTCCAAAATACATCACAAGTAAAAGACACCAGTAAATGGGTCATTAGTCATCAAAATGGTTAAGATATATGATACTAAAGTTCTTCAAGCGTACTTGTCGAGTATCGTGAAACTTCACCACGAATAAAGTATAATGCGAGAAGCATAAGCTCACATACTTATTTATAAGAATAGTCTAGTTATATCTATAAGAATCACACAATGAATATTTATGAATATACGCATTGCAACGATTATATCCCTATTACCACTGATAGGTAGACTAACCTGTTCCTACTAAATTATCATAAGATATTACGAAATATATCATTTCATCACTCTTATATGCTTCCTTGTTTAAGAGCCTTTCAAAACAAATTTTATCAAACTTGAGTATCAGAGTGCCACCAGAAGCATCCTCCTGGTGGTCTTAAATAGTTTCATGATACTATTATCTCGAAAAAGCATGAGACATCTCAAAAAGCTATCCATGCTCATGGATGATGTTTTTTCTCTACCACCAATCCAAACTTTTAAACACAAGTATATAACTCGCATCTCACCCTTATTGAAAATTTAATTTAGCTGTAATAGAACGATATTAGTAATCAATGATATCTAACTTGACAAAAAGTATTATATTTAACAAGTATCATTAATGAACTCTATACTTTGAAGCATATTTCAATAATTAGAGTAAATTAGAATCTTGTTACTACTCGAGTTCATCCATTTGAAAAACCATTTACTATAAAATTAAAGTGTTTAAACCATTTAATCAACTAGTAATTCACTAAAATCTGAATTCAAAATCTTCACATAACAATTAGTTTCCTATAGATAATAAAAATATTAAGTAAATAAGGAACTCAAAATATTAATAAACAAATATAAAGAAACATCCAATTCACATTTTACTAGTATCACCTTTTTTTAAAACATATATCAATTCAAAGAAGATAAAGTATAAAAATTCAACAAACTATATAATAGCACCTCATTGTATAAAGAATAAAAAATAAATCATAATTAACTATATGTAATATGTTATAATAAAAAAGAATAAATCTAAATTTATTCAATTAACCATAAGATAGAAAATAAAACAATAAAATAAATTATTTATACAATGTCGTAATCTATATCAGTATATATATAAATTACATAGTCCTCCATTCATAATATAAAATCGCATGTCCCTTCTCTTCCTAATATCAAACCCTAGCCCTCACTTTTTTTCATCTATACCTAGCACATTACACACACAAAAACATCTATAAATTGTACTTAAATTTCCTATGTAGTATCATCATTTTATAATGATTACGTGTCCTCTTTTCAGAGTTACTTCTCTTTCTTTCCTTCTATC
The DNA here is from genome assembly GCA_029959085.1 of Nemophila menziesii. Lineage (NCBI taxonomy): Eukaryota > Viridiplantae > Streptophyta > Magnoliopsida > Boraginales > Hydrophyllaceae > Nemophila > Nemophila menziesii. The sequence goes on from JARWIR010000071.1 coordinate 207,061, forward strand.
TTTTCATCTTGAAGTCAAGTGCGTTTTTCTTTCAGATAGTTGACTATTTCATTTCAATAGAAGATTTTTGTACATATTAATTTTTTTAATTAATTTTTCTATTGTCTTTTCAATGGCTTATCGCTTCTCCTTTATAATGGATATACTCTCTTTCATTACTTCAAATATTTCTAAGAGTAATGATATTTGTCAATTTTATTATCTTCACCCTTTTCTCACCTCTTACATGATAGATTGTATGGCATGACATGTAAGAAATAAAATAATTAAGGAAATATTTAATTAAAGGAATAAAAAAGTTAATTAAGATAAGTAAATAAATTACTTATATGCCATGCAATCTTGCCATGTCGGAGGTGACAAAAGGGTGAAGGGAATAGGAGATGTCACATATCATTACTCTATATCTAATTGTTAGGAAGAATAATACGATTGTTATTTGTAAATTAGATTCTTTTTGTTTATTTTTCGATATATTTTCTCCTAACCCTTATTCGGTGTACATTAGTTTGAAAAACTCTTTCCTTAGAACTTGATGAGACATTTCATTTTTTATTTATTGGAATTATTTATATTGAAAATTTTAGTTGGATATTCCTGGTTATCATGGAAGAAAATTTACAAAAAATCAAAGTTGCTATATATTTCTAGGAAAATTTTAATTTATAATCCTTGATACATTTCATTTGTATTTTCTGTTCGAATTGGTATGTGATATTTAAGCCTGTATTTTGAATTTATGATTATTTTCTCCCTTTTTATTTTTTCATTATGTTATAGTGTTGACTTCTTGTGTCAGAACATGTGGCAAACGTGGCATTATAGTTATTTATCAATATCAATAATACAGTGACACGTGAAATTAACATCAATAATGTAATGCAAATTAAAAAAATTAACATTGTCAAAGAAATTAAAAAATAAGGGACTAAAAGGTTTAATTTTCAAGATAAGGGGCTAAGTGTTAAAAAGTGAATCCTTTTTTATATTTTATTTTCACCCCTAAAGTTTAATTTTGCAAAAATACATTATGGTCTTCCAGTTTTCAGAATGTTGACTTGGTCCCCCAATTTTTCAGTTTAAATATGAAAGCTTTAATTTATTTTTGTCTATATGTTTTTGTTGTTTATATAATATAATATAGGTTATTTTTGTCCAATATATAGACGTATATTGCACTTCTAATTCCAGAAATGATAAAATCTGACTTGTGGCGCCTCCCCGTTTTTATCTCCTGTAGGTAAATAAGTTTTTTAGGACTAAATATATAATTGTGTTTTAATTTTTCATTAGTTTTATTTAATGAGCTATGGGAAAATTTCCAAAACTCAGATTTTGAGGTTTGGGAGCGAACTCAAGATATCTTAAGAGGATAAAAAAGATAGTGCTTTTTTCGAGGTAGTGGAAAAGGCTGTAGGGGTTTATTGAGCATTAACCCAAAAGTTTACACTATATGCCAATTTTTTAAAAAATATTCCTACCATCATACCCATTTTTGTTTCTTCTTTACTATATATATCAATTTATTTCCCAGTTTTTTAAACCCTACAAATATGTATTTCTAATCTATCTTCTCCACTCACAATATCATTTCCTTCTCTCTTTTATTTCTTATCTTTGTTCTTTCTTTTCTCTGTTTAAAACCTCAAATCCCTCTTTCATCTCTCCATTTCCGAAGATCACATCCCTCTTTTAAACCTTCCATTTTCGAAGCTAGCTGAAGATGTTATTTTTCGAGCTTATCCTTTTTCTTTCGCAAGCCATGGATGGAAAATGGAAGCCCTGTTCTTTAGGTTGAGCAAGGAAGTTGTATTTTCGAAGCTCGGACATTTGATAGATCCATTTCCTAAACAACCTCATGAGCAAAACGAAGTTAAGGTAGAACGTATCTACATCAACGACTACCATGGTGTAAAGCTCTTTTTTTGAAACTCCGTCTTCCAACTCCAGCCTTCAAATTATCCATGGCGTGAAGTTTCATTTTCAGAGCTCCGTGTTTTAGCTCCGGCCTTTAACAGATTCATGTACTGAACGAACTCACTAGCATAATAGAGTTAAGGCAGAATATATATCATTCAAAGTCAATACCAGATTAGAAAACCCATGAAAATTAGAAAACCATTACAAAAATTAAATATAAGTTTGGTAACATAGTTGATGAATCCCCTATATAACTAATATTATTGGACTCCTTTATAGGTTTTCTAATGGGCTTAACATATATTTATTGGGCTTAATGGGCTTGTCTTAATATGCCAGGTTCTAAATCTAGATGTGATTTTTGATTTAGTAGGCTATGGACAAAAAAGGAGTACAGGTTAATTTTTCTTTTATCATAGCGTTGGTTTTTGCTTGATTGATTTTTTAGTTATGTTTATACGGTAGTACATTTACTGACACACTACACTACGTAACGGAAATTCCAGAGTTGTGCTCATTACCTAAGATTTATGTGACGTTGGGTTAGGAGATTCCCCTTCTTTGAGATTAATTAATTTATTTTAGATTTGATATTGCGTGACACAATAAAAAAAATTCAAATTGCCCTATTGGTCCCTGTATTACATATTATATTGTTATAGGCCATAAAGTATGCAAAAATTGTACTATAGGCCTTGATATTAGTATTTACAATTAATTACCCTACAAGTCCGTATATTATACAAAAGACAAATTATTCATATGAGTATAATGAAATGATACCCAATAAAATTACAGGATTAAATACTCATGTTTTGAATATGGAAGCTCTATACATGTGAAGGACGTTATTTCTTCCAAGAACTGTATTATTCTTATATTTGGTGATGCTTTAGCCTTCATTCAAAACCGTGTAGTGGTTACCTCAAAAAATGATGGTTAAGAGATTCAAAAGGAAATGTGTTCATTTGCTGTGTCCTTAGAACAATATGTAATATTTCATTAACGTGTAGATATCAATTACCTAGTTGAAAAACTGATAATAGATTCGCCTCTCTCTTTCTATGGTGATAGGTTGATTGTCCAAAGACTGGAAGAACATGGAAAAATTAATTGGCAGAGTGCAGAAATAAACCGAGATGAGAAAATATTTAAACGTGCTTTGGTTAATAAGATGGGCTCTGGGCAGCTGAGTGGCAGTGATGGATTAGAGCTTAATAGTGACCTGGACTTCAGTGGACTGTCATTTTTTTCTCAACTGCCTCAGGAAGCTGCTATGGAAATCCCTCAAACTCCGCAATTTCCAGTTCAGGTACCTGTTAATACTTCTACAGATGAGATAACAGTAGATGTTCCTGAGCCTATGGAGGGTGTCACATACACTGCATATGGAATGTTTATTCCTAATCCACCTGTGAAGCGGGGAATTTCTTGAATGCCGCCTCCATCAGATCAAAACAAAAGATTTCTTTAATGAAGCATGTTGATTTTAGAACTTACTATTAATTAGTTAATAATTAATATTCCTATTACATTTCTTCAACCTTTGTTTGTAATATTAGTAATTAATTATTATATCCTACTGTATTTCCGGATCTTTGTTGTTTTGTTTTAAATGTTTGGATTAGTATTATTACAAAACTTTTTTAGTCTATTTAAAATGTTGGATTAGTTTTTATCTTTATGTAAATAGTTAGTATAACTTTTATGCTCAACAAAGTAGTCTCTTTTACTAATACCAACTTTGACTTTTTGCTTGTAATGAATGTGAGAATAACATATATTAATTGTAGAGGAAGATTGAGAATTAGTTAACAATCAATGGGTGTCCATGGCTCAATTACTTTGAAGGAGTTCTTGAACATTGTTAGCGGAAAGTTGATTGATGACGAAAAATATTAAATCTTTCTTTAACAAAAGTTAATTTCGTAATTTTGTTAGTAAAGACTATCTCACTTTCTTCTAATATTATTTTATTTATTTAAATAATATTACTTTATCATTTTATTATTTGGTTTTTTTAAAAGACTAATTTTAGTCCAGATTTGCACATATAAAGCTTTTCAATCCAAAGACTCTGACCCCAAATGTCCAATTTTTTTGGGCTTTTTAATCCAATGTTAGGTCTTAGTTTAGTCTTGTTCATCCCACATGTGTTAGTCCATATATGACTATTTTCATTTCCGGATCACATGTAAATAATAATATTTAAGATTGTTTACTTGTGAACCATCATAAAATAATTTGGCTCTTCCCAATACCAAAGGTGCTTTATGAATTAATTAGGATGGAACCCCATGATCTCACTAAACCACACAAAATTCTAAAATCAAGTCACATGATTTTAGAGTCTCACTTTTGTTATTATTACGTACTTAATTTTGAGTTTATGGTTGTATATGTGATTATACATAATGTTCATCTGAATTCATAAACTTTTCACTACCGTTGTGCAATCCAGGTTTTTAGCAGATTGTAGACATTATTATGCTTATATGTGGTCATGTTTCTTTAGGTATTCTTTATATAGTTCTGACATAACATCAATACTATGTATATGTATTAAAGGCAACTATAGGGGAACTCAAATCCTCTTCCCAACATTTAATAAGTCTACAATTACTTATGGAGATATTTTTTTTGTTTGAAATATTTGAAGAAAAGGCAATACATGAGCCAGACTGCATAAACTACATAATTATAGTAGTAAAATAAGAGGGAAAACAAAAACTATGTGACACTAACCTAAAAAAATGAGCTCCTATGATCCTATTTTGAAATTTTGTCTTCTCCCCGATTAAATTTAAGTGAATAGTCAAAGTATTACGTGAATTGGACTGCAAATACCACATAATCATAGTTAGTTAAAAACAAGGGGGAAAACAACTATACGACACTTACCTAAATCAATAGTCTAAGTATTACTCACGAGTATGCGGTTTGGAGAGAAATACAGTCTCAAGATCATTAAATATCACTTAATAGATATGTTCTCGATCACAACCCTGGATCTCGACCTGGCTAACGGTCCCACCGGTCTAGTTTGTATCGATTTTAGCGAGTTTTTTCTTATCGTTTTGGCCTAATTTAACGTTCTTAGCCTTACCGGTTCAATATAGTTTGGTTCCTTTTTACCTATAAGGTTAAAATAGACCGTTACCATGTACCTTGTATTCTAGTTCTTACCGGATTCGGTCTACTTCCATAGAGGTTCTAGACTTGTCCTAGCGGTATTCTTTTTTTTCAAAGGTCCCTATATTATGCAAAAAGTGAATATAGATCCCTATATTATGAAAAAAATGAACTATGTCCTTGTATTATGTAAAAATATCCTATATTATGCAAAAATGAACTATAAATCCACGAATTATGCAATATATCCTACATTTTATTTGAGTTAATTTCACTACAGATCCCCAAATTACACTATATGTCCCTATATTATGCAAAACCAGCATATAATATAGGTCTCTATATTAAACGGTAATAGGTCTCTATATTATGCAAAAAGTTCACCATATGCCCCTGTATAATGCCTAAGGTCCCTATATTCTGCAACAAGTGCACTATAGATCCTTATATTACGCAAAAAGTGCACCATAGTTTTACGGTTTATCGGTTCGGACCGGTTCTTAGCCATATATAATTATTTTATTTTTAAAACCGGGCCAATTAGAATTCACGGTCCAGATCGGTTCGTGTATACACCGTGGCTTCTATTCCAGTCTTAGAACTGGTAATCCAGTTCGGTCCGGTATGGATACACACCAGACCGTTTGCCACCTTGAACTGAATCAGCAACGTACATATAGAAGGTACACGTGGGAATAAATGGAAAAATTAAACTGGACAAGATACAATTAAAATGAAAATATTCAGCCAATAGTAATATTTAATTGATATACTTGATAGACGCAAGAAACAAAAATCTCATTGGGCTTTAATTATCAATCTAAAATTTTCCATATCCAGAAGTAGTGAGTTGTTTATTCTACAATTGATTAATATAGGTCTTTGTTTAGGAAGTTGAAGATTGGGAACTCGAGACGTACTACCATGGCCTTACTAATGACAGATAGGTCGCTATTCTCACTCGATGGAAAGATTGAGGACGTTCTCATTAAGGCATGTAATTTTATTATTTTTTGCAATTTTGTTATTCTTGACTACGACGCAGAAAAGAATGTACCAATAATTTTGGGGCGACCATTCTTAGCCATGGGGCGTAATTTGATTGATATAGAGAATGGTGAATTGATCATGTGAGTGCAAGACTAGGAGATTAAATTCAATGTGTTAAAGGCGATGAAGTTCCCCCGATATATTGTTTCCGCTTGGGCATCGTTGATCATGTAGTGAAAGAGCCAACCAAGGTTGTGGTGACCATAAGGTCAAAGGAGATAGAGATAAGAAAGAAAACACCTAATAAAGCTCCTCCGAATCTTATAGGGAACCCACACCTTGCCCAGTCGAATAAGAGCAAGAAGTGTGCTAAGAAGGTTCCAAGAGAGAGAGAGAGTAGTTTTTGGTAGGAGATGAGTTAGAAATGAAAGATTATGATCCCCCAAACAAATCCCACAAGAAAAAGAGTTTTTGGAGTGGACAATTCACGTTCACTAGATTTTTTTGAGAAGTTAGTTAAAGTGAAAGCGAAGAAAAAATGTAAATTCTGCTTGGAAAATGTTTATAGTCTCACTCACTGTTGGGAAGGCTATGTTAGAAAGAAATAATCTTGAGGTAACATGTCAAACATTAAAGACTTTAAACAAAACTACTTGTGGGAGATATTCCATGTTTCAATTGTTTTATTACTTGAAAATTCAAGATTGTAATGTATTAGTATATTATCTATGTGTTTTAGTGTATACTGGAGTTAATGAGAAAGATAGCAGGTGTTTTTGATATTTAGGTAAGTAGAATAATGAGTTTGGGTTGATAAAGATTGAAAAATCCGTGGTCATAGCAGGTTGAGCCGTATACCGGCCCCAAGGGGAGGTATACCGCACCCCATAACACTATCCTGACCACTACCCCACGGTAAAAAAGTCAGAATACTCATTGCTCGAGCGGTATACCGCGCCCTTTGGACTATATACCATTTGCATATGGACCGTGGTGACTAGTACGACATGGTTTCAAATATACAGATTCTTCATAGGAGCTAAGCAGTAATACCGTGCCCTATGGGCGATATACCGTTGCACAACATTCAGTCACGATGAGTGGGCCATGGTAAAAGAGTTAGAAGCTTATCTCCTGGGATTGGTAAGTCATATGATCCACATAATGCACAAAGTGGGTCCAATTCTAAGTAAATCATACAATCCTTTGTCTTGAGTTTTTCCTTTAATCAATCCAAACAATAATGACATGTATAGGAGTAACCCAAGCCCCAAATTATATTAGCTCAAGAATTCACATAAGATCATTGACGAAACAAGTAATAAGTTTTCTTTTATAAATAATAGTCATCACTATATAACTCATGAATAATTGGATGATAGGTTGCCCGAGGATAACCACCGAATAAAAATGCACTTTATACCATCCACCCAAAGTGACCCCCAATCAGCTCCTTAGGCTCCCAAATATTCTTCAACAATGGGGAATCCAATTTTCTCGGTTTCCATTCCCAAAATTAAGACTTGTGAAGATATTCCCCATTGATCCATTTAATCCAAAAGAATCATTCTTTGCACGTATCTTTCAAAGCATCTTAACTAATAATGCTTTCTTCCAAGAAAAAAACTGTTTCAAACCAAGACCACCCTCCTCTTTCGCATTCACAAATTTTTGTCCAGTTGATTTGTGGAGGCTTCCAATCGCAAATAAATTCCTACAGATGCTTATGAATTGATCTCAAACACCAATATGAACCGTAAATATAGTGAACCAAATTAAAATAACCCCTTTGAGAAACAATCTAATAATTTCCAATATTCCCAAAAAATAAATGGATAATTCATTATAAAATCTTACAAACCTTTCTAATTTGACAAAAAGAGGTTTCTAATCTATTGAAAGAAAAACCGAAAAACCAAAAGGTACTCCGAAATATAAAACAAGCATCTCTCCTTAATCTAAGAGTGTAGTTTCCAAGATATTACCTAGCTCTTCACTTTTGACCCCTACATAATAAATCTTCGAATTTGTCACATTCAAATGAAGACCCAAACATTCACCAAAACTCTTCAATCCATAAGCATCTTGACATAAATGATCTCCTATGGAAAGAAGCATTAAATAATCGGCGAAGGAAAGATGAGTAATTTCCATTTTTTTACACTTGGGGTGATACTTGAAACCTTGATTGTATTCTTTTTCAAAATTCTCAAAAGATATTCAAGACAAAGAATAAAGAGATAAGGATAAAAGACTCACTTAAAAAAGCCAACAGTTACAAGAGATTGCCTTCTTTTTTTCTTTTCATTGAACAAGAATTGTTTTTATATCCGACTCTATTAGTTCCACTATTCTGTATTTTATTAATTTGGTGTTTTTTCATAGGCATGCCATATTTGTGAGGCAAATAGGTCTATCAACTGTAAACAGTCGGGTATATGGGATAATATGCATGTTGTGGAAGCTATGTGGTGTTACGGAAATAATGATTTCAGGATCTTTATGGCAACATGGTCTGGAGTCAATTTACAAACAATACGATTTAAGATTCAAGAATAAGGTAGACAAATGAGTAGTTACTACTAAATCTGAAAAGCTAAGTTTTTAATTTATTAGATGATAGTATTAGAAGAGATTGACATGTAGTGTAAGTGGATCAGTTGCGGGGATATGTTAGTCCTTGAACAGAATATGTACAAAGTTTTGTTAAGTTGCCTTATTGGAAAACGTTGAAAATTTAAAGGGTTATTTCTAACACCCATAAAAGTCAAGGATGTTAAATTAAAAAGCCTAAATTTGGCAAGCAAAAAGAAATAAAAACAGTGAATTGGTTGTTATTACTGTTCTCAAAAGTCAGTGACAAGGAATCTCGCATTTGACTTTCATTTTAATATTAAGAGTAAAGATATTTATCACTCCTTTTTTGTTCACCTTTATATCACCCTTTATGTATTACCTTTTGTGGCATTAAATCAAAGAGAGAGAGAAAATTAATTAGAAAAAAAACACTTGGATCTGTTTTTAAAACCTCCACATAAAAATTAATATAAGGGTGAATATAAAAAAGATGAAAAATATCATTACTCTAATTTTAATGATGATGAGTAAATGGGTCATTTGACCTTGACATTTAAAGTGGTCAATTAAAGATGAAATATTTTCTTTAATTGTGAAGAAAGTCTAATACTCTGCATCGCGTCGGGTCTGGGTCCACACAAAATTAATTTTTATATTTAACACCCAGCCGGGTGATATTATATGTCACTCACCACACTAAATGGTTTTCATAGCATAAAAGTACTCTCATACCTCAGAGCTATATTACTATTTTCTCCAGATCTGAGTCCATGAAGTCTCCTAACTTTTCAGAAGGTATGCAATGTGAGCAAGCATATCGTCGTGCTAAACGGAAAGTGCCCGTTAAAGGCAAGCCGTGGACAAGAGAGGAGCACAGGTTACTTCTCCTTTTATCATATCCTTTTTTTTTAATTTACTTGATCAATTATTTTCAGCTATATTTAGGTGGTGGATCCTTTACTAAGTGCACTATATAACATGAATTCCCACACATTGCTTATTTCATAGTATATCAGATTTGGTATCGCTTGACTAAAATTATTTAAGTTTAAACAAATTCTATCATTTAATCACTGGTACACGGGCAAAGCGTGGATTCCTAGTGAATTTCACTATAGGTCCATTTATTATGTACATTTTTTTATTATAGGCCCTATATTATGAAAAAATTGTACTATATGTCTATATATTATTATTTTTAATTACTTACCCTATAAAACCCAGTATTATATAAAAATCCCTATATTTTGTTATAGAAAAAGTAAAATAACCATATAAATAAAACAAATAAAAGCGGTATAAGATAAAAATTTAAAAGTTAGGGGGCTACGTAAAGATTCTTAACCTTGCTTCACCATTGGGTAGAACTATTCAAAGATCATACTTCCAGATAATTAAAAGACATTGCCCATGAATTGTTCTTTAATATTTTTTCTTCACTAGTATAGCAGTTTAATTGTTGATTAAATACTCTGATATACTACTCGACATGATTTTCTTTTCGGAACATGCTACTGTCGCCTATAAAATTTCCACGATGACATTTAATGGTCTGCAGCTCACTTTTTCTTGTAAAATAAAGCTTTCCCTATCTCTAATTCTACATCTGAAATTTATGACAATGTTTATTCATATAATCTGACAATAATTTCTCCTTTCTCTGTTGTGGTAGTCTGTTTATCCAGGGACTGGCAATACATGGAAAAGGTCATTGGAGTAGCATTTCGAGGAACCATGTTACGACCAGAACACCAACACAGGTGGCCAGTCACGCGCAAAAATATTTTCAGCGCATCAACAGTGATAAACCAAAGAAAAGATGTAGTATCAATGATAATAATTGTTCCACATCCATTAGAGACACATCCCTATTTTTCACTGGGAAGCTGAATGACGCAAATTTAGTAATTTTAGAATCTCAACCATCAATTATGCAAATGCCTTTTAGTGCGGCAACTTCAGTAGGTCCAACTGATATCACAAATGATTTATGGGTTTCAGCTCATAAAATGGAATCCATTGAAGGCACATCTACTCCTCAAAAAAGTTCAACAAGAGGAATTGATATTAATGAACTTTTTGATCTTGCGCTGACAGATATGATGATCTATGGGAAGAAGAGTGGACCTTGTCAGCTCACTAGCGATGAAACATATGAACTAATGCCATTCATTGCAGAACCAACTCACATAGCTTCTATAGGTACGTCTCCTGAGTTACTACCTTTCCCTGAGCAATTGCCATCTTTCACACAGATGATTCCCCCTGAGTCAACAACACAAAATTCATTTGGGTACCTAGGGAATGTCACATCGTCTATCTATAATGGTTCTATTATGGAAAATCCTCAAAATCTTCAATATCCAGATCAGGTGCTTGTCAATACTTCCAAAGAAGATATGAGACTGTCTGTTTCTACGTCATAAGGTATTTTAATTCCTAATTCCTCTGTGAAACGCGGCTAGAGCGTTGTTTGTTACCTGATGAAATTTGATGTTGTAATTTATGCATGTTGTTAGTGTAATATGGGTTGTAATTGTAAGGATTTTTGTTGCAGTAAGTGTAGTGTTTTTGGTGACTATGTGATTGTTTTTTATGTAAGCAATTGTAATTTCAATTGAATTGTTTATGTGAGTGGTGTTCTTCAGTTATTCACCTTGTGTTACTTAGAATTTTCTATTGTAAATCTAATTTGGGGATTTTAGAAGAAAAACAAATGGGTAATGCCTTTATCATTATGTATTGTGACAGTTTCACCCTTTATGATTACGTGTATTACAAATATAGCTCTTTAGGATATTTGTATAAGGAAAAAATATTCTCTAATCCTATCACGTGTTTATTACATTGCATTACATAGTACTTGTAGTCCTAGAAATTCAGCCGTAAACAACAAACGCTTGATTTGTTCGTTAAGATTCAGAAGATAAAATTGTTACACAACCATTACAAACTGAGACAATGAGTAACTTAACAGAAAGAGCCGTAATCCTGAACAACCTAACCGTCATCCAAATAAATAATTCCTCCATCTATACATCCCTCTAATATAACATTAGATTTATCATCCACTATTTCGATATGGCCATTCTTAGCTACAATTTCCATTTTCCGAGTGTTATTTCACTCTTCATTTTCATCTTCCAACTTTACACTATCCTCATGTATTTCTGCATAGTATATATTTGCAAGATTGTTATACCAAAGTCTCTTAGACGCTCTAAAAACACTTCGTCACTTTTCTTTTTTTTTTCCGCTAATAAAATTATGTGACCGAAGGATTATTGAAATTAGGTTTCTTAAAAAGATTTCAAACACTTTAGAATAGTAACAATCATTAAATCACAAAATTAACCACATCAATTTAATCTAGGAGTCAATCTCTTTATAATATAGAAGTTTCTAGATTTAGGAACATACTAATCTTTTTTCCTGACTTGTTTAATATTGATAACTCGAATAAAATAAAATACAACTACTAGTTTTTTATTTTAAAGTTCCCTTCTCGAGTACTCAAATGATTATTAGTGACAAAGCAAACTGAAAAATCTCAGTAAGAATAAAATGGAACTAATTTTAATCCATTTTGTGTGTTAAAAATGAGAAATGAAAAAGTGGTATGGAGAGTTAAAAAAATTGTAGGTGCACAATTATGTCCACAAATATTTTCTAGTAATACTATACCTATACCATTATCTAATTTAATATCTTAGCCCGTGTATCCATTTTTTTGCATTATATTCTTGAGTTCACAACATATTATATTGTCGGCCCGAGCCATAGGCAAAATACGCCTCCCTTCTCTCAAAATTTTTACGTTTTCTCAATCTTTCTTAAAATTGATTATAAAAATATTTACAAAAAAAACCAAAAAACTTACAAATATAATTATTCAAAGTTTCTATTTTTTAATGAGCATGTCAAATTAAGATATTTAATTGAGCTCGTAATTAAATCCAATTCGTTTGACGAGTTAAACATGATTGCGTTAAATCGATATCAATAAAATGAATTTAAAAAAATCAACACTAAAACCGGTAATAGAATTCTAAATTTTTCTATTTTTTTATAAAATAAATAAATAAATAAGGGTACCGACCCTGAAACCACAAATGCATATATCACTATTATACACTGTAAACCCAATGAATAGTTCTAAAATCAGGGGAGGAGATAGTAAATGGAAAATATTCTCAATGAAGAACTAACCAACACACGAAGATAGTTAAGAAAATAAATGTGTAATATTTTGAAAATAAAGCTATGATAAAAAACTAACAAAAATGAGAAAATTTTAGAAATACTAAGCATGTAGTATGAGTAGTTTAGGCTAATAAAAAATATAAAATCAATGAAACAAACATATAAAATGCACAAAAGTAACTAGTAAGGAAGAAGAAAAACATTCAATTTTTGAATGGTTCAACTCAAGTTTGATTAGTCCACAAACTAAGTTCTTATTATACACTTAGAATTTTAAAATCACATTCACTATTACTCTCATGTATCTTAAATGGGAACACACAACCATTTACAATCTTTTTATAACCCTTAAATGGATCCCTTCAACATATTAAACAAAGTCTACAATCTACGCCTAAGATCTTCTTTTTTATCTCTACTACTAGGAAAACTTAATTATTTTCTAGAGACAAGAAAACAATCCAAAACTATTGTTTGTCGATTCTAATCCAATCTACTAGATATAAGTAGATTTGAAAGTGTATCAGTTATAAAAAGCAACATATATATAAGTATGATGAAAATTGGTTGCTAATAAGCTCTCTCTGAAAAATTTTCTTGATATATTTGACTAATGAAGAATGTGAGAGACGATTTTACACAAGTGGGTATCCTTGTATGTAAAAATAAACATGGATCCCAAGTTTTTCTCTCTTGGATCTTGAATTTGAACTTTCCTTACTTTTGTTAATTGTTTAGCCAAGACTAGTTCTCTGTATTTCAAAGGGTAGATATGTTAAAAAATGGTTATAATTTGTGCACGATGTGTAATTGTATATATTTTAGGTATCTGGTGTCTCTTTTAGTAAAAAATATTTCATAAGTTTAACTCATAGATCTGAGCATGACTGCTTGGTGGTCCGAGATCCCCTTTTATCGACCTTTCCGAGTGATGAAATTTGTTTGTCCGAGGATGTTGGTTTCGAAGGCCGGACCTTTCACTTTAGATGAATTTATATGAGACAATTCGTCAATCCGCTGTTATACATTGTTAGAAGATTGGTGGAATGATCTTGGCTAAATAAAATTCTGATGGAATTTGGCAATTCCCATCTTCTCACCGAATGTCCAATAATATGTCTTTTACATATGATTATTATGCACACATTAGTTGTTTGTTCATTATTCCTTTTGGAGATGGGCAGAATTCTTTTGCATTTTTGCTTACTTTCTATGATTTTTCTTCTAACAACCAATCAAAATAATCCTTGGGCTAACACACTGAAGATTAATTGTTGTATATTTCCATATTTAAGCAAGCTACATGTTATATCATAATCAAAAAATATAATTGGAAGTCTAGAAATTCGTAAGATCTTAGTGGATTAAATACAAACGTGAAATACTACTACATGCAACAAATATGAGACCCAAATTACACTTTTAATTATAAACAAAACAAATAAACTAAAGGGTATCATAATAATTAAATAAAAACTTTCAAATCTATCATTCATATACTCTTTATATTTTCTTGTATTCAATCCCATGAAAACATCAATAACCATATGTTCTTCCTAGGTTTTAAGGTTGTTTCCTTCTTTTTTGAAATATCACAAAAGATGTGATAGTCCACATTGTATATAAATTATATATACATAATATATATATATATATATATATTAGAATTATTCTACCTTATAATCCAGATGGCGTGTAAACAAATGTGATCCCAACCATTTAGGTGTCTTTTGTAACTTTCTATTCTATTATTGGAATTTTTATTTAATGTTAGCCTTTAAAATGTAAAAATAAAAATAGTTAGACATACTTTTGTTATATATCTCGATTTTTAAGATATTCTTTTACTTGAAAATCCAGACCTTTATACAAAATAACATATTGCTTTAAATTTTAATCTGGCATGTGATATGCCAATTAGCTTAATATTGTTTCTAATGTTCTGTCCAAAAAATAGACAGTTTAAATGTATCGAATACTTTTTGCATGATCTCACTCTCAAGTTTTGGATCTATAGTAGCATTTTTTTGCATTACATATAACACTATTAAATCATTTACATATCCCCATGAGATAATTTGACTACCTTCGTATATAAAAAAAGTTAGACTGGTTTTCTCTTATATTTTCTTCTACTCATCCACCAAATCTTTCTTTATTTGGTTTCCTCTTTTATTTTCCATTATATTTCTACTATTAGGCAGTAGATTACTTGCATTGATGGTGTGTCAGTGATTATCTTCCAATAACACGTATCGTGTCTTTTATTATTAATCGATGCTCTTTCTCTTTCATATTTATATGCCCTACCTTTTTGGATGTCATTCTTTTTTTGCAATCATTGCTTGCTAATCAAAATATTTATTTTCTTCTAATCATTCCATTATTGTGCAAAATCTACACCCGATCTTGTTTACTTTTCTTTTTTCAAAACCAGAACTTTGTTTCCTAGGTCATTGTGTAAATAGTTAGGTTCTTGTTTTCTCATTTTCTATCTCATTTCGTAACCTATTTTCTTCATTTTTTCCATGTGTGACTCTTAATTTCCTTAAGAAGATATATCATAGAGAAAAGAATATATATGTGGTAATTCAATTTGAAAAAGTCGATATGATAGCAATTAGAAATTGTTTGTGTTTCTTTGTCATTCTATAAGGAGTTATCTCTGGGGTGAGAAATTTTTTTGAGTTATCAGATAATAAATTAGGTTCCTAAATGGCTTGGATAAGTATTTTATTAATATCATTTAGTTGAAAAAGTATTAGTTATCCCTACTTAGTGTGATGTATAAGTGTTTGATTAGATATATTTTCAGATAGTTTTTGGTAATTTTGAGAAACTTTTTTTTATGAAAAAACAATTGCCTTCGTATTGAATGTTGGTAGCTCTCATGCTTCTCCTTTGAGAGTAGTAGAAGGATGTAATGGAAATTAAATATTCTTAGAGGGAGGAGCGGTGAATGGGAACTATCTTACATAAAAACTAACCAATTAATAACGTATTCAGAAAGGATAAAGATGCGATCTTTTTTGGTTTTGTGGAAAAAAGTAAGGTGAAAATATAAAATATCTAATAAGTAGAATAGAAAATAAATTAAATACTTATGATGCAATATCGATAGATAAATGTAAACAATGTACATGAATATAGTAATCAAAGAACATGCATGAAAATAAAGAGTAAGGGAAAACGATAAAGACTCGGTTTTATGGTAGTTCGGGTCCTATGTGCTTAGTCCTCCACCTAAGATCCACGCACCCTTAATATTTCAAACTACTCCACTAGAACTCACGTATGTCATCAAGGTAAGCACAAGAATTTTCAAAACATCTTCAAAAAATCACTTTGAGGGAACCCTTGCGCTATATGTAACACAATTTAACGAAGCGACATTTTCCACTCAAAATATATTTTACTCTCTACCACTATGAAAACCAAGTCCTCTAGAGACAAAAAATGCATAACTATATAGTATGTAATTTATAATTGAATCTACTAAATCTACACTTCTAAATTAGTAGATATAAAGGTGCATGACCTAAACATAGCAACTCATGTGTATCTACTATAAAGGTTAGTTTCTAGTGAACAACCATTCAAAGGATTTGCTCTTCCGATTTCTCTTGATAATTTTTAAAAATGTAAATTATGAATATAAGCTCATCTTTACTAATTGAAAGTGAATTTGAAAGATATATATTATTATTGTATGTTACTAATTAAATGATAGACAATTGTGTCCCAAACAATACCATATTTTTATTCATAAATCTCATTCACATTCCAAATTACAAAAAAAAATATTAAAGATTCAAGGGTACCTTTTACCACATATAAAAAAATACGTGAGAGCTGCTTACATTTTTTTTACTTTAGATACCTTATTTATGTGATAATTTTGCACATATTAAAATGTGCAATGTATGTAATTTTAATTTATAAGTACGTGGCCAGAACCCTCAATTGAATATATTCTAATCATACATTTAAGAAATCAAAGACATAGATTATCATGTGTAAACACATACCTTTAGGTATTTTTAGTTCTCTGGGAACTATAAAATTATGATATAAAATGTAAATACATAAAGAGTTCCTTGCACATGGACATCGATATTTATGAATTGATTTATATGAGTTTGTAAAAATATATATTATAAAAATACATATTCCAAATCATGTGAAATGCATTAAAAGTTGAATTTTGGGAAAAGATCAGGGCGTTTCATCTAAAGGTCAGCAATAAAATATAAATGTACTAAAAAAAATATACATATGCATTTGGCTACAATATATTAAATTTCTTCATGGTTTATCCATAAATAACTAAACACTTATCCCGAACTTAAAAATCTTCTCTAAATTTTATTATGCAAAAACTTCAAAAAATATATATTTTAAACTATAGACTCTTTAAATAAATATACCTTGTGTTTCTCGAACTCATCTACATCTACAATAAAAATATGTGAATCACAATCAAAAAAATTACACAAATAATTCAAATATAAAAATATCGGCCGGATAGCATTCTCCAACAAATTTTAAATTCACGTCATATGAGTTTTTGTATCGTGTTCTACATTCACATAAATCTCAGTCCAGCGACATGTGTATCAATATCAACAAAAACACAATCAATACCCAAAATAAAGAAATAATTTCTATGATAAACATCTAAAAAAAACTGAATATCCAACATATTTTATAAATGTCATGGAGAACCGGCTAGTGAAAAAAAGTCACAAAATTATCCATCATAAACAAATTACAAATTTATATATTATAAAAAGGATAAAAGGCTCATTAAATACACAATAATTACAAGAGATTGTTTTATTATTTTATTTTTCATTTAATAGAAATTGTTTTTATAACCAGTCCTATTAAATTAATGATGCTTTCTAATAACAATAATTAAAACAGACTTTAAAGAAAATGAAAAAATTAGCATAAAGCATGAACAGAATGATAATTTATTTATGTATTTATGTGTACAAGCATCTTCATTTATTCTACCGCATTTCTGACGCAATGTGTACAATAATCTTCGTTATTCTACCTAAATTACGGATGCTATGTGTACATGCGTCTTCATTTATTCTACCCAAATTTCAGATCTTATGTGTACATGCGTCTTTCATTTATTCTACCATATTGTTGACTTTATGTGTACAAGTGTCTTTATTATTCTACCAAAATTGCCGACGCTATGTATACACACGTCTTTAATTATTCTACCCAAATTGCCAATGCTATGTGTACAAGAATCTTTATTTATTCTTACCCAATTGAAAACAATATGTGTATAAGTGTCTTCAATTATTTTACCCATAAGCCGACGCTTTGTGTATATAGGCGTCCATATTTATTCTACCCAATTGTCACATTATGTGTATAAGCATCCCAAAACCTATTAAAACATTTGTCAATGCTTTTGTAAAAAAATACTTCGTTATATAAATTCTTTAACTAACGGGTGTAGATATGCTTGTTAGTATACCTAAAAATGACTCGTGCATAGCCAATACGACTTATTGCATAAGCTAAATCTGGCGATGCGCCGATATCGAAGTTAAAGTCAAAAAATAGGGTCAACATTTCCTAGTATTTTTGTAGTTGTGTACTCCAGAACTTATGCATCTTAGTGATAACATCCATATTCTTCGACCAGTAGAGCAACTATCCTTTGAAATCTTTAAAGAGTTCCTTAATTACCTCACTAGTTATCGATTGGAGATGATGTTCTAACTTTAAATGCAAAGCTAAAAATAAACTGATTTGTTCCCTAAATTGATCAAATTCTTTACGATAGGCTTTAAAGAAAGAAAAAGAGAGTAGAAGTTTTTAATAGAACGATTTTTGAAGACTTATAGTAGCTAGAAGTATAGGGTATATTTGCGAGGCCATCCAATGTACGAAAATGTTAGACGAAATGGTTTTATTAAGCAAGATAAATTGGAAATATATATATATATATATTCTTATGAGTTAATATCATATAAAAATATGGTTTTTGAAAATTAGAAGTATAATGGGTATGAATGATATGATGATAATCTGAGATCAATACCTGAATGTTTCATTCTGAAATACTAGTTAGATTATTAAAATGATGTCACCTAAATTATGCACATTGTTGCACTACTATAGTTTTTCTATTAGTTCCACTATTATGTATTTTATTAATATGATGTTTTTTCAATAGGTATGCCATATTTGTGAGGCAAATAGGTCTATCAACTGTAAGTAGTCGGGTAAATGAGATGATATGTGTGTCTTGGAAGCTCTGTTATGGTGTTACGGAAATAATGAATTCTGGATCTTAATGACCGCATGGAGTGGAGTCTATTTACACATAGTACGATTTAAGATTCAAGAATTTAGGTAGACATATGAGTACTTACTAGTACATCTGAAAGCTAAGTTTTTAATATATTAGATGATAGTATTAAAAGATATTGGCAGGTAGTGTAAGTGCATTGGTTGCGGGGATATGTTAGTCTTAGAGCAGAATATGCAGAAAGTTTTGTTAAGTTGCCTTATTGGAAAACTTTGCAAATTTAAAGGGTTATTTCTAACTCCCACAAAAGTTAGTAAAAAGGAATCTCTCATTTTTTACTTTCCTTAAAATTTTAAGAGTAATGATATTTATCACCTTTTTTTGGTTTTTCTTTTTATCACCCTTTATATGTCACCTTATGTGGAACTAAATCAAAGAGAGAGAAAAAAAGGTAAATAGGTAAGAATAACACTTTGATTGGTTTTTTAAAATCTCCACATAGGAGGTGATATAAGGGTGAACCAAAAAGGGGTGACAAATATCGTTAGTCTAATTTTAATGACGATGAGTAAATGTGTCGTTTGACATTGACATTTAAAGTGATCTATTGAAGGTGAAATTTGTTCTTTAATTGTGAAGAAAGTCTAATATTGTGTGTCGCGTTGGGTCTATACACAAATAATTTTTACGTTTGACACCCAGCATGGTGATATTATTTGTCACTCACCACACCAAATGGTGTTCATATCATAAAAATACTCTCGTACCTCAGAGCTATATTACTATCTTTCTCCAGATCTATTTGAAAGTGTATCGGTTATAAAAAGCAACCTACAGATAAATATGTTGAAAATTGGTTGCTAATAAACTCTATTTTGAATAATTCTCTTGATATATTTGACTAATAAAGAATGAGAGACGGTTTTACACAAGTGGGTGTCCTTGTATGTAAAGATAAACATGGATCTCAAGTTTTTCTCTCTTGGATATTGAATTTGAACTTTCCTTTCTTTTGTCAATTGTCTAGCCAAGACCAGTTCTATTTATTTCAAAGAGTAGATAACTTAAAAAATGGTTATAATTTGTGCACAGCATGTTATTGTATATCTTTTAGGTATCTAGTGTCTGTTTTAGTAAAAAAAAATTCATAAGTTTAACACTAGATCTAAGCCTGACTGCTTGGTGCTACGAGATCCCTTTTTATAGAACTTTCTTAGTGATGAGATTCGTTTGTTAGAGGGTTTTGGTTTCGGAGGTCGAACCTTTTGTTGTGTTTTATTTGTATAAACCAGTAAAACATTATAGAAACTAATGCAGAAATAAAATAAAAGTAAATAAATAAATAACTTTACTTGTCGAGGCTCGGATTGGATCCGATGTCTTTAAGGTATTTAGGCCACGTACAGGTGTCTTATGTTTGCTGGCTTCAACCTCCAGGATACAACGACAAAACTATTCAAAAGAAACGGACACACGAATTCTTAAGAATTTCAACGAACTTAATAATGCCGCTTCTTTCTATCTCTCTCTTATAATTTTAATGCTTTGAAAAATGAATGAAGAAAATGGTTTAGTTGGCCAACTATTTATAGAAAATGAAAATGTGGCTTGCCGAAGGTTGTTATGATTCATTTTGGAGTTACTTTGTATTAATTTAAGATACAACGTTTACTAAAAGACCCAAAAACTTAGGCTTGGTCCAGATGGTATGAACCTAAGGCCCACAAGCCCAACAAAGTGATGGTCCAGGTTCATAACACACCTAAGGCCCAACAAAGGTATGAACCTAAGGCCCAAAACCCAAAAAGCTAATGGTCCAGGTTCAAACCCTACCAGACCACTTTTTTATTTCTTTCTTTGCTTTATAACAAAAATAAATAAGATAACATATATTGTTTTTTTTTCTTTTAATTTCTCCAAATTACATGACTCAATTTCTCATACAATTTCAAATGATTTTAACCAAATGAATATATTACGTTAATCTTTAAAACTTGAATAAACGTATTAATATCCGAATCATTTCATTAAATTGAGTCACCGACTAACATCGTAAACATAAGCAACACTTGGGTAGAATCACATTTGTCCAACAATCCCCACATGAATGGAAATTGACTAACCACCTTAAAAAATTATGCAAAAGAATTCTAAACACTTGAGAGAGAGCGAGAGAGAAGCATAGAAGAATACTACATCGAGAAAGGTAACTTTTGGCCTTGAACCTTCTGTAGTAAGAGCTATCAGATTTACTTGCTAACTAGTGAACTTGATGTCTTAAACTATTCAGCTTTTGTGTGAACCAAGACAGTAGAACTTACATAGTATAATTCCAAACATTATTTGGTTCTCACGGTTGTGTCCATTTACGGCCCTGGACAACTCCTGGTATTTCATGAATAACCGTCGGAGAATTTCGCCTTTAAAAATTCTCGTAGGGCGGCCCTACCCATGTTATTCATATAGGTGGTCTCTTTCGAGATTATTCTGCATTACTCTATCTTATGATATCGAAGATACAAGAACCATTAAAAGTTACACTTATCCTTCACTTTTTCAAGTAGCACTGTTTAATTTTGTCTTAGGAATGGTTTGGGGAGGTCTCCCCACAGTGCGTTGCACCAAGTTGCAGTTTCATGATTCCGTTTTCCCTTTGAACCTAGATTGTGGGATCTCCACTCTGCTAGGTAGGGTTCCCATCATGGCAACTCAGCTTTCGTAGGCTTAAGACCCATTCCCCTTGACAACACTCGCACTTTCTCTCTTTGTAGACTTTTGGTCAGTGGATCCGCTATATTATCATTTGATCGAACATAATCAACTGTGATAACTCCGTTTGAGAGCAGTTGACTAACGGTATTGTGTCTACGACGTATGTGTATAGACTTACCGTTATACATTTCGTTTAGTGCCCTACCAATGGCACTTTGACTATCTCAATGTATACAGATAGCTGACACGGGCTTTTGCCAATTAGGAATATCCTCTAAGAAATTTCGAAGCCACTCGGCTTCCTTAATAGCTTTTTCTAAAGCTATAAACTCAGATTCCATAGTGGATCTAGCTATGCACGTTTGATTAGTGGATTCCCAAGACACGGCTCCTCCTCATAACATGTAGATAAATCCACTTGTGGATTTTGAGTCGGTGAAGTAAGGTATCCAGTTTGCACCACTGTATCCTTCTAGTACAGTGTGATATCTTGTGTACAACAACCCTTCGTTCATAGTATATCTAAGACAACTTAGAACTCTTACAATAGCAATCCAGTGGTTCTTCCCTGAATTATGTGTAAACCTACTTAGCTTGCTTACTGCATGTGCTATATCTGGCCTAGTGCAATTTTTTAGGTACATGAGACTCCCAATAATCTGAGAGTACTCCAACCAGTTGATCATATCACTAGTGTTCTTAGCAAGATGTAAATTTTCATCAACAGGTGTCTTGGCAATATTTGTGTCGCCCTTACTAAATTTGTTTAATACTTTCTCAATATAGTGTGACTAATATACTATAATTCCTTCAGATGTTTGGAGAATCTTGATACCCAAAATAACATCCGCAAGGTCTAGATCTTTCATGTCAAACTTACTTGAAAGCATCCTTCTAGTGAATGTAATCATATCATTGTTACTTCCAATGATTAACATATCATCCACATATAAATAGACAATAACATATCCTGTCTCATTTCGTTTTAAATAAACGCTTTTCTCACATCCATTGATCTTGAAATCATTCGAGATCATGAATCTATCAAATTTGTCATGTCATTTCTTCGGTGCCTATTTTAAACCATATAAAGATTTAACAAGTTTACATACTTGGATCTCCTTCCCAGGAACTACATAACCCTCAGGTTGTTCCATATATATCTCTTCATTTAGTTCTCCATTTAGGAAAACTGTTTTTACATCCATTTGATGAATTTCGAGCTTGTATATTGAAGCTATAGCGATTAGCATTCGAATGGATGATATTCTCGTGACTGGAGAATAAGTATCAAAATAGTCAAGTCCTTATCTTTGACTATAACCTTTTCCAACAAGGCGAGCCTTGTATTTCTTAATAGACCCATCAGTCTTTATTTCTTCTTGAATATCCATTTGCATCCAAGTGGTTTATTCCTAGGACGGAGATACACTAGTTCCCACGTATGGTTTTGCATAATGGATTCTATCTCACTATTTACTGCTTCTTATAGTAAGAGGCGTCAGGGTTTGACACAACATCCTTGAATGTTCGTGGTTCGTCATTTAGCATGTAAGATAGAAAGTCAGGACCAAAAGATGTAGAGGTTCTCATCCGCTTACTTCTTCTTGTTCCTCATTCATTTGGCAATGATTCTTGATCTTGCTCTTCTTGATCTATATCACGTGCTCTTCTTGATCTATAGCACAACGTTACATATTAATAATAGGAGGAAAGGCAAAAATAGAAGCTCTGTCATTAGGAGTATTAGTAGATTGTTTATTTTGTTGTTTTAGCATATAAATCTCAATACTCACTATGAATATATATGTGTGTGTGTGTATAGTAGCGATCTTATCCCTATTACCACTTATAAGTAGAGTAAAGTGTTTCCACTAAATGATCGAAAATGGTACGCAATATATCATTTCAC
Source organism: Nemophila menziesii (assembly GCA_029959085.1). Lineage (NCBI taxonomy): Eukaryota > Viridiplantae > Streptophyta > Magnoliopsida > Boraginales > Hydrophyllaceae > Nemophila > Nemophila menziesii. Next base: position 230,790 of record JARWIR010000071.1, read on the forward strand.
CGTTCTTATAAGCTCCATCGTTTGAAAGTCTTATATAGCAAATTTACCATTAACTTGAGTATTATAGTTCCACCAAAGCATCTTCTCAGTGGTTTTAAATATTTTCTACTTGTGCAGAACACTACCATCTGGTAAAGGCCGAAAAGATCTTAAAAGGTTATCCATGCTCATGGGTGATGTTTTTAATTCTATAAACAATCCAAACTTGTAAACATAAGTGTATAACTCGCGTGTTATTCTTAATCAGAATGCAATTTAGCAATTAATGTTGTAAAACGACATTAATTATTATCAATATTTATTTTGATGCAAAATACTATATTTAAATAGTATCATTAGTGATAACAACTCTACTATCGGGACTTTCAACCATGTCCCAATGATTAAAGAATCTAAAAATCTTGTAACTACTCAAGTTCATTCATCTAGAAAACCATTAGTTTACATAATTTTAATTTTAATTCTACACATAATTTACTCTACTATATATGATAAACATATTAAACAAATTAAAGAATTCAAATTTTTGATAAACATGTATAAAATATATCTAAAACATATTTTACTTGTATATCATAAAAAAATCCTAAATATATGTTATTTTAACTAAGTTAAAGAATTACAATTCATCAAATTATTTGTGATAACAAAAATTTAATAGCGACTCCTATTATAAAAAATATAGAATTTTTTTCCCTCCAAGTATAGGTCAGTTTTCTAAATGATTTTGAACTTTTGAAATTTCCCAATTAGTCCTACAACTTTGCTTTTATCCTCCGGTTACTTGGAGGGAAGAGGACTTTTTTCAAAATTTAATCAAATAATATAAGTAAAATTATATTAAATAAAAGATAATTCAAAATTTATTCATATACACAAAATTATAGGAAAATAAAATTGATTTTTATCCAACGTATCTTGGAGACATCCCCTATAGACCCAAACGCCTCCCATCACATCTATCATTTTCTTGCCCATAAAAGGCACTATATATTTTATTATTTCTTTTTTTTCTCCTTAAAAAAACAGTTTGAGTTATGTGAAGTTTCCCAGAACTTAAATTTTGAGCTATGGAAAAATTTCCAAAACTCAGATTTTGAGGTTTGGGAGTGAACTCAATATATCTTAGGAGGATAGAATAGATAGTGCTTTTTTCGAGGTAGTGGACTAAGCTCTAAGGGTTTATTGAGAATTAACCCAAAATTTAACACTATATGCCAATTTTTTTTTAAAGATTTCCCTACCATTATACCCATTTTTGTTTCTTCTTTACTATATATATATCAATTTATTTCACAGATTTTTAAACCCTACAAATATGTCTTTCTGATCTATCTTCTCCACTCACAATAACATTTCCTTCTCTTTTTTCTTTCTTATCTCTGTTCTTTCTTCTCCCTGTTCTAAACCTCGCATCCCTCTTTCATCTCTCCATTTCCGAAGATCGCATCCCTCTTTCAAACCTTCAATTTTCGAAGCTAGTTGAAGATGTTATTGTTCGAGCTTATCCTTTTTCTTTCGCAAGCCATGGATGGAAAATGGAAGCTCTGTTTTTTAGGTTGATCAAGGAAGTTGTATTTTCGAAGCTCCGACCTTTAATAGATCCATTTCCTAAACGACCTCATGAGCAAAACGAAGTTAAGGTAGAACGTATCTCCATCAACGACTACCATGGTGTAAATCTCTTTTTTTGAAACTCCGTCTTCCAACTCTGGCCTTCAAATTATCCATGGCGTGAAGTTTCATTTTCAGAGCTCCGTGTTTTAGCTCTGGCCTTTAATAGATTCATGTCTTGAACGAACTAACTAGCATAACAGAGTTAAGGCAGAATATATATCATTCAAAGTAAATACAAGATTCGAAAACCCATAGAAAATTTAAAAACCATTACAAAAATTAAAAATTCATCAAATGATTAACCTAATTTATCAAAGGATTAAAGAAATATTTTTTTTAATTTTCTATAAGAAATAATAGAGATGGAGTAATGAAGAAAAGACGCCTTTGGTGAAAAGAGTAAGAAAGCAAATATAAGTTTGGTAACATGTTGATGAATCACCTATATAACTAATATTATTGGACTCCTTTATAGGTTTGCTAATGGGCTTAACATATATTTATTGGGCTTAATGGGCTTGTCTTAATATGCCAGTTTCTAAATCTAAATGTGATTTTTGTTTTATTTGAGTATTAAGTAGTCGTCTTCCAACCCTAACGCCGCCCCTTCTCTTCTGTAATGTCGAATCCCTTTCTTTTCTATTCTTCGATCTTCTCTTCTCTAAGTCAAGTGTGTTTATACTTTTAAGATCGTTGATCATTACATTTCAATGAAGAACCAATTCTGAACAGGTTTAATTTTATTTATTTATTTACTTTGTTCGTGGTAAGATAAAATCTGTTTGTTTTACAATTTGTTTGTTCTTTTAGTAGTGGTTGAATTAAATTAATTTTGTTCATTTGGCCCTTATCTTGTAAAAGTGACGATTAATCCCTTGTCTTTTGATTTTGTTATAACATTAGTCCTAATCTTGCAAATGTAACATATAAGTCCCTTATCTTTTTGTGACCACGTTAGTCTATTATGTTAGAAATTACACATTTAAGGTAATTTTTTATGTGTAATTTTTTACCAGTTGGGCAACTAACATTTTTTTTATCACCATCCGTCCTTGCATCAAATTTCATCGATTTCTTTACCCTCAAATCCACTTGGCAGCATGCATTTTCGTAATTATTAATAGTGAAAAATTTCAAAGGGTCTATTTGGGGAACATTTCCTTCCGTATAAACTTTTTCGTAATTATTCCTCTTTGTAATTTTTTTCATCTAAACTTTCTTCCTTGTTGTGTTTGTATGTTCAATTCATTACGAATTTTCATAATTTGTTTGTTTAATTTCTCTTTGCAATTATTTTTTTCCTCAGCTAAATTTTCTTCCTTGTTTTGTGTATGTTATATTCAATATGAATTTGCATAATTAGTTTGTGTCTATTGTTTTTAGTTGAAATATAAAATTGAGTTTCGGTGTATTTTAGCCGTTTCAGGTTAATTAGAGTTTAATCACTTGTTTAATTCTTATTAAGCACTTTAATTGATAGTATTTAGTCGTTTCTTTAGTGTTTTTTTACTTTATCTTGTGATTATGTTAATTATAATACAAGCGTGTATGTTAAAATTATGTACAATTGTTTTATATGGGCGACAGAGGAACTTAACGATTCGTGGTGGCAACCGAAAGGTGAGATACGACAAGGATTCATCATCCAACTCCAGTGATAAGGCTAAATTGTCAAATAATGTGTCGATCACACCACAACCAGTAGTAAGAAATTTATCTGGTATTGCTGGTTTGCTTGCAAGGAATTTCTGTATATTACCTGGAAATCAACCAATGGTAACTTCATCTTTTGCAATTAGGCCCCCTGCGAATTCTATTATGAGAGTTTTTAAGGCTAAACGGTATCTTGTTTACTCTAGACAGCTTGACTTGTGTGAAATAAAAATAAACTTTAATAACCTCTACTATTTCATGCAGAATTGATACTTTGGGTATCTTAATAAGGGTGAAAGATTTATTTGAAGGGCATCTGAACTTGATTCTAAAGTTCGATGCCTAAAGGTTATGAGATCACACTCGATGAGGAAGAAGCCAAACCAAAAGAAACACTCAAATTTAGTGAAGCAATAAGTTTTGTGAACCAGATAAAGTTATAGCCGGAACCCAAGCTGAAGTCGGAGCCTAAGCTGAAGCTGAGATAGCTGAACCTGAAACTTGATCTACTGTTGAAAAAACGATGGTATGTTTCTCCATATTAATAACTCATCTAGCCCATTGCGTTTACTTGTATTTGTTTGGTCTCTTATCTTGTTATTAAGTCCCTTTATATTTTGATTTTGTGATAACGTTAGTCCTTTTTTTGTGTATTTTCATTATGTTACATACATGTGGTTTTAGCAAAATGACACCTTTGAAGGTATTATAGTCATTTATCACATAAAGAAAATACAACAAAGACTAATTTTGTTACAGAAAAAAAAAAGAAATTAAGGGACAAAATTGTTAACAAGATAAATGACTAAATAGGTTATTTATCCATCTCCTTTTAAATACAAGAAAAAAGTCTTTTCATCTTGCTTCAAGCTAAATTTATGCGTGTGACGTATTTTTCCTTTTATTTTTATATCGTTAATGAAATACAATATTTATGTGCAGTTTGACATAAGGCAAAGGACTATGAGCCGCCCTGAGATGCAACAACACAACAACACAACAACAAGGATATTTATAAATAATATCCACTTAATAATGGTGTCTTAAAATTATTATTTACTTAGAATATATTTCCAACAAGGATAATAGTTGTATTTTTTAATATGTGTAAAATCTTAAGGAAACATTATTTGTGGAGGTGAACGAGTGTAATTAATAAGAATAAATTTATTGTTTGATTTTATTGAAAGAATAAAGTTGAATAGATGTATTTAGTATTTAGTTTTAAAAGATATCTTCAAAATTTATAACATTATATTAATTGGGATAAAATACACTTTTTATTTTAAGTAGGAATGACATGTTATATGTAAAAGTAATTTATAAAATTTTCAATTGTCCTATAAATAAAGATAATATAAGAAGAAAAAAATATCATGGAAATTTATTTTATAAACATTAAGCCCAACAAACTCGAACATCTCAATTTTGTCATTATTCACCGACCATATCATAAATTCACATTCAACTAAATCAAATTATTTAAGTAACTTTTATAAGTTTTTTTAAAAATTAAGTCTAATTGTATAAATAAACTAGTTCTTACATGCACCACATTATATGATGGAATAGGTGGAACGAGGTAGCTTGATGAGAAGCTTTCTGACAAAGTATAAAACTCCATAACCTAGAAAATAGTGAGTGAATGACAAACGCACATTATACTCACACATGCAATGAGAAAACAGTAAAATTATGAATCTAAGGTCACACCAAAGGGTTCAAAGAGTGATAGACAAACACTTATATTAATCAACTTAAGAAACAAATAAACTGACAAAATTAAATAACCAAGATCATAATATTCGAAAATACCTATAAACCTGAGCAAATATTACATATGAGACAAACCAAACAAGAACCATCATTCTAATCTATATGAGGGAACAAGGGGATAAACCACAGTTAGGCAACTAAAGGAACTCTAGACCTAAAGTCGAACAAATGATTTAACAGAAAATATAGGTACCACCAGAATACGAAAGTAGAGATAAATCAATTAAAAATTTATAAATACCCAAACAAAGACTATATAACTGCAATTCCAGTATGGAGTAAAAACCCATCAAAGACATCAAAGAAACCTAACAATTATTTCAAATAAATTACCCAAAACCCAATAAACCCTTGTATACCATGTCTAACTCCATAAAGATGGACTTGTAACATCATACTTCACGAGATGAGAGAGTTGAATCCTAAGGTAAAGGAGATTCTAAGGTAAAGAAGCATAAAATGCTCTGGAGAAGAACGTGTTGCAAATTTTATGTGCGTGTGTGTTTACTGTGTGTATAAGGAGAGAGGGGTTCATATTTAGATTGTATATGTATGGGATTATAAAAGGTTGTTAGTTGTGGTTATGGTTGCTAAAAATTTGATGAAAAATAGTTTATATACAAATGGACAATAGGTTATATACAAATGAGTTGTGCCCATTTTGTACGAATCAAACGTGTCTCGTATGAATGATATTCAAATATGGGATGCAGACCGCAGACTAACCCATCCAAATTTATATTAATATTATTCTAAATTCTTTAGGGAAAACCATTTGTTGCAAAGATTTTTTATAATTTATGAAATCAAGAAGAATCGTCTTACAGTTGGAAGCAAGGGCCAACCTCCAATCATTGATGTAAGGTATAGCGGTTTTTCCCCTTAAATAATTCTCATTATTCTATATCACGAAACTATATAGTAGGCTTATTTTATTCCCTCATTTGTTGATGTTAATGTCATTGCTTGGTGAATTATACATACATGATAAAACCGAATTATGTTATCTCATGACTCGGTTATCATGGGTGTTTTAGGAATTTTGTTTAGTGAGGGTACTTACATAAAAAATAATGGTAAAGGAAAATTCCCTATATAATCCCTAAACTATATCTCTTTAATCGGTTGGTTCTCAAAATTAAAAAGCTACCCAAACAGTTTTCGATTCCGTGAAAAATTCCATCCATTTTTTACCATTAAGTCCAGTGGCAAGATGTATTTTGAAATTATTAATAGATATAATTCCCCAAAAGTTCATGAGTTATATAACTATTACCGCTTTGGTCTTCAAACTTGTCAGCCACAGGGCAATTAGTTTCCTATAGATAATAAACATATTAAGGAAATAAAGAATTCAAAATATTTTTAAACAAATATGAAGGAACATCTAATTCACATTTTACTAGTATCACCTTTTTTTAAATATATATCAATTCAAAGAAGATAAAGTATCAAAATTCAATAAACTATATAATAACACCTCATTGTATAAAGAATAAAAAATAAATCATAATTAACTATATGTAATATGATATTATTGAAAAAGAATAAACCAAAATTTATTCAATTAACCATATGGTAGAAAGTAAAACAATAAAATAAATTATTTATACAATGTATGTAATCTATATCAGTATATATATAAATTACATCATCCTCTATTCATAATATAAAATCGCATGTCTCTTCCCTTCCTAATATCAAACCCTAGCCCCCACTTTTTTTCATCTATACCTAACACATTGCACACACAAAAACATCTATAAATTGTACTTAAATTTGCTAGTTAGTATCATCATTTTATAATGATTATGTGTCCTATTTTCAAAGTTACTTCTCTTTCTTTCCTTCGATCTTCTCATCTTCAAGTCAAGTGCGTTTTTCTTATAGATTGCTGACCATTTCATTTCAATAGAAGATTTTTGTACATATTAATTTTTCTATTGTATTTTCAATGGCTTATTGCTTCTCCTTTATAATGGATATACTCTATTTCATTACTTCTGATATTTCTAAGAGTATTGATATTTGTTACCCTTATTATCTTCACCCTTTTGTCACCTGGCAGATTGTATGGCATGACATGTAAGAAATAAAATAATTAAGGAAATATTTAATTAAAGAAATAAATTAATTAATTATATGCCATGCAATCTGCCATGTAGGAGATACAAAAGAGTGAAGGGAATAGGGGATGTCAACTATCATTAATCTATATCTAATTGCTAGGAAGAATAATACTATTGTTATTTGTCAATTTGATTTATTTTGTTTATTTTTCGATATATTTTCTCCTAACCCTTATTGGGTGTACATTAGTTTGAAAAACTCTTTGCTTGGAACTTGATTCGAAACATTTCATTTTTTATTTATTGGAATTATTTATATTGAAAATCTTAGTTGGATATTCCTGGTTATCATGGAAAAAAATTTACAAAAAAATCAAAGCCGATATATTTCTAGGAAAATTTTAATTTATAATCCTTGATACATTTCATTTGTATTTTCTATTGGAGTTGGTATGTGATATTTAAGACTGTATTTTGAATTTGTGACAATTTTCTCCCTTTTTTGTTTTTTCATTATGTTATAAGTGTTGTCTTCTTGTATTAGAACACGTGGCAAACGTGGCATTATAGTTATTTATCAATATCAATAATACAGTGACACGTGAAATTAACATCAATAATGTAATGCAAATAAAAAAACTTAACATTGTCAAGAAATTAAAAAATAAGGGACAGTGAATCCTCTTTTTATATTTTATTTTCACCCCTGAAGTTTAATTTTATAAAAAAAATATTTTGGTTATCTAGTTTTCAGAATGTTCACTTGGTCCCCCAATTTTTCAAGTTAAATCTGAAAGCTTTAATTTATTTTTGTCTATATGTTTTTGTTGTTTATGTAATATAATATAGGATATTTTTGTCCAATATATAGACTTATATTGCACTTCTAATTCCAAAAATGATAAAATCTCACTCGTGGCTCCTCCCCTTTTTTATCTCCTTTGGTAAATAAGTTTTTTAGCACTAAATTTATAATTGTGTTTTAATTTTTCTTTAGTTTTATTTAATGAAATAATTTTTGTATGTGCAGTTTGATTAGAGGCCGTGGATATTTGGGTTGTTTAGCTTCATCAGAATCTTCACTTGCTCCACCAAACTTTCAAATTTATTTTATTAAGTTTTATTACTATAATAAAATATGGATTTTGTTGTATAATATAGAGAATTATAATGTAACTAATTTAAATAAGTTCAATGTACATACTTATATTGAATTTTTATTATAATATAGCGACCATAAGTTTTTTAAAACATGCTCATTATTTATATCTCAATATTATAATAAGCATATTTTATTCTTATTTGTTGATGTTAATGACTTTTGCTGGGTGTACTATACATACATATCAAAGTAAATAATCAATTTTAAAGTCTAAATATCCGTTATTAGAGGTGTTTTAGAAATTTTATTTATTGAGGGTTCTCTTAATGTGATATGTCTTATGTTACAAGGAAGTTGAAGATTGTTGTTGGAACATTGTTGATTTTACTTATGGGTGGTTGGCCATATTCAATGGTGGTGCTTTTATGGAATTTACGATGTTTCAACTTATTGTATATATTAAATATTTTAGATTCATGATACCTTGTTTCTAAGCTCTACTTTTTACTATAATCTCTAGTTGTTTCAATTTATTTGATTATTTTAAACTAGTCTCATTATCATTGTCACAAAACAAAACAAACACCCAATATCTAGTATCTACAATACCAAAGTATAATACTTCGAATAGAAACTAAGCCTACAATGTAACACTAGAAAGTTAGGAAATGGCAAGTCTACATCCTATTGAAAACCTCATTTATCATAATCCATCAAAGTTTCGCAACCAAACATAAATTTAGGAGATAACTTCCGTGCTTTCAGAAAATCTTAGTGGTATTTTAAATGGTTTCCCTTCTGCGCGATCATAGACTTCAACTATTCCTAAAAGGTCTTCCCATATATCGTTCATCACAAACTTTTCTACAAGCTGATTTGTGAATATGGTTGAGATTCTTCTTCTAATACTTCTTCCAAGTTCAATCTATAATTTAACGTTCTAGATCTGTCCTTGTCATGTTAGGCTTTGAAACATGTAATAACATCTTCATGTTGTAGAAAATTCTTCCATTCACGTGAAAGTGAAAACATTTAATACAAACAATAATATATAAGAACTGTGTTGAGGGATTTAGCACGTACGGTGCCATTCCTTAATGGTTTTGAATGGTTTTAAGCATGATAATCTTCAGACTACCTTAATGGTATTTTGAATGGTTGATTATTTTTCTGTTGGTGCACCCCATCTAGTTCAATCTATTAAAAATTATTACCAATGCGAACAATTATATTTTCACCACCTCACACATCTATTATTTAACAGTAAGGTGATATGAGTAGTATGTAAATATCTTATATTCTTATTTTAGTCAAAAAATATCAAATATTATATTTTTCATCAATATTATATGGAAGGATATTTACACTAATTTCTAAATTTATCAAATTTGCTCTATATGTAAGTGTCTTTTGTCATATGGGAAGCAAATTTCCATGAATCTTTCATTTTTTTGGAGAGCAGAACTTGCTAAGATGCTATTAACAATGATGTTCAATCTCATTATTTTGTTATGGCCTTGATATCTCTTCTTATGGGTGCATATTTCTCTTATATATAGCATGAGTAAGGACAATCTTAATCATTTAAATGTTAGGTAAATTAACATGTGCTTTGTTTAATGTTTGACACATTGATTCCTTCTTTTAATCAAGTTCATTACTTCTTTCTAAAAATAGAAGGTCTGTCATTAGGAGTATTAGTAGATTGTTTATTTTGTTGTTTTAGCATATAAATCTCAATACTCACTATGGATATATATATATATATATATATATATATATATATATATATATATATGTTTAGTAGCGATCTTATGATCTTATCCCTATTACCACTTATAAGTAGAGTAAAGTGTTTCCACTAAATGATCGAAAATGATACAAAGTATACCATTTCATCGTTCTTATAAGCTCCCTCGTTTGAAAGTCTTATATCGCAAATTTACCATTAACTTGAGTATTATAGTTCCACCAAAGCATCTTCTCAGTGGTTTTAAATATTTGCTACTTGTGCAGAACACTACCATCTGGAAAAGGCCGAAAAGATCTCAAAAGGTTATTTATGCTCATGGGTGATGTTTTTTATTCTATAAACAATCCAAACTTGTAAACATAAGTGTATAACTCGCGTGTTATTCTTATTCAGAATGCAATTTAGCAATTAATGTTGTAAAACGACATTAATTATTATCAATATTTATTTTGATGCAAAATACTATATTTAAATAGTATCGTTAGTGATAACAACTCTACTATCGGGACTTTCAACCATGTCCCAATAATTAAAGAATCTAAAATCTTGTAACTACTCAAGTTCATTCATCTGGAAAACCATTAGTTTACATAATTTTAATTTAAATTCTTCACATAATTTACTCTACTATATATGATAAACATATTAAACAAATTAAAGAATTCAAATTTTTGATAAACATGTATAAAATATATCTAAAACACATTTTACTTGTATATCATAAAAAAAATCCTAAATATATATTATTTTAATTAACTTAAAGAATTACAATTCATAAAATTATTTGTAATAACAAAAATTTAATAGCGAATCCTATTATAAAAAATATACAATTTTTTATTTTTTTCCCTCCAAGTATAGGTCAGTTTTCTAAATGATTTTGAACTTTTGAAATTTCCCAATTAGTCCTACAACTTTGCTTTTATCCTCCGGTTACTTGGAGGAAAAAGGACTTTTTTCAAAATTTAATCAAATAATATAAGTAAATTTAAATAAAATAAATAAAAATTCAAAATTTATTCATATACACAAAATTATAGGAAAATAAAAGTGATTTTTACCCAACGTATCTTGGAGACATCCCCTATAGACCCAAACGCCACCCACCACATCTATGATTTTTTTGCCCATAAAAGGCATTATACATTTTATTATTTCATTTTTTTCTCCTTAAAAAAAACAGTTTGAGTTATGTGGAGTTTCTCAAATTTTGAGCTATGGGAAAATTTCCAAAACTCAGATTTTGAGGTTTGGGAGTGAACTCAATATATTTTAGGAGGATAAAATAGATAGTGCTTTTTTCGAGGTAAGTGACTAGGCTGTAAGGGTTTATTGAGAATTAACCCAAAATTTAACACTATATGCCAATTTTTAAAAAAAAAAATTCCCTAGCATTTTATACCCATTTTTGTTTCTTCTTTACTATATATATCAATTTATTTCACAGTTTTTTAAACCCTACAAATATGTCTTTCTGATCTATCTTCTCCACTCACAATAACATTTCCTTCTCTTTTTTCTTTCTTATCTCTGTTCTTTCTTCTCCCTGTTCTAAACCTCACATCCCTCTATCATCTCTTTATTTCTGAAGATCACATCCCTCTTTCAAACCTTCCATTTTCGAACCTAGCTGAAGATGTTATTGTTCGAGCTTATCCTTTTTCTTTCCCAAGCCATGGATGGAAAATGAAAGCTCTGTTTTTTAGGTTGACCAAGGAAGTTGTATTTTTGAAGCTCCGACCTTTAATAGATCCATTTCCTAAATGATCTCATGAGAAAAACGAAGTTAAGGTAGAACGTATCTCCATCAACGACTACCATGGTGTAAATATCTTTTTTTGAAACTCCGTCTTCCAACTCTGGCCTTCAAATTATCCATGGCGTGAAGTTTCATTTTCAGAGCTCCGTGTTTTAGCTCCGGCCTTTAATAGATTCATGTCCTGAACGAACTAACTAGCATAACAGAGTTAAGGCAGAATATATATCATTCAAAGTCAATACAAGATTAGAAAACCCATAGAAAATTTAAAAACCATTACAAAAATTAAAAATCCATCAAATGATTAACCTAATTTATCAAAGGATTAAATAAATATTTTTTTTTATTTTCTATAAGAAATAATAGAGATGGAGTAATGAAGAGAAGACAGGTTTGGTGAAAAGAGTAAGAAAGCAAATATAAGTGTGGTAACATGTTGATGAATCACCTATATAACTAATATTATTGGACTCCTTTATAGGTTTGCTAATGGGCTTTAACATATATTTATTGGGCTTAATGGGCTTGTCTTAATATGCCAGGTTCTAAATCTAGATGTGATTTTTGTTTTATTTGAGTATTAAGTAGTCGTCTTCCAACCCTAACGCCGCCCCTTCTCTTCTGTAATGTCGGACACATTAAACATAAAAAATCATCAGTAATCTACACTATGGTGTATTATTTTCTTAAAATTATTATTTAAAATATTATTAAATACTCTGATTCTTCCCTTTTTCAAGGGTTCCTTTCTTTTCTATTCTTCGATCTTCTCTTCTCTATGTCAAGTGTGTTTATACTTTTAAGATCGTTGATCATTACATTTCAATGAAGAACCAATTCTGAACAGGTTTAATTTTATTTATTTATTTACACTGTCGTGGCAAGATAAAATCTGTTTGTTTTACAATTTGTTTGTTCTTTTAGTAGTGGTTGAATTAAATTAATTTTGTCTGTTTGGCCCTTATCTTGTAAAAGTGATGATTAATCTCTTATCTTTTGATTTTCTTATAACATTAGTCCTAATCTTGCAAATGTAACATATAAGTCCCTTATCTTTTTGTGACCATTATGTTAGCGAAATTACACATTTAAGGTAATTTTTTATGTGTAATTTTTTACCAGTTGGGCAACTAACATTTTTTTTATCATCATCCGTCCCGCAGCATGCATTTTGGTAATTATTAATAGTGAAAAATTTCCAAGGGTCTATTTGGGGAACATTTCTTTCTGTATAAACTTTTTCGTAATTATTCCTCTTTGTAATTTTTTTCATCTAAACTTTCTTCCTTGTTGTGTGTGTATGTTCAATTCATTACGAATTTTCATAATTTGTTTGTTTAATTTTCTCTTTGCAATTATTTTTTCCTCAGCTAAATTTTCTTCCTTGTTTTGTGTATGTTATATTCAATATGAATTTGCATGATTACTTTGTGTTTATTGTTTTTAATTGAAATATAAAATTGAGTTTCTGTGTATTTTAGCCGTTTCAGGTTAATTAGAGTTTAATCACTTGTTTAATTCTTATTAAGCACTTTAATTGGTCGTATTTAGTCGTTTCTTTAGTGTTTTTTAACTTTATCTTGTGATTATGTTAATTATAATAAAAGCGTGTATGTTAAAATTATGTACAATTGTTTTATATGGACGATAGAGGAACTTAACAATTCGTGGTGGCAACCGAAAGGTGAGATACGACAAGGATTCATCATCCAACTCTAGTGATAAGGCTAAATTGTCAAATAATGTGTCGATCACACCACAACCAGTAGTAAGAAATTTATTTGGTATTGCTGGTTTGCTTGCAAGGAATTTTGGTATGTTAGCTGGAAATCAACCAATGGTAACTTCATCTTTTGCAATTAGGCCCCCTGCGAATTCTCTCTATTCTTGCTATGTGTCCATGCCATATGATTATGCTAGGGGTATGCAAAATATGAACTCTGCCCCACCCAGAGGTAATAGTTTTGGAAATATACTCGATTTGCAGGGCTTCAATATCATGAAATAAAAGAAGCTCATGAAAGACTAAATGTTAGTTAAAACTATTCTCTTAGTCATTTCATCAAACACTTTTAAACATAACCTTAAACATAACCTTAAAACTTTTTTCCGTGTTTAAGGTTGGAAATGTTGATGTATTTCATTGCTACTACGCACATGGAGAAGATAAAGAGAATTTCCAAAGACGAAGCTATTGGTTAATTGAAGAGTAAGTCTTTTTTTAATTAGTTCAATTTATAAGGAATACTTATGCAAATTTATTCTTTTTGCAGGGAATTATCACGCATAGTACTTGTCCACTATCGTGAAGTTAATGTAAGTATTTAATTACACATTTAAACTTTTTTTTAATGTTATAATTTTTTTAAGCAATACAAATTTATTTTGTTTTATAGGGAAATAAAACAAATTATTTTATAGGGAAATTTCTTGCTAAGGGTGAGCCTAAAGGGGTGAGAAAGATGAAGCTGAAGCCAAAAAAAATGAAGCTGAGATAACAGAGAAAGCTGAAGCTGGAGCCCAAGCTGATTCTATTATGAGAGTTTTTAAGGCTAAACGGTATCTTGTTTACTCTAGACAGCTTGACTTGTGTGAAATAAAAATAAACTTTAATAACCACTACTATTTCATGCAGAATTGATACTTTGGGTATCTTAATAAGGGTGAAAGATTTATTTGAAGGGCATCCGAACTTGATTCTAAAGTTCAACACCATGATGCCTAAAGGTTATGAGATCACATTCTATGAGGAAGAAGCCAAACCAAAAGAAACACTCGAATTTAGTGAAGCAATAAGTTTTGTGAACCTGATAAAGTTATAGCCGGAACCCAAGCTGAAGTCGGAGCCTAAGCTGAAGCTGAGATAGCTGAACCTGAACCTGAAACTTGATCTACTGTTGAAAAAACGATGGTATGTTTCTCCATATTAATAACTCATCTAGTCCATTGCGTTTACTTGTGTTTGTTTGGTCTCTTATCTTGTTATTAAGTCCCTTTATATTTTGATTTTGTGATAACGTTAATCCTTTTTTTGTGTATTTTCATTATGTTACATACATGTGGTTTTAGCAAAATGACACCTTTGAAGGTATTATAGTCATTTATCACATAAAGAAAATACAACAAAGACTAATTTTGTTACAGAAAAAGAAAAGAAATTAAGGGACGAAATTGTTAACAAGATAAATGACTAAATAGGTTATTTATCCATCTCCTTTTAAATACAAGAAAAAAGTCTTTTCATCTTGCTTCAAGCTAAATTTATGCGTGTGACGTATTTTTCCTTTTATTTTTATATCTTTAATGAAATACAATATTTATGTGCAGTTTGACATGAGGCAAAGGACTATGAGCCGCCCTGAGATGCAACAACACAACAACACAACAACACAACAACGAGAATATTTATAAATAATATCCACTTAATAATTGTGTCTTAAAATTATTATTTACTTAGAATATATTTCCAACAAGGATAATGGTTGTATTTTTTAATATGTGTAAAATCTTAAGGAAACATTATTTGTAGAGGTGAACGAGTGTAATTAATAAGAATAAATTTATTGTTTGATTTTATTGAAAGAATAAAATTGAATAGATGTATTTAGTATTTAGTTTTAAAAAATATCTTAAAAATTTATAACATTATATTAATTGGGATAAAATACACTTTTTATTTTAAGTAGGAATGACATGTTATATGTAAAAGTAATTTATAAAATTTTCAATTGTCCTATAAATAAAGATAATATAAGAAGAAAAAAATATCATGGAAATTGATTTTATAAACATTAAGACTAACAAACTCGAACATCTCAATTTTGTCATTATTCACCGACTATATCATAAATTCACATTCAACTAAATCAAATTATTTCAGTAACTTTATAAGTTTTTTTATAAATTAAGTCTAATTGTATAAATAAACTAGTTCTTACATGCACCACATTATATGATGGAATAGGTGGAACGAGGTAGCTTGATGAGAAGCTTTCTGACAAAGTATAAAACTCCATAACCTGGAAAATAGTGAGTGAATGACAAACGCACATTATACTCACACATGCAATGAGAAAACAGTAAAATTATGAATCTAAGGTCACACCAAAGGGTTCAAAGAGTGATAGACAAACACTTATATTAACCAACTTAAGAAACAAATAAACTGACAAAATAACCAAGATCATAATATTCGAAAATACCTATAAACCCGAGCAAATATTACATTTGAGACAAACCAAACAAGAACCATCATTCTAATCTATATGAGGGAACAAGGGGACAAACCACAGTTAGGCAACTAAAGGAACTCTAGACCTAAAGTCGAACAAAAGATTTAACGGAAAATATAGGTACCACCTGAATACGAAAGTAGAGATAAATCAATTAAAAATTTACAAATACCCAAACAAAGACTATATAACTGCAATTCCAGTATGGACTAAAAACCCATCAAAGACATCAAAGAAACCTAACAATTATTTCAAATAAATTACCCAAATACCCAATCAACCCTTGTATACCCATGTCTAACTCCATAAAGATGGACTTGTAACATCATACTTCACGAGATGAGAGAGTTGAATCCTAAGGTAAAGGAGATTCTAAGGTAAAGAAGCATAAAATGCTCTGGAGAAGACCGTGTTGCAAATTTTATGTGCGTGTGTGTTTACTGTGTGTATAAGGAGGGAGGGGTTCATATTTAGATTGTATATATGTGATTATAAAAGGTTGTTAGTGGTGGTTATGGTTGCTGAAAATTTGATGAAAAATAGGTTATATACAAATGAGTTGTGCCCATTTTGTACGAATCAAACGTGTCTCGTATGAATGAGATTCGAATATGGGATGCAGACCACAGACTAACCCATCCAAATTTATATTAATATTATTCTAAATTCCTTAGGGTAAACCATTTGTTGCAAAGATTTTTTATAATTTATGAAATCAAGAAGAATCATCTTACAGTTGGAAGCAAGGGCCAACCTCCAATCATTGATGTAATGTATATCGGTTTTTCCCCTTAAAGAATTCTCATTATTCTATATCACGAAACTATATAGTAGGCGTATTTTATTCCCTCATTTGTTGATGTTAATGTCATTGCTTGGTGAATTATACATACATGATAAAACCCAATTATGTTATCTCATGACTCGGTTATCATGGGTGTTTTAGGAATTTTGTTTAGTGAGGGTACTTACATAAAAAATAATGGTAAAGGAAAATTCCCTATATAATCCCTAAACTATATCTCTTCAATCGGTTGGTTCTCAAAATTAAAAAGCTACCCAAACAGATTTTGATTCCGTGAAAAATTCCATCCATTTTTTACCATTAAGTCCAGTGGCAAGATGTATTTTGAAATTATGAATAGATATAATTCCCCAAAAGGTCATGAGTTATATAACTATTACCGCTTTGGTCTTCAAACTTGTCAGCCACAGGGCACTTAACTCACATAACAATTAGTTTCCTATAGATAATAAACAACTTAAGGAAATAAAGAATTCAAAATCTTTTTAAACAAATATAAAGGAATATCTAATTTACATTTTACTAGTATCACCTTTTTTTTAAATATATATCAATTCAAAGAAGATAAAGTATCAAAATTCAATAAACTATATAATAGCACCTCATTGTATAAAGAATAAAAAATAAATCATAATTAACTATATGTAATATGTTATGATAAAAAAAGAATAAACCAAAATTTATTCAATTAACCATAAGGTAGAAAGTAAAACAATAAAATAAATTATTTATACAATGTATGTAATCTATATCAGTATATATATAAATTACATCATCCTCTATTCATAATATAAAATCGCATGTCTCTTCCCTTCCTAATATCAAACCCTAGCCCCCATTTTTTTATCTATACCTAACACATTGCACACACAAAAACATCTATAAATTGTACTTAAATTTGCTACTTAGTATCATCATTTTATAATGATTATGTGTCCTATTTTCAAAGTTACTTCTCTTTCTTTCCTTCGATCTCCTCATCTTCAAGTCAAGTGCGTTTTTCTTATAGATTGCTGACCATTTCATTTCAATAGAAGATTTTTGTACATATTAATTTTTTTAATTAATTTTTATTGTATTTTCAATGGCTTATTGCTTCTCCTTTATAATGGATATACTCTATTTCATTATATCGGATATTTCTAAGAGTATTGATATTTGTTACCCTTATTATCTTCACCCTTTTGTCACCTGGCAGATTGTATGGCATGACATGTAAGAAATAAAATAATTAAGGAAATATTTAATTAAAGAAATAAATAAATAAATTATATGCCACGCAATCTGCCATGTAGGAGATGACAAAAGAGTGAAGGGAATAGGGGATGTCAACTATCATTAATCTATATCTAATTGCTAGGAAGAATAATACTATTGTTATTTGTAAATTTGATTTATTTTGTTTATTTTTCGATATATTTTCTCCTAACCCTTATTGGGTGTACATTAGTTTGAAAAACTCTTTGCTTGGAACTTGATTCGAAACATTTCATTTTTTATTTATTGGAATTATTTATATTGAAAATTTTAGTTGGATATTCCTGGTTATCATGGAAAAAAATGTACAAAAAAATCAAAGCCGATATATTTCTAGGAAAAATTTAATTTATAATCCTTGATAAATTTCATTTGTATTTTCTATTGGAGTTGGTATGTGATATTTAAGCCTGTATTTTGAATTTGTGACAATTTTCTCCCTTTTTTGTTTTTTCATTATGTTATAAGTGTTGTCTTCTTGTGTCAGAACACGTGGCAAACGTGGCATTATAGTTATTTATCAATATCAATAATACAGTGACACGTGAAATTAACATCAATAATGTAATGCAAATAAAAAAAACTTAACATTGTCAAGAAATTAAAAAATAAGGGACAGTGAATCCTCTTTTTATATTTTATTTTCAACCCTAAAGTTTAATTTTATAAAAAAACATTTTGGTCATCTAGTTTTCAGAATGTTCACTTGGTCCCCCAATTTTTCAAGTTAAATCTGATAGCTTTAATTTATTTTTGTCTATATGTTTTTGTTGTTTATATAATATAATATAGGATATTTTTGTCCAATATATAGACTTATATTGCACTTCTAATTCCAAAAATGATAAAATCTCACTCGTGGCTCCTCCCTGTTTTTATCTCCTTTGGTAAATAAGTTTTTTAGCACTAAATTTATAATTGTGTTTTAATTTTTATTTAGTTTTATTTAATGAAATAATTTTTGTATGTGCAGTTTGATTAGAGGCCTTGGATCTTTGGGTTGTTTAGCTTCATCAGAATCTTCACTTGCTCCACCAAACTTTCAAATTTATTTTATTACGTTTTATTACTATAATAAAATATGGATTTTGTTGTATAATATAGAGAATTATAATGTAACTAATTTAAATAAATTCATTGTACATACTTATATTGAATTTTTATTATAATATAGCGACCATAAGTTTTTTAAAACATGCTCATTATTTATATCCCAACATTATAATAAGCATATTTTATTCTTATTTGTTGATGTTAATGACTTTTGCTGGGTGTACTATACATACATATCAAAGTAAATAATCAATTTTAAAGTCTAAATATCTGTTATCAGAGGTGTTTTAGAAATTTTATTTAGTGAGGGTTCTCTTAATGTGATATGTCTTATGTGACAAGGAAGTTGAAGATTGTTGTTGGAACATTGTTGATTTTAATTATGGGTGGTTGGCCATATTCAATGGTGGTGCTTTTATGGAATTTACGATGTTTCAACTTATTGTATATATTAAATATTTTAGATTCATGATACCTTGTTTCTAAGCTCTACTTTTTACTATAATCTCTAGTTGTTTCAATTTATTTGATTATTTTAAACTAGTCTCATTATCATTGTCACAAAACAAAACAAACACCCAATATCTAGTATCTACAATACCAAAGTATAATACTTCGAGTAGAAACTAAGCCTACAATGTAACACTAGAAAGTTAGGAAATGGCAAGTCTACATCCTATTGAAAACCTCACTTATCATAATCCATCAAAGTTTAGCAACCAAACATAAATTTAGGAAGATAACTTCCGTGCTTTCAGACTATTTTAGTGGTATTTTAAATGGTTTCCCTTCTGCGTGATCATAGACTTCAACTATTCCTAAAAGGTCTTCCCATATATCGTTCATCACAAACTTTTCTACAAGCTGATTTGTGAATATGGTTGAGATTCTTCTTCTAATACTTCTTCCAAGTTCAATCTATAATTTAACGTTCTAGATCTGTCCTTGTCATGTTAGGCTTTGAAACATGTAATTGAAGTATCTAAAAATCATGTAACTACTCGAGTTCATTCATCTGGAAAACCATTAGTTTACATAATTTTAATTCAAATTCTTCACATAATTTACTCTACTATATATGATAAACATATTAAACAAATTAAAGAATTCAAATTTCTGATAAACAAATATAAAATATATCTAAAACACATTTTACTTGTATATCATATAAAAATCCTAAATATATATTATTTCAATTAAGTTAAAGAATTACAATTCATCAAATTATTTGTAATAACAAAAATTTAATAGCGACTCCTATTATAAAAAAATATAGAATTTTTTATTTTTTTCCCTCCAAGTATAGGTCAGTTTTCTAAATGATTTTGAACTTTTGAAATTTCCCAATTAGTCCTACAACTTTGCTTTTATCCTCCGCTTACTTGGAGGAAAAAAGACTTTTTTTCAAAATTAAATCAAATAATATAAGTGAATCTATATTATATAAAAGATAATTCAAAATTTATTCATATACACAAAATTATAGGAAAATAAAAGTGATTTTTACCCAACGTATCTTGGAGACATCCCCTATAGACCCAAACGCCCCCTTCACCACATCTATCATTTTCATGCCCATAAAAGGCACTATACATTTTATTATTTCTTTTTTTTCTCCATAAAAAAACAGTTTGAGTTATGTGAAGTTTCCCAGAACTCAAATTTTGAGCTATGGGAAAATTTCCAAAACTCAGATTTTGAGGTTTGGGAGCGAACTCAAGATATCTTAAGAGGATAAAAAAGATAGTGCTTTTTTCGAGGTAGTGGAAAAGGCTGTAGGGGTTTATTGAGCATTAACCCAAAAGTTTACACTATATGCCAATTTTTTTAAAAATTTCCCTACCATCATACCCATTTTTGTTTCTTCTTTACTATATATATCAATTTATTTCACAGTTTTTTAAACCCAACAAATATGTATTTCTAATCTATCTTCTCCACTCACAATATCATTTCCTTCTCTCTTTTATTTCTTATCTTTGTTCTTTCTTTTCTCTGTTTAAACCTCACATCCCTCTTTCATCTCTCCATTTCCGAAGATCACATCCCTCTTTTAAACCTTCCATTTTCGAAGCTAGCTGAAGATGTTATTTTTCGAGCTTATCCTTTTTCTTTCGCAAGCCATGGATGGAAAATGGAAGCCCTGTTCTTTAGGTTGAGCAAGGAAGTTGTATTTTCGAAGCTCCGACATTTGATAGATCCATTTCCTAAACAACCTCATGAGCAAAACGAAGTTAAGGTAGAACGTATCTACATCAACGACTACCATGGTGTAAAGCTCTTTTTTTGAAACTCCGTCTTTCAACTCCAGCCTTCAAATTATCCATGGCGTGAAGTTTCATTTTCAGAGCTCCGTGTTTCAGCTCCGGCCTTTAACAGATTCATGTACTGAACGAACTCACTAGCATAATAGAGTTAAGGCAGAATATATATCATTCAAAGTCAATACCAGATTAGAAAACCCATAGAAAATTAGAAAACCATTACAAAAATTAAATATAAGTTTGGTAACATAGTTGATGAATCCCCTATATAACTAATATTATTGGACTCCTTTATAGGTTTTCTAATGGGCTTAACATATATTTATTGGGCTTAATGGGCTTGTCTTAATATACCAGGTTCTAAATCTATATGTGATTTTTGTTTTATTTGAGTATTGAGTAGTTGTCTTCAAACCCTAACGCCATATAATACCCGACACATTAAGCATAAAAAATCATCAGTAATCTACACTATGGTGTATTATTTTCTTAAAATTATTATTTAAAATATTATTAAATACTCTCTGCGTCCCTTTTTCAAGGGTTCTTTTCTTTTCTATTCTTTGATCTTCTCTTCTCTCTAAGTCAAGTGCGTTTATACTTTTAAGATCGTTGATCATTACATTTCAATGCAGAACCAATTCTGAACAGGTTTACTTTTATTTATTTATTTACACTGTCGTGGCAAGATAAAATCTGTTTGTTTTACAAGTTGTTTGTTCTTTAAGTTGTGGATGAATTAAATTAATTTTGTCTGTTTGGCCCTTATCTTGTAAAAGTGACCATTAATCTCTTGTCTTTTGACTTTCTTACAACATTAGTCCTAATCTTGCAAATGTAACATATAAGTCCCTTATCTTTTTGTGACCACGTTAGTCTATTATGTTAGCGAAATTACATATTTAAGGTAATTTTTTTATGTGTAATTTTTTACCAGTTGGGCATCTAACATTTTTTTTATCACCATCCGTCCTTGAATCAAATTTCATCGATTTCTTTACCCTCAAATCCACCTGGCAGCATGCATTTTCGTAATTATTAATAGTGAAAAATTCTCAAGGGTCTATTTGGGGAGCGTTTCCTTCCATATAAACTATTAGTAATTATTCCTCTTTGTAATTTTTTTCCAGCTAAACTTTCTTCCTTGTGTGTGTATGTTCAATTCATTACGAATTTTCATAATTTGTTTGTTTAATTTCTCTTTGCAATTATTTTTTCCCTCACCTAAATTTTCTTCCTTGTTTTGTGTATGTAATATTCAATATGAATTTTCATAATTAGTTTGTGTCTATTGTTTTTAATTGAAATATAAAATTGAGTTTCGGAATTTAATCACTTGTTTAATTCTTATTAAACACTTTAATTGATTGTATTTAGTCGTTTCTTTAGTGTTTTTTAATTTATTGTGTGATTATGTTAATTATAATAAAAGCGTGTATGTTAAAATTATGTACAATTGTTTTATATTTATGCCAATTTGAGTGAAATTGGAGCTCAAAGATAATTAGTGCTAATAGAGTTAATTTCATTCATCATTGGTCCCTGTATTATATAAAAATTAAATTTCACAACCGGTCCCTGACTTTCATGTTTATTTGCAGATATTAAGCAAATACTTGTAGAAGCAAAAAACTGATGGTTACGACCTGCTGAAATATGCGAAATCCTAGAAAATTATCAAAATTTTCGAATTGCTCCAGAGGCAGCACAATTACCTCCAAGTATGATCATCATCTATTAAATAAATCATTTAAACACGTGTCTATTTTATACAATCTTAAACTTTAACATGTTAAACTTTCATAGGTGGTTCACTCTTTTTATACGATCGGAAAAAGCTACGTTATTTCCGAAAAGAAGGCCATAATTGGAGAAATAAAAAAGACGGTCTATAGCCAAGGTACGTTTGCAAAACCTGCAAAATGTACTGGACCCAGGGTGGGCGGTAGAGGAACATAACGATTGGTGGTGGCAACCAAAAGGTGAGATACGACAAGGATTCATCATCCAACTCCAGTGATAAGACTAAATTGTCAAATAATGTGTCGATCATACCACAACCAGTAGTAAGAAATTTATCTGGTATTGCTGGTTTGCTTGCAAGGAATTTTGGTATGTTACCTGGAAATCAACCAATGGTAACTTCATATTTGGCAATTAGGCCCCCTGCGAATTCTCTCTATTCTTGATATGTGTCCATGTCATATGATTATGTTAGGGGTATGCAACATATGAACTCTGCCCCACCCAGAGGTAATAGTTTTGGAAATATACTTGATTTGCAGGGCTTCAATATCATGAAATAAAAGAAGCTCATGAAAGACTAAAGGTTAGTTAAAACTATTCTCTTAGTCATTTTATCAAACACTTTTAAACATAACCTTAAACATAACCTTAAAACTTTTATCCGTGTTTAAGGTTGGAAATGTTGATGTACTTCATTGCCAACCTCCAATCATTTATGTAAGGTATATTAGTTTTTTCCCCTTAAAGAATGCTCATTATTCTATATCACGAAATTATATAGTAGGCGTATTTTATTCCCTCATTTGTTGATGTTAATGTCTTTTCTTGGTGAATTATACATACATGTTAAAACCCAATTATGTTATCTCATGACTCGGTTATCGGGGGTGTTTTAGGAATTTTGATTAGTGAGGGTACTTACATAAAAAATAATGGTAAAGGAAAATTCCCTATATAGTCCCTGAACTATATCCCTTTAATTGGTTGGTTCTCAAAATTTAAAAGCTACCCAAACAGTTCTCGATTCCGTGATAAAATCCATCCATTTTTTACCATTAAGTTCAGTGGAAAGATGTATTTTGAAATTATTAATAGATATAATTCCCCAAAAGGTCATGAGTTATACAACTATTACCGCTTTGGTCCTCAAACTTGTTAGCCACAGGGCACTTAACTTTGAAAAAGGGGCAGAGTCAAGATTATTTGTTTCTGTGTGAGAGGGATAATTAATGATCCCAAATCTTTCATTTTTAGGGGAGTAGATATCACAATTTCATTATTTTGTTATGGTCTTGAGATCTCTTCTTATGGGTGCATCATTATATTATATATTTAGCATAAACCGGGAATCTTGATTACTATATAGGTAAGTTAATGCGTACTTTGTTAAATGTTTGAAGCATTAATTCCATATTTTCATACAGTTCATTACGTTTTTCAAAATGTGAAGAGAAATGTGCCTGAAGTCCAATATTAATTACAGGAGGGGAAGCAAAAGGAGAATTCCTATCATTACGAGTACTATTAGATTGTTTATTCTATTGTTATAGTATATAATACTAACATTATTATTATAATAGGCTGACACGTCATTTTGCGCGATATAGGACAACCTACCGCTAGATTTATTCTTATGTAAGAATAAAATAGTCTAAACCTATATGGTTGATCATCTTGATAAACCCGACACTTTTATATAAAATACTTCTTTTAAAATATGTGTTGTGAATTTGTTAACTATGAAGATGAATTCATATTTGATTGGCAATTTCTCCAAAATACATCACAAGTAAAAGACACAAGTAAATGGGTCATTAGTCATCAAAATGGTTAAGATATATGATACTAAAGTTCTTCAAGCGTACTTGTCGAGTATCGTGAAACTTCACCACGAATAAAGTATAATGCGAGAAGCATAAGCTCACAGACTTATTTATAAGAATAGTCTAGTTATATCTATAAGAATCACATAATGAATATTTATGAATATACGCATTGCAACGATTATATCCCTATTACCACTGATAGGTAGACTAACCTGTTCCTACTAAATTATCATAAGATATTACGAAATATATCATTTCATCACTCTTATATGCTTCCTTGTTTAAGAGCCTTTCAAAACAAATTTTATCAAACTTGAGTATCAGAGTGCCACCAGAAGCATCCTCCTGGTGGTCTTAAATAGTTTCATGATACTATTATCTCGAAAAAGCATGAGACATCTCAAAAAGCTATCCATGCTCATGGATGATGTTTTTTCTCTACCACCAATCCAAACTTTTAAACACAAGTATATAACTCGCATCTCACCCTTATTGAAAATTTAATTTAGCTGTAATAGAACGATATTAGTAATCAATGATATCTAACTTGACAAAAAGTATTATATTTAACAAGTATCATTAATGAACTCTATACTTTGAAGCATATTTCAATAATTAGAGTATATTAGAATCTTGTTACTACTCGAGTTCATCCATTTGAAAAACCATTTACTATAAAATTAAAGTGTTTAAACCATTTAATCAACTAGTAATTCACTAAAATCTGAATTCAAAATCTTCACATAACAATTAGTTTCCTATAGATAATAAAAATATTAAGTAAATAAGGAAATCAAAATATTAATAAACAAATATAAAGAAACATCCAATTCACATTTTACTAGTATCACCTTTTTTTAAAACATATATCAATTCAAAGAAGATAAAGTATCAAAATTCAACAAACTATATAATAGCACCTCATTGTATAAAGAATAAAAAATAAATCATAATTAACTATATGTAATATGTTATAATAAAAAAGAATAAATCTAAATTTATTCAATTAACCATAAGATAGAAAATAAAACAATAAAATAAATTATTTATACAATGTCGTAATCTATATCAGTATATATATAAATTACATAGTCCTCCATTCATAATATAAAATCGCATGTCCCTTCTCTTCCTAATATCAAACCCTAGCCCTCACTTTTTTTCATCTATACCTATCACATTACACACACAAAAACATCTATAAATTGTACTTAAATTTCCTATGTAGTATCATCATTTTATAATGATTACGTGTCCTCTTTTCAGAGTTACTTCTCTTTCTTTCCTTCGATCTTTTCATCTTGAAGTCAAGTGCGTTTTTCTTTCAGATAGTTGACTATTTCATTTCAATAGAAGATTTTTGTACATATTAATTTTTTTAATTAATTTTTCTATTGTCTTTTCAATGGCTTATCGCTTCTCCTTTATAATGGATATACTCTCTTTCATTACTTCAAATATTTCTAAGAGTAATGATATTTGTCAATTTTATTATCTTCACCCTTTTCTCACCTCTTACATGATAGATTGTATGGCATGACATGTAAGAAATAAAATAATTAAGGAAATATTTAATTAAAGGAATAAAAAAGTTAATTAAGATAAGTAAATAAATTACTTATATGCCATGCAATCTTGCCATGTCGGAGGTGACAAAAGGGTGAAGGGAATAGGAGATGTCAAATATCATTACTCTATATCTAATTGTTAGGAAGAATAATACGATTGTTATTTGTAAATTAGATTCTTTTTGTTTATTTTTCGATATATTTTCTCCTAACCCTTATTCGGTGTACATTAGTTTGAAAAACTCTTTCCTTAGAACTTGATGAGACATTTCATTTTTTATTTATTGGAATTATTTATATTGAAAATTTTAGTTGGATATTCCTGGTTATCATGGAAGAAAATTTACAAAAAATCAAAGTTGCTATATATTTCTAGGAAAATTTTAATTTATAATCCTTGATACATTTCATTTGTATTTTCTGTTCGAATTGGTATGTGATATTTAAGCCTGTATTTTGAATTTATGATTATTTTCTCCCTTTTTATTTTTTCATTATGTTATAGTGTTGACTTTTTGTGTCAGAACATGTGGCAAACGTGGCATTATAGTTATTTATCAATATCAATAATACAGTGACACGTGAAATTAACATCAATAATGTAATGCAAATTAAAAAAATTAACATTGTCAAAGAAATTAAAAAATAAGGGACTAAAAGGTTTAATTTTCAAGATAAGGGGCTAAGTGTTAAAAAGTGAATCCTTTTTTATATTTTATTTTCACCCCTAAAGTTTAATTTTGCAAAAATACATTATGGTCTTCCAGTTTTCAGAATGTTCACTTGGTCCCCCAATTTTTCAATTTAAATATGAAAGCTTTAATTTATTTTTGTCTATATGTTTTTGTTGTTTATATAATATAATATATGTTATTTTTGTCCAATATATAGACGTATATTGCACTTCTAATTCCAGAAATGATAAAATCTGACTTGTGGCGCCTCCTCGTTTTTATCTCCTGTAGGTAAATAAGTTTTTTAGGACTAAATATATAATTGTGTTTTAATTTTTCTTTAGTTTTATTTAATGAAACAATTTTTTTATGTGCAGTTTGATTAGAGGCCGTGGATCTTTGGGTTGTTTAACTTCATCAGAATCTTCACTTGTTTCACCAAACTTTCAAATTTATTTTATTACGTTTTATTACTATAATAAAATATGGATTTTGTTGTATAATATAGAGAATTATAATGTAACTAATTTAAACAAATTCAATATACATACTTATATTAAATTTTTATTATAATATAGCGACCATAAGTTTTTTAAAACATGATCATTATTGTATATCAAAAATTTATATATTAAGCATATTTTATTCCTATTTGTTGATGTTAATGACTTTTGCTGGGTGTACTATACATACATATCAAAGTAAATAATCGATTTTGTCTAAGTATCCGTTATCAGAGCTGTTTTATAATTTTTATTTAGTGAGGGATCTCTTAATGTGATATGTCTTATGTGACAAGGAAGCTGAAGAATGTTGTTGGAACATTGCTGATATGACTTATGGGTGGTTGGCCATATTCAATGGTGGTGCTTTTATAGAATTTACGATGTTTCAACTTATTGTATATATTAAATATTTTAGATTCATGATACCTTGTTTCTAAGCTCTACTTTTTACTATAATCTCTAGTTGTTTCAATTTATTTGATTATTTTAAACTAGCCTCATAATCATTGTCACAAAACAAACCAAACACCCAATATCTAGTATCTACAATACCAAAGTATAATACTTCGAGTAGAAACTAAGCCTATAATGTAACACTAGAAAGTTAGGAAATGGCAAGTCTACATCCTATTGAAAACCTCACTTATCATAATCCATCAAAGTTTAGCAACCAAACATAAATTTATTAAGATAACTTCCGTGCTTTCAGACTATCTTAGTGGTATTCTAAATGGTTTCCCTTCTGCGTGATCATAGACTTCAACTATTCCTAAAAGGTCTTCCCATATATCGTTCATCATAAAATTTTCTACAAGTTGATTTGTGAATATGGTTGAGATTCTTCTTCTAATACTTCTTCCAAGTTCAATCTAACGTTCTGGATATGTCCTTGTCATGTTAGGCTTTGAAACATGTAATATCATCTTCATGTTGTATAAAATTTATCCATTCATGTGAAAGTAAAAATATTTAATACAAACAATAATATTTAAGAACTGTGTTGAGGGATTTAGCATGTACGGTGCCATCCCTTAATGGTTTTGATTGGTTTTAAGCATGATAATCTTCGGACTACCTTAATGGTATTTTGAATGGTTGATTATTTTTCTGTTGCTGCACCCCATCTGGTTCAATCTATTAAAAATTATTACCAATGCGAACAATTATATTTTCACCACCTCACACATCTATTATTTAACAGTAAGGTGATATGAGTAGTATCTAAATATCTTATATTCTTATTTTAGTCAAAAAATATCAAATATTCAATTTTTCATCAATATTATATGGAAGGATATTGACACTAATTTCTAAATTTATCAAATTCGCTCTATATGTAAGTGTCTTATGTCATATGGGAAGCAAATTGCCATGAATTTTTCATTTTTTGGGAGAGCAGAACTTGCTAAGATGCTATTAACAATGATATTCAATCTCATTATTTTGTTATGGCCTTGATATCTCTTCTTATGGGTGCATATTTCTCTTATATATAGCATGAGTAAGGACAATCTTAATCATTTAAATGTTAGGTAAATTAACATGTGCTTTGTTTAATGTTTGACACATTGATTCCTTCTTTTCATCAAGTTCATTACTTATTTCTAAAAATGAAGATAATTGTGCCGTAGTACAACGTTACATATTAATAATAGGAGGAAAGGCAAAAATAGAAGCTCTGTCATTAGGAGTATTAGTAGATTGTTTATTTTGTTGTTTTAGCATATAAATCTCAATACTCACTATGAACATATATATATATATATATATATATGTTTAGTAGCGATCTTATGATCTTATCCCTATTACCACTTATAAGTAGAGTAAAGTGTTTCCACTAAATGATCGAAAATGGTACAAAGTATACCATTTCATCGTTCTTATAAGCTCCCTCGTTTGAAAGTCTTATATCGCAAATTTACCATTAACTTCAATATTATAGTGCCACCAAAGCATCATCTCAGTGGTTTGAAATATTTGCTACTTGTGCAGAACACTACCATCTGTAAAAGGCCGAAAAGATCTCAAAATGTTATCCATGCTCATGGGTGATGTTTTTTATTCTATAAACAATCCAAACTTGTAAACACAAGTGTATAACTCGCGTGTTATTCTTATTCAGAATGCAATTTAGCAATTAATGTTGTAAAACGACATTAGTTGTTATCAATATTTATTTTTATGCAAAATACTATATTTGAATAGTATCATTAGTGATAACAACTCTACTATCGGGACTTTCAACCATGTCCCAATAATTAAAGTATCTAAAAATCTTGTAACTACTCGAGTTCATTCATCTGGAAAACCATTAGTTTACATAATTTTAATTCAAATTCTTCACATAATTTACTCTACTATATATGATAAACATATTAAACAAATTAAAGAATTCAAATTTTTGATAAACAAATATAAAATATATCTAAAACACATTTTACTTGTATATCACAAAAAAAAATCCTAAATATATATTATTTCAATTAAGTTAAAGAATTACAATTCATCAAGTTATTTGTAATAACAAAATAATAGCGACTCCTATTATAAAAAATATAGAATTTTTTATTTTTTTCCCTCCAAGTATAGGTCAGTTTTCTAAATGATTTTGAACTTTTGAAATTTCCCAATTAGTCCTACAACTTTGCTTTTATCCTCCGCTTACTTGTAGGAAAAAGGACTTTTTTCAAAATTAAATCAAATAATATTAGTAAGTTTATATTATATAAAAAGATAATTCAAAATTTATTCATATACACAAAATTATAGGAAAATAAAAGTGATTTTGACCCAACGTATCTTGGAGACATTCCCTATAGACCCAAACGCCCCCCTTCACCACATCTATCATTTTCTTGCCCATAAAAGGCACTATACATTTTATTATTTCTTTTTTTTCCATAAAAAAAACAGTTTGAGTTATGTGAAGTTTCCCAAAACTCAAATTTTGAGCTATGGGAAAATTTCCAAAACTCAGATTTTGAGGTTTGGGAGCGAACTCAAGATATCTTAAGAGGATAAAAAAGTTAGTGCTTTTTTCGAGGTAGTGGACAAGGCTGTAGGGGTTTATTGAGCATTAACCCAAAATTTAACACTATATGCCAAATTTTTTTAAAATTTCCCTACCATCATACCTATTTTTGTTTCTTCTTTACTATATATATCAATTTATTTCACAGTTTTTTTAAACCCTACAAATATGTCTTTCTAATCTATCTTCTCCACTCACAATATCATTTCCTTCTCTCTTTTCTTTCTTATCTTTGTTCTTTCTTTTCTCTGTTTAAAACCTCACATCCCTCTTTCATCTCTCCATTTCCGAAGATCACATCCCTCTTTTAAACCTTCCATTTTTGAAGCTAGCGGAAGATGTTATTGTTCGAGCTTATCCTTTTTCTTTCGCAAGCCATGGATGGAAAATGGAAGCCCTGTTCTTTAGGTTGAGAAGGAAGTTGTATTTTCGAAGCTCCGACATTTGATAGATCCATTTCCTAAACAACCTCATGAGCAAAACGAAGTTAAGGTAGAACGTATCTCCATCAACGACTACCATGGTGTAAAGCTCTTTTGTTGAAACTCCGTCTTCCAACTCCAGCCTTCAAATTATCCATGGCGTGAAGTATCATTCAGAGCTCCGTGTTTTAGCTCCGGCCTTTAACAGAGTCATGTCCTGAACGAACTCACTAGCATAACAGAGTTAAGGCAGAATATATATCATTCAAAGTCAATACGAGATTAGAAAACCCATAGAAAATTAGAAAACCATTACAAAAATTAAAAATCCATCAAATGATTAACCTAATTTAAAGAAATATTTTTTTAAATTTTCTATAAGAAATAATAGAGATGGAGTAATGAAAAGAAGATAGGTTTGGTGAAAAGACTAAGAAATCAAATATAAGTTTGGTAACATAGTTGATGAATCCCCTATATAACTAATATTATTGGACTCCTTTATAGGTTTTCTAATGGGCTCAACATATATTTACTGGGCTTAATGGGCTTGTCTTAATATGCCAGGTTCTAAATCTAGATGTCATTTTTGTTTTATTTGAGTATTGAGTAGTCGTCTTCCAACCCTAACGCCGCCCCTTCTCTTCTGTTATGTCGAATCCTAGCCCCCAACCTTTCCATATAATACCCGACACATTAAGCATAAAAAATCATCAGTAATCTACACTATGGTGTATTATTTTCTTAAAATTATTATTTAAAATATTATTAAATACTCGTGATGCGTCCCTTTTTCAAGGGTTCTTTTCTTTTCTTTTCTATTCTTTTATCTTCTCTTCTCTAAGTCAAGTGTGTTTATACTTTTAAGATCGTTGATCATTACATTTCAATGAAGAACCAATTCTGAACAGGTTTACTTTTATTTATTTATTTACACTATCGTGGCAAGATAAAATCTGTTTGTTTTACAAGTTGTTTGTTCTTTAAGTTGTGGTTGAATTAAATTAATTTTGTCTGTTTGGCCCTTATCTTGTAAAAGTGACCATTAATCTCTTGTCTTTTGATTTTCTTACAACATTAGTCCTAATCTTGCAAATGTAACATATAAGTCCCTTATCTTTTTGTGACCACGTTAGTCTATTATGTTAGCGAAATTACATATTTAAGGTAATTTTTTTATGTGTGATTTTTTACCAGTTGGGCATCTAACATTTTTTTATCACCATCCGTCCTTGCATCAAATTTCATCGATTTCTTTACCCTCAAATCCACTTGGCAGCATGCATTTTCGTAATTATTAATAGTGAAAAATTCTCAAGGGTCTGTTTGGGGAGCGTTTCCTTCCATATAAACTTTTCGTAATTATTCCTCTTTGTAATTTTTTTCCAGCTAAACTTTCTTCCTTGTTGTGTGTGTATGTTCAATTCATTACGAATTTTCATAATTTGTTTGTTTAATTTCTCTTTGCAATTATTTTTTTCCTCAGCTAAATTTACTTCCTTGTTTTGTGTATGTAATATTCAATATGAATTTTCATAATTAGTTTGTGTCTATTGTTTTTAATGAAATATAAAATTGAGTTTTGGTGTATTTTAGCTGTTTCAGGTTAATTAGAGTTTAATCACTTGTTTAATTCTTATTAAGCACTTTAATTGATCGTATTTAGTCGTTTCTTTAGTGTTTTTTAATTTATTGTTTGATTATGTTAATTATAATAAAAGCGTGTATGTTAAAATTATGTACAATTGTTTTATATTTATACCAATTTGAGTGAAATTGGAGCTCAAAGATAATTAGTGCTAATAGAGTTAATTTCATTCATCATTGGTCCCTGTATTATATAAAAATTAAATTTCACAACCGGTCCCTGACTTTCATGTTTATTTGCAGATATTAAGCAAATACTTGTAGAAGCAAAAAACCGATGGTTACGACCTGCTGAAATATGCGAAATCCTAGAAAATTATCAAAATTTTCGAATTGCTCCAGAGGCAGCACAATTACCTCCAAGTATGATCATCATCTATTAAATAAATCATTTAAACACGTGTCTATTTTATACAATCTTAAACTTTAACATGTTAAACTTTCATAGGTGGTTCACTCTTTCTATACGATCGGAAAAAGCTACGTTATTTCCGAAAAGAAGGCCATAATTGGAGAAATAAAAAAGACGGTCTATAGCCAAGGTACGTTTGCAAAACCTGCAAAATGTACTGGACCCAGGGTGGGCGGTAGAGGAACATAACGATTGGTGGTGGCAACCAAAAGGTGAGATACGATAAGGATTCATCATCCAACTCCAGTGATAAGACTAAATTGTCAAATAATGTGTCGATCACATGGTGGTCCTTTGTGTGTTCTAAATAAATACAATAAATAATTGAACCACAACCGCAAGTGTACGGTTGTCCCAAGTAGTATAATTGATAAAACAGATTCGTTTCAAGGACGGGATGGTTGACTACAATGTTTAACAAGTAATGAATGGTTGCACTTATGAAAAGATGTAAAGAAGATATGTTGTTTGGTTTTTGTTATTAAAGCTGCTAAATGAAAGACAAATTATAAATGCAAGTAAAAGTTAAGACGCAAGTAAAATGATGTAAAACGCAATATAAGAAGTAGCACTTGAGAACGCTAGGGATCCTACCAATCCTATTTCCTAACTTATGTTGTTTAAGGGCTAAATTGGTCAATTACAATGGTCGGGATTCTAAATTCCTTATACCCCCGTCAGGGTGGACTATAAGGCGATCCTAGAGTGTCACTAGTCCCGTCAGGGTAAATATGATCCACCTTTGGATATTTAAGTTTTATTACCTCATTGGCCCTAGAATTATCTAAGTTCGTCAGAATCAATAGCTTCTATCCTAGATTGAATAAATGGTTTTGTATCTAAACCCTCCGTCAGGATGATCCAATTGCCACTAATTGGAATAGCCTAAATACTAACACCTGTTCCTAGTTCATGACGCTAAAAACAGTAAATAAGCTTAATTTATAGAAAAGAGTAAAAGCCCCAATCTAATTTAATTTAACAGAAACCCAGATTCAACATTCGTAATTTAATAAGATTGGGATTCACCCATTAATTGTTCTCAAGCACTATTAAATGTTTAGCTCATACTAAATGGAAAAACTAAATTAACATAAATGGAATTCATATTTGATTACAAAATTAAAGATAAAAAGAACCTAATTTCCGGAATTGGAATGACTACGAACGGAGATATAGACCCTCTCCAGCTCTTGTAGCTTCTTCTTTCTTCCTTCTGTTGCTTCTCTCTGGTGTTTAATCTTGTGGAATGTGAATTGTGTGAAAAATAGAAGTTCAGACCTCCTTTTATAAGCATAAAAACGGATTAGGGCTTGGACCAGAAAATAAAACACTAATTAAATGTCCAAGCCCAAATTCTAAGCCCAAAATCCCGTAACTGTTGATACACCTTCACTAAAACGGCTTTTCCCGCTTCGTTATGACTCCGATTGACTTGAAATCAGTTGCTAAATTTCCGTAACTCGATAAAGATCGTTTTCTCTTCAAAGGTTAGCGGCTAAATCAGCTCTTAAGCATCTCGAAATCAGCAATCTATGGCCTGGAAAACAGATTTTCAGCTCTAAAAATAATATCTTCGGGATTTATCTTCAAGTCTTGACTCTATTTCACGATCTTTGACTTTCTCCTCGGATTCCTCTCCTAGCTAACATCTAAAACCTTTAAACTTTTCACTAAAAATACCAATATTACGCGCAAAAGCTTAATAAATAAAAAATGCTAGAAATAAAAAGGGAATTCCGGATTATTGCATATTTAGTCCAAAAGTCTATCAAATTAATTAAATAAACACCAAAAATGATGTCTCCCAAGGGTCGAAAATAAGAACAATTAGGGAGACATCAAGACCCCCAACTCAAACCTTTGTCGTCCCGACAAAGTAAAACAAAACAAAGGGGTATAAGTAAGCGTATAAACAAGTAGAAGCTGACAAATAAACCCTAAAGCAATTCTTAAGATAAATCTCATATAGCAAACTTTAGAAACTAATATACACATACATCTAAAATGTAACATCAAACATAAATAATCTCAATCATAAAATTAAAGTTGCAATGCTTGAAGGTTACACTTGTACTCATCTCTGTATGATGGCTATAGGGTGGTCATTAATCCTAACTCGATTTGAACGCTCCACCTAGTATATTCCCTATTAACAGAATCATAAATTCTATGCACTTAGGAATCACGAGGTCTTTACGGTTATAATATTGGCTTAAGGACGGGTGTGGATGTATATTTGGTAAATTTGAAGTGAGATTTTGGCTCTCTCCTCACTTACCATCAACAGTGTCCTCGAGCTTGAGTTAACGCTCAACAGATTTTCTCACTCACCCATATACGCAACAATTTAGCGTCCCATGTCTACCCACTATAAACAAGATGATTTTCAGAAAAATTCCACTTTGCCGGATGTTTTATTCATTCATATTTTTCCTTTTATTTTCTTTTCTCTTTTTCTCTTTTTTTTGTACAGAAGCAAACCGGGTTCCCGGTTTTGACGAAACCGGGTTCCCGGTTTCTACTGTATGATTTTTCGAAATTTTTCATTTTTTCTTTCTTTTTCATTTTTTTTCTTCATTCCCGGCAAAGGGTTACAAGTATATATCATCTGCAATTGTGCTACAATACAAAACACATCAATCCCCATTAAATTCCCCATAAGTGGTCTCACCACCCCAAACTCAAGCTCGAGACATGTCTCAGGATTGTGATTCAAGTGCGGGTCATATGGTCCTGCCTAATAATCTAAGAGATAATGGCTTATATCGTGGCTACAAAGAAAAGGATAAGGCTCAAAGTGGGCTAAGACGGATAATAATTAATACAAGGGATAGAAAGCTAAAAAGGCACAAATGGCTAACAAAGAGCTGCCCCTATCATTTTCCTAAGTACATAGCTTGTCTTTAGTTCATATCTAGGTGGGTTCTCTACTAATTAGGATTTCACTTTCTACACACCAAACATATTCCTTGAGTACAAGCTTACTTCATTTGCATTGTTCATTAATTTTTCCTATTAAATACCTATGTTTGCATGCAATTCTAAATGCGTTTTATATCAATCCCTAAAGTCCACTATTTACTATCATTGATTCATAAAAAGTATGCTTAAAGGGATATTTAAAAATTTCTACAGTCAAACGCAACTCCGAAAATTCTTTTACTGAGAGCAAATAAAACAAATAACACATAAAAACTGGGATGAGGCAACGAACCCCACCCCAAACTCAAAAATGAGTCGTGTCCCCACGACTCAAAAAGACTCAAAGCAATAAAATAATCTACACTAAATGAGAAGGGATAGAAAACGTATCTTAACCAGCGCGAGGCTGGTTGTCGGTGTTGCGTCCCTGAACTTTATCTCGCGTCTAGACATCGTAAGTTGTGCTTTGAACAAATAAAGTTCAACTTGTTTGTAACGTTTCCCAAAATAGCGCACCTCGTATCCTGATTCTCTTCCAACACCTTGATTTTCGATTCCAACTCATCATCAGATCATTTTCTTCCTCACTTTCAGGTTCCTCAATCACTTTCCTCTTCTTCGGATTAGCCTTAATTTGAACCTCTTCAGTCTTGAATAGCACCAAAAGTGTTTCTGTTTCTTGGAGAATTCCTTCGATAAGCACACATGAAAACGGTTTTGATAGGCATCTCTTTCCACCCCAAACTCAAAACTTCAAATAGTGAGAAGCTAAGGCTTAGAACTTTGATGTTTTGAGGCTTAAGACTTGAAGATTATGGTGGAATATGAGATGGGTAAAGGCTAATTGATGTGTGGGAAGAGGGAATTGGATTTTATTTGAAGCTTGGATGAAGAACAAGTGGATAAAAGTGGGAATTTCATGGTGATTTGGATAGGAGATGAATTGATTGTATGTTATTTTGTTGGAAGAGGGTAGGATTTGATGATTATGTGGTTGTAGATGATAATTTTCGGAAGATTCTGGGTTTTGGGAGTGTTTTTGGAGGCTAGTTTGAAGAAAGAGGTAAAAATCTAGGGCTAAAAAGCTTCAAACGGCCCTGTCACAGAAGAAACCGGGTACCCGCATTTGCAAATGCGGGGCCCCAGTTTCGCGTCGCTGTGTCGGCGCGAAAAAAATAATAATTTTTTTTTTAAAATTTTTTTTTATATATATATACCTCAAAACGCGGGACCCAAGATGCTGGGTCAGAGAAATGCCCTTCGAAACCGGGTTCCCGCATTTGCAAATGCGGGTACCCGGATTTTCGTCGATGGCGCGAGCCAAGACGCACCAAAACGCAACCTCCCAAGACGCTGGGTCAGAGAAATTGGAAAGTTACAGCTCCGAAACCGGGTACCCACATTTGCAAATGCGGGAACCCGGTTTGCATCGATGGCGCGAGTGGTGACGCAGGTGTGACGCAGCCAAGACGCAAGAAAACGCGGGACCCAAGACGCAGGGTCAGAAAGTTGGAATTTTTAACTTTCGAAACTGGGTACCCGCATTTGCAAATGCGGGTACCCGGTTTGCCCCTGGAACACCACAAAATTTTCTTCTATTTTCGCCCTTTCGACCCCAAACTCATGACCTTTTTATCCCTGAAATCATCAAAAACAAATACCCTTCCTCATTTCTTAACAAATAACACTAAATTAACGAAAATCAAACTAATTTAAACTACGAAAAATAAAAATTTAAACTAATATACAAGAAATGGCTTTTGTTTAACGTCGTTAAGCTCGACGGGTTACCTCATTCTTTAGTCATTAACATAACCTCCCCAGCAATAAGTGAGGTTGTCAATATTTGCAACTCGAAATTTGCATCCCTTAGCTTTTATGCCCACTAGTTTATCTGAGATAACCTTCGTGACCATGAATGGTCCTAGCCAAGAACTTTTCGATTCACGTACCTTTGGAGGGGGATTTGGTTTCTTCATAGCTACTTCTTCACCTACTTTGAACCCCTTTTTCTTTCTTTCTTTCTTAGGTTCCTTCGGAACCTTCGTGGCATGTGCTTTCTCTTTCTTCTTCGCATGATTTAGTTGTGGATTTTTAGGGTATGGAGGAGCTTTAATTGGTGGTTTCTTTCGTAGCTCTTTCTTCTCCACTCCTAAAGTGTCCACAACATTAATTGGCTCTTTTCTTACCAGTTCCATTACATCTACACGAAAACATTCTTCCTTGGAATCCGAAAACTTCATAGGTCTAAACACATTAAACTTCATCTCCTCGTCTTGGATTCTCATAATCATTTCTTCGTTCTCTACATCAATCAAGGTACGCCCCGTGGCTAGGAATGGTCTTCCCAAAATAATGGGGACATTCCTATCCGCGTCGTAATCAAGTATAATGAAATCAGTGGGAAAAATTAACGTACCTGCCTTAAGGAGGACATCTTCGATTCGGCCTTCCGGATGTGCAAGAGATCGATCCGCCATTTGCAAGACCATAGAAGTGGGTCTTGCTTCGATATTAAGCTTATCGAAGATCGATTTGGGCATAAGATTGATGCTTGCACTCAAATCACATAGTGCCTTACCTTTCCATTCTTCTCCAATCGATATCGGAATTGTGAAACTCCCAGGATCAACTAACTTTGGAGGTAATTTACCTTGACAAATAGCACTACATTCCTCAAGGAGACCAATCATCTCATTATCACAATACGGCCTTTTGTTAGTGAGGGCTCTCTTCAGAAACTTAGCATACTTGGGTACATCTCGAATAGCTTCTAGCAACGGAATATTTATGCTAAGACCTCTTATTTTGTTAAAGAATTTTTGGTAATCAGCCATATCACCCTTCTTTTGAACTCGCGATGGAAATGGTGGAGGTGGACGATTGATTATAATATCATTTTTCTTTTTCGGAATGTCACTCACCACTTCTTCTACTTCAACTTCTTTATCTTCATTCACCACCTCTTTTTCTTTTCTAGCAACTTCCTTCTCTTTCATAACAGGAAAAGGAGGTGGAGGAAGGTTCTTACCACTTCTGAGAGTAATAGCTTTACAGTCTTCGATTTGGATTGGATTTTCAGTATCGCTAGGGAGTTGCCCTTGTGGACGTTGATTCAGTTGTTTATTCATTTGCGAAACATGAGTTTCCAACATCTGAATGTGTGCTTCAGCAGATTGTTGCCTTTGGATTGACTGTGCATGTAGGGCAATTAATTGTTCTACGGTTTTCTGAAGGGTAATCACATCTTCTTGTGGTTGGGCAGGTAAGGCTTTTTGGTTCATGGTTTCATTGTAAATATCTTGAGGAGCTTGTCTCTGAACATAATTTCCCTGATTCTGTCCTCCTTGATAATTATTTTGTGGTCTTGGATTGAAATTGTTGCCTTGGGGACGCGGCTGATACGCATACGTAGGATTGGCTGCCCCATTAGGATTCGAGTATTGAAACCCCGGATGGTTTCTGTTAGGCTGATATCCATTACCACTTGAATTAAAGTTACCTTTATTGGACACAAACATCACAGGTTCTTAAATATTCGGACAACTTTACTCATCATGATCATCTACCCTGCAAATCGAACACATATAAACCTCTTGTGCAGCTTGCACAGCTACCTTCTTACCCGAAAATCCCTCTTTTACAGCTAAAGTAAGCTGCTTCAACTGTTGCTCTATTGTGGTTTGAATCTTGTTCTCAAGTGTAGCAAACTTTTCTTCGATATTAACATTATTCACTCCTTTAACCGGGGTTCTTACGGTGTTCCACCCAACTTCATTCTTTACTGTTCTTTCTAGGATGATTTTTGCATGAACTGGTTGAACTTGAAGAAATCCCGCACCACATAGCAAATCCAATTTTTTTCTTGAAGTCCCATCAAGGCCTCTGTAAAAGATTTTTAGCTGTTGTTGTTCTGAAAAGCCATGATCGGGAACTCTACGTAAACACATCTGGAATCTTGTCCAGCTCTTACCCAAAGTTTCATCATATTCTTGACGGAAATGCGTCAATTCTAATTCAGCATCTAACCTCATGTTACTTGGGTAATACCTGTCAAAGAAAGCAGTCTCTAATTGGTCCCAGTTTGTTATCTTCGTAGGATCTTGTGTATCGTGCCATTCACTTGCTCCATCAATAACAAAAAATTTAAACGCAGCAAAATACATCTGTTCTCTTGAAACTCCTTGTGTGATATAAGAATCACATATCTGCTTAAAATTCTGTACTGCTCTAAGAGGATCTTCTCCCACTCTACCGCGAAAATTTCCAAAGTTTTGGAATTGAGCTAACATACCCGGATCTGGACGAAACCTCGGAACATTTATATCTGGAGCACCTACTCCTATAGCAGGAGCACGGAATGGAACTTCTGGTAGACCATTAGTAAACCAAGGATCTTGATTCATCACTATTTGAGCTTGTCCGTTATTGTTTTGTTGATTCTGAATATTAATGTCCTCCATTCTGTGAATTAATTCTTCTACTTCTAAGGATTCTTGTTCTCTCTTTCTCTTGTTAGCAAGTCTGATTAATGATTCTGGATTACTAAGGATCGGTGGTGTTGGCTCTAGATCCTTAAAGAGTCTCCTTCACATACACCAAACCTAAAAACCTGAGAAAACTAAACAAGCAAAAAAAGCGTAAAACTGATAAAAACAAAAATAAAAATAAATGCAACTATCACTAAAGGATAAACACCGTGTCACACGCTACCGTCCCCGGCAGCGGCGCCAAAAACTTGGTGGTCCCTTGTGTGTTCTAAATAAATACAATAAATAATCGAACCACAACCGCAAGTGTACGGTTGTCCCAAGTAGTATAATTGATAAAACAGATTCGTTCCAAGGACGGGATGGTTGACTACAATGTTTAACAAGTAATGAATGGTTGCACTTATGAAAACAAGTAAAGAAGATATGTTGTTTGGTTTTTGTTATTAAAACTACTAAATGAAAGACAAATTATAAATAAAAGTAAAAGCTAAGACGCAAGTAAAATGATGTAAAACGCAATATGAGAAGTAGCACTTGAGAACGCTAGGGATCCTCCAAATCCTATTTCCTAACTTATGTTGTTTAAGGGCTAAATTGGTCAATTACAATGGTCGGGATTCTAAATTCCTTATACCCCCGTCAGGGTGGACTATAAGGCGATCCTAGAGTGTCACTAGTCCCGTCAGGGTAAATATGATCCACCTTTGGATGTTTAAGTTTTATTACCTCATTGGCCCTAGAATTAGCTAAGTTCGTCAGAATCAATAGCTTCTATCCTAGATTGAATAAATGGTTCTGTATCTAAACCCTCCGTCAGGATGATCCAATTACCACTAATTGGAATAGCCTAAATACTAACACCTGTTCCTAGTTCATGACGCTAAAAACAGTAAATAAGCTTCATTTATAGAAAAGAGTAAAAGCCCCAATCTAATTTAATTTAACAGAAACCCAAATTCAACATTCGTAATTCAATAAGATTGGGATTCACCCATTAATTGTTCTCAAGCACTATTAAATGTTTAGCTCATACTAAATGGAAAAACTAAATTTACATAAATAGAATTCATATTTGATTACAAAATTAAAGATAAAAAGAACCTAATTTCCGGAATTGGAATGACTACGAACGGAGATATAGACCCTCTCCAGCTCTTGTAGCTTCTTCTTTCTTCCTTCTGTTGATTCTCTCTGGTGTTTAATCTTGTGGAATGTGAATTGTGTGAAAAATAGAAGTCCAGACCTCCTTTTATAAACATAAAAACGGATTAGGGCTTGGACCAGAAAATAAAACACTAATTAAATGTCCAAGCCCAAATTCTAAGCCCAAAATCCCGTAACTGTTGATACACCTTCACTAAAACGGCTTTTCCCGCTTCGTTATGACTCCGATTGACTTGAAATCAGTTGCTAAATTTCCGTAACTCGATAAGGATCGTTTTCTCTTCAAATGTTAGCGGCTAAATCAGCTCTTAAGCACCTCGAAATTAGCAATCTATGGCCTGGAAAACAGATTTTCAGCTCTAAAAATAATATCTTCGGGATTTATCTTCAAGTCTTGACTCTATTTCACGATCTATGACTTTCTCCTCGGATTCCTCTCCTAGCTAACATCTAATACATGTAAACGTTTCACTAAAAATACCAATATTACGCGCAAAAGCTTAATAAATAAAAAATGCTAGAAATAAAAAGGGAATTCCGGATTATTGCATATTTAGTCCAAAAGTCTATCAAATTAATTAAATAAACACCAAAAATGAT
Source organism: Nemophila menziesii (assembly GCA_029959085.1). NCBI lineage: Eukaryota > Viridiplantae > Streptophyta > Magnoliopsida > Boraginales > Hydrophyllaceae > Nemophila > Nemophila menziesii. The sequence goes on from JARWIR010000071.1 coordinate 273,144, forward strand.
GTCTCCCAAGGGTCGAAAATAAGAACAATTAAGGAGACATCATCACACCACAACCAGTAGTAAGAAATTTATCTGGTATTGCTGGGTTGCTTGCAAGTAATTTTGGTATGTTACCTGGAAATCAACCAATGGTAACTTCATATTTTGTAATTAGGCCCCCTGCGAATTCTCTCTATTCTTGCTATGTGTCCATGCTATGATTATGCTAGGGGTATGCAAAATATGAACTCTGCCCCACCCAGAGGTAATAGTTTTGGAAATATACTTGATTTGCAGGGCTTCAATATCATGAAATAAAAGAAGCTCATGAAAGACTAAAGGTTAGTTAAAACTATTCTCTTAGTCATTTCATCAAACACTTTTAAACATAACCTTAAACATAACCTTAAAACTTTTTCCCGTGTTTAAGGTTGGAAATGTTGATATACTTCATTGCTACTACGCACATGGAGAAGATAACGTGAATTTCCAAAGACGAAGCTATTGGTTACTTGAAGAGTAAGTCTTTTCTTAATTAGTTCAATTTTATAAGGATTACTTATGCAAATTTATTCTTTTTGCAGGGAATTATCACGCATAGTACTTGTCCATTATCGTGAAGTTAATGTAAGTATTTAATTACACATTTAAACTTTTTTTAACGTTATAATTTTTTTAAGCTAATACAAATTTATTTTATTTTATAGGGAAATAGAACAAATTATTTTATAGGGAAATTTCTTGTAAAGGGTGAGCCTAAAAAAACTGAAGCTGAGATAACAGAGAAAGCTGGAGGCGGAGCCCAAGCTGATTCTATTATGAGTGTTTTCAAGGTTAAACGGTATCTTGTTTACTCTAGACAGCTTGACTTGTGTGAAATAAAAATTAACTTTAATAACCTCTACTATTTCATGCAGAATTGATACTTTGGGTGTCATAATAAGGGTGAAAGATTTATTTGAAGGGCATCCGAACTTGATTCTAAAGTTTAACACCATGATGCCTAAAGGTTATGGGATCACACTCGATGAGGAAGAAGCCAAACCAAAAGAAACACTTGAATTTAGTGAAGCAATAAGTTTTGTGAACCAGATAAAGGTAAAGCCGGAGCCCAAGCTGAAGTCGGAGCCTAAGCTGAAGCTGAGATAGCTGAACTGAAACTTGATCTACTGTTGAAAAAACGAAGGTATGTTTCTCCATATTAATAACTCATCTAGCCCATTGCGTTTGCTTGTGTTTGTTTGGTCTCTTATCTTGTTATTAAGTCCCTTTATATTTTGATTTTGTGATAACGTTAGTCCTTTTTTTGTGTATTTTCATTATGTTACATACATGTGGTTTTAGATAAATGACACCTTTGAAGCTATTTTAGTCATTTATCACATAAAGAAAATACAACAAAGACTAATTGTGTTACAAAAAAAGAAAAGAAATTAAGGGACGAAAATTGTTAACAAGATAAATGACTAAGTAGGTTATTTATCCATCTCCTTTTAAATACAAGAAAAAAGTCTTTTCATCTTGCTTCAAGCTAAATTCATGTGTGTGACGTATTTTTCCTTTTATTTTTATATCTTTAATGAAATACAATATTTTATGTGCAGTTTGACCAGAGGCGAAGGACTATGAGCCGCCGTGAGATGCAACAACACAACAACACAACAACAAGGATATTTATACATAATATCCACTTAATAATGGTGTCTTAAAATTATTATTTACTTAGAATATATTTCCAACAAGGATAATAGTTGTACTTTTTAATATGTGTAAAATGTTAAGGAAACATTATTTGTGGAGGTGAACGAGTGTAATTAATAAGAATAAATTTATTGTTTGATTTTATTGAAAGAATAAAGTTGAATAGATGTTTTTGTATTTATTTTTAAAAGATATGTTAAAAATCTATAACATCATATTAATTGGGATAAAATACACTTTTTATTTTAAGTAAGAATGGGGTGTTTTATGTAAAAGTAATTTATAAAATTTTCAATTGTCCTATAAATAAAGATAATATAAGAAGAAAAAAAATATCATGGAAATTAATTTTATAAACATTAAAACCAGCAAACTCGAACATCTCAGTTTTGTCATTATTCATCGACTATATCATAAATTCACATTCAACTAAATCAAATTATTTCAGTAACTTTTATAAGTTTTTTAAAATTATGTCTAATTGTATAAATAAACTAGTTCTTACATGCACCACATTATACGATGGAATAGGTGGAACGAGGTAGCTTGATGAGAAGCGTTCTGACGAAGTATAAAACACCATAACCTGGATTATAGTGAGTGAATGACAAACACACATTATATTCACACATGCAACGAGAAAACAGTAAGATATGAATCTAAGGTCACGCCAAAGGTTTAAAAGAGTGATAGACAAACACTTATATTAACCAACTTAAGAAACAAATAAACTGACAAAATAACCAAGATCATAATATTCGAAAATACCTATAAACCCAAGCAAATATTACCTATGAAACGAACCAAACAAGAACCATCATTCTAATCTATATGAGGGAATAAGGGGACAAACCACAGTTTAGGCAACTAAAGGAACTCTTGACCTAAAGTCGAACAAAAGAATTAACGGAAAATACGTACCACCAGAATACGAAACTAGAGATAAATCGATTACAAACTTACAAATACCCAGACAAAGACTAGAAAACTGCAATCCAATATAAAGTAAAAACCCATCAAAGACATCAAAGAAATCTAAAAATTGTTTCAAATAAATTACCCAAATACCCAATCAACCCTTGTATACCCATGTCTAACTCCACAAAGATGGACTTGTAACATCATACTTCACGAGATGAGAAATTTGAATCCTAAGGTAAAGGAGATTCTAAGGTAAAGAAGCATAAACTGCTCTGGAGAAGACCGTGTTGCTAATTTGCGTGTGCGTGTATGTTTAGTGTGTGTATAAGGAGGGAGGGGGTTCATATTTAGAGTGTATATGTATGTGATTATAAAGGGTCATTAGTGGTGGTTATGGTTGCTGAAAATTTGATGAAAAATAGGTTATATACAAATGGACAATAGGTTATATACAAATGAGTTGTGCCCATTTTGTAAGAATCAAACGTGTCTCGTATGAATGAGATTCAAATGTGGGATGCAGACCATAGACTAACCTGTCCAAATTTATATTAATATTATTGTGAATTCTTTAGGGTAAACCATTTGTTGCAAAGATTTTTTTATAGTTTATGAAATCAAGAAGAATCATCTTTCAGTTGGAAGCAAGGGCCAACCTCCAATCATTTATGTAAGGTATATTAGTTTTTTCCCCTTAAAGAATGCTCATTATTCTATATCACGAAATTATATAGTAGGCGTATTTTATTCCCTCATTTGTTGATGTTAATGTCTTTTCTTGGTGAATTATACTTGAGGTATGATCACTTTTATGTTCATAGCTGCTAGAATTCAGATTTATTTGGCAACTTTATATTTTCCTTTTTCATATTTCTTTATTTTATCTCCAATTTCCATGTTTATCATCTTTCCCTTATCTCTTAGAATTAACTTGACATCTAATTAATTACCATATATCTTTAAAGCTTCACACTAAATAAACAATTAAACCCAATATGCTCTAAAAATAATAAATAATTAAATCAAGACACGAAATAGGAAAGTGTACTAAATCATGCGAAAATCGACATATAACCTTATAAATACACCTAAAATTATGTCTCCAACTACGATTAAATCATCACAAATGAGGAGACATCAAGACCCCCAACTCAAAGTTCTATCGTCCCAATACAATAAAAATAAAAATAAAGAACAATAGGGTAGTCAAATAATAAACAAAGAAGAAGAAGTAGGAGGAGGAGAATAAGAACAGAACACAATGAATGATCCTAGAGCAAAATATCTAAAAAGTCTCATGTAGTAATGCTCAAGAAATAATGCACACATATGCTTAATATACTCATAATCAACAATCCATAAATTCAAGTCTAGATTAATTTTACAATGCCAGAAGGAGCGGTCTCAACTCAGTTTGTGCTAATGGCTATAGGTTGTTCATAGGTCCTAATATAGCATCCAATGATCCAATTACCTACAAGCTAATAGCTCAATTGTTTCTCCATCAAGTAGCTAAAAATCCTAAGGTCTTTACGGTTATAACGTGGCTTCGGGACGGTAGGGTATATTTGGATAATGAAAAGTGAGCTTTCGGCTCTCTCCTCACATTCCATCAACGAATCGCCCTAGAGCTTGAGTTTTTTCACTCGAAGATGTTCTCACTCAACCCAATTTTTTATGTTTTAATGTGCATCCCAAAATATTCCCAAATAAAACCTTTTCATGATGATATACAAATTCCACTTTGCCGGTCCAAATATATATTCTTTTCATATCAATTTTTTATTTTGTATAGCTATGACTCTTTTTTTTATGTTGAGATATCACGCTATTTTTTCTTTCCAATTCATGTTTTTCGTCCTTTTTCATTTACTATTACCCCGGCAAAGGGTTACAATAATAACTTTTTCATCATCAATAAAATCACAATTACAATTTCCCAAACCCAATGTTCCCAAATGATGAAACCCACCACCCCAAACTCAAGCTCTAAAAATGACTTGTCTCATGTTTTGCGATTTGAGTGCAGGTCATATGGATAATTCCTAAAAACTAAAGGGTATGGTTTATAATGTGGTTAAGTAAACGGCTTTAGAAAGGCTCAGAGGGGCTAAGACGGATAAATAATAATATAATCAAATAAAAGGGTGAGAAAGCTAAAAGCCTTCAAGTGGCTTCAATATGACTTCACTTTTCAAACTACTGGATTTTGTTACTTTTATACTATTAGTTCATAGACAAGTGGGTTTTCAACTAATTTCATACCTCACGGTCTACACACCAAATAACTTTCCCTGAGTTTCAACATGACTTCTTAGCATTGCTCATTAACTTTTCTATCTTTTATTTCTTGTTTTCATACATGCATACTTAACATATTTGTGACATCTTTCAAAACATACTACTTACTATCATTGACCTAATTAAATCATGCTCAATAGGTACATTGATGTCTCCCTATTTGTTCTAATTATTAGCCCATTGGAGACATCCTTTTAGGCTTAATTGATCATATTGCACTTTCTCCCCTTGGAAATTAACTATTTGCAGAATCTGAGCTTTTGTGCGTAAATTTGATTGTTTTTAATGCAAAGTTAATTGGTTCTTGAATCTCATGAAAGATCAATCCAAGGAGAAAAAGTGAGAATAAAGTCTTAGTGTATTTTAGAGTGTTAGGAAATGATTTTTAGTCGAGTTTCTATTTTTAGAGTACACTTTCCTATTTTGATTTCTTGATTTGTTGATTTATTCTTTTTAAGCATATGCGGTTTAATTATTTATTTAATGTGAAGCTTTAAAAGATAAATGGTAATTACTTAGAGGCCAAGTCAATATAAATATGAAAGGAAAGAAGATTTACATGGAAATAAGAAGATTTAGGAAATATTTATTCAAAGGAGGAAAAGATAAAGCTGCCTTGTGAATCTGAAAATCCTGCCACGTTTTAGAGATTAAATCATAATTAAAGATTGGCATGGATTCTGGACGAATGGTCTGCACCAATAGAAAGAGCTTTCCAAGACAAGCAGTTTCATATACTGGAACTTCTCAAACGGATAAGTATTTAAAATGGATATGACCAAATCAAATCAGCAGCAAATCTTACCTTTCCTAGAATTTAGAGCTACGAATTTGAGAGTCTTTGACTTGTCTTCCACTCCAAGCAAATTCGACCTAGGGTCTTCCAACACCTATAAATACACCCCTTAGACCTCATAATTCAGTACCTCTCATTAATCTTTCAATTCTTAACATCCTTAGAGAGAGAGTCAGAGACTTCAAGAGCAAGAAGGCAAAGGAGAAACTAGTGCTGGAGGGATTCTGTTCTTCCATCAACAGTCATCTAATCCTTAGGTTATATATTTCTTTTCTGTAATTAAATATGATGTCTTTCTATTTAGTTTCAGTCTTTAATATTGCTATGAGCTAAACTTTTATATACTTGAGAATCGCAATAAAAGGATGAATCTTAATTAATTATTTCTATGTTTTGAATTTGGGATTGTTATGATTTAAATTGAATTAGGTCTTAGATATTGGATATTACTTTGTTCTTAATCACTATTTCTTTTCCGTACAACTAGAAATAGATTTTAGTATTTGGGCTATTCACTTTAGTGGCGAAGTGATCATCTGACAGGGGGGGTTTGAATACAGATCTAGGTAATACCCGTGTAATGTCCGTTATTGACCGACAGGCTTAACTAGTTACATAGCCAAAGAGGTAAAATCATATCATCCGAAGAGGCATATTCGACCATACAGGTGTTTATGATACTTTAGGATAGCTTCTAGGTCCCCCCGACAGGGGGCTAGGAGATATGAGAGTCCCGACTAATATACTAATACCAATTCTACCCTTAAACAAAGCATAGGTTAAATTGATTAGGTGGATTCCTTGTGAGACTCAAGTATCTCCCTTATCTGAAGTCAGTCTTTTATTTGCTTTTACTTATTTCAATTTAGTCTTTATTTATTTGCATCTTAGTTTTAAGAAAACCAAACAAAAATCTATTATTTACTTTTCTGTTAAACAATTATTCTTACTCTCTGATTAATACTGGAGTTGAACCTAATCCGTCCCTGAGAAGGAACTCGATTTATCGAATATTACTTGGACAACCGTACACTTGCGGTAATTGTGGTTCCTTTATTTTTGCACTTAATTTTATAACACACCAGGACCCACCATACATTCAACATATTCTATGCCTATTCAAACCTAAAAAATTTAAATTTTATGCAAAAACAAAAAGGAAGATGAGGACAACGAATCCCCACCCCCAACTCAAAAGTGAGCCGTGTCCCCACGACTCGAAAAAGACTCAATAAAGAAATAAAATTTAAAATTAAACTTAACTAAACTACCTAATGCATACAATCAATTAAGAAGCAGAATTAGAACTAGGTACCTGGGTACCTGGACATAAAGATCTAGCATGTCCTCCTCCAAAGAAGAAGAATAGTTTTCAATATCCAAGGTCTCAGTTACTTCACCCAATACCTGATTAATATTTGAAATTTCCTCCCAGAGTACGGCGTTTTCTTTTCTTATATGATTGGCTTCATCTTGTAATTTGATTGCACATACTGGTGGTATGGAAGAGTTTTTCTGATATGAAGAAGAAGAAGAAGAAGAACCTTGATCTTGAATTTGTGTCTTTTCTTTAGGCCTTGATGGTTCGGTCATCCTAGCTGTTAATCTCTTGTGTAGTGGTTGTGTTGGTGCCTCTATCTTTGGTTTCTTTTCAATAGGCTCATCAAGGTTGATGGCCTTTTCAATTGTGGTTCCAGGCAAATTTTTGTTCTTCCCTAGGATTGAACACTTCCTCTTATAATCCATAGCATATGTTCTGTTTGTCATCCCTGATTGATCCACAACTCAAGTTACACCAAGGATGGAATAAAGTTAAAAAAGATTGGTGTGGCTTGAGTTTCTTTCTTGGATTCGATGATAGAAGAAGGTTTCTTGATGATTCTTGGAAGAATTCTTGATAGCTTGATGTTCTTGGTGGTGTTTTATGGTTTAGTGTGATGAATTTGATAAAGAATATGTGTTTATGGAAGAAGGAGGAGAGGATTATTGTTGTTGTTGTGCTTGTCGTGGAGGTTTAATCAAGCTTCAAGGTCTATTTATAAGGTTTGGGTCTGAAAACTTCGTGTTGGAGAGGCTAGGGTTAATTCTTGGTAAGGTAAGAAGTGTATTTGGTAATAACTTCTTTACAACCGCCTTCGGACCGGCATATCGGCGGATTCGGCGGCATACCGGTGCTGGAGATTTTTCTTTTATTGCTCTCGGCATAAAACCCGTCACGAAAACCCGTGTTACGTGTTTTTGGGCGCCGGCACACCGGTGATGCGTGCGGCATACCGGTGCGCTACTTTTCAAAAAACCTTGCTTCGTCAAAATACCCAAGTCACGTAACCCGTGGGCACGCGTTTTTCCTTTGGCCGGTATACCGGTCGCCTGGGTCTTTTTTGGACATTCTCTCGGCGAACAACCCGATTCCACCAACCCGTGGGCACGTGTTTCCCCACCGGCATACCTGTGGTTTCGCCGGCCTACCGATTAGTAGAATAGATTTTTCCCATTCTTTTCCTTTTGACCCCAAACTCATTTCCTACACAATAACACACTATCTTTCTCTCCTGTTAGCTTGTAAACACATTAAAAATATACACTAACTTAGAAATATACACTACAAAGCATAAAACTAATCTAAAAAGCAATTAAAACAAGGGGTGTCTCCCAAGAGCGCTTTTGTTTAACGTCTTTGAGTTAGACGTGTTACCTCGGGTGATTATGTATGAACATCACCTCCCCAGCAATGAATGATTATGTCAATAATTAAACCGTGAAATTTGAATCCCTTTCCTTTCACACCCACGAACTTCTCAAATCTATTCTTTGTAGTCATGGGTGTGCGTGCTTTTTGTGATGGATCAGGCTTTTTCGATTCGACTTTTTTGCTTATTCTGAACTCCTCCTTCTTCTGTTCTTTCTTGGGTTCTCTTGGAACCTTCGCGGCACGTTTTCTGGTTCTCTTCTTTGCAATCTCTTTAAGGGTTTTTAAGAACGAGCAATTTCCCGGAGAACTAGGTAACTTCATTGCTTTAAATACTATAAACTTCGCCTGTTCGTCTTGGACTCTCATGATCAACTCACCATTCTCAACATCTATTAGTGTACGCCCCGTGGCTAAGAATGGTCTACGCAATATGATGGGGACATTCTTATCCGCGTCGTAGTCAAGAATAATAAAATCACAAGGAAATATAACAGTACCAGCTTTAACTAAAACATCTTCAATTTTACCTACTGGTTTGGAGAGGGTGCGATCCACCCTTTGTAGTACCACTAAAAAGGGTACTACCTCTCCTATAGTAAGCTTCTCAAATAGGGACTTCGGCATGAGATTGATACTCGCGCCAAAATCACATAATGCTTTCCCGGTCCAACTGTCTCCAATACCAATGGGAATTGTAAAACTTCAGGGATCTTGTAGCTTCGGTGGTAACTTGTTTTGGAAAATAGCATTTCACTCCTCTGGCAATCCAATTGCTTCCCCAGTTTCTAAACTTCGTTTGTTAGAAAGAATGTCCTTCATGAATTTTAGATATTTCGGCATTCTATTGAGAGCTTCTACAAACGGAATATTAATATCTAGCTTTCTCACCATGTCAAGGAACATCTTGAATTCTTTTTCATTGTCCTTTTTCTTGACACGTGATGGGTATGGTGGAGGAGGGCGTGTATTAGTTTCTACTGGGTTTTTCTTCTTCTCTGGTGTCTTTTCTTGGGCACTCTTTGGTTCAACTACCTCTTCAACCACTTTTTCTGAAATAGCGGTTGGTTCTGGTTCTTTTCTAGGCGGAGGTAATTGTTTTCCACTTCTCAATTCAACTGCATGACAAGCATCGTCTTGAGAAGCAATAGTATCACTTGGGAGTTGCGCTTTTGGCCTGTTTTGTAATGATCTCGCCATTTGTGATAGAGTATGCTCGAGATTTTGGATTACCTTTGATAGGGTTTGGAGTCTTCGATGTCTCATCTTCATACTTTCTTCAACTAATTTCATCATTTCAGCTATACTTGAATCCAAACTCAAAGGTTGTTCTTGTTTTTGCTTGTTGCATTGAATCTTTAGGTGGTTCTTGGTAAGATTCTTCATAAATTGGCGCTTCTTGATAGATAGGTTGTGGTTGATAATAGGATTAGGGCTGAGTTTGATAATAAGTCTCTTGATTTCTGACCCAATTCTGATTTTGTGGGGGCTGATAATTAGCGTAACTTCCTTGAGGATGATAATAACCATTAGAATAATGATTTCTTTGATGAGATATAAAGGAAGTTGCAGCTGGATTATTCATACACTTTTCCCACACATGATTTCTTGATCCACAACCACGACATGAAGGTAGAGTATGTACTAGATTTACCTGAGCGATTGTTCGAGATTGTTCTCATAGTTCCTTAAGTTATTGGTTTAATTATTCGAGCTTCAGAGATTCTGAGGTCTCTTCTTGTTTTTATGATTCAATTGGACAACTTATCTCAATATCAAGAACTTTCTCCATAATACTTTCGGCTTCTACAGGATCTAATAATACAAAACCTTTATCTCCTAACAAATCTGCTCTTGCCTTGGACTTGTTATTGAGTCCTCCATAGAACATGGTTAATGAATATTCTGGCGATGATATATGGAATGGACATCTCGGCTTTTTCTCATTAAAACGTAACCATGCTTCACCAACACATTCTCCGTCTTCCTGCATAAATTGTTCAAGCTCCAACATATCTTTTAATCGTCTACTAACCGGATAGAATCGGTCTAGGAATTTGGATTGAAGCTTGTACCAATCTGGAATAACATCAGGGTGTTGGGTATCGTACCAATCGCTTGCATTCCGGTCAAAAAGAACTGGAACATGATGTAATACATCTGCTCCTTTGTAACACCTTTTATGATATACAAGTCACAGATCTGCATGAATTTCTGAAAATACCGGACCGGATCTTGTTGTGCAACACCGCTAAATTGTCCATGACTCGCAAATTGCGCTATCATGCCTGGATCTGGTCTAAACTGAGCGGCTTGGGTTTCTGGAGTGCGGCTTTCTCTCGGTTGCACTATAAATGAGATGGGAAGATCAAGTCTCCTCGGGGCTTGCCATCTGTAAAAATCGGTAAAGACAAAACTAAAAGAAAAAGCGTAAAATAAAACTAACTGAAATAAAAGCACTAAATAAATGCACAAGGACTAACGATGCAATCCCCGGCAGCGGCGCCAAAAACTTGGTGTCGACTAGGGCGTGATAAAAATATGGTATAAATAAGTGAAAAAACAGACACCCTAGCCTAGCACGGTTCTGCAAGTATACAGGACGTATGCAAGTTTTACTGATAAATAAGATTTGTTCCTCAGAGACTACGAAAGTTAGAGAGAACTTATGCAATTTATCAAGTGTAGATATGGAAGCTAGATCAGATTAATATGCAGGAAAAAAAAAGATTTTTGTATGATTTTAAGAAATAGAGAATTCAACTAATAAATTAAAGACAAGAAAAGTAAATAAGCAAAGAACATATAATATGAGAGTTTAGCTCGATAAATTAGCAAATAATCCCCACTAGTCTTGTTTATTCTATCATGTAAGGGTGACACATGTAGTATTGCAATAATCAGGATTCTAAATTCCCATTCCTTAGACCTTGAGAGCGACTAAGGGGGCTACGGCACAACTACGAGGCAGTTTAAACATAGGGTTATCAAGCGCTACCAAGGCCCTAACCAAAACAATTCCTTCAATTGGTGATATGGTGATTAAAACATACCCTAATGACTATCTAGGATCGGTGTTGTCAGGACCAATACCGGACACTAGACGTTATGTGGTGTTTCAATAATTAGACACCCCTTCCGGGCGACCATCTAACTACTATCAAGGTAATCCTATACTCATGCACTAGCAAGGAAAACAGTCATTAAATCAAAACACATAAACAAAGAATAAAACAGGGTTCATACGTATATGCTAAATCTCAAGCTAAAATTATTTAGTTCATACTAATGGAAGAAAAGAAAGAAATTACAAATTTAAAGGTTGAAGAAGACATGATATGGTGTTCAGCTCCTAGACTTCTCTTCTTGTGTTGTAGGCTTCCTCTTGGATTAAGGTTTGCCAAGGATGTATTGCTTCTGATAATAGGGTGTATTTATAGGGTATAGGAAACCGTAAAACTTTTCTTGTAGTAGAAGATAGGTATTGGACTCCAAGCCCAACTCAAATTCGTAACCCTAAAATATAGAAAAGGTAAGATTCTGATGCTGTTTTGTTTTGCCCGTAACTCCTTAAATACTTATCCGTTTGACGCGTTCCAATAGTCGAAACTGATTGTCTCAGAAAGCTCTATAACTTTGATTCAGACCATTATCCCAAATTCCTAGCCAATCTTGAGTTATTATCACTTTTATGTTCGTAGTTGCTGGAATCCAAATTTATTTGACAACTTTATCTTTTCCTTTTTCATATTTCTTACCTCTATCTCCAATTTCCATGTTTATCCTCTTTCCCTTGTCTCTTCATATTAACTTGGCATCTAATTAATTACCATATATATTTAAAGCTTCACACTAAATAAACAATGAAAACCCAATATGCTCTAAAAATAAAAAATAATTAAATCAAAACACGAAATAGGAAAGTGTACTAAATCATGCGAAAATCGACCTATAACCTAATAAATACACCTAAAATGATGTCTCCAACTAAGATTAAATCATCACAAATGAGGAGACATCAGTAGGGAAGACCGAGTAGGAAGTTTAAGGGTAAGAGTGGCCAGTAAAACATTTTCCACCGGGTCATAGTATTTGGAGTAGTTACCAGAATCAGATGCTTGGAACTTGAAACATCAAGGGGGAAACCTTCTAGCTCAATGGGCCAACTTCGGGTGATTTTTTAATGTCATTGGACAACACCTGGAAGAGGAAAATTGGAAAAGACGTTGTTGAAAGCCAATAAAAGAAAAATCCAGTTGAAATTCTCTGACACTTCTGATACACATAAGTAAGAAGAATGGGGTCAAAAGAGGCCTTTATATGGGAACAATAGTACTTTGAATTCCCCAAGTGTGAGAGAATATAATAGTTGCACCAGTTATCATGCAACACGTGTCCGAAGGCTGCCAAGTAACTATAATGCAACACCTGTAAAGGCCAAGAAAACACCAAAGACGAGTATGCTCTACATTTGAGGAAGTATACCCCCAATCAAAGATGCTTTGAACATTCAGCTGAAAAGTGAAAGATTATATCTGAGGGCTACTATCCTAGTCGAAAAGGTATAATGGTATTAGTTAGGAGAGAAGAGGAAACATAGGTTTCCGATTCCAATCCGGAAAAAGAGGTACCTAAAGGAAAAGTATCCTCAACCTTTGATAGATCTCCATGGGCTATTAGGAAAGCTCCTATTAAATAATACTTCAAACCAACGCATATGCCCTCGAGTTCAATTGATCTTTGGAAAAAAAATTATAAAGCCCAGAAAAACAAAGTAATGAAGAAATGTGTGTATATTCATAAAAGAGTACAAGTTACATCATAACCAGATCAAGGTTCTTGCCTGCTATTACAAAAACATTTTAGGACTAAGGCAGAGAAAGGTTGAAAATGGCTGAAATCTCCATTAGTTCACTAAAGGGAAACCGAGAGAGTGAAAGTGAAAAAGACAGACGTGAAAAATATGAAAAGATTCATCGGCTGCCTCAGGTGTAACACCATTGCTATCTCTGGAAGGAAGTGAGAGAAGCTACCCATCAAGACGTATTGCAGATAGATAATGTCAGGACTCACCTAGAGAGAGGTGCCTCTAAGCTAGAGTCCTCGGGCACAGGTATAGTGTGCTTGTTAGTCAATTGCAACAAATGAGGGTGGAAAGCTTAGATGTTCCAAATGCACATCAGGTACCCCACTCTTTTTTTCCCATCATGAGCAGGCTCGATAAGCAAATGTGTCTCATTATCAAATTGGTATATTCTGAATTATGTTGTCACGGGTCATAGTGCGTACCTATATCTCCTCGACTTAGTTGTGGGACAAAAATGGATGTTTATCTGCTTGCTCAACCATTACTCAGGCATGAGAGGTTGATGTAGCATCTAGAGTGGCCTTTGTTTACAAATCAAGAACCACGGTCTAATGATCGGTGGCTAGATTTATTGCTTGGTTCCTCTTGATTCGAAGCCGATGAAAAGTTGTTAAGTCAACAGATGTATTCAAAGAAGCTCGACGGAATTGCAGAGATCTAGGAATCAGGATCATCTATACATAAATACAAAGGTGAAAAAGAGTAATTAAATAAGAGATCGAAAAATGACAAGTCAAAAAATAAAAAACGCCTTAACAAATAAATTACGCTATCTAACATGTAAAAGGTTTAAGCGTGATTGGTGATCTGGATCATACCGCCCGTAGAAGGAGTGACATGAAGTGAGGGAGCTAGAGACTTTTGAGGCGAAAGGCGAGAGGATGGTAATGAAGGTCTCCTCCTCTTGGATGAAGGAGACAAAATTTCACCTACCTTTATAAGGGACTGAAAGGACTTTTCCCTAGAGGAGGATATAATGGTTTAAAATTTGTCAGTAAGAAAAAGGGTGAGGAAGGTTATCCATAGAGCTATGTTGTAGATCTCGGTTTCGTAACCTAGGCAGTTGACTGGGGCCTAACGCCTAGGCAGGATTACACGAGGCCTAGGCGGAATTAAGCGGTTTTGAATCCTGATATGTAATTTAGTATATGTAGTAATTATAACAATTTCAACTATTTAAGTCATAAAATTCATCTAACAACACTATAGTAAATATAAAATACTAAAACTTGAGTTATAATAATTAATTCAAGAATTTTCGAGGAATAAGAAATATAAAAAGAGGGCTTAGGTGACCATTGTTTGCCATTAATCGGCGCCTAGGCAGGCTACAAGTCTCTTCCAAGACTACAAAGGATATAGGTTAAAATGTCTAGCATTTTAACTAGGCGTATGCGACTGAGGGGGGAGTTGATGCCTACGCGGCTATTTCTACAACATAGCCGAAGAGGTAAGCCAAAAATGTTGGTGGAATGGGAAAGTATAACCCAGTATTTATAGATGGAAAGGTTACTTTTCATTTCTCAAAGGTAAGCAATGGGGGAAGACTTTTTATATTCCAAGTAACGATGGACATACATCTCGAAAAAACACAAGGCAGCGCCAAAGCGAAGCAACCTATGACAGTTTACTACACAAGTCCAACGTAGCCTCGGCAATCACAGAATACTCGTAAGGCCGACGTAACCTCATAAATCACATATTATGTGTAAGTCTGACGTAAACTCGGCAATCATTAAATACTCACAAGTCCTGCCTAGCCTCTACAATCACGGATTATCCGCAAATCTGACGTAGCCTTAACATTAAAAAACTATTCATAGACCCGACAAATTTTCAGTAATCTAGCACTTGCGATAGCATGGATGGCAATTAAAAATTCTGCAAAAGTTAAACCACGTTATTTCCACCCTTTTAGAGGTGCTCTTCTACAAGATAATGTCAAGATTTTTATATAATATTGTCTGTAAGTCCAGCACAACATCAGCAACTGGCATTATTCAAAAAGACCAACTTAGTCTCGACACATTGATGTCTCCATATTTTTGATGAATTAATATATTCATGAGGCATCATTTTAAGTGTATTATGTTCTTAGTTGAGGGAGTTTACCCTATTAATCGTTAGTTTCTCAATTCATGCCTTGATTTGGTGGATTATTACTTTTAGAGCGTTTTTAGTGTAGTTTGTGTGTTAATGTGAAGATCTAAGGTACAGTGATTATATTAGATGCCAAATAAATATTAATGAGTTGTGGAAATAAGATCTAAGGAAAAATCAAGAGTTAAAAGGAAAGAAACTGGTTTTAGGAAAGTGCAAAAGCTATTTCTTGATGTTTTTCAAAATCTACAAGGACTTTGAAAGAGCTCTTTTATATCGAAATTTATTTGATATATGGTCGTTTGATACCAATATCACTGGATTTAGAGATGTAACGAGGGTATTATGAATTTAAAAACTCCAAAGGTCAACCAGCCCCTATTATTAAGGAAAACGAGTTTGATTTGGATTAAGACTCCAAGACTCGGCCCATGACCTAGATTTCGACCTAAAACCTATATATATATATATATATATATATATATATATATATATATATATATATATCAGTCCCTAACCTTAGAAAATCATCTCGTGGTTGCCAGAGCTTAATATTCATCAAGAATTCATCATAGAAGCAATTAGGAGAAACTAGAGAAGGTAGAATCAAGAGCCGAGCCTTCACCACATCAATTCTATACCTCTCCATCTCTATTCTTTTGGTAAATAGTATTAGATTTATTTTGTCTATAATTTATTTTTAAGCTATTTATTCCTAAGTCCATTATGCATAATTTCTCTTTTAGTATTGTAACTATATAAACATTGATTATTGTTTTTGGTTTTATTTGAATTGGGATTTTAGAATTTCATTGAATTGGTTTTTAATTAAGTTCCATTGAATATGTCTTTATACTCATCCACTATTGTTCAACTGGCCATGTAGTAATAGGATTTAGTACTTTAAGTTATTCATTGTAAACCGATCATCCGGAAGGGGGGTTTAAATACGGACCTAAGACATAGACGTGTGGTGTGCGCTAATGAACCTAACAGTCTTGACTAGCCACACATATATTAAGGTGTACATAGTAAATCGTTTCAAAGTATTGTAATGTCACTCTAACGAGGTCTTTAGTACTGTAGAATACCAGCCTATCTACGCTGACGGGATTTGGGAAGACGTTAGAATCCCGACTAATGTGAAATTACCTATTTACCCTTATTCTTAGGAATCATTTTTCAATAGGATAGGTTAATATTTGTATATTCTTACCTTTTATCTTATTTGTATAATTATTTATTGTTTATTTAATTAGATAACAAAACACCTTACTTGCTTTTGAATCATAACATTTAAAACCATCTACTCTAATATTGAACACGAAGTCGAAATAAGTACTTAAATCCATGAGAATGAACTCTTACTTATCAACCATTACTTGCGAACGATCTGTGCATTTGCGGAGAGTTTCTTGTGGATTTCCATAGGTGTGTGTACTTTTATCTTTTACTATTTGTTTATTTATGACACCTATGGGCCCACCACACCTTCAAAACACTGAAACAGAGAAGGAAAATATCTAATTGAGTCAAAGATAGACTAGATCTTGTATCAGCGTAAAACCACAATAAGGTGATGAATTTCTTTTGACATATCCAAGTAAAGTATATCGATCACACAAATTCAAAGAGGTATTGATTAACCAAAATAAGCTCCCGATACCATCTCGGTCCCGAGAAGGATTATTTAGCCAAAAATAAGGAGAGCTTACAATACGTCGAGAGCAAGGTGTATACCAAAGGGAGAGGAATATCAAACTATCCAAAGGGTAGACACCAAGTGAGCCAGGGTTATATGAGGTCTTGACCGAAGGTAGCTGATTTTCTACTCTTTGGGAGACCGTTATTATTCGAATCCTACCAATGACTTAAACTACGCACTCATTGTTGTCTAAACCTGCGCTCAACACCTCTTCTCATGCGCGCATCTACGACACCTATAAATATCCCATTCCATAGCAGAATCAGGCACACCCTTTCTCTCTCTAAAAATAGTTGTGAATATTATGCCGTCCGCATATATCTCCATAAATCATCAGGTTATAAGAATATTGGCTAACAACAATGCTAATGCTGAGCGTCTGAGTGCCATCAGGAGCACACTTTTATTTGACTCTAACTTAGTGTATAGTTTCAGGAAGTCTCGACAATAGAGCTAAGATCTCAACAAGGTCAAGAGAAAGCTCATCGACGATGATCAAGAGTAAGTTACACGATTATTATTGAGATGCATCGTTTTACTCCTTACTTCAGTCACTTCTCTCCTTCTAACGATAATTCTACATCTCTGGTATTGTACTCGAGGTCACGGATCGATCTGTCGAGTTGATCGGTTAGTGTTATATTTTGTGTTCTATCAAGTACGATACATAATTTCAAGGGTGATCTAAACCTCACGCGTCGTAACTTTATCCACAACTAGACCGAGAGTAGAGTTTGAGAGAGATAGAAATAACCTCCTAACACCATTTGGTCCATATAATTTCAGGTATCATTTGAATCTGGATAAGGAAAGGGAAATGAACCATCAATGAAATCAATGACAGCACAAGACAGAAAGACATGTGGTTTTAAGAGTAATAAATCTTGTTGAGACAGAAAACAGAGATAACTTGTAAGATATTTTTGACTCTTGGGAAGGTGACCTTAGTTTTAGTGATTCGTGGGTATGTATGGTGGTTGTTTTTTCATTCAGACTCATAAGAAGTTAAACATGATTTTGGTGTTTAGGAAGAGAAAGAAGGGGGTACTCTTACGAAAAAGGGAAAAGGGGCAGGGAGATTTTGCTGTCGTAAAAGAAGGAGAGGGAGTGGTGGCTGTTTCCTGTTAACATATATATTTGATATTTTGAGCAAGTTTTCAGGGTATAAAATTTACATCAACGGCTATAAACTACAATCGGAAAAACTGTATATACAATCTCTAGAGCATTAAAAACTTATCATGATTGCTGCATCCGATCTTGTATGGCAGAACGAAGAGCATGATTTGGCAAAAGATTACGATGGGCGAGCTTGAGGTTTGTCATAGGTGAGGTAACATGTCCACCTTTAAACCATTGTTTTATTGCTTCTGCCTCATAGCTAAAACCATCACTTGCTATTACAGGATCTTGCATTACTTCCTGATATATGGGACATAGAAATGATTCCGGCATTTGGCGATTTTCTTCAAACCCTAACCGGAACAAAGAAATCCCATGAGAAGCGGTAATTGACTCAAACACCTTCGAAACCTCCATACCAAGATCAGGCCTGCGCCAAGGATTAATCTCACAGCATCTCATTCCAAGGTGAGCCAATTGATTAGCTTGCACAAACGGCCAATCGCCAGCTGTCGAATCAAGTAACTCATTCAACTTTCCTTCATTTAACGCATTTTGCACTTTATCTGTTAATTCAGATGCAGGCTTTCCAGTAAGCAACCTTAACAATATAATTCCAAAGGAGTAGACATTAGACTGTGGAGTAAGCTCTCTTGTCGAGAAAAACTCCGGATCCATGTAAGCTGAACTATCCCTTGCAGCACCTCTGGGATGACAGATTCCAAGATCACCGAGCTTTGCTACATAGTTTAAATCCAGAAGGATATTAGAGGTTTTTAAGTCACCATACACGATTCTAGGAGTGCACGAATGCAAGAACATGAGAACGGAACACAACTCTGACGCAATTTTGATCCGTATTTGCCATGGAAGAGGGGGTGTGTTGTCCTTGCAACTCAATCGATCCTCGAGACTTCCTTTAGAGAAATACTCATAAACAAGAGTCCATGCCTCGGGGCAAGCTCCTATTAGTGCAATCAGATTCGGATGCCTTAACCTACTCAATATATCGATCTCCTGGTGAAACTTGGAGGTGCCTCGGTATTTATAAGGTTGAAGCATCTTTATCGTCACTTGAGTCTTGCGAATGAAGCCTCTATAAGTAACAACATCATATCCCACCAAAACTTTCGATGCTTGGTTGAAATTACTTGTTGCTTCTTGAATTTCCGGGAAAGAAATTTCGGCAACAAATTGAGACATAAGTGTTTGTGATCTCTTCTCGGTTTCTTCTTCTCTCGCCTCATTGACCTGCCTGAGTGCATTGTCTCGTTCCACGAGCATTTTTTTTCTTTTTTTCTTATACCTTTTTTGTAATCTTGCTGTGGAGACCATCTTTCGCTCCAACTCTTGCTTTGTAGTATTTGAGTTAGCAACACGAAACACCAGTATAGAGTTTTGTTCCTTGGTAGCTTGCATATACACCGTGACTTCATTTAAGTGTCGATTTAGATTTTCGGCTTCTTTAGTAACTCTTGTTAGAGCTTCCTCAAACTCCAACTTTTGTTTAAATTCCTCTTCGTGCATGGTTTTGAATACTTTAGACTGCAAAATATATGTCCATCACAATCAGGAGTGTTCCTAAACATTGACAAATGAATAATTTTATTCATTTTCTCTCTGGTGTATGCAAATTGCAAAATATTATTAGATTGAAGGGTGATATGAAGTACTTACTTGGTGCAAAGCTGTAATGGCTTCTTTTTCAGCTTCGATACGCTTCATCGGTTCTTCATACGCCTCTTGTTTGAAATTATCTATTTCCAAAGCATATTGCTTGAAATTATCATACATTTCATGGCTCTTATGGAGATTCGGAAAGAAGATTGACTGTGAATTATATATTCTCTCGCTTGGTGAATATGTAGAATAGAAGGAATCAGTAGAAGAAGTTCTACTTAATGTCCCTTCCTGGTTCCAACCATCAATATTTGGATGGGGTTGATGTAATATTGGTAAGACTTGTGTGTTATTCCTACCAGATTTAGTTCCTACTAGGTGCCCTTTGTATAAGTACCAGATTTGGCATTCTGCAGGTGCATATGAACGGACATATAGAGCTTTCCGAGACTTGAGTTCCGTTATTTTCCTGTAAGAGGGAAAATTCAAAACCTATTCTTATAACAATTTACAAGAATTTGTTAGTCTTTACCTCATGAAAAGTCTTTTACTTGCTGCTCCCATGACAAGATATTTAATACCATGATGCCAGATCAGCTCAATGATGCCTTTCTCCACAGAGTCCTTCTCAGCATATAATTTCTCCGCTAATACCTACAACAAAAGTTAAAAATTTAAAAACATATTACGAGAAGCCAAGAAGTATATATAAATAATATAACAGTCTGATCAAGTGGTATATATATACCCCTGCTTGTGCACATATCAGAATATACTCTTCAAGAACTCTAAGGACTTTCCCCCTCTCGAGTCTTTGATATTCTCTTATTCGATCCTTCTGGGGATCCTTTAAGGATAAAGCAGCCCCTGCAAATCAAGTAAAACAAAAACACGGGGTTTAACAACACATATGCAACTAAAGAAATTAAGAGCAAGAAAAGGCAAGTAATATTACTGAATAATGACTTTTGAGGTGGTATATGAACATGAAGGATGCAAATTTTGCTTCCTCTAAAATTGGATAATGCCCAAACTAAATTTGATTTGCTCTCCTTTACATCTTTCCCCATTGCAACGTATATAGTATCTTCCTTTCTTCCCGGTGATGGTAGTGGTGGTGCAATAAGTTCATTAACAAATCCGCTTCCATTTTCCATTCATGTAAATCAATAGTTTCTGCAATGAAATGTACAATATGTATACAGTAGATGGGAATGTTTGTGACTTAAGTAACTTGACGTGTGATACAATGGTTTTCGACTTTTCGTGTACCAGTGTGTATTTGTCTATTTGACCGTGACAAAATATAATTGTATTATAAAAAGTCTACGCTAATCCTCTATTGTTGCTTGTAGAAACACAATTGCTTAACTTATGTGAATTATAAATAGATACCCTTCCAAGTTCCCAATTGTTGATTTATCTGACATCTATATAAAGTAAAGATTAAACAAAAATATGATTATTTATAATTAATTCATCACTGCGTGGCTTATTGCCTTATCCTAACTAAGTTAAGTTTCTAATAATGGTCGACAATAAATGTCCAAAAAAAAAAAATAATAATGGTCGACAATTCAATATAAGTATTTTTTAACACTATTGTTTAAGCGGTGCGGTTCGCACTTATTGACCAAAAAAGTATGGTTCGCACTTAATTCTGGCTTCTGATTTTCTTGTTTTAAATTCATTTGTAAAAGAAATTCAGATTTAAAATACTTAGAGCATGACCAATATATTCTTTTTAAATCTTTAATATCAGAGGTAAAGACATTTAAATTTTATATATTAAATTAATTATTAATTTTATACATTTTATTGATTACTTATAATTAAATTAATTTAATATTAATAAATTATATTTGTTATAAAATATTATAATTAGTAGGTATTATTCTAAAGTAGTGGAGAGCCTTTGTAACTTTTTTTTTATTCTTTGTAACTCTTATTTTTTTTTGGATGATTTCCTTATAGAGTCCACAAGTAATCAGTGATTGCCTATCAGGTCCAGCCCACCGCAAATGACAGACTTGCCCCTAGTTACCCATTAATTGGAGATTTGTTACCAAAACTAAAACACTAAAATTATGCAATCAGTTAAAAATTAAAACAAAGAAATTAAAACAAACAAAAATCGCTAAAATCATGCAATCAATCAAATCAATAACCCAGAAAAATTACAATCAGTAACTAATAAAATTCAAATGCAGCAACTGATGAAAAACTTGAATCTTTTGTTCAAATGGACGATGGTGGGTTGTCTACTAAACTCGATGGGTAATGCTTTGTAATATCGATGGTGTGAATGTTGAAGTCCTTGGGTTAGAAAAAACTGGTACAAACTATGAAGGTGGGAATGAAGATGATGGGTAATGCTTTGTAATATCGATGGTGTGAATGTTGAGTTCGGTGGGTTAGCCTTTAGTGTTGTCGTCTATTGGTAGTGGGTTATGTGTATGATACTGATGGGTAGCATTTTAAAACTAATGGGTTACGGTGGGTCGGATGTCATGTGCTGATGGTCGGAGTTTGGATCAAGAGGGGGCAGCGTGAATGGAGTTTGGTGGTGGTCGGTGTTGAAGGAAGAACGATGGTGCGTGGGTCGGCTTCGATGGAGGAGAACGGAAGGTTGGGTGCTGCTTGTTGTTGTCGTTGTGTATCTTCTCGGCGGTGGCTGATGGTCGGAGTTTGGATCAAGAGGGGCGGCGTGAATGGAGTTTGGTGCTGGTCGGCGTGAATAGAGTTTGGTGGTGGTCGTGGTTTGTGTATGAGAATAGATTTGTTAAATCATTAATTGAGTTTCCCGTAATAAAAAGCAATATTTAAGGGATTTAAATCAATTAGATACTAATATGGAGTTGGTTACATGCGAGAATCAAGGGAATCTTAGATATGATCTGATATAGTCAGGGGCATCGATGGTATAGACTAATATCAGCTGGACCTGGATGGGTAAAAATGATGGGTTGGACCTGTTAGGGGTGGATAGCTGGGTTGGTGGACTTAATTGGCTAAAAACTCTTTTTTTTTATATTCCTAATTTAATCAGAACTAGGTTACCCATGTTTAGGGAGAGGATTCGAACCTTGTACCTATGGTGCATCCAAAATAAGATGACTAACTCAATTACAATCCTTCTCTCTCCTCCCCCCAACCCACCACCACCACCATCGAAATAACCCAAACACCACCATAATCACAGGAAAACATAGATTTTCAAGCTTTTCTTTATAAAATTCATAAGTTTGGAAATCATTCAACCCTCCTTTTCTTCCCTCATTCCTTTTCTTGCAATTTCTTCCTCTCTCAAACCCACTAGTAAGATGAATTTTTATTCTTCTAATCACCCTCTCGCCGGAAATGGTAAGCTCACCATTACACCGGAAAACAATCCAAAGTATAAAACAGCTGAAGAATTGAAGCTTATTGCAAAGCTTCTTAACAAAGAACCTACTAATTTCATTTTCTTAAGAAATCACATCAACAAGCATTGGAACCTCACTGAAGAAGTCGAAACTGAAAAGTTAGCTTCAAATTCAATGATTATTAAGTTCAGGAATGCAAAGGATCAACAAACAGTATGGGAACAAAGACCCTGGACAGTTATTGGAAAGCACTTCGCCATTAATTAATTCAAGAAAAATGCAGTTAACAAGGTTACAAACACAACTCTCTGGATTCAACTAACGGGTACACCAATTAGTATACTATCTGAAAATTGTTTAGGAAAAATCATGGAAAACTTTGCTGATGTTCATGCTATTATACTACCAGAGAATCAGATTATTGATGAAAATCCAGTTACAAAAGTACGGGTAGATTGGAATTTAGAAAATCCTCTTATAGCAGGCTTTAATCATTTTGAAGAAGATAACACAAAATCATGGATCACATTAAAATACGAGAATATAGGACAAGTCTGCTATGGTGTGGTCTCTTCGATCATGAAGAATCAATGTGTAACAATACTAAAATCATCCCCAAATTAGGAAATTGGATCAAGGTTTCAACAAGAGGACCATCGAAATCATCAGCTTATTTTAAAGGAAACAACAGTATGAAAGCTAAAAAGATCAACAATGGAGGTAAGATTAACTTCAAACCGGGTTGGAATCAAAAACTCGGTAAACAAAACTCACCGTTTACTAAGAAATGGGATAACGGCAAAACCACTAACGCCGTTAACGAGGTACAAGTTAACGTGGATACAAATATGAAGGACGCCGTCCCACCACTACCGTTTGAATTTAAGGTACTGAAGGACGATTGTATAAATGGTGGTAAGGAGAGGAGCACGAAAGGTACGAGACAATCAGACAAAAATGAAGAACACAAAATAGAGAAGAAGGCTATGGTTATAGAAAAGGAGAAGAATCTTTCTCAGCTGGCCCAAAAATTAAAAAATTCGCCAAAGCCCATTGATATAAATGATATATCTTTTGGATCCTTTCCAAGTCCAAATCAAGGTGGCCCAACACCGGATTATAAAAACTCAACCCCATCTATTAAGAGCCCAATAATAAATGAGACAACCCAAAACGTAAACCCTCTACAAAACAGCCCAACAATTATTTCTCCCTATATTGACCATACCCAAAACCCAACCTCAAACATAATCCCAAATCACTTCTCGTCTACCCCAATTCCAATCCTTAACCCTACCCTCATCGCTGCAACTCAGCACAACCTAGCAACCCCACAACCAACTCCAGTCAACCACAATGAAAACCCTAACTCCGACACAATCCCTCAACACCAAACCCCTCTTCCACCATCGGAGATTACCAAACAGCCAGACATTAAAACCAAAACACACCCCATTACTTCTGAATACGAAAGTGAAGATGAAGAGATGTTTGACTCAAGAATATCGCTTTCTAACAAAAGTAGAAGACAAAGAGATAAGAAAGCATTCTCGGAGAAGAATAGGCGTATTAAACTATGGAATCAGAGGTCAAGTACTAAAACACAAGTAGAAAATGATGAAGAAAAAAGTAAAGAGGTTGAAGGTTACTCAAATTCGATTTTATCTGAAGAAATACCAAAAGAACAACTGGAGGAAGGTGAGGTTTGCGGGATTGACCGGATTCAATCCCACCACTCTCAATTATACACCTGTCCTGGAACGTTCAGGGGATTGGCACCCCCCTGATGGTCCAGACCCTTCTCGATATCTGTACTAGATATCACCCGGAGATAATTTTTCTTTTGGAAACAAAAAATTCTTTCTCTGTTCTAAAGAAACTTGAAAAACCCTTACGAATGTCCCTTATCACTACTGTTGAACCTATAGGTTTAAGTGGGGGGTTGGCAATTTTTGCTATCAACAAGAATAAGATTAAAATTCTTAGTAAATACGAAAATTTTATTAATTGTGAATTTGAGGAAGTTGATGGTACTAAATTTATCTCAACCTTTTGTTTATGGTGCACCCTTAGATAATAATAAAGACCTTTGTCTGGAGAATAGTAAATTATGTGACCCTAAGAAAAGTATAGCCTGGAATCTAATTGGTGATTTCAACCTTATTAGAAATTCTGATGAAAAAATTGGGGGCAATATTAGTAACATGAAAAATATGAAGATATTCAACAGCTTTATTAAAAACCTTGAACTCATGCAACTGAATAATAAAGGTTGTGCTTTTACTTGGTCTAGTAGAAGAAATAAAGAACAACTTATCAAGATGCTTTTAGATAGAAATCTTAATAATAAAAAATGGTCAGACTTATTCCCAAATGCTTGGGTCAATGCCCTACCTGCTGTAGGGTCTGGTCATAGTCCCCTAATCCTACATTTTGATCATAAACATGATAAAAAAATATAAAAGATTCTGTTTTGAGAATTTTTGGATTGAAGAAAAGGAATGCTTTTATATTATTGAAAATGTTTGGAATTCTAGAAACACAATTAAATCTATTACTAAAGGTAATTTATTAACTAAGCTGAATATGTGTAAAAGAATCCTTACAATATGGAGTAAAAGAAAGTTTAGAAATACAAAAACGAAAATAGATCAGTATTTGGAAAAACTGATAACTATTACCAATAATAAATATATTAAAGACTCAGATAAGGATGAGTATAACTATATATTAAAAGAAATAGAAACCCTTTGGAAAATTGAAGAGGAATTCTGGGCAGCTAGGTCTAGAATTACTTGGTTGAAAAAAGGTGAAACAAACACAGCTTTCTTTCATGCTGCTACAAAAGAAAGAAGGTATTTTAATAAAATATCTACCATCATGGATGAGCAAGGTACTTGGTTAAATACCCAACCTGAAGTAAACCAAAACATTCTTGATTACTTTAATAAACCTCGGGATTTTACCCCTATTCTAAACATTATTCAACCTAAAGTTACTAAATTTATGAATGAAACCCTTCTCAAACCAATTCTTATTAATGAAATCGAGTTGGCAGTCTCTGAGCTGGGAGCTTTTAAAGCACCTGGACCAGATGGCTACCCAGGTTTCTTTTATAAGAATTACTGGAAGGTTATTAAATTGGATGTCATAAAAATCATAAATGATTTTTGGTATAATAATGGCAGCCTTGAAAAATTAAACCATACTTTTATATCCCTTATACCAAAAATTGAAAAACCTGGTACTATAAAGCATTACAGGCCTATCATTGTTTCAAACTTCATTTATAAAATTATTGCGAGGATTTTGGTCAATAGAATTCAACCTTTTATGAGTTCTATAGTGGATGATACACAAACTGCTTTTATCCCAGGCAGAAGTATCCAAGAAAACACTCATATTACTCATGAGGTTTGTACTTATTTAAAAGAAAAAAGAACAACAAAAAATTATAGTATGGTTATTAAAGCGGATTTACAAAAAGCTTATGAATTCGTAGAATGGGATTTTCTACAACAACTTATGAATAAAGTAGGTTTTGACCTAAAGTGGATTGAAAAAATCATGAATTGTATTACCACAGTTTCATACTCAATTTTAATCAATGGGCAGCCCAATAAGCTTAATAAACCCCAAAGAGGTCTTAGACAAGGGGACCCACTGTCCCCACTTATCTTTTGTCTTATAACATAAACTTTAAATGATTTGGTTAAGAATAAAGTTGAAAATGATTTGCTTGAGGGTATTAAATTATCAAAAAATGGTCCAGCTTTGATCCACCTATTATTTGCGGATGATAGTGTCTTTTTTCTCAAAGCAAATCATAAAGATACTAATAGCTTTAATGACATTATCAATAAGTTTGGGCTCTCTACTGGTCTTACTCTAAATTTGAATAAATGTGGGGTTAAGTTTAGTGCTAACACACCCCACCATATTCAATACATCTTCTCCTCTAGAGTTAATATGAACATTACTAAAAATCTAGGCTCTTATTTAGGTCTACCCACTGATTGGGGTAGATCTAAAGTTAAAGAGCTAAAATGTCTTATTGAAAAGGCTATTAAAAAAACTCAAAATTGGAAGAATTTATTCCTCTCGGAAGCTGGTAAAGAAATTTTAATTAAATATGTGTTACAAAGCATACCAAATTATTTTATGTCCTCATTCTTGTTACCAAAGAAAATTTGTGAACTATCTCTATGAAAATAGCAAAATTTTGGTGGGGTAATAAAACAAATAAAGGAATACATTGGACTAATTGGCCTAGTGTAACACATAGCAAATATAAGGGAGGCTTGGGCTTTCGAGACCTAGATACAATTTATGTGGCTTTACTTGCTAAACAAGCATGGAATTTGCTTTATAAAAAAGAGTCCCTACTATATAAAATACTAAAGGAAAAATATTTTCCTAATAGCTCCTTCCTTCATGCTCAGTTGGGTAATAAATCTTCTTGGGGTTGGAAAAGTTTGATAACAGGAAGAGATGCTATTAAAAGCCATTTAAAATGGAAAATTGGGGATGTGGAGGATATAAATCCCCAAATAGATATATGGTTTCTCGTGATTTGGAAGTTATTAAACCAAAAGATTCTAATATAAATAAGGTAACAGGTTTTTTCCAACCTGGAGAAAGGAGATGGAATTTAGAAAAAATCAAAAAGAATTACCATAAGAAAGATTATGAAAATATTATTAAAATCTTCATCCCTCTTGTCCATGTCCGAGATAATCTTACTTGGTCCCTTAGTCCTAATGGACTTTTTTCAGTTAAAAGGTGTTACCATCACTTAATAACTGAGGAAATTAACTCAGTGGATAATAAGAAAATAGCTAAACCCTCCTCTTCACATGTTACAGACCCTATTGTGTGGAAAGCTATATGGAATATGAAAATCCCCCCTAAAGTTAAAAATTTTATCTGGAAAGCGATTAAAAATGTACTTCCAACTTCAGAAAATTTTTATATAAGAAAATGTAAGGATACAAAACTGTGCCTTATATGTAATAAAGAAATAGAGAATGTGGAGCATTTGTTATTTGACTGTGATTGGGCGCGTGCCACGTGGTTAGCATCCCCACTCTCTTTAAAAATCAGCAACCACTCCAAGAAATTGGATGTATGGATGGCTGATTTAATAAATGGAATGGGAAAATCAAGTAGTGGCTTTATATACTCGTTTGAAAAAATCTGTATTCTAGCTTGGCATATTTGGAAAGATAGAAACTCTTGTATTTTTAACAATACAAAGCTAGACCCTACGAATACAATAAGAAAAGCTGAGACAACATGGAATGAATACCTAAATTGCCTTGGAAAAAATGAAAAATTGTGGGATATACAATCAGAAATGTTATATAAGAACAGTGCCGAGAAGGGTGAAAAATATAAAAACCCTGATGATGTTAATATTAAACAGAAGGGAAAAATGTTCTATTCCAACTCTGGGAATATTACAACTGCTAATGCACAATTGCGAGATCAAAAAATAGTTAGTAAATGGGTACCTCCTCCAAAAAACTCTCTAAAAATTAATTGCGATGCTTCATATACTAAAAATGGATCCACTATTTCGTGTATTGCCAAGGATTATAAAGGAAGAGTGCTTAGGTGTCAAGGATGGAGAATTAATGCTGACAATAGCTTGGAGGCTAAAGGTTTAGGAGTTTTGAAAACCTGTCTTTGGGCTAAGGAACTCAAAAATTTCCATTGCATAGTGGAAAATGATAATCTTCTACTTATGAAACCATTAGTTAGCAATTTTACCTTTAATTCTCCATGTATTGCGAATGTAATTAAGAGTATTTATTATTTCTGAAATATGTAATCCATCCTTCTCATTTACTAGAAGAGATGGAAATTTGATAGCGGATTGGACTTGCAAGAATTTACCATTTGGTGAGTCTTTTGACTTTTGCGCAAGTCCTTTTCCTACTAAGTTAGCTAAACTGTTATGCCTTGATTTGTCCCCCGTAGGGATAGGCTAACAAACATTGTAATTTGTTTATTTAATATAAGCGTTTAGAACAAAAAAAAACCTTGTACCTCTTGCTTTACCCCTTTAAGGGTTCAAGCTCAAGAAATAACAAGGCTGAGGGGATACGAACCATGTACCTCCTAGATGAAAGAGAAGGTACTGGTCATTGAGCTAATCCCAATGGTTTGTAACTCTCTTATTTAATCTTATATAATGGTGTAGTTAGTAGGCTAGTCCAAGGGCATATAATTATCTATATAAAGGCTAGTTGATCATTGTTTCTTATACACTTTTGGTTGCATAAGATGAATAAAACTCCTCCATTATCTTTGTACTTTTTCTTCTTGTTTTACAACATGTTATCAGCACGACTTTACCAACCGAGCTAATGAGATTTGAGACTCTTCGTAATTTTTATTCTATTGTTATATAGAAATAAGTAATTCTTGAGGTAAGATTTAGTTTTTAATTGTTTATGTTATATTATAATTTAATTGATCACATCAACTTTATTTATAAAATATATTCTAAAAGAGTAAATATTCATCAACATTCATTTACCTCTTCAAATCTAGAATTTTGAAAGAGAAGATTCAACTTGATATTATGCAAGTCTGCTTCAAGAAAAACAATTACAATCATTTTAAAAAAATGACGAGAATAAGCAATTGAATGTTTTCTTCAATTTATAAATTATGATTGCTTAAAAGCAATATGAAAATCGTCTTATTTATGAAAAAAATTACAACTTTCGAGTTGTTTATAAATTTTAAAAGAATTATTCAACAAGCCTACTTGTTAAAAAAGTATGATTCATGAAAATGAGTCTAAGGAAATAATTTTCCGTTCATATATTGAGCAATATTATCGTCATATATCTTAACGTTGAAATCAAGTGAGAAAATAAGGCTTATATGAAAAAAATTTGGTCATGTAATTCAAATACACCACAATAAAAAAATTATGGATTGAAATTGCGAAAGCATCTATTAAAGATTATGAAATTCATTTATCATAATCTCGTTAATTATAGACTTAAAGTCTCAATATTTTATAAAAATAAATAAATTATTAAATCATGCAAATAAATATTAAGATGAATTCTCTTAAATTCTTAGACTAATCTTGATGACATGAAAAAAAAAAACATTCTATTATCATTTCTATGAAATATTGAATGTTAAAATGTTCATCTTTTACTAACAAGACAATCAAATGTTACAAGGAGATTTGAACTATCACCCTCCTGCAAAGAGGCTACTTGAATATGTTGTTTTAGACCAGTCAATCATCGTGTCATAAGTGAAAAAATTTGACTCTACAAAATTATTTGACATAATTATTTTTATGATGAATGTCATTGGATAAATCCAATATTAGATCAATTACGAGAGGATAAACTTATACTTCTATGAAGGATATTAAATCTTTATCGTATCTTATCAAAGGTCCAAGGCCTAAACTTTTATATTTTCAAAATTATTCTACGAATTTGAAAAAAATGCAAAATCTTGAATTATCGGGACATATATATAACAAGATATTTCTTGATGTTCCATGTGAAATATATAAAGAATCATCAAATAAAAAATGATATTTATATCATATGGTGATATATGTGATCAATCACAATTTTCATTCAATAGAGTTATGAATAAATTCATATACTAGTGTCACTAATAATATATGAGCGAGTCCAACTCGATTAAATTTAAAAGATAGAGTGACAAAATATCTTGTATTGAGATGTTTTATATGCTCGATATGCACAAAAAGTTGATATTATTCTTAATAAAAACTCATCAACATGACTAATCGGTCAAAACCATCACATGAAGTGATATAAGTTTGATTACCCTAATCTTTTGCTAGGTTAGGCTTTTCCGTCATGTTTATTAATATAAATTCATTATCATGAATATAATCATGATTATAACCACAACCACTAATACAATATTGTTTAAATCTTAAAATAAATATTACTAGACTATCTTCTTTTTGTTTGTACTATTTGAAGTCAATAATCAAATTCACGGGGAGAAATATATGATCTAGCAGAATATATATTTTCTTAAAATAGAAAATCGCTAGACAATTGGTTGTGAATTCGCCTAATATGACTTATCGACATACAATTTTATACATATGTACGGTCATATTGAAAAAAATTCAACTAAAAATCGTGAATACCCTCATTGTTCAAAGACCTAAAGTATATACTGTTGCTTGTGCAACATAAAATATAAATGTTCCACCATTATGTACAAAGATGAGATCACGAACAAATATGAGAATTTATTTTTAATCTACAATGATTGATATCTGTTTGTATTTGGAAGAAAGAAAAAGTAACGAAAGAAAATAAAATAAAAGAAAGGAAAATTTTTGTTTGGATTAGAAATTTTTATAAAAAAAGATTTCATAAATGATTTTGGATATTTATTGTTTAGATTGAAAAAAATACAAAAGAAAAAAAATAAAAGATTAATTTTAGCCTCTAATCTTTAATGAAATTCCTTTCTCTTCATTTGACTCCAATTTGGAGTGATTATAAAAATGGTTACCAGAGTGATTTTTGGAATGATTTCCTTTCTTTTCTTTTATAAAACTTTCTAATACAAACAATGTAAAAAATAAAAAATCATTTTTATTCCTTTCCTTTCTTTCCAATTCTCTCAATCCAAACAGACCCTTAGGTTTGCCACATGAAAAATATGTATACTGAAATAATATTCATAAAGCAAGATTCTCATGATAAAAGGGGGTGCTAAAATTTTTTTTATAAGATGCATCTTCATCCTCGCAAATATATTATGAGTTCAGTGTAAAAATTAGATGCATTCATAAATGACTAAATCGTGTATTCAGCTTGATAAGATCCTGCTCAAATTACTTTTCTTTGAAAAAATAATTTGCAACACGTAAAACGTGGCCGACCTGCCGGTTCTAAAATATTATTAAATTGAGCAGTATGAGCAAGTTGACCCTTCTAGAATTATCATGAAATACTTTAGAAAATATAACTAAAGAATAGTACTCTGAAAAGATTACCAGGTACCTGAATATTTTCTCAGTATTGAGAAATTGAGATAAAAGAATCTCATTCAATTATATTACTATAAAAATATATGGAATCGAAAAACAAATTGATCCTGATCGAATGATATGTGCAAATGATCATGTAAAAGTTACTAAATGAAAACGAGAATCTTAAACTGAAATCCAATCTATGATGTCGTCTAAAAAAATTAATTGGCTAGATATAAAAAGACACAGTCAGCCATAATCATCCTCACACAGTCAGGGTGAATATATGAAGTACTTTTTTGGTGGAAAATATTTGCCTGAAAGTCTCATATAGGACTTCATGTACGTCTTATGGTAAAATAAATTTACCAATATGTATCGTGTGACACCAAAAATCACATGAAAGTCTTTAGAAGACTAAAAACGCGTATACATGAATCCCATGATATATTAGAATGATATTTGTATTACTTTTGTTGTCTTTAACAATCTTTAATTGTCTTATATATTGTCAAGCCATATTTGTTTTGAGTAATGCTGGATATCATCCTAAACTGCATCGCCTTTATATCGCCTCCTAGGTGGATTTTAAATGGACCAATCATGTTATTTCTCTTTCCTTCATTTTCTCTCTCTTTTGTGATTGGTCCACATAAAGGGCGATATAAAGGCGGTGCAATTTGGGGTGATATCCAACATTACTTATTTGTTTTATATTTCATAAGTAGAATATGTGTTTCTTTATGATTACGTGCACGAATATTTATTACTCTAAATCGCACATGATTGTGTTTTGTGGATCACTACAATGTTATATGGTGATATGACTTCATATATTATTTAATTTATATTATAGTTAAAATGTTTAAGATACTGAATATAGAGATCATTCGAAACTGGTGATCATCACATATACATTTACATGAAGGGGAGACGAATACATATTTCACTTTTTTCCCTTCGTAAAGATTTTTTCTCACAAGGTTTTTCTGACAAGATTTTTAAAGAGGAAAATTAAAAGCCTATTGATAAGGATTATGTACTCTTTTATCTTCACTAGGTTTTTATCTCACAAGGTTTTCCTAGTAAGGTTTTAACGAGACATATCAATAAAAATTTGGTGGATATTCAACTCGACTTGGTCAAATTAAACTTCACAAGTCAAGTCCAATATGAGTATCATGTCAATATAATTTATTTCCTGCACGTTATAATTTTATACAAAGATACTTCCATTTCATGAGACAAGTCGATAATATTAATGATCAAGATACTTTGTCCACACATTCAGAGGGAGATGCATACGCGTTGCACTCTTTTTCCCTTGACTAGGTTTTTTCCCATTGGGTTTTACTAGCGAGGTTTTTAACAAGACAACATCATATGTGTATTTAAAATAATACCCAAGGGGGAGTGTTATGAAATATTATAATTAGTGGGTATTATTATAGAGTAGTGGAGAGCCTTTGTAATTTTTTTTTTTTTAATTCTTTGTAACTCTCATATTTAATCTTATATAATTGTGTAGTTAGTAGGCTAGTCCAAGGGTCTATAATTATCTATATAAAGGCTAGTTGATCATTGTTCTATCTACACTTTTGGTTGCATAAGTTGAATAAATCTCCTCCATTATCTTTATAGTTTTTCTTCTTGTTTTACAACAATATTATATCAAATAAAATTACGATTATGTTAGTTTTTGTCATGGGTTTCAAATATATATTTTTATAGTCAGATTTTACAAAAATTATGAAAACGTGGTCTTTATATTCAATCTGACGAATCTTTAAAATATCATTGATATTGATTTTTTTTGTGTTTTCTGGTTTTGGGTCTTCAAATATAACATTTGAAAACCCCCCGGGTCGTACCCTTACAATGATACAATATATGTCTCGCACATAAAATCAACAAACAAGAAAATAAAATAAAATAAAAAGCAAAATTTATTTTTTTAGGCCAAACGTAGTTAAAAGTATCATTTTTAGAACATTTCATAAATTACGTGAGATGTTTTATAGATTTTGAGGTAATTTGAAAATTTTAAATAAATTATATATCTATTTGGCCATATTACAAATTTGGTACTGAACTAAAGTGTCCAAATTACCCTTAAAATTAATAAAATATCTCAAGAGATTAGTAATATGACCTAAAAATAGCACTTTTGAATATGATTGGCCTTCAAAAATTTGTTTTGAAAGATGTGGCCTAAAAATATTTTTAGGTTATAAGTAATGGTCTAACAATAGAATTGCTCAAAATAAAATTACATATGTACCAAAACCCAAATAAAAACAACAAACATCAATCATTATCATAATTTGTAACCTAATCCTAACTTTCTATCCTTACCAATTATATCTTTCTTCCAAACTAAATGTTATGCAAACATATAAGTCACGATAGAGAATCAACACAAAGTTTCAAATGATATTGAAAATTTCCCAAGCATGCACTTGGAGTTACCCCCTGACCCATGCAAAACTTGATCATCAAAAGAAGAGATGAAAGGGTTGGCACATTTGACAAGTTGCAAGTATTTGCTATTCCT
Organism: Nemophila menziesii; assembly: GCA_029959085.1. Lineage (NCBI taxonomy): Eukaryota > Viridiplantae > Streptophyta > Magnoliopsida > Boraginales > Hydrophyllaceae > Nemophila > Nemophila menziesii. The sequence continues at coordinate 307,874 of JARWIR010000071.1, forward strand.
ACCATCAACACTAATAAAACAAACAAAAACCACACCAAAGGGATTTGACAAGAACATCACAAAAAGAAACATACTCCTTATCCACAGTAAATGTCTAGTTTCAATCAATCACTCGGGGAAACTAGGAATGTAGGGAGGGATCGCCCCCAAATCCATAACCAAAGAACCAATCATAATATTAGGCTAGCCTAAACAAGACCAACCCCATAATCATCTCCATCACTGTTGTTCCATTTCACTTATCCCTACCATTCCCCTTTTCGTGATCTTCCCTTTAACCACCCCATCAATGTAATTACTTGACATCCCTTCTAAAAATTTCTCTTCTTCTCCCATCCTGGTCATCTTAGTTGTTTCTTGCAAAGTTTCAAATTTTCATTAGGTTTTAAGGAAACACTTATGTTGTTCTTGATAAATTCTTCTCCCAAAACTTTGTTACTCCCCTCTACTTTCTACTTTCTTAATTCTATTTTCTTGTTTCCTAGTTTTGGTATACACACCACATTTGTTGTTTATGACACTCCAATCCCCCTGACCAATTCCTCATCCATCATTTTCCCTCGATATCCACCTGCTCCATGTCCCTTTCATCTTGTTTTCTATCAATTTATCTTCTCTTTTTCTTGTTTAAAGTAACCTTTACTTATTGACTCTCAATTTCCTACTCCATCTCCTCTCTACTCTTCCTTCTTTCATGCTTGATTCAATCTATATAGGTTGTTCTTCCCCACCCTTCCCATTGGGTACAACTATTCACCCTTTTCTAGATTTTTCATCAATTCTTCTAGTTTCATTCCTAAATTGATAAGTGGCATATATATCTGCAAGTTTGTCTCACTAATAGTATATAACAATGTGTTGAGTCTGTCTGCCCAAGACAGCGACTTTTCACTTTGGGTAATATAGCATTATGATTAAGACTGTGAGCACTTGATGCAAGTGGTAATCAATAATTTATGACATGTTATGAGGTCAGCTAATATTTGAGTGTAATGACATGATGAGTTGTTAGGATGACCATGCATATGTCGTAGGTCGGTACCTTAAGATGCTCACATCAAAAAACTTCTTGACCAAGTAATCATTGTTTGGCACTTCTATTGCATGGAGTTCATGGTGGACGTTGATCATAATTGTAGGTGGCATGCCTACGCTCACCATAGTAGCCCTTTACGTTTTCAATCTTACTAGTTAATCTGTACATGTATAGAAGAGACTTACAAGACTCACTTTAACTGTTAGAAAGTGTCTTGTAGCCACTGAGGATCAGATACTCTTACTATTGAGTGTGTATGGACGCAATAATTATGTTAAGTATGCATATTTTGATATACCATGTGTGTGAGTCGTATATCGCGAAGGACAAGAGTGGGTGTGCGACCCCTAAACGTGTGTTAGTTTCCTAATGAGATTGTAGTTACTTTGTAACACCGACTTTATGCCTCATATGTATGAAAAAAAAGCATTTTATATTAGTTAATAAATAAAAAGCAAACTTCAACTAAATTAGAAATAAGCTTCCTGTGAAATTAAAAGCACTGATGTCATTTTAAAAATTACAAATTCTAATGTATAAATATGTTGCTGTCCCAAAAAAAAAAAAAGTATAAATATGTTCTTGTTATTGTCACAATAAACTAACTCATAAACAGGAAAGAGTGTTAGGGAACTTGCAATAATATTAATAATCAAAAAAATTCGTTGCTGGGCTACCTTCTTCACAAATGAGCCGAAGTTTATGGCCCAAAAACAGTAGTAGTTAAGCCCAATTCCCGCCACGTATTAAGTTTTTGAAATAGCTTGTATAAATAGGCTTCCTTCATCATACCTGATCACTGTTTTTTCTCTGCAAATGAAAACCAAACAGCTGAACATCAAAAACGCTCAACTTCAAAAGCTAGATCACTTGTCTCTGTTCATTCACTTCACATTATAAGCTCCTAAGTTTTTTATTCTACTCAATCTCAGCCGTTAATTCAAAATCAAAGTTTAAAACAAATGAAGATGAAGATCAACAAAGCTTGCGATCTCAACTCCATTTCCGTTCTTCCTCCTCACGCAAGGTTCACATTTCATCACCACTCCATATAATATGTAGATCTCATATAACTTTTCTTTCATTCATTATACAAATACGTATATGCATTTATTTATAGTTCACATTCAAATAAATTCAATCGATTAAAATTTTGTATAATTTGTGCTTTTTATTTGTTATACATGTATGTAAATGCGTATGTGTGTTGTGAATTGGATTATGTGGAGAAGAAGTGTAAAAGTTGTGGTGTTTTAAGTAGGAGATCGAGTGGAGTTGGAACATCGGGATTGGGGAAAAGTCAAACGACACAGACTCAGCAGCAGCTTCGCTCACAGCAATCACAGCAATCCTTTTCACAAGGAATTTCATCATCACAGCATGGACTCTTCTCTCAATTCTCGCAGAACACTCAAGATGAAACTCTCACTAACCACGAGCCAGTAAGAGTTTGATTCTCTTTCTCTGTGTGTCAATTTGACAGTCTTCGTGTGTGCACTATAGATAGATACGTATGTGCGTTATTGATCAGGAATTTAATTAAAAATACATAGCACTAAACTCATTGTTATTCATTCTCTCGAGAAATTGGAACGAGCAATTGAAATAACTAGATTACTTTCTGAATCACTTTCCAAAATTCTCTGTGATCTGGAATATACTTGCTATGATTCTGTGAATGCCTTGTTTTAACTAATCAATGGGAATTTTCATTGATTTCTCTGTTTTTTCATGAGAAATTTCATGGCCTTAATCAAATATTCTGTTTATTTTACTTTACTAGAGGTTGAGTTCTCAAGATAGAGAGCCTTCAGTGAAGAGGCTTGCTTGCTTACCTCCAATCATGCATCCACGAGAAGAAAGTCAAATGCAGTTATCAAGATCATCAACCAATATGATGCGCAAATGGTCTGTTCCAGAGCATAAATGTACGTTAAGTATTAATTTCTACTCTTTTATTACCTTGTTTTGCAATTTAAATCCAATCCAAAACAAACGAGATATCATATATGCAATTAATTGTCTCCATGTATTAGTTTTAACTATTTCATTTATGCATAACAGGTCAGATCAGTGAGGAACTTGAACACAGAATTGGAATGGTTGAAACATCATTAAGCAGGACTGGAATGATCTTGGATTCAATTCAAAGTGATGTCATGCAAGTTAACAAAGGAACCAAGGAAACAGTGATGGAAAGTACGTATTTACTTCTTTTAAATTTAATGTTAAAAAAATGATGATAATGTGTTCAGATATAGCAAAAATTCCCCCTATTTGTAGCCTTCTCATTTCTAAAATGTCCTACTATATGCCATGTCTTTGCATCAGGTTTTGTGTAAAGTTTCTTATAAAATTCCTGGTTTAAGGTTCCATAAGTAAATAAGTTGTAAATTAAAGATTTAATTGCATTATAGGTCCCTGTGTTATGTAAAACAATCAAATATATGCCTGTGTTTCAATAGGTAGCAATTATACCTCTTGTGTGATACATACACGTAATACTTCTTGAAACACGGGTATAATTGGCTATTTTACATAAAACAGGGACCAATTGTGCAATTAACCAATTAAATGATGTATCACATGGGCTTTTTGTATTAGCTTTCTCTGCATATGCTTAAGTTATTACTTCTCAGTTCTTATCTAAATATTCTTGTATAATTAATCCTACAGTGGAAAGCATTCGACAAAAGTTAATTTTCCACGATGACTCGTTACAAATAATGGTAACAATACCTAAACTAACCCTCCTATATATTATCTACCAGAGTTAATATTCTAATCCAAATAAACATTCTTAACAGAACAAAGGACAAGAAGATATCAAATCTATTCTTGTTGAAGGCTTCAAATCATTAACAGATCAAATCAAACAAAACGCACATAAAGAAAATATACAAGAAATCACCTCCATGATTTTAGCTCTACCAAGGAAATTCGAAAGCTGTGCACTTCAAATACAAAACGACCTTTATAAAACTTTTATAAAAGAAATACAGGCATGCATTATTTTCTCACTTTATATATTATTTTTCTATTTTTTTATAAATATCATCTCATGTTTTAGTTACTTTCAGGCAATTGCTTGCATACTAAAAGTTCCTAACAATAAAATTGAACCTCCAATTCCACCTCCACCTAGTCATCCTCCAGTGGTAGAAAAATAAATTGCGTTATATTTTTTGGGTATTTGTGTAATTTAGAAAACTAATGTATTATATAATATTTATAGGGCATTATTTATCGTTCAGCTTCTAGGGATGTAAAGAAGTATGTTAACAAAACTCTACTCTTGTTTAATAGATTGTTAAAGAGTTTTTAATTTTTTTTTTTTTTTTTTGGTGTTAGTGTGAGTGTGCATCCCAAAGTTCAGCAAGCACCTTTGGTTCCAAAGAATGAAATGAGTGGTTGGAAATCTGTAAAACGTGAAGTTCCTTCGAGAGATATGAGATTTAGTAAGAAGCTTAATGGCAAAGGCATATCTCCTATTCAACAGGTGTGTGTGTGTATCTGTGTTTATGTGTATGTGTGTGTGTGAGAGAGAGAAAGAATAACTAATCTTGTTGCTGAAACTACAGAAAGTAGAAAACCGTGTGATAATCGATTCAGATGAAGAAGATACTGATGAAGGTTTTTCATGCTTGTTTAATGTAAAGGAGAAAGACAAAACAAGTGTTTCTCGTATGTTTCTCAATTCTCTTTCATTATCTCTTACTTGAAATAGCAATATATCGTTTGTTAAAGTGAAAATATTGCATTTAATACGCTAACTTAAAATTAAGAGTCTAGAAGGCTAATGTATCTGTTTTTTTATTGGGAAATAGGAATTGCTTTAGCAGAAAATGTAAAGGATGAGACTGAACGTATATTGAGGAAAGCAAGGAGGAGAAAGAGAAAATGCTCTAACCATATTATTATAAATTGAAGGTAGAGTTACATTTTCATACTCACGTTACTGTATTGTTTATTAACCTCTTTGCTAGCATTGGAAAATAAATAGAAAATAATTTGTACTATTATTTCTTAACAACTCAGATAAACTCTTATTATTTACTCACTGGATCAGATTCTGATTGTATAATGGCAATGTGCTTTAAGTTGTATAAAATCATTTTCAATGATTGGATTCTTGTTGTAATTTGATTATTTTCGGGTGGATTTAGTAAATTGTTGTGGTGAATCGCTCAAGAACTTAAATATGTATATGTTTGTGGCTGATCAAGTTTACTAGTTACAAAACCTTAAACGGATTTGGTATATATGCATTGAAATTAAAGTTCATATGTTAAAGAAAATGGAAGTCATGAATTAAAAATTAATGAGTTTAAGTAAGTGAAATTAATCTACAAGACTATTAATCTTAAACCTTTTGCTGATTCTGAGCTGGGAATTTTGGGAGTGAGTAGTGACACTTATACAAAGTACTGAAAATTGAGCCAATAAAACTTGTTCTATGTGATACAAAGCACATGTTATAAAAGGAGGACTTGTTGGGGGAAATTTATTATGATGGGAAGATAGGGTAGCTTCGTTTGGTACCATCACCAGAAAATTGACATCTATTAAAGTCTTGGAGTCTCATGGTATGATTTCACTTTTATGGCAACTTACAAGTGCTTTTGATCTATCACATGCTCCATTGCGTGCAATTAAAGGGAGAAAATGTAATTCCACAGACAATCTTTTTAGATGTGTGCCAGATTGAAACCTAGTTAGATTACATTTTACTCAAGTTGGAATATGAGAACATATTAGTTAGTAAAATCAGCGTCGTGAGGTTAAGTGTTCTGCAATTGTAAAAATAAGACAATAACAGAATTTCTTTTGGCTATTAATATCAACATATTCAATTCATACAATTGGTTTGTACAAAGTTTGACAAAATCAATGTATTTATTTTAATCTTATATGCAATTTTGACAGAGTCTTTACACGTAAAAGAACGTACAACTTATGATGATAATTAGGGTTTTTTATAAAAGATTTAGGCATTACTAAAGAAAAGATATTTGACAAGTTTTACTTTTAAGATATAGAGAATTAAAGATACATTGGCCTAACTAAAGTTATCAAGTTGAGATATTAATGCTCAAATTCTTTCTCATTAGTTTTGAAAAGAAAAAAAACCTCATTAGTTGTTATTATTAAAGTATTTATAAAATTTAGAGTAACTCTATATATTATTTTTTCATTTTTAACATTAAATAAAAAAGAGAAAAATAATCTAAGAAAGAGAACCATTTATGATTGATTTTCAAATTTTTTCACATAAATAACACATAAGAAAGTAACACGGGTAAAGAAGTGATATATATCATTTACTCTAAAATTTAAGATCAACCGAAAAAAAAAGAGAGATTTAAGGTGATAAATATCTAAAAGATTGACCATGTAGATGACAATGGTGGAATAAAATGAATGCGTGTTTAAGGAAAAAGTAGTTAAGACTTGGGCCCATCTTTGGACTAAGAATTTAGTGGTCTGCGGATAATCATTCTTTGATATGATTGGCAAAGAAAATACCCAATTAGCTAATGAGTATATTTTTTGATTTTTTTTTTCGACTAATGAGTATATTTTTGATCAAGTAATCCAATTAGATGATATAATATGAAAGTAAAAGCGTCTAAGGACGGCCAATGAATCCATGTATATATTTAACGAAACATGACCAAAAGGTCTTAGATCGAATCTCATTGAAGTCAAAGTGACTCCGAATTTAAAGTGACTCTTTCATGTATTAAAAAAAAAAAACATGGAGACAGATGGACAAATTTAAATTAGAAAGTCAATTATATTAAAAAAAAAATCCAATGAAATGGTGGATAAATTTGCTAAATGTGTAAGGTAGATTCGATATTTTCGGATATCCGTTTGATTAGCTTGTTAATTTCTTTAGAAATTTGGATTTTATACGTAAAAGCAGAGATAGCGGTTAAGTTTCTTTTCTAATCTGACAACAAAAATATCCATGTTTATAAAAATATTTATCAATATTTTTTGGATGATTAACTTAGCGGGTCATGAAAACTAATATAATCGTCAATAAGGTGAGTGTAATAAACACTCTTATTAAAGATCACAATCAATCCAATATCTTTTTCTTTGTCGAAAAAAGAAACAACAAATCTATCCTATCCCCTTCTTACTACAAAGAGAAGAGACATAACTAAGAAACTTAATAATAAAGTTTGTAGAACAACACGAAATATCAATTTTATCCCTAGTGCATTAGCGACTTTGTCAGCGATGACATTAAGATCTCTTTTGATACGAGTAACCTTCCATGACGGGAATCTTTTAAGCCAACTTAATATTTTATTCATCATTGGACGAATTCGCCAATTAATTCATTAAGGATTTGAGATACCTTGAACAAGTTCAAGGTTGTCAGAATAGAACGAGCTACTCTGAAGGTTGAGATCTGCTGCAGCCCTCATGACCTAAAGGATGACCCACATTTCTCCTTCAACTGCCAAGTAAATAAGGATATTTACTCCAAGTGGTACAATGCTAGCCGGATCCCAGCTATTAATAAAAGACGTATCGTTGAGCCACTGCATTATCATTGGGGACTTGGTTCTCATCATCCTTCATAAAACTCCAACTTTTTTCAATGGTCCGAAGCTTCTTGTCTGATACCGCTTTTCCACGAAAAGATATTTTAATAGCAATTTTCTAGATATTTTAAAATCATTCATTCGCGCTTTATATATTCCATAGGGTAACAAGAACAGTTGTTGTGACTACCCTTCTGTTCCATCCACTTCTCGAATAACTATCAACTGTCCGTTTGATCCATTCGCTAATAGAACCTTCAAAATTCCCGTCGATTTTACATTGAAGCTGCGAATTAGCCCAAACTCCCTGACTAAACGAATATTTTATGAAAAGGTGTATGACTGACTCTTCTTCCATCTCGCACCATTCACAAATATCAGTTTCCGAATATTTTCTCTTCTGAGATTACACTTGGTTGGAATGGATTCATTATGTAATTTTTAGTCAAATTTTTTAATTTTTGAAGGGACATTAGATCCCCAAATTAAATCCCACATTTTTGCCTCCTTACTTTTTCCTTGTTTAGAAGATTCCCCTTCCTTTTCAGCCTCTCTCTACACCAGTCTATGGTACCTTGATTTATTCGAGTATTCTCCATTTCTATTATCAGGCCATATAGTTGCATCATCTTTCCCTAGTCGCATAAAGTAATCCTTCTAATCTCCACGATGTTTCCGCTCATACAAAAATTATAAAAGGTGTGTTAATCTTGGGGCAGCTCTTGCAAGCGATATTCCTTTACTATTCCCTTTGCGACATTCATAATTAATGAGCCCAATCAAACCCTAAGTGAGCATTGCAAAATGCAAGGAAGTGAGTGGGTCCCCTGCCTAATACCCTGGTCTAGCTTAAATTTCTCTAATCTCTCCCCATTAAATTTAGAAACAGATGAAATACAATTGTAGATAAGATCTCTCCATTTCTCACAAAATCCCAAACTTTTCAATATTTTCATAAGAAAAATCCAATTAACTTGATTGTATGTCTTGCCCATATCGATTTTTGCCACTCCATAGTGTTTATTAGATCTTCTCTTCGTCTTTAGAAAAAATCCGATTTCCTAAGAAATAAGGATATTATCTTGAATACATCTCCATTTAATAAAAGAAAATTGAGTAGGAGATATAAACTCATCAATGATAGGTTGAAGTCTGAGCGCCATAACTTTTGCAATGATTTTATAACTAAAATTCATACAAGAAATTGGTCTGAAGTCCTTCACCGACTCTTGAGAATTACCTTTCGGAATAAGAGAAATAGTTGAATCATTTATTTTGTCCAGAGGAGTGTTAAAAGCAAAGAAATCACGAACTAGTTTAAAGATGTCATTTTTAATAATATCCCGGAACTCATGATAAAAGTTCCCTAGTAGCCCGTCGGGACCCGGTGCTTTAGATTCAGACATAGCAAAAACCGCGGTCTTAATTTCTTCCATATCAGAAGTTTTGGTAAGAAGAGAATTAGTATCATCACTGATCTTATTAGGTGTAAAAGCAGCCACGTCATCAACTCCAGAAATATGATTTTCTTTGAAAAGATTCGAAAAATAATCTCAAGCGATTTTCTTTAACCGCTTTGGATTATCACACCACTCTCCATTTTAATCCTTTAGGTATAGTATTCAGTTTATATTTTTTCTAATCGATGTCCAAGCGAAATTTTTTTTTCGTGTTTTTGTCCCATTTCTTTATGTAAATATCTCTAGCCATGTCCGCCCAAAAAGATTCCTCTTGTTTCCAGAGAATATCCATTTCACCCCTAATTTGTGATTCAAGATTAAAATTTTCCGTATTTGGTTAACTATTTTAGATTGTTTTGAGAATGACTTGATATTTCTCAAGAAGCTTACGACTATAACAGAAAGTCTCGCGGCTCCACCCTGTCAACGCTAGACACATATCTCTCTTTTGTTCACAAAATCATGTATATTCCTAATATCTCTATTCTCATTCCACACCTTGTTCACCACCTCCCTACATTGAATGTTATCAAGCCACCTAGATTCAAACATAAAATATTTTTTGTTACCCTTAAAATTACAATCTCTCTGAATAATTAAGGGTGAATGATTAGAGCCAATAGTCGGTGGAACCTTAACAAGTGCATCTAGATATTGATTATACCATGATTTTGTAGCTAAATCCCTATCAAGTCTCTCCTTAATATTTTCCTCTCCCATACGTTAATTAGTCTATGTAAAGTGACATCCTTTATGTGGCATGTCAATAAAATTATTTCTATTTATAACTCATTGAATTGAATAATTCTATCAAGGTTAGGGGCTAGCTTACCTTGCTTTCCGAGGCTTTAGTAATCTTGTTAAAGTCACCAACTACTAGAACCGGTTGTGAGTTTTTACGTATCCAGTTAGTAATATTGTTAAAAACTTGTTCTCTTTCACTTTGGTCATTCGGTGCATGAATAAGAATAAGGTACCACATTAGAGAGTTAGATTCAGATATATGACATATAATGTGAAACGAACAAGAAAATATAACATTAATATCAAATTTACATTTCCAAGCAAGAATGATCCCCTGGACCTATAATACCCCCGCCCCAGGGTTGACCACAAATTTATTATTGAAAGACTTAAGAAAGCCACACGACCGAATATCGTACGACCTAACACAAGACTCCAAAAGACATAAAAACGAAACATTAGATTTTGAATTAAGGGCGCGAATCATTTTCCTTGTCGAGGGGCCTAGCCTCTTAACAGTTCCAGACCATCAAACTATCCATCATCCTTAGCCGCTTTCACCCTGGGCTGGCCGCTACCCTTGTTTATAAAAAGATCGCCACTTTCAACCACGGGAGCATCCTGGGTACTCGCGTCATCTTCCGCATCACTTGCTAAAGCATCATCAATTATCAAATGTCCTTCACATGCTTGAGCACTACAGTAGTAGTAATGCCTATTATCCATCTCAATATTAACAAATTCATTAGGCCCACAAACCTTAAAGTATTCATATTCAATAAGCCTGTCCTTTATTTCCCAATAGCTAAGAAACAATTCTTCTTGCTTCTAAAATCCTTGAGCCCAAATCATCAACGTCTTTTAAACATACTTTTTTCACACCAGAGTGGTACATCACACCAGCATGCGGCTCCTTCCTTTTAAAAGTATCAGGCCAGGTAAAATTTTTTATCTCGTTACTCACTCGTATTTTAGGTGTTCTAAAGGTTCTCTGATTTGTATCATCATCCTGTCTGGGATGACTACTGATGTGAATAGATTGAGAGTCTAAGGACTCCTCCTCAGGTTCAAAGTCCTCATCCTCAACATGTTCGAAACCCTTAAGTTGTTTACCCTTCCCTAGACATGTAACCCTATCAAACCCAATTGCTTCACCGAACTCACCGTTAATATGACACGTATTGTTGAGGAAATGACCCTCATTCTGAATATCCATACCCTGCTCAGTAATCACAATCCCTTTCGCCCTCACACTACCATTCCATTTGCTACTATTACAGTATAATTGCCATTTCTTCCAACGTCACCTTCCTCAAGAAACTTCCCAAAAAGGCAATGGATATCTGCTTCTCTCGCGTTCAGAATCTCATATATAGTCTAATTTCTAATGATAATAGTTTCTCCGAAATCACCCATTTCGTCTTGCAGTATTTTAAAAAGTGCAAGAAATTTGGATAAATTCACCTCTGTTGATTCTTCCATATCATCATTAATGCCAAAAGCTCCTGAAACTCCAAAGTATTTTCTCTTTTACGTTTGGTTGACTCACTGCGCTCTCTGTTACTTGATTCACCAACCTTCTTATTACCCTGGTTATTGGTTTGATTCTAGGTAGCGTTTGAGGTATGGACAGTTTGTAAATTGCATCCACCACCATTATTAGGATTAAAACCACCATCCTCATCCTCTTCATCCGCATTTATCCTAAAATGAAAAAAGCTCACCACCTCATCAAAGATACCAATCTTGTCTCTCTTTCGAATCATGTGAAACATCTTATCCTCACTACACACCGTGGTGTCCTTGCTCCAGTTGAAATATCTGTATGAGTCATCACTCCACCTGGGTCTTACCATCTCTATAGTGTAGATGCCCTTGTTGTGACCTAGATAACCAAAGTTATAGCAAAATAATCCTAAGCTCTCATATCTGAAAGCCACCCACACAGCTCTGTCAAGTTGTTCGACAAATACCACAGTGATAATAGGTTGTAGGGTTTTGAAATTAACCCTAAACCTAATGAAATCAGAGACCTCCGCATCGTTGACAGGGTGATCAATTTCTTCGAGGCTTCCAATATAGTTTCCAAAAGTTTCAATTGTTTAGATAGTATTTTTTGATTTAGCAAGACCATAGATCCTTATCCATGCATAAGAGTTGACTAAATCAAGCTGATTGATATTAACCTGGTTGTCCTATTTTCAAAGGATGACATGCATTGATTGGATCAAAGTAGGACAAATAAACCACAAGCGATCTGCTTCTTCTGCTTCTTCAAGGGTGATCTTAAATGTATTACTCGCAATCTCTTCAAATAGGACATGACAGTTGATGCCACAAGAGTCAATAACAACCTTACTAAATACGCCAAGAGGGAACACGCGGGAGGAGACAACTTTTGCAACAAAAAAAAGTCTTCAACATGAGTACGTGCAACATTAGTCTTTGTTGCAAGTGATAAAACCACGAACTTTTTGAGTGTGTTGTTTCTAGTTTTGGCTAGGGGTATGTCGTGATTATTCTCATTTGTCGTGATGATGATTTGAATGATTTGGGAATTGAAAGAAAAAGCTTTGTAAAGTGTTTTGTTAACGTAAATGAAAATCATAAAAGAAGGAGTATATATAGAGGAAGGAAGCCACGGAAGAAACCTGCTGCAAATAGTCTGGTGGGAACAAAGTTTGCAGGATAATAATGCCAGATGGCTAATAATGATATATGAGAGATGAACCATTCCCTCGAAAAAGACCAAAATGTGATAGAAAGTTGCACACCATTTACTAGGAAAACTAAACAGTTTTCTATTTAGATATTTGAAGAGACTCACTCTAGATAAATCAGAAAAATTATAGAGAAATAGGCTATGTATGGTAGATAAAACTTGTGAGCAAAATAAAAATCTTCCATTTAGATATCGGAAGTCTTGGAGAAAGAAATGAACTAATATGGTCTCCTTTCTTCCGAAGTCCTCACTGTCATGGTATATTTTCAAGCGATGTCGATTCACTAAGAAGGTCATTTGCTTTGTTGGATGTTTGATTTTGATCGCGCCATGAGGTGTGAATTTCATAACAATGTATGGTCCCCTCAAACGGGATTTGAGCTTACACGGGTAGTTCAAGAATCTTGAATTGTATAGGAGCACTTTTTGTCCCCTCTTGAAGTTTTTCGTGTGAATCTGGTTATCATGCCATATTTTTGTTACCTCCTTGTAGAGACGTTAAGTATCATAGGCATGAACACAAAAAATTATCATAGTCATGAACACGAAATTTATCTAACTCGTTCAGCTGCATCATCCTTCGCTTACCCGCTAACTCTACGTTCAGGTTTAGATCTTTAATAGCCTAAAAAGAACGGGATTCAAACTCCATAGGAAGATGAAAGGCTTTATCGTAGACCATGTGATATGGAGATGCCCCAAATGGTGCTTTTAATGTTGTTCTGTAAGCCTAGAGAATCATCTAGCTTTAGTGACCAGTCCTTCCTCATTTTGTTCACGGTCTTCTCTAGGACGTATTTGATATCTCGATTAGAGACCTCGACTTGACTGTTAGTTTTGGGATGATAACCTTTTGAATTGCGGTGTCTCACCCCAACTTACAAAGGGAAACTCTCAACTAAAAATTTATAAAGTGGGTACCTTTATCGCTAATGAGTACACATGGCGTACCATGTCTTGAAAAGATATTTTATTTGAGGAACGAGATTACTGTCTTGGCATCGTTCTTTGGTGTTGCCACTATTTCTACCCACTTTGACACATAATCTACTGCTAGCAAAATATATGGATTACCATGGGAAGCGATGAAAGGTCCCATGAAATCTATACCCCAAGTATTAAAGATTTCTACTTCTAATACGTTATTGAGTGGCATTTCGTCTCTTTTTGATATGTTTATAATGAATTGGCATCTTTGACCATTGTCAAAACAACTAAACCAGCCCCAGTGATACTGAAAATCCATTCAGATCTTGAAGATTGCAAAATCATCTCTCTCAGAAGTGGTAAGAACCTTCCTCCACCTCCTTTTCCTGTTATGAAAGAGGAGGAAGTTGTTAGAAAAGAACAGGATGTGGTGGATAAAGATAAAGAAGTTGAAGTAGAAGAAGTGGAGAGGCCTATTGAAGTTCCGAAAAAGAAAGATGATATTATAATAAACCGTCCTCCTCCACCATTTCTATCTAGAGTTCAAAAGAAGGGTGATATGGCTGATTATCAAAAATTCTTTAACAAGGTAAGAGGTCTTAGCATAAATATTCCGCTGTTAGAAGCGATTCGAGATGTACCCAAGTATGTTAAGTTTCTGAAAAGAGCCCTCACCAACAAACGGCCATATTGCGATAATGAGATGATTGGTTTACCTGAAGAATGTAGTGCAATATGTCAGAATAAGTTACCTCCCAAAATACTTGATCCTGGGAGCTTTACAATTCCGATATGGTAATGAGTGGCAAGGAAAAGCGCTATGCGATTTGGATGCAAGTATTAATCTTATGCCCAAATAAATATTTGAGAAGTTGAAGATAGGAGAGGCGAAACCAACATCTATGGTCTTATAGATGGTTGACAGATCCTTCGTACATCCAGAGGGACGAATAGAAGATGTCCTCGTCAAGGCAGGTACGTTAATTTTTCCCGTCGATTTTGTTATACTTGATTACGACACGGATAGGAATGTCCCCATTATCTTAGGAAGACCATTTCTACCCACGGGGCGTACTTTAATTGATGTAGAAAACGGAGAAATGATTATGAGAATCCAAGACGAGGAGGTGAAGTTCAACGTGTTCAAACCAATGAAATTTCCAGATTCTAAGGAGGATTGTTTTCGTTTAGATGTGGTTCAACAGGTACCAAAAGAGCCAACTAAGGTTGTAGAAACCGTAGGAGTGGAGGAAAACGAGCTAAGAAAGAAATCACCAATTAAAGTTCCTCCAAATCCTAAGGGAAGTCCACACCTCAATCATGCAAAGAAGAAAAACAAAGCACGTGTCACGAAGGTTCCAAAAGAACCTAAGAAAGAAAGAAAAAGGAGTTCAAAGTGGGCGAAGAAGTCGCTATGAAAAAGCCTAAACCTCCTCCAATGACACGTGAATCAAAGAACTCTTAGCTAGGACCATTCATGGTCGCAAAGGTTATCTCGGATAAATTAGTTGGAATAAAAGCCAAGGGATGCAAATTTCGAGTAGCAAATATTGACAACCTCACTCACTGCTGTGGAGGTTATGTTAAAGAATGATACACGAGGTAACCTGTCGAGCTTAACGACGTTAAATAAAAGCCAGTTTATTGTATATTAGTTTAAGTCTTTTAATTTGCGTAGTGTATAGTAGATAAATTTCGTTAATTTAGTGTTTATTATTAAGAAATAAGGAAGGGTGGTTGTTTTTGATGATGTCAGTGGTAAAAGAGTCATGAGTTTGGGGTCGAAAGAATGAGAAAACGAAAAATATTTGGAGTTAAAAACTGTGCTCGCCGGCATGCCGGTCATCTAACCGGCTAGCCGGTCAAACACGCTGGCCCCCAAACTTTCTAACTAGTGCGTCCAGTTGGACGCAAGACGTAGCGTCCACGTTTGCGCCAGCGAGACTTCGCCGGCAATGCCGGTCAGCCACCGCCTAGCTGGTCAGCGAAGACAAAAAGTTCTGGATAGTGCGTCAGGTTTGATGCAACACGTTGCGTCTGAGGTTGCACCAACGAGATTCCACCGGCATGCCGGTGAGATGACCGGCTAGCCGGTCAATGACGAAGGATGTTCTAACTAGTGCGTCATGTTTGACGCAAGGAGGCTTGCGTCAAAGGTAAAAAAAATAGAGTTTTTAAATTTTTCGCCGAGACCGCGACCGGCATGCCGGTCAGCCACCGGCTAGCCGGCGCGCTGTTGCGAAGAGGCGGTTTCCAGATTTTAAACCTAATTTTTTTGCCTTCTTTCCCAAGCCAACCTCCTATTACAAATCATAGCCTCCACCTACTCCGAAAATCTTCATCAAAACACTATAAAATCATCTAAACTAGCCCTCTTTCATCACAAAAACACACAATCAACTCATATCCTCTCCAAAACATCATCAAGTTCTCACTTTTTTCCAAAATTTTCTTCTTCCTAGCCATCAAATTAAACCCAATTCCTCCACAATTCTTCCCAATTATCCTTTACCCATCTCATAAATCACCATATTTTTCAAGTTTTAAACCTCAAAACATCAAAGTTCTAAGCTTTTCTCTAGCTTTTTCCCTATTTGAAGTTTTGAGTTTGGGGTGAAAAGAGATGACTAACAGAACTGATTCCATGTGTACTTATCGAAGAAACATACCAAGAAACAGAAACAATGTTGGTGCTAGCCCGGAACAAGCAATTGAGATTCTGGATTCGCGTTCCAAACGCAAGACTGAAGAAATCCCAGCTGCATCGAAAAGGAAAGAAAATCCGACTAAGGCTAATCTGAAAAGTAGACTAATTGATGAACCAGAAAGTGAGGAAGAATCTGAAGAAGAAACTCCGCAAGCACCCGTTCAAGAACCAAGCTTAACCAGAAGAAAGATGTGTGCTCAGAAACCGAAGAGAGTTGATATGACTTGGAATGATCAGGTTCGTGACAGAATTAATTACTTGAAATTTGGTATTGAGAAGGGTCTTCCAAAGGGTATTATAAATAGTGCTTTTAAGGATTATGCTATTACTTGTGACAAGTTTGGGTGGAAAGAGTTGAGAGAGAGAGCTTGAATTTATTCCTACATTGGTGCGTGATTTTTATGAGGGACTAGCTTTTTCAAAAGAAGCCATTATTGTACGCAAAAAGGTAATTCCTCTCTCTGCTGAGCTTATTCGACAATCTCTGAAATTACCCAACTTCACCGGCCCTTGTCCTTACCAATAAACCCTTACCGGTCCTTCTTTTGATTTAGAATCTCTTTGGGGAAAAGTACTTATTCTTGGGACCCGCCCAATTCCAGCAGGAGAGTGTTATCATGGACAGATTTATATCATCAATTCATTGCCTTGTGCTAAGGTTTGGTCCCGTTTCATAGTCCCTACCTTCTTTGGTATAACACACACTTCAGAATTGAAAAAGGAACATATTATATTCATCAAGTGTATTGTTGAGGAAAAACATATCGATGTGGCTCGTGTGCTTTATGATAATATTATGGAATTCGAGAAAGCTCCTACTACGCAACAGAATCTTAAGTTTCCTTGTACCATCACTACCGTGTGCCTAGACGCTAAGATTCCGCGTAAATGTGAAGAAGCTGAACCGTCCGTAGTTGGAGAACATATAACTTTAATCTCGATTTAGAATGTCCATGACGAAGCAACACAAGTTGTAAGGACTCCTAGATCTCCTCCAAAGAAGAAGATACATACCGATAACGAGTTGGAATCGAAAATCAAAGTGTTGGAAGAGAATCAAGTGAAGATGATTGCTACTTTAAGAAACGTTACAAAAGAGCTGGACCTTATCCGAAACATGCTACTTGGGGTGAGCACGATTCAACACGCCACCTATGGTCTACTTACGCAGGATAAAGTTCATGGACGCAACACCGATGACTAGCCACGCGCTGGTTAAGCTACGTTTTCTATCCCTTCCGCGTTTTAGTGTAGATTAGTTTAATTGCTTTGCGTCTTTTCGAGTTGTGGGGACACGACTCATTTTTGAGTTTGGGGTGGGGTTCGTTGCCTCATCCCAGTTTTTTATGTGTTATTTGTTTTTAATTGCTTTCAATAAAAATAATTAGGAGTTGCATTTGACTGTAGAAGATTTTAAATGTCCCTTTTAAGCATACTTTTGATGAATCTATGATAGTAGATAGTGTACTTTAGGGAATAACATAAAACGCGCTTTAATTGCATGCAAACATAGATAATGAATAGGAAAACTTAATAAACAATGCAAAAGAAGTAAGCTTGTACTTAAGGAAAATGTTTGGTTTGTAAAACGTGAGATCTAAATTAGTAGAGAACCCACTTAGATATGAACTAGAGACGAACCATGTAATTAGGAAAATGATAGGGGCAGTTCTTTGATAGCCATTTGAAGCCTTTTAGCCTGCTATCCCTTATATTAATTTTATCTGTCTTAGCCCAATTTTGAGCCTTAAGCCTTTTCTTTTATAGCCACGATATAAGCCCATTATCCCTTAGATCATTAGGCATGCCCAAAATGACCCGCACTTGAATCACGATCCTGAGACCTGTCTCGAGCTTGAGTTTAGGGTTGAGGGTCCACATTAGGGAAAAGTCATTGTGTGGGAACTTATGTGTTTGTATTGAGGCACAAAAACTTAGATGATACTATTATTTGTAACCCTTTGCCAAGATTTAAAAAAAAAAAGGAAAAATTATAAGAGACATGACCTTTCACATCAACCGAGGGTCATGGGTATCTTGTACACAAAAAAAATGAAAAAGAAAATAAAAAGAAAGAAAGAATAAAATAACCGGCAAAGTGGAATATTTTGAAAAATCATCTTAGATTAGTTGGGTTGACATGGGGATGCAACATTAGCGCGTCAAATGGGTTGAGTGAGAACATTATATGAGTGTAAACTCAAGCTCGTGGACAGTTGTTGATGGTAAGTGAGGAGAGAGCCAAAAGCTCACTTCAAATTTACCAAATATACATACCACACCGTCCCTAATCCTACACTAAAACCGTAAAGTCCTTGTGATTCTTAGGTATAAGTTAATAGGGAATATATTAAGTGGAGCGTTCAAAGCGAGTAAGGATCGAGGAACAAACTATAGCCATCATAATGAGATAATGGTGGTGCCTAGGGTGTGATAAAAGTAAGATAAAATTAAGTCAAGAAACTACGCACTCTCACCCTAGACAGGCACGGTATTGCAAGTATTAGCGGACGTATGCAAGTTTTAATGATAAGTTAAGTTCGTTCTCAGGGACTTAAGTGTGTTAATCGCGTGAGTAGGAATAACGAGTAAAAGTAAATAATTAAAGACAGAAAATAAAGGGAACAGATTTCGAGATTATGAATTAAAACTAAGAAAATAAAAACAATAAAGTAAAAGATAAAAAATATGAGATGAGAAGTATAGCTCAGGTTTTGCTTGTATGCACTAATCCTTCTAATTCTATCTATAAATCTAGTTAATAAGGGAGAATATTAGCTCTTGGTATACTTAGTCAGGATTCTAAATTCCCATACCTTAGACCTTGAGAGCGACTAAGGGGGCTACGGCACAACCAAGAAGTGTTTTATCTTAGGGTTATCAAACGCCACTAAGGCCCTAAGCAAATACTGCAATCCTGGTGATATGGTGGTTAAAACAAAACCCTAATGACTATCTAGTTAGAATCATGTTTTGTCAGAACTAATATCGACACTAGACATTATGTGGTGGTTCAATAGTTAAACACCCTGTCAAGGAGACCATCTAACTACTCTTAAAACAATCCTAAAGTGATCAGTTCTAGGAAAGACAATAATTCAAAACACATAAACAAATATTAAGTAAGAAGCTAATGTCAGATTAAAACATGTAATTCCCAAAGAAACTTAGATAGAAGAATTAGAATTCATAGATTATACATTATGCAAAACCCAAGCTATGGGGAGTTTAGTTCATACCTGAAGGAAATAAACTAAAAGAAAATACAAAAGACATCATCTTGCTCTCTACAATAAACTGGAAGTATAAAACCTTAAGAACTAATTACTATGAGGCAAGGATTAATAGGGTAGAATTACAAGTGACATAAGGGTGTATGTATAGGTGTTTAGAAGACCTAATTAGTTTTCTTGAGGAAGAGGTAAGGTATTGGACTTTTAGCCCAACTCAAATTCGTATGGAAATAAAGATAAACACTGCAGGACCGTTTTGAGCATATCTTCTTCGTTATTGGTCGGTTTGAGCTCCATAAGATACCAAACGAATCGCAACAGAATTATCTTGCCCCTAAAGAAGGAAATTACTAAAATCGACCTATTTCTTGGATAGAATAGCACATCTTTAGGCGTGTACTGCAGAATCCTAGATTAGGCAGCTTTTCCTTTTCCATCTTTTTAGCTTTTGTTTCCTTATCTCCAATTACCATGCAAATCTCTTTCCATAAGTTGTAATCTTTGACTTGGACTCTAATTAAGCTCCATAATTATCTTTAAATCTACACACTAAATAAACAATTAAACCCAATATGCTCTAAAAACATTATTTTACTAAATCAAGACTCAAAATAGGAAAGTGCACTAAAACTCAAGAAAATCGACATTATTGACTTCTAAATCATTAAAAATGATGTCTCATCCTAACATTAATCTATCACAAATGAGGAGACATCAAGACCCCAACTCAAAGTTGTATCGTCCCGATACAATAAAGATAAAAATAAAGGGAAGTCTATAAATACACACTTATAAAATTCTTAACACAATGGGAAAAAGCATAGCAGAATATATAGAATAAACCTAAAGCACATAACTCAGAAAATTTCATGCAATAATATTCATAAACTACATACCTGTACACTTCTCATATCCATAGTTAACACGGCTTGAATTCAAGATCAGATTAGTTTCGCAATGTAAGAAGGATTGACTTTACTCAGTTCCCCAAGAGAGCTATAGATTGTTCATCGATTTTCACAAGTATCCAAGGATCCACTTAACTACTCTCTAATGGCTCAATCACTTCTTAATTACATAGCAAAGAATCAAAAGGTCTTTAAGGTTGTAATGTAGGCTTAGGGATGGTATGATAGTATATTTGGATAATTTGGAGTGAGCTTTTGGCTCTCTCCTCACTAGCCATCAACGAATCGCCCTAGAGCTTGAGTTACTCTCATAAAACGTTTCTCACTCAACCCAATGACTTCTTTGATGCACAATTTAGCATCCCCAATAACCCAATTTAAAGCTTAAGATGTTCACATAAAAAATCCACTTTGCCGGTCCGAATATATATATTTTCTTTTCTTTTCAAATCAATTTCTAGCTATGACTCTCTTTTAATGATGAGATATCATGCTAATTTCTCATATATATATTTTTTCTTTTAATGCCCTTGTTGGAAAATTTAGCTCGTAGCTTCTTTTTCATTCACTATTACCCCGGCAAAGGGTTACAATAAAAATCTGTGAATCATCATCGATATAAAGCACAAAGCACAATTAATAAGCTCAAAAATCCCAACCCAATAACAATTCCCATAATGGTGGACCCACCACCCCAAACTCAAGCTCTAAAACAATTGTCTATGCATCGCGATTCGAGTGCGGGTCATATGGAAAAGTCCTAAAATCTAAAGGGATATGGCTTATAACGTGTTTCAATAAAAGGCTTTAGAAAGGCTAGAAGGGGCTGAGAAGAATATAGCATATAAAATCAAAAATCACAAGGTGAGAAGGTATAAAAAGGCTTCAAGGGCTTCAAATATGAAAGAACCGCCTTAATCACTTTCTACACTATGTAATTTCGTTATTTTCTTGCCTTTAGCACTTTCATCAAATGGTTTTTCAACTAGCTTGGATCTCACGGCCTACACACTTCTCAAGGTTCCCTGAGATCGAACATACTTTCTATCGCATTGTTCACTAATCTTTTCTTTACTATCAACGTGTGTTTTCCTGCAAATACTCAAAGCATACAAATACATAGCTCATAAACATATTACTTACTATCATCAATCTACTGAGCTTATGCTTTCAAACTATTAAACACACTCTACATCTAATTCCCATGTATCAAAAATTAAAATATACCCAAAAACAGAAAAATGGAGATGAGAGACAACGAATCCCCACACCCCCAACTCAAAAAGGAGCCGTGTCCCCACGACTCGAAAAAGACTCGAAAAACAGAAATTAAAGTTGGCAGATAGACATATTTACAGAAATGGTAAGGAAGAAAGAGAACATACTCTCGAGGCTATTGCCTCGCATTATTGACATCCAAGGTAGGATTTGCTGGACCTTTCGTTAATTGCTCGAGGAGTTTCATGATGTGCACTTGATTAGCATTGATTTGTGCCACATCATTGACTAAGGAAGTTTGAGCTGCTTCAAATTTTGTTAAACGCTCCTCCATCTTCTCTTGCCAACTTTGCTCCTTTTCTTCTTTCGAGACTTGCGTAGAACCCGCTCTTCGAAAGATATCCTTGATCCAAGCATTATCAATATAACTCGCTTTAAATTCGAGTTTCTCTTCTTCACCCAATACTACTTCCGCTTCTCGCACAAGACACGTGATCATAGTTGGAAATTTAACATTATAAACTGATTTAGGAGAGACCGAAAATCGTATCACCTCCTCATAGATCAACTGTGCCACATCAACTTCTTCTCCTCTCAAAATACAGTCCAAAAGTAGAGCATACTTCATAGTCACATCCAAAGTTCGTGTGTTTCCAAAGATATAAGGAACAAGGAAATTGTGCCAAATTCTAGCATCTGATTGAAGATATTTGTAAGGCCAAGGTGCCTTCAATTCTCCCTTATGTGATTGCACGTTCTCTTTGTCTAATACATGATCAAAAAGTAATTCCTCATCAAAGATTTTTCGCTTAGCAACCGCTTCTTCAAATTTGCAACAACCTTTCAATTTCTTAAACTTGAAGTGGTTTCTAATCTCCTCAACTGTGAAAGGAACTAGCTTTCCTCTAATCGAAACACAACCTTTACTATCTCGGCTAAAGAGGCCTAAATAGAATTCCAAAACTAACTCATGACATAATTCAGAACGTCTTACCATGAACGTAGACCAACCCAATTTCTCACCAAGCTCTAAGAATCTAGCATATTCTCCTGTACCAACTTCTTCCTTGAATACTTTCTCATAAGCAAAAGGTAGTTCTTTCAATTGTTTCTCTGCAGAAGCCTTCAAGATTTTTAAAGCTTCCTCTTTCTCCTCGTTGGGTGTAGGACCTTGTAGAGGTTGTGTTTTCTCCTTTGCATAAAAGTAAAGCTTTTTACCATTACGATCAAACAAAGGTATTCCACTCTTCTCAACTTTATCTTTACCCTTTGCTTTAGAACTAGCACCTTTGTTAATTGATTTCTTCTTGTTTAAATCCAATCCCTTGTTACTCTTCACCCCCCTCTTGTTAGCTATAATGGTTGTTCTATTAGTCATCTTCAATTAACCCCCAACTCAAAGCTTTAGCAACCCTTGAAATTTGAACTTGTACAATAATGGTTGAACAAGCTTGATTTGGCTTAGGATAGGTGAATTGATGATGAATCTCTATGTGGGTGAGGTGGATTTGTAATGGGTTGGCTTGGATTTAAGAAATTGTAGGATGAATTTTGAAAATTTGGCTCTTTGATTCTTTAATTTGAATGGATTTGGTGAAGATTTGGTGTTTGATTCTCTCTTGTAATGATGTGGAGAGAAGGTTTGATGTGTTTTTTTTTATGATTGGGTAGTGTTTTGGTGATTGGTGAAGGTTTTGATGAGCTTCAATGGAGTTAGGAGAGTTTTGGAGAAGAGAAAGAGGTCTTAGGTTTAATAAATTCAGAATTATGAGCATTAGATCTTCTTATAACCTTGAAACCCTTTCTTTTCTCTCTCTGGCGGCTCGTGCGGACCATGCTGCGGACCATGGGGTGTACCGCGGGGTACACCGCGACATCTGATGGTCGAATTTTTTACCCACTGGATAAAACCCGTGGTACAACCCCGTGGCACGTGTTTCTGAGCTGCGGACCATGGCGCGGTACACCGGAGGGTACCCCGCGCCTTCTGTAGCTTTCCACGTCAAAATACCCGTGGACCTCCCCCGTGGCACGTGTTTTGACCTCACGGACCATGGCACGGTATAGGGGGTAGTCCGCGGGTCAATTTTTCTTCGGTTCTGGACACGACCCGTGGCTCCATCCGTGGTACGGGTTTTGACCCTGCGGTGCATACCTACGGACTAGGGGTAGTCCGCGCAGGGTATTCTTTCGCTCCGAAAAATTTTTCCTCGCGTCCCTAACTCAATTTCTCCAATTCCTACAAACCAAAAACAATAATACCTTTCTCAAATATGCATTATTAACTAAAAACAACTAAAATAAACTTAAACTAAAAACGTAAAAGACATGAAAACATAAAAAAACTACGGGTTGTCTCCCGTACAGCACTTTTGTTTAACGTCTTTCAAAGTTAGACGTGTTACCTCTGTCAAGATTTGTGAATATAGCCTCCCCAACAACGAGTTAGGCTATGAACGTCAACTAATCTGCACTTGACCCCAGTTTTGGGGCGAATTTCTATCACCTTGGCTGAAACAACCTTAGTGACAATGAATGGTCCCATCCACGAGTCTTTGAAACTTCGTGGCCTATTCTCGCGTTTGTGGGCTTTCCATAGAACTTCATGGCCAACCCTAAACTCAATGTTTGGCTCAGTATCCACAGGATTAAGTGGATCTCCTCAAGAGGGACTTTGTGATGTGAAAGGATGTGGATGACAGGAACGGTGGCATCTAACTTCCTCGGTTTCTTACCCAAGACATAGAAGGTCTCGGATACATTCTTTACATGAAGGGTGATGGTCCCTTCTTGGAAGTTAATGACACTCTGACTCGTGGCCATGAAAGATCGTCCAAGTATGATTGAAACCTGCTTATCTGCATCAAACTCAAGAATAACAAAGTCAGTAGGGATGGCGATATTAACTGCACGGACTAAGACGTCCTCCACTGTTCCCCATGTCCTTTTAACTGAGTTGTCAGCAAACTGCAACTTCACTGGAGTTTTCTCTGATTTCTGAAGTCCAAGTCTCTCGAACACGGACTTAGGCTTAAGATTCACACCAGAACCCACATCGTACATCGCTTTCACCTTGAGCATACCATGTAATTGAATATGAAGGTTGAAACTTCCCGGATCTTTAAGCTTTGTTGGTAGCTCTCTATCACTTCTTCTTGAAACCCTCAGGTTCTCTCTTGGGATCTCTACACTCGCCTCTTTCTCCGGAATAACTTATGTAAAAACTTGTTGCGGTGTAAGTCCTCTCTTTGCAATCTCAAGCATCTGGGCGTTGATATTTTCAGGTTGATATGCCTCTACAAATGTCTTGAGAACAGTGTCATCTTAGGATTTGTATCAGGAATAGTTGATGACACTGGTTGAACAATAGGTGGCGATTCCACCTTCTCTTCTTCTTTCTCTTCATGCACAGCAGGTGCAACTTCATCTTCTAGTTCCTCCCTTGAGGCTTCTTTCTCTTTCTCTTTAGCCAGCTCAGCTGCGTAATCCACAACCGATCGAATTTCCTCTTGCATCTTCCTCAGTAGTTCTATAAATTTGGCTTTCTCTTGATCGTCCTCCACATAAACTTCAGAACAGTCAGATTCCACGGGGTTAGACTTGGTTGGTTCTTCTTCGGTACTCGGAACTTCCACGGCACTAACGGCAGCATGCGGTACTTTCTCTTTTGCTTCTTCAATTTCAATGCAAATAGCCTTGCAAGCTTCTAACCCAACATTGTTTTCACCTCCTTCGATTGCCTTTACTTCCTTTTGTTCTATTACATTTGTTAACACTTTGTTTAACTGTTCTACTTGAGTACTTAACATCTGAAGTATGGCATCGTGTCCTCGGACCTTCTCGTCCTGAGCGTTTATAGTCGTGGTCAAACGGTCCAGAGCTTGTGCTATCTGTTGATTGTCCATAGATCCTTCTTGAGGATACTGAGGTAAAGCTTTCTGATCTAACGAATCGGTATAGGCATCTTGAGCAGGTTGCTGTGGGGGAGCAGGTCTATTCTGATATTGATTTTGGTACTGACCTCTCTGTTGGAAGGAGTTGTTCTGGGGGCGCTGTTGATAATGACCAGGATTAGCAGCCCCTTGTGGATTTGAATACTGCATACCCGGATGGTTTCGGTTACCCCATTGATAACCTCCGCGATTGGATATAAAGTAAACAGATTGCGGATTTGATTCGCACTCTTCCCATGTATGATTATTAACCCCACATTGTTGACAACCTTGTGCTTCTTGTACTACGTTTGCAGCGGCTAAATTCTTTTCCATTGCTATCTTCAGCTCCTTGATTTGATTTTCTAATGCGGATATGTGAGCTGAGTTCGCAGTTTCTGCATCTAAACGAAGTGTTCCTCGTGTCTTTGCTACAGAAGCTCGCGTTGACGGCCAACTTCTTTCTTGTTCCATAATATTTTCTAACACCTCGGAAGCTTCATTGTGATTCATGGACACAAAAATTACCCTTTCCAATGTTATCCACCTTTTCTCTACCTTTATCATTAAGACCTTCATAGAACATAGCAAGTTGTAGAGCAGGTGTATAACCATGGAGCGGACATCTAGTTAATTTTTGTTGAAACCTTGTCCATGCTTCTCCCACTGTTTCTCCATCTTCTTGGCAAAATCTTGCAAGCTCGGTTTGATCTTTGAGTCTCATGCTCTTCGGATAAAAACGGTTAAAGAACGCGGCTTGATGTTCTCTCCAAGAATGAATGGTTCCATGTGGTTGTCTTTCTAGCCAATCGCTAGCTCTTCCGGTCAAGAAAAACGAAAACATATGACAATACAGTTGCTCGCGTGTAATGCTAGAAGTAATGTAGGCATCACAAATCTGCATGAACTTCTGAATCGCTTTTACCGGATCTTGTATTGCTGTACCAGTATAGAGTCCGAAACTTTGAAATTGACTGAGCATACCCGGATCGGGTCTAAATTTGATATTCGGAATCTCAGGAGGGCGGTAACCGATGGGTTGAACATGGAATGGTACATTAAGGCCAGGAAGGTCTTGTTCAACTCGGTTTTGTTGATTATTAAGGTTATTCTGCCCATTACCTCCTCCTGCTGGTAATTGTTGTCCTTCTTGTCCACCGAGTGGTGGATCTTGAGCACCAAGGGGAGGATCTTGTTGAACACCAAGGGGAGGATCTTGAACCCCTCCAAGTGGTGGATGACACTGGTTGAACAATAGGTGGCGATTCCACCTTCTCTTCTTCTTTCTCTTCATGCACAGCAGGTGCAACTTCATCTTCTAATTCCTCCCTTGAGGCTTCTTTCTCTTTCTCTTTAGCCAGCTCAGCTGCGTAATCCACAACCGATCGAATTTCCTCTTGCATCTTCCTCAGTAGTTCTATAAATTCGGCTTTCTCTTGATCATCCTCCACATAAACTTCAGAACAGTCAGATTCCACGGGGTTAGACTTGGTTGGTTCTTCTTCGGTACTCGGAACTTCCACGGAACTAACGGCAGCATGCGGTACTTCCTCTTTTGCTTCTTCAATTTCAAGGCAAATAGCCTTGCAAGCTTCGAACCCAACATTGTTTTCACCTCCTTAGATTGCCTTTACTTCCTTTTGTTCTATTACATTTGTTAACACTTTGTTTAACTGTTCTACTTGAGTACTTAACATCTGAAGTATGGCATCGTGTCCTCGGACCTTCTCGTCCTGAGCGTTTATAGTCGTGGTCAAACGGTCTAGAGCTTGTGCTATCTGTTGATTGTCCATAGATCCTTCTTGAGGATACTGAGGTAAAGCTTTCTGATCTAACGAATCGGTATAGGCATCTTGAGCAGGTTGTTGTGGGGGAGCAGGTCTATTCTGATATTGATTTTGGTACTGACCTCTCTGTTGGAAGGAGTTGTTCTAGGGGCGCTGTTGATAATGACCAGGATTAGCGGCCCCTTGTGGATTTGAATACTGCATACCCGGATGGTTTCGGTTACCCCATTGATAACCTCCGCGATTGGATATAAAGTAAACAGATTGCGGATTTGATTCGCACTCTTCCCATGTATGATTATTAACCCCACATTGTTGACAACCTTGTGCTTCTTGTACTACGTTTGCAGCGGCTAAATTCTTTTCCATTGCTATCTTCAGCTCCTTGATTTGATTTTCTAATGCGGATATGTGAGCTGAGTTCGCAGTTTCTGTATCTAAACGAAGTGTTCCTCGTGTCTTTGCTACAGAAGCTCGCGTTGACGGCCAAATTCTTTCTTGTTCCATAATATTTTCTAACACCTCGGAAGCTTCATTGTGATTCATGGACACAAAATTACCCTTTCCAATGTTATCCACCTTTTCTCTACCTTTATCATTAAGACCTTCATAGAACATAGCAAGTTGTAGAGCAGGTGTATAACCATGGAGCGGGCATCTAGTTAATTTTTGTTGAAACCTTGTCCATGCTTCTCCCACTGTTTCTCCATCTTCTTGGCAAAATCTTGCAAGCTCGGTTTGATCTTTGAGTCTCATGCTCTTCGGATAAAAACGGTTAAAGAACGCGGCTTGAAGTTCTCTCCAAGAATGAATGGTTCCATGTGGTTGTCTTTCTAGCCAATCGCTAGCTCTTCCGGTCAAGAAAAACGAAAACATATGACAATACAGTTGCTCGCGTGTAATGCCAGAAGTAATGTAGGCATCACAAATCTGCATGAACTTCTGAATCGCTTTTACCGGATCTTGTATTGCTGTACTAGTATAGAGTCCGAAACTTTGAAATTGACTGAGCATACCCGGATCGGGTCTAAATTTGATATTCGGAATCTCAGGAGGGCGGTAACCGATGGGTTGAACATGGAATGGTACATTAAGGCCAGGAAGGTCTTGTTCAACTCGGTTTTGTTGATTATTAAGGTTATTCTGCCCATTACCTCCTCCTGCTGGTAATTGTTGTCCTTCTTGTCCACCGAGTGGTGGATCTTGAGCACCAAGGGGAGGATCTTGTTGAACACCAAGGGGAGGATCTTGAACCCCTCCAAGTGGTGGATGACACTGGTTGAACAATAGGTGGCGATTCCACCTTCTCTTCTTCTTTCTCTTCATGCACAGCAGGTGCAACTTCATCTTCTAATTCCTCCCTTGAGGCTTCTTTCTCTTTCTCTTTAGCCAGCTCAGCTGCGTAATCCACAACCGATCGAATTTCCTCTTGCATCTTCCTCAGTAGTTCTATAAATTCGGCTTTCTCTTGATCATCCTCCACATAAACTTCAGAACAGTCAGATTCCACGGGGTTAGACTTGGTTGGTTCTTCTTCGGTACTCGGAACTTCCACGGCACTAACGACAGCATGCGGTACTTCCTCTTTTGCTTCTTCAATTTCAAGGCAAATAGCCTTGCAAGCTTCGAACCCAACATTGTTTTCACCTCCTTAGATTGCCTTTACTTCCTTTTGTTCTATTACATTTGTTAACACTTTGTTTAACTGTTCTACTTGAGTACTTAACATCTGAAGTATGGCATCGTGTCCTCGGACCTTCTCGTCCTGAGCGTTTATAGTCGTGGTCAAACGGTCTAGAGCTTGTGCTATCTGTTGATTGTCCATAGATCCTTCTTGAGGATACTGAGGTAAAGCTTTCTGATCTAACGAATCGGTATAGGCATCTTGAGCAGGTTGTTGTGGGGGAGCAGGTCTATTCTGATATTGATTTTGGTACTGACCTCTCTGTTGGAAGGAGTTGTTCTAGGGGCGCTGTTGATAATGACCAGGATTAGCGGCCCCTTGTGGATTTGAATACTGCATACCCGGATGGTTTCGGTTACCCCATTGATAACCTCCGCGATTGGATATAAAGTAAACAGATTGCGGATTTGATTCGCACTCTTCCCATGTATGATTATTAACCCCACATTGTTGACAACCTTGTGCTTCTTGTACTACGTTTGCAGCGGCTAAATTCTTTTCCATTGCTATCTTCAGCTCCTTGATTTGATTTTCTAATGCGGATATGTGAGCTGAGTTCGCAGTTTCTGTATCTAAACGAAGTGTTCCTCGTGTCTTTGCTACAGAAGCTCGCGTTGACGGCCAAATTCTTTCTTGTTCCATAATATTTTCTAACACCTCGGAAGCTTCATTGTGATTCATGGACACAAAATTACCCTTTCCAATGTTATCCACCTTTTCTCTACCTTTATCATTAAGACCTTCATAGAAGATAGCAAGTTGTAGAGCAGGTGTATAACCATGGAGCGGGCATCTAGTTAATTTTTGTTGAAACCTTGTCCATGCTTCTCCCACTGTTTCTCCATCTTCTTGGCAAAATCTTGCAAGCTCGGTTTGATCTTTGAGTCTCATGCTCTTCGGATAAAAACGGTTAAAGAACGCGGCTTGAAGTTCTCTCCAAGAATGAATGGTTCCATGTGGTTGTCTTTCTAGCCAATCGCTAGCTCTTCCGGTCAAGAAAAACGAAAACATATGACAATACAGTTGCTCGCGTGTAATGCCAGAAGTAATGTAGGCATCACAAATCTGCATGAACTTCTGAATCGCTTTTACCGGATCTTGTATTGCTGTACCAGTATAGAGTCCGAAACTTTGAAATTGACTGAGCATACCCGGATCGGGTCTAAATTTGATATTCGGAATCTCAGGAGGGCGGTAACCGATGGGTTGAACATGGAATGGTACATTAAGGCCAGGAAGGTCTTGTTCAACTCGGTTTTGTTGATTATTAAGGTTATTCTGCCCATTACCTCCTCCTGCTGGTAATTGTTGTCCTTCTTGTCCACCGAGTGGTGGATCTTGAGCACCAAGGGGAGGATCTTGTTGAACCCCTCCAAGTGGTGGATTTAGTTGGGCTGCCATTACTCTTCTCAAGGCTCTCTCCTCACGAACTCGTTTTTTGTAAGGTCTGAAGCTCCTCTCAGGCTCCGATAAAGGAGGCCGAGAATTAAACACTGTGAAACCTGAAAAAGACTAACACAAACCACAAGCGTAAATCTGGAAAAATAAAAATTAAAAACTGAAAAGTAAAAACTGAAAAGTAAAAACTAATTAAAAACTACTACTCGAAATAGATAACCCACACGCTAACGAGACACAAGTCCTCGGCAGCGGCGCCAAAAACTTGGTGGTGCCTAGGGTGTGATAAAAATAAGATAAAATTATGTCAACAAACTACGCACTCTCACCCTAGACAGGCACGGTACTGCAAGTATTACAGGACGTATGCAAGTTTTAATGATAAGTTAAGTTCGTTCTCAGGTTCTTAAGTGTGTTAATCGCGTGAGTAGGAATAACGAGTAAAAGTAAATAATTGAAGACAAAAAATAAAGGGAACAGATTTCGAGATTATGAATTAAAACTAAGAAAATAAAAACAATAAAGTAAAAGATAAGAAATATGAGATGAGAAGTATAGCTCAGGTTTTGCTAGTATGCACTAATCCTTCTAATTCTATCTATAAATCTAGTTAATAAGGGAGAATATTAGCTCTTGGTATACTTAGTCAGGATTCTAAATTCCCATACCTTAGACCTTGAGAGCGACTAAGGGGGCTACAGCACAACCAAGAAGTGTTTTATCTTAGGGTTATCAAACGCCACTAAGGCCCTAAGCAAATACTGCAATCCTGGTGATATGGTGGTTAAAACAAAACCCTAATGACTATCTAGTTAGAATCATGTTTTGTCAGAACTAATATCGACACTAGACATTATGTGGTGGTTCAATAGTTAAACACCCTGTCAAGGAGACCATCTAACTACTCTTAAAACAATCCTAAAGTGATCAGTTCTAGGAAAGACAATAAATCAAAACACATAAACAAATATTAAGTAAGAAGCTAATATCAGATTAAAACATGTAATTACCAAAGAAACTTAGATAGAAGAATTAGAATTCATAGATTATACATTATGCAAAACCCAAGCTATGGGGAGTTTAGTTCATACCTGAAGGAAATAAACTAAAAGAAATTACAAAAGACATCATCTTGCTCTCTACAATAAACTGGAAGTATAAAACCTTAAGAACTAATTACTATGAGGCAAGGATTAATAGGGTAGAATTACAAGTGACATAAGGGTGTATTTATAGGTGTTTAGAAGACCTAATTCGTTTTCTTGAAGAAGAGGTAAGGTATTGGACTTCTAGCCCAACTCAAATTCGTATGGAAATAAAGATAAACACTGCAGGACCGTTTTGAGCATATCTTCTTCGTTATTGGTCGGTTTGAGCTCCATAAGATACCAAAAGAATCGCAACAGAATTATCTCGCCCCCAAAGAAGGAAATTACCAAAATCGGCCTATTTCTTGGGTAGAATAGCACATCTTTAGGCGTGTACTGCAGAATCCTAGATTAGGCAGCTTTTCCTTTTCCATCTTTTTAGCTTTTGTTTCCTTATCTCCAATTACCATGCAAATCTCTTTCCATAAGTTGTAATCTTTGACTTGGACTCTAATTAAGCTCCATAATTATCTTTAAAGCTACACACTAAATAAACAATTAAACCCAATATGCTCTAAAAACATTATTTTACTAAATCAAGACTCAAAATAGGAAAGTGCACTAAAACTCAAGAAAATCGACATTATTGACTTCTAAATCATTAAAAATGATGTCTCATCCTAACATTAATCTATCACAAATGAGGAGACATCAGATAAGTACAAATGTAACCTTCTAGCATTGCAAAGTTTATTTTATGATTGAAGTTATTTGTGTTTGATTTTGCATGATTAGTGTATATGTATGTTAGTTGTTAATGTTTTCTTTATGAGATTTATTTTAAAAATACTTTAGGGTGTATTTACTAGCTTCTATTTTCTCTTGCATCTACTTCATTCCCCTTGTTTTTAGTTTTGCTTTGTCGGGACGACAAAGGTTTGAGTTGGGGGTCTTGATGTCTCCCTAAATGTTATACTTTTATGCCCTCGGGAGACATCATTTTTTATGTTTATTTGACTATTTAGATAGGCTTTTGGTGCTAAAATGCAATAAATTGATTTTCCTCTTTTAATTCAAGTATTTTTCATTCATTAAACTTTTGTGCGTAATATGGTTTGTTTTGAGTGAAAAGTTGTAGGTTTTGAATACTAGCTAGGAGAGGAACCAAAGAATAAAGTCAAAGATCGTGTCATGAAGTCAAAGTAAGAAGAAATATCCCGAAAGAATTGAGAATTTCAAGCTACAAATCAAAAAGTTGTCAAAGAATGCTGTTTTCGAGCCATCTAAGAGTGGATTTAGCCTCTGCCTTGTGAAGATAAATTGTTGCCCATTGAGTTACAGAACTTTACTAACTGGAATGAGGTCAATCCTAGTAGAAACTAGCCGGTTAGAGCTGTTTTAGTGGAGGTGGTGCAGCAGTTACGGGATTTGGGCTTAATTAGTGGACTTGGGCTTTTCTAATATTCATTTAATCCTTATTAAAAGCCCTAATCCGATTTTCAGCATATAAAAAGGGCTTTTGACTTCTATTTTCACACAATTTTCATAATTTAACATGCGCTTAAGAGTCAGACACCAGAGAAGAAGCTAGAGCAAAGAAGAGAAGAAGCAAGAGCTGGAGACTGTCTATATCTCCAATTCTCAGCCAATTCAACTCCGTAATTAGGTTCTTCTATTTTATTCTGTAAAATATTATGAACCCAATTATATCTTTAGTTTTTGTCTTTTCAATTATTATGAGCTAAACTTAAATGGTGCTTGAGAACGCATAATGGGTTAATCCCAATTTGATTTTATTTCATGTGTTTGGATTTGAGATTTTTATAATTGAAATCAAATTGGGTTAATTGTATTTTTCATTAATTTGCTTTTATTCACTATAATTGACGTAATTAACCAATCATAGGACTTAGTATCTAGGCTATTCCAATTAGTGGCGATTGGATCACCTTGACGGGGGGTTTAGATACGAACCTAGTTAATGAATGTAGGTTAGAAATTAGAAACTCTGACTAGCTTAATTAAACCTATGGCCAATTGGGTAGAATAGACTTAATCACTTGAGAGTAGACTATAATCACCCTGACGGGGTTTGTAGCACTTGAGAGTAGCTCCTTAGTCCACCCTGGCGGGGGTAAGGAGAATTCCGAATCCCGACCAATACATATTTACCAATTTGTCCCTTAAACAATGCATGAAATGAATGATAATTAGGTGAAATTCTTGCGTCTCTCAAGTACTGCCTTTCCTACCTTGCGTAAACACTTTATTTTATTGCGTCTAGTTTAATCTTTGCATTAATTTAGTATTTTAATTATTTGTCTTAGTCTTAGAAAAAACAAAACAAACAATTCTCAAAATCATTTACTTGTTTTCACGTGCAATTAATCACTATTTGGTAAGCATTAGAGTCAACCATTCCGTCCCTAAGAACGAATCTGTTTTATCAGATATATTACTTGGGACAACTGTACGCTTGCGGTTGTGGTTCTCTTATCCTTATTGCATTTATTTTAGAGCACACAAAGGACCACCAAAAGCCCTAGTCCAAATTTCAGCTTATAAAAGGGCTTTGGACTTCTATTTTCAGACACCTTTTTGATATTAGACATACGCTTAAGAGTCAGACACCACAGAAGAAGCTCGAGCAAGGAAGAGAAGAAGCAAGAGCTGGAGACTGTCTATATCTCCAATTCTCAGCCAATTCAACTCCGTAATTAGGTGCTTCTATTTTATTCTGTAAAACATTATGAACTCAATTATTTCTTTAGTTTTTGTCTTTTCAATTATTATGAGCTAAACTTAAATAGTGATTGAGAATGCATAATGGGTTAGTCCCAATTTGATTTTATTTCATGTGTTTGGATTTGGGATTATTATAATTGAAATCAAATTGGGTAAATTGTATTTTTCTTTAATTTGCTTTTATTTACTATTATTGACGTAATTAACCAATCAAAGGACTTAGTATCTAGGCTATTCCATTTAGTGGAGAATGGATCACCTTGACAGGGGGTCTGGGTACAGAACTAATTAATGAATGTAGGATAGAAATTAGAGACTCTGACGAGCTTAATTAATCCTATGGCCAATGAGGTAGAATAGACTTAACCACTTGAAGGTGGACTATAATCACCCTGACGGTGTTTGTAGCACCCAAGAGTAGCTCCTTAGTCCAACCTGGCGGGGATAAGGAGAATTCTGAATCCCGACCAATACATGTTTACCAATTTGTCCCTTAAATAATACATGAAATGAATGATAATTAGGTGCAATCCTTGCGTCTCTCAAGTACTGCCTTTCCTACCATGCGTAAACTACTTTATATTCTCGCGTCTAGTTTAATATTTTCATTAATTTAGTATTTTAATTATTTGTCTTAGTCTTAGAAAAACCAAACAACCATTCTTAAAACAATTTATCTGCTTTCACGTGCAATTAACTACTATTCGATAAGCATTAGAGTCAACCATTTCGTCCCTGACAACGAATCTGTATTATCACATATATTACTTGGGACAACCGTACACTTGCGGTTGTGGTTCTCTTTTCCTTATTGAATTTATTTTAGAACACACAAAGGACCACCACTCTCTACTTACTTGACCCATTTACCCTCTTTTTTTAACCCTAACATGCACCTTTCTCAATTATTTTCTTCTTAATAGTACAAAATACCCTTTTTTGATTCTTCTTCATCTACCTAATAGTAGATAATGTCTCTGTTATTTTTGTCATCTCAATTGACCTCCACCTAAAAGATTTGAGCACTCTTGAAATTTTTACCCCATGATTTTGGGTTGAAAAAGTGTTATTTGGGTTAGTAAAGGTGTAAATATGATGATTATCTACGTGAATATGATGAAATCTTGTTAAGATGGTATGGTTTTAAGAAATGTTTGAAAAAAGATTTGGGAATTTTCGCTTTTGATTTTAGTTTCTAGGTGTTTTGGAATGATTTGGGTGTTTTAATCTTGTGTATTGGATTTTAGGGAACGCATTGGATATGAATTTATGGTGATTTGGTACTATTTTGATGTGAGGTGAAGGTTTGGTAAAGCTTTAATGGAGTTTGTGAGCTTTGGGGAAGGAAGAGGCTTGATGTTTACGATTTTCATAAGTGTATATAAGCTAACCTCTTCTCCCTTCTTTCTATCGGTGTCGTGCAATGCACCGTAGGATTGGTGTGGTGTAACGCAGCAATCTTCGGATCCTCTAGCGTGACACGATGCGTCAAGATTTACAATACGGTTCTTGGGTGTAGTGCACCGCTATTGTGGTGCGGTGTACCGCGACTTAAGTGCTTCTGCTATTGTAATTGGACCGGATTTCCCGTACAGTGGTGACAATTTAGGGTCTTGCGGTGTACCGCGACTTAGGTGTGGTGTACCACACAAAGGTTCTGTTTGACACCGTGGAATTGTCCACACGCAATGGGCGATACGGTCTATCCATGGGGGCCTCGCACGCGCACCTGATTAGCATACCACCGTAACGGTTTTGTGGGGTGTAGTGTACCACACATAGCTGCTGATTTTAGCTAAGAACTCCATTTCTTTACCCCCAACTTACTTTCTACGTTACATGCACATCAAAACACTCCTACCTTCCTTATTAACTGCAATACGTTTAAAAAAATAACTGCTCTAAGCAAAAACTAAAATATAAAAACATAAAAAATTGCGGGTTGTCTCCTAAACAACACTTTTGTTTAACGTTTTTCAAAGTTAGACGCGTTACCTTAATAGCAGCAGGAACGGAGACTACTTTAGAATCCAAACTCTCTGGCGACTAGAGGGCTTAAACAACTATACCAACCCAAGGAAGGCTTTTTGGAAATTAAACTGAGAAGGTCAAGTCTTTTAGAAGGTCAGGACTTGCTGGTCCAAGAAGAGATCATCCAAATAGAAAATGAAGAGAATACTAATATATAGGAACACCAATGGCTGAGATCAGGTATTTTTCAGGATAAACTATCAAATTCGAGCATTAATATGGTGGATAAACTCATGATAAGGGGGAAGACACGTCTGACTCATATTTTTTGATACAAAATTTATAGAATCAGTACGAATTGAAATTGAGAGAATGCCTATTCTCAGAAGACAAGCACATGATACATTTACATAGCCCCACATTCGATCTAAAGAGTACACAACCAAGTCGGGATATTAAACTCTTACCAAGAGGGCCATCTCTTAAACATCACAAACCTCGGCTCAAGGCTAAATGAATGACACAAATTTTTGGGAAACCGTGTGGAAATCGAACATTCCAAACAAAGTTTGCATCTTTGCATGGAAATCTTGTAAGAGTATTTTACCAACCAGGAAAAATCTGAATATTAGACACTGTGCTACTACCACTTGGTGTTACTGGTGCGATGAAGAAAAGGAAATGATTAACCATTTACTTATTTCTTGTGCAGTTTTTAAATAGGCCTGGGGAGGATCTATGCTCCGAATTAGGATAGCAGACTATATTGACGGAGGCCTGGGCGACTGGATTGTCAAAGTAGCTGCTGGGATCGGTAATTCAGGATGGGCAAAAAACGTTGTTACAACTTACATTCTTTTCATGATATGAAACATCTGAAAACATAAATGAAAGCAGTTCATGAGAAAACATATCTCGAACCGGAGAATATTTTTAGGGCGGCCAATTTTGGGATGAAGGACCTGTTCGGGGAGAATTGTGATGCAAAGCCAAGAAGTGACAAACATGGAAGATCTCGCAACAACACCCCCGTATGGATGGATACGAAATTAAGTGGGGTATTGAAAATCATAACATGTGATATCTCGTTCATGAACCAAGCTGAACCCAGCGGTATCGGGATCGTGTGGTTTGATACTACTTCGGAAGATGTAGCCTCAATCAAAGTCGGTTCGTGTAGAATTAAAGGATGGGGGTGAGGCATATGTAGTGATGGAAGCTGCTATGACATGTCATACCGAGTCGGGAATCAAAACTATTATCTATTCAGACAGCCTTGAAATTGTTCAAATTATTAGGTCGTCGTCAATTGCGTGGTGGCGAATCAGGCCATATACATTGCAGATTGGGGAAATTGCCGAACAACATGAAAACATGCAGTTTAAATATATTTTATAACAACTAAACAGATTGGTTAATAAGACTGCGTGCTCAACTAAACAGAGATTCTTAGAGAAGTGAGGTAGAATCAGTTGGAGTTCTGATTCATTAAACTTGGTATTGGAGAACCGTAAAGAAATAAATATTTCTAATATCTGCTAACAGATAAAAGGAGAAGAATGATAGGAGTTATGACAATAATATATTGATGGCTCTTTAGAAGGTAAAAAAGTATACTTTTATTTTGTAGGATGGTTTCAGTTATGACATACCTCGGGTGGATCAATTTTGAAGACTAATTTTGTTAATCTAATTTCATTATGCAAGAAAATTGTTGAAAAAAAAAAAAACCAGGAGGAAAGATAATATGTATTCACTAATTTGTCATATAAGCAAGAATTGACATTTTCTGCTTGGACGAGAATCTGGAATATATATTTAATTTGATAATATTTTAGTATTATAATATTAAACATTGAATTGATTAAGCATATAAGATGGTAAGAAACCTAACATTTTGTTACAGCTGACCCGCACTAGGTGTATAAGATTAAGTCCAATAGGACCCTAATTGTAGCAAAAAGCTACAATTGGGGGTTGAACAATGAAAAAACCAACTCCAACAGGTTCCCAATTCTAGCTAAAGCCAGAATAGGGATCCCTATTCTAAAAAAATGTTAGCCACATGTGGCTAACCCCAATTCAACTTTGCTACATTTTTTTTATTTTTTCTTTTAATTTAAATATGTTTAATATATATATAATTAAGTTTTAAAAAATAAATTATTCAAATATCAATATTATGTATGTAAATATTTTTATCATAAGTTAAAAAATTCAATATAAAAATTATAATTATTAGAAAAATTATTAATTAAGAGATTTTAAAGATTTTAATAATCAAATTAATTGAAAAAAATTATATCTTCATAATCTATTAAATAATACTAATATATTTTAATCTTATTGGATGATAAAAAAATTCGTTTCAATTGAAAAAGAAAAAATAAAATTTGTTTGATTATTCTTTTGAGAATTATAATTTAAATTTTAACATTATATTTTTTTTGTCAAATATTTTTTACAAATATAAAAGTAAAATAGTAAATAAATAATTGTATGAAAATTTTAAAAATTAATTAATTTATTTATTTAAGAATTTTTTTAAATAAAATTAAAGTAGAGTTTTTTTGAAATTGGGGGTTAAAATTGGGAAGCTGTTGGAGTAGTGTTGTTTTATAAGGTTAATATTTGATAGAGAATATGTGTTTGACTCCTAATTTTGGCAAAATTATTGGGTAGCTGTTGGACTTAGCCTAACCTCCCTTTTTAATAACTAATGTTATTTATTGTGTATGATCATTGTCTTTAACATAAGTTCGTGAAACTATGAGATAAATCACTCTCTCCGTCTTAAAAATAATGTCCACTTTGTTTTTCACACAAATTAAAAAATC
This sequence comes from Nemophila menziesii, assembly GCA_029959085.1. Classification (NCBI taxonomy): domain Eukaryota; kingdom Viridiplantae; phylum Streptophyta; class Magnoliopsida; order Boraginales; family Hydrophyllaceae; genus Nemophila; species Nemophila menziesii. The sequence continues at coordinate 346,834 of JARWIR010000071.1, forward strand.
TAATCATTACATACACCATTTATAAATTTACCCTTCATAAAGTGTCTTAATATTTTAAATATGCATTGGAAATGTAAATTTTATTTTTTTAATAAAGGTAATAATAAAAAAAGTTGGAGAAAAGTGTCTTGATATTATAAATGGACAATAATTTTGAAACACTATTTTTAATAATGTTGATATTAATTTTGGGACAGAGAAAGTAAGTTACTTTGTATTAGCCATCAAACGCGACAATGGCATAAAGAATCAGCATTAGGTTAAGCTAATCAAAATAGAACTCAGTGGTAAAATGTGACCATAAGAGATAGTTGGTTTTTTTTTTTTAAGACCATAAGAGATAGTACAATGAAATTATGTCATGATAAGCAATTGTTGGAAAAAAAAAGATTAGTAAGTATTAATTACATTAATAAAACCCCTACTCGATATTAGTTAGAGATGACAATGGTTCAAATATTAACCGTAACCGGTGGATACCCGATCCGATAAAAAATCCGTTAGTGGAACCGATGGTGCATCCATGAGGGTTTGGTTCTCAGTCAAGGTAACCGGTGGATTATCCGTTAGGATTTGTTTTTTTACAATAATCCGACGGATAATCCGAAATCCGAATAAAATAAAAAAAATAAAAAAAGAATAAATAAAAATATATATACTATATATAAAGTTATTTTATATGTACAAATTTTATAAATAATATCGATCTAATAAATTTATTCCATACATAAAGTATATAACTGATTATCCTCTGGTTTATCACTATATTACATAATACGTATTTATGGTCTTCCAATAATTCTGTAGCTAAAATATTTATAAGATTATTTTATTTAAAGCCTATTAAACGATTGCGGATGCGGATTAATCGCGGATAAACCGCATCCACCGCGGATGCGGATTTGGTAAATAATCTTAAAATCCGATGGTTAATGGATGCGGATTTGATTATCGTTTTTCTTAATGAATGTGGTTATGCTATTTTTCGCGAATATCCGATCCGTTGTCATCTCTAATATTAGTATATAAGCTAAAATAACATAAAACTACACCACTAACAAATAGTATTTAATAATAAATAAGAGGAAAACAAACAACTCTTGAGAAAGTCCCACAATAACGATAATAAAATCACCATCAAATTTATTATATATTTTTATAATTTTTTTTTTTTGGTTAGAGTAAGAAATGCAATACCTAACATACTTGATCAGCCGTCAGGCAAAATCATAAATTAATAGATTGTTTGGCCTCAAACTTATCCAGCTCATATAAAATTGACACCGCCAACAAAAGTTCAAGTAACAAAATACGTATATTATATTAGGGGGAATATTTATTTAAAGCCCCCACAACCTTATATTACCAAACTAAAGCCCAACCCCAAACTAGTAGTTACAACCCAACTAGTATATAGGAAAATACCCAAAAAACCCTTCTATATACTACTCTAATCCATTCCATACAGTGAGAAACCAAAATCATAAACAAAAGACCCATATAGGGATCCGTTTTCTGAAAACCCTCCCCTCTATACTCTCTCTCTATCATCACTGCCGACACCCTCCATCCAGCCACCTTCCACCGAGCCACCTTCCAGATCTGAGCTTCCACCACCACTGCTGCTGATACCACGAAGATCTGTTGCTGCTGCTGATACCACGAGCCACCATCTAACCTTCTTTCTCTCTCGCTGCTGCTGATACCACGAAGATCTGTTGCTGCATCGCTGCTTCGAGTCGCCACTGTTGCTGCATCGCTGTTGCTGCATCACTGCTTCCAGCCACCATCCAGCCCAGATCCTTTCTTCTCGCGCCTCCACCACTGTGTTGCAGATCTGACGAAGCCACCCAACGCTGCACTACCACGGCGAATCCACCACCACTAACCACTGCACTGCACAATACGGCGAATCCACCACCGCTCTTTATCTGACCTTCCAACGATGCACCACCATCGTTCTCCCACTGACGCAGCTGCAGTCGATCCACCTATTACGCCACCGCTGCTGCAGATTCCAATCTCACCACCACCACCTCCGGCAGAGTCAAGACGCTGGATCCACCACGAACCAGTCATCCAGATCTCGTCTTCGTCTTCCCACCACCACGCACCAGTCCTCCCTCTTCTCACCCACCACCAGCGACAACAGTCCCACCACCACGCTCAGTTACAGTTGTGTCCAGACATTAGGGCCAGACATTAGGGCCAGACAGTTGTGTCCAGACATTAGGGCCAGACATTAAACAATTATAAAACATTAATTAAACACTATTGTGAAACTTTTAAAACCTAAGACATGGACAATCCTTGACAAAACGGGTTTGGGTACAGCCCTATGGACATATACTTGGACAGCCTTTGACAAAAATGGGTTTGGGTACAGCCCTAATGTACAAAATTTGACATGATATACATGGATGTATACAAAAAAACGAAAATTATGTACAGCCCTAAGTGTTAAAAAGTCTGTACCTATGTGTACGGATCTACCCGCACAGTAGAAATAATAAAAAACAAAGTGCTGGAAAAAAAAAGGAAAAGGGTAGAATTGAGAAAAATCCAACCATATTTTAAAACTAGGCTTTATTTAGAACAATTTTGTAACTAGGCTTTAAAATGGGATTGAGGTTGGATTTGGGCTGGTTTTTGAAGTTTCCTCATTATATTATGAGAAATATAGAGGAGGAGAAGAGAGATTATATTCACCAATATTATGTTTATTATACGTAATCTTTGGAAAACTAAATTAATGTCAATATAACAACACGGTGTTAGATCCAAATAAGATAATATAGATTATAAATATGAAACTGAAAAAAAATAAAATAAACGTATGAAAAAGTATTTTGAAAACAATTGGCTTCAGAATTAAAATAATCTGAATACGAATATTGATACTATAATTGATATTGTTAATGATCTAGATTTTTAAACTAACATTGCGTTTACTTGTGATGCATTTTTTGACCAGGCTCATAATCTCACTGGGATAGGTTTTGGTAAGATAGATAAAACTAAAGGGGACAAAACAGATAATAGAGCATTTTGTGTAATACAAGCACAGAAGGGAAAGCTCAAACAATTATGACGACATTGGAAATAGGAAGGCAGTATTTACATGAGGAGAAGACGATTTTCTTCGATAACCTTAAATTAATTCAAGGAATCAAGTAAGTGTCGGCAGTTAAGTGGAGGCTCATGTCGTGGATCAGGAGGATTAACAAACTGTCTACTGAAGTTGGCCCGTTTTATTTCAAGCATCTTCCACAGAAGTTTAATACAAGAGCAGACACATTAGCAAAACAGACCAGACAGAGCAATGGAATATCACGTAACATCGCCGACTTGGCAATCCACTTCTCCAAATTAGGAATAAGTTAAGAGTTTAAATATATATTTTTAATTTCTTTACTCGACCAAAAAAACTACGTATAATATGTATAAATGTTAAGGAAATACAATCTTAATATTTAACAAAGTCGGATGAACTTATAATCTTGGGATTTTGATCCAGGTCATTATTTGTATTTAATGGAGTTTTAACCTGATATAATAAAATATTGGGCTAATAAATTTTTATTTTATTTTAATATATGTAGATCTAAATATTTTTTAACTAATATATTTTATTAAGATAGTAAAATTTATTTTATTATAACAATATCTATTAATTGAATATACTGTATATTTAGTAATTAATACGTATTATTACTTAAAAAACAAAAGGACAAAGTCTTGAAAACAAATTTAGTCACCAATAAGTTGGAAAGAAAAAATGTATTCTTAATAGAAGCCACATAATAAAATATATTTGGACAAATACTAATATTTTAAAATAAAAGTAAAATTAAATAAAAACAAAAAATATATAAAGAGTTACTCGTACCAACATTATTTATCATCAACCAACAATCACTGACGGGACGCCACTACTGGAGACATTGGTCCTACTCAGAGAGTTTTTGAGCATGCGAAGTATATGAGCATGCAATTGAACATGAAATTACGGAGTAATAATTTCAACCATAAAACAACGGCAAAATTCTTTGTCAAAACGTCTTGTAATATTTGATTTGACAGATAGAGTTGAATTTGTGATAGAGGCTTAAGATCTTTTTATTTGTTCTCTGCATCGTTCATAATTGAGGATATTTTATCAAGTCCCAATAGCGCTTCATCGAAATCCACTTGTGAGAGCATAACTCACATCTTAACTTGCCAGAATGAGAATCTCGTATCACGATCGAATATCAGAATTTCAAATTTAATGTTGCCATAGTTATAAAATAACAAAGAAATACACAAAAGTAAGAAATTACTTGAATTTTGGAGCAATCTAGCTAAAAAATGGATTTAGGGCGTAAAAATAAATCTAAGGGCAAGTCAGGCAAAAAAAGTCAACCAAAAAGTTAAATCTTTTAGTCAACGGTTAATCGCCAACCAACCACTTAACGATTTGGTAAACGATTGTGCTAGAAAAACTAATTTAAAATTATATAAATAGATATTAATATATATAAAAATATATAATAATAATAATAATAATTTTTTTTTCACTAAAGCTGACCTAAATTAGTCAAATGCTCCCTTTTTATATATTTTACTTAACTTTTTTCTTCTTCTTCTTTCATTCTTCTTCTTCTTCCAGCTTGACTAAACAAATAAAAATAAAAATCTTAAAACCCGTAACTTCTTCATTATAGTTTCAAATACAACAATTTCAATACCATTTTTGCCGTCTCGACAAGAAGAACAAGACTCGCCGCCTAATTTCTTCAATATACGTATAATTCAGGTTAAATTTTTTTTAAAAAGATATAAAACCCTATCTCAAATATCTCGGTCGATTCTTGACGAAACTTGTTTATTTTTGTGTAGTTCTATTTTTGCGAGAAGAACGACTATGTTTGAATTTTTTATGAAAATATCGTCTAAATCGAGAGCTCTATTTTCAAATTTTACCAAAAACATGGTTTTGAATTTCTTTTTCATTTATTTCTTTTAAAAATTGAGTAACAAGAAGGGGATTTTTTTAAAAAAGTTTAACGAATCTTTGATAACTTTTAAATTCTCGATTCTTGTGCACTAAAACTATCAAACTTGTTATATAGTATAAGTTTGAGCTCTTATACCATTTTTTATAAATAGATTGAATGGATAAAGAATACAAGTAAGTAATAGACACATGATTTGTGGAAACCCAAGATGGGGAAAAACTACAGAAAGATTAGAGAGTTTCACTATAATTGAAAGAAAGATTACAATATAGAGTTGTTTTATAATGTGTAAATAATAATACACAATATAGGTGTATTTATAGATAGTCAGGGATCTAAAGTTATTAATTAAATATACCAAACCATACAAAGAACATCTAAGTTTATTATTATTATTATTATTATTATTATTATTATTATTATTATTATTATTATTATTATTATTATTATTATTATTATTATTATTATTATTTTCATAAAATTAGCACAAACTTACTTATTTACCCAATTCATAAACATATAGCCACACAAAAACACTCATATCAATTACAAAAACATATTCTTACTCTCATATATAACATAATATTATCCATCGTCACCATCACACCACCACAATAATTTTTTTCTGGTAAGCAGCACCTCCGCTGCCACCACCACACCAGAAACAACTCCAATCAGTTTTTCTTTCGGCAACACCTCCAGCTACCGTTGTCTCTGCCACCACCACCAACTCTTGCCAATTTTTATTTTCCTTCCAACAACACCTCTGACTTTTTCCGCCATTGATCTTCGACGAATAGCTACGAAAATAAATAATTTCCTATTTAAAACAATCTCAAATAAGAAGTTACATAAAATAGGGAATTTCCTATTTGAAACAATTTAAAGGAGAAAAATCCTTTTTTAAAATAATTTTAAAATTTCGATCAAAATTTTAAACAGTTTCGAAAAAACATGGAAGTACCTTTTTGAAACAGATGACTCCTTGTTTGAAACATTTTTTGATAAAAAAATCTTTATTTAAAACAGTTTTAAACAAGAAATATCTTGTTTGAAACATTATAAATAATGAATTCTTTGTTTCAATTATAAATATTTTAAACATGTAAATCTTGTTTGAAAAAATATAAAACAAGGAATTCATCTTTTTCAAATAAGAAATTCCCTGTTTACAAACAGAAAATTCTGTATTTTTAGAGTTGTTTGTCAAAGATTGGCGGCGGTGGCCAGAAAAAATATAACTGGACGGAGTTGGTGGTGGTGGCAACAATAATGGTGGTTAAAGGTGTTACTTGCCGAAAAAAAGCTGGTGAATTTTAGGTGGTGGGGTAACAGAGACCGGAGGTGTTGCTTATTAAAAAACTAGTGACGATGGTATGGGCCGAGGCGGTGGCCGTCGAAGGTGTTGCTGACCCAATTTTAAAAAGCGGCGGTGGTGATGATGTGGCGAGGGTAACTGAAGAGAAATTGTAATTAAATCTACATATCATAATAAATATAAATTAAAAATACATCATAAAACAATAAATATATTATAATTTAAAAAATAATTATTTATTTAATTAAGGGTCAATTACCCAAGGAGACTTGAGAAACATCAGTGTGCCACTTAGGAGCTAGTCAATTCCTCTCTCCTTCTTAGAGGCCAATAAAATGTCCAATGTCATAACTACCCTTCTAGTGCATATAAGACAAAAAAATAGATTATTTCTCTCTCCTCCACTACCATTACTCTCTCTCCTCCATTACCATTAATCTCTCTCCTCCTTTATCATTTTTTCTCTCTCCTCTTTCATTAATTATCAAATATTTTCCAGCTCCGACCACAACCACCGATCACCGCCGGCCGCCTCCGGCCACCGCCGGAAAAAGTTCTGAGCATGGAAAAAAGTTCTGAGTCTGGAAAATAGTTCTGAGTCTGGAAAAAAAGTTCTGAGTCTGAAAAAATAGTTCTGAGCATGGAAAAAAGTTCTGAGTCTGAAAAAATAGTTCTGAGTCTGAAAAAATAGTTCTGAGCATGGGGTATTGGACATGGAAAAAGTACTGAGCATGGGCTACTGAGCATGAAAAAAGTTGTTGAGTATCGTAAAAAAGTACTGAGTATCGGAAAAAGTGCTGAGTATTGGAAAAATTTGTTGATTATTCGAATTTTTTGTTGAGCCGCTTTACTGAGCATGCTTGTTTGCTCAGTAACTTTACTGAGTTTGCGAAAAAAATTGTTGAGTTTTATTGATTCAAATTTATTTATATAGAAAAAACATCTCAAATATTACAAATTGCTAAAAAAGAAAAAAAATTAGAAAGTGTTTTACCCAACACCAAGTTTATGATCATCACAAATCAGATCCAATCTTCAGTGTTACATACAATCGATTAAGCAATAACGTGAAGAAGAACCATTAAAGCCCTTCTATTTTACTTCTCGGAGACATTTCTCAGACAAAAAAATGACACCAGAAACGGCGGCGGATCTCTGCAATGGATGCGGATCACCATTAAAGCTCTTCTCGGAGCTTCGAGCTTCTTCATATCCTATCTGTTTGACAATGGTTGTTCAAATAAAAAAAACTAAAACAGATCCGATGTTTGATAACAAATCAATAACATGACGAGGCTTTCTGCTGCTCAACTCTCACGACCTGCTGATGAAGGCGGTACTAGTTCCACCTGGGCACTTCTTTTCCGGCGAGATCAACACCTCTTCTTCTCCGGCGAGATCGAACACCACATCTTCTTCACATGGCAGTAGTCGAACTCCAGCAACAACAGCAAGCATCTTCGATCCATGGCTCGCTGCCATCTCCGACGAGTCTTCTCCAGCAGCAATGGCATCAATCTGAATACAATGGCTCCGATTTGGTGTCTTCAAAATCAGTCTTCGCACCAACATCTTCGCCGGTGTTGCTTCGCTCTGGAAGAAGACGAACGGCCGTCCACCCGTGAGAACACATCGCCTTGATTTGAAAAGCTTTGAAAAGTTTGCCATCCCCATTTCAGCAAACCCTAATGAAAAGAGAGTTTAGGATTTTAATTATTTTTTTGATAAAAAGTATTATATATAGGATAATAAAAATAAAAAGGGGCAAGATAGTAATTGGAAAATTAGCTTGTAGTGTTAAAATTAGTTTGTGGCCTTTAGTAAGAAGAGGCTATAGAGCTGGTCTTCTTAGGTCACGAGGTAGTCTCTTCAAGACCCTTTGAGTAATAATCTCTTTAATTAAGGATTAAATACATTGTAATTATATTAATTTAAAATTAAAAATTAAAATCATTTTAGTTAACCATGATTTTTAAGATAATTTTCTCTTATTATGATTAAAGACATTTAGCCTCACCTGAAAAAACCTTCTGACAAAAAAAAAAAAAAAACCTGGAAAAACCTTATTTTAGAATTCAACTGTATGCGGTTTGGACAAGTGGTGTACAATTTTGATTAGCTTAGACAAAAGTATATGGAAAAATTTCTTGACTAAAAGGATTAACAATATTTTATTATAAGTTTTATGTTTTTACTGTTTTTTGTCAGAATTACAAGATTTATTTACTAGACCAATATTGCACTTCTTTTGGGTTCCTTATTATTTTTCCTCGTTAATTAGGGTTTCTATACCTTGTATTCTAAACAAAAATATGATCTTTCTTAGAATGAGGATTAAGATGATGATGATTGTTACCAATCATTATCGTTTACAATTGCGTACCTACATGGTATATAGACAAAGATAGGTGGAGATATTATTATTCGTCTCTCTATGTGTTTCTTTTCGCTAGAACATTATGATCACAAACTGATATTTGGGGTGGACCTAAATGCTTTCCAATGGAGTGGGGATCTGGGTGGATGGAGGGTGGTCGTAGGAGAACTTGATTGTAGGACTAAGCATTGCACACGTATTCAACACTTTTTGTTGTCTCTTTTTCTTTTTTTGACATTATTTTTTGTTGTCTCAAGTTGTGCATGTTCTGGCCTTCTTTTTATTAAGTTAAATAACCATATTAGAAAATAGTTTCAAAAATTACCCAATACTTTTAGCATTATAGTCATTACATACTACCTTAGCTAATTGAGGTAATTGTTTCTAATCTAAGTCAAACAAATCGTCTTCAAGTTTTTATTTAGCTGCCTAATCAATTACAAAATGTTCTTACCTCTATCAACTAGAGAGAACTTAAACTTGTAAGTGGAAATATATTCTCGAATATCCCTAATCAAGTGTAAAATAGAATAAGGGGTTTTAACATTTGCACACGCTAGAGAATTTATTACAATAGAACTATCACTCTGGTGGCGATAGAGGTGTGAAAAAATAATAGATACGTAATGATAATAATAAGGGACACACACCCTATACTACCACGAAAAACTCAGTCCAAGTGCATAGATCGTTTACAAGTTATAGTTAAATAAGTAAGAGTTCATTCTCAGGGATTTAGGTAGTAAGCTCAAACTTGTATTCAATGATAGCGTTGATGAATTTAGATGTTTATATTAAAACAGAAATAATATAAATAATTATCTAACACTAGTAAAGAATTAAGAATGCAAATAAGATGATAATTGGGGTTACTTGTATGAACCTATCTTACTAAGTCGTTATTCTAGCCTTAATGTGAATTAAGCATTATACATGTAGCCAGGATTCTAAATTCTTCTGAACTTCCCTCAGCATAGCTTAGGAAACAACCTTTACACTACCAGGGGACTTGGGTAAGGGGACCCTGCACAATAATCGGTGGTAAAATCAAACCTTAATGACTATCTAGTTAGGCAAGCCCGTCAAGATCACTGCCAAACACTAGACGGTTATGTGGTGTTGTCAATAATAGAAACCCCCGTCAGGGTGACAATCCAACTACTAAGGGAAGTTCTAAGATTGGCCAAATCTAGGCTGGAATAGGTCAAAACACATAACACAGATCTACGCCAACCTCAAATCAATTAAAATAACAAGATAATGATCTAGGATTTAGACAAAGTAATAACCCAAACAATTAATAGTTAAAACTACAGAATAAAAGCTTAAAAATATGGTTAAGCCACATATTTATTGCTAATTACCCTAATTATAGAGGGATAGGATGGAGAATAGGAGCTTGTCACTCTTTAGCTTCTTCTTCTTGTCTTGCTCTACAAGTCAGCTTGCTTCTTTGGATGATAAAACTTGATATAAAGACTAACATTAAAGCAAGGACTGAGCATGGACAAGAAAAGACATATTTACAATGGTATGCATGTATATTTATAGGTGCTAGGTCAAAATATTGGAGTAGGGGCCAAGTAATTAAGTCCAAATCAAATTCTAATTTTTTCCCTAAATTATAGGACATGATAAACACTGGAGATTGATTTGAACATATCTCCTTCGTTACTTATCAGAATTTAATGATCCACCCATCGAAACGAATGAGATTCAAAGACCTATTTGACCCTAAAAGGATCCTTTAAATTCGTAATGTATTTTCTACAGTTTTCAAAACACTGGACGACTTCGCAACTGGACAAATTTTTATGGCAGCTTTTTCTTTCTTATTTCAACTTTATTTCCTTTGACCTCTAGATTTCGCCTTAGATCTTCTTTCCTTATTGGAATCAATTTGGCATCTAATTAAATATATTTACCTAATATCTTCACATTAACACACAAATTATACCAAAAATGCTCTAAAATTAATAAGTTTCCAAACAAGGAAAGAATCAAGAAACTATCAATTAATGGGGGGAAATCCCTCAACAATTAATATAATGCACCTAAAATGATGTCTCATTAATAGATTAATTCATCACAAATATGGAGACATCAAGACTCTCAACTCAAAGTTGTATTGTCCCGGTACGAGGAAGAATAAGATCATAGGGAGGTCTCTAATTATACCTAAATCAATGAAGCACAAGCGAAGAAGATAGAAGAATGTGAGTAATAATTTGATGTCTCCCATTTTGTTCTAAATATTAGCCCTTAGGAAACATAATTTTAGGTGAATATTATACTTATTTGATAAGCTTTTATGCTTATTTGTTATATTGCATTTTTCCTCTTAGAATTATGATATTTAATTTTTAGAGCTTGTGTACGTTAATTCGTTTGTTTTTAGTGCAAAGTTCTTAGGTTTATGGATGCTATGGAGCACCAAGACAAGGAGGAGAAGTGAAAATTAAAGTCTTAGATCAAACGGAGTGGTCAAAAGCAAGAAAAGATATTCGAAGAGTTGACTAATAAAGAGAAAAATCTGAAAAACTGTCACTAATTGCTGTTTTCGAGCCACTTCGGCACTGATTCAGGATTGGAAATCTGAAAGATAAAGCTGCGCCTATGAGTTAGGATGCTTCGAGGACTAGAATCAGGTGATTTGGATATGAGACGCAAAAGTTACGCCTGTTTTACCAACAGTTGTATAACAATTACGAGATTTTGAAGATGGACTTGGGCTTTTTATTATTTAACTTATTATTCTTAAGTAAAAAGCACAATCCTAATTCTATCTTATAAATAGACCTTTAGACCTCAACACTTCAGAGAATTACATTCTACGCTTCATTATTTTCAAGTCAGAGCATGAAGGCAGAGGAAAAGCTAGAGCTGGAGGAATTACTTTCTTTCAACAACAGTCAATCCAACGCCTCAATTAGGTTTCGTATTTTATTTCTGTAATTTAGGATAATGTCTTTCCTTTATTTTATTTTAGTTTTTAGTTTGAATATGATCTATATTATTAAGTACTTGAGAATCGCATTATGGGTTAAGCCCTAATACATAATTGATGTTTTCTGAGTTTGGGATTTAATTATTTAATTTAAACTCGGTATTTTCTGTTGACTATTATCTTAATTTCATATACTATTTTTGAAGTCATGAATCAAAGGAAGGTTACAATAATTAGGCTATTCACTTTAGTGGCGAAGTGATCATCTTGACAGGGGGTTTAATTACGGACCTAGGTAATAGACGTGTGGTGTTCGTCAATGATTCCTGACGGGCTTGACTAACCACGTAGCCGATGAGATAAAATACTTAAACATTCGAAAGTAGATATGATCGCCCTAGTACCATAGGAGAGCTCCTAAGTCCACCCTGACGGGGGTTAGGAGATGTTAGAGTCCGGACTAACATAATAATACCAGTTTAACCCTTAAACAGAAGTATTGATTATAAAGATTTAGGTGAAACCCTTGCGAGACTCAAGTACCTCTCTCATTCTTGCATCCAATCTTATTTACTTGCATTATTTCTTTTCAGTTAATCATTTCTTTACTTTATTTTATTGCAGTATTAGTTCTAAATCAAAACCAAACACAAATCTTATCATTTTACTTTTCTGTTTAATAATTAATTATACTGTCCCGATCAATAGTAGTGTCATAACTAGTCGTCCTTGAGAACGAAATCCGTATTATTTACACATTACTTGGAACAACCCGTACACTTGCGGACAGTGTCCCTCTCTAAAGGGGTGGTGATTTTATCACACACCAGGAGACACCAATACCAAAGCAACTACTTAGAAAATTTCATGTAACAATATCTACAAACTAAATCATATTATACAATTATCATACAAACATTCAACACAGTTTAAATTCAAGATTAGATTAGCTTTTCAATGCACGAAGGAGAGGTTCTTCACTTAGCAATGCAATTTCGTTACTTTCTTACCTCTAGCTCGTTCATTAGATGGGTTTATCAACTAAGTCATATTTCACGGCCTACACACCCCTCAAGGCGCCCTAAGACCAAACTTACTTCTACCGCATTGCTTACTAATATTTACTGTACTATTAATATGTGTTTTCATGTTCATACTCCAAGCATCCAAAATAACCAGTTTATAAATAAATTCCTTATTATCATTAACTCACTAAATTTATGCTTTTAAGCCATTACAAACAATCTACATCTAATACCATCTCTAAAAAAAATTAGTTTTACCTAAAAAGCAGTAAATCACAGAAAATGGAAATGAGGGACAACGAATCCCACACCCCCAACTAAAGAATGAGTCGTGTCCCCACGAATCGAAACAAACTCGCTAAAAATAAAAAAAACTGACATATGTGTTGCAAGTACTGAAAGATGGTAGGGAAGAAAAAAACATACTCTCGAGGCTATTGCCTCACATGATCAATACCCAAGACATGGTATAGAGCTTATCTTGTATGTAAAATTCTCATATCACAAATTTCATATTTCCTTACCTCCTAATGTACTCCATCCCAATAAACCATCAAGCTCTAGATATCCTTTGTTCTTACCTTCTCCAAATTCTTTCTTGAATACTCTCTCGTGTGAAAATGTTTTTCCAAGACGCTTTGTTTTAACTGTAGCTAATAGAATCCTATAAGCTTCACTCATCTAGGGTGTAGAAATCTCAATTAGAAGAGGTATTGCCATCTTTTCCTCCCTAATCACAATTGCTTGCTCTTTAGGACTTGAATCCACAAAAAACAAGTACCTCTCTAATTGCTTCACTCGAATTACCCTTCTTCTTGTTTCCTGAACTTACACTATACAACTGTTATCTTCTAAATCTCACCCGATACCATGCTTTTATTCTTCATCTCCCTAACACTTGATAGTGTTTCCGTTCTTTTTGTCATCTCTTTTGACCCTCAACTTAAAGGTTTAGATACTTCTGAACTATGTTTTGATTATATAAATATAAGGTGTTATTTGGGTTAGTAAAGCTGTAAGGATGATGGTTCTTTATGTGGGTATAATGAACTCTTGCTTTGATAATATGGGTTTAAGGAATTTTGAAAAAAGATTTGAAAATTTTTGGTTTTGGTTTTTAGATTCTAAGTGTTGTGGGCTGATTTGGGTGGTTGAATTTTGTTTATAAGATTGTTAGGAAGGATTTGGATATGATTTTATGGTGATTTGATGGTGTCTAGATGTGAGGTGTAGGTTATGTAAAGTTTCAATGGTGTTTCATGGAGTTTGGGGTCTTTGGGGAATAAAGAGGCTTAAGGTTTGTGGGAGAATATGTGTGCAAACCTTCTTTTATGTGTACCTGTCGTGGCACAAACCAAGTTCCCGTTTTATGAAGACTGGTTTGCTGGTTAACTCTCTGTTGCGCAGTGTCGCGACCTTCTGATATGTTTGACGACATGGTTTGAAACTGGGTTCCCGTTATATAGAGACCAGGTTCCCGTTTTGGATTCTCAAGCATCTGTTGCGCACCGTCGCGACCCTTGTCGTATTTGTCGACACGGTTGGAAACTGGGTTCCTTTTTTGCAGAAACCAGGTTACTGATTTTCTATCAGACCAGATTGACTTCTCCATCGGAAAGATCTCAAACAAATACGGGGTTTAGACTCGAGAAAATTAATTTTCGACCTTCGAGTGCAAAGTTATGGCCTTTTGAAGTTTTCCAGGAGCTTTTGCGTTTGTAACTTGACTGAAATGGGATCCCGTTTCACAGAAACCGGGTACCCGATTCGTGTGTTTTCCCAATACCACTTAGACGCGTGCAATATCTCTGTCTCTCACATATATCACCCCAAACTCAAAGATTAACACCTGCACATCAAATATACTAATACCTTCCTTATTACCTGCAATATGTATCAAAAACAACTAATCTAAAACATAAAAACATATAGAATTATTGCGGGTTGTCTTCCAGAAAACACTTTTGTTTAACAACATTTAAAGTTCGACGTGTTACCTCGATCATCTCTTGATTATATAGCCTTCCCAGTAGCGGGTGAGGCTATGCACATCTACTATCCAAATCTTGTGATCCTTCTTAGCTAGTATGTCACTTGTTTTGCTATAACAACTCTTGTAACGAAAAACATACACATCCATGAATTTTTGAATCCCCGTGGCCTATTTTCTTGCTTAGAGGCTTTCCAAGAGAACTCGTCACCAACCCTAAACTCATTTTTAGCCATTTTTTTTATAGGTTTATGGTTGACTTTCTTTTTACCTTGTTGGTCACAACTTGGATTTTTAGGACCTCACATGACTCCTCATGCCTTTCTTTCACAAAATTGAATATTTTGGATTCTTCTTCAATTCAGAGAGTCATGGTGCCCTCATGAAAAATTATGCTGCGACTTGTCGCAAAGAATGGGCGTCCAAGTATCAATGGTGCATGTTTTCCCGCAATACTGTCAAGGATAACAATATCTATAGGTATAGCTAAAGTACCTACATGTACAAGCACGTCCTCAATGACTCCCCATGGCTTTATAGTGGAGTTATCTAGGAGCAGTAAATTGATGTCTTTTCTTTTCGCATCTCACATGCCTAACTTCTAAAACATCTTCTTGGGCATGATATTTCTACTCGAAACCAAGTCACACATCACTTTAGCTTCGAAGTTATCACCAATATTTATTTGGAGGTATAAAGCTCCCGGATCTTGCATCTTTGGTGGTAGCTTCTTTTGACTGTTGTCAATCTTTCTTTAGTAAGGTCCACAATCTCGAACTCTACCTATACACTCTTACTCTCCTCAGAAGGAATTTATGAAGACTTTTGGTGTTTGGGTTAACGTCTCAGACTTAGTATTATAACTAGGATATTGGTGGGTCCTTGTGTTTTATAAAATAAAGCGTTAAAGATTAAGGACTCACAAACCACAAGTGTACGGTTGTCCAAGTAATAAACCGATAAATCAGATTCGTTCGCAGGGACGGATTAGGTATAACTTAGGTGTGGATCAAATAGTGAGATAATTGCAAGTACAAAAAAGTAAATGATATAAAAGTTTATTTGGGTTTTTGTTTTAAGAACTAAGACGCAAAAACAATTTAACGACCAAATTAATTAAACTAAAATGAAAATAATGCAAGTAGAATAGTTGGACGCAAGACCTAAACCTTCTTAATTAATGCTTTTTGTTAATGGCTGAATTGTTATAATTATGCTAGTCGGGATTCTAAAGTCTCCTTACCCCCGTCAGGGTGGACTAAGGAGCTCTCCTACGGTATTCTAAACTCCGTCAGGATGATTAAAACTACTTTCAGATGGTTCAATTTCTTACCGCAATGTCTATTGGTTAGTTAAGCCTGTCAAGGTCATTGGCGGATACCAACGGCAATTACCTAGTTCTGTATCTAAACCCCCTGTTAAGGTGATCAATACGCCACTATATTGAATAGCCTAGATACTAAAACTTACCCTTAGTTCATGACGCTAAAGATAATAATTCAAGAATAAAATAAAAGCCAACATGAAATAATGAATTCAATTTAAATTAAGAAATCCTAAATTAGAAAAACATAAATTAATCAAGTTAGGGATCAACCCAATTCGCGATTCTCAACTACTTAAAGTATTTAGCTCATAATGTAATGAAAAACTGAATTAAAAGATAAAATAGTCATATTCAATCACAAAGATGAAATGGGTAACCTAATTAAAGTATTGATTTTGACTGTTGATGTAAGAATTGGAATTCTCCAGCTTCAGTTTTCTTCTCTCCTTTTGTTTTTGACTTCTCTCTGGCGCTTCTTTCTTGTAAAATATGAGTTGTCTTAAAAAATGAAGTCTAAGGCTTATATATAGTGGGAAAAACAGATTGGGCTTTACTCTAAAGAGTAAATAGGTTAAATGAAATAAAAGCCCAATCCTTAATGAAATCCCGTAGCTGGTGTATAACTGTTACTAAAACAGTTGTAACTTGTGCGTCCGGACTCGAAATCACTCCGTTCAACTTTCTAAATCTTCCTGACTCAGAGATGCATCTTCATTATTTTATGCTCCAAGGCTGAATCATTGGCTAAGATATTCAAAACAGCGATTTGTAACAACATTCTAGATTCCATTCCCATCTAATAAATTCTTCGAATCAACTTTTCTCAACTTTGACTTTTACACTCGATCTATGACTTTAATTATCGATTCCTTTCCTTGTCTTGTAGTTCCATCTAATCCATGGAAATACAAAATTTTCACTAAAACAAAGCATTTAACGTGCAAAAGCTTTAAAAATGAAGTATAGTAAATTCCAAGGGAAGAAAACACAATACAACCAAATAAGCTTAAAAGTCAATCAAATAAGTCAATTAATCACCTAAAACGATGTCTCTTAAGGGCATATAATTAGAACAAAATGGGAGACATCAGATATGTAATTCTTAGTAGGTATGGTGGTGATATAAGCAAATATGGAGGCGGCATCTCCCCAATATTATCTTCTTTTCCAACCTTTCTAACCCTATCTTTGATTTTCACATTATCTAAGTTAAGCTTCGTGGGTTCTTCTATTGTTGGAATTTCTACTTCACTCATTGTAGCTTCATCTTCAACTTCATCCTCATCAGCCCAATCTTCGATTGTTACCTCAATTACGTTCAACTCGATTGGTTCTATCTTTTTTGAAAGAACAACTTCTTGGGTGTTGATTCTTGCTTCGCTCAACTCCTCTATGAACCTCTTGTATTTGAGATAGTCCACCTTCCTTGGTCGTGGTGGTGATAATGGATGCGTAGGTGGTGGCTCCACCTTACATTCTTCTTTTTGCACCTTTGGTGCAATTTTCTCTTCTTTCTTAGTCTCTTTTTGCACTTCTCTAACCACATCCTCAGAATCTTTCTCAACCTCCTTCTCGTCTTGATTCTTAATAATTTCGTCCTTTAAGCTAAGCTTCGTTGTTTCTTCTATGGTTGAAACCTCAAACCCAACATTATTATCTCCCAATTTCGTATATAATTATTTTTGTAGTTGTTGAATAAGCGTAGTGAGTTGCGTTAACCTTTTCTCTGTCGCTTGATTTTGTTGGCACAAGGCATATACTAATAAGATAGTAGCATAACTCTTCGTTTCACTTTCGTTCATATTATCAGTTTATATCTTGATGAATTGTGTAAGAGCATCTCTTGAATAAATTAATTCCACGGAGTGCTCTACGACTTTTTTAGCAATGTGTTGCATACTGGTTAGTGTTGGTCCTAGAGATCGTGAAGGGTTTGCAAAACCTTATTGTAGGAGACTTACATCAGATTATTCATGGGTTGTGGTGGAGCTTGTACTTGGTAGCTCGATCCTCTTTCATAGAAATTTTGACTTTGGGCCCCATGCATATTTGTATTCCTTGTTGCGTAATAATTCTCCATACCTAAGGAACCTGAAAATAGACTAAAGGAAACGCGTAAAACTGAAAAAAATAAAAACTTCGACACTAAATAAACAAAATAACTAACTACAAAATCCCCGACAGCGACACCAAAAACTTAGTGGCGGTAGAGATGTGATAAAATAATAGATAAATAAATATAATAATTAAGGAACACACCCTATACTACCCCGAGAAACTCACTGCAAGTGCACATATCGTTTGAAAGTTGTAATTAAATAAGTAAGAGTTCGTTCTCAGGGATTTAGTTAGTTAGCTCAAACTTATATTCAATGAAACCGTAGATGAATTTAGATGTTTATATCAAAACATATATAAGGTAAATAATTATCTAACTCGAGTAATTAAATAAGAATGCAAATAAGATCATAATTAGGGTTACTAATATGAGTCTATCTTACCAAGTCGTGATTCTAACTGCAAGGGTGAATTGAGCATTATATATGTAGCCAGGAATCTAAATTCTTCCTAACTTCCGTCAGGGTATCTTAGGAAACAACCTCTACACTACCAAGGGACTTGGGTAAGGGGACCCTGCACAATTATCGGTGGTTAGATCAAACCTTAATGACTGTCTAGCTAGGCACGCCCGTCAGGATCCCTACAACACACTAAATGATTATGTGGTGTTGTCAGTAATTGACTCCCCCGTCAGGGTGATAATCTAACTACTATGGGTAGTCCTAAGATTGGACAAATCTAGGGTTATAATAGTTCAAAGCACATAACACAGATATACGCCAATCCCAAATCAATTAAAATAACAAAACAGTGTTCTGGGATTTAGACAAATTAATAACCCAAACAATTAATAATTAAAACTACAGAACAAAAGCTTAGAAATATGATTAAGCCATAGTTGTATAGCTAGTTACCCTATATATATAGGGATATGATGAAGAAGAGTAGTTTTCACTATCCAACTTCTTCTTCTACTCTTCCTCTACAGGCCATCTCACTTCTTTGAATAATAAAACTCTATACTAAGGACTAATATTCAAGCAAGGACTGAGAATGGACATGTAAGGACTTGTTTACAATGATATGTAGGTATATTTATAAGTGCTATGTCCAAATCTTGGAGTAGGGGCCAAGTAATTGAGTCCAAATCCTAATTCGATTTGTTTTCCTAAATTGTAGGACAAAATAAACACTGAAGATTGATTTGACCATATCTATTTTATTACTTATAATAATTTAATGATACACCCATCAAAGTGACCTTGATTCAAAGACCTATCTGACCATAAAAGGGATCCTTCAAATTAGTCATGTAATTTCTGTAGTCTTCAAAACACTAGACGACTTCGCAGCTGGACAAATTTTTATGGTGGGGCTTTCTTTCCTATTTCAACTTTATTTCCTTTGAACTATAGATTTCACCTTGGATCTTCTTTTCTAAACTCCTTGGAATTTATTTGGAATCTAATTAAATCAATTTACCTAAGATCTTCACATTAACACACATATTATACAAAAAAATGCTCTAATAGCAATAAATCTCCAAATCAAGGCATGAACTAAGAAAGTATCAATTAATGGGGAAAATACATTAAATATATATACCTAAAATGATGTCTCGTGAATAGATTAATTCATCACAAATATGGAGACATCACACTCTCTTTAGTAATTATTCCAACTTGTAAATGAGAAGCAATTCTGCAAGCTTGATAAACTTCTAATCCTTTATCCTTTAAAGGTAACAATGCGCCCATGCATCTAGCTTTCCCATCCTAAGAATTTTCATCATGGTCCCAGATAATGCAAGAAACAAAAAATTTAGCATTTACAATATCATAAGACACATCAGTGTTAATTTCAGTTTCTCCAACTGATGGAGGAGACCAACCAGTTTTGGATACATGCAAAGCTGAGTTGCTTAAAGCATGCCTCATAATAATAACTTGTTCATTTACTATACCATTTTATTTGACCTTGTTTTGCACAATAAAGTTATTTGCATAAAATACCTCAGATATCTTGCAATTAGCATAGGGATACTCATCATTGGCCTTAAAAGCATTTTCCGTAGTCAAAAGAGGGTCAGGTATCTTATTTCTGAATACAAAGCCATTTCATTCTTTCCATATGAACCATGCTACATTTGCAGCCAGTTCAGCTGTAAAGTAAATCCCATGACCCTTGACTTTACATATTCCATAAGAAAGGCCACCCACTAGAATATAGAAGTTGTAGAGCCATTTTGAGATAAAAAGTTTTATTGTAAAGCAAGCCATACAGCTCTAGTCCAACTACATTTAGAATACATTGTGTTCAATACTTTTAACTGATTCATTACAAATGTCACAATTAATTGTGTCATTTTCCTTTTATATTTGTTTTCATTTATTTGATTCCCATTCTTACAGGCCATCCATAATAAATTCCTAATTTTTGGGGCAATATTTAGTTTCCAAATGAAGTCCCAAACAACCTTTAGTTTTACAAATGAAGATTGACCCTTATCCTTTAACTTTTTATCCTCCACTTTTTGGCTTGCCTTCTCACCCTAGTATACATCTCCTTTACAGTTACATTACAAGAGATAGACTTAGTCCAAACTGGAATGTCCTCCTGTAAAGGAGAAATATGGAACCCTAGGATGGTTGGAACCAGATCATGGTCAAATAATGAGTTAAGTAAAACACAAGTCCAACCTGAACCATGTTCATTTAACAGATCACTAACCTAAGTAACAGAGACTCCGACTGGTTTAGCTACATAAGTATAATCTGGAATCCATTTAGAATCCCATATATTTACTCTAATACCCCTCCATATATGCCAAAAATTATCTTTTAAAAACAATTCCCTACTTGTAATGGGACTTTTAAAACCCCATGAGAAATTATTTCCTATCTTTGCCTCCAAAAAACCAGAATCCGGAAAGTATTTTCCTTTCAAGTTCTGAACACAACTCAATTAGGTTTTAACAAAAATTTCCAAGCATTAGAAGCTAGTAAATCCATATTATTTGCATGAAAATCTTTAAAACCTACACCTCCATCATATTTGTGTTTAATAGAGGTTAACCATCTCACCCAATGGATTCTGCTCTGTCCTTTAATTCCCCCAAAAAAATTGAAACAAGTGAAGCTATGTGACAGTTACCTTCTTAGGTATAAGGTAAACTGTCATCAAATGGTTTGGAATGACACTAATAATAGCTTCTATCAATGCTTCTTTCCTGCTAGAAGATAAAAGATTTGTATTTAAGCCTCTAACCTTCTAATAATTGTGTCAATAAGCCGCTCTATACTTTTAACCTTTAATATACTCCATGATGTTGGCACACCCATGTATTTACCCACACCCACCAATAAATTCATTCTAAAAAGATCAGATATATTATTTTTCAAGTCCAAATCAACATTTTGGATGAACATTATACCACTTCTATTCAATTAACTTTATAACCCAATACATAACTATGTTTATGAAGTAAATAATGAAAACTTGCAACATTTTCCATACTTTCTTCAAGAAAAAATTAACTATCATCTGCAAAGAGGCAGTGAGTAATACTATTACTCCCCCTTGCAGTTTTAACCCCCTTAAGTATATGTTGTTCCTCAGCCTCCCTAAGGATAGCTGATAATACTTGGGTAACTAGACAAAAGAAGAAAGAGGAGATGGGGTCACCCTTTCTCAAACCCCTTGAAGGTTTTGCTATATTAAATAATGAAGGATTAATGCCCAAGAAACCCCTCAAATTAGAATTAATTCCCCCTTACCCCAGTCATCATTTTTTTGCTCATAAAAAGGCACCATACATTTTGTTCTTTCCTTTTTTTTACCCATAAAAAGAGCAGTTTGAGTTATGGGAAGCTTCCCATAACATACTGTTCTTTAAAAAAGTCAGTTCCTTTTACAGGTTAGTGGACAAGGCTGCAGGTGGTTTATTGAGAATTGACCCTTAAATAAATTGCCATTAATTTGGACCTGGTATGATACTGAATTTACAATTATTGATCCACACAATCCATTTCCTGCAAAAACCTAGCTTAGCCAACAAATCAAAAAGGAATTCTCACTCAACATTTTCATATCCCTTAGAAATATCTGCTTTGATTGCCATTATATATGCTTTATTATATCTTTTATTTTTCAAAAAGTGGAAAAGCTCAGAGTAATCAATACATTATCATATATAGATCTCCCAGGGATACCCGAATTCCCATAAAGGGTTGCATCCTGAGTACCAAAATTTTTGAAATAACTTTATACAGAAAATTGGCACAATTGATAGGTCTATATGACCCAATGGACTCAGGATTCAACACGTTAGGTATTTCAGCTATAATACTACCATTTATAGAAGTTAAATCACTATTATTGCATAGGCAATCAGATACCACTCTAAGTACATCTATTTTAATCAAATCCTAGTATTTAAGAAGAAAAAACCTGAGAATCCATGACCTTTTCCGTCCCCATTAAAATAAACAACGAATAATTTAGGGAATCGACTCTGTAGAGTACGAATAGTAGGTAACAAGAAATGATAAGTAGAGTATTCATTCGTAGGATGAAGTGCGATTAAAGGTTTTCAAAGTAATATAAATGCGTAAAGTATGAAATTCGAATAACAAAATAAAAATATTTGTTTGGTTTTGTAATGATTTATAAATAATGACAAGATAAAAGTAATGATAATCAACTAGTAATAATGAAAATAAAAAACTAAAATAAATTAGAATTAATTCAATAGAGAAGATGCTTGAGGATATTGCTAATAATCTATTGTTTTGCTAATTAACTTTTCTATTTATAAGGGTGAGTGCTTTTATTTGTTCGCATTAGTCAGGACTCTATACTATTAAGTTTCCACAAGGGAAAACCTATTATATACCTTATTCGTCTCTTGGCTTTCAGGTTGGTTAAGTTCCTATTACCTTTAGTGACTACCTAGCATGCTAACATCGTCTGAGAAAAGGAACTAAGCATTTGTATACTATGTCGGTAATCCTTTTCCCCACCCGGGTGTTAGGCAAATTACAATGGCTCTTATTTCTTTGGCAAGAGCACATGAGTAATTAAATTTCGCATACAATCAATGGAATATTACAAACCCATCTCAAGTAAACATCTAATTAAGATATCCCAAATAAATTAACATCATCAAATAGCAAAATACAATGTAATACATAAGCATCCTCAAGCAAGTAAAGTTTAGCTCATAATCGAACTGAAACAAATAGAATAAAAACTCATATAAACTAAACTCAAATTCATATTTAAAATAGAAAATAAATGATAGTTACTGTTGGAGATAAGAGGAGATGGTGATGGGTCATGGACACACCCTTGTTCTTCCTCTTCAGTTGTTAGCGCTTCTCCTCCCCTTCTTTCCTTTGGATAAAATGACTTCTAAAATGAGTTTTCTATCAAGTGGTGCTGTTATGAGGCTGGAAAATGAGCTTATAAAACTCCTAAATCCGTTTGGGCTTTTCTTAGGGTTTAGAAAGTAGGTTTAGGAAGGCCCAACCCGTTTTTACGTTAACTAGATTTCTGGTTCGAACCACGGTAGGTGCAAAGGTCATAAATTCTTCGTCTTAACTCCGAATTGATTGTCGTCACTTGCAGGTGGGTCCCGGTATGTTATAAAATAAAGAAATAAAAGTAATAGAATAAAGGATCCACTGACCGCAAGTGTATGGGTCGTTCCAAGTAATAAATAAGTAAAATCGGGATTATCGTCTCCACATGGATTTAAGTAGTTATTCTAAATTCGTGTTCAATATTAGAATAGATAGTTTTCATTTCCTTAATTACAAAGATAAGCATGAAGTATTTTGTTTTCTAATTAACTAAATAAAATAAATAATAAATAATAACCAATAAATAATTATGAAAATAAGATAAGGAGATGCAAGTATGAATCTATCCTATTGAATTTATGATTCCTAAGAATAAGGGTGAATGGAAAATTTCAGAATAGTTAGGACTCTATAATCTCCTAACCCCCGTTAGGGTGGACTTAGGAGCTATCCTACGGTATTACAAACCCCTTCAGGGTGATTATAAGCTACGTTCAGATGATTAATATCTATACCCAATTGGCTACGTGGTTAGTCAAGCCCGTCACGGTCAATAACGGATACCACACATCTATATTCTAGTTCTGTAATTAAACCCCCCCGTCAAGGTGATCACTTTGCCACTTAAGTGAATAGCCTAATTACTAAAACCTACCCTTGATTCGCGATGTTAATGATAGTAAACAAGCACAAGAATATATTCAATGGAAATTAAGAACCAATTCAATTAAATACTAAAATCCCAAATTCAAAATAAATAGAAAAACAATAATCAATGATTCATATAATTACAATCCTAAAGATAAATTATGCATAATAAAACTCTTGAATAAATAGTTTAAAAATACCTCATAGACAAAATAGATATAATACTAATTTACCCAAAGAATAGAGATGGAGTAGTGTTGAATTGATGTAGTTAAGCTCTAGCTCCTGCTTCTTCCTCCTCTAGATCCTCTTGATTGCTTCTATAATGAATTATGTATGTATATTAAGCTTATGCAGCCAAGGGATGATTTTATAAGGTTTAAAACTGATATATATAGGTGCTAGGTCGAAATCTTGGAGTAGAGACCAATTAAAAGAGTCCAAGCCCAACTCAAAATGCTGACTTGTTTTGACCATATCTTCTTCGTTACTGGGTCGTTTTTGGCCCGTAGTATATCAAAAGAGTTCTCACATAAAGATCTATCTAACTCTAAATGGGATCTTCCAGAATCGTCTCGAATTTGGAGTTATCCTTACTTCTTCAGACGTGGCTGCAGAAATTCAGATTTATTTGGCAGCTTTTCTTTTCCTAATTGAACGTTGTTTCCTTCTATCTCCCAATTTTATTAGCCACATTATAAGCCACATCCCTTTAGATTATAGGAATTTTCCATATGACCCGCACTCGAATCGCGATGCATAGACAATTGTTTTAGAGCTTGAGTTTGGGGTGGTGGGTCCACCATTATGGGAAATATTATTGGGTTGGGATTTTTGAGCTTATTAAGTGTGCTCTGTTCTATATATTTATGATGATTCACAGGTTTATTATATTGTAACCCTTTGCCGGGGTAATAGTAAATGAAAAAGAAGCTACGAGCTAAAGTTATGAAAAGGCATAATTTATGAAAAATAGCGTGATATCTCAACATCAAAAAGAGAGTCATAGCTATACAAAAGAAAAAAATTGATATGAAAAGAATATATATTTGGACCGGCAAAGAGGAATTTTTATGTGAACATCTTTACGCTTTAATTGGGTTATTGGGGATGCTAATTAGTGCATCAAGGAATTCATTGGGTTGAGTGAGAACGTTTTACGAGAGTAACTAAAGCTCTAGGGCGATTCGTTGATGGCTAGTGAGGAGAGATCCAAAAGCTCACTCTAAATTATCCAAATATACTTATCATACCGGCCCTAAGCCAACATTACAACCCTAAAGACCTTTTGATTGTTTGCTATGTAATCTAGGAGTGATTGAGCCGTTAGAGATTAGTTAAGTGGATCTTTAGATACTAGTGAAGTTCGATGAACAATCTATAGCCTCCTTGGTAAACTGAGTAAAGATCCTCTCCTTCTTACATTGCGAAACTAATCCAATCTTGAATTCAAGCCGTGTTGACAATAGATATGACAATTGTGCACGTATGTAGTTTGTGAATATTATTACATGAAATTTTCTAAGTAGTTGCTTGAGTTTATTCTATATATTTTTCTATCTTCTTCTCCCTTGTGCTTAATTGACTTAGCTGATATTTTAGAGACTTCCCTATGTTTTCATTTTTTATTGTATCGGGACGATACAAGTTTGAGTTGGGTGTCTTGATGTCACCCTTTTTGGTCTAAATATAATACCTTAGGAGACATCATTTTAGGGTGAAAATGGTCTTTTTATATTGACTTTAGTGCTTAAATGGCAATAGTACACTTTCTCCCCTTGGAATTAGACTATTTGCATTTATAGAGATTTTGTGCGTTAATTTACTTATTTTTAGTGCAAAGTTAGTAGGTTTATGAATTTCATGCAAAATCAATCCAAGGAGGAGAAGTGAGAATTAAAGTCTTAGAATATTTCTAGTGTGCTTAGTCGAGTTTCCTGAGTTTAAATTGCACTTTCTTATTTCTAGTCTTAATTTAATGATTTATTATTTTTAAAGCATATGCGGTTTAATTATTTATTTAATGTGAAGCTTTAGAGATAATATAGAAATAAATTAGATGCTAAATCAATGCTAAGGAGATAAGGAAAGAAGTTCTTGAAGAAATCTGGAGATAGAAGGAAGTAGAGTTCAACTAGGAAAAGGAAAAGCTGTCTTATGAATCTGAAATTCCAACCACGTTTCAAAGACGAGTCCATAACTTAAGATTGGCTAGGAATCTGGACGAGTGGTCTGCACCAATAGAAAGCTCTTTCCGAGACAAGCGGTTTCATATATTGGAACTCCTCAAACGGATAAGTATTGAATGAGATATGACCAAATCAAATTAGCAGCAGAATCTTACCTTCCTAGATTTTAGTCCTACGAATTTAAGAGTTCTTGCCTTGTCTTCCACTCCAAGTAATTCGACCCAGCACCTATAAATATCAGTTCTAAACCTTAGAAAATCATCCCTTGGCTGCATAAGCTTAATATACACAAATAAATCATCATAGGAGCAATCAAGAGGATCTAGAGGAGGAAGAAGGAAGAGCTAGAGCTTAACTACATCAATTCAACACTTCTCCATCTCTATTCTTTGGGTAATTTAGTATTAGATCTATTTTGTCTATGAGGTATTTCTAAGCTATTTATTCAAAAAGATTATTTATGCATAATTTCTCTTTAGGATTGTAATTATATGAACCATTGAATATTGTTTTTCTGTTTTAGTTTGAATCTGGGATTTTAGTATTTAATTGAATTGGTTCTTAATTCCATTGACTATATTCTTGTTTTAATCACTAATTTTGAAGTCATGAATCAAACTTAGCTCATAGTAATTAGGCTATTCCATATAGTGGCGTATGGATCACCTTGACGGGGGGTTTAATTACAGACATAGAATATAGACGCGTGGTATTCGTTATTTGACCCTGACGGGCTTGACTAACCACGTAGCCAATGGGGTAAAATAGTATTCATCTGAAAGTAGCTTATAATCGCCCTGACGGGGTTTGTAATACCGTAGGATAGCTTCTAGGTCCACCCTGACGGGGGCTAGGAGATAGTAGATTCCCGACTATTGCGAAATTTCCCATTTACCCTTATTCTTAGTAATCATAGATTCAATAGGATAGATTCATACTTGCATATCCTTATCTTTCTTACATAATTATTAATTGTTTATTTTATTGTCTATTTTATTCTTTAGTTAATTAGAAAACAAACTCCCTTGCTATTTATCTTTTTATTTAAAGCAATTAAAACTATCTATTCTGATCTTGAACATGAATTTAGAATAACTACTTAAATCCCTGTGGAGACGATAATCTCGATTTTACTTATCCATTACTTGGTACGACCCGTACACTTGCGGTCTATGGATCCTTTATTCTATTACTTTTATTGCATTATTTTATAACACACAAGGACCCACCACTAGTCGATTTTCCCGTTAATTATTACACTTTCCTATTTCCAGTCTTGATTTAATGAATTATTATTTTTAGAGCATATCGGGTTTAATTATTTATTTAGTGTGAAGCTTTAAAGATAAATATGTAGATTAACTAATTACCAAGTCAATTCTAAGAGATAAGGAAAGAAGATATGCATGGAAATTTGAGATAAGGAAACAAAAACTAAAGTATGGAAAGACAAAGCTGCCAAATAAATCTGAATTTCACCACCCACGAACACAAATGGGCTTGTATCTCAAAATCGGTGAGGAATTTGGAAGAACGGACAAGAGAAAAGTTAAATATCTTTCCGAGACGGTGAATTTAGACTACTCATACGCGTTAAACGGATAAGAATTGAAGCTGTTAGGACCAAAACATAAACGAGGCTGATTCCATGTTTTAGGGTTACAAATTTGAGTTGGGCTAGGAGTCCATTACTTACCTTCTCCTTCAAGAAATCGAATTAGGGCTTCTAAACACCTATAAATACACTCTCATATCACTTGTAAATCATCCTTCCCTCCCATTAATTAGTCCTTAGGTTTATTATCATCAGAATTATTGAAGAGTGCAAGATGAAGTCTTTTATTATTTCTTTTAGTTTATTTCATTCAGGTTTGAACTAATTTTCCCATAGCTTAGGTTTTGCATTATGTATAATCTATAAATTCTATTTTCTTTCTATCCAAGTTTCTTTGGGAATTATATGTTTTAATCTGATATTAGCTGCTTACCCATATATTTGTTTATGTGTTTTGAATTATTGTCTGTCCTAGAACTGATCCCTTTAGGCTTTCTTAATAGTAGTTAGATGTTCACCTTAACTGAGTGTCTAATTATTGAAACACCACATAACTTATAGTGTCGATATTGGTCTTGACAACACTAATTCTAACTAGATAGTCATTAGGGTATATTTTAATCACTATCACCATGTTTGGAAATGAATTGCTTGGGGACCTAGTGGTGCAGGATAACCCTAAGTTTAGGCTGCCTCGTAATGTGTCTGTAGCCCCCTTAGTCGCTCTCAAGGTCTAAGAGAGGGAATTTAGAATCCTGACTAAGTATCTAAGAGCTAATTATCTCCCTTATTAAATAGAATTTGATAGAAATAATTAGAAGGATTAGTGCATACTAGCAAAACCTAACCTATACTTCTCATCTCATATTTCTTATCTTTTATTTTATTGTCTTTAATTTTCATTAGTTTAATCATTAATCTCTCAATCGTTCCCAGTTATTTTCTGTCTTTTAATTAATTACTTTCTACTCGCTACTATTGCTCATAACGTGTAACACACTAAGTCCCTGAGAACGAATCTAACTTATCATTAAAACTTGCATACGTCCTGTAATACTTGCACTACCGTGCTTGTCTAGTGTGAGAGTGCATTGTTTTCTGGCTTATTTTTATCTTACTTTTATCACACCCTAGGCAACACCAAGTTTTTGGCGCCGCTGCCAGGGACTTGTGTCTCGTTAGCATGTGGGATGTCTATTTCGAGTAGTAGTTTTTAGTTAATTTTTATTTTTCAGTTTTTATTGTTATTTTTTCTGGATTTACGATTGTGGTTTGCTTTAGTCTTTTTCAGGTTTTAACAGTGAATCTTTTGCCTCCTTCAACGGAGACCGAAAGGTGCTTTAGACCTTATAATCGACGTATTCGTGAAGAAAGAGCCTTAAGAAGAGCTATGGCAGACATACTAGATCCCGTAGATCCGAGAGTCCTTGGTCCATTAGGACATTTACAACCACCACCGGTAGGAAGTAACAGAAATAATAATAATCAGAATAGAGTTAAGCAAGACCTCCCAGGCTTGTGAGTACCGTTTCATGTTCAACCATTAGGTTAACGTCCTCCAGAGATCCAAAATATTAAATTTAGACCCGATCCGGGCATGCTCAGTCACTTTCAAAGTTTTGGACTCTACAGTGGTACAACAATTCAAGATCCGGTAAGAGCGATTCAGAAGTTTATGCAGATTTGTGATGCTTATGTTACTCCAGGCATTACACGCGAGCAACTGTATTGTCATATGTTTTAGTTCTTTCTGACTGGTAAAGCTGGTGAGTGGCTAGATCGGCAACCACCAGGTATAATTAATACATGGACAGAACTTCAAGCCGCATTCTTTAAGCGTTTTTATCAGAAGAGTATGAGACTCAAAGACCAAAGCGAACTTGCAAAGTTTTGTCAAGAGAATTGAGAAGAAGTAGGAGAAGCATGGACAAGGTTTCAACAGAAGTTAGCTAGATGTCCCCTCCATGGTTACACCCCGTCTCTACAGTTAGTTATATTCTATCAAGGTATCAATAGAGAAAGTAGGTAGATAATCTTGGAAAGAGAAATTTCGTGTTCATGGATCCTGCAGAAGTCGCCGAAGGTTTAGAAAATATTATTGAACAAGAAAGGAGTTGGCCATCTTCGCGAGCTCCTATTACAAATGCCAAAGGAACGCTTCGATTAGATGCAGAGACTGCAAACTCAGCTCAATTATCCGCATTAGAAAATCAAATCAAATAACTTAAGCTTGAGATGCAGAGAAATTTAGCCGCAACAAATGTAGTGCAAGAAGCACAAGGTTGTCAACACTGTGGGGTTACAAATCATACATGGGTGGAGTGCGAAGGAAATCCCCAATTTGTTTATTTCATATCCAACCGAGGAAATTATCAATTTGAGAACAGAAATTATCCGGGTATGCAATATTCAAATCCACAGGGGGCCGCTAATCCTGGTCATCATCAACCTCGCCCCCAGAATAACTCTTTCCAACCAAGAGGTCAATATCAAAACCAGAATTTTAATCGACCTGCTCCTCCACAACAACCTGTTCAAGTGCATATACCCAGACGTTAGCTCAGAAAGATCTGCCACAGTATCCTCAAGAAGGAGTTGTGGATGATCAACAATTGAAGAAATTTATGGATCTTATGACCACGAATATGCATTCACAGAGTGAGAAGTTACGAGAACAAAAAGCTTCAATTCAGATTTTAGGTACTCAAGTAGAACAAATGAAAAAAGTTCCTTACAAACATTATGGGACAAAAAGAATTGAAGGCTATCGAAGGAGGTGATTCCAATGTTGGGTTCGAAGCTTGTAAGGCAATTTGCCTTGAGATTGAAGAAAATAAGGAAGTACCACATGCTACCGAAAGTGCCGTGGAAGTTCTGAGTACCGAAGAAGAACAAACCAAGTCTAGCCCTGTGGACTCTAACTGCTCTGAGGATGAGGTGGAGGAAGGTTCAGAAAAATCCGACTTTATACAGCTTCTGAAAGATATGCAAGAAGAGATTAGGCCGGTAATGGAATTACAAGCTGAGCGAGCTAAAGAGAAAGAGGAAGAAGCCTCAAAAGAACCAAGAGTTGAAGTTGCACCTGCTGTGCAAGAAAAGAAAGAAGAAGAGAAGGTGGAATTGCCACCAGTTGTTCAAATAGTGTCATCAACCATTCCTGATACTAATCCGAAAGGTGACATTGAACTAAATACATTTGTAGAGGCGTACACTCCTAAAAATATCAACGCCCAAATGCTTGAGATTGCAAAGAAAGGGCTTATACCGCAACAAGTTTTTACGCAAGTTATTCCTGAGAAAGAAGCGAGTGTAGACGCTAAGAGAGAGACTGTGAGAGTCTCAAGAAGAGTATAAAAAGAGTTACCATTAAAACTCAAAGATTCTGGAAGTCTCAGCCTTCTTATCCAAATAAATGGTAGGCTCAAGGTGAAAGCTATGTACGATGTGGGTTCAGGTGTGAATCTTATGCCAAAGTCCGTGTTCGATAGACTTGGACTTTAGAAATCAGAGAAAGCTCTAGTGAAGTTGCTGTTTGCTGACAACTCAATTACCAAGACATGGGGAACAGTGGAGGACGTCCTTGTCCGATCAGGTAATATCACCATCCCTACTGACTTTGTTATACTTGATTTTGATGCAGATAAGCAGGTCTCAATCATACTTGGAAGGCCTTTTATGGCCACAAGTCAAAGCAAATAGATTTCCAAGAAGGGACCATTACCCTTCATGCAAAGAACGTATCTGAGACCTTCTATGTCTTGGGTAAGAAACCAAAGAAGTCAAATCCCACCGTTCCTATCATCCATAATATATCGCATCACAAAGTCCCTAAAGAGAAGATCCATGAAAAGCCTGTGGATATTGAGCCAAACATTGAGTTTGGGGTTGGCCATGAAGTTCTATGGAAAGCCCACGAACCCGAAAATAGGCCACGAAGTTACAATGACTCGTGGATGGGACCATTCATCGTCACTAAGGTTGTTTCAGCTAAGGTGATAGAAATCAGACCCAAAAAGGGGATCAAGCGCATATTAGTTGACGTTCATAGCCTTGCTCGTTGTTGCGGAGGCTATATTCGCAAATCTTGATAGAGGTAACACGTCTAACTTTAAAAGACGTTAAATAAAAGTGCTGTACGGGAGACAACCCGCAATTTTTTATGTTTTTAATTCGTGTTTAGTTTAGTTATTTTTAGTTTATATTGCATATTTGAGAAAGGTATTAGTGTTTTTGATGTTCAGGTGTTAAAGAAATCGAGTTTGGGAGGAAAAACGAACCTTTTGAGCATATTCAGATCCGACCACCGGTATGCCGGTCACACGACCGGTAAGCCGGTGGTCAAAACCGGAGGCCTCGTGTCGACGTCACGTGTTCATTCCAAAAAGTTTGTTTTCGAAGGACAGCAGCACCGGTATGTCGGGCTATTCCGCCGGTATGCCGGCCGGACCAAAAACCCGTGCCCACATGTGCACACCTCGGGTATTTTGACGTAACATGGGTTTCAAGTAGCTCCAGCACCGGCATGCCGGGCCTTATGGCCGGTATACCGGCCGGCGCCGCTGGAGAGAGAAAAAAAGTTGTGTTTTTAGGTTATAAAGAAGAGGAAGGTTAGTCTATTGCGAATTTTACAATCCTTAAGCTTCTATTTCTTCTCCAAACCTCTCCCAACTCCATTAAAGCTTCATCAAATCTTCCCTAAACATAAAAAAACTACCCAATCACCACAAAAATACATCAAATATTCTCTCCACATCATTACAAAAAAGATTCAATCACCCAAATCTTACCAAAACACATTGAATTGAAGAATCAAAAGCTCAAATTTTCAAAATTCATCCTACAATTTCTTAGATCCATACCAATCCATCAAGAATTCATCTTACCCACATAGATATTCATCATCAAAACACCTTTCCTAACCCAAATAAAGCTTGCTCAACCAATAATCAAGAGTTTCAAATTTTCAAGAGTGATTAAAGCTTTGAGTTGGAGGTTAATTGAGATGACTAAAAGAACGAAAACATTATCTACTAAAAGGGAGATGAAGAAAAGAAAGGTAATGGGTTCAATTGAGAAGAAATCAAGTGAGAAAAGTTCTAGTTCCAATACAAAGGGTAAAATAGACTATGTAAAGAGAGGTAAGCTAGCTTAATTTAATTCTATGGGAAAAAGGGTTCCACTTTTTGTCAATAAGACAACGCAACATCTCGAATTCAAAGGTCCTACACCCGAAGACAAAGAGAAAGATTCAAAGGCCATGATAGCTTATGCAGAAAGACAATTAAAGGAACTACCTTTTGCTTATGAGAAAGTATTCGATGAAGAAGTTGGTACATGAGAGTATAAGAGATTCTTGGAGCTTGGTGAAAGATTGGGTTGGTCTACATTCATGGTAAGACGTTCTAATTTATGTCATGAGTTTGTTTTAGATTGCTATTTAGGCCTCTTTAGCCGAGATAGTGACGGTTGTGTTCCAGATAGAGGAAAATTAGTTCCTTTCATAGTTAAAGAGATTAGAAACCACTTCCAATTTAAGAAATTGGTTGGACCATGCAAGTATAGAGAAGTGGTGGATAAACAAAGAATATTTGATTGGAATTTACTTTTTGAGCATGTTTTAGACAAGGAGAAAGTGAAATCACATAAGGGAGAATTGAAGACACCTTGGCCTTACAAATATCTTCAACCGGATGCTAGAATTTGGCACAATTTCCTTATCCCTAACGTCTTTGTAAACACAAGAATTTTGGATGTAACTAAAAAGAACGCTCTATTTTTGAATTGTAGTTTGAGAGGAAAAGAAGTGGATGTGGCACAATTGATCTTTGAGGAGGTGATACGATTTCCGGTCTCCCCTAAAGCGATTTATAATGTAAAATATCCTACTATGATCACGTGTCTTGTGCGAAAAGCGAATGTAATTTTGGGTGAAGAAGAGAAACTTGAATTTAAAAAGAGTAATATTGATAATGTTTGGATCATGAAAGTCTTGAGAGGAGCGGGATCTACGCAAGTCTCAAAAGAAGAAAAGGAGCAAAGTTGGCAAGAGAAAATGGAGGAGCGTTTAAACAAAGTCAAAGAAACTCAAACTTCCTTAGCCAATGATGTGGCACAAATCAAAGCCAATCAAGTGCACATCATGACACTCCTTAGGCAATTAAATAAAGATCAAGCAAATCCTATCTTGGATGTCGATAATGCGAGGCAATAGCCTCGAAAGTATGTTCTCTTTCTTCCTTACCATTTCCGTAAATGCTTTATCTACTAATTTTAATTTCTGTTCCGAGTCTTTTTCGAGTCGTGGGGACACGGCTCATTTTTGAGTTGGGGGTGTGGGGATTCGTTGTCTCTCATCTCCATTTTTCTGTTTTAGGAAGAAATTAAAAATTTTGATACATGGGAATTAGATGTAGAGTGTGTTTAATAGATTGAAAGCATAAGCTCAATGAGTTAATGATAGTAAGTAGTATGTTTGTGAGCAATTTTATTTTGTATGCTTTGAGTATTTGCAGGAAAACACACATTGATAGCAAAGAAAAGATTAGTGAGCAATGCGATAGAAAGTATGTTCGATCTCAGGGATCCTTGAGTGGTTTGTAGGCCGTGAGATCCAAGCTAGTTAACAAACCCATTTGATGAACATGCTAAAGGTAAGAGAATAACGAAATTGCATGGTGTAGAAAATGATTAAGGCGGTTCTTTCATATTAAAGCCATTTGAAGCCTTTTAACTTTCTCACCCTGTTATTTGATTTAATATATATTATCCTTCTCAGCCTCTTCTAGTCTTTCTAAAGCCTTTTTATTTAGCCACATTATAATCCATATCCCTTTAGATTATAGTACTTTTCCATATGACCCGCACTCGAATCACGATGCATAGACAGTTGTTTTAGAGCTTGAGTTTGGGGTGGTGGGTCCACCATTATAGGAATCATTATTGGGTTGGGATTTTTGAGCTTATTAATTGTGCTCTGTTATTACATTGATGATGATTCACAGGTTTATATTGTAACCCTTTGCCAGGGTAATAGTGAATGAAAAAAGCTAAAAAGCATGAAAAGAAAAGGAAAAAATCTATGAAAAAATAGCGTGATATCTCAACATCAAAAAGAGAGTCATATCTATACAAAAGAAAAAAATGATTTGAAAAAAATATATATTCGGACCGGCAAAGTGTAATTTTTATGTGAACATCCTTATGCTTTAATTGGGTTATTGGGGATGCTACTTTGTGCATCGATCATTGGGTTGAGTGAGAAACGTTTTATGAGAGTAACTCAAGCTCTAGGGCGATTCATTGATGGATAGTGAGGAGAGAGCCAAAAGCTCACTCTAAATTATCAAAATATACTATCATACCGTCCCTAAGCCTACATTATAATCTTAAAGACCTTTAATCGAGAAGTTATTGAGCCAATAAAGAGTAGTTAAGTGGATCTTTGGATACTAGTGAAGTTCGATGAACAATCTATAGCTTCCTTGGTAAACTCAGTAAAGTTCCTCTCCTTCTTACATTGCGAAGCTAATATAATCTTGAATTCAAACCGTGTTGACTGTGGATATGAGAAGTGTACAGGTATGTAGTTTGTGAATATTATTACATGAAATTTTCTGAATAGTTGCTTTATGTCTATTCTATATATTCTGCTATCTCCTTTCCCATTGTGTTAAAATGACCTAGGTGTGTATTTAGAGACTTCCCTTTGTTTTTATCTTTATTGTATCGGGACGATACAACTTTGAGTTGAGGGTCTTGATGTCTCCTCATTTGTCATGAATTAATATTAGTTAGAGACATCATTTTTAGTGTTTTAGAAGTCTTTCTAGTCGATTTCTCGTTAATTATTACACTTTCCTATTTCTAGTCTTGATTTAATAAATTATTATTTTTAGAGCATACTGGGTTTAATTATTTATGTAGTGTGAAGCTTTAAAAATAAATATGGAGATTTATTAATTACCAAGTAAATTTTAAGAGATAAGGAAAGAAGATATGCATGGAAATTGGAGATAAGGAAACAAAAGCTAAAGTATGGAAAGATAAAGCTGCCAAAAAAATCTGAATTTCACCACCCACGACCACAAACGGGCTTGTATCTCAGAATCGGTGAGGAATTTGGAAGAACTATCAAGAGAAAAGTTAAAGATCTTTCCGAGACGATGAATTTAGACTACTCATACGCGTCAAACGGATAATAATTGAAGCTGTTAGGACAAAAAAAAACGGGGCTGATTCCATGTTTTAGGGTTACGAATTTGAGTTGGGCTAAGAGTCCATTTCTTACCTTCTCCTTCACGAAATCGAATTAGTGCTTCTAAACACCTATAAATACACCCTTATATCACTTGTAAATCATCCTTGCCTCCCATTAATTAGTCCTTAGGTTTATTATCATCAGAATCATTGAAGAGTGTAAGATGAAGTCTTTTATTATTTCTTTTAGTTTATTTCCTTCAGGTATGAACTAATTTTCCCATAGCTTGGGTTTTGCATTATGTATAATCTATGAATTCTATTTTCTTTCTATCTAAGTTTCGTTGGGAATTATATGTTTTAATCTGATATTAGTTGCTTACCCATATATTTATTTATGTGTTTTCAATTATTGCCTGTCCTAGAACATATCACTTTAGGCTTTCTTAATAGTAGCTAGATGTTCACCTTAACTGAGTGTCTAAATATTGAAACACCACATAACGTCTAGTGTCGATATTAGTCTTGACAACACTAATTCTAACTAGATAGTCATTAGGGTATATTTTAATCACTATCACCATGTTTGGAATTGAATTGCTTAGGAACCTAGTGGCGCAGGATAACCCTAAGTTTAGGCTGCCTCGTCGTGAATAGTTTAATAAGGGTTCTGTAAGAGCTCGTTAATAGGCTTGGTAAATATATTCAATTAAAAATTATCAATATATATATACACAAAAAGTCAAAACTACGTAAAACTTTTGTATATGTAATTAATAATATAAATTAAAATATTCTATATCTAATAAGTAGATTTATTTTTTTCTTCAAGTTATGTAATGTGTTATATATTAATTTTACTTAACTTCATTTTAAATCACTAAAAATCCCAATGAAAAAATATATATATATATATATTATAGAAAAATAAATGAAACTAAATGAGTCTTAAACTAACTAATCCG
This sequence comes from Nemophila menziesii, assembly GCA_029959085.1. NCBI lineage: Eukaryota > Viridiplantae > Streptophyta > Magnoliopsida > Boraginales > Hydrophyllaceae > Nemophila > Nemophila menziesii. Next base: position 384,014 of record JARWIR010000071.1, read on the forward strand.
AGTCAAATTCAAACTTGAAAAAAATGAGTTCACTAAGGGTTTGTTTGAGTTCGGCTCGTTTAGTTCACGAACCAAGCTCAAGAGAGCTAAAGTTCGGCTCGACTCGTTTCGTTTCAAACTCAAACCAAGCTCAAACTCACTAAACTATAAGCAAATCAAACTCAAGAAATCTAAAGTCCGGCTCGGTTTGGTTCGTTTGCAGCCGTAGGTCCACGCGTCTATATTCTGGTTATGTAATTAAACACCCTCCCCCCCCCCCCCCCCCCGTTCCAGATGATCGTCACCACTAGCGAATAGCCTAAGTACTAAAACATATCTCTAATTAGCTAAATTATTAACAGTAAACAAGTACAAGAATATAGTCAATATAAATTAATTAGAAACCAAATTAATTAAATACTAAAATCCCATATTCAAATTATAACAGAAAAGCAATAATCAATTCTTCATATAATTACAGTCCTAAATAGAAATTATGCATAATAAAACTCTTGAATAAATAGCTTAGAAATGCCTCATAGAAAAATAAATTTAATACTAACTTACCCAAAAAATAGAGATGGAGAAGTATAAAATTGATACGGTGAAACTCTAACTCTTGATTCTTCCTTTCTAAATCCTCATGATTGATTTTATGATGATTTATGGATGTATATTAAGCTTAGGCAGCCAAGGGATAATGTTTGCAGAGGTAAATAGTTGTATTTATAGGTGTTAGTTCAAAATTTTGGAGTGGAAGTCAAGTTATTACAGTCTTATTCCTTTTCAAATTCGTTTCCTAAAATATATGACAAGATAAACACTGCAAATTGATTTGGTCATATCTCCTTCTTTACTTGGCCAAATTCAGTATACGACCAATCAAAATGACCGCAATTCAAAGATCTATATGACGTATATTCTTAACCTATTTTCTGCAGTCTCCAAAATAGTGGACACAGCTTTGGAAGATTCATTTGGTTGTTTTTACTTTCCTAATTCAATTTTGTTTCCTTTTAACTCTAGATTTGACCTTGGATCTTCTTTACTCAACTCCTTAATATTGATTTGGAATCTAACTAAATCAATTTATTAAAGATATTCACATTTCACTCACAAATTACACTAAAGACGCTCTAAAAGTAATAATTCTCCAAATCAAGGTAAGAAACGAGAATATATCAAATAATAGGGAAATTTCTCAAATAGGCACATAATACACCTAAAATGATTTCTCACAGATAGATCAAATTATCACAAATAGGGAGACATTAGTAGGTAATTGGATGTTAAGTCGAGAGGGAGGGCTATTAAATCGAAGGTCCAGCTTAATAAAAGATGGACCTTCACCAACTGGGTAGCGTTTATTTATGAACGAGTGATCTGTAGGTCCAAGTGGCCTATTGACATGTGACATATTGACTTTCTTACAATACATGTCATTTGACTTGTCACTTGACTTAGTCAATGCGTTATCATCCACTTTACCAGATGAGGAATTAGAGATAATTTTCACAACACCTTCAATCAATGGCAGATAGTTCATAATTGTTGATGTCTCCCTGTTTTTGATAGATAAATCCCCTTAGGAGATATCATTTTAGGTAGAAATTGGACTTATTTATTAGATTTATTAGTGTAATTTGCTATATTTCACTTTTTTCCTTTGTTTGAGACATATTGCTACTTTTAGAGCTTTTGTGCGTTAATTTGTTTGGTAAGTGTGAAGTTTTAGGTACATAGATGCTAGGAGGAATTAATATGAAGATAAGAAGTGAAGTTTAAAGTCTAAGATAAAAAGGAAGGGTTAAAGGAGGAAAAGACATCACTTTAGTGAAGGTGGAGGAGCACTAGAAACTGGAAAGTCGTCACCGCCAGCCTTTCCCGAGCCCAAATGGTCTTGAATCTGCCTTGGAGGTTCAAATGAAAAAGATACCCCTCTATATTGGCGAAACTCCGGAAGTGGTTTCAGGTGAATTGGACTTACAATGCGAAAGTTACACCTGATTTACTTAAGTGTGTACAGCATATGCGGGAATATAAAACGGATTTGGGCCCTTAATCCAGTTAATTAAATCACTCATGGGCCTAATCCGTTTTTAAGATCTATAAAAGACTCCTTAGACCTCATAAATCAGTACGCTTAATTTTATTTACACTTTTCTGAGAGAGAACAAGGCAGAGGCAAGAGCAGAAGCTGGAGAAACTCTTTTCTTCAACAATAAGCTCAAATTAGTCCAGGAATTAGGTTATTTATTTTATTTCTGTGTTTAGGAAGTATGTATACTCTTGATTCAATTTTCAGTTTTTTTTTCGAATATGAGCTAAAAACTTTTATACTTGAGAATCGCGTTATGGGATGAACCCAAATTTTATTTAATTAATGCATTTTCAGTTTGGGATTAATCTCTAATTTATATTGAGTTGGGTATTTTTTATTTATTATTATTTTGTGTTGGTCAATTGGGTTTTTAGCCCAAGTGAAGACCATGTTTTTGTATATATGACTTTGACTCAGGCGTTAGCATATTTGTGGTGATTACTGTGTTATATTCACTTGGTTAAAACCATTAATAAGTGAATGATAAATTGAGAATATGGAGAAAAAATAAATAAATAAAGATGCTCAAAATAAAAGTCGCAACGGTTCACAAAAAGTTCGAACCCTAATATTCGTATTCAAAGAACAGTCACACATCGTTTGGCTTCACCAGAGTCTCCTATGTTGAAAAGTCACATTCCTCCTTGAAAGGTTGTCAATCCACCTTTTCAAACCCTATAAATAGTGCAGGCCTGCATCACTTTCAAAACAGAATTTTTTGCACATACAAAATCATATCTTTGCATTTGAAAAGCTATAGAGTTCAAGAGGCTTATTTGGGTCGTCTGTTCTTCTCCGTTTGAAGTGCTTCTACAGAGAAGATCCTACCGTTGTATCCTGGGAGGCTGTTGCCGTGAACCGTGAGCACCAGTGCGGGGCAATAAAGTCTTAAGGAAACTGATCACGATCAGGCCTCGGTAATTTGAATGTTAACCATTCTTGTAAGTTTTTCTGAATTAATTTATTGTATTGTTTCAAATATTTATGAATCTGAATCAACGATCTGTACAAATCTGAGTCAACGATCTGTAAGAATCTGAATCAACGATCTGTAAGAGTCTGACCCTACAATCTTAAGACTTTATTTTGTTCTATTATTTGTTTATGTTTTAGATTCTTATTTTGTGAATCATATTTATTTTCCCTGTAATTCGTTCACAGTTTGTTTTGTATATGCTTGAAATTCTGCAAATTTTTGGCTTTATGCTATTTATTTGCTACTTGCTATACAAACTTGCTGAATTGTATGTTAGGTTTTGTCTTCAGATGCATAAGGTCATAATCAAATAAGTATAAGTTTATTTTATTACTTTTTTATGCAATAACCATTAGAATTTATTTGTTCTGTTACTTTTTGTTATGAGTAGAAGTTTGGACTAATTAAATCTTTGATGGTCTTGTTATAGTTTAGATATTTATATATAAGTGAAATCTTATATAGATATTTGTAATTGGTTTTGCAAATTTATAAGGTATTGTATAAGTTAGGAGATTTCTTTTAAGATAAACATTAAGGAGATAAAGTGTTCAAATTATACAGTAAGTTTTATCTGACATACATTTTAGTGTATTTTATGTTTTAGTGTTTAATTTATTTTAGTAACTTGTTGTCACTAAATAACTTAGTTGTGCTAAATTTATATAAACAAAGTTTGATTATTTCGTATAAAATTTTTTAATTATCCTTTGTTGATTTCTCATTTGTTGTTAAAGAATTTATTAAGAATAATTTTTAAAATTTTGGGAAATATAATTTCGTTTCTTAGTGTTCTATAACAAGATCTAAAATCTTGGGACTGAGTTTTTCCTAACAAGACATAAAATCTTGGGAAACAGGAGAAAAAAAATGATTGTGAAATGATTGTGTGTGCTTGACCATTAAGACAAAAATATTAGTGGATTTGTGTTCTACATTAAAGATTTAATTTCTATTGTGTTAGAATTATCCAATGGAGAAAGATAGAATGAAAAATTATTTGTTTGAAAAGGAAGAATTCGATAATAATGCATTATCTAAAAATGTATTTGTAGGACACAGTTTTAGTCCCTTGAGACTTGGTGAAATATCTCAGATTAGTGAGGATAATCCTCAAGTAATTAAGGTGGAGGACCTTAATAATCATTTATCTAACATATGTGTTGTAATGTCGGAAGTGAACATGGTTGGAGAATACTCCAAACATTGGTGGGTTGATACTGGGGCCACCCGACATGTGTGTTCAGATAGAAGTATGTTTATTACATACCAAGCAACTAATCAAACTTTATTTATGGGAAACTTGTCCACGTCGAAGGTGGAAGGAGTTGGAAGAGTGATCCTGAAGTTATCTTCTGGAAAAGAACTCGCTCTCAACAATGTATTGTTTGTCCCCGACATTCGTATAAACCTCATATCGGGATCATTGTTGAGTAAGAATGGTTTCAAGATGGTATTTGAAATGGACAAACTTGTCCTCTCCAAGGGTGGGATGTTTGTTGGCAAAGGATACCTTTATAACGGTCTGTTTAAAATGAGTATAATAACCGTGGAATCCAAAGATGAACAAAAGTATGCAATCGGAAATGCCATGATTAATAACACATATTCATCTACTTACAAACTTGAGTCGCCTAATTTATCGCACAATAGATTAGGGCATGTGAATTTTAAATCGTTGCATAAACTTGCACATTTTGGGTCATTACCTAAGTTGAATTTTAATTCACAAAGTAAGTGTGAAGTGTGTGTGGAAGCCAAGATGGCTAAAACTTCTTTTACTTCGGTTCAAAGAAGTTCTGGACCTCTAGATCTAATTCATACTGACATATGTGATTTGAAATTTGTGCAAACCAGAGGTGGTAAAAAGTATTTTATTACTTTTATTGATGATTGCACAAGATATTGTTATGTTTATTTACTCAGAAGTCGAGATGAAACTTTGGATGTATTTAAGCAATATAAGACTGAAGTTGAGAATCAACTTAATAAGAAAATCAAGGCATTAAGAAGTGATAGAGGAGGAGAATATGTATTTCCGTTTGAGGAATACTGTAAGGAACATGGTATTGTTCATCAAACCACTGCTCCATATTCACCTCAACAAAACGGTATTGCCGAGCGCAAGAACCGAACTCTTAAAGAGATGATGAATGCCTTTTTGGTAAACTCAGGGTTACCACATAACTTGTGGGGGGAGGCCATTTTAACAGCTAATTATATTCTAAATAAATTACCCCACAAGAAACTAGAGAAGACACCATATGAATTGTGGAAGGGTCGTCCGCCGACTCTGAAATACCTCAAAGTGTGGGGGTGTCTAGCAAAGGTGGCGGTACCACCACCTAAAATGGTCAATATTGGACCTAAAACTATTGATGGTATATTTACTGGTTATGCTAACAATAGTTCAGCATATCGATTCCTTGTACACAAGTCCGAGATTGACGATATAAACGTCAATACAATCTTGGAGTCAAGGAATGCCGTATTCTTTGAAGAGATTTTTCCTTGTAAAGATAGACAAGTGAAAAATAATTTGAAGAGGTCTCATGAGACTAGTAGCAGTCGTGAAGATGAAAGAAGAATAGACCATGAGTCTATAAATAAAGACGAGCCGAGACGTAGCAAAAGAGCTAGAACGGCTAAGTCTTTTGGAACAGATTTTCAAACTTATTTGTTAGAAAATGAGCCTTGTACATACAAGGATGCTATGTCAACTCCTGAAGCCCAATATTGGAAAGAGGCTGTAAATAGCGAGATTGAATCCATTATGCAAAATCATACATGGGAACTGGTTGATCTTCCTCCTGGAAATAAACCCTTAGGGTGTAGATGGATTTTCAAGAGAAAGATGAAAGTTGATGGATCAATCGATAAGTACAAGGCAAGACTGGTAGTCAAGGGTTATAGTCAAAAGGAAGGCCTTGACTATTTTGACACATATTCACCAGTGACGAGAATAACATCTATTAGAATGTTAGTAGCCATAGCAGCTATAAATAATCTCGAGATACATCAAATGGATGTTAAGACGGCCTTCTTAAATGGTGATTTAGAAGAAGAAATCTACATGGAACAACCCGAAGGGTTTGTCGTTCCTGGGAAAGAAAAGAAGGTTTGTAAGCTTGTAAAGTCATTATATGGACTTAAACAAGCACCAAAACAATGGCATATGAAATTTGACAAAGTCATGTTGGAATGTGGCTTTAAAATAAATGAATGTGATAAATGTGTCTACGTAAAAGGCACTGAAAAAGAATATGTCATTGTGTGTTTATATGTGGATGACATGCTAATTATTGGGAGCAATAACGATGTCATAAATATCACAAAAAAGATGTTGACCAGTAAGTTTGACATGAAAGACTTAGGTCTTGCAGATGTCATTTTGGGTATAAAGGTGACCAGGACATCTAAAGGTATAATGTTATCTCAGTCACATTATATTGAGAAAGTACTTGATCGATTCCTCAAAGATGATAAAAATCAAGTGAAAACACCTATGGACATTACTATACCTTTAACAAAGAATACTGGTGAAGGAATATCTCAATTAGAATATTCTCGGATTATCGGTAGTCTAATGTACATCATGAATTGTACAAGACCAGATATTGCATACTTAGTAAGCAGACTAAGTAGATATACTAGCAATCCAGGTCACAACCACTGGAAAGCTATTATACGAGTTCTAAGGTATTTGAGATACACTTTGAACTATGGCTTGCATTATTTAGGATATCCACCTGTATTAGAAGGTTACAGCGATGCGAATTGGATATCTGACTCTAAAGACACAAAGTCCACTAGTGGATATGTATTTACTCTTGGAGGTGCAGCCGTGTCTTGGAAATCCACTAAGCAAACGTGTATAGCTAGATCCACTATGGAATCCGAGTTCATAGCATTAGACAAGGCTGGAGAGGAAGCAGAATGGCTCCGTCAGTTCCTCGAGGATATTCCAAGTTGGTCAAAACCTGTGCCGCCTATATGTATTCATTGTGATAGCCAATCGGCAATCGGATGGGCACAAAGTAGTATGTATAATGGTAAGTCTAGACATATACATCGCAGACATAATACCGTCAAACAACTTCTATCCAATGGAGTTATCACAATCGACTATGTAAGATCGCAAGATAACATCGCGGATCCGCTTACAAAAGGTTTAGCTGGAGAGAAAGTTGCAAATTCGTCGAGAGGAATGGGTTTAAAAGCCTATTATAAATGAGTTACCACCACATAGTAGAAACCCTACCTATATGATTGGAGATCCCAAGAACTAGGTTCAAAGGGAAAACTAAATTATGTAAAGCGCAACTTGAACGACACTGTGGGGGTTATTCCCTAACCTATTCCTATGACAAGTAGACAGTGCACCTGAAGGAGATTTAGGATAAGCATAGCTTTTAATGATTCTTATAGCTTGGAGATTCCAAATGGGGTATTACAGGATACTCTTAATAAGCAATCACCTATATGAGTTAGGAGTGTGGCCGCTCCATCGAGAATTCCCAAAGGCTGAATTCATCGAGAGTACTCATGAATACCAGGAGTTGTTCAGGGCCGAAATGAACACAACTGAGAACCAAATAACTTCAGAGAGATATTATGTGAACTCTATTGTCTTGGTTTACATAAAACGCCGAATAGTTCAAGACATCGCGTTCACTGGTTGGCAAGTAAGTCCGATAGTTTTCACTATGGAAGGTTCAAAGCCCAAAAACTACCTATCCTTATGTAATATCTCTCTATTTGAACTCTCTCGTGTTAGCATTTTTTTTATTTTGCATGGTTGTTGGTTAGACAATTTACATTCATGTGGGGGATTGTTGGTCAATTGGGTTTTTAGCCCAAGTGAAGACCATGTTTTTGTATATATGACTTTGACTCAGGCGTTAGCATATTTGTGGTGATTACTGTGTTATATTCACTTGGTTAAAACCATTAATAAGTGAATGATAAATTGAGAATATGGAGAAAAAATAAATAAATAAATATGCTCAAAATAAAAGTCGCAACGGTTCACAAAAAGTTCGAACCCTAATATTCGTATTCAAAGAACAGTCACATCGTTTGGCTTCACCAGAGTCTCCTATGTTGAAAAGTCACATTCCTCCTTGAAAGGTTGTCAATCCACCTTTTCAAACCCTATAAATAGTGCAGGCCTGCATCACTTTCAAAACAGAATTTTTTGCACATACAAAATCATATCTTTGCATTTGAAAAGCTATAGAGTTCAAGAGGCTTATTTGGGTCGTCTGTTCTTCTCCGTTTGAAGTGCTTCTACAGAGAAGATCCTACCGTTGTATCCTGGGAGGCTGTTGCCGTGAACCGTGAGCACCAGTGCGGGGCAATAAAGTCTTAAGGAAACTGATCACGATCAGGCCTCGGTAATTTGAATGTTAACAATTCTTGTAAGTTTTTCTGAATTAATTTATTGTATTGTTTCAAATATTTATGAATCTGAATCAACGATCTGTACAAATCTGAGTCAACGATCTGTAAGAATCTGAATCAACGATCTGTAAGAGTCTGACCCTACATTTTGTACTTATTTACTATCAATAAATTAGCTAATCGGAGATAGGTCGTAGTAATTAAGTTATTCACTAGTGGTGGTGACCATCCGAAAGGGGGGGGTTTAAAACTGAACTAGATAAGACGTGTGGTATTCGTCATTGATTCTGACGGGCTTGACGAACCGCGTAGCCAATTGGGTAATGTTCTTAAACATTTGAACGTAGCTTATACTCGCCCTGACGGGGTTTGTAAAACTGTAGGGAGTAAGGAGGATATTAGAGTCTAGACTAATATAGAAATACCAACTCTACCCTTAACGAAAGAACTAATTACGTGAATTTAGGAGAATCACTAGCAAGACTCAAGTATACTTCTCATATTTGCGTCCACTCTTTAATCCTTACTTTATTTTCATTCTGTTTAATCTCTATTTAATTTACATTCTTGCGTCTAGTCTTTTCATATTTTAAAACCAAACAAATATCTATCTTTTATTTATTTCGTTCTGCAATTAGTTCTACTTTTCACTTAAACACATTCTTCTTACCTTGCAACCCCCGTGGAGGCGATTATCCTGTTTTTAACTATTTATTACTTGGACGACTTGTACACTTGTGGTAGACGTTTCTCTTCTTTAGTGTTGATTTTTATCACACTCTAGGAGAGACCAAGTATTTTGGCATCGTTGTCAGGGATTGCAGCGTGTGATAAATTTATTTATTTTAAGTAGAGTTAATTGTTTTACAATTTTCTTGTGTTTTTGTCTTTTTCAGATCTTCTAGGTTCGGTGCATGTTCTCGAATCCCGAGGAGATACTTAGAGCTTATTGGAAAAGGGAAAGAGAACGATGTAAGCTCGAGAAATAGGTGGCTGAGTTTTGTAACAACTTTTAGGTGGAAGTGGATGAAAATGGCAACCGATAGTTCCTAAAATTGTAGTTGATCCACAAGAGATAATGCTAATAATAGAATTCCAAATCCTCCTAAAGGGAAACTACCACCTAATAACAACTAGGGGGCACAAGTTCCACTTAAAGCCATACCGTGGCTCTTCTAGCCTAACAAAACAGGCCATTCCAAATGCCACCGATGGTACTTCACCACTCTCAATTCAAGTAGTAAGATTCAAACCAGATGCGGGTATTGATCAATTAGTTCATCAATATTGGTCAATACAGTGGAGTTGTACGTGAAGATCATATTCAAGCTATGTACAAATTTTATGCAGATTTGTGATGCATATGTCACTCTAGGAGTTAATCAGGAACAAATGTACTTTACGATATTCCCATTCTTCCTCACCAGAGGAGCTAGTGAGTGGTATGATCAGCAACAACACAAAGAAATCACTACTTGGGATCAACTACGAACTATGTTTTTTGATAGGTATTATCCTCAGAGTGTCAGATTGAGTGGACAACTTGATGTAGCAGGTTTCCAGCAAGAACATGAAGAAGATGTAGGAGTCGCTTGGGCTCATTTTCAATCATTATTAAGGAAGTTTCCCCTACACGAGTTTTCACTAGAGTTACAACTAGGAATTTTCTATCGCAGTTTAGATGAAGCCTCCAAGGAGAAAGCTGATATGATGTGGCAATGTGGTTTTATGATGGTAATTGTGAATCAAGCGTTAGCTATTATGGATCGGATCATGGAAAATGAAATGAGTTGGATACCATCAAGATAACAAGTTTGATTTTCCGAGAAAGGTACCTTGAATGTAGACGCAGAAACAACTTTAAATGCAAAGATTGCTTCTCTAGAGAACAAGATTAAACAGTTATCCATTTCCAACAAACAAGCTAGTTTTCATGTGGTACAAGAACCAGAAATATGTCCCAGTTGTGGAGCAATTGATCATATTTGGGAAGATTGTCCTCATTATCCAGAATCTGTATGCTTAATCAACAATAGAGGTAACCACTACTCGAGTGGTCAAGGCTATAGTAATCATAACAGAAACCGTCCAGGTTTCCAATAGTCAAATCCGAAAGGGGCTGCTAATCCAGAAACCTATAAACCAAGGCTCCAAGGAAACAACTACCAGCAAAGACCTCAGAACCAATACCAAGGAGGTCGAGCTCCTCAAAATTCCAGATACGATGCTTATGTAGATACTTTAGCTCAAAAGGCACTACTTTCCCATCCACAGGAAGGTGTGATTAGTGCGAGCGATCTGGCTATTACTTTGAACCAATGCATGGCTATATCAACCGATAAGACAACCAAAATAGAATAAATATTGAATTCAAACTCAGCATCCTCTAAAATTTTGGAGCATCAAATATCTAAAATCCCCAACATCCTAAATGTTCGAGGTTAAGGTCAAATCCTAGTGATACAGTGAGTCCTGGACAGGTTAAAGATTACAAGGCAATTTCTCTTAGGAGTGGGAAACAATTACCACCACAACCTTTCCTCGTGACGAAAGAAAAAGAGACAACTGTCAAGCCAAAAGATCCCAAGGATGTGGTTGTAAAAGAAGTGGAACCTGTTATAGTTGAAGAGGTAGTTTAAAATGTAGGTGAGGATAAGAGTGAAGATTTAGTTGAGGAACCTAGTAAGGCTACGAAGGAAAATACAAAGAAATGTATGGCCGTGAATTATAACCGCCCTCCCCCTCCCTTTCCATCACGTATCTAAAAGAAGAACAATGACAAAGAGTACAAGAAGTTCATGGATATGGTGAGAAAATTTCATATTAATTTTCCTTTTGTGGAAGCTATAAAAAATATGCCAAAGTATCTGAAATTCATGAAGGAGATGCTTTCCAACAAACACAAGTACGATGATGGAGATATGGTTAGTTTACCGGAGGAATGCAGTGCCATATGTCAAAGTAAGTTGCCTCTGAAGTTAGAAGATCCCAGGAGTTTCAGTATTCCTATATCTATTGGTAAAAAGTGGACCTAGAGAACTTTGTGTGACTTAGGTGCGAGTATCAATCTCATTCCTAGGTTAGTTTTTGAAAAGTTGAGGACTGGGCAAGCAAAAACAACTACCATGGTCGTACAAATGGCTGATAGATATTTATCCCATCCTGAAGGAAAGATTAAAGACGTCCTCGTCAAAGTAGGTAACTTTATATTTCTGTGTGATTTCATTATACTTGATTACAACGCAAATAGGAATCTCCCCCATCATCTTGGGAAGACCATTCCTAGCCACGGTCCGTACCTTGATTTATGTAGATAACAGTGAACCAATCATGCGAGTCCAAGATGAGGAGGAACAGTTCAATGTGTTCAAAGCAATGAAGCTCCCCGGTTCTCCGGGAGAGTGTTTCTTCCTAGAAACTATTGAACAGCTTAAAAAAAAGCCATCCAAGGTTGTGGCGACCTTAGGACTGGAGGAAATAGAGCTTAGAAAGAAACCACCAAATGGCACTCCTACAGATCATAAAGAAAGTCCACGCCTTAGTCGTGCAAAGAAGAGAACAAAGAAACGTGTTACAAAGGTTCCAGAAGAACCCAAGAAAGAAAGCGGGAAGGAGGAATTCAGAATAGGTGAAGAAGTCGCACTGGAGAATCCTGATCCTCCACAAAAAGCAGGTAAACCCAAGAGTTCTTATTTGGGACCATTCATGGTCACAAATATTATATCTAAGAAGTTCGTTGGTCTGAAATACAAGGGATGCAAATTTCGCGTGGTAAATATTTATAAACTCACTCACTGTTTGGGAGGTTATGTTAAAAAATGATCTCGGAGGTAACCCGTCAAGCTTAAAGACATTAAACTAAAGCCATTTCAATTGTATAATAGTTTACTGCTTTATGTCTTTTAATTCACAGTGATTAATAGAGTGATTTAATGTTTATTAGTATAAAATTTTAAGAAATGAGAAGGGTTGGAGTGTTTTTGATGTTGCAGGTGTTAAATTCCTTGAGTTTGGGGTTAAACAGGTGCGATACAGAGCAAAATACGCGTCTAAGTAGCCTTATGCAAATGGAGTTGACTCACTTAGATACACGTGTAAAGTGTGTTGGCGACAAAACAAATTCAGGACCAACTAGCCGATCAGAATGCCGGCATATGCCGACCAAATATATTTGCTACAGCGCTGAAGCCCTTAGAAAACGTGCCTTTATACATGACAAAATATTGTGAACACGGAAAAAGAAAACCTTATGGAACTTTTTCTTTAGCCTCTCACACATGAAACTCCGTTGTTGACGAACCCAAGTTCTGAAAATACCTGCAACCTACCACCGAAACACCAAATAACCATCGATTCATCCCCCTAATGTTATCCAAACACATGATCATATCACAAATCCCTCCAAAACACCAAGAAATTCACACTTTAATCCAAAACAAAATCTTCACCAAAGCTTAACGTTTAGCCATTAAAGCCTCTCCAATACTTTAGATATGGATTACTCAGGTCATAAAACACTATAATCTATATTCATACATATTGAAGAACACCAAAAGTCACAAATTTCATCCAAAACTTTTGGGAATTCTTGAAGCTTTGAGTTTGGGGTCATTCGAGATGACATGATGGTTGGAGAAGTTAAAAATAACATAAAAAGAAAAGAGTTTGGTGTTGAGGAAGGATTTTCGAGGATGATGTGGTAATTTAGAGGAGAAACAGAAGGAGATGATTGAAACTATGGGAACCATGACACAAGAGTTTGAGTGGATAAGGAGACTTTGAGCAAGATGAACGTAACAGTTTCTGATCCTTACAACTTGCTAAAGAAAAATTCACAACCTAGACATGATGCTATGTGCGATCGGCCTAATGTCGATTAAAATATGTTTCCCTTACTATTTTCACATTAGCAGTGTATATTAGTTTATTTGCTTTATTGACTCTTTTCGAGTTGTGGGGACACGGTCATTTTTGAGTTTGGGGTGTGGTACCCGTTGTCCTCATTCTGAATTTATGTGTTATGTTTTTATACTGCTTTTTGAAAAAATAAAACCAAAAAAAATTAGTTTAAGGAATGATTTAACTGTAGAGTATGGTGAATATCATATTTTTTAAAAATTAATGATAGAAAATAGTAGACCTCAGAAATAATGTAAAACGCACCTTGAATGCATGCAAACATTAGATGATAGATAGGAAAAATTAATGAACAATGCAAAAGAAGTAAGCCTGTACTTAGTGAGAATGAGTGGTGTGTATAGCGTGAGATCTAAATGAGTATAGAACCCACTTAATTTTGAACTAGAGGTGAAAATGGAGTGAAACTATGAAACTACGAAATTGATACAGACAGTTCTTTCATAGCCACTTGAGACCTTTTTAACTTTCTAACCCGTTATTAATTATATCCTTCGTAGCCCCATTTTTAAACCTATAAGCCTTTCTTTTGGAGCCGCATTAAATATTATCCTTAAGATGTTAGGACTATACCATATGAACTGCACTTGAATCGTGATGCTTAAGACTAGTTGTCCTTGAGCTTGAGTTTGGGGTGAGGAAATTTGTTATTACATCGGTTGGATAGATCGTTGATGTGCTTAAATGATTATGCACTTTATTGAAAATTCCTTTGCCGGTTTCTAAAAAGAAAAAGAAGAGGAAAAAGATGAGAAAATAAGTTAGCATGACAATTCACATTAAAAAGATGTCATGTTTAACTTACAAAAAAAATTGAATAAATGTTGAAATAAAAGAAGCAGCAAAGGAATATTTTTATAATCATATTGATAGGTTTGGGTTTATTTGGGGACGTGGTAGCTGGTAGGGTGTGATAAAATTATGATAAATAAAGATAAAAACTATCACCCTAACCAATCACATTGCTCACTGCAAGTATCACATATCGTATGCAAGTTTGAGTAATAAGTAAGATTCGTTTTCAGGGACTTAGTGTGTTATACGTATGAATTACAAGAAAGCGTAGTAAAGAATCATTCGGGGAATGAAAGACAATAAAATAAATATAAATAATTGGAGAGATAATGATTAAACTAAAGAATAATGCAAATAAATAAAAGATGTAAGAATGAGATGAGAAATATAGCTCAAGTTTGAGTTATGCATTTTATCCTTCTATTTCTTCTACTAGTTATAAGTGTGATTAAAACTTTTTAAGTAAGTAGCCAGGATTCTATATTCCTCCTAACCTCCTTCCGGGTGGACTTAGGTGGCGACCTAACAATTACCAGGGGACTTGGTGATGTCTACTGTTTTGTTTTAAATATTAGCCCTTAGGAGACATCATTTTAGGTGAATATTAGATTTTTTCTGTTAGAATTTTATGCTTATTTCGTTATATTTCATTTTCTCCCCTTGGAATTATGATATTTTTAGAGCCTTTGTACATTGATTTTTTTAGTGCAAAGTTCTCAGGTCTATGGATGCTATGGAGCACCAATACAAGGAGGAGAAGTGGGAATTAAAGTTTTAGATCAAGCGGAGGGGTCAAAAGCAAGAAAATATTATTTGAAGAGTTGACTAATAGAGAGAAAAATCTAGAAAACTATCACTAATTGTTGTTTTAGAGCTACTTCGGCATTGATTCAGGCCTGGAAATCTGCAAGAGAAAGTTGCTCCGTTGAGTTAGGAAGCTTTAAGGACTGGAATCTTGGATATGAGAAGCAAAAGTTACGGTTGTTTTACCAACATATGTACAACAGTTAGGGGATTTTGAAGATGGATTTGGGCTTTTTATTATTTAATTTAATATTCTTTAAGTAAAAAGCCTAATCCTAATTCCCTCTTATAAATAGAATTTTATACCTCCTTTTTACACACAATTCATTTTACGCTTAATTTTAAAAAGTCCAAGTCAGAGTAGAAGGCAGAAGAGCTGGAGAATTTTCATTCCTCCATCAATAACTCAATCCAACGCCTCAATTCGGTTTCATATTTTATTTCTGTAATTTAGGATAATGTCTTATTTCAATATTTTTTCAGTTTTTAATTCAAACATGAGCTAAATTTCGTAGTACCTGAGAATCGCAATAAATGGGTTGAATCCCTAGTTAATTAATTTCTGTTTTTGAATATGAGATTTTACGATTTAATTTGAGTTGATATTTTATATTGGGTATTATTTTATTCTTGTTTACCATTTTTATTCTGGCCAAATAGAAATAGGTTTTAGTAATTGGGCTATTCACTTTAGTGGCAAAGTGATCATCCGACGGGGGGTTCAGTTACAGACATAGATTATATCTGTGTGATGTCTGTTATTGACCAACAGGCTTAAGTAATCACATAGCCAAAGAGGTAAAAAAGCTTCACACCCGTAAGTAAACTTGCTACCTTAGAGGGGCTTGTCTTACTGTATGATAGCTCCTAGGTCCACCCGACAGGGGGTTAGGAGATATTAGAGTCCCGACTAACATTTAAATACCAACTCTACCCTTAAACGAAATAGTAATTATTTTAACTTAGGTGGATTCCCTTGAGAGACTAAAGCACATCTCTCTTTCTTGCGTCCAAGCTTATTTACTTGCATTATTTTATTTCAGTTAATCATTTTAGTACTTTATTTTATTGCATTTTTAGTCCTTAGACAAAACCAAACATAAATCTATTAATTTACTTTTCTGTTTTAAACAATTAATTCTACTATCCCGATTAATACAAGTGTCATAACTAGCCGTCCTTGAGAACGAAATCCGTATTATTTACACATTACTTGAAACGACTCGTACACTTGTGGGTAGTGTCCCTCTCTTAAGGGGTGGTGATTTTATCACACACCCGGAGACACCAAGTTTTTGGCGCCGCTGCCCAGGACGGTAGCGTGTGACCCCGGTGTTAATACTTTAGTAGTTTATTGTTATTTTAATTTTCAGTTTTACGCTTTTGTTTATTCTTCCTTTCTCAGGTTTACAGGTTTGGTGTATACTAGATAACCCCGAGATATTAATCAGACTTCAAACAAAAGAAAGAATGAAAAAAGAAGCAAGAGAAGAAGAAGAAAAATTCACCAGAGAAGCAGAAATGGCTAATGTTGATAATCGCGATCCTCCTCAGGTGGAAGTGGATGAAAACGGAAATCCTATAATCCGTAATCCACAAAGTTGTTAACAATCAAAATCAACGAAATCCTTCTCCACCTGGAGGACAAGCTCAACTTCAAATGTTTTATGATCCATAGTTCGTACAAGGTCCTGAACAAAATCCATATCGCGCCCCTGCTCTTGGTGTTGGTCCTCCAGACATTGAGTTCGCAAGATATAGACCCGATCCGGGTATATGTTATCTCAATTTCAGAATTTGGAAATTTCCATGGAGTAGCTGGAGAAGACCTTATTTGTGCAGCATAGAAGTTCATGCAAATATGCATATATAACGCAAGGTGTAACAAGAGAACAGATGTATTTCGCAAATTTTAGAATTTTCGTGATAGACGCAGCGAGTGTATGGCATGATTTACAAGAACCAGGATTGATCACTAATTGGGATGAGAAACAAACCGCGTGCTTTGATAGTTATTATCCGAGCAACATGACAATGAACGCACAAATCGAGTTGACATCATTCAAACAAAAACAAGATGAATCCGTAGGGGCATGTTGGACAAGATTCCAATTATATTTGAGGAGATTTCCAGATCATGGCCTTACAGAACCACAACAAATGTCAATATTTTATAAAAGCCTTGAAGGACGCTCAAAAAAAGATTAAGACTTACTTTGTGGTGGGGGATTCTTAAAGGTAACACCAGCTAATGCTAAGATTATTTTGAATAGAACAGTGAAAAATGAGTTGGGTTGGAATACAGTGAGAACACCTTTTTGAGGTACATGTTATAAATAAAGTAGTGTTGGAATTGATGAGAAATTCTCTTCATTAGAGAATAAATTGAATATCACACTTGAGAAACAGTTGAAATAGCCCACTTTAGCCGTTAAAGAAGGTTTTTCGGGTAGGAGAGCAGATGTTAATGTTACACAAGAAATATATGGGTGTTCTAACTGTGGTGTACAAGATCATGATTGGGAGCATTGTCAAAGTAATCCTGAATATGTGATGTTTGTTTCGAACCGAGGGAACTATAATTCAGGTTATCAACCAAATAGAATCTGGGTTTCCAATATTAAAATACAAGTGGGGCCACTAATCCGACTTACGCATATCAACTGCGTCCCCAATGTAATAATTATCAATCAAGACCACCGAACAACTACCAAGGGGGATAGAATTACGGACATCAATCTCAGAGACAACCTCCTCAAGACACCTATACTGATGCTACGAATCAAAAAGATCTATCTTCTCAACCTCAAGAAGGTGTGTTAGATGTTCAATAAACCTTATTGACACTAATCAACCTTCAATTGAAAACGCAGCAAGAGCAATAATCTTCTGCTGCAGCGTTCAAAACGTTAGAAATCAGATAGCTCAGATAGCAAAATAATTGATACGGCATCCACAAGGGCAACTCCCAAGTGACACTGAAGATCCAAAACAGATAGAAGAATGTAATTCTATAGCACTCAGAAGTGGTAAGAAACTACCACCACCTCCTTTTCTCGTTATGAAAGAAAAAGAAACAACTGTGAAAGAAAAAATGCTAAAATGTGTGGTAGAGCGAGAAGGTGAACCAGAAATAGAAGAGGTGGAAGTAGAGAAAGTTTTTGAAAACCCAAAGAAGAAAGATGTTGTAGAGAACCGTCCTCCTCCACCTTTCTCCTCAAGAGTTAAGAAGAAAGGAGATATGGAGATTATCAGAGGTTTATGTATGTGGTGAGAAATCTTAGCATTAATATACCATTCTTAGATGACATCAAAGATGTACCGAAGTACGTAAAATTCCTGAAGAGAGTTGTCACCAACAAAAGACCATATCTCGAGAATGAAATGATAGGTTTGCCAGAAGAGTGTAGTGCAATATGCCAAATTAAGTTTCCATCTAAACTACTTGATCCTGGGAGTTTCACGATTCCTATTTCTATTGGCAATGAGTGGCAAGGGAAAGCTTTATGTGATTTGGGGGGAGTATTAACCTCATTCCCATATCAATTTTTGAGAAGTTGAAGATAGGAAATGCAAGAACGACTACTATGGTCTTTGAAATGGCTTATAGATCCCTCACACATCCAGAGGGGCGAATAGAAGACGTCCTTGTCAAGACAAGTACTTTAATTTTTCCCTTTGATTTTGTTATACTTGAATACGAAGCAGATAGGAATGTCCCATTATTTTGGAATGACCATTCCGAGCCACGTGGCGTACTCTTATTGATGTAGAAAACAAAGAATTTATAATGCATATTCAAGACGAGGAAGCAACTTTCAATGTGTTTAGGGCAGTGAAGTTTCCAGGTTCCCAAGAGGAATATTTCTGGGTGGGTGCAATTGACCAAGCAACGCAAGAGGTATTTAATGATATTAATTTCGATGATGTCTTGCAGGCAGCCCTAACGCTTGACTTACCTGAGCTGATGGAAGAGCTTTCCAAAATAGTGGCTGATGTCTCCTCATTTGTGATAATAAAATATACTCATGAGACATCATTCTAGGCTTATTTATTAGTTTATAGGTTGATTTTAGCTTAATTTAGTGCACTTTCCTATTTTGGGTCTTGATTTGTAGAATTATTATTTTTAGAGCATATTGGGCTTAATTGTTTATTTAGTGTGAAGCTTTAAAGATAATTATGGAGATTAATTGGAGTTCAAGTCAAAGACAACAACTTATGGAAAGAGATTTGCATGGAAATTAGAGATAAGGAAACAAAGGCTAAAAAGATGCAAAAGGAAAAGCTGCCTAATTCTGGGATTCTGCATACACGTCCAAAGATATGCGTTTTTACCTAAGAAATAGGCCGAATCTGGTGATTTCCTTCTCAAGGGTCAAGATAATTCTGTTGCGATTCTTTTGGTATCTTATGGAGCTCAATCCGACCAATAACGAAGAAGATACACTCAAAACGGCGCAGCAGTGTTTATCTTTATTTCCTTACGAATTTGAGTTGGGCTAGAAGTCCATTACTTAACTTATCTCTAAAGAAACGAATTAGGTCAACCTATACACTATAAATATAGCCTCTTAACACTCTTAAATCATCCTTGGTGAAACCTTAAACCAAGAGGAAGCTTACAACACAAGAGAGAAGTCTGGAAGGAGCTGTCATCAACAATGTCTTCTTCTACCTTTAGATTTGTAATTTCTTTCTTTTCTTTCATGAACTAAATTTCTTTAGCTTGAGTTTTAGCATATATGTATGAACCCTAGTTTTGATTGACATCTATCTAATTTGGGAATTTAATGTTTTAAATAGAATTATAGTTTTTATTCTCTGTTTATGTGTTTGGAATTATATTCTGTGTTCTCGTGGACTGCAGCCATTAGAATTACCATCTAGTAATTAGGTCACCATTGACAACGGTGTTTAATTGCATGTTTAGCACATAACGTCTAGTTTTAGGTCTGATCTGACAACCCAACCTAGCTAGATAATCACTATGGTTTAGTTCTTGTGACTATTTACCAATTACAGGAAAAGTTTGCTTAGGAAGCCGTATTGACACAGGTAAATCCTATTTTAAACTACCGATAGCATATTGGGACCGATTAGGGAAATACTACATAATTCACCCTTACATGTTTAGAACGGCAAAACTAGTGGGGATATGCTAATAACTTAAGCTATATGCTTATATCACTTCTCTTTCATATTTATTTTCTGTCTTTTAATTCTTAGTTTTAGTTTAATTAATTAATTATCAATCCATCTCTATTTGTCTTTACTTTTATTTGCGTTTAGTTGTTCTATCTTTAATTTATTTGCACTTGGTATTTGCATAAGATTCTTCTAACCTTCGTAGTCTCTGCGGAACGAATCTCAATCTAAGACTTGCATACGATCTGTATACTTGCAGAACCGTGTAGTTCTAGGGTGTTATTGCACTTTATTTATACCTTATTTTATCACACCCTAGGCCCCACCAAGTTTTTGGCGCCGCTGCCGGGGACTACATCGTTAGTCCTTGTGCATATATCTTGTACTTTTATTTTTAGTTAGTTCTATTTTACGCTTTTGTTTTTAGTTTTTGTTTTTCAGATTTAGTTACAGATGGAGAACCCAAGGAGACTTGAGCTACCCATCGAGTTCAGAGTGGAGCCACGAGGAATTCGCGCTCCAGAAGTCCAAGCCGCGAAATTTAAACCTGATCCAGGGATGCTAACTCAATTTGCATCTCATGGATTATTCAGCGGAGTTGCACATCAAGATCCGATCCGATATATTCAGAAATTCATGCAGATCTGTAATGCTTATATCGTAAGAGGAGTTACTAGGGAGCAAGTATATTACCTGATGTTCCAGTTCTTCTTGACCGGATGTGCAAGCGATTGGTATGATACCCAATACCCTCATGTTATTCCAGATTGGGACAAGCTCCAAGCAAGATTCCTAGACCGCTTCTATCTGGTTAGTAGACGTTTAAAAGATATGTTGGAGCTTGAACAATTTATCCAGAAAGAGGAAGAGAGTTTGGGTGAAGCATGGTTACGATTTACAGAGAAGAAGGCGAGATGTCCCTATCATAGATCCTCGCCGGAATATTATTTAACCTTGTTTTATGGAGGCCATAATGACAAATCAAGAGAAAAAGCAGATTCGTTAGGAAAAGCAGGTTTTGTGTTACTAGATCCTGAAGAAGCTGAGTTGGGGATGGAGAGAATTCTTGAGAACGAGAGAAGTTGGCCAAAGAAATCAGCAAAGGAGAACACTTCAGAATCTCTGAAGCTTAAAGAATTGGCTAAACAACTCGAAGAGCTAAAAGAACAAGCCCGAATAATTGCTCAGGTGAATACGGTACGCACAATTCCTTCGTCTCCTGGTTGTGGATCAAGAAATCATGTGTGGGAAGGGTGTATGAATAATCCAGCAGTAGCTTCCGTTCAATATCCTCAAGATAACTATCACTCTAATGATTATGCTTGTCCTCAAGAAAGCTACACTAATTATCAACAACCTCCACAACAAAAGAGTTGGGTCAGAAAGCAAGAAACTTATCATCAACCCCAACTTCAATCTTGTAATCCACCACAACCTATTCAGAAAAAGGCACCCATTGTCAAAGCTTGTCAAGAACCAAAGTAAGATCCACCTAAACAATCGATGCAATTGGCAAAACAAGAACAACTCCAGAGCTTAAGTTCGAGTATGGCTAGATTAATGCAAACAGTCGAGAAGAAAATGAGTCATAGTCAACAAAAAGTTCGAACCCAGGAGAAGATTATAAAGCAACTAGAGCATACAATATCACAGATGGCGAGTACATTACAAACTAGACCAAAAGGGCAACTCCCAAGTGATATTATTGCTCCTAGAGATGATTCTTGCCATGCAGTTGAATTGCGAAGTGGAAAACAACTACCTCCACCAAGACCAGAACCAGAACAAGAACCAATCCTTATTCCAGAACAAAAGAGGGAAGAAATAATCAAAGATACAGTCGAGGAGGTAGTTAAACCAAAGAGTGTCCAAGCCGAGACACCTGAAAAGACAAGAAAACCAGTGGAACCCAATACACGCCCTCCACCACCATACCCTTCACGTGTCAGAAAGAAAGATAATGACCTGGAATTCAAGAAGTTCAGTGACATGCTGAAGAAATTGGAGGTTAATATACCACTTGTTGAAGCTCTCAAAAGGATGCCAACCTACATGAAATTCATGAAAGACATTATCTCCAACAAGCGGAGTATAGAGACTGGGGAACCAATAGGATTACCTAGGGAGTGCAGTGCTATATGTCAAAGTGAGTTGCCACCAAAGCTAGAAGATCCCGGAAGTTTTACAATTCCTATCGGCATTGGAGATAGTTGGACCGGGAAAGCATTATGTGATTTAGGCGCGAGCATCAATATCATGCCTAGATCCCTGTTCGAGAAGCTTAATATTGGAGAAGTAGTACCCACCTCTGTGGTATTACAAATGGCGGATCGCTCCTCTCACGACCAATAGGTAAAATTGAAGATGTTTTAGTTAAAGCTGGCTCTTTTATTTTTCCTTGTGATTTCATTATCCTTGACTAAGACGCGGATAAAAATGTCCCCATCATTTTGGGTAGACCATTCTTAGCCACGGGGCGTACACTAATTGATGTTGAGAATGGTGAGTTGATCATGAGAGTACAAGGCGAACAGATACGATTCAATGTGTTTCAGGTTATGAAATTACCAAAGTCAAAATATGAATGTTTCAAAATAGATGTCATCGGAAAAATTGCTCAAGAAGTCTTCAATGAAGCAAGCTTAGATGATGATCTTGACGAAGCCTTAGCACTTGAATCACCAGAGGAACTCGAGATTCCCCCTGAAGATGTTGCTGCATTATCAAATGTGCGAGAACTACTTCGAGAACCAGGTGACATTGAACCAATGAAACAACCATCTATAATATGTCCACCCGTTCTCGAAGAAAAACCACTTCCTGATCACCTACGCTATGCATATCTAGGTACGAACAAAACTTTGCCTGTTATTATTTCTGCTAACCTTTCAGGTCCTCAAGAGGAGAAGCTACTTCAAGTACTTCGCGCAAACAAAGAAGCAATCGGATGGACTATTGCCGACATCAAGGGAATTAGTCCTTCCGTTTGCAAGCACAAAATCATTCTTGAGAACGAAGGTGGGCGATCTATAGAGGGACAGAGAAGACTCATGTCAGCTATGAAAGAAGTAGTGAGGAAGGAAGTTATCAAGTTGTTAGACGCAGGAATTATCTATCCGATTGCTAGCAGTGATTGGGTTAGTCCAGTACAATGTGTTCCAAAGAAAGGAGGTTTCACTACCATCCTTAATGATCAAGGCGAAGCCATACAATCAAGACCAGTTGTGGGGTGGCGAGTGTGCATGGATTACCGAAGACTGAACAAAGCAACAAAGAAAGATCACTTCCCGCTACCATTCATTGACCAGATGCTAGACAAACTTGCAGGGAGAGAATATTACTGTTTCCTTGACGGATATTCGGGTTATAATCAGATTTGTGAGGATCCCCTCGATCAACACAAAACTACTTTTACATGTCCGTTTGGTACTTTTGCTTATAGAAGAATGCCGTTTGGATTATGCAATGCACCTGCCACGTTCCAGAGGTGCATGATGGCTATATTTTGGGACATGATTGATAAATACTTGGAGGTTTTTATGGATGATTTTTCGGTGTTTGGAGATAGTTTTGACGATTGTTTGAATAATCTTGAGAAAGTCCTTGTGAGATGTAGAGAAAAAGATCTTGTGCTTAATTGGGAAAAATGCCACTTCATGGTTCAAGAGGGAATTGTGTTGGGACATAGAGTTTCGAAGGCAGGGATGGAGGTTGATCGTACGAAAATTGAAGTTATCAAAACACTACCACCTCCAGTTTCTGTTAAAGGAGTGAGAAGTTTCTTGGGTCACGCAGGATTTTATCGAAGATTTATTAAAGATTTCTCCAAGATCGCCAAACCGCTTTACTCTTTACTTGAAAAGGATACTCCTTTTAATTTTACTGAAGAATGTCTTCAAGCATTTTTTACGATTAAGGAAAAACTAATCTCTACACCTATTGTTATACCTCCTGATTGGAAAGCTCCGTTTGAACTTATGTGTGATGCCAGTGATCACGCTATGGGTGTTGTGTTGGGACAAAGGAAAGACAAGATCTTCCACACGATTTATTATGCAAGTAAGACTTTCAACGCTGCCCAGATGAATTATACAGTAACGGAGAAAGAGATGTTGGTCGTGGTTTATGCCTTCGATAAATTTCGTCCCTATCTGGTTGGGAAGAAAACTATTGTATACATGGACCATTCAGCTATTAGGTACCTCATGGAGAAAAAGGACGCTAAGCCGCGTCTCATTAGATGGGTACTGTTGCTTCAAGAATTCGACATAGACATCGAGACCGAAAAGGATGCGATAATCAAGTTGCTGATCATTTATCAAGGCTCGAAGGATCTGATGCGAACAAAGAACCGTTGTTGGTTAAAGAGGTAATCCCTGATGAACAACTTTTTGCTATTAAACGTGCTTTTGTGCCATGGTATGCAGATCTAGTCAACCTCATTGTGAGTGGTGTCTTTCCCAAAGATTTCCACCCACAACAAAGACAAAGATTGAATCACCAGGCCAAACAGTATTATTGGGATGAACCGTACCTCTGGAAGATATGTAGTGACCAAGTAGTTAGAAGATGTGTGCATGAAGGTGAAATGGAGAAAATCATTGAAAGTTGTCATAGTTCACCTTATGGAGGTCACTTTAAGGGCGATAGAACCGCAGCTAAAATTCTTCAATCCGGGTTCTATTGGCCTACCATACACAAAGATTGTCATCGTTTTGTCCAGTCATGTCACTGATGCCAGCACACTGGTAATATATCAAAAAGAGACGCGATGCCGCTTAATAACATTCTTGAAGTTGAACTCTTTGATGTATGGGGAATAGATTTCATGGGACCTTTTGTCACTTCCTATGGAAATCTTTATATTTTGCTTGCGGTAGATTATGTGTCAAAGTGGGTAGAAGCAGTGGCAACACCAAAGAACAATGCTCAAACTGTGATTAAGTTCTTAAAAACAAACATCTTTTCGAGACATGGTACGCCACGTGTGCTAATCAGTGACAAAGGTACCTATTTTCTTAATGCTCCCCTGAGACATTTCCTTCGGAAGTTTGGAGTGAAACACCGTACTTCAACCGGTTATCACCCACAAACTAACGGTCAAGCTGAAGTTTCCAACCGGGAAATCAAATCTATTCTTGAGAAGACCGTGAGTAAATCGAGGAAAGATTGGTCATTAAAGCTAGATGATGCTCTCTGGGCTTACAGAACAGCATTTAAAACACCAGTTGGGGCATCTCCATATCGCATGGTCTACGGCAAAGCGTGTCATCTACCGATTGAACTTGAAGCTCGAGCCTACTGGGCTATTAAAACTCTGAATCTAGACCCAGACTTGGCCGGGAAGCAAAGGATGATGCAGTTAAACGAGTTGGAGGAGTTTCGTTATCTTGCCTATGAAAATTCACGCCTCTATAAAGAGAAAACAAAGCGATGGCATGATAAACGGCTCCGTCCAAAGCATTTCAAGATAGGACAAAAAGTTTTATTATACAACTCTCGATTTTCGAACTACCCAGGAAAGCTTAAATCCCGTTGGGGAGGACCTTACATTGTTACTAAAGTCACACCGCATGGAGCGATTGAGATTGAAAATCCAACCAAGCAACGGACATTCATGGTGAATGGCCAGCGTTTGAAGAGATACTATGACAGTGAGGACTTTGGGCGAGGGGAGACAATCCTTCTCGTTGAATGCGCTTAGCCTGAGGTACACGTCTAACTCAAAGACGTTAAGCAAAAGTGCTCTTGGGAGACACCCCTTGTTTTAATTGCTTTTTAGATTAGTTGTTTTTGTTTTGTAGTGTATAATTTTAAGTTAGTGTATATTTTTAATTGTGTTTACAAGCTAATAGGAGAGAAAGGTAGTGTGTTATTGTGCAGGAAACGAGTTTGGGGTCAAAAGGAAAAATCTGGACGAATTCAAGGCCTGGCGCGGACTACCCCGCGGACTACCCCATGGTCCGCAGGGATGCACCGTGCCTAGAAAACCCGTACCACAGGTCGGGTACCACGTGTTTCATCCAGAAAGCAAGAAAAATTGGACCTGAAGGCGCGGTACACCGGACCCTAGTCTGCACGCCTCAAACGCGTGCCACGGGGTCGGGTACCACGGGTTTTTTTACGGAGCAGGCGCGGACTACCCCCTACACCGCACCCCTGGTCCGCAGGCACAAAACACGTGCCACGGGGTGCTACCACGGGTGCAATCCAGAAACCAAAAATTTGAAGAGCTGTAAGGTCTGGTACACCGCACGTCTGATCCGGTACACCGTAGAGAGGCGGTTTGTGAAGGAATTCTTTTCCTAATCAAACTCTTACCTTATGAGATTAGCCCTAGCCTTCCATACACGAATTTTTCAGACCCAAACCCTATATATACATCTTAAAGCTTGTGCAAACCTTCACAATTAACACAACAACTCATCAAATCCTCTCCTACATCTTCCATAAACACAATTTCTTCATCAAATCCATCACACTACACCATCAAAACACCATCAAATTCAACAAGCTTTAAAGAATTCTTCCAAGATCAATCAAATAACCTTTCTCTTTCATCAATTCCAAGCAACAACATCAAGCTACACCGATTTTCCTTAAACTTTTAATCCATCCTTGGTATAACTTGAGTTGTGGGTAAATCAAGCATGACTAACAGATCTGAAGCTATGGAATACAAGAGAAAGAGTTCAATCCTTGGGAAGAATAAGAAATTGCCTGGGGCCACCATTGAAAAACCCATCAATCTTGATGAGGTTTCTGAAGAATCAAGAAAGAAGGCACCTGAACAACCACTACCAAAGTAGAGATTAACTGCTAGAATGTACATACCATCAAGAAGGCCTTTGAATAAAATAAAAAACCAAGACCAAGGTTCTTCTACCTCTTCCTCTGAAATTGTTTATGATCTTCCTCCTTGGGCTCTCAAGTTACAGAACGAAGTTGAAAGATTACGTGAAGATAACAAAGACCTTTGGATAGAAATCATGCAGTTGGAGTCACAAGTAGAAGACTTGACCTTGTATAAGGATGTTGATGATTATACCGATCCCTCAGCTTCGGATGAGGAGGATGATATGATGGATCTCTATGGCCAACCAGGTAGGTCATTCTAATTTTTCTCAATAGCTTGTATGTATTAGGTAGTTTAGTTAGTTTTATTTTAAATTTTATTCCATGCCTGAGTCTTTTTCGAGTCGTGGGGACACGGCTCACTTTTGAGTTGGGGGTGGGGATTCGTTGTCCTCATCTTCTTTTCGTTTTGCATAAAATTTAAAATTTTTAGGTTGAATTAAGGCATAGAATATCTTGAATGTACCTATTTGAGCATGATTTTATTAGGTCAATGATAGTAAGTAGTATGTTTTTGAAAGATGCAACAAATTTGTTTACATGCATGTATGAAAACAGGAAATAAAGGATAGAAAAGTTAAAGAGCAATGCTAAGAAATCACGTTGAAACTTAGGAATAGTTATTTGGTGTGTAGAACGTGAGGTTTAAAATTAGTTGAAAACCCACTTATCTATGAACTAGTAGTAAAAACGTAACGAAATCCGGTAGTTAGAAAAATGACTAAGGCAGTTCTTTCATGATAAAACACTTGAAGCCTTTAGACTTTCTCACCCTTTTGTTTGATATTATTGTTATTTATCCGTCTTAGCCCCTCTGAGCCTTTCTAAAGCCTTTTATTTGAAACACATTATAATCCATACCCTAGTTGTAGGACTTATCTATATGACCCGCACTCGAATCGCAAAACCTGAGACAAACTCGTTTTAGAGCTTGAGTTTGGGGTGGTGGGTTTCATAATTAGGGAACTTTGGGAATTGGGAATTATCTTTGTGATTTTATTGATGATGAATTATTATTATTGTAACCCTTTGTCGCCGTAATAGTGAATGAAAAAGAAGCTACGAGCAAAATTTGCCAACAAGGGCATAAAAAGAATATATATATATATGAAAAAAAAAGTGTGATATCTCAACATCAAAAGAGAATCATAGCTATACAAAAAAGAAAAAAATTTGATGTGAATATATATTCGGACCGGCAAAGTGGATTTTATATCATCAAAGGTTTTAATTGGGATTATTAGGGATGCACATTAAAAAGCATCAATAAATTGGGTTGAGTGAGAACATCTTCGAGTGAAAACTCAAGCTCTAGGGCGATTCGTTGATGGCTAGTGAGGAGAGAGCCAAAAGCTCACTTTTCATTATCCAAATATACCACACCCGTCCTTAAGCCAAGTTATAACCAAGACCTTAGGATTTCTAACTGCTAGATGGAGAAACAATTGAGCTATTAGGTAGTAGGTAAGTGGACCATTGGATGCTGTATTTGGGACCTATGAACAACCTATAGCCATTAACCTGAACTAAGTTATCATCCTCTCCTTCAGGCATTGCGAAATTAATCTTAACTTGAATTTATGGATTGTTGATTACATGAGTATTAAGCATATTTGTGCATTATTTCTTGAGCATTACTACATGAGATTTTTTGGATTATATGCTCTAGGATCATTCATTATATTCTGTTCCTGTTCTCCTCCGACTTCTTCTTGTTTATTTTGACTACCCTACTATTCTTTACTTTGATTGTATCGGGACGATACAGCTTTGAGTTGGGGGTCTTGATGTCTCCTCATTTGTGATAATAAAATATACTCATGAGACATCATTTTAGGCTTATTTATTAGTTTATAGGTTGATTTTAACTTAATTTAGTGCACTTTCCTATTTTGGGTCTTGATTTGTAGAATTATTATTTTTAGAGCATATTGGGTTTAATTGTTTATTTAGTGTGAAGCTTTAAAGATAATTATGGAGATTAATTGGAGTTCAAGTCAAAGACAACAACTTATGGAAAGAGATTTGCATGGAAATTAGAGATAAGGAAACAAAGGCTAAAAAGATGGAAAAGGAAAAGCTGCCTAATTCTGGGATTCTGCATACACGTCCAAAGATATGCGTTTTTACCTAAGAAATAGGCCGAATCTGGTGATTTCCTTCTATAGGGTCAAGATAATTCTGTTGCGATTCTTTTGGTATCTTATGGAGCTCAATCCGACCAATAACGAAGAAGATACACTCAAAACGGCGCAGCAGTGTTTATCTTTATTTCCTTACGAATTTGAGTTGGGCTAGAAGTCCATTACTTAACTTATCTCTAAAGAAACGAATTAGGTCAACCTATACACTATAAATACAGCCTCTTAACACTCTTAAATCATCCTTGGTGAAACCTTAAACCAAGAGGAAGCTTACAACACAAGAGAGAAGTCTGGAAGGAGCTGTCATCAACAATGTCTTCTTCTACCTTTAGATTTGTAATTTCTTTCTTTTCTTTCATGAACTAAATTTCTTTAGCTTGAGTTTTAGCATATATGTATGAACCCTAGTTTTGATTGACATCTATCTAATTTGGGAATTTAATGTTTTAAATAGAATTATAGTTTTTATTCTCTGTTTATGTGTTTGGAATTATATTCTGTGTTCTCGTGGACTGCAGCCATTAGAATTACCATCTAGTAATTAGGTCACCATTGACAACGGTGTTTAATTGCATGTTTAGCACATAACGTCTAGTTTTAGGTCTGATCTGACAACCCAACCTAGCTAGATAATCACTATGGTTTAGTTCTTGTGACTATTTACCAATTACAGGAAAAGTTTGCTTAGGAAGCCTTATTGACACAGGTAAATCCTATTTTAAACTACCGATAGCATATTGGGACCGATTAGGGAAATACTACATAATTCACCCTTACATGTTTAGAACGGCAAAACTAGTGGGGATTACATGCTAATAACTTAAGCTATATTCTCATATCACTTCTCTTTCATATTTATTTTCTGTCTTTTAATTCTTAGTTTTAGTTTAATTAATTAATTATCAATCCATCTCTATTTGTCTTTACTTTTATTTGCGTTTAGTTGTTCTATCTTTAATTTATTTGCACTTGGTATTTGCATAAGATTCTTCTAACCTTCGTAGTCTCTGCGGAACGAATCTCAATCTAAGACTTGCATACGATCTGTATACTTGCAGAACCGTGTAGTTCTAGGGTGTTATTGCACTTTATTTATACCTTATTTTATCACACGCTAAGCCCCACCAGTGGCAGCTCTGAATTCTGAAATCCAAAGCATAGGCGTCTAGCCTATGAATCGGTGAGAGAAACGGGGTAGATAGTACCTAAAAAGAAACCATCCATTGTATCTCCCCCACAACTAGAAGAGAAGCCACTTTCGTCACACTTGAGGTATGCATAATTGGGTACTAACAACATTTTACATGTTATTGTTTGAGATACTTAAACAAGTCCTCAAGAAGACAAACTGTTGCATGTACTACGAGCTAATAAAGAGGAAATTGGGTGGACTATTGTTGACATCAAAGGTATTAGTCCTTCTGTTTGCCAACATACAATTATTTTGGAAGATACTAGTGCACGCTCAGTTGAAGGGCAAAGGAGATTGATGCTAGCTATGAAGGAGGTGGTAAAGAAAGAAGTTATCAAATTACAAGATGCGGGAATTATTTATCCCATAGCTAGTAGCGAATGGGTGAGTCCGGTTCAATGGTTGCCATAGAAGGCTAGTATCACTACTATTCTGAATGAACAGAATGAAGTCATACCCTCGAGAACCGTTGTTGGGTGGAGAGTGTGTATGGACTACCGTAAGTTGAACAAGGCCACCAAAAAAGACCATTCCCCTCTTTCGTTCGTAGATCAGATGTTAGATAAATTGGCTGGGAGAGAGTATTATTGTTTTTTGGATGGGTATTCCGGATATAATCAGATATATGTAGACCCTGTAGATCAACATAAAACAACTTTTACATGTAATTTTGTTACCTTTGTTTTCCAAAGAATGCCATTTGGATTATGTAACGCACCTGCTACTTTCTGGAGATGCATGATGTCAATCATCATCATCATCATTGACATCATGATAGGCCAGTTGGGTTAGCTCAACTGGCTAGGAATCTGTCTCTCAACCAAGAGGTACAGGCCTAGAACCCACGTGTCAAAAAAAAGAGATGCATGATGGAAATCTTCTGGAACATGATCGATAATTTCCTTGAGGTATTTATGGATGAATTTTCTGTGTTTGGTGATAACTTTGATGAGTGTTTACTGAATTTAGAAAAGATGTTAATTAGATGTAAGGAAACTGATTTAGTTTTAAATTGGGAGAAATGTCATTTCATGGTTCGTGAATGAATAATGTTGGGACACAAGGTTTCGAGTTCAGGTTTAGAGGTTGATCGTGCAAAGATTGAGGTAATTAAGATTCTTCCCCCTCCTGTTTCTGTAAAAGGAGTAAGAAGCTTCTTGGGGTCATGCTGGTTTCTATCGATGTTTCATTAAAGATTTTATGAAATTGCTAAGCTGTTGTGTAACTTACTTGAAAAGGACACCAAATTCCTTTTTGATGAAGCTTGCGTAGCGACATTCAAAGAGATCACAAGAAACTTATATCTACACCTATTGTATTACCTGTTGATTGGAATATTTCGTTTGAAGTTATCTGTGATGCTAGTGATCTTGCTACGGGTGTTGTTTTGGGTCAGAGAAAGGAAAAGGTATTTCATTCTATCTACTATGCTAGTAAAATCTTCATGAGTGCTCAGATTAATTATACCGTAACTAAGAAGGATTATTAGTTGTTGTGTATGCATTTGACAAGTTTCCCTCCTATTTTCTTGGGGCGAAAATTGTTGTGTACATTGATCACTCTGCGATCAAATACCTCATGGGAAAGAAAGATGCAAAGCCATGTTTGATTAGATGGGTAATGTTGTTACAAGATTTTGATTTAGAGATACGAGACAGAAAGGGTTGTGATAATCAGATTGCAGATCATCTGTCGCGACTTGAAGGTTCTGAGTTTAATAGTGGACCAGATTTGGTCAAAGAAGAGTTTCCTGATGAGAGTCTATTTGCAATATACGCAACGAGTACTCCTTGGTATACAGATACAACAAATTTTATTGTGAGTGGTTCTTTTCTAGAAGGAGCCAACTCACAAGAAAGAAAGAGATTGATTCATCGTGCAAAGTAGTTCTTTTGGGAGGATCCTTTCCTCTACAAAACATGCAGTGATCAGATGGTGAGAAGATGCATACCTGAAGGTGAAGTCCATGCGGTGGTTGCTAGTTGTCAAGATTCACCCTATGGAGTACATTTCAAAGGTGACCGTACAGCTGCAAAGGTACTTGATGTCTCCTTACTTGTTCTTATTTTCGACCCTTAGGAGACATCATTTTTGGTGTTTATTTAATCAATTTGATAGACTTTTGGACTAAATATGCAATAATATGATTTTCCTCTTTTATTTCTAGCAATTTTAGTTTATTAAGCTTTTGCGCGTAATATTGGTATTTTTAGTGTAAAGTTTACAGGTTTTAGATGTTAGCTAGAAGAGGAATCCAAGGAGAAAGTCAAAGATCAAAAGATAGAGTCAAAACTTGAAAAGAAATCCCGAAGATATTATTTTTAGAGCTGAAAATCCATTTTCCGGGCCATAGATTGCTGATTTCGAGGTGCTTAAGCGATGATTTAGCCGCTGACCTTTGAAGAGAAAACATTCCTTATCTAGTTACGGAACTTTAGCAACTGGAATGAGGTCAATCGGAGTCATAACGCATCGGGAAAAGCCGTTTTAGTAAAGACATATCAGCAGTTACGGGATTTTGGGCTAAGTTAGTGGACTTGGGCCTTTTATATTTCATTTAATTAAAAGCCTAAGGCCAAGTCCGAATTTCCACCTATAAAATCAGCCCTTGACTTCTATTTTACACACAATTCACATTCTGCAAGATTAAAAACACCAGAGAGAAGCAACTGAAGGAAGGAGAAGAAGCTACAAGAGCTGGAGAGAGTCTATATCTCCGTTCGTAGTCATTCCGATTCCGGAAATTAGGTTTTTCTTATCTTTTAATTTTGTAAACAATATGAATTCCTTTACATTTAATTTCGTATTTCATTTTAATATGAGCTAAGCTTTTCATAGTGCTTGAGAACAAACAATGGGTGAATCCCAATCTTATTAATTAACGAATGTTGAATTTGGGTTTTTATTGAATTAAACTAAATTAGGGCTTTTACTCTTTTCGATAAATCGTGAATGTTTACTGTTTTTAGCGTCATGAACTAGGAACAGGTGTTAGTATCTAGGCTATTCCAATTAGTGGCGATTGGATCATCCTGACGGAGGGTTTAGGTACAGAACCATTTATTCAATCTAGGATAGAAGTTAATGATTCTGACGAACTTAGCTAATCCTAGGGCCAATGAGGTAATAAAACTTAATCATCCAACGGTGGATTATATTTACCCTGACGGGACTAGTGACACTTTAGGATCGCCTTATAGTCCACCCTGACGGGGGTATAAGGATTTTAGAATCCCGACCATTGTAATTGACTAATTTAGCCCTTAAACAACATAAGTTTAGAAATATGATTGGGAGGATCCTTGCGTTCTCAAGTGCTCCATCTCATATTGCGTTTTACACCATTTTACTTACGTCTTAGCTTTTATTTGCATTTAATTATTTGTCTTTTATTCATTAGCTTTAATCACAAAAACCAAACAAACATATTATTATCTTTTATTCTCATAAGTGCATCAATCACTATTTGTTAGACATTGTGATCAACCATCCCGTCCTTGGAACGAATCTGTATTATCAGTTATACTACTTGGGACAACCGTACACTTGCGGTTGTGGTTCGATTTACATTTGCATTTAATTTAGAACACACAAAGGACCACCAAGTTTTTGGCGCCGCTGCCGGGGACGGTAGCGTGTGACCACGGTGTTTATCCTTTAGTGATAGTGCATTTATTTTATTTTATCAGTTTTACGCTTTTTGTTTGTTAGCTTTTTCAGGTTTTTAGGTTTGGTGTATGCGAAGAAGGCTATTCAAGGATCTAGAGCCAACACCTCTGATCCTTAGTAATCCAGAATCGTTGATCAGACTTGCTAACAGAAGAAGAAGAGAACGAGAAACTTTAGAAGTAGAAGAGTTAAGTAACAGAATGGAAGAGATAAATCTTCACGATCCACAAAATAATCAACCAGGTCAACTAGGCGCAGGTGGCCAACCTTTGGCTCCAGGCGTTATTCCTCCAATTCCACCAGTGATTCCTAATCCTCAAGTTCAAATAGTGATGAATCAAGATCTGTGGTTTACTAATGGTCCTCCAGAAGTTCCATTCTGTGCTCCTGCTATAGGAGTAGGTGCTCAAGATATAGATGTTCCGAGGTTCCGTCCAGATTCGGGTATGTTAGCTCAATTCCAAAATTTTGGAAATTTTCGTGGAAGACCATCAGAAGATCCTCTTAGAGCAGTACAGAAGTTTAAGCAGATATGTGATTCTTATATCACACAAGGAGTTTCAAGAGAACAGATGTATTTTGCTGCGTTTAAATTTTTTGTTATTGATGGAGCAAGTGAATGGCACGATACGCAAGATCCTACGAAGATAACCAACTGGGACCAATTAGAGATTGCTTTCTTTGACAGGTATTACCCAAGTAACATGAGATTAGATGCTGAATTAGAATTGACGCATTTCCGTCAAGAATATGATGAAACTGTGCGTAAGAGTTGGACAAGATTTCAGATGTGTTTGCGTAGAGTTCCCAATCATGGCTTTTCAGAACAACAACAATTAAAGATCTTTTATAGAGGCCTTGATGGAACTTCGAGAGAGAAATTGGATACGCTATGTGGTGCAGGTTTTCTTCAAGTTCAACCCGCTCATGCTAAAATCATTTTGGAAAGAACAGTCAAGAACGAAGTTGGGTGGAATTCAGTAAGAACACCAGTTAAAGGAGTGAATAATGTTGATATGGAAGAAAAGTTTGCTACGCTTGAGAATAAGATTCAGAATACTATAGAGCAACAATTGAAGCAGCTTACTTTAGCTGTAAAAGAAGGATTTTCGGGTAAGAAGGTATCTGTGCATGCTGCACAAGAGGTTTATATGTGTTCGATTTGTAAGGTAGATGATCATGATGAGGAAAGTTGTCCGAATAATCAAGAGTCTGTGATGTTTATGTCCAATAGAGGTAACTGTAATTCGAGTGGTAATGGATATCAGCCTAACAGAAACCATCCTGGGTTTCAATACTCAAATCCTAATGGGGCAGCCAATCCTACCTACACGTATCAGCCGCGTCCCCAAGGTAACAACTATAATCCAAGACCAAACAACAATTATCAAGGAGGACAGAATCAAGGCAATTATGTACAAAAACAAGCTCCTCAAAATACTTATGATGAAAATTTAAATCAGAAAGCCCTACCTGCTCATCCACAAGAAGGAGTAGTTACTCTTCAGAAAACAGTTGAAAGTTTAATTACTCTTCAGACACAAGCTTTGGAACGTCAAAATGCAGTCGAAGCAAATATGAAGTTGTTCCAGAATCAGCTAAGTCAAATTAATAAACAACTGAATCAGCGTCCACAAGGACAACTTCCAAGCGATACTGAGAATCCAATACAACGTGAAGATTGCAAAGCCATTACATTACGAAGTGGTAAGAACCTTCCTCTACCTCCTTTTCCTGTTATGAAAGAGAAAGAAGTTCCAAGAAAAGAAAAGGAAGTGGGTGAGAAAGAGAAAGAGAATGAGAAAGATAGTGAGGTTGAAGAAATGGAAAGACCAAGAGAAGTTCCGAAAAAGAGAGATGAAATTGTGAGCAATCGCCCTCCACCACCATTTCCATCACGAGTTCAGAAAAAGGGTGATATGGCTGATTTTCAGAAGTTCTTTAATAGAGTGAAGGGTCTAAGTATTAATATTCCGTTACTAGAAGCGATTCGAGATATTCCTAAGTATACGAAGTTCTTGAAGAGAGCCCTCACTTATAAAAGGCCTTATTGTGATAATGAAATGATTTGTCTTCCTGAAGAGTGTAGCGCGATTTGTCAAAGTAAATTACCTCCGAAGTTAGTTGATCCGGGGAGTTTCACGATTCCGATATCAATTGGAGAAGAATGGAAAGGAAAAGCGCTATGTGATTTGGGGGCAAGCATCAATTTGATGCCCAAGTCAATCTTTGATAAGCTAAAAATTGGAAACGCCAGACCCACTTCTATGGTCTTGCAAATGGCAGACAGGTCTCTTGCTCATCCTGAAGGCCGCATTGAGGATGTCCTTGTTAAGGCAGGTACACTTATATTTCCTGTTGATTTCGTAATACTTGAGTACAATGCAGATAGAAATGTCCCCATTATTTTGGGTAGACCATTCCTAGCTACAGGGAGAACATTGATCGATGTAGAGAATGGCGAATTAACGATGAGAATACAAGATGAGGAAGTCAAATTCAATGTATTTCGAGCTATGAAATTCCCAGATTCTCAGGAAGATTGCTTCAGAATGGATGTAGTAGAGCAAGCATCGCAAGAGGTATTTAATTGCTTAAATTTTGATGATATCTTGCAGGCTGCTTTAACATTAGATTCACCTGAGATGATGGAAGAACTTACCGAAACAGTAGCAGCTCTCAATTCTGAAAATCCGAAGTATAGGCGTCTTGCCTATGAACCTGTGAGAGAACCGGGGGAGACTATTCCTAAAAAGAAGCCTTCAATTGAATCTCCTCCGGAATTGGAAGAAAAACCATTACCAGCACACTTGAGGTATGCGTATTTAGGTACTAATGAAACTCTACCTGTTATTGTTTCAGCTAATTTAACAGGTCCTCAAGAAGATAAACTGTTGCGTGTGTTAAGAGCCAACAAAGAAGCAATAGGTTGGACAATTGCCGACATCAAAGGCATTAGTCCATCCTATTGTCAACACAAAATCATACTTGAAGATGTTAATGCACGCTCAGTTGAAGGTCAAAGAAGATTAATGCCCGCTATGAAGGATGTGGTAAAGAAAGAGGTGATCAAGCTTTTAGATGCGGAGATTATTTATCCCATTTCGAGTAGTGAATGGGTGAGTCCGGTTCAGTGTGTACCGAAGAAAGAAGGAATGACAACAGTTCTTAATGATAAAAATGAAGCAATTCCTTCAAGAACGGTAGTTAGATGGAGAGTTTGCATGGATTACAGAAAGCTGAACAAGGCCACCAGAAAAGATCATTTCCCTTTGCCCTTCATTGATCAAATGTTAGATAAGTTAGCCGGAAGAGAGTACTATTGCTTCATGGATGGTTATTCTGGGTATAATCAAATTTACGTGGCTCCGGAAGATCAACATAAAACAACATTTACATACCCCTTTGGTACTTTTGCATATCGCAGAATGCCATTTGGGTTGTGTAATGCTCCTGCTACCTTTCAAAGATGCATGATGGCCATCTTCTGGGATATGATCGATAACTTTCTTGAAGTGTTTATGGATGATTTCTCTGTATTTGGTGATGATTTTGATAAATGTTTAGATAATTTGGAGAAAGTGCTAATCAGATGCAAAGAAACATATTTGGTTTTAAACTGGGAGAAGTGTCATTTCATGGTTCGCGAAGGTATTGTTCTGGGTCACAAAGTTTCGAGTGTTGGGTTGGAAGTCGATAGAGCGAAGATAGAGGTAATTAAAACTCTTCCCCCTCCTGTTTCTGTTAAAGGGGTAAGAAGTTTTCTTGGCCATGCTGGCTTTTATAGGCGATTTATCAAAGACTTTTCTAAGATTGCTAAACCGTTATGCAACTTACTTGAAAAGGACTCCAAATTCCTTTTTGATGAAGCTTGTTTAGCGGCCTTCAAAGCAATCAAAGAAAAACTTATTTCTGCTCCTATAGTATTACCTCCAGATTGGAATTTACCGTTTGAGGTTATGTGTGATGCGAGTGATTTATGTATGGGAGATGTGTTAGAACAAAGAAAAGAGAAAGTTTTTCATTCGATTTATTATGCTAGTAAAACTTTTAGTGGTGCTCAAATTAATTATACAGTTACATAAAAGGAGTTGCTAGCGGTTGTGTATTCATTCGATAAATTTCGCTTTTATCTTCTTGGAGCGAAAGTTATTGTTTATACAGATCATTCAGCGATTCGATATCTTATGGAGAAGAAGGATGCTAAACCGAGGTTAATCAGATGGGTTTTATTGCTTCAAGAGTTCGATTTAGAGATCAAGGATAGAAAAGGGTGTGAGAATCAGGTTGCGGATCATCTATCGTGGTTAGAAGGTTCAGAGTTGAGTAGTGGTACTGAAGCAGTTAGAGAAGAATTTTCTGATGAGAATTTATTCGTGGTTCATGATTATGAAGCCCCTTGGTATGCGGATATTGCGAACTTAGTGGTGAGTGGTTCTTTTCCTGAAGGATCAACTTATCAAGAGAGAAAAAGATTAGCTCACCGTGCAAGACAATTCTTTTGGGAGGATCCTTTCCTCTACAAGGTATGTGCGGATCAAATGGTAAGAAGATGTATAGCCAAGGAAGAAATTGAAGCGATTATAGCGGGGTGTCAAGATTCACCTTATGGTGGACATTTCAAAGGAGATCGAACTGCTGCTAAGGTATTACAATCTGGTTTCTATTAGCCCTCTATTATAAAAGATTGTCATGAATATACGAAAAGATGTAATAGATGCCAATTTACCGGAAACATATCCAAGAGGGATGAGATGCCACGTAACAATGTGTTAGAAGTTGAAATATTTGATGTTTGGGGTATAGATTTTATGGGTCCGTTCGTTCCTTCAAATGGTAACCTCTACATCTTATTAGCTGTTGATTACGTGTCTAAGTGGGTAGAAGCGGTGGCTTTGCCAACTAATGATTCACGAGTAGTGATTAAGTTCTTGAAATCGTATATTTTCACTAGACATGGCACTCCGAGAGTAATTATTAGCGATGGAGGTACTCATTTCGTTAATAAGTATTTAAAAATTGTTCTAGAGAAATATGGAGTAAGACATTGTGTATCTACTGCTTATCACCCACAAGCCAATGGTCAAGCCGAAGTATCAAATCGTGAGGTAAAATCTATCTTAGAGAAAACCGTTGGTCCTACTAGAAAAGATTGGTCTATGAAATTAGATGATGCACTATGGGCCTATCGTACTGCTTTCAAAACCCCAGTGGGTGCTTCTCCGTATCGAATGGTATATGGTAAGGCTTGTCACTTACCTCTTGAACTCGAAATGGGTGCCTATTGGGCTATTGCGAAGTTAAATTTAGACCCTACGCTAGCTGGTGAAAATCGAATGATGAAACTTAATGAGCTTGATGAATTTCGATTACATGCCTATGAGAATGCTAAGCTTTACAAAGAAAATACCAAGAAATGGCATGATAATCGGATTCGAGAGAAGAACTTTGTAGTGAGACAAAGAGTGTTGAAATATAATTCGAAGTTCAGTAATTATCCGGGGAAATTAAGATCGAAGTGGTCGGGTCCTTACATTGTAACAAAAGTTACACCTCATGGAGCTATAGAGATAGAATATCCACTTGAAAACCGTACATTCATGGTGAACGGTCATCGTTTAAAGATTTATCATGGAGGTGAAGACACCGATCGTGCAAAAGACCCACATCCCGGAGAGGTCATGTACCTCCTCGAAGCTCCTTAGAAGCACGAGGTAACCCGTCGAGCTTAACGCCGTTAAACAAAAGCCAATTTCTTGTATATTAGTTTCAGTCTTTCAATTTCTGTAGTGTAAATTAGTTAAGTTTTCGTTGATTTTAGTTTTTATTTTTAAGAAATGAGGAAGGGTGTTTGTTTTTGATGATTTCAGGGGTATAATGGTCATGAGTTTGGGGTCAAAACGATGAGAAAACGAAAAAAAATTTAGAGTCCACAGCAGGTCTGACCGGCTAGCCGGCGAGCTGGCCGGCATACCGGTCAAAAGAGCTAAAGGACCCCAACTCTCTGATCACTGCGTCAGCGATGACGCAGCGTTGCTGCGTCACCATTCGCGCCAGCGAGTCATCCACCGGCATACCGGTCACTGACCGGCTAACCGGCCAAAGGAATTGAAGGTTCTGGTCCTTGCGTCAGCGACGACAGCAAGGTTGCTGCGTCACCAATTGCGCCATCGACAACGACCGGCATACCGGTCAACGACCGGCTAGCCGGTGAAAGAGAATGAAGTCTCTGACCACTGCGTCAGCGACGACGCAATATACTTGCGTTTTGAGGTAAAAAAAAATCGAATTTAGTAATATTTTTTCGCCGCCCTCGCGACCGGCAAGCCGGTGCACTGTTGCGAGAGGCGGTTTTGAGCTCCTTAAACCTAGTTTTTTGCCTCTTTTCCAAGCCAAACCTTCTATTCCGAATCCTTGCCTCCACCCACTCCGAAAATCATCAACAAACAGCTATAAAATCATCAAATCAAGCCTTCTTTCATCATAAAATCATACAATCAACTCATAGCCTCTCCAAAACATCACCAAAATCCATCTTTTCTCCACAAATTTCTTTTTCCCAACCTTGAAATTAAACCAAATTCTTTCAAAATCCCTCTCCAATAACCTTAACCCATCTCATATTCCACCTAATCCTTCAAGTTTTAAGCCTCAAAACATCAAATTTCAAAGCTTTTCTCTAGCTTTTTCTCTATTTGAAGTTTTGAGTTTGGGGTGAAAAGAGATGACTAACAGAACCGATTCCATGTGTAACTATCGAAGAAATATACCAAGAAACAGGAACAATGTTGGAGCTA
Source organism: Nemophila menziesii (assembly GCA_029959085.1). Classification (NCBI taxonomy): domain Eukaryota; kingdom Viridiplantae; phylum Streptophyta; class Magnoliopsida; order Boraginales; family Hydrophyllaceae; genus Nemophila; species Nemophila menziesii. The sequence goes on from JARWIR010000071.1 coordinate 424,794, forward strand.
GCCCAGACCAAGCAATTGAGATTCCGGATTCGCGATCCAAAAAGACTGTCCAAAACCCAATTGCTCCGGAAAGAAAAGAAAATCCAAGTAAGGCTAATCCGAAAAAGAGTAGTTTAATTGATGAGAGTGATGAAGAAAGTGAGGAAGAAGTTAAAGAAGAGATTGAGGATGAGACTGAACAAGAAGTTCCCGAAAAACCAGTGCAACAACCAAAAGCTCCGCGTAGGAAAGCTTGGGCTCAAAAGCCTAAGAGAGTCTTCGTTCCATGGGATACTCAGGTTCGTGACAGCATTGAATTTTTGAAGTTTGGTGAGGAGATGAATCTTCCTAAAGGTATTATGACTAGTGCTTTTAAAGATTATGGTATTACTTGTGATAAATTGGGTTGGAAGGAATTGAGAGAAAGGAAGCTTGAGTATATTCCTAACTTGGTGCGAGATTTTTATGAAGGAATCGCCTTCTCCAAAGAAGCAGTTATTATTCGCAAAAAGGTAGTTCCTTTCTCCGTTAAGCTTATTCGTAAATCATTGAAATTACCCGAATTTTCCAGAATATGTCTGTTTCAAGAATCTCTAAAAGAGCCTTCGTTTGATTATGAATCCCTTTGGGGAAAAGTGCTTGTTGATGGGGCCCTCCCAATTCCCGAAGGAGAGAGATATCCTGGACAGATGTATAGTAGTAATTTGCTACCATGTGCTAAGATTTGGTCACGTTTCATAATCCCTACCTTCTTCGGAGTTAAACACATATCGGAAGTGAAGAAGGAGCATCTTTTGTTCATTAAGTGTATTATTGAGGAGAAACCCATGGATGTTGCTCGTGTGATATATGATACCATCATGGAATTTGCTAGAATTCCTACTTCACAACAAAATCTCAAATTTCCTTATACCATCACTACTTTGTGCTTAGACGCAAAGGTTCCGCGTAAAGACGCCGAGATTGATCGTGTTGTAGTGTATGAGAGTATGGGTTTAACTTTGATCAAGAATATTCATGATGAGGTGTTAAAAGCAACAAGAAATCCGAGAGCTCCTCCAAAGAAGAAGATGCATACAACTGATGAGTTGGAAGCGAAAGTGAAGGTGTTAGAAGAGAATCAAGTGAAGATGATTGCGTCTTTGGGACACGTTACAAAAGAGTTAGAACTTCTCCGAACCATGTAAATGGGGGTGAGCACAATTCAACACGCCACCTATGGTATTCTTACGCAAGAGAAAGTTCATGGACGCAACACCGATAACCAGCCTCGCGCTGGTTGAGATACGTTTTCTATCCCTTTCGCGTTTTAGTTAGTTTAGTTTATTTTTATTGCGTTGAGTCTTTTCGAGTCGTGGGGACACGACTCATTTTTGAGTTTGGGGTGGGGTTCGTTGCCTCATCCCAGTTTTTATGTGTTATGTGTTTTATTTGCTTTCAATAAAATAATTTTCGGAGTTGCGTTTGACTATAGAAGATTTTAAATGTCCCTTTAAGCATACTTTTGATGAATCAATGATAGTAAATAGTGGACTTTAGGGAATAACATAAAACGCACTTACAATTGCATGCGAACATAGGTAATTGAGAGGAAAAATTAATGAACAATGCAAATGAAGTAAGCTTGTACTTAAGGAATATGTTTGGTGTGTAGAACGTGAAATCCTAATTAGTAGAGAACCCACCTAGATATGAACTAAAGACAAGCTATGTACTTAGGAAAATGATAGGGGCAGTTCTTTGTTAGCCATTTGAAGCCTTTTAGCTTGCTATCCCTTATTATAATTTTATCCGTCTTAGCCCAATTTTGAGCCTTAAGCCTTTCTTTTGTAGCCACGATATAAGCCCATTACCCTTTAGATTATTAGACATGACCAAATGACCCGCACTTGAATCACAACCCTGAGACTTGTCTCGAGCTTGAGTTTGGGGTGGAGGGTCCACATTTGGGAAGTTACATTGGGAAGGGATTATATGTGTTTGTATTGAGGCACAAAAATGAAAGATGATATGATTATTTGTAACCCTTTGCCGAAATTTGGAAAAAAAAAAAAAAAAAAAAGAGAAAAAGAAAATTATAAGAGACATGACTTTTCACATCAAAATGATAGTCATGGGTATCTTGTACAAAAAAAAAGAAATGAAAAAGAAAATAAAAAGAAAGAATAAAAATCGGCAAAGTGGAATATTTTGGAAATCATCTTATTTAGTTGGGTTGACATTGGGGACGCAACATTAGCGCGTCAAATGGGTGAGTGAGAACATTTTTGAGCGTAAAACTCAAGCTCGAGGACATGTTGATGGTAAGTGAGGAGAGAGCCAAAAGCTCACTTCGAATTTACCAAATATACATCCATACCGTCCTTAAGCCATTATTAAAACCGTAAAGACCTCGTGATTCCTAAGTGCATAGTGAATTTATGATTCTGTTGATAGGGAATACACTAGGTGGAACGTTCAAAGCGAGTTAGGATTAATGACCACCCTATAGCCATCATACAGATATGAGTACAAGTGTAACCTTCAAGCATTGCGACTTTAATTTTATGATTGAGATTATTTATGTTTGATGTTGCATGATTAGTGTATGTATATGTTAGTTCTTAGAGTTTGCTATATGAGATTTATCTTAAGAATTGCTTTAGGTTTATTTGCTAGCTTCTATTTGTTCTTGCGTTTACTTCTACCCCTTGTTTTGTTTTGTTTTGCTTTGTCGGGACGACAAAGGTTTGAGTTGGGGGTCTTGATGTCTCCTTAATTGTTCTTATTTTCGACCCTTAGGAGACATCGTTTTTGGTGTTTATTTAATCAATTTGATAGACTTTTGAACTAAATATGCAATAATATGATTTTCCTCTTTTATTTCTAGCAATTTTAGTTTATTAAGCTTTTGCGCGTAATATTGGTATTTTTAGTGTAAATTTTACAGGTTTTAGATGTTAGCTAGAAGAGGAATCCAAGGAGAAAGTCAAAGATCAAAAGATAGAGTCAAAACTTGAAAAGAAATCCCGAAGATATTATTTTTAGAGCTGAAAATCCATATTCCAGGCCATAGATTCCTGATTTCGAGGTGCTTAAGCGATGATTTAGCCGCTGACCTTTGAAGGGAAAACATTCCTTATCGAGTTACGGAAATTTAGCAACTGGAATGAGGTCAATCGGAGTCATAACGCATCGGGAAAAGCCGTTTTAGTAAAGACATATCAGCAGTTACGGGATTTTGGGCTAAGTTAGTGGACTTGGGCCTTTTATATTTCATTTAATTAAAAGCCTAAGGCCAAGTCCGAATTTCCACCTATAAAATCAGCCCTTGACTTCTATTTTACACACAATTCACATTCTGCAAGATTAAAAACACCAGAGAGAAGCAACTGAAGGAAGGAGAAGAAGCTACAAGAGCTGGAGAGAGTCTATATCTCCGTTCGTAGTCATTCCGATTCCGGAAATTAGGTTTTTCTTATCTTTTAATTTTGTAAACAATATGAATTCCTTTACATTTAATTTCGTATTTCATTTTAATATGAGCTAAACTTTTCATAGTGCTTGAGAACAAACAATGGGTGAATCCCAATCTTATTAATTAACGAATGTTGAATTTGGGTTTTTATTGAATTAAACTAAATTAGGGCTTTTACTCTTTTCGATAAATCGTGAATGTTTACTGTTTTTAGCGTCATGAACTAGGAACAGGTGTTAGTATCTAGGCTATTCCAATTAGTGGCGATTGGATCATCCTGACGGAGGGTTTAGGTACAGAACCATTTGTTCAATCTAGGATAGAAGTTAATGATTCTGACGAACTTAGCTAATCCTAGGGCCAATGAGGTATAAAACTTAATCATCCAACGGTGGATCATATTTACCCTGACGGGACTAGTGACACTTTAGGATCGCCTTATAGTCCACCCTGACGGGGGTATAAGGATTTTAGAATCCCGACCATTGTAATTGACTAATTTAGCCCTTAAACAACATAAGTTTAGAAATAGGATTGGGAGGATCCTTGCGTTCTCAAGTGCTCCATCTCATATTGCGTTTTACACCATTTTACTTGCGTCTTAGCTTTTATTTGCATTTAATTATTTGTCTTTTATTCATTAGCTTTAATCACAAAAACCAAACAAACATATTATTATCTTCAACTGGCCAGAGCCTTGCTATTTATTCAGCACTTAAAGGGGAGGTCCATGGTTCGAATCCCCTCCCTAACGGGTGTAAAGTGAGAGGTACAAGGCTCGAACCACTCCCTGAACATGGGTAACTTAGTTCTGATTTACCATGAGAATATATATGGGGAGACATGTATATCTCCGTGGGATTAGTCGGGTGCGCGCAAGCTAGCCCGGAACCCATGTAACCAAAAAAAAAAAAAAACATATTATTATCTTTTATTCTCATAAGTGCATCAATCACTATTTGTTAGACATTGTGATCAACCATCCCGTCCTTGGAACGAATCTGTATTATCAGTTATACTACTTGGGACAACCGTACACTTGCGGTTGTGGTTCGATTTACATTTGCATTTAATTTAGAACACACAAAGGACTACCAGTACTTCAATCTGGTTTTTATTGGCCCATTTTACATAAAGACTGTCATGAATATGTCAAAAGCTGTCATAGATGCCAATTACCGGTAACATATCTAAGAGAGATGAGATGCCACGTAACGTTCTTGAAGTTGAGATATTTGATGTTTGGGTTATTGATTTCATGGGTCCCTTTGTACCATTCAATGGAAATCAATACATCCTATTAGATGTTGATTACATGTATAAATGGGTAGAGGATGTAGCTCCACCAACGAATGATTCACGAGTGGTGATTAAGTTCTTGAAATCACACATATTCACTAAAAATGGTACTCCTAGAGTTATTATTAGTGATGGAGGCTCTTATTTTGTTTAACAGATACTTGAAGGTCGTGTTAGAGAAGTATGGGGTGAGACATCGTGTATCTACTGCTTATCATCCACAAGAAAATGGTCAAGCTGAGGTCTCTAATCGAGAAATCAAATCCATTTTAGAGAAAAATGTTGGTTCCACACGCAAAGATTGATCAATAGAATTAGATGATGCGTTGTGGGCATATCGTACTGCGTTTAAGACACCCGTTGGTGCATCTCCGTATCGCATAGTCTATTGTAAGGCCTGTCACTTACCTCTTGAAGTTGAATTAGGTGCATATTGGGCAATAATAGAGATGAATATGGATCCTACTTTAGCCGGTAAGAATCGTATGATGAAATTGAATTAACTTGATGAGTTTTGATTTCATGCATATAAGAATGCTAAACTATATATTGAAAAGACTAAGAAATGGCATGATAATCGCATTCGTGAAAAGAAATTCAAAGTAGGACAGATGGTCCTCAAGTATAACTCCAAGTCCAGTAATTATACCGGTAAGTTGAGATCGAAGTGGTCTGGTCCTCTTGTAGTGACCAAAGTCACGCCTCATGGAGCTATAGAAATTGAGAATCCATCCGAGCAACGCACCTTCATGGTAAACGTTCATTGGATGAAGACTTATCATGTAGGTGAAGATACTAATCGCATGGTGGAACCACATCCAGGGGAGGTCATGTACTTCATTGAAGCTGAGTAGATGCGAGAGGTAACCCGTCGAGCTTAACGACGTTAAACAAAATCCGCTTCAATTGTATATTAGTTTATTGCTTTCGTGTCTTTTAAATTCTTAGTGTGAATTAGAGTAGTTGTTGTTTATTAGTGTTTAATTTTTAAGAAATGAAAAGTCTAGTGTTTTTGACGATTACAGGAGTAAAAGTCTTGAGTTTGGGGTAGGTCGTGCTAAAAAGAAAGGAAAAATTGGTTGTCAAAACATAAGATAACTAAGAACCTAGTTAACAATTACCAGGAACCCGGTCATCTACTGTTGACCGACCTCATTACACGCAAGAAGTGGCGCGTTTGGGTTTGCGTTCGTCGACGCTAACCGGGAACCCGGTGGTTGCGTTGTGACCTACCCAACTCTCTGACCTTTGAGTCCGTGAATGCAAGGAATTGGTGCGTGTGTGTTCGCGCTCGACAACACTAACTGGGAACCCGGTCAAGGGAGGCAACTCTCTGACCTCTGAGGTGGAGACGCAACATTTTGTTGAGTAAAAAAAATTATACGTGCGAATAAGCGACACCAACCGGACGACCGTTCGTCTTCAACCGGGTACCCGGTCAGGTTACAGTGAGGTCGGTTTTTGAAAACTTAAGGGTTTGCACTTCCTTATTTGTCATCTCACACAAGAAACACCATTATTCCGTCCCCAAGCTCCATATACACCAGAAAATCATCACCAAAACACCACAACATCATCAAATATTCTCCCTAAACACCACATAAACACACAATCAACTCATAATCCTTCCAAAGCCCCATCAAAATTCAACTTTTATCCAGAGATTTTCTTCATCAAAACCATACCTTAAGTCCTTAAAACCTCTCCAAACACCCAAAATAATCATTACCCATCTCATATCTCACCTAAATCTTCCTTTATATATCCTCAAAACATCAAAGTTCAAAACTTTTCTCTAGTTTTTGAATTTTTGAAGTTTTGAGTTTGGGGTGCGTTGAGATGACAAACAGAACTGGTTGCTTGTGCTATAATTGTAAAACGAGAAGTAATCCCAGAACTAGAAACACTCCTGGAGCCACTCCAGACAAAGCTATTGAGATTCCCGATTCGTGTTCTATACCTAAGATTGGAGAAGTCAAGACTACTATGAAGAGGAAAGTTAATTCAAGTGTGTTTAATCCTAAAAAGCCTAACTTGGAAGAAGAAGAAGAAGTTGAAGAACAAGTTGCTAGCAAACCCAAGCCAGAACAAAGGTCTACGCGTAGAAAGATGTTAACTACTAAGCCAAAGAGAGTCTTTGTTAGTTGGACTGAGCAAGTTCATGAGCGAGTGGCTACTTTGAAGTTTGGTGTAGAAAAAGGATTTTATTCAAGTATTATGAAGGGTGTATTTAAATATTATGCTATAACCTGTGACAATTTTGGTTGGAAAGAATTGGGAAAACGAAACCTCACGTTTATCCCTGCTTTGGTTCGTGAGTTTTATGAAGAACTAGTTTATCCCTGCTTTGGTACTGTCTTTCTCAATAGAGCTTCTTCAGAAAAAATTGAAATTACCAAACTTGACTGGTCCATGCCCATACCAAGGAGCAATAAATGATGCATCTTTCCAATGTGAATCTTTTTACGATCAAGTCATGATTCCTGGGAGACTTCCCATCCCAGTAGGAGAAAGATATTGGTGGGTCCTGGTGTGTTATAAAATAAAGCGATTAAAGTAATAGAATAAAGGATCCACATACCGCAAGTGTACGGGTCGTTCCAAATAATAGATAAGTAAATACGGGAAATTCATCTCCACGGGGATTTAAGTAGTTATTCTAACTTTGTGTTTAATATTAGAATAGATAGTTTAAATTGTCTTGATTACAAAGATAAGTAGCAAAGGAGTTTGTTTTCTAATTAACTAAATAATTAAATAAATAATTAAATAATTAATAACAAAGAATTATGCAAATAAGATAAAGAGATGCAAGTATGAATCTGTCTTATTGAATTTATGATTCCTAAGAATAAGGGAAAATGGAAAATCTCACAATAGGCAGGACTCTATAATCTCCTAGCCCCCTGTCGGGTGGATCAAGAAGCTATCCTAAAGTACTATAATCCCCTATATGGGTGAATATGCCTCTTAGGATGTGAAGTTCTTTTACCTCTTTGGCTACGTGGTTAGTCAAGACTGTCGGTCAATAACGGACACCACACGTCTATATCCTAGTTCTGTAATTAAATCCCCCCTGTCGGATGATCACTCGCCACTAAGTGAATAGCCTAATTACTAAAACCTACCCTTGATTCACGACGTCAGTGATAGTGAACAAGCACAAGAATATAGTCAATGAAAATTAAGAACCAATTCAATTAAATACTAAAATCTCAGATTTAAATTAAAACAGAAAAACAATAATCTATGATTCATACAATTACAACCCTAAAGAGAAATTATGCATAATAAAACTCTTGAATAAATAGCTTAGAAAGGCCTCATAGACAAAATAGATCTAATACTAAATATGGAGACCTAATTCATTTTCTTGGAGGAGAAGGTAAGTAATGGACTCCTAGCCCAGCTCAAATTCGTAACCTTAAAATATGGGATCAACCCCGTTTTTGTTTTGGTCCTAACAGTTTCAATACTTATCCGTTTGACGCGTATGAGTAGTCTAAATTCAACGTCTCGGAAATATCTTCAACTTTGCTCTGGACCATTCCTCCAAATTCCTCACCGATTTTGAGATACAAACCAATTTGTGGTCGTGGGTGGTGAAATTCAGATTTATTTGGCAGCTTTATCTTTCCATACTTTAGCTTTTGTTTCCTTATCTCCAATTTCCATGTTTATCCTCCTTACTCTTATCTCTTTTTTTTCTTTTTTTTTTGGTTACATGGGTTCCGGGCTAGCTTACGCGCACCCGACTAATCCCACGGAGATATACATGCCTCCCCATATATATTCTCATGGTAAATCAGAACTAGGTGACCTATGTTCAGGGAGGGGTTCGAGCCTTGTACCTCTCACTTTACACCCGTTAGGGAGGGGATTCGAACCTTGGACCTCCCCTTTAAGTGCTGAAGAAATAGCAAGACTCTTAAGTTAACTTGGACCTCCCCTTTAGAATTAATTTGGACTCTAATTAATTACCATATATCTTTAAAGCTACACACGAAATAAACAATTAAACCCAATATGCTCTAAAAATAATAAATAATTAATTCAAGACACAAAATAGGAAAGTGTACTAAATCATGAGAAAATCGATCTATAACCTAATAAATACACCTAAAATGATGTCTCCAAGATAGATTAAATCATCACAAATGGGGAGACATCAAGACCCTCAACTCAAAGTTGTATCGTCCCGATACAGTAAAAATAAAGAATAGTAGGGTATTCTTATAAACAAGAAGAAGAAGTAGGAGGAGGATAAGAACAGAACACAATGAATGATCCTAGATCATAAATATATAAAAAGTCTCATGTAGTAATGCTCAAGAAATAATGCACAAGTATGCTTAATATACACATAATCAACAATTCATACATTCAATTCAAGATTAATTTCGCAATGCCAGAAGGAGAGGTCTCAACTCAGTTTGTGCTAATGGCTATAGGTTGTTCATAGGTCCTAATATAGCATCCAATGATCCACTCACCTACTACCTAATAGCTCAATTGTTTCTCCACCAATTAGTTAGAAATCCTAAGGTCTTTGGTTATAACGGGGCTTAGGGACGGTGTGGTATATTTAGATAATGAAAAAGTGAACTTTTGGCTCTCTCCTCACACTCCATCAACGCATCGCCCTAGAGCTTGAGTTTTCACTCGAAGATGTTCTCACTCAACCCAATTTTTGATGCTTTTGATGTGCACCCCCAATAATCCCAAATAAAACCTTTCATGATGATATACAAATTCCACTTTGCCGGTCCGAATATATATTCTTTTCATATCAATTTTTTCTTTTGTATAGCTATGACTCTCTTTTTGATGTTCGAGATATCACGCTATTTTTTTTATATATATATTTTTCTTTTCAATTCATGCTTTTCGGCTTTTTTTCATTCACTATTACCCCGGCAAATGGTTACAATAATAACTTTTCATCATCAAGAAAATCACAATTACAATTTTCCAAACCCAATGTTCCCTAATGATGAAACCCACCACCCCAAACTCAAGTACTAAAAACGACTTGTCTCAGGTTTTGCGATTCGAGTGCGGGTCATATAGATAAGTCCTACAAACTAAGGGTGTGGATTATAATGTGGGTTAATAAAAGGCTTTAGAAAGGCTCAGAGGGGCTAAGGCGGATAAATTATAACAATAATCAAATAAAAAGGGTGAGAAGGTATAAAAAGGCTTCAAGTGGCTTCAATATGAAAGAACTGCCTTATTCATTTTTCTAACTACCGGATTTTGTTACTTTTTCACTACTAGTTCATAGACAAGCGGGTTTTCAACTAATTTATAACCTCACGTTCTACACACCAAATAACTTTCCCTAAGTTTCAACGTGACTTCTTAGCATTGCTCATTAACTTTTCTATCTTTTATTTCCTGTTTTTAATACATGCATACTAAACATATTTATAGCATCTTTCAATAACATACTAATTACTATCATTAACTTAATTAAATCATTCTCAATAGGTACATTCAACATATTCTATTCCTATTCAAACCTAAAAAATTTAAATTTTATGCAAAAACAAAAAGGAAGATGAGGACAATGAATCCCCACCCCTAACTTAAAAGTGAGTCGTGTCCCCACGACTCGAAAAAGACTCAATAAAGAAATAAATTTAAAATTTAAACTAAACTAAACTACCTAATGCATACAAGAAATTAAGAAGAATAATTAGAATGGGGTACCTGTCCATAAAGATCCATCATGTCCTCCTCCCCCGAAGAAGAAGAATTGTCAATATCCATGATCTCAGTTACCTCTCCCAATTGTGAATTAATCTGTGTAATTTCCACCCAAAGTGCCTTGTTTTCTTTTATTAAATAATTGACTTCATGTTGCAATTTGATAGCCCATGAGGGTGTGCAAAAATTATTTTGATATGAAGAGGAAGAAGAAGAAGAAGAACCTTGATCTTGAATTTGTGTCTTTTCTTTAGGCTTTGATGGTACAGACATCCTAGCTGTTAATCACTTTAGTAGTGGTTGTGTTGGTGCCTCTATATTTGGTTTCTTTTCAATAGGCTCATCAAGATCGATAGGCCTTTTAATTGTGGCTCCAGGCAATTTTTTGTTCTTCCCTAGGATGGAACACTTCCTTTTATAATCCACAGCATTTGTTCTGTTTATCATGTTGATTGACCCACAACTCAAGTTACACCAAGGATGGAATAAAGTTAAGAAAGAAGTGGTGTGGCTTGAGTTTCTTGCTTGGATTTGATGATAGAAGAAGGTTTCTTGATGATTCTTGGAAGAATTCTTGAAAGCTTGATGTTCTTGATGGTGTTTTATGGTGTAGTGTGATGAATTTGGTGAAGAATTTGTGTTTATGGAAGATGGAGTAGAGGAATATTGATGTTGTTGTGTTTATTGTGGAGGTTCATACAAGCTTCGAGGTCTATATATAGGGTTTGGGTCTGAAAAATTCGTGTTGAGGAGCCTAGGGTTAACTCTTGATAAGGTAAGAAGTGGATTAGGAAAGAAACTCTTCAAAACCGGTCTCGGACCGGCATACCGGCCAAATCGGCGGCATACCGGTGCTGGAGGTCTACCTTTTTGTAATTCTGCCATGAACCCGAATCGATACCCGTGGCCACGTGTTTATGGGCGCCGGCATACCGGTGCGCTATTTTTCCTGAAGCTAACTCCGTCAAAATACCTGAGTCTTGAAACCCGTGGGCACGTGATTTTCCTCTGGCCGGCATACCGGTTCCATGGGCGGCATGCCGGTGCGTCTGGCCTTTCTTAGACAGAATCACCAACCCGATGTCTCGTGTCTCCCCACCGGCATACCGGCGGTTTGACCAGCCAACCGGCCAGTGAAACGGATTTTTCCCAAGTTTTTCCTTTGACCCCAAACTTATTTCCTGCACAATAACACACTATCTTTCTCTCCTATTAGCTTGTAAACACAATTAAAAATATACACTAACTTAGAAATATACGCTACAAAACATAAAACTAATCTAAAAAGCAATTAAAACAAGGGGTGTCTCCCAAGAGAACTTTTTTTTTAACGTCTTTGAGTTAGACGTGTACCTCAGGCTAAGCGTGTTCTTCGAGATGGATTGTCTCCTCTCGGCCAAAGTCTCCACTGTCATGGTATAGTTTCAAACGTTGGCCATTCACCATGAATGTCCTTTGCTCGGTTGGATGTTCAATTTCAATCGCTCCATGAGGTGTGACTTTCGTGACAATGTAAGGTCCTCCCCGACGGGATTTAAGCTTTCCTGGGTAGTTCGAGAATCGAGAGTAGTACCTTTTGTCCTCTCTCGAAGTGCTTTGGAAGGATTCGTTTATCATGCCATCTTTTTGTTTTCTCCTTGTAGAGACGCGAATTTTCATAGGCATGGTAGCGAAACTCCTCCAATTTATTCAATTGCATCAACCTTTGTTTCCCGGCCAATTCTAGGTTTAGATTCAGAGTTTTAATAGCCCAGAAGGCTCAAGCTTCAATCTCAATAGGTAGGTGACATGCTTTGCCGTAAACCATGCGATATGGAGATGCCCCAACTGGTGTTTTAAATGATGTTCTGTAAGCCCAGAGAGCATCATCTAGCTTTAATGACCTGTCTTTCCTCGTTTTATTCACGGTCTTCTCAAGAATAGATTTAATTTCTCGGTTGGAAACTTCAGCTTGACCATTAGTTTGTGGGTGATAACCCGTTGAAATGCGGTGTCTCACTCCAAACTTACGGAGGAGGGCTCTTAACTGAACATTGATGAAGGGGGTACCTTTATCACTAATTAGAACATGTGGCATACCATGTCTTGTAAAGATATGAGATTTTAAGAATTTTATTGCTATTTGAGCATCGTTCTTTGGTGTTTCTACTGCTTCTACCCATTTTGACACATAATCTACTGCTAGCAAGATATAAAGATTAACATGGGAAGTGACGAAAGGTCCCATGAAATCTATTCACCATACATCAAAGATTTCAACTTCTTAAATATTGTTGAGCAGCATTGGTGTCGCCTAGGGTGTGATAAAAATAAGATAAATATAAGTCAGGAAACAACACACTCTCACCCTAGACAGGTACAGTACTGCAAGTATTACAGGACGTATGCAAGTTTTAATGATAAGAAAGTTCGTTCTCAGGGACTTAGTGTGTTAATCGAATGGGTAGAAATAACGAGAAGTAATTTATTTAAAAGACAGGAAATAAAAAGAATAAATTTCGAAATATTAAATTAAACTAAGAAATTTAAAAACAGTAAATTAAATACGAAGAAATATGAGATGAGAAATATAGCTTAGGTTTTGCTAGTATGCACTAATTCTTCTAATTCTTTCTATTAAATCTAGTCAATAAGGGAGATAATTAGCTCTTAGATATTTAGTCAGGATTCTAAATTCCCATACCTTAGACCTTGAGAGCGACTAAGGGGGCTACAAACACCGTGAGGCTGGTTCAAATAGGGTTTTCCTGCGCTACTAGGGCCCTAAGCAATCAATTTCCATACATGGTGATAGTGATTAAATTATACCCTAGTGACTATCTAGTTAGAATTAGTGTTGTCAAGACCAATATCCACACTAGACGTTATGTGGTGCTTCAATAATTAGACACACAGCTAAGGTGATCATCTAACTACTATTAAGGTAATCTTATACTCGTGCACTAGCAAGGAAAACAGTCATTAAATCAAAACACATAAACAAATATAAAGGTAAGTAGCTAATATCATATTAAAACATGAAATTCCCAAAGAAACTTAGATAGAAAGATATTAGAATTCATAGATTATACATGATGCAAAACCCAAGCTATGGGAGGTTTAGTTCATACCTGAAGGAAATAAACTAAAGGAAATAATAAAAGACATCATCTTGCTCTCTACAATAACTTGGAAGAATAAAACCTTAAGAACTAATTACTATGAGGCAATGATGATTTACAAGTGATATAAGGGTGTATTTATAGGTGTTTAGAAGACCTAATTCGTTTTCTTGAGGGAGAAGGTAAGTAGTGGACTCCAAGCCCAACTCAAATTTGTAACCCTAAAACATGAAATCAGACCCGTTTTTGTTTTGGTCGTAGCAGTTTCAATACTCATCCGTTTGACGCTTATGAGTAGTCGAAATTCATCATCTCGGAAAAAACTTTGCTCTTGACCGTTTCTCCAAATTCCACACCGATCTTGAGATATAAGCTGATTTGTGGTTGTAGGTGCTGAAATTCAGGATTTAAGACAGCTTTTCCTTTTCCATGTTTTTAGCTTTTGTTTCCTTATCTCCAATTTCCATGCTTATCTCTTTCCATATCTTGTAGTCTTTGACTTGGACTCTAATTAATCTCCATAATTATCCTTAAAGCTTCACACTAAATAAATAATTAAACCCAATATGCTCTAAAAATATTATTTTACTAAATCAAGACTCAAAATAGGAAAGTGTACTATTTCTCAAGAAAAACAATTAGAAAGACTTCGAAATCACTAAAAATGATGTCTCATCCTAACATAAATCTATCACAAATGAGGAGACATCAAGACCCCCAACTCAAAGTTGTATCGTCCCGATACAATAAAGATAAAAACAAAGGGAAGTCTATAAATACACACTTATGGAATTTTCAACACAATGGGAAGAACATAGCAGAATATATAGAATAGATATAAAGAAATTACTCAAAAAATTTCATGCAGTAATATTCATAAACTACATACCTGTACACTTCTTATATCCATAGTCAACACGGTTTGAATTCAAGATCAGATTAGTTTCGCAATGTATGAAGGATTCGGACTTTACTCAGTTCACCAAGGAAGCTATAGATTGTTCATCGAACTTCACTAGTATTCAAAGATCCACTTAACTACTCTCTAATGGCTCAATCACTTCTCAATTACATAGCAAAGAATCAAAAGGTCTTTAAGGTTGTAATTTAGGCTTAGGGATGGTATGATAGTATATTTGGATAATTTAGAGTGAGCTTTTGGCTCTCTCCTCACTAGCTATCAACGAATCGCCCTAAAGCTTGAGTTACTCTCATAAACGTTTCTCACTCAACCCAATGACTTCCTTGATGCACAATTTAGCATCCCCAATAACCCAATTAAAGCATGAGATGTTCACTTAAAAATTCCACTTTGCCGGTCCGAATATATATATTTTCTTTTCAAATCTATTTCTTCAGCTATGACTCTCTTTTTAATGTTGAGATATCACGCTATTTTTTCATATATATATTTTTATATTCTTTTTATGCCCTTGTTGGCAATTTTAGCTCGTAGCTTCTTTTTCATTCACTATTACCCCGACAAAGGGTTACAATAAAAATATGTGAATCATCATCAATATAAAGAACAGAGCACAATTAATAAGCTCAAAAATCCCATCCCAATAACAATTCCCATAATGGTGGACCCACCACCCCAAACTCAAGCTCAAAAACAACTGTCTATGCATCGCGATTCGAGTGCGGGTCATATGGAAAAGTCCTATAATCTAAAGGGATATGGCTTATAATGTATTTCAATAAAAAGATTTAGAAAGGCTAGAAGGGGCTGAGAAGGATATAGCATATAAAATCAAATAACAAGGTGAGAAGGTATAAAAAGGATATAGCATATAAAATCAATATGAAAGAACTGCCTTAATCACTTTCTACACTATGCAATTTCGTTATTTTCTTACCTTTAGCACTTTTATCAAATGGGTTTGTCAACTAGCTTGGATCTCACGGCCTACACACTTCTCAAGGTTCCCTTAGATCGAACATACTTTCTATCGCATTGCTCGCTAATCTTTTTTTTACTATCAATGTGTGTTTTCCTGCAAATACTCAAAACATACAAATAACATAGCTCATAAACATACTACTTACTATCATTAATTCACTGAGCTTATGCTTTCAAGCTATTAAACACACTCTACATCTAATTCCCATGTATCAAAAAAATTTAATTTCTACCTAAAAACAGAAAAATGGAGATGAGAGACAACGAATCCCCACACCCCCAACTCAAAAATTAGCCGTGTCCCCACGACTCGGAAAAGACTCGAAACAGAAATTAAAATTAGCAGATAAAAGCACTTACAGAAATGGTAAGGAATAAATTGAACATACTCTCGAGGCTATTGCCTCGCATTATTAACATCCACGGTAGGATTTGTTTGATCTTTCGTTAATTGCTCAAGGAGTTTCATGATGTGCACTTGATTAGCGTTGATTTATGCCACATCATTGGCTAAGGAAGTTTGAGCTGCTTCGAATTTGTATAAACGCTCCTCCATCTTCTCTTGCCAACTTTGCTCCTTTTCTTCTATCGAGATTTGCGTAGAAATCGCTCCTCTCAAGACTTTCACGATCCAAGCATTATCAATATAACTCTTCTTAAATTCGAGTTTTTCTTCTTCACCCAATGTAACATTCGCTTTTCGCACAAGACACGTGATCATAGTAGGAAATTTAACATTATAAACCGATTTAGGAGAGACCGGAAATCGCATCACCTCCTCAAAGATCAATTGTGCCACATCCACTTCTTCTCCTCTCAAAATACAATCCAAAAGTAGAGCGGTCTTCTTAGTCACATCCAAAGTTTGTGTGTTTCCAAAGACATTAGGAATAAGGAAATTGTGCCAAACTCTCGCATCCGGTTGAAGATATTTGTAAGGCCAAGGTGCCTTCAATTCTCCCTTATGTGATTGCACTTTCTCCTTGTCTAAAATATGCTCAAAAAGTAATTCCTCATCAAAGATTTTTCGTTTAGCAACCGCTTCGCTATACTTGCAATATCCAATTAATTTCTTAAACTTGAAGTGGTTTCTAATCTCCTCAACTGTGAAAGGAACTAACTTTCCTCTAATCAGAACACAACCTTTACTATCTCGGCTAAAGAGGCCTAAATAGAATTCTAAAACCAACTCATGACATAATTCAGAACGTCTTACCATGAACGTAGACCAACCCAATTTTTTTTCACCAAGCTCCAAGAATCTCTTATTCTCTCCTGTACCAACTTCTTCATTGAATACTTTCTCATAAGCAAAAGCTCTCAAGGCCTTTGAAGCTTTCTCTTTATCCATGGGTGTAGGACATTTTAAGGGAAGAGATTGTGTTTTCTCCTTTGAGTAAAAGTAAAGCCTTTTTCCCATTAAATCCAACATAGCTAGCTTATCTCCTTCTTCAACATCGATTCTACCCTTAGCTTTAGAATTATAACCTTTGTTATGTGATTTCTTCTCAATTGAACCCAAGACCTTGCTTTTCTTCATCTCCCTCTTGTTAGATAATGCTTCTGTTCTCTTAGTCATCTCAATTGACCCCCAACTCAAAGCTTTAACAACTCTTGAAATTTGAACTTTTGAATTATTGGTTGAACAAGCTTGATTTGGTTTAGGAAACGTGAATTGATGATAAATCTCTATGTGGGTAAGGTGAATTCTTGATGGATTGGTATGGATTTAGGAAATTGTAGGATGAATTTTGAAAATGTAAGCTTTTGATTCTTCAATTTAATGTGTTTGGTGAGAATTGGGTGCTTGAAACTCCTTTGTAATGATGTGGATAAAGGATTGAATGTGTTTTTATGATGATTGGGTACTGTTTTGATGTTTGGTGAAGGTTTGAATGAGCTTTAATGGAGTTGGGAGAGGTTTGGAGAAGAAAGAGATGTTTAAGGATTTGTAAATTCGGAATTATACCCACCTCTTGCTTCTTATAACCTAAAACGCAGCTTTTTCTCTCTCTAGTCGGCTACCTGCGGTGTACCGGAACAGGGGCGCGGTGTACCGCAGCTTCTGTTCCTCGAAATTTTAATGCTCGGCAAAAAACGTGTGGCCTCTACCCCGTGGTCACGGGTTTTGATCCTGCGGTGTACCGGGACTAGGGTCCGGTGTACCGGACCTGTAGTTCGGATTTTTTTTCTTCTCGACCAAAAGCCCAAGTCAAGACCCCGTGGTCACGTATTTTCTTCTCCGCGGTATACCGGAAGGGTCGTCCGGTGTACCGGACTGATGGTCTGAATTTTCCGAAAAACTTTGTTTTCTCCTCCTGAACTCGATTTCTCCTATACCTAAGCATCAAAAACACTAATACCTTTCTCAAATATGCAATATCAACTAAAAACAACTAAACTAAACATAAACCAAAAACGTAAAAGACATAAAAACTTAAAAAATTGCGGGTTGTCTCCCGTACAGCACTTTTATTTAACATATTTTAAAGTTAGACGCGTTACCTCTATCAAGATTTGCGAATATATCCTCCCCAACAACGAGTTAGGCTATGAACGTCAACTAATCTTCGCTTGATCCCCTTCTTGGGTCGGATTTCTATCACCTTGGCTGAAACAACCTTAGTGACAATGAATGGTCCCATCCACGAGTCTTTGAAACTACGTGGCCTATTCTCGCGTTTGTGAGCTTTCCATAGTACTTCATGGCCAACCCCAAACTCAATGTTTGGCTCAGTATCCACAGGTTTTAAGTGGATCTTCTCAGGAGGAACTTTGTGATGTGAAAGGCTGTGGATGACAGGAACAGTGGGATCTAACTTCCTTGGTTTCCATACCCAAGACATAGAATGTCTCGGATACGTTCTTTGCATGAAGGGTAATGGTCCCTTCTTGAAAGTTGATGACACTTTGACTTGTGACCATGAAAGGCCGTCCAAGTATGATTGGAACCTGCTTATCTGCATCAAACTCAAGTATAACA
Source organism: Nemophila menziesii (assembly GCA_029959085.1). Taxonomy (NCBI): domain Eukaryota; kingdom Viridiplantae; phylum Streptophyta; class Magnoliopsida; order Boraginales; family Hydrophyllaceae; genus Nemophila; species Nemophila menziesii. The sequence continues at coordinate 443,225 of JARWIR010000071.1, forward strand.
AAGTCAGTAGGGATGGCGATACTACATGCACGGACTAAGACGTCCTCTACTGTTCCCCATGTCCTGGTAACTGAGTTGTCAGCAAACTGCAACTTCACTGGATCTTTCTCTGATTTCTGAAGTCCAAGTCTCTCGAACACGGACTTAGGCATAAGATTCACACCAGAACCCACATCGTACATAGCTTTCACCTTGAGCAACCATTAATTTGAATAGGAAGGTTAAAACTTCCCGGATCTTTGAGCTTCGTTGGTAACTCTCTTTCACTTTTTCTTGAGACTCTCAGGCTCTCTCTTGGGATCTCTACACTCGCTTCTTTCTCAGGAATAATTTGCGTAAAAACTTGTTTCGGTGTAAATCCTTTCTTCGCAATCTCAAGCATTTGGGCGTTGATGTTTTCAGGTGTATACGCCTCTACAAATGTCTTGAGTTCAGTGTCATCCTTTGGATTTGTATCAGGAATAGTTGATGATACTGTTTGAACAACAAGTGGCGGTTTCCACCTTCTCTTCTTCTCTCTCCTCTTGCACAGCAGGTGCAACTTCAACTTCAACTCTTGGTTCCTCCTTGGAGGCTTCTTCTTCTTTCTCTTTAGCCAGCTCAGCTTGATAATCCATTACCGATCTAATCTCCTGTTGCATATCTTTCAGGAGCTGTATAAATTCGGATTTTTTGAATCGTCCTCCACATCAACCTCAGAACAGTCAGATTCCACGGGGCTAGACTTGGTTGGTTCTTCTTCGGTACTCGGAACCTCCACGGCACTAATGGTAGCATGTGGTACTTCCTTCTCTTCTTCTTTTTCAAGGCAAATAGCCTTACAAGCTTTGAACCCAACATTGTCATCACCTTCTTCGATCGCCTTCAATTCTTTTCGTTCCATTAAATTCGTTAGAACTTTGTTCAATTGTTCTACTTGAGTACCTAAAATCTGAATTGCGGCATCTTGTCCTCGTAACTTTTCATCCTGAGCGTTCATATTTGTGGTCAAACAGTCCAAGACTTTTACTAATTGTTGATTATCCATAGTTCCCTCTTGAGGATACTGTGGTAAAGCTTTCTGATCTAATCAATCGGTATAGGCATCTTGAACAGGTTGTTGAGGGGGAGCAGGTCTATTTTGATATTGATTTTGATACTGACCTCGTGGTTGGAAAAAGTTGTTCTGGGAACGCGGTTGATAATGACCAGGATTGGCGGCCCCCTGTGGATTTGAATATTGCATACCCGGATGGTTTCGGTTACCAAATTGATAACCTCCTCGGTTGGATATGAAATAAACAGACTGTGGATTTCCTTCGCACTCTTCCCAAGTATGACTATTAACCCCACATTGTTGACAACCTTGTGCTTCTTGTACTACATTTGCTGCGGCTAAATTTTTCTGCATCTCAAGCTTAAGTTCTTTGATTTGATTTTCTAATGCGGATATTTGAGCTGAGTTTGCAGTTTCTGCATCTAAACGAAGCGTACCTCGGGTCTTTGCTACAAGAGCTCGCGTAGAAGGCCAACTCCTTTCTTGTTCAATAATATTCTCCAAAACATCGGTAGCTTCATTATGGTTCATGGACACGAAGTTTCCCTTTCCTATGTTATCCACCTTCTATCTACCTTGATCATTGAGACCTTCATAGAATATAGCTAACTGTAAAGAGGGGGTATAACCATGGAGCGGACATCTTGCTAACTTCTGTTGAAACCTTGTCCATGATTCTCCTACTGTTTCTCCATCTTCTTGACAAAACCTTGCAAGCTCGCTTTGGTCTTTGAGTCTCATACTCTTCGGATAAAAACGGTTAAAGAAAGCGGCTTGAAGTTCTGTCCATGAATTAATTGTCCCTGGTGGTTTCCTATCTAGCCACTCACCAGCTCTACCGGCCAGGAAGAACGAAAACATATGACAATACAGTTGCTCGGGTGTAATGCCTAGATTAACATAAGCATCACAAATCTGCATGAACTTCTAAAATCGATCTTGAATTGATGTACCACTGTAGAGTCCAAAACTTTGAAACTGACTAAGCATACCCGGATCGGGTCGAAATTTAATATTTTGGATCTCCGGAGGACGGTAGCCAATCGGTTGAACATGAAACGGCACTCGGAGCCCAGGTAGGTCTTGTTCAACTCGGTTTTGATCAACATTGTTTTGCCCGTTACCTCTTCCTAGTGGATGTTGTCCTTGTTGTTGTTGTACACCAGGTGGAATAAATGGTTGTGGCTTCCTGGTGCATAGTATTGTAATCCTTCAGGTGGGATTACAAGTGGTGGATCTAACTACTCTTGTACGCCTGCCATAGCTCTTCTTAGGGCTCTTTCCTCACGAACACGTTTGTTGTAAGGTCTAAAGCTCCTCTCAGGCTCCGGTAACGGAGGCCAAGAATTAAACACTGTGAAACCTGAAAAAGACTAAAGCAAACCACAAGCGTAAATCCGGAAAAAACAAAAACTAAATACTGAAAAATAAAACTTAATTAAAAACTACTACTCGAAATAGATAACCACACGCTAACGAGACACAAGTCCCCGGCAGCGGCGCCAAAAACTTGGTGTCACCTAGGGTGTGATAAAAATAAGATAAATATAAGTCAGAAAACAACACACTCTCACCCTAGATAGGCACAGTACTGCAAGTATTACAGGACGTATGCAAGTTTTAATGATAAGAAAGTTCATTCTCAGGGACTTAGTGTGTTAATCGAATGGGTAGAAATAACGAGTAAGAAGTAATTAATTTAAAAGACAGGAAATAAAAAGAATGAATTTCGAAATATTAAATTAAACTAAGAAATTTAAAAACAGTAAATAAATACGAAGAAATATGAGATGAGAAATATAGCTTAGGTTTTGCTCGTATGCACTAATCCTTCTAATTCTTTGTATTAAATCTAGTTAATAAGGGAGATAATTAGCTCTTAGATATTTAGTCAGGATTCTAAATTCCCATACCTTAGACCTTGAGAGCGACTAAGGGGGCTACAGACACACCATGAGGCTGGTTCAAATAGGGTTTTCATGCGCTACTAGGGCCCTAAGCAATCAATTTCCGTACATGGTGATAGTGATTAAATTATACCCTAATGACTATCTAGTTAGAATTAGTGTTGTCAAGACCAATATCGACACTAGACGTTATGTGGTGTTTCAATAATTAGACACCCAGCTAAGGTGATCATCTAACTACTATTAAGGTAATCCTATACTCGTGCACTAGCAAGGAAAACAGTCATTAAATCAAAACACATAAACAAATATAAAGGTAAGTAGCTAATATCAGATTGAAACATGAAATTCCCAAAGAAACTTAGATAGAAAGAAATTGTAATTCATAGATTATACATGATGCAAAACCCAAGCTATGGGAGGTTTAGTTCATACCTGAAGGAAATAAACTAAAAGAAATAATAAAAGACATCATCTTGCTCTCTACAAGAACTTGGAATAATAAAACCTTAAGAACTAATTACTATGAGGCAAGGATGATTTACAAGTGATATAAGGGTGTATTTATAGGTGTTTAGAAGACCTAATTCGTTTTCTTGAAGGAGAAGGTAAGTAGTGGACTCCAAGCCCAACTCAAATTCGTAACCCTAAAACATGAAATCATGCTTGTTTTTGTTTTGGTCCTAGCAGCTTCAATACTCATCCGTTTGACGCGTATGAGTAATCAAAATTCATCTTCTCGGAAAGATCTTCAACTTTTCCCTTGACCGTTTCTCCAAATTCCACACCGATCTTGATATATAAGATGATTTGTGGTCGTAGGTGCAGAAATTCGGGATTTAAGGCAGCTTTTCCTTTTCCATGTTTTTAGCTTTTGTTTCCTTATCTCCAATTTCTATGCTTATCTCTTTCCATATCTTGTAGTCTTTGACTTGGACGCTAATTAATCTCCATAATTATCTTTAAAGTTTCACACTAAATAAATAATTAAACCCAATATGCTCTAAAAAGATTATTTTACTAAATCAAGACTCAAAATAGGAAAGTGTACTATTTCTCAAGAAAAACGATTAGAAAGAATTCTAAATCACTAAAAATGATGTCTCGTCCTAACATAAATCTATCACAAATGAGGAGACATCAGGCATCGTGTCCCGTTTTGATATATTACCAGTGAATTGGCATCTTTGACATGACTTGACGAAACGATGACAATCTCTGTGTAGGTTAGGCCAATAGAAACCAGATTGAAGAATTTTAGTTGCAGTTCTATCGCCTTTAAAGTGACCACCATATGGTGATCTATGACAGCTTGCTATAATCTTATCAACTTTGCCTTCATTGACACATCTTCGAACTACTTGGTCACTGCAAATTTTCCAGAGGTATGGTTCATCCCAAAAGAATTGTTTAGCCTGTTGAGATAACCTCTGTCTTTGTTGTGGATGGAAATCCTCAGGGAATACACCACTCACGATGAGGTTGACTAAATCTGCATACCATGGCACAAACGCATCTTTAATAGTAAAAAGTTGCTCATCAGGGAATGCCTCTTTAACCAATAATGGTTCTTTGTTGGCATCGGATCCTTCGAGCCTGGATAAATGATCAGCAACTTAATTCTCGCATCCCTTTCGGTCTTGAATGTCTATGTCAAATTCTTGTAACAACAGTACCCATCTAATAAGACGCGGCTAAGCGTCCTTTTTCTCCATAAGGTATCCGATAGCTAAATGATCCGTGTATACAATAGTTTTCTTCCCAATCAAATAGGAACGAAATTTATCAAAATCATATACCACGGCTAAAAATCTCTTTCTCTGTTACTATATAATTTATCTGGGCAGCGTTGAAGGTCTTACGTGCGTAATAAATCGTGTGGATCCTCTGCCCCAACACAACACCCATTGTGTGATCACTTGCATCACACATAAGTTTAAACGGAGCTTTCCAATCTGGAGGTATAACAATAGGTGTGGAGACTAGCTTCTCTTTAATCGTCACAAACGCTTGAAGACATTCATCAGTAAAATTAAAAGGAGTATCTTTTTCAAGTAAAGAACAAAGAGGTTTGGCGATCTTGGAGAAATCTTTAATAAATCTTTGGTAAAATCCTGCGTGACCCAAGAAACTTCTTACTCCTTTTACAGAGACTGGAGGTGGTAATGTTTTGATAACTTCAATTTTAGCACGATCAACCTCCGTCCCTGCTTTCAAAACTTTATGTCCCAACACAGTTCCCTCTTGAACCATGAAGTGTCATTTTTCCCAATTAAGCACAAGATCTTTTTCTCTGCATCTCGCAAGGACTTTCTCAATATTATTAAAACAATCATCAAAAATATCTCCAAACACCGAAAAATCATCCATAAAAACCTCCAAATATTTATCAATCATGTCCCAAAATATAGCCATCATGCACCTCTGGAACGTGGTAGGTGCATTGCATAAACCAAACGGCATCTTTCTATAAGCAAAGGTGCCAAACGGACAAGTAAAAGTTGTTTTGTGTTGATCAAGGGGATCCACACAAATCTCATTATAACCTGAATATCCGTCAAGAAAACAATAATACTCTCTCCCTGCGAGTTTGTCTAGCATCTGATAATGAACGGTAAAGGGAAGTGATCTTTCTTTGTAGCTTTGTTGAGTCTTCGTTAATCCATGCATACTCGCCACCCAACAACTGTTCTTGATGGTATGGCTTCACCTTGATCATTAAGGACAGTAGTAATACCTCCTTTCTTTGGAACACATTGCACTAGACTAACCCAATCACTGCTAGCAATCGGATAGATAATTCCCGCGTCTAATAACTTGATTACCTCATTCCTTACCACTTCTCTCATAGCTGGCATGAGTCTTCTTTGTCCCTCTATAGATCGCCCTCCTTCGTTCTCAAGAATGATTTTATGTTTGCAAACGGACAGACTAATTCCCTTGATATCGACAATATTCCATCCAATTTCTTCTTTGTTAGCGCGAAGCACATGAAGTAGCTTATCCTCTTGAGGACCTGAAAGGTTAGCAGAAATAATAACAGGTAAAGTTTTGTTTGTACCTAAATATGCATAGCGTAGATGGTCTGAAAGTGGTTTTTCTTCGAGAACAGGTGGACATATTATAGATGGGTGCTTTATTGGTTCAATGTCACCTGATTCTCGAAGTTATTCTTGTATACTTGATCCTAATGCAGCAACTTCGTCAGTGGTATTTTCGTTTTCATCTTGTGATTCAAGTGCTAAGGCTTTCGTCAAGATCATCATCTATGCTTGCTTCATTGTAGACTTCTTGTGTAATTTTTTCGATGACATAGATTTTGAAACATTCATCCTTCGAATCTGGTAATTTCAAATCCTTAAACACATTGAATCGTACCTGTTTGTCTTGGACCCTCATGATCAACTCACCATTCTCAACATCTTTTAGTGTACGTCCCGTGGCTAAGAATGGTCTACCCAAGATGATAGGGACATTCTTATCCGCGTCGTAGTCAAGAATAATAAAATCACAAGGAAATATAAAAGTACCAGCTTTAACTAAAACATCTTAGATTTTACCTACTGGTTGAGAGAGGGAGCGATCCGCCATTTGTAATACCACAGAAGTGGGTACTACCTCTCCTATATTAAGCTTCTCGATCAGGGACTTCGGCATGAGATTGATACTCGCACCTAAATCACATAATGCTTTTCCAGTCCAACTATCTCCAATACCAATGGGAATTGTAAAACTTCTGGGATCTTGTAGCTTCGGTGGTAACTTGTTTTGACAAATAGGACTACACTCCACAGACAATCCAATTGTTTCCCCAGTTTCTAAACTTCGTTTGTTAGAAAGAATGTCCTTCATGAATTTCAGATATTTCGGCATTCTCTTGAGAGTTTCTACAAACGGCATATTAATATCTAACTTGCTCACCATGTCAAGGATCTTCTTGAATTCTTTTTCATTGTCCTTTTTCTTGACACGTGAAGGGTATGGTGGTGGAGGGCGTGTATTAGTTTCCACAAAGCTTTTCTTCTTTTCTGGTGTCTTCTCTTGGATACTCTTTGGTTCAACTACCTCTTCGACCTTATATTTTACTGTTTCTTCAACCACTTTTCTGGTGTAGAGGTTGGTTCTGGATCTCTTCCAGGTGGAGGTAGTTGTTTTCCACTTCGCAATTCAACTGTGTGACAAGCATCATCTTGAGGAGCAACAGTATCACTTGAGAGTTGTCCTTTCGGCCTATTTTGCAATGTACTCGCCATGTGTGATAAAGTATGCTCAATATTTTTAATCACCTTTTTCTGGGTTTGAAATCTTTGCTGGCTCATCTTCATATTCTCTTCAACTAGTTTCATCATCTTAGCCATGCTTGAATTCAAACTCAAAGGTTGTTCTTGTTTTGCTTGTTGCATCGAATGTTTTGGTGGTTCTTGATAAGCTTTTTCAATAATTTGCGCTTTTTGATGTACAGGTTGTGGTTGATAATAAGATTGAGGTTGGGTTTGATGATAAGTCTCTTGATTTCTGACCCAACTTTGCTTCTGTGGAGGCTGATATCTAGTGTAACTCTCTTGCAGATGATAGTCGCCATTAGAATAATGGTTTCTTTGATGAGATATAAAGGGATTTGCAGCTAGATTATTCATACACTTTTCCCACACATGATTTCTTGATCCACAACCAGGACACAAAGGTATAGCATGTACTAGATTTACCTGAGCAATTGTTTGAGCTTGTTCTTGTAGTTCCTTAAGTTGTTGGTTCAATTCTTTGATCTTTAGAGATTTTGAAGTCTCTTCTTATTCTTCTGATTCACTTGGCCAACTTCTTTCGGTCTCAAGAACTTTCCATAATACTTTCGGCTTCTACAGAATCTAGTAACACGAAACCTTTGTCTCCTAACAAATCCGCTCTTGCCCTGGACTCGTCATTAAGTCCTCCATAGAACATGGTTAAGGAATATTTTGGCGATGATATATGCTATGGACATCTCGCCTTTTTCTCATTGTATCGTAAACATGCTTCACCCAAACTTTCTCCGTCTTCCTGCATAAACTGTTCGAGCTCAATCATATCTTTTAATCTTCTACTAACCGGATAAAATCGGTCTAGGAATTTTGATTGAAGCTTGTCCCAATCTGGAATAACGTGAGGATGCTGGGTATCGTACCAATCGCTTGCACCTCCGGTCAAGAAGAACATGAACATAACGTAATACATCTGCTCCCTGTAACTCCTCTTACGATATAAGCATCACAGATCTGCATGAATTTCTGAATATATCGGATCGGATCTTGTTGTGCAGCACCGCTAAATTGTCCATGATTTGCAAACTGCGCTATCATCCCTGGATCTGGCCTAAATTCAGTGGCTTGGATTTCTGGAGTGCGGATTCCGCGTGGTTGCACTCTAAACGAGATGGGTAGCTCAAGTCTCCTTGGATTCTCCATCTGTAAAAATCTGTAAAACAAAAACTAAAAGACAAAAGCGTAAAATAAAACTAACTGAAATAAAAGCACTTAGATATATGCACAAGGGCTAACGATGCAGTCTCGGGCAGCGGCGCCAAAAACTTGGCGTCGCCTAAGGTGTGATAAAATAATAGATAAATAAACGCAAATAAATACCCTAGGCTAGCACGGTTCTGCAAGTATACAGGACGTATGCAAGTTTTAAATAATAAGTAAGATTCGTTCCTCAGAGACTACGAAGGTTAGGAAGAACTTATGCAATAATCAAGTGCTAATATTAAAAGCTAGAACAACTAATACGCAGAGAAATAAAAGAAAAATGGATTTTCATTGGGTTTTTATTAAGAAAATTAAACTAATAAAATAAAGACAGAAAATTAAATGCAAGAGAAGAAGATAGTATGAGAGTTTAGCTTGAGTAAATATCATGTAATCCCCACTAGTTTTGCCGTTCTAAACATGTAAGGGTGAATGATGTAATAATTCAATAATCGGTTTCAATTGCACTAGGAAGTTTCAAATAGGTTTACCTGTGTCAATAAGGAGTCCTAAGCAAACTTTTCCTGCAATTGATTAAATAGCAATACACTAAACCATAGTGACTATCTAGTTAGGTTGATTTGTCAAGTCAAAACCTTACACTAGACGTTATGTGCTAATCCTATAGTTAAATATACCGTTGTCAATGATTATCTAACTACTATGATGGTAATTCTATATGGCCGCGATCCACAAAGAACACAAAATATAAATCCAACACATAAACAGAGAAATAAAACATGAATTCAATTTAAAACATATAATTCCCAAATTAGATAGATGCCAATCAAAACTAGGGTTCATACATATATGCTAAAACTCAAGCTAAATTTAATTTAGTTTATACTAATGGAATTAAAAAAAGAAATTACAAATTCAGAGGTTGAAGAAGACATAATTGATGAACAGCTCCTTCCAGACTTCTTTTCTTGTGTTGTAAGCTTACTCTTGGCTTAAGGTTTGGCCAAGGATGATTTTATTGTGATCAGAGGTTGTATTTATAGTGTATAAGAAGTCCTAATTCGTTTTCTTGGAGGAGAAGGTAAGTAATGGACTCCTAGCCCAACTCAAATTCGTAACCCTAAAATATGAGATCAGCCCCGTTTTTGTTTTGGTCCTAACATCTTCAATACTTATCCGTTTGACGCGTATGAGTAGTCGAAATTCATCGTCTCGGAAAGATATTCAACTTTGCTCTTGACCATTCCTCCAAATTCCTCACCGATTTTGAGATACAAGCCAATTTGTGGTCGTGGGGGGTGACATTCAGATTTATTTGGCAGTTTTATCTTTCCATACTTTAGCTTTTGTTTCCTTATCTCCATTTTCCATGTTTATTCTCTTTCCTTTAGCTCTTAGAATTAACTTGGACTCTAATTAATTACCATATATCTTTAAAGTTACACACTAAATAAACAATTAAACCCAATATGCTCTAAAAATAATAAATAATTAATTCAAGACACAATATAGGAAAGTGTACTAAATCATGAGAAAATCGATCTATAACCTAATAAATACACCTAAAATGATGTCTCCAAGATAGATTAAATAAGGATTAATGCCCAAGAAACACCTCAAATCAAATTTAATGTCCCCTCACCCCTGCCGTTCTCCTTTTGCCCATAAAAGGCACCTCTTTTAATTTTTTTCCTATCGTACCCCTTTCTACCGCCGCCGCTCTCTCTCTCCACGAGTTCATAAACAAATAACTATGATAGCCGCTCTCTCTCTTTCGTTTAAATCGTCAGCATATACCCAAACACTGTGAATTATGAGAGCACCCATTAATGACGAATTTAGCAAGAAAAATAAAGAAACAGAGAGAAGAATAAGAAGAAGAATGAATAAGAGAGGAAGAAGAGATGTTTTATTTCTTGTTACAGTTACGATGTACAAAACTAGTTTATATACAATCATGTCTAACTAGATATAGCTGTAATCTAACTAATTTTTATGTAGAAGAAACAATTTGCATTTTGGTCCCTGCATTTTTTCTTTTTATCCAATTCATTTGCTGTATTCAGAGATAGATTGACATCTCCACTGAAACATGATATTTGAGTATTGGGAAAGTAAGAAATTATGATTGAATTGTGCGAAAGTTTGTATAGAATAAGTTGATTGATTAACGTTGAAAAACTAGAAGAAAAAAACAATTCAAATGAGTAATGGGAATCTCTCCCAGAACTCAATATTTAGTCCACAAGTACAAAAATGTACTTGCTTAGCATTTTCTGAGTTCTGGGAATTTATCCCAGTACTCAACATTTGCCACAAGTCCAAAAGTGCACTTGCACAAGTACAAAAGTGGGCTTGCACAAGTACAATCCGAGTTCTGAGTAATGGGAATCTATCCCAGAACTCAACATTTAGTCCACAAGTACAAAAGTGGACTTGCTTAGCCTTTTCCGAGTTTCGAGTAATGGGAATCTTTCCCAGAACTCAACATTTAGTCCACAAGTACAAAAATGTACTTGCGTAGCCTTTTCTGAGTTCTGGAAATTTTTCCCAGTACTCAACATTAGCCCGCAAGTACAAAAGTGTACTTGCACAAGTACAAAAGTGGACTTGCTTAGCCTTTTTCGAGTTCTGGGAAACATTCCCATTACTCACTTACAGTATAATTTCTTGAGTTTTATGACTCCCATAACTCATCGTTTTATACTTTCAGGTGTTTTATACATAGTGATGTTCATTTTTCTTTATATTATCAATATTTTACTTCATTTTTATGTGTTTTGTTAGTTTTGTATCAATTTACTGAGTTTTTTTGCAATTTCTTGAGTTCTGGGAAACATTCCCATTACTCACTTACAGTACAATTTCTTGAGTTTTTCTGTCTTTTGTTGCTTAAGGTATATTGTTTGCTTAAGGTATATTGTTTGCTTAAGATGAATTGTGTTTATCGTGTTTCTCAGAATACAAGTAACGAAGTGGACAAGAAGCAACTCAAACTTATAACTACAGGGACTTGAAAGCAAATATCCAATACTTGGATTAAATTAGTTAGAATGTACAGCTGTCTTTATGTTATGCTAGTTTGTTAGATACAATACTAGAGCAGCTGTATATATATACTTATACATAACCAATTTTAGTTAATGAGAAAACAATCTAGCTTTACATTTCTTTTTTTCTTCTTCTTTCATTTTCTCTCTGCAAATTGAGCTTCTCTGTTTCTTCCTTCAATGGTAGCTCTTGCCTCTTCACAGTGTTTGTATTTGTATATATGTATGTGTTTCATCTGGTGCATGTTTTGTATCATCACTACAACAGCAGCACTACAACAGCAGCACTACAACAGCAGCGGCATGTTTTTACTAAAGTAAGGGTATTTCGGTATTTTTAACTTAAGTGCCTTTTATGGGCTAGTAGCTAAGGTGGTAGGTGCTTATTGGGCATTCACCCATTAAATAATCACAAATGGGGAGACATCAAGGTCTAACTAATTGGTGAACAACAAATGTAAAACTAAACCAATTAAGAAATAAATACAATATAGAAATAAACTAATGAACAAGGTAATAATATATTTAACACCCCTCCTTAAACTCAAGTAGGTCGGATAGAGAGTAACTTGAGTTTCAAATATGAATCGTTGATAACATGACTTGATTGACATCGGCGTCGATGTGGAACAATGAGTCAAGCTGTGATAACCGTGAACCAAGAACGAGTATTAAGAGAATTGCCGAGATGAGACCGTTGGATGGCCTAATGAGTTTTCAAATTCTACGAGAGGATTAATTTGATCCTACGAGAGGAATAAGATTGATTCCCGCGAGAAGATTAGTATTTCGAATCCTACGAGAGGATTGAGATTTTGATTCCTATGAGATGAATAAGATTTTGACTCCTAGAGAGGAATAATATTCGATTCATACGAGAGGAGTAAGATTTTAAATCTTACGAGAGGATTAATTTCGAATCCTTTGATAGGATTAAGATTTCAAATCCTACAAAAGGATTAAGAGAAAAGAGATTTTTTTTTGTGCGGAAGAGATTGAAACGATAACGAAAGAGTATCATGAAAGGTGGAGATTAACGACTTGTGGAAGCAGACGAAACGATAACAAGACACCACTTTGGATTGTAGCTCTTATATAATGCGAGATTGCCAACTCAACTAAAAGTTTGAACTGTTAAGAGAAGGCAGAGAATATATTAGATATTTATACTCCAACTGTTGCATAGATCAATCAATCTCTTCAACTAAGTATGCATGTGAGGGGGGGATAAATCTTTTATAATGTGTTTTTCGTTTTCTCCTAATAGTTCGTATAGACCAAGACCATGGCCAGTAAGCTAATCCCATCTTGTTAACTCTTAACTTATTTCATTAAAGATATCATTATCTAAGTTCATTTTAGTTGAGTTAAAAGATTAACAAAATATACTATACTATTGGTAGAATATTATTCGGCCCGGCAGCTTCTAATTTACCGTTAGATAGAAATTTTATATCCGGATGATACTCTGTCAATAGAATAACGGTTTTTATTGATTTTATGAATAGCCATGGCCCCATCTATGGCATAACACAACTTTTCCGTCAGCATTTGTCGAAGCTTGCCCTTTGAACTCTCCTTTCAATTCTTCATTCGTACTCTCACTTTCCAATCTTTCTTTTTCATCTCTTCTCTCCTACTTTCTTTCACACTCTTTAATGGCTGTCCCACACCTCATTTTCTCCCTTTCAATTGTGGGTCGGTGTTGTGCCCATCTGTTTCACTCTCTCTTTTCATTACTTTACTGAATAAATCTTCTCTTCTTTTTTTTTTTTGTCCTTTCTCCTTTCTTCTTGTATATCGTTGAATTAGTTGCTATGACTTCGCCTAACTTTTCCCCCTTGGTGTCTTAAATTGAAAAAAAAAAATGCTTTTTCTATGCCCAGTTTTTTCGAGTTCTTAGTTTGTGTTGAATATATTTGTAGACAATTAAGAAACTATTGGAAGAGAAAGTTTTTGTATTTGGTGGGTGTGAATTTGAAGAAAAATGAGTCTTGGGCAGGTTTAATTTCCATAAAAACATATACATTTAATCTTCTACGCAGCTTGAGGAGAAATCATAGTGACGTCTTGATTAGTTAATAAATTGCTTGGTTGTATAATCTTGACAAGAATTTTAGATTTAGAGTGCATGGTTTGATCTTAGTTGAAGAAGGACTCAAGTTGCAATTTCCAATTTGTTAAAAGGTTAATGACTGAAAAGGGTTAAGTTTTTGATACTTTGCTACTATAGAAAGCTACAGTTACTTGGTGTACACTACTGCAAAACTTGTTCACAAGGACTTGGAATTTTATTAAAATTTGTCTTCAAGTTACTTTTGGCTATTTATCTGGTTTTGCTGCCCCATATTATTTCCTAGGAGTACACATTCAGGTAATTCTTTTTCTCTTGGATTTCATTTTTTGAGTAATTGAATTTATCACATGAGTTAATTCTTTCCAGATCTGCATTTTGTTAATAAGTTTCTTGTTGAGTACTTTTGTGATTTATTAGGTTGAAAAGGACAAATTATTCTAATCTTGCATGACCTAAGAAGGGGGCTTTTTTATATAACTTCAAATGAATTATTGCTCTTAAATTGTTAACGGCTTTCCATTTTATAAGGTAGCAAATTGCATATTTTTGTATATTTGTATGTAACCAATGATGATTTGAAATTAAAAATTATTTTTAAAATTTGGCAGTTTGCACAGAAGTGGACAAATCTAATGTTTGTTACATTTCGTGCTTAATAATTAATGTAGTAAATATATGATTCTTGATTAATGTAGTTACATTTTTTTTTCTCAGAGTTAGATGAATTTCACACACTGAACTTCAAAATTAGCCTTTCATTATGGCAAAGAGATCACAAAAACGCTCTATAAGGTACGAAAAGGATCAAACGGGTTGCATATCAGGTTTCATGAGTATCTTTGACTTTCGCCATGGTCGATCCTCTAGAAAACTCCTTGCAGATAAAAAACGAGAAAACAGACACACTAATGGTAAGAAAATCTCGTAACATAAATAAATTCTCAATTATTAAATAACCGTAAAAAGTTATATATTTTTCCCAGCTTCTACAAGTGTTGGATCTTCGTCAAATAACATACCTGCAGTAACAAAATCTGATTTCATTTCGGTCAGTTTGTTACTAAAACTCGAAAAATCCATTTCTTTATTTATTTATCATTTAATTTTTTGAAGTGTGTATATTATGCGTGTACAGGAGGCTGAAAAAAGTGTTAAGAAATTAATGGAAGAAGAAATGATCTACGAGGAAATTCCGGAGAAGCAAATAAATATTTCCAAAGAAGGGCCTGAAGAATTAAATTCTCGAAAACACCATAGAAGAAAAAGCAGAGCTTCTAAAAAATCTATAGACATGGACATTAATGAGCAAAATGTTGATTTGGAAACGATTATTGAAGAGCTTCGTCAGATCCATGATAAAAGTAATGTTACTTACAAAAATGATATTAATGTTCCATTAGATGAAGCTGAAGAAAAACTTAACGAAGCGATAAAAGTGTTTATGTCTCACAAGCTAACTAATAATCATAGTGTTACAAGAGAAGATGGTAGTAATAATTATCAGTCTAGAGAATTTATCGATGCTTTACAAACAATAAGTTTATATAATGAATTATTCTTGAAACACCTTCAAGATCCAAATTCTATGCTCGTAAAGCTTATAAAAGATTTCGAAGGAGCTTCTACACAATTAAACGAACCTAAACCTCGTAAATTTTTTCGACGAAGAAGTAAATCTCAAGATAGTTATAATTCATTAGAAGGTGATGGATCTTCAAGTAAAATCGTGATTTTAAAACCTGGGCTTAGTTCTAATGATAATGATATTACTAGTTTAAATTCTCGTTACTCACTTGAGAATAAAAATGGATCTAATTTTTCGTTTAGTGAATTTAAAAGACGGTTAAAACATGCTATGGGAAAAGAGCACGAAAATCAAGGGTGGAGATCTCCAAATAGAAATCATTTTTTAACCGAAAGATTTGCAAAGCCTTTGGTTGATAAATTAAAAGATGTTGAAATAGATGTTATGAATAAGAAAGGGGAATCTAATATTTATATTGAAGCAAAGAAGCATCTTTCGGATATGCTTAATAATGGGGAAGAAGATGATGAGTTGATTAATAAAAAATCACCTAAATCACTTGGGAAGATTCTTTCTTTGCCTGATTATAAAGAATCTTTTATTTACAGTCCTGAAAAGGATACACAAGATAGCTTTTTAAATGCTACTACTATTTTGTCTGAACAGAATTTACAAGAGAATGAATTACACGTGCATAATGAGGATTATGATAAGACACGTGACATTGTATCTGAGAATTTAGTAAAAGAATTTGCTGGTATGAGTCCTCAAGGTAATATTTTATTATTTTACCTTCACACTCTTTTTAAGAGAAAGCTAATGAACTGTTTTTCAACTTCTATGCAGGAATTTTAGAGATCGATGAACCAATTAAAACTCAAGATCACACAGAAGATGAAATAACGGATATATTTGAAATATCAATAACAAATTCTCCATCGTCAAAAGATATCGAAGAAGAAAAAACTACACAGAGCTTAAATTTGGTAAACTCATGCTTAATAGTTAATAAATATATCACATTTATGTTACACGTGTTAATTATATGATATTCTTTAGGAATCAAATGAACAAGATCGAGAAAACTCTAAAAATAAGACAAAAGTCGAAGATTCTGACGAGGCAATTACGAAAACAGATCGACCCAGTCCTGTATCTGTTCTTGAACCATTATTTTCAGAAGATGACATCAGCCCTAACAGCACCACAGATCGACAAGGTTAGCATATATATATATATATACATATATATATATATATATAAATTGTTAGTTATTAACTGTTGAAAATTTGCAGTTGAAATCGGAATTAATCCACGGAAAATCGATTTTGAAGATGAAAGTTTTTTCATGGAAGAAGGAGAATCTCCATTTGAATATGTAGAAGCGGTTTTATTAGGTTCAGGTTTAAATTGGGATGATTTTCTTCTAAGGTGGCTTATTTCAGATCAAATTCTCGACCCATCGTTATTCGATGAAGTAGAGTTATTTTCAAGTAGAGGCCATGATCAAAAGCTTCTTTTCGATTGCACTAATGAAGTATTAAAAGAGGTATGTGACAGTTATTTCGGTGGTTTTATGGGTATATCCTTTGTTAAACAGAGTATTAAATCACCTCCAAAAGGGATGAATCTTATAAATGAGATATGGGAAGGAGTTGAGTTGCGACTTTTTCAACATCTTCCACCTAAATCTTTAGACCAACTTGTGAAAAAAGATTTGACTAATTCTAAAATGTGGATGAATCCTCATTTAGATAGTTTATATGTTCGGATTGTTATGGAAGATGCTATTTTTCAAGAATTAATCGAGGATACTATTTCGAGTTTTTTAGCATCTACTCATAATATCTCAAATGGTTCACATGAAATTGAGATTAGCGTTGATTAGTAAGTAAGTCTTGATTGAAAAAATACAACCAAGTAAGGAAGTTGATTTAGGCCTTTATATAGCTCCTGTGTAGAGTTTCGGATGAGTATTTGCACAGATTTTTTTCATGAGTTACATGCTAAGTCTTCTGGATATTATAGTGTATAGGGATTATAGGATATATAAACTAGCATGGAGGCTTTCAATGATGAAAGTACAGAAATAATAAACCTTTACTTGTGCCCAGGTGTGGCTTGAGAATGGATGATCAGACTTGAATGTTCAAGTTCATAGGAAATTGTAGAGTGTGGTGTGTGGTGTGTGTGGTGTGTGTAGTGTGTTTTTTTTTTTTTTTTTTGGAGCTTCTTTGTGATTGACATAGCTAATTGTTTGTTTTCTCTTGTTTCTTTTGCTTTTGAATTGATTGTGGTTATGTAATTTAGACAAGTTGTGGGGTTTGACAAGCTAATGTAACAGAAAATAACAAAAAGTATTGAATAAAAGATAAATAATGTGTGATATGATCTAGATTTTAGATTAGTCTCAGTTGTGTTGGTTAATATTTTCACATTACTTTCACAACGCATCAACTCTCTTTACAAATTCCAAAAACCCTGACTATCAACTTTTACCGTCTACGAAAAAAAAACTTTTACCGTTAAATCAAGAGACTCAAGCAAGTAAGAAGAGAATATATTATTATTAGTAAAAGTAATTAAATCATGTAATATGTGTTACAAAGGTGAGAATGACAATACTTTTCTTAACAGAGATGCCCATGACTGTAATATGTGGGTGAATAATATGGTTAGCCACTGTTTCACTAGGGGGAGGTGGCATCTTCCACCATATTTGAGTGGGTTAATTGAGACATTGCTGGATTTAACTGTTGGAGAAGATATAATTGTGTGGAGAGATAGTGTTAAAAATAGGTGTTCTTTTAAGAAAACTATTGCTGATATCACAGATAATGGACAAGTGTTAAAGTGGACAAGGGTAGTGTGGAACTTTATGAATTTTCCTAAACTTGCATTTTGTTCTTGCCTTGCTAGTCTTACAGGTTACCTACAAAATTGTGCATGATGGAATGGGGTACTCAACAAGACAGTTTATGTGTTTTATGTCACAGCTCAATTGAGGATAGAGATCATCTCTTTGGGCTTTGTTTTGCTTCTAAAAGAGTTCAAGAAGTGTTTTGCCTTATGTGGTGTAAATATGCCAGATTTTTTGTCTTGGGATGAATTAATGAATTTTGTACTTTCTAGAGCTGATTGTAAATTCATGGATGATCTATGCTTGTTGGTTTACTTCTTATGTCTATCAAACATGGAGTAACTGGAACGCTTATATTCATGGAGGGATAGTTAGGAATGAAGAAGAGATGATGCACTATATACAGTACAGTCTATATGTTCAAACAATTGGTAAGCGCGGGTTCACGTGTAAGAATGATAGATCAGCTATTGAACAAGCTTGGAAGCTGCAGGATATTTCCAAGATTTGATCAAAGTTTACATATGTTTAGATTAGTGATAGCTAGATTAGATTCTACTTCTTGTATTTTCTATTCGGCTATTGCTAAGAGGCTCTTGTTTTTTAGTCTCTTAAAGTTGTGAACATTGAAAGTTTGGGCTAGTAAATTTTTTGTTGATCAACAAAAAAAATTATGTAGTTTTAGGTATCAACGTCATTATATTTAATATAAACAGAGCGTTACAAAGATAACCTTTGCACATATACAATTCCACTTTTAGCGAGTATAAACTTATAAGATTCAAACCCGAACTTAAATCTATTTTTACTCAACAATGATCCAAACACTAGTATTTTTACCAATAAAATCGTTTTTCTCTCATAATTGTTTATTTTCTCCATCTTTTGCTTAATACCACATAGGATGACGCATAGGAGGTGATATATAGCAATGGTCTTATCAATATCAGACACATAAGAACATTGTTGAGACTCAGCTAACAACTTCATGTTACCTTGCATAGAAACGAGAGCACCAATGTGGTACGATACAACGATTCAACAACTTCTAAAACACTAAAATACATGATTGGCAATATAATACAGACGAGAGTAAATACACTATTTGTCTTCTGTACAATGACGTTATTGTCAAACGGGTCATAGTACGGAGGTCTGAGTAAGCATGCTTCGTCTAAAGCACGTTTTTGGATTCAACCTCTAAGTCTTGCCCACATCCTCTAATCAATTTCTTTTCTTTTTTCTCCAACACGACAATATGATAGAAAAAATTGTGTCTTGTGAATTATTTGTTATGTGCTTAAAGTATTTATATGAAAACACGTAATATTAGTTATAACTAATTAATAAGTAATGCAAAAATAAGTTTTAGCGATGTGAGGACGATTAACGTGTAGAACATGAGGCCCAACTTAGTCGAAAAGCCACTTTATTTATGAATTTAAAGTGAAAAATAATAAAACCCATTTAACTAAAAAAAATGACTTAGGTTTATTAGCCCTTTGTTGCCTTTAGCTTTCTAACCGAATATGTAATGTAATATCCTTCTTAGCCTTGTTTTAGCCTGTAATCATTTTCTTTGATAGCTGTGTTATAAGCATTTACCCTTTAGTTTTAGGACTTGACCATATGACTCATCCTCGAGTCATATGCCTAGGACTAGTTGTCTTGGAGCTTGAGTTTGGGGTGTTGGGTGTACGGGGTAATGTGATACATTGGGTAGGTAGACATTTATGTTTTGCTTTATCATTGTGCACTCATTTTATAATACTTGCCGGATTTGAGAAAAATAAAAATATTTGATAAAAATAAATGATAAAAAGAGAAACACAAGAAAATAATTCAACACGAGAACTCACGTCAAAAATAATCTTGTGTTTGACTTAAAAAAAGATAAAGAGAAAAAAGAAAACGAAAAACTATATATATGAAGAGAATAAAACCAGACGATGGGCACATTCATTATTGGTTTGGGACTTGGGAATACTTCTCTAAGGTATCAGATGGGTTGAGTGAGCACGGTGATTAGTTGATGCATAGTGAGGATATGGTCAAAATCCCACTCTAAAATATCCAAATTATACCACACCCTACCATAAGCCTACGCTACACCCTATAACCTTAAGATTTCTAGTTGTGGTTAAGTAACGATTGAAAGGATAGAGTGTAGTTGAGTAAACCATTAGACATCATGGTTCGACTGAGGAACAACCTAAATCCATCATTTTGAACTAGTAAAAGCAATCTCTTCTTGTATTGCGAAACTAATTTTTTCTTAGGCCATAATGCAACTGTGAGATTTTGTCATTTTCCCTTTTTGGGTTTACTATGACAATATATTCAATCACAAGTCATGAGTGTTTTTTACCCTCATCCAGATCACGAGAGCTTGTACTTACCCTTGGTGGTTTCTTAATTTTAATCGGTTATTCTAGGCACTTTAGTGTAGATTATCAATTGTGGATACTCCATCAATATATTCCATGAATTACCTTGACTATTGGTAAACCTCCATGCCTTTAGGCACCAACTTAGAGAATCGTGTTTTTGCAACTATGTCTTCTTCCGCTTAGGCAGCGTTGACTTGGTTAATTCTTTCTAATCCATTTCCAAGTGATGTTTGTATGTGTCTAACTTTGTTTCACGCGCCTTAACTTCAAACCCTAACGTGGTATTCATAAGCTTGGATTTCCAAGCACATTCCAAAATTGGTATTTTTACATATTGGAGAGTTGTATGTCACATATCAGGTTGATCACCTATGTATCCAAACTTGACAAGTATTGATCACAAGTGGTGATCTATAGAGATAAAATGTCAGGATGGGGTTGAAAGAAAGCCTTAATAAGAACAATCACAAAATGAAGATAAGAATGATATACTTGTCGATTATCCGACCTCAGGAAATAAATGGAATAGACCACAGAGGACAGTGAAGCAGTGAAACTGAAAAGAAATAAATATATTTATTCATACAGTCATTGATACTTATTTATCTCCTCATACATATCTATAGATTGATAAAAAGATTTACGTAGTATATATACCTGAGTGTACGTTGTATATATACCTGAGTGTAGGGTTGTAAATGAACCAAGCCGTTTGCGAGCAGCTCGATCTTGGCTCGGAGGAAAATTCGTTCGAGATCGACTCGAATATAAACAAGCTCAAGCCCAAACTCTAATTTAATCTCGTTAAGTAAAGAAGTCCGCTCAAACTTGTTTGTGAATGACTCGTTTATATTTATGAATTATAAATTGATATATTATTTACTTGTAAATATATTATTAAACCTTCAATATCAACTTGGATATTTTTAATTTCTTTAGATTTTTTTTATTAATATTACACTTCATATTTTCATACCACACTTCATCAAATATCAACCTTTCATGGAAAATCCGTGTCAACCATACAAAAACAAATTGTTCTTGAGCAACTCGAACTCGGCTCTAAAAAACGTGTTTTATAAATTAAACAAGCAAGTTTTAACATCTCTAACTTGGATTGCTGAAAGCTCGGCTCGACTCAAATTGAAAAGTTAAACAAACAAGTCTGCACGTCTAGTATTTGGCTCAGTTCGTTTACCGTCTTACCTAACATCGTCCATCTCCAACCAAAAAAATATATATTTTGTAAATCTCTGTAATAATTGGTTAAGAAAGTAGTTGACTAGTAATGTTTAAGTTCCAAATAGAGCAAATATCAAAAATAGGTTATTATTTATGGATTAACATTATTTATAGACCACATCTTTAAAATAAAATTGGACTATATATTTTCAAAAATGTTATTTTTATGTCACTCTATTGATTCATAAAATATTAATATATTTCAAGATCAATCTAGGTATTTTAAACAAAATTCTTAATTTATGATAAAATATTATTTATTTAAAATATTCAAATTCTTTTTAAAATTTATAAAATATCTAATAAAATTAGTAAAATATCTTAAAAATAACATTTTTAAAAACAAACGGTCTAAAGATGACACTATTAATAGATGTGTCTTAAACATAATTTTATTCCAAAGATAATGACCTAAAATTGGAATTTGTTTTCTCAAAAATTATGTTTTTTTTTTTGGACAAGGCCCAAAAATTATGTTAATAGCTTTAATTTTTGTTTTTTGCTATTAAAAAATTTAAAAAAAAATAAAAATCTATTGCCTCTTTAAATGCTACTCATGATCAAGATATACAATTTGGTGCACTTTTAAGTAATATTTATTGACAAATTTGGAAAGGTAGAAATAACTTTGTGTTCGATAGGATTAAACTCGAACATATGTTAATGTTCAATCTAGCTTACTCCATTTGGAAAGAATATAAAGATGTGAATCAAAATCCAAATGATGGTAAAATGATAAAAAAGATGAAGGATTCAATCTCGAATTTTTCGACTTTAATCGAAGAAAATGATAAAAACCTTAGTATGAAAAGTAATTAGAGTCTACCCCCTACTAATATTATTAAAATATATACCCATGCTAGTTTTACTTTGTCTGGTTGTACTATATCCTATATAGTCGGGATTCTTTTGGCAACTTGATTCAGACGGATGCAAAGGATATACATGCAAGAAGTTCTATCGAAACAGGAGCTCAAGGTGTTAGATGGAGCTGCGAGATAACAAAATGTTTTCCTACCAACTCAATTATTATCGAAAGTGACTGTGAAATGATAGTTAAACCCTTAGCTACTAGGACCCCTTGTAATATTTTTGAGTGTTGTAATATTTTTAAATCCATTACAGTAATGCGGAGACTTGTAATCCGTTTTTTTCCTTTGTTAACCGCAAACGTAATAGAGTAGTTGATTAGGTCGTCAAACAAAAACTTATTGACAAACTGTTTGATGACTGGAGGATTTCTCCTTCTTCTCAGTTAACCCAATTTATTTTACTTGATAATTAGGTATTCGAGTAAATTTTGTAATATTTAACGCTATTATGCTATTTATATATTTAAGCCGTTGACAAAAAAAATTGTTTCCGTCATCGTCTATAATCGTTTTATGAAAAATTCAAATTGAAAAAAAATTTACCCATCTCCAAGTTACATTTACTAGGCTTCTTGAACAGATTTGGTAACCAATGATGACCTCGTATATAAACTACTATGTCAGATGTTTCAATTTGTAATATACTAAGAAATTATTTTTTAAAAACCATCCCAAAGTCCTAAACTTGTATCTAGGGTTTTTAGACTTTATAAAGTCTAAGTGAGAATGATAAATACATTTGTGAACTTGGCAACAAAGATGACCCATTTTTCAATATTATCCATAATTGATTATCTGAAAAGGCAATATTCATTTTCTGCAAATCCTTGAAACCCTAAATTCATCTTTTACAAACTCTAAAAACCAAGACATCTATTAAAGTTATTGACAACAATATTTTTCTCCCATGTAAATATATACTATTTTCTCTAACGAATCAAAAATTGGAATCGTAAGGTCTTTAGACATAGCATAATAGACCTAACGTTATTCTTTTTTTTTTGTCAATGACCTAACGTTATTCAAAAGAGTTTGGATATCTTATTTAATCATATCTTCTTTTATTTCTTCAAATAAGAGCAACAATTTCCGATTCTGGATTCTAGACACCATACGTTTAAATATCAAATATCTATTTCTTTTTTTATGTTTTAAGTTATTCATTGTTTCACATTTTCCAAAAGAATCAAATCAAATCAACCCATTTTATCCAATTCAAATCGTTCAAGAGAGTGTTTTGTTTTTAACTTTTAAAAAGAGTTGAATCAAATTATTCACTTCTTTCCACCCATTTTACTCAATCCAAACAGTTAAATCAAATCCTTCCTTTCTTTCATCCTATTCTACTCAATCCAATCTGTTCAATTTATTCCTTTCTTTCCACCATTCTACTCACTCCAAACAGGTCAAGAGAATGTTTCAATTATCTTTTGTTGGTCAAAGAAACATTTAAAAAATACAAACTAAAATGATACAACAAGTGCTTTAGTGATTAAAGTATTTTACATTGACCAATAAGTGATGGGAATACAGCTTACCCAAATTAAACTAACTCTTCCATGTATTCAACAAAAAAAGGTGATTGATTTACCATAAAAAGTCTAGGAAATAATGAATTGACCCATCTGATTCTAATGGATAAAAAAACCCATCAAACCTTTTATGGTCAAATCCATACCGACCTTTTATATTTCAAATGCCACCAACCCAAGCACATTCACAAAAACCACGTCTATCGATAATGATTTAGCTACCATAAAGACTGTTTTCGGTCAAACAAGAAGAACTCAAATTAAGATTACAATATATCTTCAAAATTACAATATCAAGTTTCACATAGTGATTTGTTACTTCTTCTTTTTCTTAGCTTGTAGTGATGAATTCAAATTCACAGGTCTTTTCTTAACAAATGCTTTTGTTTTACTTTCTTGATCCTCGTCACTATCTTCATCTACACTTGCATCATCACGTGCAGATTCCTCAACACTTCTTAACATTTTTCTTTTTTCAGCATCAAGTTTGCCACGCAATTTTCTTTCAATTGGATCATTAAAATTTATACTTGTATTCTCCCTTGGAACAGCTGCACCAATTCCAAGCCTACAAGGATCTTTAGAAAATCAAACAAACATATCTCAGAGCAATTACTTATTGCAAATAAACTCTCACCTAGCAGGTCGACCATTTTGTAATATGTCACTTGAATTGTTATTGTCTAACGATCCACTCATACCATTCACCCATTTCTCAGCCTGCATATAATTAATTACCGTTTAACACACATTCATTCACCAACTAAGCACGCATATAATAGAAATTTGGACTAGAAAATTTACCAACTTCAATGCTCCATTTAGCATCACCACTTGAGAAGAATCCAAACCCTTCTTTGACCCCTTTTCTGTAATCATTATGATTTTCCTGATCAAATTCACCAATTAAGGATACACAGTTAGAACTGCAAATAAGAAATTAATACGATATAACATATCCAAGGACTCACAAAAGTTTGTTAGAAACAATTAATTCAACAAATACGCACCAAGTGATGTTCGGTAGTTATGTAACTAAACAATTTGATACAACGGAAATAAAGAAAATATGAAAAATACGAAATTACAATCTCCAAAAGACTACATTTGAACTAAAGTTGCAAAAATATTCAAGTTGTACAACTTGGATAAATAAACTCCTTCAACCGAGACCAACCAGTTGCACAAAAATTGCAAAAATGTTCAAGATATGAAGTTTTGGGTCAAATGATCGAGGGTATATTCTAATTGCATCAGACCATCTTCTGCAGTTGCGCCAAATAGATATTTACAGCAAAAACAATTCAAAAAATGCAGTATAAGACCAAATTGACACGGCAAATCATGGGACCATCACTTCTCATACGGTAAAAGGAACGGCCATTGTAGGATTTGTATAAAAATATAATAAAAAAACACTTAAATCAAATCAGATGATTCTGAAAAATTGTAAAAGTGGTGAGATTAGGTTAAAAATAATTCAATTTTTTTAGAATTTCAATGGTAAAAAGTAATATTTTACCTTAATTTGGGTTCTTCGATTGTTGATGGCGTAGACAAGCCGGGTTTATGATGATGGTGGAGAATGGTCCCCCGAGTGGCGGCGGTTTTCTTGTGCAGGAGAGCGGCTTGGTGTCAAGAGATTACTTTTTGTTTTTAGTTATAATGCGAGTGTGAATAGATGAGACTGTGAAGGTTTTATGTTTCCTTGTTTTTCAACGTTTTTATTTTTTTGTTTTGTTTTTTGAGCCAATTGTTGATTGATGCCTATTAAAAAACTTATTTAGAAAAAGGTGCCTAGGAAAAAATATTTATTGAAAACAGCCCCCTTATAATTAACAATTAAAAAATAAGAAAAAAACTAATAAACACACGCGCGCGTCCGTGAATTTTTTTTTAAATCGTCATAACTAATTCAAAAAAAATCAAAAAAATCAAAAAAAATTATATTTGGATAAATCAAATTAATATTTACGTCTATGATTTTTTTCGGAATTTTCTGAATTTTTCGATTTTTTTTTATTTTTTTAATTTTTTTTTTCGCAGACACGAAATTCCATGTTTAAAACATGGAATTTCATGTTTGAAACATGGAATTTCATGTTTAAAACATGGAATTTCATGTTTATTTCACGGTTTAAAACATGGAATTCCATGTTTAAAACATGGAATTCCGTGTCTGCGAAAAAAAAAATTAAAAAAATTCGAAAAAATTCAAAAATTCAAAAAAAATCAAAAAAATTCATAGACGTAAATATTAATTAGATTTATTCAAAATTTTTTTTTTTTTAATTTTCTGATTTTTTTTGAATTAGTTATGACGATTTTAAAAAAATTTCACGGACGCGCGCATGTGATGGAATTAATAAAGGTATAGAAAATATAAAGGGGATGTTTTCTATAAATAATTATTTCATTAGGCATTTTTTTATAAATAAGATTATTGAAGGCATAAAAAACAATTAGAGAGTTTAAGGAGGATGTTTTCAACAATAACCCCTTGTTTTTTTCTTCTGAAATTTTTCAACGTTTCTGATTGTATACTTTTTTTATCTTAAAATTTATTATTTATTTTGTATGATTTTGTCCCTTCGGGGACATCCGATAAAAAAAAAAAGTATGATTTTATTTTGAAAAATTATAATATTTTAATAATTTGGTAAAAGGTAACATTACCCGTATTTTTTAAAATAAGATATCAATTAATAATTTATTTGTAATATTAAATATATTTTATATATAATATCGAATATATTATAAGGTAATTTACCTATGGAGTTCATGAGCCATCATCAGTGATTGTCCATCAGGTCCAGCCCACCGCTAATGACAAAGATGCCCCTACTAACCCATTAATTAAAAAAAAGTTTTCAAAACAAACCACGCTAAATTCATGCAAGAAATTAAAACAAAAAAAAATATTTGAAGCGCCAAAACAAAAGTCAAACATGTAACTCATTATCGAATACCATCATTCTGTAAAACAAACCCTAACCTTCATCAAGCCATTAACGAAGAAAGACTGAAACCAACCTACACCTCGACGACAATGGCAGGCGAACCATCAACTAAAGTCGGTAGTGGTGTGAAGGGTATCAAAAGAAAGCAGACGGGTGATGGTGTGTTGAAGAAACCGGCGATGTAAAAGGTCACGTTGACCATCAGTTAAGCGATGATGACTTTGTTGAAACCGTACCTACAACCAGCAACTTGGAGAAACCCACCACTACTAGTGGGCAAAGCCAAAAAACACAGAAGAACAGGGGTAAGGCGAAGATTCCGATGATAAACAAGAGGGTAACTCAAAAAACAAAGGTAATACGACGGCTTTGGATGGGCAACATCGTATTACAGAGCAGAGGAATTAAAATTGAAAGAGAAGACGTGGATTATGAAGATACGCATGATGATAACAATGAAGATGAAGTTGTCGAAGGTATTCATCTGTAATGCTTTGATGGTAAATATGTTACATTAGGTCTGGTTTTGTTGTCCAACAATTCATAAAAATCGCTATAACTTTAATAATTGCAGACAAATTGCTGAATTCTGTGTTACGATTATTGTAAAATTGAAGTTTTATGAGTATGAGTAACAGTAAATGATGGGTTGTGTGTGTAATATGATGG
This sequence comes from Nemophila menziesii, assembly GCA_029959085.1. Lineage (NCBI taxonomy): Eukaryota > Viridiplantae > Streptophyta > Magnoliopsida > Boraginales > Hydrophyllaceae > Nemophila > Nemophila menziesii. Next base: position 470,807 of record JARWIR010000071.1, read on the forward strand.
TGTATATCAGAAATTGTAGCTTGGTATTATACGAAACTGTAATTAATTGTAATTGCATGTGGATTATCTACTGATTTTTACTTGATTGAATAACTACTTGTTTGATTGGTTCAGTGAAAGGAGGCACCGGCAAAATCCAGTACAGATCATCACTAGATTCGATGTATACGATTTTGAAGAACGTAAAAGTAACTGATCGTCACGTAGAGGCTTGTCGGGTTCTCCCGTTTTATCTGTTAATAAAGGGGGTGCACAATTCAGCTGATGGTGTAGAGTGTTTCAAGAAGAGTGTCAAGCAGATACATGAAATACTTAAGACGTTCGACATTCACGAAGGAGGATTTGTACTGGGCAACAAGTGTGTGGAACTCACCCCGATCGATGTGCGAATAATAATGGGAGTGGTGGGTGGAGGAAGACAGGTTCCGGAGTTCAAGGCCGATGAATACAAGAACTTGGACTGGTTTGATTGGAATTTCCCAAACAAGGTTGGACAACTGAAAGATACAGAAATTAAAAGAAGGACGTTGATGTGTTGAACATAGAGCCGCAAACAGATGAGACGGTTCGTAGTTTCGTGATTTTGATGGGGATATTGTGTATGGCGACTGTGTTTTTTCCAACTGGATCGCGAACACCAATGTGGGTGGTCAGCATGTGTGAAGATCTTGATAATTTATTACATTATGATTGGGCGACACATGTAGCTGAGTTTGTTATGAAACCGATACGCGATGGGTCAATCAATCATATCTCTGGATGTGCAGTCATTTTTATAGTAAGTATATATATATACGCATCGTATCTATTAATTCAATTTATTGATCTTGGTTTAACAAACTGATAATCGAAATCGCAGTCGTGGTTTTTGGAGCATGTTAAGTTAATGGAGCCGAAAAACAAGGGGGCGATACTGAGGTGTCTGAAGTGGAGTCTTAAATGTACTACCAAAAGACCATTCCCGGAAGTGATCAGAAGGTTACGCTATGATCAGGTAAACAAATCAAGAACTAAATCGGTTAATCGAGTTATTACTTACGCATAATTATTTATTTGTTTTAATTGTTGGTGGTCCTTTGTGTGTTCTAAATAAATGCAAATAATAATCGAACCACAACCGCAAGTGTACGGTTGTCCCAAGTAGTAATTCTGATAATCAGATTCGTTCCAAGGACGGATGGTTGATCACAATGTTTATGCAAATAGCGATTGATGCACTTATGAAAATAAAAGACAATAAATTGTTTGTTTTGGTTTTGTTTATTATAACTAAATGAAAGATAAAATAATAATGCAAGTAAAAGATAAGACGCAAGTAAAATGTATGAAAACGCAATATGAGATGTAGTACTTGAGAACGCAAGGATCCTCCTAATTTTACCTTCTAACTTATGTTGTTTAAGGGTTAAATCAGTCAATTACAATGGTCGGGATTCTAATATCCTTATACCCCCGTCAGGGTGGACTATAAGGCGATCCTAAAGTGTCACTAGTCCCGTCAGGGTAAATATGATCCACCGTTGGATGATTAAGATTTATTACCACATTGGCCCTAGGATTAACTAAGTTCGTCAGAATCAATAGTTTTTATCCTAGATTGAACAATTATTTCTGTACCTAAACCCCCCGTCAGGATGATCCATACGCCACATATATGGAATAGCTTAGATACTAATACCTAATTTTAGTTCGCGACTCTAAAATCAGTAAACATTCACAAATTGTCGAAAAGAGTAAAAGACCTGATTTAATTTAATTTAACAGAAACCCAAATTCAACTTTCGTTATAAAATAAAACTAGGATTCACCCATTGTTTGTTCTCAAGCACTAATGAAAGCTTAGCTCATATTAAAATTAAAAACTAAATTAAAAGAAATTGAATTCATATTGTTTACAAAATTAAAATACGAAAAGAACCTAATTTCCGGAATTGGAATGACTACGAACGGAGCTATAGACCCACTCCAGCTCTTGTAGCTTCTTCTTTCTTCCTTCTGTTGCTTCTCTCTGGTGTTTAATCTTGTGGAATGTGAATTGTATGAAAAATAGAAGTCCAGACCTCCTTTTATAAGTGCAAATTCGGACTAGGGCTTGGACCAGAAATTAAAAGCCTAATTAAATGTCCAAGCCCACTTTCTAAGCCCAAAATCCCGTAACTGATGATAGGCCTTCACTAAAACAGCTTTTCCCGATGCGTTACAACTCCGATTGACCTCATTCCAGTTGCTAAAGTTCCGTAACTCGATAAGGAATGATTTCTCTTCAAAGGTCAGCGGCTAAATCATCGCTTAAGCACCTCGAAATCAGCAATCTATGGCCTGGAAAGTGGATTTTCAGCTCTAAAAAATAATATCTTCGGGATTTGTCTTCAAGTCTTGACTCTAATTCACGATCTTTGACCTTCTCCTCGGATTCCTCTCCTAGCTAACATCTAAAACCTGTAAACTTTACACTAAAAATACCAATATTACGCGCAAAAGTTTAATAAATTAAAAATGCTAGAAATAAAAAGGTAATTCTGGATTATTGAATATTTAGTACAAAAGTCTATCAAATTAATTAAATAAACACCAAAAATGATGTCACCTAAGGGTCTAAAATAAGAACAATTAGGGAGACATCAAGACCCCCAACTCAAACCTTTGTCGTCCCGACAAAGTAAAACAAAACAAAGGGGTAGAAGTAAGCGTATAAACAAGTAGAAGCTAGCAAATAAACCCTAAAGCAATTCTCAAAATAAATCTCATATAGCAAACTCTAGAAACTAATATACACATACACTAATCATGCAACATCAAACATAAATAATCTCAATCATAAAATTAAAGTCGTAATGCTTGAAGGTTACACTTGTACTCATCTCTGTATGATGGCTATAGGGTGGTCATTAATCCTACCTTGCTTTGAACGCTCCACCTAGTGTATTCCCTATCAGCAGAATTATAAATTCACTATGCACTTAGGAATCACGAGGTCTTTACGGTTATAATAATGGCTTAAGGACGGTATGGATGTATATTTGGTAAATTTGAAGTGAGCTTTTGGCTCTCTCCTCACTTACCATCAACAATGTCCTCGAGCTTGAGTTAACGCTCAAAAAGATGTTCTCACTCACCCATATACACACTAATTTAGCGTCCCATGTCTACCCACTATAAATAAGATGATTTTCAGAAAATTCCACTTTGCCGGATGTTTTATTCATTCATATTTTTCTTTTTCTTTTCTTTTTTTTTGTACAGAAGCAAACCGGGTTCCCGGTTTTGACGAATCCGGGTTCCCGGTTCCTACTGTATAATTTTTCAAAATTTTTCATTTTTTCTATTTTTCTTCATTCCCGGCAAAGGGTTACAAGTATATATCATCTGCAATTGTGCTACAATACAAAGCACATCGATCCCTACCCATTTAATTTCCCCTATGTGGTCCCACCACCCCAAGCTCAAGCTCGAGACATGTCTCAGGATTGTGATTCAAGTGCGGGTCATATGGTCATGCCTAATAATCTAAGGGATATGGCTTATATCGTGGCTACAAAGAAAAGGCTAAAGGCTCAAAGTGGGCTAAGACGGATAATAATTAATACAAGGGATAGAAGGCTAAAAAGGCACAAATGGCTAACAAAGAACTGCCCCTATCATTTTCCTAAGTACATAGCTTGTCTTTAGTTCATATCTAGGTGGGTTCTCTACTAATTAGGATTTCACGTTCTACACACCAAACATATTCCTTGAGTACAAGCTTACTTCATTTGCATTGTTCATTAATTTTTCCTATCAATTACCTATGTTCGCATGCAATTGTAAGTGCGTTTTATATCAATCCCTAAAGTCCACTATTTACTATCATAGATTCATCAAAAGTGTGCTTAAAGGGATATTTAAAAATTTCTACAGTCAAACGCAACTCCGAAAATTCTTTTATTGAAAGCAAATAAAGCAAATAACACATAAAAAATTGGGATGAGGCAACGAACCCCACCCCAAACTCAAAAATGAGTCGTGTCCCCACGACTCGAAAAGACTCAATAAAGCATTTAAACTAATATACACTAAGAGGAAAGTTTAGAAAACGTATCTTAACCAGCGCGAGGCTGGTTATCGGTGTTGCGTTCTGGACCTTTATCTCGCGTAACAGCATCATAAATCGCGTTTTGAAGTGTATTTACGCCTAGGATTAAATTTCGAAGCAGGTCCAATTCTTTTGTAACGTTTCCCAAGGTAGCAATCATCCTCTCCTGATTCTCTTCCAACACCTGAATCTTCGCTTCCAACTCAGGTACAGTTTTCGCTTTCTTTGATTGAGGAGTTCTTGGACTTCTTGTAGCTCGTGTTGCTTCTTCATGGATGTTCTTGATTGTGCTCAAAGCTATACTCACACCAACTGAAACAGTATCAATATCTGCGTTCTTACGCGGAATCTTTGCGTCTAAACACAACTGAGTAATAGTACAAGGAAACTTCAGATTTTGTTGTTTCATTGGTGATTTCGCGAACTCCATGATTGTATCATAAATGATCTTAGCAACATCAAATGGTTTCTCCTCCAAAATACACTTAATAACAAATATGTGCTCTTTCTTCAACTCGGAAGTGTGTTTAATACCAAAGAAAGTGGGTATTATGAAACGAGACCAAACCTTAGCACGAGGTGTCAAACTACTGCTGTAAAACTGTCCAGGATACCTTTCACCTTCAGGAATTGGGCTAGTCCCATTAACAAGCACGGTCCCCCAAAGAGACTCAAAATCAAAAGAAGGGTCATTAAGAGTTTCTTGGAAGGGGCATGTTCCAGAAAAGTTGGGTAGTTTCAATGATTTCCGAATACGTTCAATAGAGAAAGGAACTACCTTTTTGCGGATATCAATGGCAGCATGTGAGGTAGCTAAACCTTCGTAAAATTCTCGCACAAAAGTAGGAATAAACTCAAGCTTCCTTTCTTGTAACTCTTTCCAACCAAACTTAGCACATGTCACAGCATATTCCTTGTAATCACTACTCATAATACCCTTAGGAAAATTCGTCTCCTCACCAAATTTCAAAAATTCAATTCTTTCACGAACCTGAGTATTCCAACAAGTGTAAACCCTCTTAGGTTTGTGGGCCCACATCTTCATACGCGGGGGTTTTTGAACAGTTGCTTCCGGAATCTCTTGTTCAGTTTCCTTCTCAATGTTCTTCTCAATTTCCTCTTCTGGTTCCATCTCACTTTCTATCTCATCAATCAATCTCCTCTTTAGACCTGTGATTTCTTTTCTGTTAGAATCAAGCTTAACTTCGTAAATTTTTCGTTTAGGACGCGAATCAGGAATCTCAATAGCTTGTTCTTGTGAACCACCAATGGTGGTCTTTCTTCTAGGAGCAGTTCTTCGAAAATCACCGGTTCTGTTAGTCATCTCTTTTCACCCCAAACTCAAAACTTCAAATAATGAAAAACTTAGAGAAAAAGTTTAGAATTTTGATGTTTTGAGGCTTAGGAATTGAAGAACTAGGGTGAATATGAGATGGGTCTTGATTAATTTGAATGGGAGAAGAAAGAATTGGGTTTCAGTTTAGGAGTTGATGAAGAAGAATCTTGGGAAAAACTAAGGATTTGATGTTATTTTGGAGAGGAGGTGAGTTGATCTTATGTTTTTGTGGTGAAAGAGGGTAGGATTTGATGATATATAGTGTTTTGGTAGATGATTTTCGTAGGTGGGGAGGCTATTGGTGCGTTTTAGGTAAAAACTTGCAAAAGAGGCTAAGAAAACTAGGTTAAAATACCCAAAACCGCCTCTCACAGCTTTCAAACCGGGTTCCCGGATTTGGAAAACCGGGTCCCCGGTTCCGCGTCGCTGTGACGGCGCGGAAAAATAATTGTGGACTTTTTTTTTTTTTTTTTTCAAAACGCACCAAAACGCTGGACCCCAAGACGCGGGGTCAGGGATTTTACTCGCCGAAACCGGGTACCCGGTTCTGTGGAATGCGGGTTCCCGGATTTTCTCGATGGCGCGAATGAAAACGCGCCAAAACGCTGCACCCTGAAACGCTGGACCAGAAAATTTCACCAACAGCAGCTCCGAAACCGGGTACCCGGTTCTGCCAAATGCGGGTACCCGGATTTGTGTCGATGGCGCGAATCAAAACGCACGAAAACGCAAGCCACCAAGACGCTGGGTCAGGGAATTTCAGAAATTACAGCACCAAAACCGGGTACCCGGTTCTGTGGAATGCGGGTTCCCGGTTTCTCCTGGACATCCAACCTCTTTTTCTTCTGTTTTCGCCAAATCGACCCCAAACTCAAGTCCTTTTTACCCCTGAAATCATCAAAAACAACTACCCTTCCTCATTTCTTAATAAAAACAATAAAATTACGAAAATCAAACTAATCTAAATTGCAAAAATAGAAAAACTCAGCTAATATACAAGTAATTGGCTTTTGTTTAACGTCGTTAAGCTCGACGGGTTACCTCACGCTCCTAAGGACTCTCGAGGAGATACATGACCTCCCCGGGATGTGGATCTTCCGAGCGATTGGTATCTTCACCTCCATGGTATATCTTTAATCTGTGACCGTTAACCATAAAGGTACGATTCTCTAGCGGATGTTCTATTTCTATCGCCCCATGAGGTGTAACTTTGGTCACTATGTATGGACCTGACCACTTAGATCTTAACTTACCCGGAAAATTGCTGAACTTTGAATTATACTTTAATACTTTTTGCCCTACTTCAAAGTTCTTTGGACGAATCCGATTGTCATGCCATTTCTTTGTATTTTCTTTGTAAAGTTTAGCATTTTCATAAGCATGCAGTCTGAATTCGTCAAGTTCATTAAGCTTCATCATACGATTCTTTCCGGCTAAGATAGGATCTAAGTTCAACTGCGCAATTGCCCAATAGGCACCCATTTCAAGCTCTAAAGGTAAGTGACAAGCCTTACCATACACCATACGATAGGGAGATGCACCAACTGGAGTCTTAAACGCAGTACGATAGGCCCACAACGCATCATCTAACTTCATTGACCAATCTTTTCTTGTAGGACCAACGGTTTTCTCTAGGATTGATTTGACTTCACGATTCGAAACTTCAGCTTGACCATTGGATTGTGGATGATATGCAGTAGATACACGGTGTCTAACTCCATATTTCTCTAGAATAGTCTTCAGATATTTATTAACGAAATGAGATCCTCCATCGCTAATAATCACTCTAGGTGTGCCATGTCTAGTGAAGATATGTGATTTCAAGAACTTAATCACCACTCGTGAATCGTTGGTAGGTAAAGCCACCGCTTCTACCCACTTAGAAACATAATCAACAGCTAATAAGATATAGAGGTTACCATTTGAAGGAACGAAAGGACCCATAAAGTCTATGCCCCACACATCGAATATCTCAACCTCTAACACATTATTACGCGGCATCTCATCCCTCTTAGATATGTTTCCGGTAAACTGACATCTCGTACACTTCTTAACATATTCATGACAATCTTTTATAAGAGAAGGCCAGTAAAAACCTGATTGAAATACCTTTGCGGCAGTTCTGTCTCCTTTGAAATGTCCTCCATATAATGAATCATGGCATCCAACTATAATGGCTTGAGTCTCTTCCCTTGCTACACATCTTCGTATCGTTTGGTCAGCACAAACTTTATAGAGGAACGGATCCTCCCAAAAGAACTGTCTAGCACGATGAGCTAACCTCTTTCTTTCTTGATAAGTAGAACCTTCAGGAAAAACACCACTCACCACTAAATTCGCAATATCTGCATACCACGGAGCCTCATAATCTCGAACAACGAATAAACTCTCATCAGGAAACTCTTCTCTAACTGCTTCAGTACCACTATTCATCTCTGAACCCTCTAAGCGCGATAGATGATCTGCAACCTGATTCTCACAACCCTTTCTATCTTTGATCTCTAAATCGAACTCTTGAAGCAATAACACCCATCTGATTAACCTTGGTTTCGCATCTTTCTTCTCCATAAGAAATCTGATCGCGGAATGATCTGTATAAACAATAACTTTCGCTCCAAGAAGATAAGAGCGAAATTTATCAAACGAATAGACAACTGCTAGCAACTCTTTTTCTGTAACTGTGTAATTAATCTGAGCACCACTAAAAGTTTTACTAGCATAGTAAATCGAATGAAAAACCTTCTCTTTTCTTTGTCCTAATACAGCTCCCATACACAAATCACTCGCATCACACATAACCTCAAACGGTAAATTCCAATCTGGAGGTAACACTATAGGAGCAGAAATAAGCTTTTCTTTGATTGCTTTGAAGGCCGTTAAACAAGCTTCATCAAAAAGGAACTTGCAATCCTTTTCGAGTAAGTTGCATAACGGTTTAGCAATCTTAGAAAAATCTTTAATAAAGCGCCTATAAAAGCCAGCATGGCCAAGAAAACTCCTTACCCCTTTAACAGAAACAGGAGGGGGAAGAGTTTTAATTACCTCTATCTTTGCTCTATCAACCTCTAAACCAGCACTCGAAACTTTGTGACCCAGAACAATACCTTCGCGAACCATGAAGTGACACTTCTCCCAGTTGAGCACCAAATCTGTTTCCTTGCATCTCACTAACACTTTCTCCAAGTTATCCAAACATATATCAAAATCATCACCAAACACGGAGAAATCATCCATGAACACTTCAAGGAAATTATCTATCATGTCCCAGAAGATGGCCATCATACACCTTTGAAAAGTAGCGGGAGCGTTACACAATCCAAATGGCATTCTGCGATATGCAAAAGTACCAAAAGGGCATGTAAAAGTAGTCTTATGTTGATCTTCTGGAGCCACGTAAATCTGATTGTACCCGGAGTAACCATCCAAGAAACAATAATATTCTCTTCCGGCTAATTTGTCTAACATCTGATCAATGAAGGGTAAAGGGAAATGATCTTTTCTGGTGGCCTTGTTCAGCTTTCTGTAATCCATGCAAACTCTCCAACCTACTACCGTTCTTGAAGGAATCGCCTCATTTTTATCATTAAGAACTGTTGTAATTCCTCCTTTCTTCGGTACACACTGAACTGGACTCACCCATTCACTACTCGAAATGGGATAAATAATCCCCGCATCTAAAAGCTTAATCACCTCCTTCTTCACCACATCCTTCATGGCTGGCATTAATCTTCTCTGACCTTCAACTGAGCGTGCATTAACATCTTCTAGTATGATTTTATGTTGACAATAGGATGGACTAATGCCTTTGATATCAGCAATTGTCCAACCTATTGCTTCTTTGTTGGCTCTTAACACACGCAACAGTTTATCTTCTTGAGGACCTGTTAAATTAGCTGAAACAATAACAGGTAGAGTTTCATTAGTACCCAAATAAGCATACCTCAAGTGTGATGGCAATGGTTTTTCTTCCAACTCCGGAGGAGATTCAATTGAAGGTTTCTTTTTAGGAATAATCTCTCCCGGTTCTCTCACAGGTTCATAGGCAAGACGCATATACTTCGGATTTTCAGAATTGAGAGCTGCCACTGTTTCTGTAAGCTCCTCCATCATCTCAGGTGAATCTAATGTCAAAGCAGCCTGCAAGATATCATCAAAATTTAAACAATTAAATACCTCTTGCGATGCTTGCTCTACTACATCCATTCTGAAGAAATCTTCCTGAGAATCTGGGAATTTCATGGCTCGAAATACATTGAATTTCACTTCCTCATCTTGTATCCTCATCGTTAATTCGCCATTCTCTACATCGATCAATGTCCTCTCTGTAGCTAGGAAGGGTCTACCCAAAATAATGGGGACATTTCTATCTGCATTGTATTCAAGAATTACGAAATCAACAGGAAATATGAGTGTACCTGCCTTAACAAGGACATCCTCAATACGGCCTTCAGGATGAGCAAGAGACCTGTCCGCCATTTGCAAGACCATAGAGGTGGGTCTTGCATTTCCAATTTTAAGCTTATCAAAGACTGACTTGGGCATCAAGTTGATGCTTGCCCCCAAGTCACATAGCGCCTTTCCCTTCCATTCTTCTCCAATCGATATGGGAATCGTGAAACTCCCCGGATCAACTAACTTCGGAGGTAATTTGCTCTGGCAAATCGCACTACACTCTTCAGGAAGGCCAATCATCTCATTATCACAGTAGGGCCTTTTATTAGTGAGGGCCCTCTTCAAAAACTTCGTATACTTAGGAATATCTCGAATCGCCTCAAGTAACGGAATATTAATACTCAAACCCCTCACTCTATTGAAGAATTTCTGAAAATCACCCATATCACCCTTTTTCTGAACTCGCGATGGAAACGGTGGTGGAGGGCGATTGCTTACAATTTCATCTCTCTTTTTCGGAATTTCTCTTGGTCTTTCTATCTCTTCAACCTCACTATCTTTCTCATTCTCTTTCTCTTTCTCACCCACTTCCTTTTCTTTTCTTGGAACTTCTTTCTCTTTCATAACGGGAAAAGGAGGTGGAGGAAGGTTCTTACCACTTCTTAATGTAACAGCCTTGCAATCTTCACGTTGTGTTGGATTTTCCGTATCGCTAGGAAGTTGCCCTTGTGGACGCTGATTCAGCTGTTTATTAATTTGACTTAGCTGATTCTGGAAAATCTTCATATTTGCTTCAGCTGCGTTTTGACGTTCCAAAGCTTGTGTTTGAAGAGCAATCAAATTTTCAACGGTTTTCTGAAGGGTAATTACTCCTTCTTGTGGATGGGCAGGTAGAGCTTTCTGGTTTAAATTCTCATCGTAGGTATTCTGAGGAGCTTGTCTTTGCACATAATTGTTTTGATTCTGTCCTCCTTGATGATTGTTATGTGGTCTTGGATTATAATTGTTTCCTTGAGGACGCGGCTGATACGCGTAAGTAGGATTGGCTGCCCCATTAGGATTTGAATATTGAAACCCAGGATGGTTTCTGTTAGGCTGATATCCATTACCACTTGAATTGAAATTACCTCTATTGGACATAAAATTCACTGATTCTTGGTTATTCGGACAACTTTCCTCATCATGATCATCTACCTTACAAATTGAACACATATAGACCTCTTGTGCAGCATGCACAGCTACCTTCTTACCCGAAAATCCTTCTTTCACAGCTAGAGTAAGCTGCTTCAATTGTTGCTCTATGGTATTCTGGATTTTATTCTCAAACGTAGCAAATTTCTCTTCCATGTCAACATTATTTACTCCCTTGACTGGTGTTCTTACTGAGCTCCACCCAACTTCATTCTTGACTGTTCTCTCTAAAATAATTTTGGCATGAGCGGGTTGAACTTGAAGAAAACCTGCTCCACATAGCGTATCCAATTTCTCTCTTGAAATTCCATCAAGGCCTCTATAAAAGATCTTTAACTGTTGTTGTTCTGAAAAGCCATGATTGGGAACTTTACGCAAACACATCTGAAATCTTGTCCAAATCTTACCCACAGTTTCCTCATACTCTTGACGGAATTGTGTCAATTCTAGTTCAGCATCTAACCTCATGTTACTTGGGTAATACCTGTCAAAGAAAGCAATTTCTAATTGGTCCCAATTAGTAATCCTCGTAGGATCTTGCGTATCGTGCCATTCACTTGCTCCATCAATGACAAAGAATTTGAAAGCAGCAAAATACATCTGTTCTCTTGAAACCCCTTGTGTGATATAAGAATCACATATCTGTTTGAATTTCTGTACCGCTCTAAGAGGATCTTCCGATGGTCTTCCGCGAAAATTTCCAAAGTTTTGGAACTGAGCTAGCATACCCGAATCTGGACGGAATCTCGGAACATCAATATCTGGAGCACCTACTCCTATAGCTGGAGCGCGGAATGGAACTTCTGGAGGGCCATTAGTGAACCACGGATCATGATTCATCACTATCTGGACTGGAGGATTAGGATTTAGTGGTTGAATTTGAGGAATAACGCCTGGAGCTAAAGGTTGGCCATTTGCATCTAACTGGCCTTGTCCATTCTGTTGACCTTGAATAATGATATTCTCCATTCTGTTACTTAATTCTTCTACTTCTAAAGCTTCTCGTTCTCTTCTTCTTCTGTTCGCAAGTCTGATCAACGATTCTGGATTACTAAGGATCGGAGGTGCTGGCTCTAGATCCTTGAATAGCCTTCTTCGCATACACCAAACCTAAAAACCTGAAAAAGCTAACAAACAAAAAGCGTAAAACTGATAAAATAAAATAAATGCACTTATCACTAAAGGATAAACACCGTGGTCACACGCTACCGTCCCCGGCAGCGGCGCCAAAAACTTGGTGGTCCTTTGTGTGTTCTAAATAAATGCAAATAATAATCGAACCACAACCGCAAGTGTACGGTTGTCCCAAGTAGTAATTCTGATAATCAGATTCGTTCCAAGGACGGATGGTTGATCACAATGTTTATGCAAATAGCGATTGATGCACTTATGAAAATAAAAGACAATAAATTGTTTGTTTTGGTTTTGTTTATTATAACTAAATGAAAGATAAAATAATAATGCAAGTAAAAGATAAGACGCAAGTAAAATGTATGAAAACGCAATATGAGATGTAGTACTTGAGAACGCAAGGATCCTCCTAATTTTACCTTCTAACTTATGTTGTTTAAGGGTTAAATCAGTCAATTACAATGGTCGGGATTCTAATATCCTTATACCCCCGTCAGGGTGGACTATAAGGCGATCCTAAAGTGTCACTAGTCCCGTCAGGGTAAATATGATCCACCGTTGGATGATTAAGATTTATTACCACATTGGCCCTAGGATTAACTAAGTTCGTCAGAATCAATAGTTTTTATCCTAGATTGAACAATTATTTCTGTACCTAAACCCCCCGTCAGGATGATCCATACGCCACATATATGGAATAGCTTAGATACTAATACCTAATTTTAGTTCGCGACTCTAAAATCAGTAAACATTCACAAATTGTCGAAAAGAGTAAAAGACCTGATTTAATTTAATTTAACAGAAACCCAAATTCAACTTTCGTTATAAAATAAAACTAGGATTCACCCATTGTTTGTTCTCAAGCACTAATGAAAGCTTAGCTCATATTAAAATTAAAAACTAAATTAAAAGAAATTGAATTCATATTGTTTACAAAATTAAAATACGAAAAGAACCTAATTTCCGGAATTGGAATGACTACGAACGGAGCTATAGACCCACTCCAGCTCTTGTAGCTTCTTCTTTCTTCCTTCTGTTGCTTCTCTCTGGTGTTTAATCTTGTGGAATGTGAATTGTATGAAAAATAGAAGTCCAGACCTCCTTTTATAAGTGCAAATTCGGACTAGGGCTTGGACCAGAAATTAAAAGCCTAATTAAATGTCCAAGCCCACTTTCTAAGCCCAAAATCCCGTAACTGATGATAGGCCTTCACTAAAACAGCTTTTCCCGATGCGTTACAACTCCGATTGACCTCATTCCAGTTGCTAAAGTTCCGTAACTCGATAAGGAATGATTTCTCTTCAAAGGTCAGCGGCTAAATCATCGCTTAAGCACCTCGAAATCAGCAATCTATGGCCTGGAAAGTGGATTTTCAGCTCTAAAAAATAATATCTTCGGGATTTGTCTTCAAGTCTTGACTCTAATTCACGATCTTTGACCTTCTCCTCGGATTCCTCTCCTAGCTAACATCTAAAACCTGTAAACTTTACACTAAAAATACCAATATTACGCGCAAAAGTTTAATAAATTAAAAATGCTAGAAATAAAAAGGTAATTCTGGATTATTGAATATTTAGTACAAAAGTCTATCAAATTAATTAAATAAACACCAAAAATGATGTCACCTAAGGGTCTAAAATAAGAACAATTAGGGAGACATCAATTGTTGCAGGTGATAAATCTCGATCTACAATTGACACCCGAGGAGGCAAAGCTAAAGGAGTTGTGGTAGTGTACAATGATGAAGATGATGTGTCGTTAAGTAAATATGTGGTGGACGAAGATACTAGTACAGTTGTTGGTGATAACCCAATAGGTGTTGATGGTGTGAGAAGTGTAGTTGGTGATCAGGTTGCAGTTGGGGAGGTTGGTGTGGCAGAGAAAGAGGTTATAGAAGACGAGTATTTGGCTCAGATAGATATGGATGGTATAATTGCAAAGCTAAATCGTGTAGGGAATGAGGGGACTATTAGTAAGGTTGGTGGCAATGATGTTGGTTTGGATGAAGGAGCAAAGAGTTTAACGGAAGATGTGACAGGAACAGATGAGGGAGGTGTTGATATTGAATATGGTATGATAGTAGATGAGATGGGTAACAATTTTGAATCGCCAGTTAGGAAGGGAGACGATGATGGGGTATCAAACGATAAAGAAGTTAATGTATCAGATGATGGTGGGTTAGTTGATGGTTTAAGGAAAAGGATTGAGGAGGTGGAACGGGTAAACCAGACCCTAATGCAAGATTTGGAAGAAAGTAGAGAATCGGGACGTGCAAAAGTTGCAAAGTTAGAGAAGGAGATTTTCGAGTTAAAACAGAAATCAGCAAACAGTGGTATGGATGGTAGTAAGGAGGAGGTTGTAAGATTGAAAGAAGAATTAGGTAGGATGAAAGAAGAAATAAATAACTTGCGAAACACAAGTGGAGCAACGCCGAAAACAGTAGCGGCGAAGGGTAAAACAATAAACTTTCTAAGGAATGCTTTGAACGAAGCAGAAAAGGAGTTGGTAGTTATTAGAGGTGCGTATGTAGCGGCGACGGATGAATTGATCCGATTGAAGAGTGGTGGTAATATTACTTATCGAGGCACTTGTTCTACAAGCGAACAGATCGACGATGGTAAGGTTACGAGAGATGAGCTTGGTCAAAAGGTGGAGGGTGATGGTAAACAGGGTCGGGGCAGCGAAGGTGATGGAATACGTGGTGGTGTATCTGGTACAGACGTAGGAGGAATGGAAATAGAACAGGTGGATGGTTGCTTGAAAGAAACTGACAATGTCAGTAAGGAACCTGAAAAAGAACGGGGCGAACAATCCATCAGTCCCGTGATAAGCTATGACAGCATGTTCGAAGAGAGCACCGAGGATGATGCAGCGACTGAAAAAAACGAGGAATCTAGTGGTGATGATATTGAGCTGATTGGGGAGACAAAGGGTGTACAGGGGACAGACCGAGAAGTGAGACGATGGAACAGGGGGTCGGTTAGAGGGGCAGCAAATCGGGGGGTATCTTTAGGGGGGTCGAGCGGGTCAAACACAAAGAAGAGGAAGACACTGAAGGTAACTCCGAGCTCGTTAATACGAAAAATTAAACAGGCCGATAGGACTGGACGGGTAGAGCAAAAGTGGATATGGAGGATTTTGTTATGACTAAAGCAAAACAACAGCGGAAACCGAAAGTCGTAGAGTAGACAAAAAAACTTGTTATAAAGAACGCAGATGAGAAGATGTTAGAGATGCTATCGGGTGATGAGCCATTTAGCGTAGATGTGTGGAGGTACATGGGACATCGGGTAACGGTCGCAGACTGCTATGATATTACAAAAAAACCCGACCGGTATGCCGTTGAATCGCCCGGTATGCCGGTCCAGTGAAAACAGTAACCAGCCCAAGCCGCGCCGGTATACCGCCGGAAAGCCCGGTATGCCGCTGGAGCCTCGGTAATTGGGATAAAAATATGCTCGAAATCAACCCGAAATCTCCCCAATAGTTAGATAATGTAAAAACATAAGTGGGACAATTTTTGTTTTCGAAAACAAGCAAGTAGAAAGGGTTAAAACAATAAAAACAGATAATTTCCTAAGAATCCTATACTTTCTAAAAAGTACAAAAAGACCCTAAGTAAAAGCTAAATAATTTCAAGCAAAGAGGGGTGTAAAAATCTAAAACATAATATCACTTATAAAAATAAATATATACACACATAATTAAGCACAAGTAAATACAAGATAAAGAAAGAAATCACCGGATTTTTCTTTTACGAGATTTAAGCGTCCATTTGAATATTATTCCATTTTCTTGACGCTCAACACCTACAATGAATATTACTATGGTATCCGAGGTGGAGTGGATCCGGAAATATGACTAGTTTACGATCCATGTCGGTTTTTCCCACGAGGGTATTAAAGACCCGTACTCAAGTTGTTAGTGGTAATGACACGTAGAAACACGATGACCGGGTTTACCACAATAATTACAAGTACTTCTTTTTCGAATATAAATATCACGAGAAGGTTTTGAACACGAATTTTTCTCATTCTTTTGTAAAATCAAATTTTCACTCAAAAATAATTTTTCTTTAAAAAGATCATTTTCATCAAATGGAGTGACATTTAAATAGGGATGATTTTCTAAAGTATTAAGAGCAAGGGAAAATGCTTCATCCACTTTTTCAAAGCCTTCTTTATTTGAAGAGAAAATATTTTCAAAACAAGGGTTTTCAGTATTTCCCAAAATATCATCTAAAGTGATACAACAATTAAAACAATTCTTTTGCTCAACTTTAGCCTTTTTCAACATAAGGTTATTCAAATGGATTTGAGAGTCAAGAATATTTAAAAGGGATGAAATGTGCCTAATATCATCATAATTATATGGAGGTGACAAAGAGTTAGGATAGATTGCTACCTCATGGTTTGGTTTAGGATTGTCATGAGATTCATCATGGATTAAGCTTTCTTTTTCTTCGTCATTCTCGACAATCCCATATAGGAACTCCAAACGATCCCAAAGCTCTTTTGCCGAATTACAATCTAACATTTTTGAGAAAATCTCTTCGGATAGTCCACATATTAGAGTGTACATCGGTTTTGCATTTTGAGCGAGTTTAGCATTATCCTCATCGGTGAGTTCATCATAATCTTTTTCTTCTTGATTTAACTTAAGAACTCCCGCTTCATTCAACTCCTCTTTATATGGAACGAATGGACCTTCCATAACTATTCTCCATTGATCGGGATCTTCGGCTTTGATAAATTCCTCCATTTTTGTTCTCCAAGCAAGATAGTAAGTGCCTACAAAAAGTGGAGGTCGGGTAGAAGACGACTCTTCCAAAAGATTAAATTCCATATCGTTTACTCTACTAACGATTAAGCTATTCACGTAGAGTTAGGCTCTGATACCAATTGAAAGTCCTAGAGAGGGGGTGAATAGGATTACTAATAAGATTAATGCCTAATTAAAAATCTTTTGGACAATTATAAGTATTAGATAGAAACTACTAAGTCAACTAAATATATCAAACTCTTAAGGGATCATACAATGGATAAGCTAGAGGTTCGATATATAAGTGATACAAGTAAAACGAGTATCTAATCTCTTAATACTCTAGATGACAATAGGTTTGATTAACTAGGTAAAGATTATTACGATATTTATACTAGCATGTAATCAAACATATAAAGTGTGGAAAGTAAATAGAGTAGGGATAGAAAGTACACAACGATGTATAGTGGTTCGGTTATCCCTACATCCACTACCTAAGGAAGCCTCCTTAGGATTTCAAGCTTTTCACTAAGCTCCCATGTCTCTCTTAACCGGGTCGAGAACACAATAACCCTTACAACCTCTTCGATACCACGAAGGACAAACTCTTGTGCTATCGCAACACAAGGACACCGAGTATACTCCTGATACTCTAATTCTCTCTTAATCTATCTATTACAAGAACTAGACTTAAGAGGATAAATGTAAGTGTTTAAAGGGTGAAACAACTTTGCTAAAAACTCCTAAAGAGATGATATAACTCTAAGCTTAAAACTTCTCTTGAGTTGATTGAACTTCGAAGCTCCTTGGATTAACTCCTTAATTGAGGAGATATAACAAGTTGATTGATTAAGCTTGGATTGATTCTATGTTGGCTTGAGACCTCTAATTGATGTATAAGAATGATTAGAATTGGATTGGTAAGAGGTGGTTTCTTGAATGTGATAAAGCTCCCTTTTATAAGCATTTCTGACCCTTCAGCGGTATACCAGTGATATGTGCGGTATACTGGCCATGCTTGTCTTTTAGTCAACGGGAAAATCCACGTGGCTTGTAACCGTTGGGCAACGGCTCTTTCCCGGCGGTATACCGGCCCTAGGGGCGGTTTGCCGGCCCACCTAGTCACATTTTCTTGAAAAATAAGTTGAAACACAAGGAGAAATAGTGTTAAGTTAGGGCAAGTATAAAGCACTATTTCGGGGGTAATTAAAACACGATTTAGCAAATATTAAAACAAGATTAAAAGGACGTTAGGCCAACAATGAGGTGGAGGGAGGTTCTTACCACTTCTGAGAGCAACAACTTTGCAATCTTCATGTTGTCTCGTATTTTCTGTGTCACCAGGGAGTTGCCCTTGTGGACGCTGATTAAGTTGTTTTGTGATTTGAGCCATCTGATTCTCCAACAGTTTGATATTTCCGTCAGACGCTTGTTGGTTTAGAATAGCTTGCGTCTAGAGAGCAATTAAGTTTTCAACGGTTTTCTGAAGGCTAATCACACCTTCTTGTGGTTGAGCAGGTAAGGCTTTTTGGTGCATGGTTTCGTTATAACTTTCTTGAGGAGCTTGTCTCTGAACATAGTTTCCTTGACTTTGTCCCCCTTGATAATTATTATATGGTCTTGGATTGAAGTTGTTACCTTGGGGACGCGGCTGATATGCGTATATAGGATTGGCTGCCCTATTAGGATTTGAATATTGAAATCCAGGATGGTTTCTGTTAGGCTGATATCCATTACCAGTCGAATTAAAGTTTCCTCTATTGGAGACAAATATCACAGACTCTTGATTATTCTGACAATTCCCCCAATCGTGATACTCACATCCATACACTTTTTGCGCAACCTTAACCTCAGCTCTTTTACTCGAAAAACCCTCTTTGACGGCTAAAGTAAGTTGTCTCAACTGTTGTTCTAGTGTGGTTTGTATCTTGTTCTCTAAGGAGTTGAACTTTTCTTCAATGTTGACATTATTAACTCCTCCTTTAACTGGTGTTCTTACGGTATTCCATCCCACTTCATTATCAACTGTTCTATCTAAAATAATTCTCGCATACGCAGGTTGAACTCGTAAAAACGCACCACCACACAACAAATCTAAATCTTTCCGCAAACTCCCCTCAAGACCATTATAGAATTTTTTTAATTGTTGTTGTTATGAAAGGTCATGATTGGGGACTCTTCGTAAACATTTCTGAAATCTCGACCAACTTTTACCCAACGCTTCATCATATTCTTGCTTGAAATATGTTAACTCAAGTTGAGCATCTAACCTCATGTTGGACGGATAATATCTGTCGAAAAACGCGGCATGTAACTGCTCCCAATTCGTAATCTTCCTTGGTTCTTGCAAATCATGCCAATCACTCGCTGCATCTATTAAGAATAACCTGAATGTAGCATAATACAATTGCTCCCTTGTTACTCCTTGCGTAATGTATGAATCGCAGATTTGCATAAATTTTTGCACTGCGCGTAGTGGATCTTCTCCGGGCTTGCCACGAAAGTTTCCGAAATTTTGAAATTGAGCTAGCATGCCCGAATCTGGACGGAATCTCGGAACATTGATATCAGCTGGGCCAATCCCAAGAGGAGGGGCAAGGAATGGTTCTTGAGCGGGACCGGTGAGAAACCATGGGTCGGCTATTTGAACTTGAACTGGAGGATTTGGAATGACAGGTGGAACTAGAAGATTAGGAATTCCTGGAGGCGCTAATGGCTGACCATTTGCGTCTAGCTGAACTCCTGGGTTCTCTTGCTTATGAAGATTAATATTATTCATTCTGTTCGCTAATTCTTCTACTTCTCTAGCTTCTTTTTCTCTCCTTCTCTTGTTAGCAAGTCTGATTAATGATTCTGGATTATTAAGGATCGGAGGTGATGGCTCTAGATCCTTAAGGAGTCTCCTTCGCATACACCAAACCTAAAAACCTGAAAAAGATGAACAAACAAAAAGCCTAAAACTGATAAAAATAAAAATAAATGCAAGTATCACTAAAGGATAAACACCGTGGTCACACGCTACCGTCCCCGGCAGCGGCGCCAAAAACTTGGTGGTCCTTTGTGTGTTCTAAAAATAATGCAATAAGTAAAGAGAACCACAACCGCAAGTGTACAGTTGTCCCAAGTAATAATAGTGATAAAAGATTCGTTCGCAGGGACGGTTTGGTTAACTGCAATGCTTATCAAGTAATGATTAATTGCACTTATGAAAGCAGTAAATGATTTGATAATTGTTTGTTGGTTTTTACTAATCCTAATTATTAAAGACTAATATGAAAATGCAAATAAATAACTAAACGCAAGTAAATAAAGGTGAGACGCAAATATGAGCAGGCAGTACTTGAGAGACGCAAGGGATACTCCTAACTCTATTTCATATCATATGTTGTTTAAGGGTCAAATTGGTCAATTGACATTGGTCGGGATTCAAGAATCTTTGTACCCCCGTCAGGGTGGACTACAAAGCTACTCTAGAGTGTCACTAGTCTCGTCAGGGTAAATATGATCCACTTTTAAATGATTAAGCTAATTTACCTCATTGGCCCTAAGATTAATTACATTCGTCAGAATCAAATAATTTATATCTTATATTGAGTAATTAAGTCCATACCTAAACCCCCCGTCAAGATGATCCACACGCCACATATGTGGAATAGCTTAGGTACTAACACCTGTTCTTAGTTAGCTACTCCAAAAACAGTAAATAATCACCAATTACAGAATAATGTAAAAGACCCAATTCGATTTAATTAATTAAAACCCAAATTCAAACATATGAAATTCAATAGTTTTAGGATTCACCCATTAAGCATTCT
The DNA here is from genome assembly GCA_029959085.1 of Nemophila menziesii. Classification (NCBI taxonomy): domain Eukaryota; kingdom Viridiplantae; phylum Streptophyta; class Magnoliopsida; order Boraginales; family Hydrophyllaceae; genus Nemophila; species Nemophila menziesii. The sequence goes on from JARWIR010000071.1 coordinate 491,505, forward strand.
CAAGTACCAAAAGAAATTAGCTCATGCTAATTGAAACTAAAACTAAATTAAAAGAAATAGGACTCATAGTGTTTTACAGAAATAAAAATAAGAAGAACCTACTTTCCGGAATTAGATTCGGCTGTGAATGGAGATATAGACACTCTCCAGCTTTTCAGCTTTCTTCAGCTTCCTTTATTGACTTCTCTCTGATGCTTTTTCTTCTGAATAATGAGTTGTGTATATAATAGAAGTCAAAAACTCCTTTTAATTAGGTTTGTGACAATGATTTATTATAGTTATAAGGGTGAATTTTGGGAAATTCTTGTTAATTAGGTTTCTAACTTTCTTCAACTCTCGCCAGGGTAGTTTAAAAGGTTGCTAATTTTTATTAGAGTACTCGGGTGGCTCGGCGCTACTAAGGACTTAAACTATATGATATTCTGGTTAGTCAAGCCTGTCAGGATCACAAACGCACACCAGACGAATATGAATTATTTATATTCCCTAACCCCATTCTAGGGTGACAGTCTAGGAAACTAAAGGGATGTCTATATTTGATCAAGATATAAAGAACTAATAAGAACAATTTATATGCAACTAAAAGCAAATGCCTAGTTCAATTTAATGGAAATATCCTAAATATCATTAAAAACAATTAATCGTCATTCAAGGATCATACACTAAGAAAATCAAGCTAATGGGAATTAGTTCATAATAAAAGCAATAAAAATAAATGGTAAAAGAACATGAATCATGTTTAAGACAAGAAACTAATACAATTTACCCTACGATTAATGTTGGGGTGGTGTAGAATTGGTGCAGTAGGGCTCCAAATTCTGTTCTTCATTCTCCAATAGTTTCTCTATTCTCTTTCCTGAATAATATGACTTCTAATTGTTTGAGGACTCATTTCGAACAATAATATATAAATATATATATATATATATATATATATATATATATATATATATAGACGCACTAGGTAAAACCCGTGTCTAAAGACACTGAAGAAAAAATTTGTTGCGCTAACGGAAATCAAATACGGGTTCTAAGGGTGAAGGTCAAGGTTAAAGTTAGGGTTAAGGTTGTTATTTTTTTCTCATCAAGAAGAAGGTTAGGTTATAGTTAAGGTTAACGTTAAGGTTAAGGTTAGGGTTAAGGTTTAGGTCAACGTTAAGGATATGGTTAAAGTTAAGGTTAAAGTTAAGGTTAAAGTTTAAGTCAAGGTTAAGGTTAAATTTAATTTTAAGATTAAGATTAAGTTAGAGTTAAGGTTTAAGATTAAAATTTAAGGTTTACAAAATTCCACGGTTAAGGTCGAATATTAGCGCGATGATTCTTCATCTGTTTAAGGTTAAGGTTAAGGTTACAGTTAAGATGAAAGTTAAGGTTAAGGTTTAAAGGTTAAGGTAAATTTAAAGGATAAATGTTAAGGTTAGTGTTAGAATTAAAGTTAAGGTTAAGGTTAAGGTTCAAAGTTCAAGGTTTAAGGTTAAAGGTTAAGGTTAAGTTTTAACTTCAAGGTTAAGATTATGGTTAAGGTTTAGATTAAAGTTAATATGAAGGTGAAGGTAAAGGTTAAGGCTTGAGATTTAAGGGTTAAGGTTAAGGGTTTAAGGGTTAAAAGTTACAATTAAAGTTAAGGTTAAGTGAATATGATGATAAGGCTTTAAGGTTTAAGGTTCAAGGTTAAGGTTTAGTGTTAAGGTTTATGTTAAGGTTAAGGTAAGGTAAGGTTAAGGTTAAGTTTAAGGTTAAGGTTAAGGTTATGGTTAAGGTTAAGGTTAAGGTTAAGGTTAAGGTTAAGGTTAAGGTTAAGGTTAAGGTTGAGGTTAAGGTTAAGGTTAAGGTTAAGGTTAAAGTTTGGGTTTGGTTTGGGGATGGGTTAAGGCTAAGGTTAAGTTTAAGGTTAAGGTTAAGGTTAAGGTTAAGGTTTGGGTTTGGGGTTGAGTTTGGGTTAAGGTTAAGGTTTGGGTTTGGGTTTGGGTTAAGGTTAAGGTTAAGTTTAAGGTTAAGGTTAAGGTTAAGTTTAAGGTTAAGGTTAAGGTTAAGGTTAAGGTTAAGGTTAAGGTTAAGGTTAAGGTTAAGGTTAAGGTTAAGGTTAAGGGCAAGGTTAAGTTTAAGGTTAAGGTTAAGGTTGATAGTTAAGGGTCTAAGGTTATGGATATGAGAGAAATTAGAGATTTTTGAGTAGTAATATGAGAAGTTAGGTACATTTTGATTTATTATATAAATATTATAAATTTATATTAAATGTAAAGAGTGATTTAAGGTTTTTTTTTATTATTAAGTAAATAAGAATAATTAATGGTATTATAAAGGTCCAAATCGGATTTGCCCAATTGTTCTTAAGTGTTTCAAGATATTATTATTATCATTATTGTTATTTTTAACTCCACCATATATTTCAATATTATTTTCCTTCATTGGCTTTTCGAAAAATCGTGTAGGTTAATACATTGCTCCCATATTTCCAATTTGAAAATTTATCTTTTTAAAGATCAATGTGGTTTTTATGTAGACATAATAATTGAGAAAATAAAAAATAAATTTCTTTAAGATATTTATGAGAAGAATAAAAGAATTATGAGAGAAATTAGAGATTTTTTAGTAGTAATATGAGAAGATAGGTACATTCTGCTTTAATATATAAATATTATAAATTAAATGTAAAGAGTGATTTAAGGTTTTTTGTTTTATGTTTTTTATTAAGTAATTAAGAATTAATTAATGGTATTAATGATAGGTGGGGCCAGAAACGATCTTGGCCACCACTTATGTTTGGCCAGAATCAATCCTGGCCACCACTTATCAAAAAACCTTGTAATATAATATAGACTGGGTAAACCCCGTGTCTGAAGACACTAAAGAAAAAAAAAAATTTGTTAACGGAAATCGAATATAGGTTCCAAGGGTGAAGGTCAAGGTTAAAGTTGGGGTTAAGGTTTTTCTTTTGTTGCTCATCAAAAAGAATGTTAGGATAAGGTTAAGGTTGAGATTAAGGTTAAGGTTAAGGTTGAGTTTAAGGTTAAGGTTAGGGTTAAGGTTTAGGTCAAGGTTAAGGATAATATTACTTTTAAGGTTAAAGTTAAGGTTAAAGTTAAGGTTAAAGTTAAGGGTTAAGGTTAAATTTTAAGTCAAGATTAAGGTTAAATTTAACTTTAAGATTAAGGTTAAGTTAGGGTTAATGTTTAAGATTAAACGTTTAAAGTTTAATGAAATTCCAGGTTTAAGGTCGAATATTAGTGCGATGATTCTTCATCTGTTTAAGGTTAAGGTTAAGGTTACAGTTAAGATGAAAGTTAAGGTTAAGGTTTAAAGTTAAGGTTAAGGTTTAAGGTTTAAGGTTCAAGGTTCAAGGTTCAAGGTTCAAGATTAATGTTTAGTTTTAACTTCAAGGTTAAGGTTATGGTTAAGATTTAGGTTAAACTTAAGATGAAGGTGAAGGTAAAGGTTAAGGCTTGAGATTTAAGGGTTAAGGGTTAACGTTTAAGGGTTAAGGTTAAAGTAAAGATGAAGATAAGACTGTAAGCAGGGGCGGATCTAGACACTAAATTGAGGGGGGGCTTGAAATATATAGGAGTCCGGGGTCAATTTTTTTGGAAATTTTTAAGGTAAAAATATGATATATAAATATATAACTACCAATGTCAAATTGCAAATGTGAGAATCTAACACCATTACGTTTCTCCTCTCTCTAGTTGATGAACTTAGCGGTTAGTATTTATCCAAAAATATATACAAATCAACACCATTACACTTAATTTATATAGTAACGTTAGTATTATATTAATATACTATATGTTATATTGATATTCTAATATATATATATATGATGAATAAATTATTTACAAAAATTAAACACTGAAGTAGTGTAAATAATAAATTACTAAGTATTATTTCCCTCAAATTCAAAATAGAGACATGTATTCGTATACAAAATTTGCAATATTTAATAAGTCGGTCTTATGAAAATTGACAAATTTATAACTTTAATCTACTATATTAAAAAATAAGATTTTTTTCGTTAAAAATTAAAATATAAGAATAAAGTTGAAATCTTATTCTTATTTTATATTGAACTTATTTTTGAATCAAATAATGTTTAAATTTAATTTCGAAATGATTTTCTATTATGCGTGTGTTTGAGAAAAAGATAAAACAAATGCTAAGATTTGAACACTTGACCTCCATTTTAAATTATAATATGTAAAAATATTAAACCACTAAGCCATAGTAGCTTTTGTATGTTTTAGAACATGCATGTTTTACATAAACGTTCAGAAGAAACTGATTATTTTTCGGGACAAAATTACATTTACGAATCATAAAATTTTACGAGATCAGGGGGGCTTGAGCCCCCCTGGTCCCACTAGGGATCTGCCCCTGGCTGTAAGTTTAAGGTTTAAGGTTCAAGGTCAAGGTAAGGTTTAAGGTTTAAGGTTTAAGGTGTAAGGTTTAAGTTTAAAGGTTAAGGGGTAAGATTAAAGTTAAGGTTAAGGTGATGATGAAGATTAGGGTTTAAGGTTTAAGATGTAAGGTTTAAGGTTTAAGGTTTAAGTTTAAGGTTAAGTTTAATGTTAAGTTTAAGATTAAGGTTAATGTGAAGGTTAGGGTTAAGGTTAAGATTAAGGTTTAGGTTAAGTTTAAGTTTAAGGTCAAGGTTAGGTTAAGGCTAAGTCTAAGGATAAGGTTAAGAATAAGGTTAATAGCTAAGGGGTTAAGGTTATGGATAATAAGTTGAGGGTTAAGGTTAAGGTATAGTTTAAGTTTAAGGTTAATGTTAAGGTTATGGTTAAGGTCAAGGTTAAGGTTAAAGCTAAGGTTAAGGTTAAGGTAAAGGTAAGGGTAAAGGTAAAGTTAAAAATAAAGTTAAAGGTTAAGGTTAAGTTTAAGTTTAAGGTTAATGTTAAGGTTAAGGTTAAGGTTAAGGTTAAGATTAAGGTTAAGGTTCAGGTTAAGGTTAAGGTTTGGGTTTAGGTTAAGATTAAGGTTAAGGTTTGGGTTTGGGATAGGGTTTTGGTTAAGGTTAAGGTTTGGGTTTAGGTTAAGATTAACGTTATGGTTTGGGTTTGGGATAGGGTTTGGTTTAAGGTTAAGGTTAAGTTTAAGGTTAGGGTTAAGGTTAAGGTTTGGATTTAGATTAAGATTAAGGTTAAGGTTTGGGTTATGGTTAAGGTTAAGGTTAAAAATTAAAAAATTAAAAAATTTAAGAGATTTATGAGAAGAATAAAAAAATAATGAGGAGAATAAGGGAGTGATTTAAGGTGATTTGTTTCAAAATATAATTTTTTTATTAAGTAAATAAAGATTAATTGATGGTATTAGTGATAAGTGGGGCCAGAAACGATCCTGACCACCACTTATGTTGTGGCTAGAATCAATCATGTCCACTACTTATATATGTTGTGGTTAGAAAAAATTAAATGCATGATAGTCTTATAATATTTATAATTAATAATGTAAATTTTATTGATATATTTTTACAATAAAATATACTTCATTCCGCTATTAAAGTATTATCAAACAATATATTTGTATGTTGTAATTTGATTGTAAAGGTCCAAATTGGATTTACCCAATTGTTCTTAATTGTTTCAAGATATTATTATTATTATTATTATTATTATTATTTTAACTCCACCATTTATTTCAATATTATTTTCCTTCATTGGTTTTTCAAAAAACCGTGTAAGGTAATACACTGCTCCCATGTTCCCAATTTTAAAAATATTCTTTCAAAAGATTAATATGGTTTTTATATAGATATAACAAATGAGAAAATAAAAAAATTGAAAATTTTAAGAGATTTATGGAAAGAATAAAAGAATAATGAGAGCAATAAAGGAGTGATTTAAGGTTTTTCGTGTTAAAATATAATTTTTTGTATTAAATAAATAAAAATAAATTAATGGTATTAATGATAGGTGGGGCCAGAAACGATCCTGACCACCACTTATGTTTGGCCAGAATCAATGGTGGCCACCACTTATCAAAAAACCTTGTAATATAATATAGACTAGGTAAAACTCGTGTCTGAAGACACTAAAGCAAAAATTAATTCCGTTGACGGGAATCGAACCCAGGTTCCCTGGGTGAAGGGGTCAGAATCAATCCTGGCCACCACTTATATTTAGCTAGATTAAATCCTGGCCACCACATATGTTTGGCCAGATTTAATCCTGGCCACCACTTATACGGGTAAATCTGGACCGTAGAAAAAACTCTGAAATATAATATAGACTAGGTAAAACCCGTGTCTGAAGACACTGAAGAATTTTTTTTTTGCGCTAACGGAAATCAAATACGGGTTCTAGGGGTGAAGGTCAAGGTTAAAATTAGGGTTAAGGTTGTTATTTTTTGTCTCATCAAGAAGAAGGTTCGGTTATAGTTAAGGTTAATGTTAAGTTTAAGGTCAGGGTTAAGGTTTAGGTCAACGTTAAGGATATGGTTAATTTTAAGGTTAAAGTTAAGGTTAAATTTTAAGTCAAGGTTAAAGTTAAATTTAATTTTAAGATTAAGATTAAGTTAGAGTTAAGGTTTAAGATTAAACATTTAAGGTTTAACAAAATTCCACGGTTAAGGTCGAATATTAGCGCGATGATTCTTCATCTGTTTAAGGTTAAGGTTAAGCTTACAGTTAAAATTGAAGTGAAGGTTAAGGTTTAAAGTTAAAGTTTTAAAGGTTAAGGTAAATTTAAAGGATAAATGTTAAGGTTAGTGTTAGAATTAAAGTTAAGGTTAAGGTTAAGGTTCAAAGTTCAAGGTTTAAGGTTCAAGGTTAAGGTTAAGTTTTAACTTCAAGGTTAAGATTATAGTTAAGGTTTAGATTAAAGTTAATATGAAGGTGAAGGTAAAGGTTAAGGCTTGAGATTTAAGGGTTAAGGTTAAGGGTTTAAGGGTTAAGAGTTACGGTTAAGTGAATATGATGATAAGGCTTTATGGTTTAAGGGTCAAGGTTTAAGGTTAAGGTTTATGTTAAGGTTAAGGTAAGGTAAGGTTAAGGTTAAGTTTAAGGTTAAGGTTAAGGTTAAGGTTAAGGTTAAGGTTAAGGTTAAGGTTGAGGTTAAGGTTAAGGTTAAGGTTGAGGTTAAGGTTAAGGTTAAGGTTAAGGTTAAGGTTAAGGTTAAGGTTAAGGTTAAGGTTAAGGTTAAGTTTTGGGTTTGGTTTTGGGATGGGTTAAGGCTAAGGTTAAGGTTAAGGTTAAGGTTAAGGTTAAGGTTAAGGTTAAGGTTAAGGTTTGGGTTTGGGTTTTGGTTTGGGTTAAGGTTAAGGTTAAGGTTTGGGTTTGGGTTTGGGTTTGTGTTAAGGCTAAGGTTGATAGTTAAGGGTCTAAGGTTATAGATATGAGAGAAATTAGAGATTTTTGAGTAGTAATATGAGAAGTTAGGTACATTTTGATTTATTATATAAATATTATAAATTTATATTAAATGTAAAGAGTGATGTAATGTTTTTTTTAAATTTTTTTTATTAAGTAAATAAGAATTAATTAATGGTATTATAAAGGTCCAAATCGGATTTGCCCAATTGTTCTTAAGTGTTTCAAGATATTATTATTATCATTATTGTTATTTTTAAATCCACCATATATTTCAATATTATTTTCCTTCATTGACTTTTCGAAAAATCGTGTAGGTTAATACATTGCTCCCATATTTCCAATTTGAAAATTTATCTTTTTAAAGATCAGTGTGGTTTTTACATAGACATAATAATTGAGAAAATAAAAAATAAATTTCTTTAAGATATTTATGAGAAGAATAAAAGAATTATGAGAGAAATTAGAGATTTTTGAGTAGTAATATGAGAAGTTAGATACATTCTGCTTTAATGTATAAATATTATAAATTAAATGTAAAGAGTGATTTAAGGTTTTTTGTTTTATGTTTTTTATTAAGTAATTAAGAATTAATTAATGGTATTAATGATAGGTGGGGCCAGAAACGATCTTGGCCACCACTTATGTTTGGCCAGAATCAATCCTGGCCACCACTTATCAAAAAACCTTGTAATATAATATAGCCTAGGTAAAACTCGTGTCTGATGACACTAAAGCAAAAATTAATTCCGTTGACGGGAATCGAACCCAGGTTCCCTGGGTGAAGGGGTCAGAATCAATCATGGCCACCACTTATGTTTAGCCAGATTAAGGTGGTGTTTGTTTGCACTTAATGAGATCTTAATCTGATTCATTAAGATACTGGATCAATAAGACTGTTTGTTTTTACTGACCAATTCACATCTGAATAGCTCGTAATTGGTCTGTTTCCTTAAAATTTAAAACTAAGTCTGATTCATTAAGACCTTGCCTCTTAACAAAATAAGTCATATTCAGCTGTTATTCAGCATTCAGTACTTATCACTTAAAAAAGCAAACGACACCTAAATCCTGACCACCACTTATGTTTGGCCAGATTTAATCCTGGGCACCACTTATACGGATAAATCTGAACCGTAGAAAAAACTCTGAAATATAATATATACTAGGTAAAACCCGTGTCTGAAGACACTAAAGCAAAAATTAATTTCGTTGACGGGAATCGAACCCATGTTCCATGGGTGAAAGGGTCAGAATCAATCTTGGTCACCACATATGTTTAGCTAGATTAAATCCTGGCCACCACTTATGTTTGGCCAGATTTAATCCTGGCCACTACTTATGCGGGTAAATCTAGACCGTAGAAAAAACTCTTAAATATAATATAGATATTTTATATATATTAAAGTCAAATTAAGTTTTAGGTGTTGTGAGACCCTTTTAAATGGCCCAAGTCAACTGAAAAACGAATCTAAGAAAGAGTGGACTTGGTCGAGCCACGCCAACTACAACTTTAATAACTTCTATATCTTAACTCCAAATCATAAACCGTCAAATATCATGCATTCCTGACTCCAAGTACTTCCATATTCTAAAGGTCTTCTCTAAAATATTCATCAATTATACGTAGTGACTCTTTCTTGCCGATTTTCAAAGTTCGTTGGTAAATGTTCTCGTTTTCCGAAAGTGACTTTTCGGTCCTTTAACACATTGACATGGGTTTGATCTTCTTTTCTCAATTTCTTATCCTCGTCTTGGGATATAATATACTCCAAGTACCAAAGAGAGACACATTTAACACACAAATTACACATAAATAGCTCTAAAAGTAACAATTGTCCAAAACTAGACAAGAATTGAGAATATGACAAAATATAGGGAATAATCCCTTAAATAAGTACAAAAAACCTCTAAAAAGATGTCTCATGACTAGAATTAATCTATTACATAAAAGGAGACATCACATAGTCTACTTTTCACTAGACAGTGACATGAATTTATTCAACGTAGCAGCTAAATCATTAGTAGTAACCATACCTTCTTGTAGATGGGAAGGGAGTGCCTTCCGAACAAGATTCTCCGCATATGCATCACACATGCGTTTTTGTAGTGATTCTGAGGTAGCGGTTGATAATTTTTCCCTTAGGGCGAGGTTGATATGTGTTACCTTGATTCACGACCCCGTTAGGATTAGATCATTGAAATCCTGGATGGTTTTGATTCTGTTGACCACAACCTTGACCACCCAAATAATGATTTCCCCGATTAGACACAAAGAATACCAATTCCATATTACTCGAACACTCTTCCCAAATATGATCAAACACTCCACAACATGGACAACCTTTCGGCTCTTGAACAACATTCACATTTGCATGTTTTCCTTGATTAGCATTCAAAGACAATAGTTTTATATTGTTATATAAAGTGACATACTTTGCATTCAATGCGGTTTCAGTATCTATACCACATATGTAAAGTACCTTTTTTGATAATAGACCGGTGTCCTTGAGGGTAGCCAACTCATTTCTTTTTTTACAACCCGATCCATTATTCCGATAACATGATTTGCTTGCACCATCATGAAACCTCCTCCATATAGAGTATATGCCTTATACTTGGAGATTCCATTGATACTCCTACAAAACATGTCTAACTACAATTTTGGTATATATCCATAGAGTGGAGAATCAAGCATGATTGGAACCTAATCCGATTTGTTACTAACGATTCATCTTGTTCTTAACGAAATACCGCCAAATCCAACTAAGCACTCAAACACACACTTTGAGGATAATACTTATAAAAATATCGTTTTCAATTGGTACCATGTGGTTATTTATTCTCTCGACTGGTGATCGTACCGCTGAATTACTCCTCTGGGTAGGAAGAGCGGGAACATTACAAAATACATCAGTTTTTGAGTGACACCCCTTAATGATGTATGCATCACAAATTTTCATAAAATGTTGCATTCCTCTCACAGGATCTTCACGAGCGGTCCAAATATAGTTACCGTAATTTGCGAATTGATTTATCATGCCCCCAACAGGCTTGAATCTCAATGCTTGAATAGTTGATGGGTGTATCCTAACTGGTGGCAAACAAAATGGGCTGTTGTTTGGTAATGATGCATGAACCATGGCTCTACCCCTTGTGGGACTTGATCACCTTGATTCCTATTCGGTGGTGGTTGAAATCTGGGATGGAATTAATTCTAATTGATACCTTCCATCCCCAGTGGAACACCCCTTGTGGTTGGGCTATTGGGTTCCCGTTATCATCCACTTGTACATTAGCGTTCAAGTTAAAAATTTCTTCTTGCTCTCATCTTTCCCGCTCTCTTCTTCTTTGAGCTCGAAGAAGTCTCTCGGGGTTCGAGAGGGTACACCAAACCTAAGACTCCTTATAAGATACAAACACAAGAGCACACGTAAACCAGAATCAACTAATTATACTTCACTAAATAAAAACACAATAATAAACAAAATAGTCCCCGGAACCGGTGCCAAAAACTTGTCTTTCCCAAAAGCCTGATAAGTAAATCAACACCTAAGGGAGCACTCCATGCAAGTGTACGGGTCGTTGACAAGTAATAATAAGGTAAGTATGTGAGTATCATTCTCCACATGAACTATGAGGTTATTTTTTTTGTATTTTATGAAATGTAGAGGTGTTAAATTTCAATTACAAAAAGATAAACTGATATTTGTTTTGTTTTGTGACCTAAGGACTAAAATGCAATAATATGAAAATACGATTAATAATAATGTAAGTTGAGGGTCTAAATTTCAATATTAAAGAAAACAAGATGAGAATATAACTCGAGAACACGCAAGTAATCCCCACTAGTTTCACTTTTACACTTTATTGTTTAAGGTTGAATTTAATTATATACAATAGTCGGGATTCAACAATCTCCCTAAATTCCTTCCGGTAAATATGAAGCTACCTAACACCACTAGATACCTCTTCCAAGTGTACCCTACAAATGATGATCAACGCATACGGTTCTTACCCTAACGTTTAACCGGTTAGTCAAGACCTCATGGTCTAGTAACAAACACCAGACATTTATGTGTTGTTTTCAGTAACCAAACCCCCCTTCCGAATGAAATTCCTAATTACTAAGGTCCGCTCTCAACTTGGCCAAGGTAGGGGCTGGATTTCAATGTTCAAACACATAATAAAAGCATAAAAATTCAATCCATTTCAATATAATAATCCCAAATCGCAACAAATTGTCATAAACGCAAGCTAGTCAAATATAATAAATGTTTACTCTAATAATCGATGGAAATGGATGAAAGGTAGATGTGGAATGGTGTAGCAATGGTTGCTTCTTCGTCCTTCTCTTATCTAGGCGTGTCCAAGACACTCTAATGTGTAACCCTTATTTCCAATTCAATTTTCTGATATAATTGAGTCCCAAAGCACTTTTGGGAAGTGTGGGCCCCATTTAAGTGGCTAAATTCAACCCAAAAATGTTTTCACTAAAACCAGACTGGTTTAAGCCACCATGGAAGCAATGCCATTAACTTTGTCATCTAAACTATGAATTGCGAACTGTTACCTCGCACGCGCTCCTAACGTCAAGTTCTACCATAAAACCCAAGGTCTTTCTCAGAATCCTAGTCGAATGCTTGTGGTGACTCTCGTAAGTCAACTTCAAAGTTTTGCCAATAAACGCTCGTTATCTTCCAAACTGACTTTTTGATCCTTTCACGCCTTGACTTTGGGTTATACTTGACTCTTGTATTTTTCTCATCATCTCAGGGTCTCGTATCATCTATGTACCTAACGGATTCACAATTACACACAATTATCGCATAAAGGCTCTAAAAGTAGCAAAGTATCTAAACTAGACAAGAAATCAAAATATGTCAAAAGTAGGGATTAATCCCTCAAACAGGTCCAATAAACCCCCAAAAATATGTCTTGTGACCCTCTAAGTCTATCACAAAACACGAGACATCAATCATCTATAGAAACCTTGATTCAACCCTTAGAAAGGTTATCTAGTAAATTGTGGTTAGATCTTTGTGATCACCTATAAAAACCCTAAGTCAACCTTGGAAGGGGTTATCGAGAACACGTTGGTTATATCTTTATCTTTGTGATCACCTATGGAAACCTCGACTCAACCCTTAGAAAGGGGTTATCGAGTACATGACAGTTAGTTATTTGTGATCACATATAGAAAACCTCGATTCAACCCTTCGAAAGGGATATTAAGTAAATAGTGGTTAAATCTCTATGATCACCTATAGAAACCTCGATTCAACCCTTGAAAGGCGTTACTGAGTACACGGTGGTATCTTTGTAATCACCTATAAAAACCTTAATTCAACCATTATAAGGGTTTATTGAGTAACCGATGGTTAGATCTGTGTGATAGCCTATAGAAACCCCGATTTAACCCTTAGAAGGGGATTTCGAGTACATTTTGGTTAGATTTGTGGGATCACCTATATAAACCTCGATTCAAACCTTAGAATGGGCTATCGAGTAAATAGTGGTTATATCTTTGTGATCACCTATAGAAACCTCAATTCAACCCTTAAAAGGGGATATCGAGTAAATGATGGTCAAATCTTCGTGATCACCCATGGAAACCTTGATTCAAACCTCAAAAGGTTTTATCGAGTACATGATGGTTATATCTTCGTGATCACCTATAGAAACCCCGATTTCAACCTTCAGAAGAGGTTATCAAGTAAATGATGGTTAGATATTCGTCATCACCTATAAAACCCCCAATTCAACCCTTAAAGGGGTTATCTAGTACATGATGGCTAGATCTTTGTGAGTACCTATAAAACCTAGATTTAACCCTTAAGGGGGATCATCAAGTAAATGGTGGTTAGATCTTTGTGATCACTTATAGAAACCTCGATTCTACCCTTAGATGGGGATATCGAGTACACGATGGTTATATATTTTTGATCACACATATAAAACCTTGAAACAACCCTTAGTAAGGTTTATTGAGTACATGGTGGTTAGATATTTGTGATTACCTATATAAAACTCGAGTCAACTTTCAACTGAGACCATCGAGTAAGTGATGGTTAGGATACGATCGTGGTGGTAACCTCGACCAAAATTGTATGTGAAGTTAACACAAATCCATGAATTGGTTAAAGACCTCCAGGATTGCCAGGAGGTCTTGATCAAAACCTTTCAATATGTTTTCAGGCTAAGTGAAACTGTTAAACCTCTCCAAACTCCATACAACATCAATTAAACCTCTTAATAGGACATCAAGTCAAAAGTGAAACATAACGAGACTTCCCAAAAGATGTCAAACAAGCCTCTAAGACAAGATTGTCTATTTGAACACCTTAAGCCTCTAGTATGAAAGGTTACCAATCCTAAATGTTAACAACCATCCCATCTTGTTTGACCTAAAGAATGCTTGAGATATAGATGTCACTATAGGCAAGTCATATATACCCAATAAAGAAGAACCTATCAGTAGTTCCTTTTTTTAACCAAGATAAGCTTATGCAGGCATGACCAATTTACTCAAAAGTTATCAATAAAAAAGACTCACATACAATTATTAAAACCCTCCAAATGCCACAACACTCACCTCAAACATAAAAATAGAATTCGAATATGTGAAACGATAGTCTCAGACTTATACAAAATGAAACACAACTACAAAATCTTGATTAGGCATGATTTTCTCAAATTGTCGTTGCAATTCAATTTTTTACTAAGTAATCCAATCAACAAAAATTACTCGTAAAAATTTCACAAAATAATAAACTTTGTCATCTTCACGTTTATGACATTTCACATGATCATTTACACGCTGAAAATTACAAATAATATGTATAAAGGACAAACCGTGATTGCATAAACTCACAATCACGTTTAATTTCCATTTATTGAATAATTTCTTCAGATCTATTATCATGTCACATCCATCTAGTATTTGATTCAATATTTAGTCTAAATTTCATTAAATACTTTTTCCATCAAAGACGACATATTCTTACTTATCGTGATCCAAATACATCAACATTTTGTAAGTTGGTATAAATAACGTACACCACATATAACAGACGCGGACCATTGGCTCATGCTCAATTTGCATTTATTAATTATCATCCTTAAACGATGTCAATAATCGTAGCCATTAAAATATGAATAAATTTAACCCAGTACTAACCTTCAAATATTTTATACACTAAACATAACTTAGAAATTTCAGACGATAAGTTCTATAATGATAATGAATGAAAACACTTCAATATATTATCTGGTCGGTAAATATAACGTGTGACATGTACAGAGAACACATGCACAACAAACACATGTTGATGACTTATGAATAACTTCAATTTAATAAACAATATACTCGTACCGATCGGTAAATATAACATGCGACGTGTACAGAGAACACATGCACAACAAACACAGGTTGATGACTCATGTTTAACTTCTATTTAATAAATAATTATATCCGTGCGCCTTCTAAGCATCTCATGACAGATATTATTTTTATCTTCAATTTTAAAAAAATCCAATTAATTTAGATTTTATAAAATTGTTTGTGAATAGAAAACAATTAAAATAACCAGTTGAGATTAGCTCACTGGCCATGGCCAAGACCTTGGTCATTCAATTTAGTGGTGTAAGTTCAAACTGAATCCAGAACTCTGGGTCCAAAGTGGCTTGTAAAAAAAAAAAACAATTAAAATATCCCATTCTACAATTTTGAAGCAACACCAACAAATTTACTCAGCATATATGCCGGGTGCGCATATGATCGTCATCATCAGGACAAGCTAAAAAGAGTCAAAGCCCAATTGAGCCATTCTCTATCTTTCTCTCTCTAAATAGGGAAATAAAATATTACTTATTTCAGTAATACCTCTCTCTCTATATCTATACATCGACCTATACGTACACCCGCATATTTATATTTCTGTAAACGATTCGACCCTAAATTTTCCAAATCCCTAATTCTCCCAAAAAGCAACCTCATTTTATCTACTCTACAAATCGCAATCTTTCGCTATCATTTTCAGATACTTTTCAGCTTTGATTGGAAAAACCCTAGCTTCAAAATAATATATTTCTATGAAACCCTAAGTTATAGATTATAATTTTTGAAGTGTCTTAGCTCGTGGAATCGATAGTGGCAAGGCGGTAAAGATTCGATTTTGATTAGGTATATATATGAATTTTAAGTTATGCTTTGATTTTTTTGTTTACTTGTGCAATTAAATCACTGTTTAGTTAATTTGATTTTTGATGTATAATTAAGTTTAGTTGATTGAGAAGACCTTGAACTTTGCGTGAGCTGAATTTTTTGTGGGGTTTAGCTGTTAAGAGTTTATAAAATTGATTATGCTGTAGTGATGTATTACGCTATTGTTATTAGAAACAAATTAGTTTATTTCTTAAAAATAAAAATCTGGATTCTTGCAAAATGAGTCTAGATCACAATGATTGTTAGTAAGTAAAGTAATGTTGCTTATTTGGTTTCAGATATTAAGAATTAAGTTAATTGAGTGATGCAATCGAATTTAATAAGTCCTGAGATCCCGTATTTTTCGGGATTTTGTTGTCGCTTTTTGCAACAAACTAGTGATTGATGATGCTCGGTGGACCGATTTGTTAGTTATTTTAATACTGGAGTGACCGAAAGATTCGCGATCTTTGGTTACTTTAAATTTGTTATATTCTTTTCGGTGTAATCATCAATTTCACGAAAGGAAATGGTTAAAAAGCGTTAGAAAAAGAACGAGATGTATTGATAACTGAAACCTAGGGTTTAACATGTGAAATCATGTTATTTGTTATTATAATAATATATGTTTTTCTTGGTGCAGTTTAGTTAGGGTTGATCTTGAAGTGTGGTTCAATGCTTGTGACAGTATGCAGGTTATAGTTGGTAGAAATGCACAGGTATCATGCTTCAAGCTGCAATAGTGCAATTAATAACAGTGCGATTGGGGGCCCATCAGCTAGGGATGGGACTCGAAATGAGTCTTCTTCTACATCATCAAATTTCACTTCGAATTCTAGGTAAAATTTCTATAATATCTTGAAAATCCGAGTAAAAATCGCATAAACATGTCACGTACTCACGTGCATTGTCATATTTCCGTTACTTATAAGCTTGTCACATGATCATATTTTGATTAACTTTGTTTGTTATATAACTGCTTATCTTGATTTTGTAGGCGAACATCTCAAATAACACCTTACAAGATTAAGTGTGAAAAGGAACCACTCAATTCTCGGTATTTTCTTTCAACATATTACCAAATTTAAATAATTTCAGTTTTGCGATACTACTTAATTGTGTTTATTGGTATTTAACACGTGGTTTGGAATTTTCAACGCCTTTTCTAGAGTTTCCTTTAATATCTTCATTAAAGGACTAAGAAACGATATATAATTGCTCTCTGTTCTTTTTCCTTGTTAGGCTTGGACCACCTGATTTTCATACACCAACTCCTAATTGCCCCGAGGAGACACTCACAAAGGAGTATGTACAAGCTGGTTATAAAGAAAGTGTTGAAGGACTCGAGGTACTCTTTCTTATATATATATATTTACGTACATACCATATTTAATCATCATCTTTTATTAAATATCCCGTTTCTTCTAACTGGAATTTACCTGTTTCTATTATCAGGAAGCTAGAGAAATTTCTTTGTCGCAGGTTCAAACTTTCAGTAAAGCCATTATCCTTAAATGTAGAGAGGTAATTTTCGTGACTTTTTTTTTAAAGTAAGATGGTTATTTACATCATTAAATTTATTGTATGTATTTTTTTATACTTTTTGCAGGAAGGTAGAAGATATTATAGGTCCATAAATGAATCTCGCTCTCAAAAGCGCAAAGTAAATATCGATATTCTCATTTATTATGCTTTTTTGGGGCCTTGTTTGATAAAGAAGAATAATGTTATATTGTTTTTGTAGGCGGGTCAAGTTTATGATGTTCCTCTTTCTGGTACTTTGTTGTCTAAATCTGGTACCTTTCCTGAGCAAAGACCATGTGGAGAAGAGTTTCGAAAGAAATGGATTGAGGTTAGTTTTTTTATTTTTTAATTTTATTTTACAACTTAATAATAATAACAAATATGAATGGTTTGATTTCCTCTTCAGAGTTTATCACAACAGCACAAAAGATTATCTTCTTTGGCGGATCATGTTCCTCATGGTTATAGAAGGAGATCTCTTTTTGAAGTTCTAATCCGAAATAATGTTCCATTACTTAGAGCTACTTGGTTCATTAAAGTCACTTATCTTAATCAGGTATATTATTATTATTATTATTATTATTAAGTTTTGGAAGGTGAGAAATAGATTATGATTATGATTGAATGAATGTTGCAGGTTCGACCTGGGTCTTCTAGTATATCATCTGGATTACCTGACAAAACACAGTTTTCTCGGTCAGAGCAATGGACAAAAGATGTTATTGATTACTTACAAAGTCTTTTAGATGAATTTGCATCACGAAACAATGTTCATACTGTAAATACTAGGGATCGATCACCACAAATAGCTTCTTATTCTGGTTCTAGTTCATCTATGCAAAACAAGAATGATGAAGAACCTTCTCTTCATTTAAAATGGTGGTATGTTGTACGTATTCTACAGTGGCACCATGCTGAAGGATTACTTATACCTTCTCTTGTCATTGATTGGGTTCTCAATCAACTCCAGGTATTAATTTAATCACTTACTATATATAGTTCTTACTTGGTTTAATATATGGTTTATCTAAAATATGATTTGTTATTTATCAGGAAAAAGAGTTACTTGGAGTTGTGCAGCTACTATTGCCTATAATATATGGTGTGATAGAAACAATTGTATTATCTCAAAGCTATGTACGTACTCTAGTTGGTATAGCTTGTCGATTTATAAGAGAATCTTCTCCTGGTGGGTCCGATCTTGTAGAAAATTCTAGAAGGGCATACACTATCTCTGCTCTTGTGGAGATGCTTCGCTATTTGATATTAGCTGTACCTGATACTTTTGTAGCTTTGGATTGTTTCCCTTTGCCTTCTAGTGTTGTTAATCATGGAGTTAATGGAGGGAATTTTATGCCAAGGGTTACTGAAAGCTCTAGAAGGAATAATAATAATAATGGTCCATTACTGAGAGATAAAGGGCTTGAGGAGGTCCCGATTAATCGTGTTGTTTATTCGATTCAGAAATGTTCAGAGACTCTTGCGAGAGGTACTAGACCAGGTAATCCAGGTCAAAACATGGCTAAAACTTTACAGGAATTGGATAAAACTTTATCACATGGAGATGTGAGAGTCGCGTATAAATGTTTATTTGAGAATCTTTCTGATGGATCTATTGGTGAACATTGGATTGCACAAGTTAGCTCATGTTTAAGTTCATCTCTTAAGTATATCGGTACTGTCTCGTCATCATTTGTATCTTCAGTGTTCTTCATTTGTGAATGGGCAACTTGTGATTTTAGAGATTTTCGTACATCTCCACCTCATGGACTTAAGTTTACTGGTAGAAAAGATCTCTCTCAGATACACATAGCTATGCGTCTTTTGAAGCTTAAGATGAGAGATATACATGGCATATCTGCTAATAAAAATTCTGATGATTTAGCTTCAAAGACTTGCTCAGATGTTCTTGAAAGCCCAGGTCCTTTACATGACACCATTGTTTGTTGGATAGATCAACATGAAGTCCAAAACGGAGAAGGTTTTAAACGCGTTCAACTACTTATAGTTGAGCTTATACGAGCCGGAATACTATTTCCTCAAGTATATGTACGACAACTTATTGTTAGTGGGATTATGGACATGAATGGATCTAATAATGACCAAGCGAGAAGAAAACGACACTATAGAATCTTGAAGCAACTTCCTGGTCCTTATGTTTCAGAGGCTTTCGAAGAAGCTCAAATCGCTGATTCACAAGTAGTTTCAGAGGCTATAACTATTTATTCAAATGAAAGACGCCTTGTACTTAACAAGCTATTGGATCACCATGATAATTCTTCTTCCTCATATCATAAAAAGAAGCAGCGGCGTAACTCTAACTCTCCAGATGATATTGCTTCCCCTTCCTCTGCTGATGAGTGGAAGTTTTTTCGATCAGTCTCTGGTGTATCTACTAGAACTGTTAAAAGAAGTGTTGAGCTTGAAGATATAAAAGCTTCTATTTCATTCTTGCTTCAACTTCCTGGTTGTACTGAGTCTGTTAAGAAATCTGTAAGTTCGAGTGAAGGATCTCCTGCTTGTGAGGAATGTAGAAGAGTAAAGAGGCAAAAATTAGGTGAAGAAAGAAGCTTATATCCATATCCACATCCACAGTCAATTTTAATCGATGATGAAGATTTATGGTGGGTGAAAAAAGGGGCAAAGTCTATGGAATCTTTTAAAGCAGATCCACCACCTCCTAAGCCAACTAAGCAAGCCTCTAACAGAAGGCAAAAAGTGGGACGTAAAACTCAGTCTCTTGCACAAATAGCATCTTCCAGGATTGAAAGTAGTCAAGGTGCTTCGACTAGTCATGTATGTGACATTAGAACAAGCTGTCCACATCATAGAACAGGTGTTGAAGGAGATGTTCCTAAATCAACAACAGAATGTTCGGATATTGTTTCAATCGGTAAAGTTCTTAAGAAGATGCGATTTGTAGAGAAGAGAACTATAGTGATGTGGCTTATTAGTGTTGTAAAACAGCTTGTTGAAGAAAGTGAAAAGGTTTCGAGTGTTTCGAGTGTTCCGAAAGTCGGTCAATATGGAAGACCATCTGTTACTGTTACTACTACTACTGTTACTACTAGTACAGTTGATGAACGTACAAGCTCTTCTATACGATGGAAACTCGGTGAAGATGAATTATCGTCAATATTGTATCTCATGGATATCTCTGATGAACTAGTTTTAGCTGTTAAGTTTCTACTTTGGTTAATGCCAAAAACTCTTAGCTATCCCGGTTCTACTATTCATGGTGGTAGAAATGTTATCATGCTTCCAAGGAACGTAGAAAATCTTCCATGTGATGTAGGCGAGGGTTTCCTTTTATCCTCCATGCGAAGGTTTGTGCTTTCTCCTCATTTTCACTTCCATTTTCTCCATATTTTTCTGTAACAATAAGCTTAACATGTTTTTTTTTTTTATTTTTTTAACTACACTTGGTTAGGTATGAAACTATTATTGTTGCAGCAGATCTTGTTCCTGAAACGTTATCCGCTACAATGAGCCGAGCTGCAGCAACAATTGTACCAAACGGAAGGATTCATGGCTCACCGGCTTTGATATACGCACGCTATATATTGAAAAAGTATGGTTATGTAGCGAGTGTTGTTGAATGGGAAAAGAGGTTTAAAGTAACATGTGATAAAAGACTTGTTTCTGAACTTGAATCTGGAAGGTTACTCGATGGTGAGTTTGGTTTTCCACTTGGAGTACCAGCTGGAGTTGAAGATCTCGATGATTTTTTCCGTCAAAAAATAAGCAGTGTTAGATTATCAAGAGTTGGTCAGAACATGCGAGATATTGTTAAAGGACAGGTTGGTGAAGCGTTTCCTTATAATTCTGCGAAAGAAAGAAAACAGCAACAGCAACAGCAACAGCCTTTTGGTGGGGCCAGTTCCGTAAGAAATCAAACTAATGTAAGTAATTTAGATGATGGGTATCAAATAGCGCAACAAACAGTTATGGGGTTAATGGAATGTATGAGACAAACCGGTGGTGCTGCTCAAGAAGGTGATCCTAATTTGGTGTCATTCGCTATTTCTGCTATTATATCTAATGTTGGACAATTTATGGCAAAGATTCCTGATTTAACTGTTGGAAGTAATCAACCTGTATCTGGTTCGTTAAATTTAGCTCGGAGGATTTTACGTATACATTTAACTTGTTTACACTTGTTAAAGGAGGCTTTAGGTGAGCGTCAAAGTAGAGTGTTTGAAGTTGCGCTTGCGACTGAAAGTTCGTCGATTCTTGTACAAATATTTTCCCCTGGTAAAAATGCTCGTAGTCAATTTCAGCTCTCACCTGAATCACAAGACTCGAATAATGATAATTCTACTACTCGACCTCTTGTTGGAAAGGCTGCAAGAATTGCAGCAGCTGTATCTGGTCTTGTTATTGGAGCGATTCTTAATGGAATCACTAGCTTGGAACGTATGGTTACTCTTTACAGATTAAGGGAAGGTTTAGATTTCATTCATTTTATAAGGAATATGAGATCCAATTCGAATGGTAATGCACGCTCTATGGGTGCGGCTTTTAAGGTTGATAACGTGGTTGAAGTGTCTGTGCATTGGTTTAGAGTACTTGTTGGTAATTGCAGAACAGTTTCTGATGGGTTTATTGTGGATCTTCTTGGTGAACCAGCTGTTATAGCTTTATCAAGAATGCAACGTTCTTTACCACTTAATTTAATCTTCCCACCTGCGTATTCCATTTTCGCGTTTATTTTATGGAGACCGTTAATTCAGAATAGTAGTAATGATCATGATCAATTGTATCAATCTATGGGGTTCGCGATAACTGATGCTTTAAAGCATTTGCCTTTCCGTGAAATTTGTTTAAGAGATACTCATGGACTTCATGATCTAATGGTTGTGGATGGTGTTGATAATGAGTTTGCGTCTATGTTAGAAGTGAATGGGCTGGATAAGCATCAAAAAGCTACTGCTTTTGTACCTATTCGTGCACGCCTTTTCCTTAACGCACTTGTTGATTGTAAAATGGTTAATAAAGTAGATGAAGTGGGGAATAGAATGACTAGTCATGTTAAATCAAAGTTTCATCGTGCTGCGAATGATAAAATCTATCTTGAAAAACTCGTGCATGTTATTGATACTTTACAGCTTGCGAAGTTTCATTGGCAATGGGTTGAGTTGAGACTACTATTAAACGAACAAGCGTTTGCTGAAAAATTAGATGCTGATACTTCTTTAGTGGAAGCTATGCAATATATTTCGTCAAATCCAGAAAAAATAGCTGCTTCTGATAATGAAAGTAACTTTATCGAAGTGCTTCTTACTAGGTTACTCGCTAGACCTGATGCTGCTTCTCTATTCTCCGAGGTTGTACATTTATTAGGACGGTCACTTGATGATTCGATGCTTTTACAAGTTAAATGGTTTTTGGGTGGTCAAGATGTTCTTTACGGAAGAAAATCGATTCGTCAACGACTTATTAATATCGCGGAGGGTAAAGGTCTTTCGACTAAGGGTAAATATTGGAAGCCATGGGGTTGGTGTTTTTCGACTTCTGATTCCGCTACAAGTAAAGGTAATAAAAGGAAGTTTGAAGTTTCGTCACTTGAAGAAGGGGAAGTAGTTGATGAAGGACCTGATTTGAAACGTGCGAGGAAGGAATCAGGTACTACAGGTATAGATGTTGAAGGGTTTGCTATAACTGAAAAGGCTCTTATCGAATTAGTTCTCCCTTGTGTGGATAAAGGCTCTGATGACTCGAGAACTACATTTGCGATTGATTTGATTAAACAAATGAATAACATTGAGCAACAAATAAATGCAGCAACTCGTGGTACTAGTAAAACAGCTGGTACACCTACTTCTGGTATTGAAAGCCCTGCTAGTAAAGGTAATGGTCGTAAAGGTATTAAAAGTGGTACACCTGCTTCAGCTAGACGCGTAAATGTATCCGTGGTTGAGACTGTTCCACCACCTCTTCCTGCAGCTTTGCGAGCTTCCATGTCTTTACGTTTACAATTCCTCTTGAGATTACTCCCTATAATCTGTTCTGACGGGTAATTTTTTTTTCTTTTTTCCCCAACTATTTCTTATTATACTTGTTGATACTTGATAATACTATATTTATTAGGGAACCGTCAAGCCGTAATATGAGGAACATGCTTGCTTCCGTTATACTTCGTCTACTTGGGAGTAGGGTTGTGCATGAAGATGCGTCCCACTCGTTTAGTAGTCTGTTTCGTAATTCAGTGACGGATCCGTTTTCTAGTGGTGCTGGTTCTGTACATTTATCCGGGGAAAGTTTGTTTGATTATTTGTTGTTAGTGTTACATGGGTTACTTAGCAGTTCTCAGCCCAGCTGGCTGCAAATCAAATCTCGCTCCAAGTCAAGCAGTGGTGGTGGTAGTAGCAAGGACTTCTCGGTTTTTGATCGTGAAGTGGTCGAAAGTCTTCAGGTCTTGTTTCTTTAACCCTAGTTTAATCTGTTTTTCTGTTTCGATTCGATATTATAACTAACTAGTTATGTGATGTAGAATGACTTGGATCACATGCATTTACCAGAGGCGGTGAGGTGGCGAATACAAACAGCAATGCCTATTCTCTCTCCATCGGTTCGGTGTTTAATATCTTGTCAATATCCATCAGTTTCACCTCCTGCTTTAGCTGCTCTTCAATCGAGTAATCCAATATCTGTATTGCAAACAAGCAACTCAAACTTGCCTATTCCGAGAAATCAAACAAGATCAGCAGCTAGTATGATGATAAGCAAGCCTAAACCATTACCTGTTCAACAGGAGCTTGATCTTGAGATTGACCCGTGGACACTTTTAGAGGATGGAGCAGGTTCTAGCCAAGCTTCTGGGGTTTCGACTATAGTTAGTGGAAGTGATAATGCTAACCCCAGAGCTTCAAATTGGCTCAAAGGTGCTGTGAGAGTTAGAAGGAAGGATCTTACTTACATTGGAGCTGTTGATGAGGAAGGCTAATTATTAAGTTAAATATAGGGAACACCATTGAATCAAACATTGGGGAACTGAACAGAACAGAAAAGGTGGATAAAAAATTTAATTTTGTTGTGCGCTTGGGCCCTGTACTGCTCAACTACACTGAGATCTCCGTTTGAGGCCAGTGCAGTTTCGGGTAGTTGTATATACGGAGCCTTGTTGCTATTTCATTTTGTGTAGACATCATTTGTAGTATTTTAACGCTCTCTCTCTCTCTCTGACCAATATTGTTTGTTGTTAACTCTTTACATATTTTGGGTAAAAAATTATCTTTTTGAATTTATGTTTTTTCTTCACCAACCTCTCTCTTTCCCAGGGGGACTCATTCTTGCCGTTGATGTATCAACAGCCACAGTAGTGTTAAACCGTCTCCTGCATTCATTCACCATGTTAAAATGGAGCTCGAGTTTGAGTAAAGTGGTGTGGTGTCTTCATTTTCTTGTTTTTAATCCATTGATTGAATGGTGTATACATTTCTGTATGATACATAGGCCAAATATTCTTCTAGTTGTGTCTTTCTTTTGTTCAAGGGAACTGTGCTATTAGAATCGTTGTTATTTCAAATATTTTTCCTGGAGGTGAAGAATAAGATATTCTTCTAATAGATAGTCCTGTATTAATGCAAGCTAGATTAGATAAATATGTAAGAGACATATTATCGAACACTAGATATGCAAGCTAGGATAGGTATATATGCAAGAAATGCAAGTTAGGATAGATAAATATGCAAGAGATGCAGTAAATCAAACATTTAACATACATAAACTAAAAAGGCAAGGGAGAAAAACAATAAATAAACAATTACATATAACGGTTAGGTTCAAGTAGGCAAAATCTTCCCAGTCTATATTCAATTAAGGTAATTGACAAAAAAAAAAATATATTCAATTAAGGTGAGAACACAAACCCGATTACAAATTATTTCGAGAGGTCTTCATAATCCAACAAAGACTATTTTTGTGTTATCGCAACATAAGGACCACGTATCATTACAATCAAGACCACTTCGCAAACACTACACAATGATTACCATTCTTTCTTTTCTAGTTTGTTAAAGATCTAATCTTCAAGGACATGTATAATGTGCAAACTATATTTCTCTTAGGGTTAGGTTTGAATCTAACCCTAATAGGAAAACTTCTCTAGTGACACATTTCCGGCCAGGTTCTTAAGGATTTTTTAGCCCAAGGCTTGTAGTAGATAAATTGAACCCAACTACATTGTATCATGTATTATTTTGACAATACTTTATGGTCGGAGTCACCGATTAATTATGTTATCGTTACTTTATATAGTCTTTATTATTAAATCAATTTATATTTATAATTTATTCTATAAATTACATTAGGGGTGTGCAAAACAAAACCGAAAAACCGAACCGATCCGGAAAAACCGAAAACCGACAAAACCGTTCGGTTCGGTATAAGTTTTTAGAAAACCGAAAATGTTCGGTTCGGTACGGTATTTCTATGCTAAACCGAACCGAAAAACCAAGCCGAAATAAATACAAAAAGTAAGACATTCTTGAATTTAATTTATATTTTTGAAAAGATTATGACAATGTATGATAGAGAATAGAGTAATTTTTGAAAAAAAAAATATGTTCATATATGAGATACACTGCCCCTGAAAATGTCATAATATGCAATATACTGTTACATAAGTTATTAGTCGATATATTTTTTAAAAAAAACTTTTATTAATATTTGTTGAAGGTAAAGCATACACATTAAAGTTTATAAATGTTCCTTTGAATTTATTTGTTTGCGACTAATATATAATATTTGATTTCCAAAAATAAAATTTCCTACATGGGTTAATAACATGAATATTCCTTTGAAATTATTTGTTTACGACTAATATAAATATTCCTTTGAAATTATTCGTTTACGACTAATATATAATATTTGAGTTCCGAAAATGCAATTTCCTACATGAGTCAATAGTATGAAAATCGAACACTTTATATATGGATCTGTTAGAAAATAAAATGTCTCATGTAAACGTCCTTGAAATATATCCAATTATCGAATTAATCACATACCAAAACAAAAAAAAACCGAACCAAACATATAGTAAAATGAAAACCGAACCAATAAAAACTGTTCGGTTCGGTACCGGCACCTTTAAAAATCGAATCATTTCGGTTTCGGTTACGGCAAAAAATCGAACCGAACCGTGCTCGCCCCTAAATTACATAATTCAGTAAAACTATTATAATTATAGATTTAAATTATAATTAATTTATCAATATTTTTAATTAAATATTAATTATGAATTTTATAATTTAAATAATATTGATTATCAAACTTGACATTTAAAAAAAAGGAAATTGGAAAATTAAATAGGAAAACCACTCCTGTTTTCAGCCAAAAAAAAGGAAAAGAAGAAGTAAACAATGAATGTGAAAAATATTAAATAATTTAGTAAGAACAATGAAATTAGTGGTTATTAAGCATATCCCGAGACATCTCAACGGTCGAGCTGACGCCCTAGCGAAAAAAACCAGACACATGGTAATGAAAGACACCGTGACATCAGTATCTTTGATGATGTAGTTCTCTCGATTAGGAATCGGTTAATTGTACATTAGGGTAGATTTTTCTTCGTCGTCCAAAAAAAACAATGAAATTAGCATTCACCCATATTTTTTTTATGGGACGATAGCACTCACCCATATTTTATCATACAATGTGACAACAATTCGAATCAAAATAAAATTGAGTAATGCTATCACCCTTTCACCACTTCACCCTTAATGTGGAGCCTATGTGGAGATTTTAAAAATCAATCATGATGTTTTTTTTTCTTAAATGAGTTTTTTTCTTCTCTTTTTTATTTAATGATACATAGGCTCCACAAAGGGGTGAAGAGGTAAAGGGATGATATATAGCATTACTCAATAAAATTATACTAAATCATCATTCCATTTTATGTTGCTATTCTTCTTAAAGAAGAAAAAAGGAACGAACACGCGCATGCATATCTATTCAAAGCAACAACGTTGTCATATTTTACCAATACACACAACACCATTCCTTCATACATATTATGTGTTAGATTCCCTCTCCACAGATGATTCAAAAAGTACTAGTATATAACCATGATGCATCAATTACAACCCTAACAAATATTCCGAGGTCAACATATAAATTTGCCAAGTAGTATTTAGTTCGAGGACTTCAAGCAAGAATGTGGGGAACAAACTGTAGTTATAAAACAACAGTCTAGGAACCCAAAATCCTTTAACAAATGAATCAACTCATCCATTACTCTCTAACTCGAGGACCTTTAGAGTTAGAGAGAGATAAATTATAGTGATAAAAATATAGTTTGGTTTAGGAACCCACAAAAGTTTATCGCGACTCCAAGGAGGTGGGTTACTTGAAAAAAATCTAACAATTACGTTAATTATAGGCCTAAGAAGGAGTTTGGACCATGAGTATACACTATACCCTTCTACATGGTATGATAATGTGCTATTTTCAGATCCTTTAAAGGCCTAGTCAACAACACTATACCTTGGTCTTTTAAAGAGCCATTAGAGTTTTTGATCCATGACTTAGGGACAAGTAAGCTGCACACGTGCATGCACACATACACACACATACACACACACAGTTAGCCTCACTTTGTTTAGTATTTTTGATGATGTTTAAACAATGATATATACCTTGATCATATTATGTTGAATCATTAATTTCATCATAAAAAACGGGGAGATTATTATCCTCACTTCGTTTAGTATTGTTAATGATTTTTACAACAACGATTGCTCTTATTGTTATCTAATCATAATTTAGTTGTTTAAGGTGTGTTTAGCATGAATACATAAGATAGGTGAGAAGAATGCATTCTTGAAGTTATAGAGCTTAAACTATCAAAGATCATAATCTATCAAATAATTTAAGAGATGATCACAAGAGAACAGAGTTATCTAGAGAATGAGTTAAATTTAAAAAAAAAGAACTCAAGGAAGATCAACAAACAATATAAAGAAGATCAAGACTAAAGGTAGTTAGAAGAGCGAGTTTGAAGATGATGAAGATCAAGACTTAATGGACATAGTAGAATGAGATTGAAGATGTTTGAAGTATCAAGACCCAAGGGACATTGATGAACCAACTTGAAGAGATTAATGATAAAGACTCGAGGGAGTTAATTTAAGGTGAATTTAGAAGACTCACCAAAATGCTTGTCTTGATCTTCATATTAAGAAGTATAAACAAGCTTGAGAATATTGAAGATCAAGATTCAAAAAAGTTTGAAGATCAAGTAAGGTGTGAATTAAAGATATCAAAATAAATAAGATCAGTAGCTTAGAGTGCCTCAAAGAAGTCGAGTCAACATACTAAGGAAGCTCAACGCAATCAATGCAACTTAGGACCCCCGAAAGCTCTAGTATAAATCACATCCATCCATACAAGAATCAAACCGTCCTTATAATAAGGTTAAGTCATCCGATGTGCTAAATATTGAAAAAATGAAAATAAGGAGGCTTGGAGCTAAGGAGCTAGACTATATACTAGAAGATGGAGATGAAGATGGGTGCTTAGAAGAAGTTAGAGAGATATGGAGAATATGCTAAGAAGATAGAGATAGATCTTGAGATAAATAAGAGGATGATCAAAATTAGAGGATCCGGATCTCCGAATGAGCAATTAGGGGGAATGCGTAAATTTTTTAAGAACAAAGCTAACACAAAGTAAAGACCCGCACTTCCAAGCCAAAGACTAGGCGAAATGCTTAAACCCACTGGATATTGGAGTTGTGAAAATATAAATACCAGACTTCTGAGAAACATATTAGGCATATTGTCTAAACCCAATGGAGATCTGAGTTGAGAGGAAGTGTAGTCCGCACCTCTAAAGCTAAAATTAGGAAAAATGTCTAAACCTGTTGAAGAATGAGACGAGAAGAAGAAGAGAGAATATCTGAGCAAAAGGATTGAACGCCCGACTATGCTGTAGATCTCGGTTCCGCGGCCTAGGCGGTCGACTGGGGCCTAGCACCTAGGAGGGACTACGCGGGGCCTAGGCGGGATTACGCGGTTTTGAATCCTTCTATGTAATTTTATATATTTAGTAATACGTGTGTATAATTATGATAATTTTATCTATTTAAGTCATAAAATTCATCTAACACCACTATATTGAATATGAAAAATACTAAAATTAGAGTTATAATATCAATTCAAGAATTTCCGAGAGTAAAATAAATTTAATGGAAGGCCTAGGCGGGCTAGGCGCCTCTTCCACGGAGACTAAGGCGTTGGGCAAAAATTCCTAGCATTTTTACTAGGCGTAAGCGGTTGAGGGGGGAGTTGACGCCTAGACGGCGCCTAGGCGGCGATATCTACAGCATAGACGCCCGACACATTCTAGCATCAAACTTGGGGACTTGACCTAAAGTATTATATAATTAATTCAACACATGATATCCAAAGGGAAAAGACACAACGACTATAATAGTACAAAATAGAGTCCTTAGTGTACTGGTTGGCAAAAATCCATTAGAGACACGTCATCGGACATCTAACCAAAAGGAATGGACGTCTAGATAATTCAAAATGTTGTCAAGCAGAGGACGATACATGGACGAAGACAGTGGAGAATTTTTGCCTATAATTAGAGGTATTGTGGACTCTGAACAGTGGATCTCCCCAACCTTATAAAGTCACATCTTTGGAGGAGAAGACCCAAAGCAATATTCATATATAGATATATCTATATTGATTTGTATTTTAGCCTTTCAAACACTTTTTTATCTACTCATTTAAGAGTATATATATGCTAGGCTAGGAAGATTAGGGTTAATCACAAACCCTAGGGTTTTTCTCTTGGTCTAGTAAAGAGGGTGTTCTTCCATATACTAGACAAGGGCGATTTAGAGTTTGTGTAGGAATGCTGCATAACTTGAAGTATTCATGAAAAGTGAAGTGGTAGATCGCTATAAAGATTGTCTACTAGTCGTTTAATGGTGATACACAAGAGAAGGATTTGGGATTGCAAAGTGTTACATCGGTAGATACGTTTGTCCACTTGGTTTCCTAGTGTTGGTGATGACACTAGTGTGTTCCATCGAAGTATATTTTGAAGAGGGTGTAAAGGTTTGTTCTAACATCTTTAAGAGTCACATGGAGTTTGAGTAGAGGAGTTTTCATCCTAAAAAGGTTCTCATACCTTAAGTAGTGGATATAGGCAATGAAGGTCAACCACTTTGAATCTTGTGTTTGGTTTCTCTCCCTGAACTCTTTACTCCTTGCTTGCATTATGTTTGAATTTATGTCAAGCCCATAACTAGTTATCACGTCTTGCATGCTAAGTGGTTGCTCATATGTCTTAATCGTTTTTGTCAAAACCTCTTTGTTAAAACTAGGTATTCCGTAAGTGTTTGACAAAATGCAAAAATGAGTTTTTAACAAATAGTTTGCATGATGCTTATCCTTGTAATATTTTGCATGATTGCATGAGTTTGGAGAGAATAATTTTTAAATTTTCCATTGACTTATTCACCTCTCTCCCCTCTAGGTTATTTCTTGGGTCCCATACTCCATACATGAAGAAGAGGAGTCACACACACACACACAAGAGAACCTTACGAAACCTATCATTTCATCGTAGTCACTCCCACTACTCATCAAACCTTCCCTTGAGGTATCACCTAGATGAAGTCTTGTACTATCCACCTCTTTAATACTAGGACTCTCACTGACGTTCCTTGATTCTCTACCCAAATCATTAAAACTACTCTCATTGCTAGTGCTCAATTGAAATGATTAGGAAATTCTGACTCTTGATTCATATTTTGAAAACACGCCTAGTAAGACAACTCACAAGAATTGATTAATTTGGTGTTTTGGAAGTTCTTTGGAAATTAAGGTGGATAGTCTTTGTTTATGTAAATCAACTCTTTTTATCTTCTTTCTCTGTTCAACTTGATTTGTCCACCATTTTGGTGTACAAATCTCAAAAAAACATTTACTCTTCCTCTTTACACAATTGACCTTAATTAATACACATGAAGTCATTTATTGCAATACTCTTTCTACTATTTAATTAGGGGTGATATTGGTAAAAGTAGGGAAAAAATGTCTTGGTATTGATAAAGGGACAAATGATATTGGACACCTTCTTTTAGAAAGGTTGATATATATCGTTGGACGGAGGGAGTATCATATTTTGTTTTATATACTCCACTCGTCCAACGTTATTTGGCCAACTTTCTAAAAAATGCCAAGACACTTTATCAATACCAAGACATTTTTTTCCTATTTTTTTCAATATTTCCCCAAATTAAATAGTAAAATTATTGCAATAAATGTTTTATGTGTATCAATTAAGGACAATTGTTTAATTATGAAGAGAATTAATTTTTTTAATATTTATCCATACAAATATGGTGATTGACCTATGGGGTCTTGGAGACAAACTTAGTGGCCGATGGGGAACATGTGACTAATTACATTTTCAAAGCGGCCACCATCCAATCTCATGGGTAACCAAATATCTAAAATACCTTCGAATAACATTAAAAATAAATAAGAATAAAAAATAAGTGGCAACAAGAATGGATCACCAACTCAGTGAGTAACTGAGTATCAAATCACCAAGTATATGTGCTTTTCAGCTTCAACCACTACCCATCAATCACCGCAAGTGCCACCACCCAGGGTGTAATCTGAGATTTTACTGAGTACTCATAAAATCGATTGTATAAGAAATATATCAGAGTATAAAAAAACACTGAGTATCGAGGAAAACACTAAGTAAGGGGGAAATCACTAAGTATCAGGGAAAATCATTGAGTATGGGAGAGAAATCACTAAATATTGTGGAAAAACATCGAGTACCTGAAAAAACTGAGTATATTCAGCAATTTATCGAGTAGACGAAGCAAATTCATTGAATATTCCTACAAAACACTAATTATTCCTAAAAAACACTAACTACCCGAAAATAATGCATGAAATTTCATTTTCATTATCAAAAATATTCAAGGAAAAAATACTAACTAAAAAATAAAAATAAAAATTTAAAAGCTAATTACAGAAAAGCTTAAAAAAACTAAAAATAATGCTGCTGATACCTCTTTACATTGAAAAGAAAATAAAAGAAATGCTCACGCTGAGCTGACATCAATACTGAAGTCCATGTTGACGTCGCTTTTGACGTCTTTGCTGACGTCACGTCGCCTTCTCCAATTTCCCCCACGAAAATCAACTCCAAATCCATGGATCTACTAGGAACTTGAACGGACCTGCTTGAAGCTTGAATACGGAGGCTTGAACCTCCTTGAATACCACCGAATCTCTATTAAAACAAAGCATGAACTGTTGAAAACGAAGCTTAATAAACCGAAGCTCTTCATGATAACCCATAAACTCGAAGCTTTATAAAAGAGATCTGGGTGGCTTAAACTCAAGCTTTGAAAAGCCATTAATGGCAAAAAATGTTTCGGTTCAAGATCAAGTTCGAGCTTCGAATTGCCTACACCGAGCTTCGAAAATCCTCTAAACTCCATGGACGAAGGCTTGAACACTGAAAAGACATTTCGAAATGCCTGCCCAAAGCTCTGGGGTGCTTCTACGAATGAAGATTTGGGGATTGGATACAACTACATATGGAGTATTATGGTTTGGGGTGTGAAAGGGGAGAGAGGCAAAATAGAAATTAAGAGTTCATTTTTGGTGTATTTTAAAACTTATGTGATAATTTTATTTAGTATATATAGTGGGTAGTTGGAGAATATAATAGATAGTATTAGGGGTGTCAATGGGGCGCAAGTTTGCGGGTACCCACCCACCTCACTTTAAACGAGATGGGTTTTCAGGTACTAAAGTGGTTGTGGGTAGAGCTGCAAACGAATCGAGTCGAACCAAACTTTAGTTTTCTCGAGTTTGTTTGTTAATATTTTAGCGAACTTGAGCTTGAGCTTGGTTTGAGTTTGAACCGAGTCGAGACGAACTTTAGCTTTCTTGAGCTTGGTTCGTTAACTAACGAGCCGAACTCAAATAAACCCTTAGCGAACTTATTTTTTCAAGCTTGAGTTCGGCTTGGATTGATTCATTTTAGACTCATTTAAGTCTCGTTTATTTTTTCTATGATATATATATATATATATATATATATATATATATATATATATTTTCTGTGATTTAAAATGAAGTTAATTAAAACTAATATACAACACTTTACATAATTTGACTTGAACAAAAATATATACTTACTAGATATATAATATTTTAGTTATGATTAATTAGATATACAAAATTTTTACGGAGTTTTGAATATATATATATATATATATACACATACATATAAAATTGATAATTTTTAGTTGAATATATCTATCAAACCTATTAACGAGCTCTTAACGAGCTTTTATCAAACTGTTCACGAGCTTAACGAGTCGAGCTTATACAAGTTTGAGTTTGTCTCGTTTAGTAAACGAGCTAAAATATAA
The DNA here is from genome assembly GCA_029959085.1 of Nemophila menziesii. Taxonomy (NCBI): domain Eukaryota; kingdom Viridiplantae; phylum Streptophyta; class Magnoliopsida; order Boraginales; family Hydrophyllaceae; genus Nemophila; species Nemophila menziesii. The sequence continues at coordinate 524,967 of JARWIR010000071.1, forward strand.
AGTTTGAGCTTGGTTTGTTTAACTAACGAGTCGAACTCAAACAAACTTTTGGCGAACTCAAACTCGAACCCTTGGCGAGAGTATCAGTTCATTTGCAACCCTAGTTGTGGGGATGGATTTTCAAACCCCGCGCGGGGCGGAGCGGGTTGTGGAGATAATATTCCCCTGCCTGTAAACCCGCCCCGGATGTATATAATATATTATGAATATAATTTAATTATAATATATACTTTAAAATTTAAAATTATTTAAATCGCGTCTATTATAACAAGAAATTTTAACTATTCAAAGCAAAGTGCAACTTCATTTCTTCTCCTAAACATCAACTACAAATACAAATTATAACGAATGAAATATTTGAGAGTTTAAAAATAATAAAATTTGTAGTAATAAAATAATTTAAACGATCAAATCAAAACCCGCGGTTAGACGGGGATTTAAAAAGCGGGGTGGGCGAGGCGTAGGGAAGAACACCGTGGGGGTAGGACGGGACGTCGAACTTCTTCTTTTTCGTGGGTGGGATACGGAGATAGACAAACTCGTTTTAAACCCGCCGTGATTTTGATGAGAGATTTTCAAGATCTGATTTATAAACATCCCTAAAGAATGTGGTAAACCAAACTGGAAAAGAGACTGAGTAAAAATCCAAACGTAGCTTTGTTTTTGATAAAAAACAATATGTTACTCTCCAGTTCTTTTTTTATCTTTAGATTCCTTTTGACAGAAAAAGTCATATAGGATCTGCAGTACCTATCCATATTTCGAAAACTCGAACTATCCCAAAAATTTACTTACTGAAGTTGAGAGATTCAATAATCAGTATAACATGGGAAGAATACATATTTGTACCTTTCAAAAATTATAATTCGACATCACATTACATTATATTATAACCCCCTGATAAAATAAATTTCTAATTAAACCTCCTTATATATAGTTAATTTTGACTTTTTACTTGTTTATCTACGAATATCACATCATCAATCCAGCCAACAATGGTGTAGGCCAAACTTTCCAATACTCTTGAATAACTCTCCAGAACTGCTTTCCCCACATCCTGAAAACATATTTATATGTTAAACTTTCCAAAACTCATTAGGAGATATATTTGGATCCCCTGATACTAACATAAACAAGTGTTTTGGAACAAAAGAAATAAAAATAAATAAGTGCAACATCAAGATTCTATCAGAGTAGAGATTAAATATGTGCTTACTGTATTGTATTGAATCTTGCTTGTATCCAATGTTGTCTGTGGAAGTTGAGGATACCTTTGCTTCAAGCAAAACAACAATGTCTCTGCTCGATCTGATAAAACATAGTTTTTATCAGTCCTATCCATATCAGACACAAGATCCTTCATCATATTCCATGATGATTTTGAATGTGAGATACCCGCTTTACGCCTCCAAGTATATATGGAAGCTTCAATCTTATCTGCAAGCTCAAGTGCTTCATGTTCAGAGCTTAAGTTAAGAGTGTTGAGAAGATGATCAGGCGAGAACTTTTCAGCATTATACATATATTTGTAGATATTATCACCAACACTTGCTTTTCCACTCTGTAACCACATTAATTTTTCTGTTAAAGAATTCACAATCATTATAAACAAAGCATTAATTAGTAAGAACAGTACCTTAGGAAGTGATGACAAAAATGATTCAGGAACTTCAATATCAGAAAGCATGCTATTATTAATAGCCATTGCCGCTTTATGAATCTGGTTAGCACAATCACGCTGTTTCCTCATTTGTTTTCTTGCTTTATCAGAGAGACCACCTGGAGGAACACAAGGAACTGGTAACCACCATTTTTCTTCTGTTCGCTGCTGTGGAGGAGCCTGAGGTATTTTTCTAAATGATCCCGAACGTATTGCATTTCCTGAAATACTTCCTTTTTTCGCATACCAAAATTCTGTTACTTCAAAGCTATCCAATATATCCTGTCATAGAACAGACACTTATAAATCAATAATTTTTCATTGACTTTTAGGAATTTTACTAGGATTGAAATCCAAGGAAATGCCTCTTACCAGGAGCAAAGCGTCGAGTTTCCTTAATGCCGGGAGGTTAATGTATAGGTCTGTTCTTGGTCGGCTTGCCATAATCTGAGATTTAAAAGAAAAAATGTTACAACTTACACAGAAAGGGCAATATTCTTACAAAAGAAATGGAAAATCCGGAAATAGGTGACACCTCAACAACTCTTCCATCTGGTAAAACCTCTGTAACAGGAGCAAATTCTACAATGAAATCACATAAGGACAATAAGCAATTCATTTCTCTCTTCCACATCGCTCTCTTATCGGGATGCAAAGGTTCTAATCTCTGTTGTTGCCCAAATAACGAAGCTGCAAAATTCATTTAATTTTATACAAAATCCGAGAGAAAAATCAAGTATCTGATTATTTGAAGAAAAAAATTATACCATAAAGATTTGTGATGGAATTTGAAATAGTCAATGCTGTGGATACTCCTTTTCCTCCTCCGGACATATCTTGTCCTAATAATAGTTTTGAAAATCTCTCTTTCATCATATCAAGCTCGATATCTCCATTCTCCAGGTCATTAGTTACATCTTCGAGGACATTTTTGTGTTGCTTCATTCCTAGTCTCGAAAGGGCTGCACGAGTTGGAGATTTCATACCTGGCCAACACATAGGAGAAGTTGTCTCATCCGTTGCTTCGGATAATGTTGATGATTCTGAGCTTGTTCTACAATACAAAGAATCTGTAATTGGTGTTCTTGGAGATTGATCACCAGGAGTTGATACATTGTCCATTTGAGCCTCTCGATTCTCCTAATCTCTGCATAACCATGATAATATCACAAAAAGATCATGAAATAAATCTAAGAAGTTGTATAAATTTAAAATCTAAATGCTAAAGAAAGCTTGAGAACTCAGAATTTAACTTTTTAACAGAAAAAGCAAAAGTAAATTATCATATGTCATTGTTATAAGGACTTTCTAATAATTATCGGAAATTCAAAAAAATTTAAAGCTAGAATCATTCTTTATGTTACCTTTAATTTGTATCAGAATTTGAATTTGAACAGTTGAAGTTATAGCCTATAACAGTTTGAAACGGTTCCCTCCTAACTTAAAGACTTTTTTCATCAAACGATAATTATAAAAGAAAAGTTCATATTTCTTAAAGCAAATGATAAGATTTGAGCTATTAATTCCAATGCTAAATAAAATAATAATAAAAAAGATATTGACTTGGCATAGCAAATACAGAGAGACATGTTACGAATATTAGTTGTAAATTAGTAAAGTATGGTGGTGGAGTTGTGTGTATTATTTGTTATTTGTTAGTAATGTTTAATTATGATATGAACATACTTTTTTTTTTTGAGAATAAAATTAATTGACGGTTGGATGGAGTGAAAAAAAAAATTCATTAGGCTAAATGCTAATTATAATACTTTCCCAATTTTAGCATAAAATTGAAATTATGAGCTGAATGGAAAAAAATCGCTCTAACAATTTCCTAATTTAGAAAAGTTAATAAAAAAAATCCAATATTTAGAGTTTCTTAAGACAGTTGACTCATCTTATCTCCATTTTGATTTCTTATAATTTCATCATTTTCATTAATTAATATTCCAATATTATATGACTATTGACCAAAAAATAACATTATATATAGGTCTATTAACGCATATTTCTAACGAAATACAACAATTTATTATTTTATTAATATATATCATTTTTAGAATATTAATGATTTGGATTATAGTTTTTTGGAAAAAATAAAAATAATTGTTTTTTACATCTAATGAATTTATGTAAAAATAAGGATTAATGAACAAAAAATCCCTCAAATTAGAATTAAAGTTCAATGCCCCAAAAAATCAAAATAATATTATACTTTTCCCAAATAATCATCCTTCTTATTAGAATTAGATTATCTATTTACCCTTACAGGTAAATTAACAAAACAAAAAGAAAAAAACATAACGTTTAATCAACTCCTCATTTTCACACACTACACTTTTTTCACACAATATCTCTCTCTCTCTCTCTCTCTCTCTCTCTCTCTATATATATATATATATATATATATATATATATATATATATATATATATATATATATATATATATATATATATATATATCCACAGAAAAACACAATTCTTTCTTGTCAAATATATTAGATTTTCACAAGAAATTCACACAAATCAACTAGTGAAGATCCAGATTACAGATTCGTCTTTGAGATCCCATCAAACTAAATCAAAAATGTTAAAAGGTAAAATAAATCCGAATCTTTGCTGTGTTTCGTTCTAATTTTATAATTTGATAGTACGCAATGATGATTCGTCCGTGATATCCCATCAAATAAATGCTTTTGAAGTTGATTTCTTCTATTTTTCTTCACGTTCATGTTTATAGAGTTTTAATTCGATTCATTCCAATGATGAAACTGATTCGAAGTGATTGGATTCATGTTGTGATAGTACTCAACCATGATGTATGAAATTAATGTTTTTGAAGTTGATATTTTGAATTTTTTTGGACATTAATGTTTTTAGGGTTTTTTGTACTAGTTTTGTTTTGAACTGCTATTAAAATTAATCATAGGTCAAAGTTTGTTTCTGGAGGAAAAATTATTAGGCTTGCTGATTAATCCCATCGAATTGTATCCTATTTTTGTTAAATTATGCGATTAATAAAATTAGTGTGTATACGGATGGGATTTAAATAATAACATGTTTGTTAACTGTATATATCAATGGTTCATTAGTCTAAACGTAGTGAATGGATTCGTTCAGATATATTAGTGTTAGTTCCATGATGGGGATTAACAATATTTGATAGGATTTAACATTGTTGATGTGATGAAATATGATGATGGGATTTTAACACTGTAAATGGGTTTTTTTAGAAACATGCCAGTTATTAGAGACATTATTGTTTGTGTGCGTTGTCATTGACATCATACATGTACAGAAAATTTGTGGTTGATTGTTTTTCAGTAATGATAGGATTAGTAGTTATAAATATCAGTAATGATGAGATCTAGTAGTTATAAGTTTCTGTAATGATGGGGTTTAATACTTATCTGATTTTTTTCAATTTTTGTGACAGAGAATCACACAATTACTACATTGCAGTGAAAATTTTTAGTTAAGGAAAAAAGAAGCATACATTGATGTGACGGAGAATCATAATAGGTAAAAATATTGAACAGATATTGAACTATAGATTCCTAAATTATGCAAAAATTGAACTATGGGTCCATAAATTATGCAAAAATTTAATTTACCTTTGCCTCCACAGCTGTAACCCACTACAACTCTAGGACTATAGGAGTTAGTCTAACATGCCCAAGCTAGACAATATAGAGGATACATAAGTGTATCTTGCAGCGCGATATGGTGTTTTTGCATAGAATCGAGATCGAGAGAGAGATTGAGCGATGAAGAGAGGTAGTCTATAGCAGAAGAAGAACCACTCCCTTTCATTATGACTGAATGTACCATGAACAGTGAGTGAAGATGATGGAGAATGGTCCTCGAATGTTGGCGGTAGATGGTGGCGATTCGTCGAGTGAAGAAGGTTTTTTTTTCTTTATTTTTTTTGTTGGGTTTGGTAACGGATAAGGAACGCCTGTGTGAAAAACCGATAGATGTTTTTTTTAATGTTTAGGTATTAATGATAAGTGGGGCCAGAAACGATCCTGACCACTACTTATGTTTAGCCAGATTAAATCATGTCCACCACTTATGTTTAGCCAGATTTAATTCTCGCCACCACTTATGTGGGTAAATCTGGACCGTAGAAAAAACTCTGAAATATAATATAGATAGTCCATATCATAAGCCCAAAAAAGGAAACCCCTTGGTAATACTTTCTTGAATAATACATTACATTATCTCTATAAGTATTATCTACATATAATTTTTAATACCACCCAACATACCATTTATGACGTGACATAATTTGGTTGGAAGTAAATCGTTGATTTATTTATTTACTTGATTTGATTAACGATTTATTTTCAACCAAATCACGCCACGTCATGGGTGGTATGAAATTGGGTCGTATATATCATTACTCTAATTGTTATACATCATATTAAGATCTTCTCGCTTCATTCTTTTATATTACTTTTATAACACTTGACAACGTTTAAATGTTAAACTAATGTCGTTTTTAATCATATTTTGAGTGTCCTTTTTTTAATACATTGGAGAGCCAATTTGGCTCCAGCATAATTCGATCTTAAGACATTTTGGTCTATGTAGAATGCTCTAACCACTAGTGCAACTATCAATATTTTAAATATCATTTTGATTCCATATGATTGATTATTTTTACAATAAAAAGTATTTATGATTACCTCGACATGATGTTAATATATTTTGAAAATATTAGATTTTATCAAAATATTCGGGATCAATTTTTATAAGTAAAATGAACTATTACATATTTGTTATCCTTCAACAATTAGGGACTAAATTAATCGTAGTTAGATATAACCCATATTTTAGTAAAGATTTGATCCAAAGGGTTAAAACCCCACCCTCACATCCTTAACTCCCAAAACTCTCACGCCTTTTCATTAAAGGACAATCTAGCCTAATTTAGTAACTTTTAGAAATCCTTCCCAAATACTATCATATACATAAAAATGTATACTGAAGGTGCAACAATGGCAAACCAGAATTTAGAGCTCAACAACAACAATGGTTGTTGCACAACTGGATTTGAAAATCATCAAAGCTCATAAAAATTAGAATGACCTATATTTTAGTAAAGATATAAGATAAAGGGTTTTAAATCACGTTGTGTATTTATTATTTTTTAGATGGACCAATCATAAAAGAGAAAGAGAAAGTGATATTTCATAAAAGAGAAATTATATATTTGGTCAATTAAAAAATACTTTAAAAATGATAAAAATGTGATAGATTTGGAATGATATCGATCATTATTTTTAAATTTGTTAAAAAAAGATTAAAATTATGAGAAAAAATTAGTTGTTGAAATGATTTACAAAATTTATATGAGATTATTATCTATAAGGGCTTGAAGACACCACTTCTCAACCAATGTTCTACTATCATCTTACATATTCTCTAAAGGAACCTCAATTAATTAAATTAAATTAAAACTAAAATAATTATATTTTTTATTCCTCCATTACCCACTATATATACTAATATATTATACTCAACAAATCCTAAAAATTCAGCCAAAAGCTCCCCTCTCTCTCTCTCTCTCTCTCTCTCTCTCTCTCTCTCTCTCTCTCTCTCTCTCTCTCTCTCTCTCTCTCTCTCTCTCTCTCTCTCTCTCTCTCTCTCTCTCTCTCTCTCTCTCCTCTCTCTCTCTCTCTCTCTCTCTCTCTCTCTCCTCTTCGTTTGAGCATTGTTTCTCTCATCCATGGCTACTCGAAAACACAGCGGATCTTCAACCAGAAGCTCAGCTGATTGCCGCCAAAGCCATGATTCGCCTGAAGAAGTTTTGTCGAAGGAGCCTCAACGCCGCCGCCGTGAGCCCTCGGATCCAGCGCTTCTGATTCGAACCAAGCTACCACATCGTAATTCTATGGATCTCATTCGCATGAAGAAGCTTCGTTGAAGGAGTCTCGTCGCTGCCGTGAGCCCTCTGATCCAGCGCTTTTACTTCGAACCAAGCTTCCACTTCGCAAGTTCATGAACCAGGGATGCGAAACCACCACCAACAACCACTATTGGCCTGAGATGGTGCAAGGTGGTGTGATGGTGTTGCTGCTGCAGAGATCCGCCGGCATGGAAGAAGAGACCACTGCAAAGCTTTTTTCTTCTGTCGTTTCGATTTCTTGCTTTAGTTTGTGAAAAATTTATTCGCATCGGCCGGAGTCCTTTTTTATTTTTTTAGTTTGAATTTTCTAGGTAAACCAGACTTGGTTTCCTTATTTGTGTTAAACTGTAATAAAATTAATAAAAAAATTATTTATTCTTTGTTGTTTGTTGTTTGTTATTTCTAACTTCTATTAACTTACTTTTTTTACGGAATACTACGAGATTTCGATGATTACTTCGAGATTTTTGATGAGTACTTTAGAGTTTTTCTGGGATTACTCAAAGAAATATTGGAGTACTCTGTGTTTTTTTCGGATACTCGCTGCTTTTCTTTTCTGATACTCACAATTTTTTTTCCGATACTCGTTGTTTTTTTTTCTCTGAGTACACCACCGGCGGTGGTCGGTGGTGGTTTTCGAATTTGAACAGTGTCAGTACTGAACAAGTTGTTTTATTTTTTTAGTGATTTTTTTGTACAAGTAGGGGTGGCAATGGATCGGATTATTGCAAAAAAATCCAAAACCATGTCCATATCCATTTAATTTATCAAAAACCAAACCCTAACGGATTTAACCATCAAACTTACTTTTCAAAACCATATCCGAATAATTCGGATTTGGTTTTTTTAAACGGTTTTCCGGATTTTAACCATAACCCGACTCGCGAGGCGTCTCTCTCGCAGTAGGATTCCTAACCTCGCCTCGCTCTTGTGACATGCCAAACTATAACTCTCTAAATATATTGAAACTATTGAAACAAGATCACAAATACATGACAAATATCCAATATATAAAATATTATGTTGATCTATAATTAAATAACGTTTTTGTTACTTCTTTTGTTAATTCTAATATTTAGATTTTAGTTTTGAGATATGAAAATACTTTTTTATCAATATTACTATAAAATATACAAAAATAGATGATAATAAACGGGGTTTTGGTTATTCGGTTTTATTTTTATCTAAAATTTTAACCTAAAGGATTTAACCATCGGTTACATTTTTCAGAACCATAACCTAACGGTTTTATCCATGATTGCATAATTGATTTTTAATCGGTTCAAAGTTTCATCGATTTTGATTTTAAACCATAACCATTTCCATCCTTATCTATAGTTGGGTTGAGACTTTTGGCCTTTTGGTAATTAAAAATCAAAAAAATATAAGAAAGATGGACTACAAAAATATAAAAATACATGGATTTTAGCCTTTAGTAGGTAAAATAAAATCATATTTATATATATATATAAAACGGATTTTTGGTTTTTCGGGTTTTTTTAATCTAAAACCATAACATAACGGTTTTAACCATCGGTTTCACTTTTTAAAACCAAACCCTAACGGATTTAACCACGGTTACATAATCGGTTTTTATTCGATTCGGTAATCCGTTGGTTTCGGATTAAAATCGTAACCACTGCCATCCCTATATATAAGGGTATTTTTAGTATTTGTTTAACTATAAAATTTAGTAGAGGTCTCTTTTAAGAAAAAAAAATCTTTTAACCAATACTATATGTGACATGAAGTTTGTCTTTAGACTTTATAGGTCAATCATCAAATTTATATTTTAAAATTTTATTTTATTTTTGTGTAAAAGTGATTTGGATGATTTGTAACCTAATGAATCTTAATGATAATATAAATTTGACATTTTTTTGATATAAATTCTTTTAGATATTTTATGGGACAAAAATCTATTTAAGTTATAATGACCGTTTTTTTTTTGTCAGAGACTTTTTCGGTAAGCATGCGGGATTTATTTGATCATATGATTCATAAAATGGGGACTTACTTTACATAATTAAAGAAACATTGTTATTAAACTTTAATATTATTTCTTAATTAATTAAATTAGTTTCCTAATCAAACTGTACTTATCTTAATTTGAAGGTAAACTAGACCATTTTTTTTGTTCGATAGACCATCCTTTTATAAGGAAGTTTTCTTTTGTCATAAAAGAAAGTTACAAACAATTATGTCAGGAAGTTTTAAAAAGAAGATTGAAAATGGGGAAAAAGATAGTCAGGAAATGGGGGACGACGCTGAAATGATTTGGTATAGTGATGCTTCATATACAAAAGAATGGGAGCCGGCAGCAATCTCAGCCATTGGGGTAGATAGACAAAAGGTTGTCGTGAGGAGAAAAGCAACGAAATGTAGATTGAAATCGTGTATTGAAGGGGAAGCATGGGCACTGCTCCTCGCATGCAGAACAGCTGGAGCGAGCAAAATTCAGAGTAGTCTCTTCTGCTCTGACAACCTTGAACTTGTTCAAGGAATTAATAAGAAGGGTGGACTTCATTGGAGTCTAAACCCAATTATTGATGAGATTAATGGATGGAGAAACAAATTACCTTTATGGAAAATTGTTTATATTAGGAGAGAACTTAATGGGATCGCAGACGCATTGGCTAAATGCGTTAGAAGGAATATTAGCCTGTTGGGATGGAAGGATTTCTCAATCAACGGTTCATAAAGTTTTCTTATTAGCCGATTATCTTTTTAATTGTATTTTCTCTTTGTCAAAAAAAAAAAAAAGAAAAAAAAAATTACCGTATAACTTATCTAAGGTAGAAAAATCTAAAATAGACATTGACTACATCTAAAGATGTTCACACACTTTTTTATAATTTTTGTTGCTTTATTAGCAATCAAATTAAAATCTATCTTAATATGTATCACTTTTTATAATAAGAATTTCTTAAACCAGCTGAGCGCTTTATTAATAATTGGTCTTATCTTTCAATTAGAGATGAAACCATTATAAATACTTTTATAAGGAAGTTAATACATAAGATTTGGGGAGCTTACTAATCAAAAAGAGTGATGACTAGAACACTGTTTGAGTTGTTCTAGTAGACGTGCAGACCAACAATGGGTTTTGTTCCTCAAACGTGCATTGTTGTGACATAAAATTAATCGACTTTTAGTTATTTATATTTAGTATAATCAAACTACCCATTAGGACAATTAAAAAGAAGAAAAAAACAGCCATCAAGGAAACCAAAAAGGACATTTACTCGAAAATCAAAATATATAGGGTAAAAGAAATTTTAGGGTCTAAGAAAGACAACATCTGTTTTTAAAAAAAATATCTAATTGAAAACCAACTAGACCAAATAGAATTCAACTAAAAAAAGTCCATAAAATCCATCTCCCTCCCCATTTATCTGTCGACAGCCTCTCTCTCTCTCCCTGCACACAGAAAGCCCTTCCCGACCTTCCCACTGCACCACCACGCCACCAAGCGCTGCACCACCAAGCCGCTGCACTACCGCACCACCAAGCCGCTGCACCACCACGCCACCAAGCCGCTGCACCACCTCGCGCTAAGCAGAGCCATACCACCGAGATCTGTTGCAGACCACCGGCTTCTCTTCGAGCCACCACCACCACAGCAGGAAAACCGCTGCTGCTGTGATTTGGAGGCCACCACAACGAAGCCATCACCACGGCGAACTGCATCCCTACCACGGTGAACTGCACCCCACCACGGGGAACTGCGAACCAGGCCACCACGAACCAAGTCTCCCTTTTCCCACCTTCTCAGATCCGCGTTCACTGTGCTGCAGCAGCGACGTCATCTTCCAACCACAACGAAAATCGTCGCCTCCACCAGCCAACTTTCGAAGCCCATCGACAGCAACCAGATCTGATCCACTGGCCTACCCCACCTCTGTCGCTTCTCCATCAGCATTCCTTAGCAGCAGCACGCCAGAGATCTGAGCAGCAGCAGCACGCCGGAGATCAACATCACTCACGCGAGGAGCTTGAAAGTGCTACAAACACTTGCATCTCTGACCACCACAAACCTGATCTGACTCGCCAGAATTGGTTTCATATTTCTATTTTTTTATTTTCAGATCTGGATATTCAGGGGGTAAATACCCCCTGTTTTGCTATTTTAGGGGGGTAATTAGTGGAAAACATGTTATTTTAGGGGGTAAACATGTTATTTTAGGGGGTAAGGATGTTGTTTTAGTGGGTAATAGACTGACGTTGGAACTCACCACCACTTTGGACTGACCTGAACAAGGAAAAAAGAATATTGAACTCTGAACAACATGGACTTAATTGAAAAAAACGATGAGCATGTACCCCCAAAAAATTAAAATAGGGGGTATATACCCCCCAAAAAAGTAAAAAAAGTGGGTATGTACCCCCTAAAAACGTGAACCTAACCAGAAAATTTCTAGTTGGGCCCTTGAAAAACATAAAAGTAACTAGGTCCTTAAAATTCTCATTTATGAAGTTGGGGCCTTAAAAGGTATATTCCTCAAATATAAATATATTTGACTAACTTTACGAGCAAATCACATTTTTAAAACATTACCTAAAAATATTTTTAGGCCAAATATTTTAAAGTGTCCATTTTCAGACTAAATGTATTAAAAGTATCAATTTTTAAGGAGGAATATACATATTTAGGCCTAAAATTCAAAAAAGAGAATTTTAAGGGCCCAGTTTCTTTTTATGTTTTTTAAAGGCCTAACTAGATTTTTTGGCTGGTTAGGGTCACGTTTTAGTGGGTTCGCACCCGCTGTTTTTTGAATTTTTTGGGGGTTAGATCCCCCTATTTTATTTTTTACGAGTTAGATTTTCTCGAGTTTTAATTTTTGGGGGGTCCACGCCCCCCGTTTTTTAAGTTACGTCCATATTGTTCAAAGTCCATATTGTCCAAGTATTAAGGGTAGTCCAATTAGGGGGATATACCCCCTAATTTTTCAGTTTGCCTCCCAAAGTATTTGATTACCCACTAAAATACCACAATACCCCCTAAAATTTCATTTTTACCCCCTAATATTCATGTTTTACCCCTTTAATTAAATGATTACCCCCTAAAATATTGGATTACCCCCTAAAACAGGGGGTATTTACCCCCTAAAATAGCAAAACAGGGGGTATTTACCTCCTGAATATCCAGATCTGCAAAAAACACACCAGCAAAAATCACAGATTAAACACTAAATTATCAGATTAAACCCTAAGCTAAACTGGTGTGTGGGGTGTTGCTAGTGGGGTTGGTGGTGGTGTTAAAACACATGAACCTGTTTTTGGGGTGTTGCTGGTGGGGGGTTTGCTGGTGGTGTTGGTGGTGTAAAAACACAGGAAGGGGGCGGCGAGGGTGGTCCTCGAGGATGGTGGTGGTGGTGGACCTCGCGCCACCAATAGTTGCAGCAAAAAAAACCTCCAGCGAAGCTTCGAGATCTTTACTGGATGGAAGAAGAAGAAGAAGGAAACCAAGCAGATCGGAGTTGCAGCGAAGTTTTCACCGCCGCCGCTGTTCTCGCCGCTGGTTCGAGTGGTGGTGCAGCGAAGTTCTGCTGGATCGAGTTCAAGGCTCCTTCAAGGATCGAGATCCACTGGGTTTCCTTGTGCAGGTCTGGCGAGTTCAAGGCTTCTTCAACGGAGCTTCACGAACGAACCAGATCTGCTCGGAGTTGAGCAAAGTCCGTTCGAGCAGGGAGCATATCTGACTGGGAAGCGGCGGTGGGAAGCGGAGGTGGTGGTGCTGTCGAGATCTGGAATGTGGTTATGGGTGGAGAGAGAAAAGGGGAGGGGGAGGGTTTTCCCAGATTACTGTCGAGAACGAAAGGGGGTGGGGTGGGTTTTATGGGTTTATTTTTAGTTGGATTCCAATTGGGCTGGTTGGTTTTTAATTGGGGCCTCTTTTTATTAAAGAGTAGTGTAGATAGGCCCTAAATCCTCTTTTACCCATTTTTAAGCCATGTGACTAAAAATAAAAAAATTTGAAACGTTTGACCTAAAAATAATTAGTTATTAACATAAATCCTTTACTTTTTTGATGGAGTTAGTCACATGGCCTAAAAATAGGTATTTTTTATACATTGGCCTAAAAATAAATATTTTGAAACGTTTGCCCTAAAAATGTTTCTAGGCCATAGATAATGGCATAGAAAAAGAATTTGTTCATAACTAAATTTCCCTTTTTTGTCTCAATACACAGGAAAAAAATCATCAACACAAAACAAAAATATGAAATTCAAGAGTTTTTTCATCTTAGCGTTTTCAATATTTATACACAAATCACGCAGTTTTCTTATAAGTTCAACACACAAAGTGATATAAAACTCACACCAACATAACATAAAAAATTTGCGATTGGTTGTGCTTGAATTCTAATCGGCTTAGAGTGATTTGCAGTGGTTGCGATTGATTTGAAGTAGCTGCGAGTAATTTTGTTTGTCTAGCAGGTATAAACCTTTGATTATTTTGTTTTCATTTATTTCACAATAATTTTATAAATCTTAGGTTAATAAGTTTCATGGTTAAAATTGTAGTTATAGTTCGTAATTTTAGAGTTTTAGTTTACGTTTATGATTTAGGTTTTTTTTACTAATATGATTAAGCAGTGTTATTATAATGTAATGTATGTATGCAAGATGTAATGTAGGTTATATTTTGTTTTAAAATTACAAATTTGTTATGCTTAGGGTTTAATCCTATCATCTTCCAAGGTGTGATAAAATAAGCTACTAATTCAACACCTTGAGAGAGTTTGACTAACCACAAGCGTACCCATCGTTGAGAAGTTATAAAGTAAGTATAATAGTTATCGTTTTTACAGGGAATTTGTTTGTTAATCTTAGTATTGTGTTTCTAAGCAGTGTAGAGGATTTAGTTGCCATTACTAAAAAGATTGAAAGAAAATATAGAAAATTCGATTGGTTTTCTGATTAAATCTAAATGCATTTAAAAGTAAACTAATTAAGAATTAAATTACTAAATAAAACAACTACCGAAGGAGATGATATAAGATAAGTACGAGATTATAGCTATCGTTTTCAAGTAATTTTATATCATGACAATGATTGATTCTAATTATAAGGGTAAATTTGGGTAAATTTGGGTAAATTTGGGTAAATTACATTAATCGAGATTCTAACTTCCTTCTAACTCCCGCTAGGATAGTGATGTCTCCTTGTTTGTGATAGATAAACCCCTTTAGGATACATCATTTTAAGTAGAAATTGGACTTAGTTTATAAAACTGTTAGGCATATAATGATATATCACACTTTCTTCCTTCGGAATTGAGATATTGTTACTTTTAGAGTTTTTGTGCGTTAATTTGCTTGTTTAGTGTGAAGGTTGTAGGTACATGGATTCTAGGAGGCATTAAGATGAAGAGAATAAGTGAAATTTGAAGTCCAAGATTAAAAGTAAGTGTTAAAGGAGCAAAAGACATCATTTTAGTGAAGGTGGAGGAGCATTAGAAACGGGAAAGTCGTCATTTTTAGCCTTTTCTGAGCACAAAAGGTGCATAATATGAGTTGGTGGTTCAAATGAAAAAGATGAACCTATGTGTTAATGAAATTTGAGGAGTGGTCTAAGCTGATTGGACTTACGATGCAAAAGTTACACCTGTTTTACTGAAGTGGTGTACAATAGATGCATGAATAATAAAATGGATTTGGATTCTTAATCATTTAATTAAGTCAAACATGGGCCTAATCCATTTTAAATCAATATAAAAGCCTCCTTAGACCTCATAATTCAATCATATTTTATTTTAAAAGAGAGGAGGCTTGGAAGCAGAGAAGCAGAAGTTGGAGAAGTCTTTGTTCTTCAACAACAATTTAAGTCATTCCAATTAGGTTAATTTCATTTTATTTCAGTAATCAGGAATTATGTCTTTAATTAATTTTAGAGATAATTACACTTAGGGTCTTGACCACACCCCCCTCTTCAAGATTGGGACCCGGCCTAGAGCCTCTTTTTACTAAAGACCTCAGGAAGTTTTTAACACATGAACCCCAAAAACCCAATTACTAGACTACCCCTCTTTTGTTTTTTCCCCCTATATATACTAAATATAACATTTCTAAATTATAATTCATTTCTAAACAAAATCCTAGAAACATTCTCTCTCCTCTCAACACCCACCGTCACCACCAAAATGGAAACGCACCACCACCACCACCTCCAGCTGCTTCTTCTCCAACAAGCACCACCACCACTGCACTGAAACATAGCTCCGAAGCAATGAAGCACCACCACAGCACCTAGTTCCAGCCGAAATTTTCTGCAGTGAAGATGTTCGCCGGAGTTCGAAGCTCAAATCGAACTTTGCTGCAGTTTCGAAGCTCGCCGGAGCTTTGCTCGCGAACAGATCTGGGGAGAAGAAGGTGGTGGTGCGAACAGATCTGGAATGAAAAAGGACAGAACGGCGGAGCACCACCGTGCAGCTCTTCCTCACGCCGCGAAGGAGCTGTGAACCTCCATGGCTGCTCCGAGCTCCAATGGTGGTGGTGTTATTAGATTCGCTTCAATGGTGTTATTAGAAGAGCTCTTCAATGGTGTTATTAGAAGAGCTTCAATAGGTCCGGCCATGGTGAAGCTCGCTGCTGGTGGCCATCGGAGCTTCGGAGCTTTTGTTGTTGTGTTATGATACAGCTTCGCTTCAATGGTGTTATTAGAAGAGCTCTTCAATGGTGTTATCAGAAGAGCTTCAATAGTTTCGGCCATGGTGAAGCTCGCTGCTGGTGGCCATCGGAGCTTCGAAGAGATGCGACCGTTTTTTTAAAAAAAAAAAAAAAATTCAGATCCGGTCAAACTAGGTTTTTTGTTTTATTTTTTAATTTGTAAAAGATGTATAATAAACTTTTAAAATGAATAAAGAATTTTTTTTTTACTATTTTATGCTTTGATTTTAGTAATACTCATCAATTTAAAAGAGTACTCATTAAATTTACGTAGTACTCATTACATTTATCAGAGTACTCATCAAAATTATCCGGAATACTCAGTAAAATATATAGAGTATTCCTTAAAATATATAGAGTACTCCTTAAAATATATAGAGTACTCAGCAAAAATATAGAGTACTCTATGTTTTTTTCCGATACTCTATGTTTTTTTCCGATACTCTATGTTTTTTCCGGCAACCGGTGACTGGTGGCTGGTGGTCGGTGGTCGGTGATCGGAGGTCGGTGGTAGGTGGTCGGAGGTTGGAGGTAGGTGGGTAGTGGTAGGTAGAGGAGAGAGAAATAGTGACATAACATTTTTTTGTCTTTTAGTGGTAGTAAGGGTAGGAAAGACCATTATCAAAATTGAGGTCCCTAAGAAGAATAGCATTTTTGAAACTACTCTATAGAGAAGAAAGTGTGTCTCCAAGACCCTATATATAATTCACCCTTAATTTTATTTCCTTTTTGTATTTCAATATGAGATAAACTCTTAAATACTTGAGACTGCATTTTGGGGATGAACCCTACTTTTTAATTTATTGTCTTTTTAATTTGGGATTATGTCAATTTAAATTGAGTTGCGTATTTGCATATTGATTCTATTCTTGTACGTATTTATTATCATTGACGTTGTGAAATAATGGTAGGTTTTAGTAATTAGGCTATTCACTAGTAGCAGTGATCATTCGGAGGGGATTTAATTACAGAACTAGAATAGAAACGCGTGGGTTCGTTATTGAGTATGGCGACCTTAACTAACCACGAAGTCAACTGGGTTAATTACTTTAACATCTGAAAGTACCTTCTAGTTGCCCTGAAGGGGTCTGTAATACCATAGGATTGCTTCCTAAGTCTACCCTGACGAGAGTTAGGAGATATTAGAGTTCCGACTAATATCAATCACCTGTTTTACCCTTAAAATGAATGCATTAGATTGAGAACTTGGGTGATTCCCTAGCGAGACTCGAGTATCTCTTTCACATTTAAGTAATATCTTTAGTTTAATTCTTAGGGGGTGTTTGTTTGCACTTAATGAGATCTTAATCTGGTTCATTAAGACACTAGATCAATCAGACTGTTTGTTTTTCCTGGCCAATTCAGATCTGAATGCCTCTTAATTGGTCTGTTTCATTAAGATTTCAAACTAAGGGGGTGTTTGTTTGCACTTAATGAGATCTTAATCTGGTTCATTAAGACACTGGATCAATAAGACTGTTTGTTTTTACTGTCCAATTCAGATCTGAATGGCTCTTAATGGGTCTGTTTCATTAAGATTTCAAACTAAGTCTGAATCATTCAGACACTGCCTCTTAACAGAATAAGTCCTATTCAGCTGTTCATTCAGCATTCAGCACTTATTACTTAAAAAAACAAATGCCACCTAAGTCTGAACCATTCAGACACTGGCTCTTAACATAATAAGTTCTATTCAGCTGTTCATTCAGCATTAAGCACTTATTACTTAAAAAAAACGACACCTTAGTTTAGTTTTACCTACTCTACATTATTGAGTTTAGTCTTTTCATATTCAAAAACCAAAACAAATATTTATTTTCTTATTTTCTGCAATTAATTCTACTTTACTATTTAAACATACAATCGTATCTCGCAGTCCCTGTGGAGACGAAATCCTTGATATCTTATCTATTACTTGGAACGACCTGTACACTTACGGTTAGTTGCTCCTCCTATTTAGTGGTGATTTTTATCAAACTCTAGGAGTGACCAAGTTTTTCGCAACAAGCAAGTAACACCGTGCACTAATAGTATGCATAAATCACCTTAATATCCACAAATCATAGCCCATCCACAATTTAACTTGTAATCCATCCACATAGCATGGTTGAAAAGGTGTGTAAATGAATTGGTGAAGACCAATTGAGATGGTGGAGAACATCGTTGGAGTGGATAGAAATGAACAAGACGGGATTAGAAAACTAAGAGTGAGTGGGGCGCTGGGTAGGTGTTATATTAAATATAACGTGTATATATATGTATTAGAGGTTCGGTCATGTTCGGACCGGTTCTTAGGAAGGGTGTTCTTTTTAGTGGAACCGAACCGATAACTATAAGACCGGCCCGGTTCTGGTTCGTATACACTGTAGTGCGGTTCCAATTTCGGTCCTAGAACCGGTCGGTTCGGTCCGGTCCGGTCCGGTGGACTGGTAGAACCGGTCCGGTAGCCAGGCGAGTGGAGGTTGAGTAAACCATCTATATTCACGACATAGATATGTATATCTATCTAAATAATGATACTGAAATAGAACCTTAAATTGCTTTGAGGGCTCGACCCAATAGCTTTTTAGGCTTTGCATAAGGACATTTGAATTCAATGGGTTTGAGCTTTTACATAATCGTAGAAGACATTCATTGAGTTGTGACAATCATAACATTATCGATGCTGAATTACATTTAAAATAATCAAGTTCCCCATATATTTACACCTTAACTTTGTCATTTAAAGTCCGAAGCTCAATGATTATTATAAGATTACAAACAAGATAACACAAGGAAATACGAAAAAATGACACATACTTGTTCAGTTGCGTGTTCAAAAATAGTAGCAGCACTTTATTTATTACTATAAAAGACACAATTACCCAACTCCAACAGAAACTAGGTTCGCAATTCATTAGCCTCTTAATTTGGCTTACTTTTATCTGTATTACTTGTGTTCCAATAACTAGAGAAGAATCTCCAGCATGGGGTTTCCCAAATATTCATAATTTTCTTGCAAAATGATGGTTCACATTCTTTCGTCTCTGCAATATCTTCCCTCTCAGTTTGCAATAATACCTGCTAATATTGAAAATATACGTTGTTTAGATTTAGATGGTCTGACCACGTAAAATAACGAATTTAATATTACTTGTGCATTAGGGATAAACTTGAGTCCAATCTTGATCTGCCCTTTGTAAGTGTCATCTTCAAGCACCACATTATATGGAGATGGTCTCAGTTCTAGACCTTCTTCCTCATCTGCCTCCGTGATTATTCCCTTGAGGTAAATTCTGGATTAGAAGGAACAATTCAAACATTATTAGTCATCCTGGATATAATGAAGCAATATAAAAAAAGATACTTGGCTCAAATATAAACTATTATTATACTGATAAGATATATATAGAAGTAATTTCCATAAAAAAAAAAAGGATTTACAGTGTCTGGCCAACAAGTCCACCATCAGTGAAGTATTCCTCGTCCATGATTCTAATTTTCAAATAGCTCATATTTTCTGGTTTAGTTGATGACAATTCAAATACAAATTTCTCATTCCAAATAATTTCATGTTTCCCTGTGATATTCGTGCAATTAGAAATGAACTAGATTTAATAAAAGGTACTTAAGAATAGGAATTGAAAGCACATAACAACCATATAGTATCAACAGAAATATACCTTTAATGACTCTGCTTTTGTACACTTGAGTTCCATACTCTATAATAACATAGTACTTTGGCTTCCCTAGTAATTTTAAAATAAATTAAAATACAAGTCAATGTATAAATCAGTTTATGCAGATGTTAAGAAGAAGGAATATACCAATAACATTCGTATGAATAATGCCTTCAGCACTAACAATAAGCACTTCAAGATTTCCACCTTTCATTACAGAAACATCAAGGAGAACTATCGTATTTTAGTTAAATTTTGTGTATAAAAAAGAATTATATTTCAACACGCATTAATAAAGGTTAAACAAATTTGTGTCAGTTCATTAATTTAAGGAGCTTTTAATTCGAGATAGTTACTAAGAATTTAATACGTATAAGTTATGAAACTAAAGAGAAACTGACAAAACAACAATGTATAACTTATATAAATCATCACTCGCTCCAAAACACTATTTAGTTCAACAAAACTTATGACTAATTACATTTATTAATTTAATTAAATAAATAAAAAAATGAATGAGATACACTATTATTCGCCTAAATCATACATTAATACTATAACCCATTTCTTTCTTGAGTCCTTTTCCTTTGACAATATCTCGTAACTTCTCAACTTCATTCCACATACCCTTTTCCGCATACAAATTTGACAAAACAACATAATAACTCACATTTTCAGAATCCAAACGAATTAACTGTTTAGCAACAAATTCTGTATTTTCAAAAGAATTATCAGCTTGTTTACACCCCGTAAAAAGAGCTCCCCATATACGTTTATCAGGTTCAATAGGCATATTATTCACAAAATCAAGCGCTTCATCTATATTTCCTTGACGACTAAGCATATCAACCATACAAGCATAATGAGCAATTTTCGGTAAAATATTATATTTCTCTTTCATTGCGTAAAACCAATTCCAACCTTCATATTCAAGGTTACAATGACTACAAGCTGATAAAACCGATATAAAAACAACATCATTAGGTTTAATTCCTAAACTTAACATATTTGAAAAACACTCAAGTGCTTCATTTCCACATCCATTTATTCCATATCCATTTATCATTGAACTCCAACATATAAAATCATTAGTAGGATTTTCTTTCAATATTAACATCCCTTGTTTTACTCTTCCGTATTTGCAATACATATCAATTAATGAAGAAGTTAAGAATGTGTTAGATATGTATCCTAATTTCATTACATTCGCGTGTATACTTTCACCTATCTCTTGACAAGCCATGGAAGAAGAAGCTTGTAATAGACTTACCATAGTAACCTCATTAGCCTTCTCATTATATAATAATTGCATCTGCTTGAATAACTCAAACGCTTTATTAGGGTGGTTACTATGAGCATAAGCAGATATCATAGCAGTCCAAGAAATTAAATCTTTTTCATATAATTGATCAAATAAAATCCTAGAAAAATCACATTTTTCGAATTTAGAATACATTTGAAGAAGAGCAGTTACTACTGAGGGAAAATCAGAAAATCCCAATTTTATTACAAGAGTGTGTAATCCTTGTCCAACATGAAATTCTTCTACATGTGAAGATGCTTCTATCACTTCATGAATTATTCCTTCATCAAGTTCAAACGCTCTATATCTCATTTTAGAAAACATATTCAAACCCATTTCTGGACATTGATTTTCAACACATCCATAAATCATAGTCCTGTAGGAAATAAGATCCGGTCTTTGGATTCCATTAAAAACACGTATAAACCCCTTTAAATCACCACACTTAGCGTACATATCCACAAGAGAATTTTGAACATTCGTATGAGAATAAAACTCCCTTTTGATAGAAAACCCATGTACTTCTTTTCCGTATATTAAAGCACCAATATTAGCACAAGCTGGTAATAAACTAACAACGCTTACATGATTTGCTTCCACATAACAGAATTGCATCTCTCGGAAAAGCTCAATAGCCTTTACATACTCTCCACTTCTTACACAAGCTGAAACCATTGCACTCCATAAAACTACATCTTTATTCGATGCATTATCAAATAATTTCCAAATAGATTCCGTATCCGAACTAGAATAAACACTTAAAAGTGCTGTCACAATAGATACTTCCCTCTCAAACCCCATCTTTATTGCGTAGCCATGTATTCCTTGGCTGAACTTCTCGTTACCAAATACACTATTCGCCTTTATCACACTTAAAACAGTGACATAATTTGGTTTTTCATCACTCAAAAGCATCATTTTGAATAATTTTACAGCTTCTTTCATCTGTTTTTGTCTAACTAACTTGGATATTTTTGATGTCCATAATATTACATTCTCGTTTTCTCGAAAGGAACCAAGTGGTTTTTCGAAATTTGATTGGTTCGCTAATGAGGAAGTATGAAATGAAATGCATGGCTTAAAGAGCTTTCTTAGGGTAGATTTCTCAAACAGTCTGTGTACAACAAAAGAATTCATTTAAAACACTTAGTTGTCAGACTTAAATATTGTCTATGTGATTGATGAAACGGGTTTTGATAGAAAAGCAAATTATAATAGGCGAATGATGAAGCAGTTGCAATTGGAAGAAAACTGATACAACCGCACTTTGTATGTACTGTTCTGTAGTTGCAGTGCCGACGTATTTTACATTTAAGTTTTTTTCACTTTCATACTGTTTCTTAAAACAATTTATACATTTATACCAAATAAAAAAGGGCCATTTATTTAAAACACACTAAAGACCCTCACACCTTCTATTAACATCAAGCTCCCCAACTAGTAGTTGGGAGCCAACTAATAAAAATTAAAACCCAAAAAAGCCCTCCCCTCACCAATATATAATCCAAAACCAATCTCTCTCCCAGCAAACCGGAACCCCTTCCCCTCCCCTTCTCTGTGATATCAGACCAAAACACCACCACCCCCCTCTCTCGGCATCACCATCACCACCAAAATCCACTACCCCACCATCAAACCCACCCCACCATCTTCACCACTGCTGAATATCTCTTCACCATCACCACCTCCTCCCATCCCCACCATCAGCGGCATCAACCCAAACCCTCTTGCCTGCCGTTCACCACCATCGTCCCCACCATAATAAACATCAAACAAACCCCACCATTCAGATCTCGCTGCTCAACATCGATTCAACACCATCAACCCTTCTTCACATCCACTACCTCCTTCCTCACCCCACCACCGAGGTACAGCGCCACCCCACCACCGAGCTACACCACCAACCAATCACCGCACCCCCACACATCAACCCTACTGAACCACCACTTCCCTCTTGTTCGAAACCATTTGTGCAGCCCAAACAATTACACAATGGGGCCATCCCAAGAACACTATCATCCTGGGTTCAATCCAATCGAGCCCAAGAATCGAAACCTATCTCTTCACAATCAACATCAACCCAACCCACCCCACCCCACACCACCATCGTGAAACCCATCTGCCACCACCATCTGCCACCAGTAACTCGAGAATGGCTAAGCCCCACCACCATCGGCAAACCCACCATGGGTCCAGACCTTCGAAGCTGGTTATCTTTATGGGTCCAAGCCGTTGTGAATGATGCTTGCTGGGGCCAGCCCAGGTTGGATTTACGCTTGCTGGGCACAGACTCAGGTCCATTCCACTGAAGCGCATATAGAACATGGGTCCAGCCCGTTGAATTCTTGTTAAGTCGATGGTCCAAACAATTTATTTTCTTGATGTGTGGGGCCAGGCCCAGTATGGAAATGAATTGTTTTGTTTTGTATTCAAATAGATAATTTGTGTTATCCTTTTTTCTTTGGACTGATAATTTGTGTTATCCTTTTATCTTTGGACTGATAAGTTGTATTTGGTTTAATTAGTGTGGTTAGTTTGTTTTCATATTGAATATTTTGTTAGTTTCCAGTTTGAATAAGTAGAATTTGGTTTAATGAGTGTTGTTTGTTTATTGATATTATGGGTGCAGGCCAAATGGTAAGTTGTGTGTTGTTTTTGTGTAATAGGTCCGTACCCATCGAGTTAGTAATCGATATGGGTCTAGACCGTGTGGGATTTGACTTACAGTAAAAATGCACCTTTCATGAGTCCGTACCCATTACGAATAGGGGCAAAACAGACAAAAATCTAGCCAGATAGTTAGAATTTGGAGGTATATAGGATGTTTTTTTAGTTAGGAGGTATATAATAATGTTTGGGGGAAACAGACTGTGGAAAGTAATTTCCTCAATGAAAAAACATTTGTAGAAATATACCCTTTCGGGGTCTGAGGTTCCGAAATGAAAAATGAGCCAACAGTTGTTTTTTTTATTATAATTTTGTTTATATATATATATATATAATTATGAGTTATTATTATTTTAATTATAATTAAAAGTAGATTAAGTTATATTTTGTAATTGTTATATTCAAGGGTAATACTCCCATCCAATATTGGATGGTCCAATATTTAAATCGCAGCCGTGGATTATTATAACAAAACACATTTCATTAGATTAATAAGTTAGTTACTTTTGTAAGTTTAAAACATAGGGTATGTGTATGAATATAATTGGTGTAGGATCATCCAATATAGGATGGAAGAATTTTCCTATATTCAATTAAAATTTATAATATATTAAATATATTAATTTAGAATTTAGGTTTTGTTTGGATTATTAAAAAAATAAAAAATAATTGAAAAAATTAGTACACATGTCGTCGCTAACTAGAAAGGTTATTTCCGACGAATTTCTTCGTCGTTAACCATTTGTCGTCGCTAATAGAGTTATCTAGCGACGAAATGCCGGTCGCCGCTAAAATATTTATCCCTAAAGAGCAGATATGTAGTAGTGAAGGTTCATTTACGCGTAATCTAATTAATAAATAACTCAATTGAATTAGTGGTCACCCAACTCGAATACTACTTAGCATGCTACTCATAAATAACTAATTCAATCTAATCCGCGTAACACATAAATAAAATATAAATAAAATACTATTCAGGTTAGAGTTTGAAAACGCAAGAAAAAAATGTAGGTTTTTCAAATTTCAAGTCTAGATTTTTTAAATTGGTCATTTTTAGGTTGATAATAATGAATTATTTATTTATTTTTTATTTATGTTAAATTAATCTACTTTAAGTATATATTAGGATGTAAATATTATTCAAATCAATGTATTAGTATTAGTATTATATATTTAATATAAAATAATATAAAAACCTCCTAAATTTCGATTAATGGGTCGTCTAGCCATCTAGGTGCTCGAAAGTGCTCGACCATCCTAGTAACGCCTAACTCAATTTAGAGCAAAGACTGCCACCACAAGGGAATTCATCACCACCATTGTCGCTGATCTTCGAAGACGAACAGATCTGCCGGTTTATGTATTAGTGTGAATAATAAAAGAAAATTATTTACGACTTTTATTATATTTAGAGTAATAAAAATACTATTTTTGTAAACACAACCTAAATTATAAACTAATATATTCTAATTATTGTAATTTATCAACACTAATACATAAATAATGTTGCTGATCTTCGAAGGCGAACAGATCTGCCGATTTATGTATTACTGTGAATAATAAAAGAAAATTATTTACGACCTTTATTATATTTAGAGTAACAAAAATACTATTTTTGTAAACACATCCTAAATTATAAACTAATATATTCTAATTATTGTAATTTATCAACACTAATACATAAATAAAAAACTAATTTAGAGATTTTTTTTTACTATAACATAATATAAACGATCAATTATTTTTATTTAATTTGCTTTTTTAATAACTTTAATTAATCTAAACGAAATCTAAATTCTAAATTAATATATTTCATATAATATAAATTATAATTTAATATAACAATTACAAAATATAAGTTAATCTATTTTTAATTATATTAAAATAAAAATAACTCATCATTATATATATGAGGAGACCATGATTTATTAGATATCAGATACAATATAGGAGGAAGAAGAGAATATCTACATACGTCGATGACAAGGAGAGGAGGAATCCAAAGGCCTTTTGGCAGACTCAATCAGTAAAGGCTTTCTTGAGTCAATCTCAGAGTGGTAGTATTCAGTTTACGGTTATGGTCGAACAAAATCAGATTAACGGCCACACAGTGGGTAATTATCATACAAGCATCTGGGTTTTGATTACTACACATAAAAATCATACATGGGACAAAGGGTTTAATCATCGGAAGGGCGAGATTTGGTTTCAGACGTTGTACAGTATCAAGAGTAAAGATTTGTATAATCGCGGATCTAAGAAGAAGACAGGTGGATGGAGAGGGTTCAAAACTAACTGCTATGGAGCGGTTTCACAGGGGGGTTACTTTGTAATTACATAAAGTTGGGGGAAGAATAGACACAGCCCTACCAATTCTGGACAGAAAGTTAGAAGATTCGGTGGAGGAGGGGAACTGGAATGGTTGGTTTATCAGGTGCCGATTTGGATTTATGATGTTATGGGACTTAGGACAAGGGCTAGTGCGGTATGGATTCTGATATTTAATGGTTCACCAATTAAACTAGGATTAGAGGATATGAAGATTGACAAGTATCAGTGTGCAAAGAATAGAAGGGAAACGGTGCAATACAGTGATTAGGTGAACGAAGAGGGACCAAATTATGTTTGCAGGATGGCCGAGCAGATGTCTAAACTCTGGAGGAAGATGGTTTGTAAACTTTGGGCTACGCTTTTGGGCTTTAACATTTCTACTTGGTCCTGGATTAACAAATAGAATTCGCAATATAAGTATAACTTTGCTTTAAATTTAATGAAAATGGTTGTAAATCTTTTAGGTGAACAGGGGAGTGTGAAATGGGGAAGAACCAAACTAGCAAAAGTCTTGCAAGGGGAGAGGGCCACTGCCCTGTATAATCTGTTTATTGACTTTAATGAGGAAAATACAACTCTGTATGGGAATGAGACTTCTGAGAAGGGTCAAGAATACCAGGATAAAAATGGATGGGTTCAAGTGGATAATTGCAAAGAAATGACAGAACGTTGGCCTCTTATTCATCAACTAGATATTTGCAACAAGGAGACAGATAGTTGGACTCCTATTCATCAACTGGATATCTGCAAAACAGAGACAGATCATTGGACTCCTCTTCATCAACTGGATAACTACAAAACAGAGACAGATCGTTGGACTCCTATTCATCTACTTCTTGCTGGGATATGTTCTATGCTGCATATATATAATACAGATGATAATTTGAGGACAAGAGTTTATGGGATGACTTTGGCAAAGATGAAATGTTATATTAGTGAAATGGTAAATACTCTTAGGAGCAACACGGATTTCGAAATATGTTTGGTGCATCCCAGGGACAAAGACAGAATTAAGGGGACTAATTGGGTAAATTTCACATATCATTTTATTTTAAGTATATGGGCTGATTTTAAATGCTTTGCGACAGCCAATAGGGGAAAATTTAAAATATTTAATGGTGAATGGGGCGATTATTATATAAGTACTGGTAAGATTGTAAGACAAAGAATAAGGCAAGTTAGAGGTAGCGGCCACCCGGTTTTGGCCGCCATGGGAAAATGATTACACTTTTTTGGAACTGTCAGGGGATTAGGGCCCCTTTGACAGTCCAGGTGCTCCGTGCTATGGTGGTTGAACATAAGCCTTCCGTGGCTTGTTTTTGTGAAACTATGATGACAAAAAAAGATGCACCTTTATTGGTGAGGAACTTAAATTTTGGAAACTTTTTTGTGGTTAACCCCCAGGGGAGTATGAATCACTCTGGGGGTTTCCTGTTGATGTGGGACTCGATGGTCTCAGTTAGTATTTTGGACTCCTGCCCCTATTATATTACTGTCCTTATTAATGATAGTTTAAGTTCTTATTATTATATGTTTGTTCATACTCCTAATACTTACCTTGAACGGCAAGTCTTGTATCACACTATTACAGATTGGAGATCACGGCACGCTGGTCCCATTATTTTAATGGGAGACTTCAACGACATCTCTAATAGCAGTCAACGACTTAGTTCATCTCCGCCAAATCAGCAATACATTTTAAATTTTAATCTTTTTATTTCTAACAATATGTTAACAGAAATTCAAACTTATGGTAGCTATTTTACTTGGACCAATAGACAAGATGAATCTAATGTGGTCAAATCCAAGATTGACAAGGTGTTTGCATCTACGGAATGGACAGACAAATTTCCTAATGCAACTGTGTTTATTCCCCCTGCTGTGGGGTCTGACCACTCTCCTCTTATCCTTTTCTCTAACGGTAAAGGGAGAAGACACATGAGATACTTTCGATTTGAAACAAACTGGTACCTTCACCCACAATGCAGGGATATTGTTGATGACGCCTGGAATACCCCTGTAGACAATTCAGCCTTACAAGTGATGCTTCAGAAACGAGAAACTACTTCAAACGCTCTGGCAACATGGGGTAAACTCACATTCCCCAACAATAAAACAAAGATTAAAGAACTCGAACGACAACTCATTGACACATCTAATGCTCCCTTTACCCCACAACAACAAGGGGAGGAAATTTTGATTCGTGAACAACTACTTCTGTACTGGAAAAGGGAGGAGATTTACTAGTCTGATAGAGCCAGAGACCAATGGATTCATTACGGAGACAAAAATACTAAATACTTTTTTGCCCTTACGTCTCAAAGACGAAACTGTAACCGAATTACAGGGATTCAGAACACTGATGGTGATTGGGTACAAACGGAGGACAAAATTAAAAAACAATTTAATACCTTCTATTCTAATCTTCTACACGAACAAGAACCTACAGAATTAAACGAAGCTTTACGTGATATACTCCCAAAGGTGACTTCTGATATGAATGATAGTTTGACCAAGATACCAGATGAGATAGAGATTAAGCAAGCTACTTTTGATATGAGCCCTAACAAAGCACCAGGCCCTGATGGTCTGAACGGTAAATTCTTTCAGGAACATTGGGATATTATTGGGCCTGATCTGGTTAATCTAGTTGTGGACTTATTTACTAATAATACACCTTTAACTCTTTTAAATGAAACTCTTATTACTCTGATTCTCAAAGGTGATTGTCAGGTAGGGGTGGGTGACTACCGCCCTATCTCGTGTGATAACTTTGTGTACAAGATAATTGCAAAAATCCTGGCCAATAGGTTACAGGCCTTAATCAATGATATTACATCACCAACTCAATCTGCTTTTATTAAAGGACGGGCCATTCAAGATAATATCTTTATTGTACAAGAAGTCTCGTACTTTATGAAGCGTAAATTGAAAAATCAAGCTAATTTTGCAGCTATTAAACTTGAAATGGCTAAGGCTTATGACCAGGTACGTTGGGAGTTTCTTCGCCTTTTACTTGAGAGAATGGGTTTTGCGCCCAAATGGGTCCAATGGATTTGGAATTGTATCTCGACGGTTACTTTTCAAATAAATTTTAACGGAGAACGTCAACCACCCTTCAAGCCAGGCCAGGGTATTCGACAAGGGGACCCTTTATCACCACTGTTATTTTCTTTACTTACTGAATCACTTATCTCTCTATTGGAAACCAAGGTAGAACAGGGAAAGATTACAGGTATTCAGATGACACGTAATTGTCCGACTATATCCCACCTACTCTTTGCAGACGATTCCTTGTTTTTTATATCTTTAGATGGTCAAAACCTGCAGGAATTTCAGGAGTGTATAGATACATACTGCCGCTGTTCAGGGCAGAAGATTAACTATCATAAATCTTCGGTGTGTTTTAGTAAACAGACCCCCAAAGATTTACGCCAACAGGTTGTCGCATCACTACATATTACTGAGACACGTGACTTGGGTAAATACCTAGGCATACCACTCTGTCACAAAAGATCAAGAATGGAAACTTTAAACTGGATTGTTGAACGGGTCTTTAACAAAGCCCAAGGATGGATAGCTAAACTCCTTTCGGAAGGCGGCAAAGAAATACTTATCAAAGCGGTTTTGCAGGCTATTCCTTGTTATGCGATGTCTATATTTTCTTTTCCTATTAATTTTTGCAGGAAACTGTCATCTATTATTTCTCAATTTTGGTGGAACTCTTTGGAAAAAAGGAAAATTCATTGGCTTGAATGGGAAAAGATGACTGACGCCAAAGTAGTAGGGGGAATGGGATTTCGAGATCTGAAGAGGGCGAATAGGGCACTTCTAGCTGCTCAGGCTTGGAGAATCCTTAGTAACCCTAATCTTCTGGTTTCTAGGGTATTGAAAGGTATTTATTTCCTTATGGGACTTTCTTAGACGTTAAGCTGAGGCAAAGTCGGACGTGGTCGTGGGCTAGCTTGATTGAAGGAAGGGATTTACTTGTTGAACATGGTTACATCCAGATTGGAAATGGAGAATCTACCAATATTTGGAAACACAAATGGCTCCCCTCAGGTATTATTAAAGATCGTCATTTAGAAACTAATATTGAAACAATTAATCAACTGATGACAACTCAGAAGAATAGTTGGGACTGGACGGTGATTGACAATACCCTCCCTCGGCCAGTCCACAGAGAGGTGGCTAGGATCCCTCTCCTCGAGCCGGAAGGTCAGGATACTTTTATTTGGCCTTTTACTAAATCTGGTACATACACTTCTAAAACAAGCTACAAATTATTGTCCCAACTTTAGATGATTGGAACAGCACAGACTTCAATCCAAGCGGAACTGAATAACTTAAAACTGTGGAATAGGATTTGGAAATCTAATGTTCCCAATAAAGTACGATCTTTTAACTGGAAAGCGTGTCGAAACTTACTACCTACTAAGTTGAATTTACTTAGAAGGCACTGTAGTGACAGCAAATACTGTATATGGTGTGAGAATCTGACAGATACGGTTGTACATATGCTTTTATCTTGTAATTTCGCAAAATAGGTCTGGGCCGGTATTGCATTACAGGTTCGGATACCGGAGGATGACCCTCATTCTATAGGAGGCTGGTTTTCAAACACTTGTGACATGATGGACAATAGTATTTGGGCGGAGAATATCTTAATAGCATGTTTACAATTGACACTGTGGAACATTTGGAAGGGAAAAATGAAAATGCTTCACGAACGTGTCCATTTTAAACCACAAACGATTATTTTTCAATTCATGCAAGTATGGCAGACCTATTCGGAGCCTATTGAGATCTTTCCCCATCTCCGGCACCACCTATTACCAGGATACCGACTGCTAACCCAATGCAAGATTCTGATTTCAACGATGCTATTTTTGTTTATACTTGTGACGCCTCTTTTATTTCAACAAACGCGCCAAGTGGTATTGGAATCGTTCAGCGGAATACTCTTACAGGGCAACGAGTTACATTTTCGAAACCAATCTGGACAGATTCGGCGGCGGAAGGGGAAGCTACTGCGGTCCTCGAAGCTTCTAGACTTAGCCTGGCTCACCCAGGGTCTAAGACCGTCATCTGTTCAGACAACCTTGACCTTGTTCAAGGTATCAAATCGTTGCCAGCTGCATGGTGGAAAGTCCGTCCGTTCATTAAGCGAATCAACAAGATGGTTGAGGATCACGGAGCGCTTTGCTTCAAACATCTTCCGCGTAGATGGAACGGTCTAGCTGACCGAGCCGCGCGTCTAGCTAGGCAATCGGCACCGGAACATTTGGACCCTTTGGAGTTGGGGTCGGCTTTTACGAGACTGGGGATAGGCTAAATTTGTCAGAGTCTTTTCTACTTGTACGATCGACCAAAAAAAATATATATGATATATAAGCAAAATAATAATTAAAAAAAAACAACCAGCCTCATGCTTTGACTTTAAAAGTGGAACGAAAATGGGGGACAAAAAATGGCTCATTTCTTATTTCGGAACATGAGGTTCCGAAATAGTATATTTCGACAAATGTTTTTTTATTTAGTATAAATGTAGAAATTGTTTTGAAAAATAGTATGAAAGTGAAAAAAACTCAAATCCATATAATTTGGATAATAAAACGCTCTCTCTTACAAGCCGACTAGGGTTTTTCGGTGACATCACAAATATTTTCAGTTTCAATCAACGAAGAAGGCTCTCGTGTTCGAATTGGAGGGCAGAGAAGGTTAAGACGCTGACGGTTGGGGTTGGTGTGGGTTAGGGTTTGGTGGTTTTAGTTGTAAAGACGATTTCGAAAGATGGGTCTCACATCAGACGGAGATCAACAGTTGGACGGTAGGTTTACTACGACTAGTTCATTGGTGACTGGAGATTGTCGTGGGGTAACTGAATACAGCGGAGGGTGGTGGCATAACCCTGACTGTTGGATGAAATCTCAGGTTGAGGATGCTTTGACACCTTCATACCGAACTTCGGATTTGCAGAATAAAACTATTGCATACAAGAGTGGAGGAGACATCAGAGGGATCTGGGTAAAAGTGAATCTTAACTTTTTGTATGGTAAAGGGAGTAATACAATATACAGGGTACTGGTCAAAAAAGGGATTATGGAGGGGAGATACTTTGAAGTTGTGATTGGGAGAATTGATATTGTCGATGATACAAGTGGAGATCTTTTGGGCGTTGAAGGGGGGAAGAGTTTTGATGGAATTAAGATGAGAGTTTGGATAAGGATTAGCGGAGACTACAAGGAGATGAATTGGATATCCACTACAAGGGAAGGGCTTAGACTAGCTGTCACGCATGCACATATCCACTACCAGTTCGAATACCTAATAAGTACAAATGGCGAGTTCCAAGACAATTTAGACGCTTCCTCTCCCCTAGTGTGGTACACGCAGAAAGGAAAAAAAAATGGTTAAATTAAAGTTGCATACGTTGCATAATTTAATATGTACAAAGTTATCACAAAAAAAGGTATCTAGATATCGTGACTAACTAACCGCCTACTACATCAAAAACAGTAAGCATCTCTCAGGTATTGTTTGTGTATGTGGGTAAAGGCACCCTTGAATATTTAAGGTAATTTTTTGTGATTTGGAAGGTGACCAAGATTGATGGACGAGAAATTTTTAGTGTTGTTTTTCTGGTCCTTGCGACACAATTCTTCATCATGTACAAATCATTTAAATTACAAGCATACAATGTTTGGCATGGTTGTTGGTGGCTTGATTTCCCTTTCCGTAACGGGGAAAATTTAATTGGTAATGATGAGCGTCCTCTGGTTAATAGTTTTATTTTTTTGTCTTAAATTCACAAAGTTTAGTACTTATGTAAGAATAATTTCAAATAATTGATGTAGAAGTGCATATGAATCCTTATCTGAAAGTAATGAAGAAGAGGAAGAGAAAGAACGAGTAATTGTCATAGCTTATCATGGTTGTGCATACATTATCTTAGATGTTTCTTGATATTTTTAGATGAAAATAACTTGGAAAATACTATAAAGTCCATTTTTTATGGTGGACACTTTAATTGAATAAACTAATTGAGGTAGTATGTGTTGGCAGATGCACTAGGGGCCGGAAACGATAACTAAGGGTTTGTGTGTTTAGTTAAATTACTCAACCGCTAGCAGAATGTTTGTTGCAGCAAGTTATTCGAGTTCATCTAGTAGTTTGTGTTCCAAAATCATTATTTTTCACCAACATGTGCAGTGGAAACAGATGGTGTTGTATTTTTCTATGAGTGTTAATAGAAAGGGAACAAGTTTAAAGATAATATACTAATAGATGATCTTCATATCTTCATATAAATTGCATAAAAATATTAGCACTGGTTCTTGAAATTCTAGAACTTGGCTATCATTATATATCCTCGATAATGAATTAATTGATCCATGTGCTGAAATTCCATATTTTGCATGCTCATGATACAACATTTACTTTAATATTGATAGTGGTTCCTTAGAAACTTCAATTTGAATAAATAATACAAAATAGGTGATATGATCACTACTAATTAACTTTATGCTTCTGAATTGACTCACCTAAATCTATTTTAATAGATTCAAAATTCTTTAAAAAATGTTCGTGAATAATAGAAGTCAGATAATATGCACTTATTTAGAAAAATAGATTTCATGTAACTATTGCACTGCATTTTTTTATATTGTTACAAGTTATTTCTAGTTATAATATAAAAAGAAAGGTCTCAAATTAAGACCGATAGTTGGTCTAGTGGTTAGACTACTCCGCAGATACAAAGAGATGTTAGGATCAAATTTTATTGGAATAAACATGATTCCGAGTCCAAAGTGGCTCTCATATGTATTGAAAAAAAAGGTCTCAAATTCTTTTTATCTTAAATATACTTCTCTTCAGGTCGACCCTGATCCTATCCAGTATTTTAACTGATGAAGTCTAACATAAAATGTAATTGATTAAGAAATCATTTGTTTGAATTCACGTTATTAAAGAAAAAAATGACTATTCTACATAAAAATACTTTTATACTTTTTTATGTTATGTGAAATATTTTTTATCATAATGATAAGGCTAATTGTGAAATTTTAGAAAATAATAATTTCTTTTACTCCAAAATAGAAAAATTAAATAACTGACATTTTTAAAGAAAAACAAAAAATTATACAATCCATTAATTACTTTTCTTTAATTAAAAATTAAATTTAACGAATGAATTTTTTTTATTCTTATCATTTCTTTTGTTTCCTTTACAAATCTGATTTCAAACATTACGTAACATATACTATAATGCAATGTTCTCTCTAGAAAAATCCTAAAACCCTTCTCCACTACCGCAACCTCCTTCTCCACCACCACCAAAAATTACCCTCTCCTTATTCATAGCAAATGATTATTCTTATTAAAATCATATCACAAGCTATTCCTCCTTCTCCTTTTTCACTCTTCTCCATATACTCTCCCTTCTCCAGTTATGAATTTCTACTCTTCCAACCACCCCTACGCTAATGAGGGTAAAATGGTTATCACACCTGATACAAACTCTAGATACAAATCCATCAAGGAATATAAGTTGATTGCTAAATGTCTCAGCAAAGAAATTGTGAATTCCATCTTCATTAAAAATCATATAAACAAATTATGGGCTCAAAAGAACAGGTTGAAACAGAGAAAATTAGTAAAAATGAAGTGCTAATCAAGTTCATAAATGAGGAGGACGACCTCAAAGATTGGAATCAGGGGCCATGGTCGGTAATGGGTAAGCATTCCGCCATTAACAAGTTCATACCTGGCACAAGAAATGGAGTTGATCACACTGCACTTGGCTGCAACTAACAGCTATTCCCGCTGGTTAACTAACCCTCAAATGTGTTGAGAAGCTAATGTCTCATTTCGGAGAGGTCCACGCTATTGAGCTCCCCAAATGTGAGGAAATGGATGAAATTACAGTCGCTCGAATCCAACTTGATTGGAACCTTAAAAACCTAATTATAGCAGGAATTAATTACTGGGAGGATTTAAACACACAAACTTGGATAAATTTCAAATACGAGAACATCGGCCAAGTATGCTATTCTTGTGGTATCTTTGAACATGAAGCAAGGGAATTCAACAACAAGAGGATTGAACCGAGGCTTGGAAGTTGGATTAAAATCTCAACAAGAGGCCCAACACAATCTTCAATACTCTACAGGGGGAAAGTTGTCTTTACTGTAGATTCAAACAACAAGAAAATTAGGAAAAATTTCAAACCGAGTTGGAACTCACAAGGTCACGGAATCAACTCGAATGGATCTGACTCAATGAATCGGAACTCGGTTACTCAGCACAATACGAAGGTATTACGTCAGACTAGTGGTACAAACAATTTTACAACGGACGTGGTAATGGGTGTACAACCTATTTTTGAATTTAATGCTATGAATGAGAAAGAGCAAAACGACAAGGATGAGAGAGTAGTGCTTGTACAACCGACTTCGGAGGAAGAGAAGGTTAAGACGAAGGAATTGATTAATTTAAAAGAAAAATAATTAAGAGATAAAGCTGGAGTTTTAGCTGAAAACCTATCCAGCCCACAACCCTCCATTAATAATATTTTATTTGGTTCAATACCGAGCCCAAGTCTTATAAACCAAATTGGGCCCAACTCTAAGGTTTTAATATCCCCTAACGCTTTTACACAAATCCCAAACATTACCCCACTTGTCATTCATCCCAACACCACTTCAAAACAAGCCAACACCCATTTCCAAAATAACATTCATTCTAACACCTCGATTTTGTCTACCTTCTCCCCCAAATCGTTCTCAACCCCAAACCCTAGCCAAAAAATTACTGCATCCTCTGCTTTCCAAACCATAACTAACCTCTCAATACCTTTTAACCTCACACCTAACCTAATTATTAAAAGTAGAAACAAAGCAATACGCACCTCTATTAGGAAAGCTATTAACCTAAAGCGAAGCGACAAAGGTGTTTACTCGGAGACTAATCGTACAAAGAAACTTTGGGAATCTAGAAATGTTAAAGCTACTGCTACAATCACAGAGAATGTTATATATAATTTCGATGAAGAGGAAAAATATGAGAAATGGGTCGATATTAAGGAGGATTTTGTTACGGTTTGCGGGATTGTCCTAAAACAATCCCACTCAGAGATATGATACAACTTGCTTGGAACTGCCAAGGGATTGGCACACCTTTGGCGATCCAAACCTTCATCGATATTGAGAGGCGATATCGACCTGAGGTAATTTTTCTTTCTAAAACTAAAAACCAATCTGCAGTTCTTCGTAATCTAGATAATACACTCAATATGCAAATTATTGATACTGTGGACCCTTGTGGTATTAGTGGGGGGCTAGCTCTTCTTAGTAAAAGTAAGGATAATATTAAAGTCCTTGATAAAAATCATAATCTCATACATTGTGAATTGGTTGACAAAAATGGTATTAAATCTTATACTACCTTTGTATACGGCTCAGCGTATGATGCTGAGAAAATTATTTCTCTTTAAAAATTTGAAGCTTGTGCCCCTACTAATAATATTGATTGGATACTGGTTGGTGATTTTAATAACCATAGTTACATTAGTGAGAAATTGGGGGGTGATAATAAAATTACCAATAATATGAAAGCTTTTAGTGATTTTATTAACAATTTGTATCTTCATCAGCTTACTAGTAAATGTTGCTCCTTTTCTTGGTCTAATCGTGGAGTTGGTAACAAGATTATTAAAATTCACCTTGATAAATCTCTGGTTAATAATAGTTGGACTAATTTATACCCTGATGACTGGGTTTCTTTGCTACTAGCCCTTGGTTTTGACCATAGTCCACTGATTCTCCACCTTGATGATAATTATAACAATTCTTTTAAAATATTTTATTTTGAAATTTTTTGGCTGGAAGAGAAACATTGTTATGAAATTAGTAAGAATGTTTGGAAATCTAGAAACACTATCAATAATATTACTAAAAATAGACCTAATAGTAATCTCAACATGTGTAAAAGACTCCTTAATGTTTGGAGTAAAAGAAAATTTAATAATAGTAGAAAAAGAATTGACCTTTTAATTGTCAAACTTGAGATCCTCACTAATTCTAAGACCCTTAGTGAGACTGAAAAAGATAATTATAACGCTATTGTTAAAGAAATTGAGATTATGAAAAATGGAAGAGGAAATTTTGGGCAGCTCGATCTAGAATTACCTGGCTTAAATGTGGGGATAAAAACACGACTTTCTTCCATAATTCTACTAAACAAAGAAGAAAATTGAATAAAATTTTCAAAAAATCCAAGATGACACGGGTAATTGGCTGAATGAGGTTAATGAGATTAAGGATAGTATTATGTATTATTTCAGTAATGTCTATAGTTCTATTGGACCTAGAGATTATGGTGAAATCATTGACCTTATTAAACC
This sequence comes from Nemophila menziesii, assembly GCA_029959085.1. Taxonomy (NCBI): domain Eukaryota; kingdom Viridiplantae; phylum Streptophyta; class Magnoliopsida; order Boraginales; family Hydrophyllaceae; genus Nemophila; species Nemophila menziesii. Next base: position 562,577 of record JARWIR010000071.1, read on the forward strand.
TACTATTACCAATACTATGAACTGTAATCTTCTTATGCCACTTACTATTTTAGAAATTGAGAATACTATTAAAGAATTAGGTGCTAATAAGGCTCCAAGCACTGATGGTTATCCTGGATTTTTCTTTAAAAAAAAATTGGCATGTTATTAAACTGGATATCATAATAGTTAATAATTTTTTATATAATAATCATTCTTTGGAAGATATAAATCATACTTATGTCTCTTTAATTCCAAAAATTGAAAAACTGGATAATATTAAGCATTTCAAACCTATAAGTGTTTCTAATTTTATTTATAAAATTATTGTGAGAATTCTTGTTAATAGATTGCAACCTCTTATGAAATTTATCATTGATGAGAATAAAACTACATTTGTACATGGTAGACATATAAAGTAAAATTCTATGATTGTTCATGAAGTGTGCAAATATATTAAAGAACAAAGGAACACTAAAAATTATAGTATGATTATCAAGGCAGTTATTCAAAAAGCATATGAATATGTGGAATGTGATTTTATATATGACCTTATGTTAAAAATGGGATTTGAAAAGAGATGGTGTGATCTTATTATTAATTGTGTCACTACAGTCTCTTACTATGTCCTTATTAATGGACAACCTCAACCTCTTAATAGGTATAAGACAAGGGGACCCCTTATCCACCCTACTGTTTTGTATTATATCACAAACTCTTTCAGCTCTGGTAAATGATAAACTTAATAAAAATTTGCTGAATGGTATCAAAATAGCAAGAAATTGCCCCAATTTGACTCATTTACTATTTACTGATGATAGTGTATTTTTTCTTAAAGCTGACTTAAGTGAAACTAACAGTTCAAATGATATTATTCATAGATATGCCCTCGCTAAAGGTCTTACACTCAATTTAAACAAATGTGGGGTGAAATTCAGTAAGAATACCCCGCAGTTCATGCAATATATTATTGCATCTAAACTCAATATGAAAATTACTAAGAACCTTGGGGCCTACCTTGGGCTACCCACTGAGTGGGGCAGGTCTAAGGTTAGGGATCTCAGCTTGTTAGTAGAAAAAGTTATTAAAAGAACTGAGAATTGGAAAAATCTTTTCCTCAGTGAGGCTGGTAAAGAAATACTTATTAAGGTTGTCATTCAAAGTATTCCTAATTATTACATGTCATCTTATCTCTTTCCCAAAAATATTTGTGATATTATATCTTCTCATATTGCAAAATGTTTTTGGGGAGCTAAAGGAGAGAAGAGGATCCACTGGGCAAATTGGAACTCACTTACTTGTAGTACATTTAAAGGTGGTTTAGGGTATAAAGACCTTCATCTTATGAATCTTGCCTTATTAAGTAAACAGGCTTGGAACCTTTGTAATAAAACCGACTCTCTGTTATATAAAGTGCTCAAGGGTAAGTATTTTCCTGAAACTACTTTCCTTTAGCCTAAGTTAGGTTGCTCTCCCTCATGGGGATGGAGAAGCCTTTTAGCTGGAAGGAAAATAGTTACTCAACATCTTAAATGGAAACTTGGAGATGGTAAAACTATAAATCCTCATATGGATAATTGGATTGCTGATTGTGAAAGTATTACTCCTCCTCACAATCTTAATATTAAGCAGGTCAGTGAACTTATGGTAAAAATTGGGATATTAATGTTATTAAAGAGAACTTTTCTGATAATGTTTATAAAAAGATTTTACAAACTTTCATACCCCTTATTCCTTTACAGGATACTATTATTTGGGATCTTAATATTAATGGTGATTTCAGTGTTAAAACAGCCTTCCTTAAGGAGGAAAAGGATAAAATGGATATTAGAAAAAAAAAACCTCAAAACCTTCCTCCTCAAGTACAGTTGACCCTCAAATTTGGAAATGCATTTGGAATCTTAAAGTTCCACAGAAAATAAAATATTTCATGTGGAAAGCAGTTAAAAACCTGCTTCCTACTAATGAAAATCTATTTGTTAGGAAAGCTTGTGAATCAAAAATTTGTAACATTTGCAATGAACAGGTTGAAAGTGTTGAGCACTTACATTTTGACTGCCACTGGGCTAAAGCTGTATGGATGACCTCTAACTTATCTTTGAGGACCAACAGCCAGTGTACTATTAAACTAGACACTTGGATGGCTCATATCATCCTCAAAGATAAAGCTAAAACACCTTTGATTTGTGAGCAGATAGCTATCTTAGCATGGCATATCTGGAATGGTAGAAATGCCTTCATTTTTAATAAAACTAGTCCTTGCCCTATCAATACTACTACAAAAGCTCATCTCTTATGGTTGGAACAACAAAATATATTAAAACTCAAGGATGAAGATACTCTTCTGAAGGAATTATAGGAAACAACTGAAGTCCCTAAACCCAAGGATGACATAATTCGTTTGAGGGAAAATATCAATCAAATACAGAGAAACAAGGAAACAGTTAGAAATAAAAGTAAAGAAAGTGCTACCAAAAATAATGCGATTAGAAATTCTACATGTTTATGTAATAAGAATGTGAAATGGATTCCTCCTTCTGATAAATGGTACTCCCTCCGTCCATTTTTATTTGTCCATCTTTTTTATGCACAAATATTAAAAAGAGCATTTAATACTCTTCTATTTTACACAATTGCCCATAATTAATATACATAGGGTCATTTATTGCAACACTCTTTATATTATTTAATTAGGGGTATTCTTGGAAAAAATAGAGAAAAAGTATCTTGATATTGCAAATTAGACAAATAATATTAGACACCTCCTTTTAGAAAGTTGGACAAATAAAAATGGACGGAGGGAGTACAAAATTAATTGTGATACATCTTATAAATGTACTAAATCAACAATTGCTTGTGTTGCTACGAATAACAAAGGAAGGATTATTAAATATTGCTCGTGGGAAGTTGGCGCAGGGAATGCTTTTGAAGCTCAACCACTTGGAGTACTTAAAGCATGTTTGTTGGCTAAAGAATTCGACAACACAAAATGCATTATCGAAAATGACTGCAAAGCTATCATGGAAGCCCTCTCCTCCAACTTTCCTGTTTGTAACAATAGAATTAAAAATATTATTTGTAGTATTTACTTTATTTCCGAGTTTTGTTTACCTATTTTCTCTTGTATTTCGAGAAAACAAAATGTAGTTGCTGATTGGATAGCAAAAAACTCGCCTCCTGACATTAGTTTAGGTTATAATGGAGATTCTACTCCCGCCCAATTAGCAAAACTTATTGTAAACGATGCTACTTTCTCGAGAGTTGATTTTAATATTTTTCTTCATTTATATTAAAATGTCCAAAATGATATTGATAAAAAAAATACTATTGTTTTCTTTAATCGTAGATTTTGACTACCGTATAAGATATTTAATTTATTTATACAATTGTTTACTAGAAATAATTTCATTTACCAAAAAAAAAAAAACTTGTCCGAAAAAAATAATAATAATAAATTAAGTATCCTGGTTAATCCAAAGTCGAAACATATCCTAAAATTTCTGGGCTCTTTATTTTACACGGCCTAAACGCCAATTACTTTATAAAAAGAGCCCAATGTAACTATACCCATTCCAACCCAACTAATAGCCCAAATATGCCTATACTACCCTCCCACCCCCTTGATTAACAGACAAAAAACCAAAAAGCAAAAACCCCATCCCTATTAAGAAACAAATCAAGAAAACCCTACCCTCTCCATTCTCTCTCTTCTCTCTTTGTAAATACCCAAACCACCGCCCCCCACCACCAACCTCACCATGGCAACCAACCCCCAAACCTTCATCCCCACCTCCTCCTTCACCACCTTTATCAGCCCCACCGTCACTGGAAGACCCCCACCACCCACCAACTGACCTCCATCCCCTTCCCACCTGAACCACCACGACCCCCCACCTTCAGATCTGCAGAAACGAGATCCATCCCCACCAACCCCATCGAGCAGCGTCTCTCTTTCCAGCACAGATCGGAGCCCACCGCATCATTGCTGCTACTGCCATCGTCTCTCTTTCCAGCACAGATCGGAGCACACCGCACCATTGCTGCTGCTGCCATCTTTCCAGCGTCTCTCTTCCCACCGCACCATTGCTGCTGCTGCCATCGAGATCCACCAGTCATCAGCAACTCCTCTTCCCAGCAAGCCAGATCTCCTTCGCCGCCCTTATCAGTCATGATGCCCGGCCCTTCGCCGCCCTTATCACTCCAGATGCGCCGCCCCTTCGCCGACATCATCACAGAAGCGCCACTGCTGCTTCTTCCACCGTCAGCGCCACTGCTGCTCCTTCCACCGTCCAGCGCCACTGCTGCTCCTTCCATAGTCCAGCGCCGGTCAGACCTCAGAAGGTTTGGAGAAATGCTCCCCGTGAACGAATGGTTTGAGTGCGAATGGTACAGCCCCCCGTGAACGAAGGTTTAATTTTTGTCGATAAGGGTACGGCCCAAGAAGTTGGGTTTTGGTTTATTTTTTAGTTCACACTGCTGATGGGGCCAGCCCACTGTAGTTTTTTGTTGGTAATGGGGCTGGCCCATTATGATGTAAAAAATGTAATTTTTGTAATTGTAGCCCAGTGTAGTGGTTGGTTGTGATAGGTCTGGACCATCGTAGGGTTTTTAATTTTTTTGTACGCAACATGTATTGCACAGCCTTTGGGGGTATTATGTGTGTTTTAGTTCTAAAATTGTTAAAATTTTATACATTCTGGATATTATTTATTGCATTCATTGTTTTGTTCGTTGTGGGTACAGCCTTTTCGTGTTTTTGTTCATTATGGGTACGACCCTCATTTCGTTTTGTTCGTTATGGGGCCATCCCCTCCTTTGTATTTGTACTTAACAAAAAAAGACTACTGATAATAAAGCACCCTGTACTGTGAAAGAGCCATGGGTATAGCCCGTTCAGTAATTCCTCGTGGGTCTGTCCTCGTGGGTCTGTACCTCACGCTGGACTGTGTTGTGTAACTAGTGAAGGGTAGGATAGTAAAATGTTTGTGGTCCAAATCTAACTTTGTGGCTTTATTAGAAGAATTATCTGGTTTGGACTTTATTTATAAAGTAGTGGAAAAGTAGGTCTTTTAAAGTATTTTCCTCCCAATTTCTAATGCCGAAACACCTGACTACACAATATCGATATGAATGAAAGTTACTAGAAAAAAAACAGTCCAATAAAAGAATTTCCAACCGTTATGATAACATGCCAATTGATGAGAAGAGTGATTAATACTTTTATTTAAAGAATAAATATTACTCAACTGTCCCCTGTGTGCAGCTCCCCAATGTGCTATAACTTATTGAGTGAATAAAATAAACAATGACTACACAGCTCATGCAACCAGTTAGCCACCAAATATTCCTCTTTCATCCATGAAGTTTTGACATAAGCAACACTCTTTGCTACTCCTTTCAAGGCAAAATTGTTTTCTTCAGCAATATGTCTGCATTTATAGCTATCATTCCTTCCATCTTCTTCTTCCTTTTGATCGTATATAGGGCTTTAACGAGAGCAACCAAATCTAAAGCTCAAAAGCTTCCACCTGGTCCCTGGAAAATGCCTCTGATTGGAAGCTTACACCATTTGGTTGGAAAATCTGAAATGTATATTTTGAAAAATTTATCCAGAAAGTATGGACCTCTTATGTATCTACAACTCGGAGAAATTCCTACAGTTGTTGTTTCATCACCCGAGATTGCGAAAGAGATACTGAAAACTCATGATTTGGTGTTTGCAGATCGGCCTGAAACTCTAGCAAGCAATATCATGTGGTACAATAAGAAAGACATTGCTTTCTGTCCGTATAGCGATTACTGGAGAGAAATGCGCAAAGTTTGTGGAACAGAACTGCTAAGTCCCAAAAGCGTTCGGTCATTTGGATTGGTTAGGCGGGATGAGGTGTCACGGCTCGTCGAATCAATTCGGTCAGCGAATGGAGAACCAGTAAACGTGTCTAAGAAAATCTACTTATGTATAAATTCAATCGTTTGTAGAGCAGCATTTGGTAATGTATGCAAGGATCAGGATCAATTGTTGGTTCTTTTAAAGAAAGGAGTAGCCTTAGCAGGAGGCCTTGATGTGGCTGATTTATTCCCTTCATTGAAGATACTTCAAATAAAGAGGAAGCTTAATTTGGTGAAGATGCACAAACAGGTCGATAAGGCAGTCAATGACATCATCGATCAGCACAAAAAGAACTTAGCAAGCACAAAAAGAGGCAATGGTGAATCAGGAGAGGAAGATCTTGTTGATGTCTTACTCAGACTTAAAGAAAGTGGCAACCTTCAGACTCCAATAGACAATGATCACATCAAAGCTTTAATCTTTGTAAGTAATTATATGTTAATGCGTTAGTTTAATTTCTTTCATTAACTATAATCTTGTTCAATAAAACAGGACGTGTTCTCTGGTGGAACTGAAACTTCATCCATAACTATTGAATGGGCGATGTCCGAATTGATGAAAAATCCGAAAGTAATGGCGAAAGCACAGGCTGAAATACGACAAAAATTTCAAACAAGTGACTCCATTGATGAAAGCAGTATTCAAGGATTGGTGTACTTCAAGTTAGTTATTAAAGAAAGCCTGAGACTTCGTCCACCTCTTCTTGTATTCCCGCGTTTATGCAGAGAAGATTGTGAGATTAATGGTTATACAATACCTGCTGGTACAGGAATTATGGTGAACCTCTGGGCAATCGGAAGAGATCCTAATTCATGGCAAGATCCGGAAAGTTTTATACCCGAGAGATTCGAAGAATGTTCCATTGGTTTTATGGGGACTCACTTTAAATATATACCATTCGGGGCAGGATCGAGGATGTGCCCTGGCATGACATTTGGTCTAGCGAGCGTTGAGCTTATTTTAACTCAACTGCTGTTTCATTTTAGCTGGAAACTCCCAGGTGGAATGAACCCAAATGATTTAGACATGACTGCAGCTCCTGGATTAACTGCAGGAAGAAAGCACAATCTTTACTTGGTAGCTACACCATATGATTCTTCCATTAATGACTTACGCTCACTATAGTTCATGATACTTATTCATATAAATTAGTTTTACCCATAAAACTGGTGTCTGTACCCTCTTCCTTCTAATATATGTATTTCTTATGTACCCATACGCACTATAATTGAAGATATCAGATTTTGTATTTTAAGTTTTCCTTTTGTCATTTTGTATTTTAAGTTTTTCTTTTGTCATGATATATATCAAATAGAACAAACCGATTCCAAAGAGTATTTTCTACATTATATTATTAGATTAGAAAATAATTAAGAAGTGGAGCATGGTCGACTCGTGGACAAAATAAACACCCGACGAGTTTTTTCCTCAACCAAAGAGCCACAACTCGTAAGTGGCGTATTCAGATTGAATTTTTGGGAGCGAAAAACTAGGACAGGCATTTTTTTTTTAAAGGATTTTTTGCTGAAAAAAATTTGAGTATTTTTTTTTATTAATGTTTAATAAACTTTTATAATTTCATCTACTATCTCGTAAAAGACACTGTATTTTTTAAAGAACAGTGAGTTATGGGAAATTTTTTATAACTCAAACGATTTTTATATGGGCAAAAAAAAACAAAAAGGAAAATGTATGGTGCCTTTTATGAAAACAAAAATAATAGTTAGGTGAAAGGGAATTAACACTAATTTGAGGTGTTTCTTGGGCATTAATTCTTTTATTCCGGTTAGATAAATAATATATTAAAAATACAATCAAAATCGACTGTAAACTGTACATCTGGTAGAGCCGATACAAAATTGCTACCCTAGCGTATTGCTAAGTGTAGTCCTATTCAATGATAGCTCCTACAAAAATAAAGATCAATGTACATCTAATAAATACCCGCTACAATCTGAAAATAGAATAAGTTTTTAGAAGAAGAGTAAAGATATATATCACCCATTTTTGCTTCACCTCTATATCACCTCCTATGTGGAGGTTTAGAAAACCAATCAAATCGTTTCTCTCTCCTATTTAAATATTTTCTCTCTTTTGTTTACTGTCACATAAAAGGTGAAATAAGGGTGAAGTAAATAGGGGTGATATATAGCAATGCTCTTAGAAGAATTGGTTGTCTAACATGCTATCAGAGCCCGGATCCAAAGAGGTCGCAGGTTCGAGTTTTACCGGTGTCACCCATTATAAAAATTTACGTAGCAAATACTAAACACGCAAAAAAATGACATGAATCTAGCTTGCACGTGAGCCGTATTGAGCATGTAAAAATCATATATAATGTATAAGATAACTACTCCTAATAGATTAAACTTTTAGGAGAATTGGTCTAACATGGTATCCGAGCCAAGATCCAAAGATGTCACGGCTTTGAGTCTTGCAGTCGTCACCCATTACAAATATTCACGTAGGAAAGACTAGACATGCAAAAAAAAGACATGAATCTAGCTTGCACATAAGGGGCGTATTTGAGGGTGTAAAACTCATATATAATGTATGTGATAACTCCTAGGGTACAAGGAAAATAAAGAACGATATAAACAAGTTTGAATATCCTTGAGAATGGTGTCATGTGTAGTGACCAGTCCCTCGTGAACTCGCTTGTTTCGTGCTGTCCAGATGAAGTAAACTGTAGGGCTAAACCCATACACCATGTTTTTCTTCTCTAACTCGCTCATGCCTTTGTCTTTTTGAGCCATTTGAGAGAACTAGATATATTGTTCATCTCTCTAGGAATACTCAACCATCGTCTCACATTTCGCCATATATGATATGTGAAACCACACTCGAAAAATAAGTGGCTCAAAGTCTCAAAATCAACTCCACAAAGGGGGCAAGTAGGATCATCTAATTCCATGAAATTTAGACGGTCATCGGTCCTCAATCGATCCAAAAGCGCCATCCAAACAATAATCGAGTATTTTGGGGTCACACTCAGGTCCCTAACGATGTTCACCAAGGTTGGATGGAAGCTCGGGTCCGAAACACATCATACGGGGTCTCGGAATGCTCATACAAGGCTCGACGGCTCGAAAAGTGGTTTGGTTGACTTTCTGACGTGCTGGGTTGACCCGGGGAGGGTTACTAACGTGGTAAGCGTGGGCTGGTAGCGGTTGTAGGCCTACACGCTCCGGCAAAGGTGGTGGTTGAACGACTTCACTTGCGGTTGACTGGGGAGAGTGAGATACACTTGATGGCTGGAGAGTGTGATGTGCGGCTGCTCATTATGTTTAGGGGACGACCGCCCCCCTCAAATCCGCCCCTACTCCCTTTATTTTTTTTCTTAGGAATCGTTGTCCCCTAGATATGCCGAGTTCATTTTGAGAAGTGCGGGTTTAGATTTTAACCCAGAAAAAGAAATAGTTAACTCAGCATATCTTTCCAACTGAAAAAACTAAAAAAGAAATGTAGGCTAAAATACAAAATATATACAAATATAACAAAAAAATAATTTTAAAAAGAAACTAATAAACTATAGCAACATCTCAAAAATAATTATTTACCCCTTAAGAACATTTTTAAAAATCTCTTCTCCAAAACCTTATTATGTAATTACCAAAAAACTAAATTACTCCTAAGGTAGTAACTAATTATAATAACCGACTGAAATTAGTTCAACTGGCCAAAGCCTTGATTCTCATTCTAAGTGGTATAGGTTGAAAACGAGTCAATGACTCTGAGTCTAAGGTGGCTCTCCGATGTATTAAAAAAATAATTAATCATTATTACATTTTATATTTTTCCTAATTCATTTAACCATTTAAATAACCACCCAATCTCCTTTCTATTCTCTTTCTCTATGATCTAACCACCACGCCGCCCAACTACAAAGCCCACTACCGCATCGCCCCACTACAAAGCCCGCAACCACCACCACCACCAGTAAGTCACCACCCTTACATGTCTGAAAAGTACCACCACCACCCTTATTTCTGTCACCACCCACTCCGTCTTCTACATTAAATCACCACCAATAGTAGGTTTCCACCCTTCCCTCCCGTCTAAAAATATATCACCAGACCATCACAGCTTTTTTCGCCGTCACCATCCACCCCTCTACATTAAACCACCCTTTCCAGTAACCCGTTCCAGCTAAAAAAAATTATGCGATGTTCAGGTGGCGCTGCTCCTCTTCTTAACCACTGTCGTCCCAAAAGGTGTGTTGATAAATCAACACTAAAGGAGGGTGACTCCCCACAAGTGTACGAGTCGTTGACAAGTAATAAAAGATAAGTATAAAGGGCTATCGTCTCCACAGGGACTGTCAAAGTTACAATTTAAGTGTTTACGTAGTTTAGTTGCGGGTAAATGAAAAATAATATAAATAAAGTGTTTTCTTGGGTTTTTTATAATTAAAACTAAATTGAAAATAATTAAAAAAAATGTAAATAAAAAAATAACAAAGGATTGATCATGAGAGAGATATGCTTCAATCTTTCTAGATATAAGGGCAACTGGGTCCTTTCATATTAGTCGGGATTCAATTATCTTTCCAAATCCCTCCAGGGTAGATAGGAAGTTATCCTAATATACTCCAGACACAATTAATTCAAAACCTAACAATTACTTGGCTAATCAATACCTCCCGGTTCACTAATGCACACCAAGCTCTTATATACTATATCGGTAATCCAACCCCTCCCTGGGTGATAGTCCATTTACTAATACTACCCAGTATGTTATCAAGATACGAGTAGACAACAATCACTTAGGAGTAGACAACAATCACAAATATATAGTCAACAAAATAAATTTAATTTATTTAAATAATAAAATCCCAAAATCCAGATAACATCAATTTAATCTTCTAAGGTTCATACATAATCAATTCTCAACCATAGTAAAGTTCAGTTCATACTTAAATAACGGAAACTAGTAGAAAATATTATAGGAATCGTGTTTAAAAGATAAAATGGAATAACTTTACTCTTTGGAATGATAGCAAAAGAAGTCTGGATGATGAAGAATCGTGGAGTTTAGTGTAGAAATCCTCCTCCTCTTCTCCGCTCTGGCTCCAAACGTTTTTAAGTTTCTCTTCTAATGGTTGGATGCTGATTTTTTAGCTTCTAAATACATTATATAGCTGATGTAAAACATTTTGGATCCACTTGGGCCTACTTAAGTAGGTTAAAATAGCCCAAACCCATTTTTCTTAAGAATTCTGGTTTGACCCACGACAACGACATTTAGCATAACTTCATAATTTCAGCTCCGAATCGCGAACCGCCGAATCCTATCATGTTCCTGACTTCAAATACAATATATTTATGGTAGGGATCCTCCATAGTACTTGTCCATTTCTCGCGGCACTTTCCAAATCTAGCTGACACAAGCTTTACTTTCTAAAAGTGGTCAAATCTTCCTTTTTAGCCATAAGTAGGGGTGATCTTGTTTTATTCACTTCTTATCATCATCTCAAGGTGTTCTATATTCCAAGTACCTAATAGCTACACAAATAACACATAAATTATGCGCAAAATATCTAAAATAACAATATATTAAAAAAATACCAAAACTAGACAAGAAAGCGTAAAACATCAATTAATGGGGGAAAATCCCTAAACTAAGTCTTATAAACCCCTAAAAATATGTTTGGTGACTAGATTAATATATAAAATAAAAGGATACATCAAGACCCACAACTCAAAGTTTTGTCGTCCCGACAAAATAAGAACTAAGTACAAGTAGGGAAGTCTTCTTTCCAACTAGACAAAGAATAAGAATAAGTAGAACATAATTACTGCTCTTGAAGTAACTATCCGAACAAGTATCATGTAGTAATGTCTAGGAACTAATGCCCCTATACACATAATATAAAAACAATATACACATCATAAATTCAAGAGAGGATTAAATTTACAATGCAAGAAAGAGCGGTTTTTACTTAGGTTGATATGGCGGCTATATGGTGTTAATCGGTTCTAACATAGTATCCAAGGATCCCCCTAGATACTTCTTAAACTTTCAATTGTTATTTATCCATGTAGTTATATATACTAAGGCTTTTTTGTTATAGCGTAGACTTAGTGACGATGTGATACTTATATTTGGATAATGTGAAGTGAGCTTTTAGATCTCTTCTCACTGGCCATCAGTGGTACCGCTCTAGAGCTTGAGTTTGGACTCAAAGATATTCTTACTGAACCCAATTTTATGCTTCTAATTAGAATTCCCAATTAACCTTATAACTCTCATGTGATGATTTACATAAACAATCCAATTTTCCGGTTCTTTTCTTTTGAATTTTTTTCAATTCATTTTTTGTAAGATAGCCATGACATTCGTTTTGATGTGAGATGTCATGCTACTTATTTTACTTTCTTTTCTTTTCAAAACTTTTTTTCTAGACCCCGACAAAGGTTTACAATAAATATTATCATCAATATCTCGCACATACAAATACATAAAAATCCCACCCAATTATTTCCTCATGATTAACCCCACCACCCCAAACTCAAGCGCTAAAGACGACTAGTATTAGGGTTAAAATTCGAGTGCAGCTCATATGGAAAATTCCTATCAACTAAGGGGAATGGCTTGTAATGTGGGGGCAAAAGAAGGGTACATGCTAAAAAGGGGTTAATACAGATAAATATTCCAAATTCAATGGGTTAGCAAGCTAAAGGATTCAAGTGTCTTACAAAGAACTACCTTATTCATTTTTTAACTACTAGGCTTCGTTAATTTTTCATTTATAGTTCATAGGCTATGCGGGTTATCAACTAGTTCAGACCTCACATTCTACAAATCACTTAAGGGTCCCTAAGATCAAACTTTTCTTTTATTTGTTGCTAATTAATATTTTCTATCATTTTCTTAATTTTTTCATGTAAATATATTAAGCGCATAGTGATACTGTTAAAAAACACACTACCTTACATTATTAACTCAACTAAAATTATGCTTAATAGGCAGATTCAAAATATTCTATGTAAAATTCCTATATTATACACTGATTTTTTTTTTAAATTATGAAACAAAAAACAGAATTGGATGTAATGACAACGAATCCCTACCCCCAACTCATAATTGATTCGTGTCCTTACGACTCGAAAAGACTCGATAAAGCATAAAATTTTAAAATATGAACTAAGCACATAAAATGAAATAGCTAGAGAGTGAGAGAGAGAGAGAGAGTTGTGCTTGCCTTTGGGAGAACCGCTCAATCCTCAAGTTTGGAAATTGACATCCTCGATCCATGAAAATGCTCCTTGTCCTTATTCTTGAGTGAATGCAGCCCGACTCGTCTGTTATTAAGCAAAATGCCAGTAATATAAGTTGTAGACATTTTCCTAATCTTTCTGTTGCCTCCTGAATCACTGAAATCGGAGCTCGTATGCAAAAAGTTACAGTCTTCCAAAAACAACTTCCGGGCATACGTTCTATACTCCTTTTTTGTGTCTCTGTCTTGTATCGCATCATGGTATACCGCTCATAGGGCCCAGTTTTACCGCTCCAAGAGTGTAAGCTTTTTGATCATTTGTACCGTGACCGCATCGTCGCCACGTTCCTCTTTCAGGAACGATTGATGTCTCCCTATTTGTTCTAAATATTAGTCCTTAGGAGACATCATTTTAGGTTAATAATTGACTTATTAGATAGACTTTTATGCTTATTTCATCATATTGCACTTTCTCCCCTTGAAATTAAACTGTTTGCATTTTTAGAACTTTTGTGCGTTAAATTGGTTATTTTTAGTGCAAAGTTAGTATTTTCTTAAATTTAAATGCAATGAGGTGAAGTGGGAAGTAGAGTATAAGATTATTTTCAGTATTTTAGGAAGTATTTTATTCGAGTTTCTAATTTTAGAGTGCACTTTCTTATTTCTAGTCTTGAATTATTGATTTATTAATTTTTAAAGCATATGCGGTTAATTATTTATTTATTGTGAAACTTTAAAAGATATATGGTAATTAATTAGAGACCAAGTCAAGTCTAAGAATTAAAGTAAATAAGATTTACATGGAAATAAGAAGACTAAGGAAGGATATATGCAAAGAAAGAAAAAATAAAGTTGTCAATTAAATATGAAATTCCAGGCACCTTCAAAGACGAGTCCATAACTTAAGATTGGATAGGAATTTGGGAGAATGGTCTAGACCAATGGATAGAGCTTTCCGAGACAAGTGGTTTCGACTATTGGAACGCGTCAAACAAATAAGTATTGAAGGAGATATGACCAAAACAAATCAGCACAGAATCTTACCTTTCCTAGATTTTAGGGCTGCGAATTAAAGAGTCATTTACTTGTCTTCCACTCTAAGTAAAAACGAATTAGGGCTTCCTAGAACCTATAAATACAACCCTTAGCCTCCCCTTTACAGACACTTCATAGAATTACGCAAGAGGCTTATGGTTTTCAAGTCAGAGCAAGCAGGAAGAAAGAAAGCTAAGAGTTGGAGAGAGTCATCTTCTCCAATTCGCAGCCAAACCCAACCTCGTAATTAAGTTTTATTATTAGCCATCAGGTTAGTACAAAGAATCACAAGTACCTTAAAAAACTTCAAAGTACTTTTAAATCACAACTTTGTGAAAAACCAGATCGGGAAACAAAGATATGTCTCAACACACGATCTAAAAAACCGTTTAAAACCTTTTGAAAGATATCTAAAAAGATTTTTCAAGAACCAGAAACGCCAATCAAGCACTCAACACAATTTAGAAAAGAAAGTAAATCGTAGATTAGATCTGGATTCGAAACCCTAGAAAAGAGTCAAGAATCAAACAGAACTAGTATGAGATTTAATCAAGCTCTAATACCATTGTTTTGAAAAAATATTGAGTTATGAGATTGAGTTTCAAACAAGATTTAAACAAGAAAATATAGAGAACAAAAAATAAAAAACACATTATATATCGTGGTTCGACAAAAGTTGTCTACATCCATGTTGGGCTCCAATTTGAGAGCACCTTTCCACTATCACCACTAAAATCTTCGATTATAATCATCACCGTTACAGAAAATCACTATATTCAATAAGCCCTAAGTATAGAACCAGCTAATCTAACCCAATACTCAACTACGCTTGATGTCTCCCTAAATGTTCTAATTTTATGCCATTGGGAGACATCATTTTTGGTGTTTATTTGATTATTTAGATAGACTTTTGGTGCTAATATGCAATAATCCGGAATTTCCATTTTATTTCTAGTAATTTTGATTTATTAAACTTTTGCGCGTAATATTGGTATTTTTAGTGTAAAGTTTACAGGTTTTAGATGTTAGCTAGAAGAGGAATCCGAGGAGAAAGTCAAAGATCATGATATGGAGTCAAGACTTAAAGATAAATCCCGAAGATATTATTTTTAGAGCTGAAAATCTATTTTCCAGGCCATAGATTGCTGATTTCGAGGTGCTTAAGAGATGATTTAGCCGCTGACCCTTGAAGAGATTATGTTCCATATCGAGTTACGGAACTTTAGCAACTGAAATGAGGTCAATCGGGGTCATAACGAAGCGGGAAAAGCCGTTTTAGTGAAGGTGTATCAGCAGTTACGGGATTTGGGCTTAATTAGTGGACTTGGGCTTTTCTAATTTTTACTTAATCCTTAAGTAAAAGCCCTAATCCGATTTTATGATTATAAATAGGTCTTTAGACCTCATTATTCAGTACCTCTCATTATATTCTTCAAATTAAAACATCATTAGAAGAGAGCGTCAAGAAGAAAAGAAGCTTGGAGCTGGAGACTGTCTATATCTCCACGTTGCAGCCAATTCATCTTCCTAATTAGGTTTCTATTTTCCTTTCTGTAAAACAATTATGAATTCCTTTTTATTTATTTTCTTAGTTTTTCCAATTATGAGCTAATTTTAATTAGTGCTTGAGATCGCATTATGGATTGATTTTGATTCTATTTTATTCTATGCTTTTGTATTTGGGATATTTACAATTGAAATCAAATTGGGTATTAGGTATTTTTCATTAATTTGTTCTTAATAACTATAATTGACGTAATTAACCAATCATAGGTCTTAGTATCTAGGCTATTCCAATTAGTGGCGATTGGATCACCTTGACGGGGGGTTTAGGTACAGAAATAATTAATGAATGTAGGATAGAAATTATTTGACTCTGACGAGCGTAATTAATCCTATGGCCAATTGGGTAAAATAAACTTAATCACTTAAGAATGGACTATAATCACCCTGACGGGGTTTGTAGCATTTAAGAGTAGCTCCTTAGTCCACCCTGACGGGGGTAAGGATGACCTTAGAATCCCGACCATTACTTTTTACCAATTTGTCCCTTAAACGAAACATGGAATAAATAAGAGTTAGATGAAATCCTTGCATATCTCAAGTGCTACTTTCTCATACTTGCGTTTTACTTTTATTTACTTGCGTCTTAGTTAATTATTTGCATTTTCCATTTAGTCTTTCATTACTTAGAATAATAAAAACAAACAAACAATCATTATATCTTTTACTTGCTTTCATAAGTGCAACCAATCATTACTTGATAAGCATTGTAGTCAACCATCCCGTCCTTGGAACGAATCTGTTTTATCATTTATACTACTTGGGACAACCGTACACTTGCGGTTGTGGTTCGATTACTTTTTGCATTTATTTTAGAACACACAAAGGACCACCAACGCTGAATATCAATACTTAAATCTGCAAGACTCAAGTAATTATACAAGATTATGCTAATTATTACAGAGGATTTCAATCTATGAATACAAAAGTAGAGCAAACCCTTGTTTGACTCGTAAGAGAGACAAGAGTATTTTCTGAAAGAAATGAAGAAGAGAATGAAATGAGTTGTAAAGAGAAAGACTTTTTATATGGGACTTCTAGGTATTCAATCTCAGGCATTCAAATAAAATAAAGATCAATGGTCCAAAAAACTTCCACTTCAACTTAATTACACTTCACATATTACTACAGTTCTTGTTAATATATGTGTTGTTCTTCCAATTTGAAAAGAATAACTACCAAAAAGTCGAGATTGTGTGGTATATATCATTACTCTTGAAATCAAATCCCACCATATCATGGGTGTGGCATATATCTTCTTCTTTTTTTGTTCGAAAGATGTGGTATATATCATTACTCTTGCAAGATATACTTGTATTTGTTTATTTTGTCTGAACTAAAAAATAGAACTTTTTTATATCACACAAGGACAGAATTTCACAGTTGATGAAGTTATCAATATCACGTGAAGATCTACAGTTGACATAGTTTGAAAGTTATACTTTTCCATTTTCATCATAATAGCTAAGTGAAATCATGAGTCAAGACACCATAGGAGGTGAAATTCCTCGTAGAACCTTAAATATAATAGAAGAGTATAGTGATCTAAATAATATATACTTTACAAGTAGTGGTAATATATGTAAAAATGATTGGATGACAACAAACTACTAAGATACCCTGGTATTAAACTGATGATATTGGATGATAATCAAGTAGTGAATCTTGGATCCCATACTTCACATTATTATCAAGATGTGTTAATTCTTTCTGGGAATTTACAGACATCCATTGATAGAACTCCAATATTCCCAGCCGTAGATACGACTGACACAGGAAAAGATATTGATGTTGCAAATTTTAAGTATTCATAGTAATGCTTCTTGGGTCAAGGGACAAATATTTCCAACAAGTAAGGAATCAATTGATCAAGCATGTGGTTATGCTTATACTGCTGCAGCTTTCTTGAAGACGTTTACAAAGAACCCTGAAGAATATATATATGTTATGTTAATATATATTCGGTGAAGTGTTTTAATTTGGTTGGCTGATTACTTAATGACGTGGCTAAATCTTGGGCGCTTGATCTTACTTACATCTGACGGCTCTCATTCGCTCTTGGCTTATGTATCTTATATAAGGAAATCGGGTTTGACCGAAGTCATAACCCTTCTCCCAACTCACGCGTTTTCTCTCTCGCCTCTCTCATACACTAAACCCTAGTTCTTAGAAGATCAATCTCTGATTCTTCTTGTAATCGATTAGATAGCTTCTTGGTTGTAATATCTCGTGTAATTTGTGATAATCATCTTGATTAATCACTAGATAGCCTTATTGAGTATTTTAGGGTTCGAGAAGTAGATTAGAAGCGGTATTCGATTGATTGAGTGGTTTGTATTGTAAGGTGATCTGAAATATTGTATCTCTTGTGATTTCTAGTGGCTGAGCACCTCTCATCGGAGCTCAACGTGGATGTAGGTCTATTTTGGACTGAACCACGATAAATCTGTGTTCTTACTTTCTCGCTTTATTTCTTTTGGTTTTGGTTAATTGAGTATTGTGATTTGAAGGTTAATCTTGATAGGAATTTACAACAGTGGTATCAGAGCTCGAGTATTAATCTTGGGCTATCAGATTAAGGTTTTCAAATCGGTGTTCTTGAAAAATTAGGGTTTCGCCTAATATATCTTGTGGGTTTTAATTCGGTATCTCTCCGTTCTTAAATCGATAATACGATGACTACCTCTACATGAATTGATATGTCCGTGTTCAATGGTAAGATGGACTTTGGGGTTTGGCAGAAAAAGACGAGGGTTCTACTCTCTCATCACAAAGTGGGAAGTGCGCTTATTGCTGCCATTAAAGAATGGCGTGAAGGAGAACTTGACAAAGAAGCACAAATCAAAGAAGAAGCTTATAATATTCTCTTCTTGAATCTCTCTGACTCTGTCATTCGACAAGTTGATGGTGCTGATACAGCTCTTGAGCTGTGGGGTAAACTCGAAACTCTCTATGCCTCTAAATCTGTCCCTAATCTTGCTTTCTTGAAAGGTTCTTTTTTTAATTATAAAATGGATGTTTCTAAATCTATTGATGAGAATTTAGATAAGTTTACTAAGATGACCCTTGTTCTGAAAGGAACTACTATGGCCTTAGATGACACTAGTAAATGTATGATCCTTTTAAATGCTATACATGAATCTTTTCAAGTTGTGAAAGATGTTTTTCAATATGCTAGTACTGTCCCTACTTATGAACAAGTTGTTACTGCCTTGAAAACTCGAGAGAATGAACTTAAGTCCCTTAAAAGAACTGGAATAAACATGTATGTTAATCCTAGAACAGATACTACTCTAAATCTTGACTTAGCTAAGAATAAGAAAGGAAAGAAAACCACTAGTTCTAAAAACAAAGAAACTAGGAAGTGTTTTCATTGTGGGAAAGCTGGACACTTAAAGAAAAAATGTTATAAGTTGAAAAACAAGATGAACAGTAATGAATCAAATATTGATAGTATGCCTAAGACCATTGATGATGTGTTTGAAGTGTTAAATGTTAGTAACTTGTCTGAGCATGCTAGTTGGATTCTTGATTCTGGTTGTACCTTTCACATGTGTCCCATACTTGAACTATTTCATGACTTGTCTTATGTGAACAATGAAACTGTATATATGGGGAATAATAACACTTGTGAGGTTAAAGGTATAGGAAAAGTGAAATTGAGAATGGATTCTGGGAATGTATTGAATTAACAAATGTTAGATATATTCCTGATTTGAAAAGAAATTTAATTTCTTTGGGTGCTTTAGATGATCTTGGTTGTGTTTCCAATGTTTCTAAAGGTGTAATTCATGTTTATAAGGGTGGTAAATTGTTATTATCTGCTGTTAAACATGCTGGTTTATATGTGCTTAATGGTACTCATATAGTTGGTTCTGTGATTCTGTTACTAATGCTTCATCTCAGGCTACCACTGAAAAGTGGCATTTAAGGCTAGGGCATATGAGTCAACAAGGACTCAGTGTCCTTAGCAAACAAGGTATGCTTGGAAAGGACACAGTTGGGGACCTTCCCTTCTGTGAGACTTGTGTGTTGGGTAAACAACATAGGGTAAGTTTCAAGCCTGGAACTCACAATTCCAAGGCTTGTCTTGAATATGTTCATCCAGACCTTTAGGGTCCTGAGAGGTATGATGCTCATGGTAATTTCAAATACTTCCTTTCTTTAGTTGATGATTTCAGTAGAAGGGTTTGGACTTTTCTACTTAAAACTAAAGATGAAACTTTTCAAAAAATAAAAGAATGGAAGTGTTTGGAAGAGAATCAATCTGGTTTAACTTTAAAGGTTTTAAGAACTGATAATGGCCTTGAATTTTGTAACACTGAGTTTGATTTATATTGTAAGACTAATGGGATTTTGAGACACAGGACAGTTAGGCATACACCACAACAAAATGGTGTAGCTGAGAGGGTGAATAGGACCCTTCTTGAGAAAGTCAGATGCATGCTCTTCACCTCAGGCTTACCAAAGAATTTTGGGGAGAAGCTCTTTATACATCCACATATCTTGTTAATAGGAGTCCAAATAGGTCTATAGGCCTAAAGACTCCTATTGAAGTTTGGAAGGGGCAGAAACCTAATCTTTCATTCCTTAAACCCTTTGGGTGTGCAGCTTATGCACACACAAAGGAGGGTAAGCTTGATCCTAGGTCTATCAAATGCATTATGTTGGGTTATCAAAACCAACATGGTGTAAAAGGTTATAGCCTGTGGGAAAAAGATAGTAACGGTTTCAAAGTTATTGTTAGTAGAGATGTAATTTTTGATGAGCTAACATTTCCTTTCAAAATTGGTACATGGACAGGTGATGATGCTTTGCCTGAACCTGCACATCCTCAACAAGTTGTGGGAATTGAGAAAGAGGTGGAGCCTGAGTCTTCCAGTCCAGTTGGTAACCATGGGGATGATCTGAACCCTCCCCATGATGAAGCCGAGGCTACTGAGGAGAATGAGGGTGAAGAACATCCTCCTGAGTCTTCAACAGGGCAACTTCAAACCTATCAACTTACAAGAGATAGGGTAAGAAGGGAAACCAGGACACCATCCAGATATTCATATGCAGACCTTGTTTATACAGCATTGAATGCTTCAGTAGAAGTCACAAACTCTTAACCAACATCCTATATGGATGCTATGGAGGCAGAGGATAGTGCACTGTGGGAAAAAGCTATGAAGGAAGAAATTCAGTCATTACATGAGAATAACACTTGGGTTCTTACTGAGCTACCTCATAAACAGAAGGTGGTGGAATGTAGATGGTTATTCAAGCTCAAAGAGGGAATATCTGAAACTGACCCTCCAAGGTATAAAGCTAGGTTGGTTGCAAAAGGCTATACTCAAAGAGAAGGTATTGATTTCAATGAAATTTTCTCTCCTGTGGTTAAATTTAAGACTATTAGGGCTATGTTAACTTTTGCTACTTGTTATAACCTTGAAATTGAGCAATTAGATGTTAAGACTGCTTTCTTACATGGTGATCTTGAGGAAACTATTTTTATGAGACAACCTAAGGGTTTTATTGACCCTAAACTGCCTAATCATGTGTGTTTATTGAAAAAGTCTGTTTATGGTTTAAAACAGTCCCCTAGACAATGGTATAAGAAGTTTGACTCATTTATGCTTAAAATGTGACTATGGGAGATGTGATTATGATGCTTGCTTGTATCTATCTGTTAAAACTGATCATCATGTGTATGTTTTACAATATGTTGATGATATGCTCATTATTTCTAAGTCCCTTAAGTATATATCTGAGTTAAAGAAAAAACTTAGTAAGGAATTTGATATGAAAGACCTTGGAAATGCTAAGAAAATTTTGGGAATGATGATTGATAGAGATAGAGATAAATGCATGATTAAGCTTCACCAGGAACCTTATTTGAGAAAAGTAATTTCAAAATTTGGTAGCTTGAATTGCAAAACTGTTATGACTCCTTTGGCTGGTCATTTTGTTTTATCTAAACACTTGTGCCCCAAGTCATAGTCTGATATTGTTAGGATGAACTCAGTGCCATATGCTAATGTTATAGGGTCCCTCATGTATGCTATGATTAGCACTAGACCAGATTTGTCCTTTGCTATATCTTTATTGAGCAGGTACATGTCAAATCCTGGTTGGGATCACTGGTGTGCTCTTAAACATGTTCTTGCATATGTTGGAAGTATTTTGGGTGTTGGACTGTGTTATGGGAATCATAACATACCTTTTGAGTTAGTTGGATTTGTTGATTCTGATTTTGCTGGAGATAGAGACTCAAGAAAGTCTACTACCTCTTATTGCTTCACACTTGGAGGAAATTGTATTTAATGGAAGTCACAACTTCAACCATTAGTAGCTTTGTCTACTACTGAAGCTGAATATGTGGCTATAACTGATTCAACAAAAGAAGCAATTTGGCTTCAAAACTTGTTATCTGAAGCTTGTATTGTTAAGGGTAAGGCTACTATATTCTCTGACAGTCAAAGTGCAATTCAACTGAGTAAAAATCCAGTATACCATGAAAGGACCAAACATATTGATGTTAAATATCATTATATAAGGGATATACTGGCTAGTGGTGAAGTTAAGTTGTTAAAGGTTGCTACTAATGTCAAGTTCAAGCATTGCTTGGATTTGCTTTCTATTGGTTGATGTGTGTGCAGGTAATTGAGCTGAGAAGATGATGGAGATGGCTCAAGCTGGCTGGAAATCACTAAGGGTGCAGTTTCAGGTGGAGGTGGAGGATGAACACTTCAAGGTGGAGATTGAAGAATATATATATATATGTTATGTTAATATATATTCGGTGAAGTGTTTTAATTTGGTTGGCTGATTACTTAATGACGTGGCTAAATCTTGGGCGCTTGATCTTACTTACATCTGACGGCTCTCATTCGCTCTTGGCTTATGTATCTTATATAAGGAAATCGGGTTTGACCGAAGTCATAACCCTTCTCCCAACTCACGCGTTTTCTCTCTCGCCTCTCTCATACACTAAACCCTAGTTCTTAGAAGATCAATCTCTGATTCTTCTTGTAATCGATTAGATAGCTTCTTGGTTGTAATATCTCGTGTAATTTGTGATAATCATCTTGATTAATCACTAGATAGCCTTATTGAGTATTTTAGGGTTCGAGAAGTAGATTAGAAGCGGTATTCGATTGATTGAGTGGTTTGTATTGTAAGGTGATCTGAAATATTGTATCTCTTGTGATTTCTAGTGGCTGAGCACCTCTCATCGGAGCTCAACGTGGATGTAGGTCTATTTTGGACTGAACCACGATAAATCTGTGTTCTTACTTTCTCGCTTTATTTCTTTTGGTTTTGGTTAATTGAGTATTGTGATTTGAAGGTTAATCTTGATAGGAATTTACAACAAACCCAAACAATTTCCAACTCTTGGGATAGTGTAAGACATTACTCTCCACGAGTTTATGGCTTTCCATATCCTTTTCCTTATTTGAGATTCGATCCAAGAGAGATCAATTACGTTCACGCAACATTTTCTCGAAATACTGCACTTGGAAGATCCTTAAAAAGTTTCTTGTTTCTTCATGATAGGATTGAGACTGATAAGAAATTGAGAAGTTATCTATATGAACAGCACCTCACATATACTGGAATCATGGAATGCATGCATATCACCTTTTTGTTCAAATTCGTGATAAGATGTCTGTTAGTGAAGAGAAGTTGTTTTTAGCTATAAATCATCGGTCTGTAGAAACTGCTGTCTTTGAGTTACGCCTTATCTTAAGTAACTTTCGTTCCCCCGGGGTTGAAAAAGAAGGAAAAAAGACATGGAAGTATGCTCGGCTATTTGATGCTGACTACTTTGCCCTCATTCGAACAAAGAGTTGTGCTGAATTTGTAGCTATTTTAGCACGAATTTATACAAATTGTGGCGCTCAAGATGATGAAGGGAACCTCAACAATACTGTTCATATCAAGAATCTTGAGGAACACAGGAAAGCATATTGCAATGTAGTTGGTGATCGAATTTACAACCATTTGAAGATGCAGTAATGCTATATATGTTTGCTAATAATTTACGTTTTAATATTGTGATTAGATGACTACTTTTTGGGCATGTGATCTACACTTGTAATAATAAGATGACTGTTTTCTGTTTAGTGTTTCGCATTCTCCATTTTCATGTATGCGAGTCTTCTTTAATTCATCGAGTAACATTTTATTAACTTTTTAATGTTTATCTGGTGATAACATTCTCATAAACTTCTTTAATTATTGTTTTAAGTCTTTAATAATTTATTTTATAAAAAAATACCTAATAAAGTAAATATTTAAAAAATATCTCTTTTATATTTTTCATACTTTTACTATCTTTATAATTAAATATATTATTTTATTTTAATACAATATTAATTTTAAATATTAAACAAATAATAGGGTACTTCCACCACCACCACCAACACCACCACCACCACCATCACCACCACCACCACCACCATGTATTTAATCACCATTACAACCACCACAACCACCACCATAACAACCACAACCACCACCACCACCTACTATTAATTCCATCACACACACGCGCGTCCGTGATTTTTTTTTAAAATCGTCATAACTAATTCAAAAAAAATAAAAAATTTGCATTTTTTGATAAAGGAAAGTAATATTTACGTCTATGATTTTTTTGGATTTTTTTAAATTTTTTGAATTTTTTTAGAATCTTTTTAATGTTTTTTCGCAGATGTTTTAAACATGATATTCACTGTTTTGATATAGTGATTTTTTCGCACATGTTTTAAATATGGAATTCCGTGTCTGCGAAAAAAATTTAAAAAAATTTAAAAAAATTCCAAAAAAAATCATAGACGTAAATATTAATTTGATTTATCCAAATATATAAATTTTTGATTTTTTTTATTTTTTTAGAATTAGTTATGGCGATTTAAAAAAAAAAAAAAATTCACGGACGCGCGCGTGTGTTTATTAGTTTTGTTTTGTTTTTTTTTTCTAATTTCTTTTTTTTTAATTATTAATTATAGGGATAGTTTGGGATCAGGCTGTTTTCTATAAAGTATCTTATTGTAGCTACCTTTTTCTAAATAAGTTTTTTAATAGGCATTAATCAACAATTGGCTCATATCTAGTTTGTGCACTTTGTTTTATATGTTTATATAGTTTAAGAACTAATAACTTGTTTTGTACAGTTTATTCGCGGATAGTATGATATAATAAGGAGACGGAGTATAAAGAAGAAATCATGGAGGTCATATGCAGCATAAGGCTTGAAAAGGTGCCTCTCGGAAAGTGTAACAATTTTTCCAACAAAGATCATAAGAAAATTTTTCAGATTAGTTTAATGTATTAGGCGGATGTGAATAGCAAGTTGAAGAATTCACCCATTTATTAGAAAAATCAATCAGGTGATCGAACGGGTAGGTCAAGTTTCTTTCAAGCATATCTTGAAAAAGAATGGTTCGGCTGATCAACTTGCAAAAAATGTTAGACATGGAGCCATGGTGCATTCTTGCAGCACCAATGTCGAGAACTCTTAGGAATATTTGAGAAGCTCAGAATTGGATGATGTGTAATTCTTCCCGATGTTTTGTTTTTTACACGCCAAAAAAAAGTACAAGTAGGACCCACGTGTTATGATGTAGTTTGGGAAGTTTCATTAATGATACATACTACCCAAAATTATACCACCTTAATACCACCTAATGACGTGGCATGAACTGGTTGGTAAGAAATATTTAATCTATTTATTTTCTTGATCTAATTAATGATTTCTTACCAATCAATTCAAGTCACGTCATTGGGTGGCATTTGGGTGGTATATATTATTACTCGTTTCATTAATGATGTGACAGAGGGTAGGTTGCAGATTGGAAAAAATATTGGAACATTTAATAGATAGGGTTTTAAATTTTCAAGAGTAAGAAATTTTGTGTTTTATTTGTATAAACCAGTAAAACAATATAGGAACTAATGCAGAAATAAAATAAAAGTAAATAATTAAATAACAATAATTAAATAACTTTACTTGTCGAGGCTCGGATTGGATCCGATGTCTTTAAGGTATTTAGGCCACGTACATGTGTCTTACGTTTGTTGGCTTCAACCTCCAGGATACAACGACAAAACTATTCAAAAGAAACTGACACACGAATTCTTAAGAATCTCAACGAACTTAATAATGTTGCTTCTTTCTATCTATCTCTTATAATTTTAATGCTTTGAAAAATGAATCAATAAAATGGTTTAGTTGGCCAACTATTTATATAAAATGAAAAGGTGGCTAGCCAAAGGTTGTGATATTTCATTTTGGAGTTATGTTGTATTAATTTAAGATACAACGTTTACTTAAAAGACCAAAAAACTTGGGTTGGTCCAGATGGTATGAACCTAAGGCCCAAAATCCCAATAAAGATGATGGTCCAGTTTCATACCCCACCTAAGGCCCAACAAAGGTATGGACCTAAGGCCCAAAATTCCAACACAGCTAATGGTCCAGGTTCAACCCCTACTAGGCCTTTTTTTCTTTCTTTGCTTTATAAAAAAAATAACATATATTGTTTTTTTCCTTTTTAATTTCTCCAAATTACATGACTCAATTTCTCATTCAATTTCAAATGATTTAACCAAGTGAATATATTACGTTAATCTTTACAACTTGAATAAACGTATTAATATCCGAATCATTTCATTAAATTGAGTCACCGACTAACATCGTAAATATGGTCAACACTTGGGTAGAATCCCATTTGTCCAACAATCCCCACATGAATGAGAATTGACTAACCACCTTAAAATATTATGAAAAATAATGCTAAACACTTGAGAGAGAGCGAGAGAGAAGCGTAGAAGAATACTACATCGAGAAAGGTAGTTTTTGGCCTTGAACCTTCTATAGTAAGAGCTATCGGATTTACTTGCTAACTAGTGAACGTGATGTCTTGAACTATTCAGCTTTTGTGTAAACCAAGACAATAGAACGTACATAGTATACTTCCAAACATTATTTGGTTCTCACGGTTGTGTCCATTTATGGTCCTGGACAACTCCTGCTATTTCATGACTAACCGTCGGAGAATTTCGCCTTTAAAAATTCTAGTAGGGCGGCCCTACCCTTGTTATTCATATAAGTGGTCTCTTGTCGAGAGTATTCTGCTTTACTCTATCTTATGTTATCGAAGATATAAGAACCATTAAAAGGTTAACTTATCCTTCACTTTTACAAGTAGCACTGTTTAATTTTGTCCTAGGAATGGTTTGGGGAGGTCTCCCCACAGTGCGTCGCACCAAGTTGCAGTTTCATGATTCAGTTTTCCCTTTGAACCTAGATTGTGGGATCTCCACTTTGCTAGGTAGGGTTCCCATAATTGCAACTCAGCTTTCATAGGCTTAAGACCCATTCCCCTTGACAACGCTCGCACTTGCTCTCTTTCTAGACCTTTGGTCAGTGGATCCGCTATATTATCCTTTGATCGAACATAATCTACTCTGATAACTCTGTTTGAGAGTAGTTGTCTAATGGTATTGTGTCTACGATGTATGTGTCGAGACTTACCGTTATACATTTTGTTTAGTGCCCTACCAATGGCACTTTGACTATCTCAATGTATGCAGATAGCTGACGCAGGCTTTGGCCAATTAGGAATATCCTCTAAGAAATTCCAAAGCCACTCGACTTCCTCAGTAGCTTTGTCTAAAGCTATAAACTTAGATTTCATGGTGGATCTAGCTATGCACGTTTGCTTAGTGGATTCCCAAGGCACGGCTCCTCCTCATAACATGTAGACAAATCCACTTGTGGATTTTGAGTCGGTGGAGTCTGATATCCAGTTTGTATCACTGTATCTTCTAGTACAGCTGAATATCCTTTGTACAACAACCCTACGTTCATATTGTGTCTAACCTACCTTAGAACTCTTACAATAGCAATCCAGTGGACTTGTTTACTGCATGTGCTATATCTGGCCTAGTTTAGTTTGTTAGGTACATGAGACTCCCAATAATCCGAGAGTACTCCAACTGGTTGATCGTTCACCAGTGTTCTTAGCAAGATGTAAATTTACATCAACAAGTGTCTTGGAAATATTTGTGTCGCCATTACTAAACTTGTTTAATAATTTCTCAATATAGTGTGACTGAGATACTATAATACCTTTAGATGTTCGGAGAATCTTGATACCCAAAATAACATCCACAAGGCCTAGATCTTTCATGTCAAACTTACTTGAAAGCATCCTCTTGGTGAATGTAATCACATCATTGTTACTTCCATCATATCATCCACATATAAACAGACAATGACATATCCTATCTCATTTCATTTTACATAAACACATTTGTAACATTCATTGATCTTGAAATCATTGAAGATCATGAATCTATCAAATTTGTTATGACATTTCTTCAGTTCCTGTTTTAAACCATATAAATATTTAACAAACTTACATACTTGGATCTCCTTCCCTGGAAATACGTAACCCTCAGGTTGTTCCATATATATCTCTTAATTTAGTTCTCCATTTAGGAAAGCTGGTTTTTACATCCATTTGATAAATTTCAAGCTTGTATATTGAAGCTATTGCGATTAGCATTCGAATGGATGATATTCCCGTGATTGGAGAATAAGTATCAAAATAGTCGAGTCCTTCTCTTTGACTATAACCTTTTCCAACAAGGCGGGCCTTGTATTTCTTAATAGACCAATAGGTCATTAGTTTCTTCTTGAATATCCATTTGTATCCAAGTGGTTTATTCCCAGGAGGGAGATACACTATTTCCTACGTATTGTTTTGCATAATGGATTCTATCTCGCTATTCATCGCTTCTTATAGTAAGAGGTGTCAAGGTTTGACATAGCATCCTTGAATGTTCGTGGTTCATTATCTAGCATGTAAGATAGAAAGTCAGGACCAAAAGACGTATAGGTTCTCATGCGCTTACTTCTTCTTTGTTCTCCTTCATTTGGAAATGAATCTTGATCTTGCTTTTCAGTTGGCAATGATTCTTGATCTTGCTCTTCTTGAACTGTAATACGTGTTCTTTTCAAGAAACTAGATTCTGGTGTGGTCTTGTACGGAAATGTTGTTTCAAAGAAATGTGCATTTTCTGATTCAAATGCCGTAATGACGTGAATGTCAACATGACAGGATTTGAGTACCAGGAATCTATATGCGTGACTGTTGCGAGCATATCCAATGAAGACGCAATCAATGGTCTTTGATCCTACTTTGAGCATTTTATAAGCAGTAATTGATACCTTTGCCAAGCATCCCCACACTTTTAAGTATTTGAAGGAAGGTGGTTTTCCTTTCCATAATTCGTTAGGAGTTTTAATCTACCTTCTTGTGTGGTACCTTGTTGAGCATGTGATTTGCGGTGAGCAAAGCTCTCCCCACAAGTTTTGTGGTATCAGCAAGGTATTCATCATTTCCTTCAGCGTACGGTTCTTGGGTTCAAAAATCCCATCTTGTTGAGGCAAGTAGGGGGCCGTGGTTTGATGGATGATTCCATGTTTAGCGCAAAAATCCTCAAAAAGAGATACATATTCTCCTCCCCTATCTGTTCTAAGATTCTTAATCTTTTTATTTAGTTGATTCTCAACTTCAGTTTTGTATTGCATAAATGCTTCTAAGGCCTTATCCTCACTTCGAAGCAAGTATATTTGACAATACCTTGTGCAATCGTCAATGAAATTTATGAAATACTTTTTACCACTTTTAGTTTGCACAAATTTCAAGTCACATATGTCGTTGTGAATTAACTATAAAGGTACCAAAGTCCTTTCTATAGATTTAAATAAGGTTTTTGTTAATTTTGACTCAATGCATACTACACATTCCTTTTAAGAATTGAAGTTCACATTAGATAATAACCCGACGTGTACTAACTTATTTAATGAACCAAAAGTAACATCTCATAATCTATCGTGCCATAAATAAGGTGAGTCAAGGATATATTACTTTCTCGGTTACATTTTGGTAGGTACTATGGTCTTTACAGTCATCTTAAATAAACCATCACATAGGTACCCTTTGCCCACAAATATCCCACCTTTAGTGAGAATAAATTTATCAGACTTAAATACTAGTTTGAAGCCATTCTTACTCAATAATGATCCTGAAACTAGATTTCTTCTAATGTCAGGCACATGTAGTACGTTATAGAGACTCAACTCTTTTCCAGAAGTTATTATTAGAATAATGATTCCAGATCCAACTACTTTTGATGTAGAGAAATTTTCCATACATAAAGTCTCTTCAGTAGTTGCAACTTTGTATGTCTTGAACATACATTTCAGGTGGCCCCAGTATCCACCCACCAGTGTTTGGTATTGCCAACCAAATTTACTTTAGAAACTACTATAGTAAAATCAATTTTGTTTGATCTTAGTCATGGTTGCTTGGCCTTGTTTTTCTTTATGGCATTACCTTTACCGTTTCTCTGTGATTTCGGCCATCTATTCCTTTACACAGATAGTCATTTCCATTTAACCTCTTAGACTCCTCAACGGGTCTATAAGAGTCGGGATCATGTCCCACAAATGCATTTTCAATAATTGAAATTGCTGATGGTATGTTGTTACCGATTCCATCATTTGTGGACATATTTTTTTTATCTTAATAGACATCATTTCAATCACCAATGATTACACAATATTATAAAGAATTCCAACAAACGAATTATTTAACCTTTCTCACTAAAAGATAACACAAAACATTAATTCTTTCTTAAGACAAAATGATTAAATTAATTTTAATTTCCCAAATTTTTATATTCTTATTAGTCCCCCAAGTTTTTATATTCTTGTTGTAGAGGATCAAAGAAATTAAAGAGATAATCAATTCACGTAAAAGAGAATCTCAATCAATTAAGAATTCTTTAAGCGGAAAATTTTCAAACCACAAGGTTCGACAAGTATGCATATATTAGCAAGATTGATATTAGTTGTTAAAAAACACACTAATATTACAACATAATATGACATTAGTAAGCTAGTATTTTTCTAGTATGTATACACAAGCCTAGAAACCAGAATATGAGAAAAGAAATAGAATGTAATATTCATGTTCTGTATACACAGACCCAGAAATTTCGCAAAACTAAAGTTTATAAAAGCGTAAAAAGAAAATGTTTTCTGGTTTATACAACGTGAATCATAAATACCTTAAATTTTTGTGTTTTATTTGTATAAACTAGTAAAAAAATATAGGAACTAATGCAGAAATAAAATAAAAGTAAATAATTAAATAACTTTACTTGTCGAGGCTCGGATTGGATCCGATGTCTTTAAGGTATTTAGGCCACGTACAGGTGTCTTACGTTTGATGGCTTCAACCTCCAGGATACAACGACAAAACTATTCAAAAGAAACTGACACACGAATTCTTAAGAATCTCAACGAACTTAATAATGTTGCTTTTTTCTCTCTCTCTCTCTTATAATTTTAATGCTTTGAATAATGAATCAATAAAATGGTTTAGTTGGCCAACTATTTATAGAAAATGAAAAGGTGGCTTGCCAAAGGTTGTGATGTTTCATTTTGGAGTTACGTTGTATTAATTTAAGATACAACGTTTACTTAAAAGACCAAAAAACTTGGTTTGGTCCAGATGGTATGAACCTAAGGCCCAAAAGCCCAATAAAGATGATGGTCCAGGTTCATACCCCACCTAAGGCCAACAAAGGTATGGACCTAAGGCCTAAAAGCCCAACAAAACTAATGGTCCAGGTTCAACCCCTACCAGGCCTTTTTTTCTTTCTTTGCTTTATAAAAAAAATAACATATATTGTTTTTTTTCCTTTTAATTTCTCCAAATTACATGACTCAATTTCTCATTCAATTTCAAATGATTTAATTAAGTGAATATATTACGTTAATCTTTACAACTTGAATAAACGTATTAATATCCGAATCATTTCATTAAATTGAGTCACCGACTAACATCGTAAACATGGTCAACAATGGGTAGAATCCCATTTGTCCAACAATAAATACACCATTTATGGTATTCTGCGGTTTGGCAGCTAAATACTCATCATTTACTTGCGAGGACATATGTCGTTTCCGGTGACCAGATAAACGTCTCGCGAGTAATAACCAACCGCGACGACATTACAATCGTCGCATGAAAATATATCAACAACAACTATCCAATTATATTTTAATTTTTTCCCAATAATAAAACTATTTTCACCAATGATAACCATATGCATGTTCTCTACAATAAAGATTTCAAAGACGCGACGAGTTTTTTTATCGACGAAACTTATTTTTCGCCAGAACTCTATCAGTGGCAGCGATGACACATGTGTCATCGTGAATGTCGCGATTGACCACGCGTATAATAGTGATATAAACCATAATAGTAGTTTCCAAGACTTATAAAGACTTATGGATCAATCACCTTCATTCAATTGAAAAAAGTAGAGGGACGTAAAATGAGATATGGGGTAAAGAACAAAAGGTGAGATGATAGACATGCCCCTTGTAAATAGAAATTGGGTGTTTACTGGTTAGAATAAAGACAGTGGAGATATACAATAAAACAAAAAACAAAGCAAAACAATTCACAAACCAATCATTCTTATTCTGTAATTAATAAACAACACCATTGTTTGAGTTAGTGATGTTTCTTTTTTCTTACTATATTCTATGGGGTTGTACTTTTTTTGTTATATATATGGGTAGTTATTATTAGAGGTTAGTAATATTAATATTTATATAGACTTGATTGAAGACTTTTTGGTGCTAATCCCTTTGATGATAAATAGTTACAGATGAAGATAGTGGAACATTTATAAACGGATCTAACATATGTACACCCCCTACTTCTTCTTCCACTTCAGCGCCACTAGCATCTCTTACACCATCCCACATTCACAGCCTCCCTTTAGTAAGTTCTCTTATTCTTTCCTTTTTTCTGTTCTATTTGTGCTATAGAGAGGGCGAGGATTTGAACAAAACAATAATAAACTAAAATTTAAAAAAATTGGAGTTGTTGTTTGTAGGGACTAAGGTTGGTTTATGAGTGTTGTTGAAACCTCAGAAGGGATGATGACCGAGACTTTTTTTTTTTTTTTTTGTCGGAATGATGCCCGAGACTAGATTAAGAAAACAATGTTATTATAAGTCATAACTATCTTCTTTGGTTCAATATCTTTTGTTAGTATATAGTTTTCCGGGTTAACTCCTACTAGTTAGTTAATGAATCCATAAATTTTTAACTTCTTAGTTTAATTCAAATATGACTAAGGTCAAATACGAACCAAGCATTAAACTTAAGGTTGAATCATTTATTTTTGAGCAATTTTTCAGACCTGAATTCGAATTGTTCATTACATAACTTGGTTATTTTATAGTTAAATCTAGAATTTTCTATATGTATGAATGAAGTGTATAGCATGAAAGATAAGGTAATAAATGAAAACAAGTCTAATTTATTAAATACTGACATTAACAAGTAGATCGCAAACTAGCTTAACTATTGTTGAATAAACAAGCTCCTTGTAGGCATGAGCTGGTTTGGTCAATAAGAGACAAAATTTGAAGGAGATTTTCTCAAGTTGATGTCAGATTGTTCACAAATCACTTGGTTTTTGTGGTCTATTTAATACTCTAACTCCTCCCCATACATTGATATTACTTGCTAGGTACGGAGTAGAGTACTGCATCATCAATGATTAGGAAACACTTTTTGTTTTGCAGGAATATTGCTTTAATATACAGCACATTTCAATTCAAGTAAGATACTCTAATACTGTCTTTTTTGTTTAAAAAATATCCTTCTTGGGGTAATAATATCGTGAAATAATCTACTTGTTGAGTTCAAAATATATAGAGGTATGTAAATGATTGTGACTGTCAATCAAGTAATAGTTAAAATAAGAATTAAATGTTCTGAGGGTCTTTAATTGTTAATATTTGTGTTGTACTTCCAATTTAAAAAGAATAACTACCAAATAGTCGAGATTGTGTAGTATATATCATTAGTCTTGCAATAAAATCCCACCATATCATGGGTGTGTATGTATCTTCTTTTTTTTTTTGTTGGAAAGGTGTGGTATATATAATATATCATAATTCTTGCAAGATATACTTGTATCTGTTTATTTTGTCTGAACTCAAAAATAGAACTTCTTTATATCACACAGGGATAGAATTTCACAGTTGATGAAGTTATCATTATCACGTGAAGATCTAGAGTTGCCATAGTTTGGAAGTTTTACTTTCCCATTTTCATCATAATAGCTAAGTGAAATCATGAGTCAAGACACCAACAGAGGTGAAATTCCTCGTAGAACTTTAAAAATCGTAGAAAAGTATAGTCATCTGAATAATATATACTTTACAAGTAATGGTAATATATGTAAAAATGATTGGGATGACAACAAACTACTAAACTACCCTGGTATTAAACTCCTGATATTGGATGATAATCAAGTGGTGAATCTTGGATCTAATATCTTCACATTATTATCAAGACAAGGAACAAATCAAGCTGTTGGCTCATTGTTAATTCTTGCTTGGAATTTACGGGCTACCATTGATAGAACTCCAATATTCCCAGTTGTAGATATGACTGACACAGGAAAAGATATTGTTGTTGCAAATTTAAGTAGTCACAGTAATGCTTCTTGGGTTGAAGGACAAATATTTCCAACAAGTAGGGCATCAATTGATCAACAAGCATGTGGTTATGCTTATACTGCTGCAGCTTTCTTGAAGATGTTTACAAAGAATCCAAACAATTTTTCCAACTCTTGGGATAGTGTAAAACATTACTTTTCCCAAGTTTATGGCTTTCCATATCCTTTTCCTTATTTGAGATTCGATCCAAGTGAGATCAATTACGTTCACGCAACATTTTCTCGAAATACTGCACTTGGAAGAACCTTAAAAAGTTTCTTGTTCCTTCATGATAGGATTGAGACGGATAAAGAATTAAGAAGTTATTTATATGAAAAACACCTCGCATATACTGGAATGCATGCATATCACCTTTTTATTCAAATCCGTGATAAGATGTCTGTTAGTGAAGAGAAGTTGTTTTTAGCTATAAATCATCGGTCTGTAGAAACTGCTGTCTCTGAGTTACGCTTTATTTTAAGTAACTTTGGTTCCCCCGGGGTTGAAAAAGAAGGAAAAAAGACATGGAAGTATGCTCGGCTATTTGATGCTGATTACTTTGCCCGCATTCAAACTAAGAGTTGTGCTGAATTTGTAGCTATTTTAGCACGAGTTTATGCTAATTGTGGCGCTCAAGATGATGAAGGGAACATCAACAATATTGTTCATATCAAGAATCTTGAGGGACACAGGAAAGCATATTGCGATGTAGTTGGTGATCGAATTTACAACCATCTCAAGATGCAGTAATGCTATACATGTTTGCTAATAATTTACGTCTTAATATTGTGATATTCCAGATGACTACTTTTTGGCCATGTGATCTACACTTGTAATAATAAGATGACTGTTTTTTTTCTGTTTAGTGTTTCACATTCTCCATTTTCATATATGTGTATCTTCTTAAGTTTATTGGTCAACATTTGTTAATTTCCATATGTTTATCGAATTTGTGCCCTTTGTTTTGTATGTTTATATAGTTTAAGAACTACTAACTTGTTCGGTACACGTTTATTCGCGAATAGTATGAAATAATAATGAAGCAGAATAGAGAGCATAGTTTATGAAATTGTAATTCACGAAATATTATATTATAGAGAAACAGTACTCTAAGGCGTATCACAAAAATTAGAATAGTATTTGAATCCTCCTTAAGTAAGATACTGAGTCAAGATTATTTATTTTTCTAACTAATTAAGATATGAATTTAAGACTCCATATAAAATCTGATTAAATAAAAACATCTAGATTTAATTTAATTGCCCTATTTCATAGACAATAACAGCAGAAACGTAAAATCAAATCAAAGACAGATGCAAACTAGGATATAAACTTGTCCAAAAGGGAGTAATTTATTTAAAATTTATCCCATAACTAAATCCTTGATAGAGACAAAACATAACAGTCGATCTTATCAGCGATAACAAGCATATTAGGTATAATACATGAGCAAAAAACAAAAGAAGAGTAACAAAGCAGCAAATTTGCAAATGCCTCTACAATACATGGATTATAGTTAGTAGAGGAATAAAACAACACAGCTTCTTCTATGGTCTTTTCTCATAAGTCATAAATATCAATATAATCCAAACAAAGCAACTAAAAAAGGATTAGTAAACTCATCGTAATTGTCATAATCATAGTCATAATAATCATCAACATCAGAAAACCCATCTAAAGTTAATTCATCATCATCCCAATCAAACAATTTAGTATTCCAATCACAATCTTCAGTTGAGTCATTAGGACGTTTAAACACTTTAATCTGTTGAACACATCTTTCTCCTAATTCTCTATACAAATCAACGTTAAAACATTGCCTTATATCAAGAGTTTCAAGTTTTGAACAATTATCGAGAATCGCTTGTAACCCGATATTACTCATTTTATTTCCGAAAAGACTAAGGTAACGCAATTCAGGCATATTTTTAGCAATAGCTAATGCTTCGTCATCATCACATACACCTTTATATCCTCGATCATTCAATGTAAATGATTTGAGTAAAGGACAACACTGTCCAATTATTTCAATATCTTTGGTACTGATTAGGGTAAATTGAATGTGTAACTCCTCTAACAATGGCAATAATTTAACTGCTTTTTGAAAACCTTCACCAACTATTACATCAACAAGACGTAGAGATTTAAGTTGACCAGATTTGTGACCAATGTACTGAAGCAAATCCTCGTTACCAAAAGACGAGATATCGATTTCAGTAAGTTGACCTTGACTAAGGTCAACAGCAAATCGGCAAATACTCTCCAACTCATCAGGCATTTTTTCAGTATTCATATATTTCCACAAGTTAATAACTCGCCACATTGTAGGATCCTTGCAAATCCTTCGCCAAGTTGTACATACTTTCTGTGCATTCTCGATAATATCAATTGGACCCACTTTTTGAAGGATTTTCGCCATTATATCTTCTGGTAGATCCACCCATGGAGGTGATGGTGGTGATTTTGGCTTCCAAACTGAAGTTGATGCCAATAATTTCTTATCTGTCATTACAAACAACATAACGCTTAAAATACATTAATCATAAAGTTCTAGCATGAGTTTGAACACTAATGCAAGAATATTACTGCTTATCCATTTGGGTGAGTAATATTATTAATAATAACTCCAATCAAATACTCTGCTAGTACTTAAATTCTGGTTTAGCTTTTCGGTACTTCAAATCAATAAACAATAACATATATAGCTAAAGATTTATTTGCATAATTGGTCCCTATATTATGCATAATGGCAAAACATACCCATGTTATCCCAAAACATTGCATCATTGGTCTCTGTTTAAGATCAAATCTGCATAGTTAGTGTATAGCACCGATATATTTGACATCTTCTGAAACATGGAGTATAATTCACTCTTTCGCAAAACACAGAGACAGATAATTAAATGCATATAATTAATTAAGAACATTGTTCTCCTATGATACAGATTGCTTAAACAGTCTTATATCACATTCCAAAAACCAATTTTTAACTCTCTTTTTATGCATACATATACATATATACGTGCCCTAAATAATATGTACAAACATATGCAGATATATACACTTAGATTACTTTTTCCAGATTAAAAATCATTCAGAAACTAAAAGGATTGATTTCATATCATAAATTCAACAGAAAAATCTAAAAAATTCAGGGAAACAAAAAAAAGAATCACCTAGCTTGGAAAGAGAGAGGCAATCCCGAGCAAAATGGCCAGTCTCGCCACAGTTATAACAATAAAAACGGCTCCCGCTGCCGACTCCACGGCTGATCCCTTTAAAAGCGGCGGGTAACCGAGAATTGCGAGAGAGCTCCACGCGCCAACCGTGTTTGCCGCTCCACGCGCAAATGGCATAGAGAGCATCACGCCAATCCTTAAACTCCACGAACGCGTAACCTCCGGGAGGTTTACGTGGTTCTGTCACGGTGAGAATATCGCCGAAGCACTGGAATTCCTGCTTGAGGACACTCGTCGTCACGCGCGGGTCGACGTTGCCCACGTAAACTTGAGCCATTGTTGAGTGATGAAAGAGTTTTGGGAGAAAAATATGAAAATGAATTTTGAAAAGGGAGAATAATTATTTAAAGCTCAACAACCTTCTACTTACCAAACAAAAGCCCCACTTACTATCCAACTAGTCTTTCTATACTAATGTAACCAATATAGTGAGAACCCAATAACAAAAACAAAGAACCCATATAGGGGTTTCAATCCAACCCCATCTCTCTCTCTCACAGCTCTCTCTCTCAGCTCTCTCTCTTTCCTCAAGACCTAACGCCGCCCCCACCCCCTTCCATCTCAAACTTCCACCATAGCCACCTGCTGCAACACCTTCACCATCCCACCTACCACCAAGAAACGCCCTCTCGATGCCCACCTTCACTGCGCGGATCTCACCACCATCCCCTCCACCTTCGTCATTGCACAACACCGAGCAACACCTAACCCACCTCCACTGCTGCTTCCTTCCCCCTCCGGCAGCACTCCATCTCCACCTGCTGCTTCCTTCCCCTTCCGACTAGCTTCCCACCATAACACCACCACCACCACAGATCTCGACAGTCGCGCTCAGAGACCACCACCGCCACAGAGGCCGATCTGACCTTCCACCTTCATCACCACGTCGATGCTGCTGTAGATCTGGAAACTGCAGCGATCTGACCTTCCACCTTCATCACCACGTCGCTGCTGCTGCAGATCTGGAAACTGCAGCACTGCAGAAACTCATTTCTCACCGAGATCCCGACCACCATCATATCCCGAGGTCCAGCCACCATGGTCCAGCCACCGTGGTCTAGTCCAGCTTATCCAGTCTCATCAAACGAGTCATTTTCGCGCCTCCAGGAGTCCACCACACACGTCAATATTCTTACTTCACCTCCCAGCCCAACCCCTTGTCTCAATAGCCCAGCCCAGCCCCTTGACTCAATAGCCCAGCCCAGCCGCTTGTCTCAATAGCCCAGCCCCGTGTGTCCAGACATAAGGGGCTATATGACTTGTTGGGCTCAAAGACTTGTTGGGCTCCAGGACACAATTTGTCCAGACCTAAGGGCTCATCTAATCAACTCATCTACTAAAAAACGGGTCTTTTTTCCTTTTTTTTTAAAAACTAAAAACGGACATTGGCATGAATATGGACAAAGAATGACTTGCGTACAGCCCATTGTGTACACGAACTAGGTACAAGGACTAGACAAACAATAAGAATTGGAACAAAAAATGACATGGAATGGATAAATCCCGAGCTTGGGTACAGCCCCTTGGGTATAATATTGAACACTTTGAAAATGGGCATGGACAAAAAAATAACTTAGGTACAACCCCTTGTACACGGATGGTCATGTGTGTCAGGAAAAGTAAGAGAGAGAAAATGAGTTAGTTACCTTGTTTTACCTAGTTAGGCTTTATTTAGAACAATTTTGTAACTAGGCTTTAAAACTACTCTTTGTTACATATTAGGCTTCATTTTGAAGTTTCCTCTTTTGAAAATAGAAATTTAGGTTATTTATACATAGTATATTTTATTGAGTCTCATCTATAGGTTTTTTTTTTTTTTGGTTCCAATCATCTATAGGCTAAAATCATAGTTGTTTCTCATCTTTTAAATGGGTAAATTAATGTTTAAGGCCAAACAACTCTTAGAGTTATATAGTAAGGCCCTAGTTACTGAACCCAACTAGTCCATCAGAACACAACTAAGAAGCCTATACCATTCTAATCTACACAGGAAAAACAAAAAACAAAAACCAAAACCCCATATAGGGGTTTCGATCTCGATCAAACCATCTCTCTCTGTACATTCCCTCTCTACACCTTGGACCACCCACCTTCCTCCCCCCCACCTACCCACCGATGCCCTCCTTCATCACCACCTTCCCACAGAGCTCCGCTGGACTACTCCTCCACCGCGACCATTGCCTCCATTTACACCACCATCTGGAGCCGCTGTAAGGATCCCGTCCCTGTTGTGAACCAAGCCGCCGCTGCTGCCTCCAGATCTGACCACCTCTGCAACACCGACGCCTCCACTGCAACACCTCCACACTTCTCGATCTACCTTCAAACTGTCCAGTCCTCCACTGCAACACCGACGCCTGTCCAGTCTTTCACTGCAACACCGACGCTCAGATCTCCCGCGCCGCCATCACTCGCCGCCACCATCGCGGCTGTGACGAGCTTGAACAACCCGAGCCTCCCTGCTGCACACACTGCCTCTGCGCTCACGACGAGAAGAAGCCCACATCAGATCTCGCTGCCTCTGCGCTCAGATCCACCACCACCATCGAACAGTCCATCTCCGCTGCTCTACGCTCGGATCCACCGCAAACACGTTGTTCTTCTCCATCTCCGCTGTTCTTTTCCCGTTTCTTTGTCGCCGGAGTCCACCACCACGTCAAGAGTCGGAGCTCATCATCCTTCACCGGATTCCGCTGCTGCTCCTCTTTGTTCGCGCGTTGTTCGAAGGTCCAGATTCTGCATACAACATGAGAAAAGTTTGAAG
This sequence comes from Nemophila menziesii, assembly GCA_029959085.1. Lineage (NCBI taxonomy): Eukaryota > Viridiplantae > Streptophyta > Magnoliopsida > Boraginales > Hydrophyllaceae > Nemophila > Nemophila menziesii. The sequence goes on from JARWIR010000071.1 coordinate 602,858, forward strand.
GTAATATTCATGTTCTGTATACACAGACCCAGAAATTTCGCAAAAGTAAAGTTTATAAAAGCATAAAAAGAAACTGTTTTCTGGTTTATACAACATGAATCATAAATGCCTTATATTTTTGTGTTTTATTTGTATAAACCAGTAAAACAATATAGGAACTAATGCAAAAATAAATTAAAAGTAAATAATTAAATAACTTTACTTGTCGAGACTCGGATTGGATCCGATGTCTTTAAGGTATTTAGGCCACGTACATGTGTCTTACGTTTGATGGCTTCAACCTCCAGGATACAACGACAAAACTATTCAAAAGAAACTGACACACGAATTCTTAAGAATCTCAACGAACTTAATAATGTTGCTTCTTTCTATCTCTCTCTCTTATAATTTTAATGCTTTGAAAAATGAATCAATAAAATGGTTTAGTTGGCCAACTATTTATAGAAAATGAAAAGGTGGCTTGCCAAAGGTTGTGATATTTCATTTTGGAGTTACGATGTATTAATTTAAGATACAACGTTTACTTAAAAGACCAAAAAACTTGGGTTGGTCTAGATGGTATGAACCTAAAGCCCAGAAGCCTAATAAAGATGACGGTCCAAGTTCATACCCCCACCTAAGGCCCAACAAAGGTATGGACCTAAGGCCCAAAAGCCCAACAAAGCTAATGGTCCAGGTTCAACCCCTACCAGGCCTTTTTTTCTTTCTTTGCTGTAAGAAAAATATATGAATAAATAATTATGTATTATTTATTTATTATATATTTAGTCCGCCAAAAGTAAGTTACTAAATATAAGGTTATTAATTTAAAATTCAAAATTAATAACCGTGGAAGTTATAAAATCAAATACGTGTATATCTGACAACACTTGCTGATTACCCACTATTTAAGAGACAGAACACTATTAGAAGAGAAACTAATGAATCTAATTCACAAGAACGCTTCTTTTCTAATGTTTAGTTTTCTCTCTACAATACACAAAACTAATTCATACTGATCAGAAATTCACAAAGGCTCTTAGGTTGTGGAAATAGAGGTCTCTCTTCCAGTAAGAAGATCCACGGCCGCAAGATTATCTAATTCTCAATCGATTCAATTCCGCTGCTTTTCAAGAGGTATTCCTATGATAAACCTCTTGTTCTTTAATTATTATCTAATTAAATATTACAATTGGTATCAGAGTATGTGATATATTAATTAGATTTAAATAATTTGTATTTAAGATTCTTTTTGCAAAAAAAAAATAAAAAATAAAAAGAGTATTTACTGTTGTAATTTTTTTTTGGTTAAAAAAAAATTGATGAAATTTTGGCTACGACAACAGTATGTGATTAAGAAAAAAAAAGAAAAGAGAAATTATGTTCTGTACAAGGAGTATTAATAGTATCTTTTTTCTGACTTATGAAATACTTATTTTTTAGTTTGTATAGAATTCGTGATTAAATTTCTTCGTAAAAAAAAATGACATGATGACATGTGTTTTGGTTTCTGAACTGAAAAGTGAATTTCTAATTGTTTGGAAATATGTAATGTGGCCCAAGTTTAAATTAATTATAAAGCTGGATTGTTTCTTTTCTTGGATAATTTTTTTTGTGTTGCATTGATTTTTGTAATGCATCATTTCGTATGATTAATATGTATGGAATTTTGATATGGTAATGCATACCTGCAATTTTTTTTATGGAGATATTTTTTCAGATTTTTTTTTTAAGGAAAAACAAAATGCAATGCAATTAATGTGATTCAAACCTAAGCTACCGTTACATATGACAAGCTATCTAACCATTTGTGTCATCTAAACTTGTTGTTGATTAAATGAGGGTCTGGATATATATATTGTGATTGCGGAATATTTTTTTCTAATCAATGTTGGTGATTTTCTATGACTGTTCTTATTTTTCTAGAAAGAAAAATGGTGTGGATACGATTTCGTGGATCACGAGCATCAAGGCTCAAACCACTGACAGAGTATAGAGGGCTCCACAAGAAAGTAAGAAATCTTAATGGACCATTACGGGTTCACAGGCCAAAAGTTGAAATGACACTGGAACAAATCAAGCATTTGAGAACTGCCTCACTTCACTCCGCTATAAGATGAGACATAATCATATTTTAATACAACATGTAGTAGTTGTGAATAAGATAATTCAAGATGTCATTAATTGGGTGTTCTCATACATGAACATGAAAAGGTTTATATTTTATTATATACTTTGCCAAGACGTATGAGAAGAAGTCTCGATATCTTATGGGAAAGAAAGTTTCCCGCGGACCATGTTCATGGGAGAGAAGCAACATATGAGTGGCTAGTCTTTGCTTTGACAGAATCCCATTTGTGGAAGCATAATATTAGCTCCATTAGGTTGGACCAGTGCAACTGTGAGATGTTTTCTCAAACTACTGATATGGATAAATTTAATCTAATTCATCTCTATGAGGAAGCGAACTTTAAGGATTCCATTCCTCGGTTAATGTTTTGAAAGTTTGCTTAGTGGTTTGATTTTTTGATGTTTTTTCAATCATTGTTCGTTAGGTATTGCATTAGTTGTTTTTCCTTTAATTCAGTTATTTACTTATCGAACTTGTATTTTTTGTTATGTATGAATTCAACTTCGTTATTTGAATATATGTTTTAGTTGTTTTTCATACTATTTTGCTCTATTCATGTTAGAGAAAGTGGGAGTTCTAGTGGAACTTATTTTGCAGTTAATGAAATTAAATGAATGGTTAAGACGAACAAAATATGGTGATTCATGATTGGGAATATAGTGAACTTTCTTTATCACTTATTTTGTTATCTTTATTGTTCATTATATTTGCATTAATAGCATTGAGTAGTTAAATAATTGTATGTATGCTAATGGAAATCTCTTACTTTATAAGAAAATGACATGGAAAAATCTCATTGATGATCTCAAAGGAGACAAAATGAATGGTGAGAATTACACATTTGGTAAACTCAAAATACATTATGTTCTAGAGGAACAAGATATTCTTGAGGTTATTAACAATGTCATGGCTCAGCCAGAGGAAGGCAACATAGCTCAAAACAAAAGGGACATGGAGGCTTATGAGAAGTGAAAAAAGAGAGATTCCACTGCAAGAGGCATCTTGATAAGCTCCATGGATGAAGATCTTGTTTATGAGTGTCAATAATACCCCACTTCACACGAGACGTGAAAGCTCTTAATGGAAAGTACGAGGGTACGACTATGTCTAAGTTGAGTCAATTGATCATTAAGTTTTGACACTTACAAGAAGAAGCCTAATCAAACCATGCAACAACATCTCCAAGAGATGTCTAACATGATTAGGGAACTTAAGACTGCAAGTCATAACCTTACTGATGAACATTAGGTTCAAGCTGTGATCCGATCTCTTTCAAATAAGTGGGAGCATATAAAGATAAACTTGACTCAAAATGACGACATCAAATTTTTTGATGATGTTGCTCATCATGTGACGTTGGAAGATGAACGTCTTGATGCAATTAAGCCTCAGGGTCAGACTTATATGTTGATGAGTCAAGGTCCCACAAAAGTTCTGGAATTAAGTGCAAGAACAATGGGAAGAGAAACGAAATTGAGCATGCTTCCAAGAAAAACAAGAATGGTGGTAACGATAAAAGAGAACGATTTTGGTATAAGAAAGACGAGAGTAAAGTGAAATGCTATAGTTGTGACAAGATTGGTCGCTTCGCTCGCAAGTGCAGAGAAAGATAGCAATATCATTTACTTCTTGTAACTTTACTTATGTTACTAGTACTATATTGCTAGCTGGTTCTAATCCTTGTGGACTGTGGATTCAGAAGCGATAGACCATATAGCTAAAGACCGAGAGGCATATGTAGAGTATCATCTAATTTCAGAGGGAACGAGATGAATTTATGTAGGAGACAACAACAAGGTTGTAGACAAAGGAGTTGACACTTACAAGTTGAACTTGCGGACTGGTCATACCTTGTACTTGCTTAATGTACTTTACACACTTGACATTCGACGTAACTTGGTCTCAGTCATTGTTCTTCTAGGATTACGTTTTAATATGCATTTTCATAACATACAAGTGAATATCTATTTTATAACGCTAAGTATTATGGTTCTGGTTTTATTTCTCATGGTTTAATTGTACTAGATGATGATAACTCGTTCAATAGTCATTATGTAAGTGGTTGTTTTTCTACTAATACTTCTTCTAGTAATTCTAACATAGAAGAAAGTATATGGCATGCTAGACTAGGTCATACTGGTCAAGACCGCATGGATTTGTTCGATAAGGCGAACCTTTTTGGGTTCATTGACTGAAGTCAACTTTCCAACTTATGAATACTGTCTAGCATGTAAAGAAAAAACGAAAACCATTTGGAAAGGCTAAACGAGTTGAGTACCCATTGAAAGTAATTCATTCAGACATCTGTGACTCAATAAATGTTCAAAATAGATGTGGGGAACATAATTTCATCATTTTTATAGATGATATCACTAGTTTTAGTTATGTCTACCTGATTTTTCATAAATCTGGAGCATTGAAATGTTCTTACGATATATTTCAATGAAGTAGAAAATCAGTTAAAGAGGAAGGTGAAAAACCTTAAACCTTAATCGCGGACGTGAATATCTATTGAGACAGTTGAAAGAACTGTGTGATGAAAGAGGGAGAAAACTCTCCTAGAAACGGTTAAGTATATGATGACACAAGCTAATCTTTCAATATCTTATTGGAGAGATGCCATGCTTACCATTAGTTATATACTTAATCGAGTTCCCACAAAGACTGTTCCATCAACTCCTTCTGAACTACTTGATATCCTGGGGGTCGGCATGTTATGTTCATGGTCTATCTCATAAATATGGGAAAATTAGGTCCAAGAGGCACCCCGACCACTCTAAAGGATATGTGTTTATTGGAGAACACAATGATGGAGTTCTTCCTAAAATTAAATCACGAGATGTTACATTCTTAAAGAATGATTTTCTTAGTAGAGGTGAGGTTGGTATAAATTCTATTCTATGTGAATATAATGAGAATCAGGTGGATGACATACAATAAAATGTGACACCTGATGAGGTAACACATACTCAAGAAGTATAGAATGGAAATCCTATATAACTTGAGACAGTTGAAACCATTGCATCATCTAATAATCCTATTTCTCAAGATTCTCATCCTAAGAGAAGTGCTAGAGGTTTAGTATCTCGTCATCGATTTGAAATCGAAGGAGAAGTCTTTATGATAACTCCACGAGACAAGGAAGAACCTTTAATAGAAAATGAAGCACTTTCATGTCCTGCTAAGAATGAATGGAGAAAAGCAATGGAAGACCAAAATGGATGTCAAAACTGCATTTCTAAATGGAGATTTAGATGAGATTAATTTCAGGGAACAACCCTTGAGTTTTATTGCATAAGATCAAGAGAATAAGGTATGTAGATTGTTAAAATCAATATATGGTCTTAAGCAAGACTCGAGATGGTGGAATTTGAGATTTCATGAAGTCATTTCATCAAATTACTTTGAGATGATAAGTGAAGACCACTATTAAACATTCCAAGAAATTATTTGTAATTTTATCTCCATTTGTGGATGACATCCTATTAGCTGGGAATGATAAAGAGATTATTCAAGCTAATAAGGAGTGTCTAGCTTCTCAATTTGATATGAAAGATATGGGAGAAGAAAATTATATTCTTGGTGTTAAGATTCACAAAGGTGTGTCTAGAAGACTATTATCTTTATGTCAAGAACCTTGCATCATGAATATACTCGAATGCTTTAGTATGATCACATGCAATGCCTTTTGACAATCTTGTAGAAAAGGGAACAAACTTAATTCTCGACATGTGTCCTAGTACTCCAGAAGAGAAATAGAAAGTGTATACAGTGCCATAGATAGTCTTATATATGTTATGATATGAAATAGGCCAGACATATGTTATGGGGTAGGTTTAGTTAGTCATTTTTCAGTCGAACCCAGGACAAGAGAATTTGAAAGCTGTGAAAAGGATATTGAGATATCTAAAAGGCATTATGGATCATGCCTTATGCTTTCGAGGAAGTAGATTACACCTAGAAGGATATATTATGCCATTTGGGCTAGTGATATATATGTGTGCATATCTACCTCAGGTCATGTATTCTTGTTAAACAATTGCGCAATTTCCTGAAGTAGCAAGAAACAAACCTGTGTAATTTTGTCCACAATGGACTGAGTTTGTAGCATGCTCAGCTGCAGTTCAAGAAGCTATTTGGTTAAAAAGGTTCTTTGAACATTTAGGATTCTCAAGCAATAGTGGGAGTCCTGTTACTATACATTGTGATACTCAAACTGAAAAGGCTTGTGTGAAGGCTCCTAAGTATCACAGTAAGACCAAACACATTGATATAAAGTATAACTTTTGTTAGAGATATTATTGCACAAAACCATGTTGGTTTGCAAGTCATTTATAAAGGATATCCCAAGGGATATATTTATTGATTTGTTAGATCTATATGATTAAGCAAGATATAATGTATGAATATTGCAAGTTTATGTGCATTCATGTATATATTTTCATTAGTATGTTTATTTAACTGTTTCTTTTAATAATATCATGTTTGATATATATTATAATGCGTGTGTTTTTGGAAGGATGTATGTCCTATAGACTGAGATTGGCCCTATCACACGGGCAATCGCCTTTGGCACAAGAAGTGCGTAAAGATGAGACTAACTCATAGTAGTGAAGAACCCTTGAGAAAACTTGAGTTAAGATAGTCGCCTTAACAAAGTGTTAAGATGAGATCATAAACATGGATGATACATGTTAAGCGTATATAATGATTGAAGTAGAATCCTACTGTCTACTTAGTCTATAATAGCCAGATATGAGTTGCTTGATTGATTTCATAGAAGGGTTGATCGATCGAAGAACTCATCTTAGGCAACGAGACTTGTCTAATTATATAAATGTATGGTATTTATAAAATTGTGACATACAATTGGAGCTATATGAATAATACCATAGCACGTGTGTCATACCACGTGTGCTTTCGACCAAAAGGAAGTGAAGAGTCGATCCATGTCTCTTCACTGTGTGATGCCTTTAATTGTGCCCTTATTACTTTTGACTATATCTTGATATTTTGATTAGGTGTATGCTACTTTGAACATATTACCAATGATCATGAATGATTCGGTCTAATGGGGTGTGTTTGGGAAAGCAACCTAATCAACGTAAAAGGATCTAAGTGTAAAGGGAAGACTAAAATTGTGTATCAAAGTGTGTGCTTGCAGGTATACCGCTCATGTAAGTCAGTTTTGACTATAACATGATAGTGAGACACATGAAACTATGTCAGTGAACTCTTTTGATCACGTAAACGATATGATATAAATTTAAAGGGGTCAGAGTTACTGAAATATGATACAACAAATTATTAGTCTGGGGTACTGCAGGATACGTAACAAATAAGAATTATTTGAGCAACTATGTACCCTAACAGGTTATTAGTAACGTATGCTCGTATGCTTGTCGGTCGCACGGCCTATTTGCCAAGTATGATGATACTTTGATGCAAGTGTGTATATGAGAAGATAGTGGGATGTTGGTACCATAAAATTGATTTAACTTAACTATCGACGAGTGAGAGAATGTAAGAAACATATATGAATAAATTATTATGTATTATTTATTTATTATATATTTAGTCCGCCAAAAGTAAGTTACTAAATATAAGGTTATTAATTTAAAATTCAAAATTAATAACCGTGGAAGTTATAAAATCAGATACGTGTATATCTGACAACACTTCCTGATTACCCACTATTTAAGAGACATAACACTATTAGAAGAGAAACTAATGAATCTAATTCACAAGAACGCTTCTTTTCTAATATTTAGTTTTCTCTCTACAATACACAAAACTAATTCATACTGATCAGAAATTCACAAAGACTTTTAGGTTGTGGAAATAGAGGTCTCTCTTTCAGTAAGAAGATCCACGGCCGCAAGATTATCTAATTCCCAATCGATTCAATTTCGCTGCTTTTCAAGAGGTATTCCTATGATAAACCTCTTGTTCTTTAATTATTATCTAATTAAATATTACATTTGCTTTATAAAAAAAATAACATATATTGTTTTTTTCCTTTTAATTTCTCCAAATTACATGACTCAATTTCTCATTCAATTTCAAATGATTTAACCAAGTGAATATATTACATTAATCTTTACAACTTGAATAAACGTATTAATATCCGAATTATTTCATTAAATTGAGTCACCGACTAACATCGTAAACATGGTCAACACTTGGGTAGATTCTCATTTGTCCAACAATAAATACACCGTTTATGGTATTCTGCGGTTTGGCAGCTAAATACTCATCATTTACTGGCGAGGACATATGTCGTCTCCGGTGACCAGATAAACGTCGCGCGAGTAATAACCAACCGCGGCGACATTACAATCATCGCATGAAATTATATCAACAACAACTATCCAATTATATTTTAATTTTTTCCCCAATAATAAAACTATTTTCGCCAATGATAACCATATGCATGTTCTCTCCAATAAGGATTTCAAAGACGCGACGAGTTTTTTTATCGACGAAACTTATTTTTCGCCAGAACTCTATCAGTGGCAGCGATGACACATGTGTCATCGTGAATGTCGCGAATGACCACGCGTATAATAGTGGTATAAACCATAATAGTAGTTTTCAAGACTTATAAAGACTTATGGATCAATTACCTTCATTCATTTTCTGAAAAAAGTAGAGGGACGTAAAATGAGATATGGGGTAAAGAACAAAAGGTGAGATGATAGACATGCCCCTTGTAAATAGAAATTGGGTGTTTATTGGTTAGAAAAAAGACAGTGGAGATATACAATAGAACAAAAAACAAAGCAAAACAATGCACAAACCAATCATTCTTATTCTGTAATTAATAAACAACACCATTGTTTGAGTTAGTGATGTTTCTTTTTTCTTACTATATTCTATGGGGTTGTACTTTTTTTGTTATATATATGGGTAGTTATTATTAGAGGTTAGTAATATTAATATTTATATAGACTTGATTGAAGACTTTTTGGTGCTAATCCCTTTGATGATAAATAGTTACAGATGAAGGTAGTGGAGCATTATAAACGGATCTAACATATATACACCCCCTACTTCTTCTTCCACTTCAGCGCCACTGGCATCTCTTACACCATCCCACGTTCACAGCCTCCCTTTAGTAAGTTCTCTTATTTTCTATATGTATGAAGGAAGTGTATAGCATAAACGATAAGGTAATAAATGAAAACAAGTCTAATTTATTAAATACTGACATTAACAAGTAGATCAGAACTAGCTTGACTATTGTTGAATAACTTCCAATTTAAAAAGAATAACTACCAAATAGTCGAGATTGTGTAGTATATATCATTAGTCTTGCAATCAAATCCCACCATATCATGGGTGTGTATGTATCTTCTTCTTTTTTTGTTGGAAAGGTGTGGTATATATCATTATTATGGCAAGATATACTTGTATCTGTTTATTTTGTCTGAACTCAAAAATAGAACTTCTTTATATCACACAGGGATAGAATTTCACAGTTGATGAAGTTATCATTATCACGTGAAGATCTAGAGTTGCCATAGTTTGGAAGTTTTACTTTCCCATTTTCATCATAATAGCTAAGTGAAATCATGAGTCAAGACACCAACAGAGGTGAAATTCCTCGTAGAACTTTAAAAATCGTAGAAAAGTATAGTCATCTGAATAATATATACTTTACAAGTAATGGTAATATATGTAAAAATGATTGGGATGACAACAAACTACTAAACTACTCTGGTATTAAACTCATGATATTGGATGATAATCAAGTGGTTAATCTTGGATCTCAAATCTTCACATTATTATCAAGACAAGGAACAAATCAAGCTGTTGGCTCATTGTTAATTCTGGCTTGGAATTTACGGGCATCCATTGATAGAACTCCAATATTCCCAGCCGTAGATATGACTGACACAGGAAAAGATATTGATGTTGCAAATTTAAGTAGTCACAGTAATGCTTCTTGGGTTGAAGGACAAATATTTCCAACAAGTAGGGCATCAATTGATCAACAAGCATGTGGTTATGCTTATACTGCTGCAGCTTTCTTGAAGATGTTTACAAAGAATCCAAACAATTTTTCCAACTCTTGGGATAGTGTAAAACATTACTTTCCCCAAGTTTATGGCTTTCCATATCCTTTTCCTTATTTGAGATTCGATCCAAGTGAGATCAATTACGTTCACGCAACATTTTCTCGAAATACTGCACTTGGAAGATCCTTAAAAAGTTTCTTGTTTCTTCATGATAGGATTGAGACTGATAAGGAATTGAGAAGTTATTTATATGAAAAACACCTTGCATATACTGGAATGCATGCATATCACCTTTTTATTCAAATCCGTGATAAGATGTCTGTTAGTGAAGAGAAGTTGTTTTTAGCTATAAATCATCGGTCTGTAGAAACTGCTGTCTCTGAGTTACGCTTTATTTTAAGTAACTTTGGTTCCCCCGGGGTTGAAAAAGAAGGAAAAAAGACTTGGAAGTATGCTCGGCTATTTGATGCTGATTACTTTGCCCGCATTCAAACTAAGAGTTGTGCTGAATTTGTAGCTATTTTAGCACGAGTTTATGCTAATTGTGGCGCTCAAGATGATGAAGGGAACATCAACAATATTGTTCATATCAAGAATCTTGAGGGACACAGGAAAGCATATTGCAATGTAGTTGGTGATCGAATTTACAACCATCTAAAAATGCAGTAATGATATATATGTTTGCTAATAATTTACGTCTTAATATTGTGATTTTCCAGATGACTACTTTTTGGGCATGTGATTTACGCTTGTAATAAAAGATAACTGTTTTCTTTTCTGTGTAATGTTTCACATTATCTATTTTCATATATGTGAGTCTTCTTTAGTTTATCGGTCAACATTAATTGACTTGTTAATTTCCATATGTTTATCTAATTTGTGTCCTTTGTTTTGTATGTCTATTAAGAACTACTAACTTGTTCAGTACACCTTTATTCGAAGCAGAACAGAGAACATAGTTTATGAAATTGTAATTTACGAGATATAATATTATAGAAAAAGAGTACTCTTAAGGCGTATCACAAAAATTAGAATAGTATTTGACTATTCTTAATCTGATTCATTCGGTAAGATACTGAGTCAAGATTATTTATTTTTTGACTAACTAAGATATGAGTTTAAGACTCCATGTAAAATCTGATTAAATAAAAACATTTAGATTTAATTTAATTGCCCTATTTCATAGACAATAACAGCAGAAACGTAAAATCAAAAAGACAGATGCAAAAGTAAGATATATAATCCTCAAACCGACATAACTTTCTTATCCATCTTCAATTTCACAGCTAATTTTCAATACAAGACACAATCAAATCGTGTTATTCAGCGAATAATCAAAGTTAGATAGCAACTAAGGTAAGAATTTTAACTTGTTTCAACAAGTATGAACGAGTTTTCAGATGGGTTAGGGCATCTTCGAAACAATATGATAAAGTACTTACTGAGTATGAACTATTCAGACGAAATAGGACTAGGAAGTTTCTCGATGATAGGGTCTTTATGGAGTATACAGGAAATGGTTAGGAACAGAGGAAAAAACACAGATACAGAAGGAAAAAGACTTTTGAACAAAAGGAAGAACGTGAGTTTAAGGAATAAGGGATGGGTTCGAAACACTTTTAAGGAAATTTTCTTGAATACAAACGAAAGACAAGATACATGGATAGGATACATACTGAAGATAGAGGATCTATGGGTTAGGAATAACAGGTTTAGCTGTACAGATAAAATAAGAAAGAGACAAGAAATGAACTTGCGGAACACTAAACGCGATAACAGCCTAAGCACTTCAGGTATATCAATCATAAAAGAGTATGGAATACTTTGAATACCATATATATTAGCAAAAGAGAGAATAGTCTAAGGGCTATTTGTTGGACTGGATTTGCGTTTACTAGGCTAGGGAATAGGACGCATAATGCTAATATAAAGCTAATACTTAACAACAAAAATCTATCTGCTATAGAGAGATTAGGACCTCGATATATAAAATACAATCATAATAAGATGGGATATGATATAGTCAGTAAACTAATTAAGACTGATATGAAGTTAACATACGATAAGTGTGTTCGAATTCAGAATGGGAGCATAAGATTGGTTATTTGGTTTATGAAAGAATATACAGACACAAAATCGATACAAGACACACAGAAATCAATTCAAAACCAATCTAACTCGGAAGGAGACCTCTCGATTGCTGGGTTTAAATGGGAAAGACAAGAGAAGAGAAAGAGCAGCGATAACAAATACAAGGTTAGTAAGGTATACTTGAACAAATATAAGAACGATGCGGTTCTGCAGGGTTCTGGTAAAATTCTTCTTCTTACTAACCTTCGATATGTAGGAATTATATATAATATATGTGAAAACGAAAAGAATTATAACAATAGTGGTAATCTTTATACAAGTTCAACCTATGCGCCTTATGGGAACAAGTACAGGAGGTGTAAAATTGATATTATTTTTAATACTAAAAACCAGAGAAATAAGAACATTAATATGAATAGAAATTGGTTTAATGAAATTCAGAGGAAATGGATACTATGTTATTGTATGGATAAGGAAAGGATATACTGCCAACAGATCGATGGCCTATTTTATTTCAAAGGGTGCTGTTGGCAATTCCAATCACTCAGTTTAACACTTTTCATTAGGAGCCTATCATCAGAAGGGTTTAACAGCCCCATATCTACGTTTCAATTCCCCTTTCCTATTATCTCGATGAAGATCAACAGACCACTCTCGAAGACTTCGTGTTTTAATTTCAACAGCTTTTTGGCCCTTCTCAATCGACCCCTTCCCTCACCGAACTGCCAAATGGTTTCATCACCATATGAGGCCTTCCAAAAAAATTCCACTGACCTACAAAACTTTCCCCAACCCGTTATGACTACTTCCGAATCGAGTACTAGTCACCACCGTTTTCTTGACCCCAAGATCACTGATACATATGAGGGAGAGATGAATACAAACTGGGTAGTTGAGATTTTGGGGAAAATTATCTTGATGACAGTAATTATACAACAAGAGACCGAGAAAGTCCATGGCGGACAAATTAACACTAAGAAACATGAGAATAAAAGGACGGAGGAGGGACAAGATTGGATGAAAAAAGAAAATGAAATTAATCCTAGGAGGTCAGGTAAGATATTAATAACTACTGTTTTGGGTTATAGGAATATAGTGAATGAGTTATGGGATAATTATGGGCTTCATCGCCCTCCTACTGCACTTCACATCCCAACGAAGAACAGAAAATTGGCCAAAGTTTATTACATCAAATATATGAATTACTACACTACTATCAGACTCAAAACTCTCGAAGGTAAGTTTTGTTACTTTTATGTGATTTTCGATTTCTATGAAGGTACTGAGAACATTACTATTAAGAGTACGGTTGGGTATTGCTTTAATAATAATAACAAAAACAAGAAAAAGGAAAGAATGGCTAGAAGGGATATCCGGACTGTCCCCAAGACGTCCGAGGATATTCAGTGAATACGCTAGTGTGGAACTGTCAGGGTATACGGGCTCCCCTGACGATTTCTAGTCTTAAGTCCGTAGTAAATAGGTTTAAGCCAGGAGTCGCGTGTTTTTTTGAAACCATGCTACGCGCTAAGGATGCTCCTGATGTTTTGAAAAACTTTAACTACGCTAATAATTTTATAAGAGACCCCGTCGGTAATGCTTATCATTCCGGCGGCATTTTGGTTATCTGGCATGCAGATATTAAGCTTGATATTATTATGTCTAATCAGCATTATGTAATCATGCATATTAATGATCAGTCATTTTCCTACTATTTAGTGTGTATTCATGCTCCGAACGATTTTGACCAACGCCTAAAACTTTGGGATGATATCTCTATCTGGAATAATAATGTTAATAAACCTTGGGTTTTAATTGGGGATTTTAACGATATTTTAAGTGCGTCTGAGAAATTTAGTAAAACGCCCCTAATTATAATCACATTCACGAGTTAAATATATTTATTTCGAATAATGGTCTTATTGAGATTCCGTCTCGAGGTAATTATTTTACGTGGACTAATCGTAGTATTGATAAACCCGTCAAGGTCAAACTTGATCGGGCATTTGCATCTAATGATTGGTCGACCAGGTTCCCAGGTGCTCAAGTTACAGTCCCACCAGCAATCGGGTCAGACCACTGTCCTCTTATCTTACATACTGATCGATTTAGGTTTCAAGGAAAAAAATGGTTCAAATTCGAGTCTATATGGGTTGAACACGAACAATGCAAAGAGGTGGTCACACAGGCTTGGGGAGATCCTGGCTCCGAGGCCTCTTTGCCAATTTTTCTGGATAAAAGAGACAACACTATTAATTCACTGACTATCTGGAGTAAACGTACTTTCCACAACAACGCTCTAAAAATTAAAAGTTTGACGGAGAAATTACTCCATCTCGAAACGCAGCCCGTGACAAGACAAATTTTAGAAGAACAAGTAATCATTAAACAAGACATCAAAAAAGCATACGAAGCAGAAGAACAATACTGGTACGATCGAGCACGGAAAAGCTGGCTCAAATATGGAGACAAAAATACGAAATTCTTTTTCCTGGCAACCGTTAGTCGGCGGAATTTGAATCGGATACTTCGGATTAAAAATCAACAAGGGATTTGGGTTGATGAGGTTTCGGAGGTTCGGAATGGATTTCAGCACTACTATGCGAACCTATTTAAAGAATGTAACCAAGACCGGATGAATGAAGCACTGGAAGGAATCTCGAGGAAAGTCACACGTGAAATGAATGAGAAACTTCTTAGACAACCGACAATGGAGGAAACAAAGAAAGCGGTCTTTGACATGTCTCCAAGCAAGGCGCCAGGACCAGATGGTCTAAATGGTAAGTTCTATCAGGAATATTGGCACATCATTCAATACGATGTGCTTCTCATGGTCCAGGATTTCTTTAATAATAACATCTCTCTCGACACCTTAAATGAAACTCTTATAACCTTGATACCCAAAGAGGACATTCAGGAACAAATTGGAGACTACAGGCCCATATCTTGTGTTAACTTTGGTTATAAGATTATATCGAAAATATTAGCTAACAGATTACAGGAATTCATGGAAGTCATTGTATCTCCGACCCAAGCAGCCTTCGTCAAAGGCCGAGCCATTCAAGACAATATACTGGTGGCACAAGAAGTTTCTTTTTACATGAAAAAGAAACGAAAGAACGCAAAACCAATGGCGGCGATCAAACTGGACATGGCTAAGGCATATGATCAGGTACGCTGGGATTTCTTACTTCTAGTTCTCAAGAAACTAGGTTTTCATGAAAAATGGATCACATGGATCTCGAATTGCTTATCTTCAGTTACTTTTCAATTAAATTTTAATGGTGAAAGATTACAGAAATTCAAACCACAACGGGGATTAAGACAAGGTGACCCCCTATCCCTGTTCCTTTTCTCCTTAATGACCGAGTCGCTTATCAGCTTAATTGACACAAAGATTAGCCGAAATGATCTCAAGGGTATACAAATAACACGAAATTGTCCAGTTATTTCTCACTTGTTATTTGCAGATGATTCGCTTTTCTTTCTAACTCTAGATGGCAATGAGGTTGAACATTTCGAAGACTGTATAACAAAGTACTGCACGGCCTCTGGACAACGAATAAATTACAACAAATCTTCCATTTATTTTAGTAGAGACACTCCGGAAGCCATACGTCAACAAGTCACAACCAGGTTACAGATACAGGAAAAGGAAAATCTTGGAAAATACCTAGGGATACCATTGTGTCATAAGCAGTCAAAGGTTGAAGCACTACAATGGATTGCCGAAAGACTTTTTAGTAAAACGGAGGGATGGAAAGCACACCTTTTGTCGGAAGGAGGCAAAGAAGTCCTCATTAAAGCAGTTCTCCAGGCTCTTCCCACATACTCTATGTCAATCTTCTCGTTTCCAATTACTTTTTGTAATAAATTAATATCGGCAATTTCGAATTTTTGGTGGAATTCAGGTGAAAAATCTCGAATACATTGGCTAGCATGGGAAAAACTAGCTGTCAGCAAACTTCTTGGCGGCATGGGCTTCAAGGACTTTAAGCGTATGAATACGGCCTTACTTGCAGCACAGGCGTGGCGAATCCTAAACAATCCTGACACGCTAGCAGCTCGCTTACTTAAAGGTATTTATTTTCCGAAAACTACTTTTCTCGACGTCAAATTAAGACAATCTCGAACTTGGTGATCATGCTGTGTTCGAGGAACCGCATCAATCAACCGGTTTACCGGTGGCAGATATTCTTTGGAAAACAATTTGGAGATCCAATGTACCTACAAAGGTTAGAATCTTTTCTTATAAAGTTTGTAATAACGCAATCCCGACAGGTGCAAACCTAGAAAAAAGGAAATGCGAAAGCCAGAGCAACTGTCGCTGGTGCAATGCAGAACAGGAAACAACGGAACATCTACTGCTCAGTTGTGGGGTATCAAAACTCATCTGGGCAGGATCGGCTCTACAGATACATGTGGACAACGTCGAGCTGGACGTGGGCCACTGGTTTTTAACAATGGTTGAAATATATACGAAAGGAGGATGGCAAAAGGAGGTTGTAATTTCCTACATCTTGCTGATGCTGTGGAATCTTTGGAAAGCAAAAATGAAAAGTCGACATAATAATTCAGATATCGATCCAGAAATAGTGATTCACCTTACTAATTCTCAAATCCAGGAACACTTTGGTCCAAACTGGTTCAACAGGGAACATTCAAATCTCGAAAATATCATGACGCCAATCTCTGGGAGTACGATTCTCGACTGTACTACAACGCTCACATTTACTTGTGACGCGTCCTTTACACAAGCACATCTCCCCACGGGGATTGGAATTGTGCAAATAAATAAAGACGACGGATCAAGGGTAAAGTATATGACAACGGTCAACTGTAATACCAGCGTTGAAGGGGAAGCTATGGCCGTTATTAAGGCATTGGAAATAGGACAACAATGGCCACAACGAGAGAAAACTTTTCTCTCGGATAACCTTGACTTGATTCAAGGTATTCAGCAAGTGTCGGCAGCTAGATGGGTTCTTCGACCTTTCATCAGACATATTCATAAACTAGTTGGGGAATCGGGCCCAGTCTTCTTCAAACACATTCCCCGCAGGTTTAATGCAGGTGCTGATCATCTAGCAAAAGTAGCCAGGCACAGGGCAACTGACGGATATTTGTCTCTTGACGTTTTCACTGACAGGTTCTCGAAGCTAGGCATTGGTTAATTTTATGGTTCCGGGATCTTTTGTAATATTACCCGTCCAAAAAAAAAAAAAAAGTAAGATATAGATAATTTATTTAAAATTTATCCCATAACTAAATCCTTGATAGAGACAAAACATAACAGTCAATCTTTTCGGCGAAACAAGCATATTAAGTATGATACATTAGCAAAAAACAAAAGAAGAGTAACAAAGCAGCAAACTTGCAAATGCCTCTACAATACATGATTATAGTTAGTAGAGGAATAAAACAACACAGCTTCAGCTTCTTCTATGGTCTTTTCTCATAAGTCATAATATCAATAAAATCCAAACAAAGCCTCCTCAATATCAGAAAAATCATCACTCCCATCAACTAAGAAAGGATTAGTAAAATCATCGTAATTGTCATAATCATAGTCATAATAGTCATCAACATCAGAAAACCCATCTAAAGTTAATTCATCGTCATCCGAATCAAACAATTTAGTATCCCAATAACAATCTTCAGTTGAGTCATTAGGACGTTTAAACACTTTAATCTGTTGAACACATCTTTCTCCTAATTCTCTATGCAAATCAACGTTAAAACATTGCCTTATATCAAGAGTTTCAAGCTTTAAACAATTATCGAGAATAGCTTGTAACCCGATATTACTCATTTTATTTCCGAAAAGACTAAGGTAACGCAATTCAGGCATATTTTTAGCAATAGCTAATGCTTCGTCGTCATCACATACACCTTTATATCCTCGATCATTCAATGTAAATGAGTTGAGTAAAGGACAACACTGTCCAATTATTTCAATATCTTTGGTACTGATTAGGGTAAATTGAATGTGCAACTCCTCTAACAATGGCAATAATTTAACTGCTTTTTGAAAACCTTCACCAACTATTACATCAACAAGACGTAGAGATTTAAGTTGACCAGATTTGTGACCAATGTACTGAAGCAAATCCTCGTTACCAAAAGACGAGATATCGATTTCAGTAAGTTGACCTTGACTAAGGTCAACAGCAAATCGGCAAATACTCTCCAACTCATCAGGCATTTTTTCAGTATTCATATATTTCCACAAGTTAATAACTCGCCACATTGTAGGATCCTTGCAAATCCTTCGCCAAGTTGTACATACTTTCTGTGCATTCTCGATAATATCAATTTGACCCACTTTTTGAAGGATTTTCACCGTTATATCTTCTGGTAGATCCACCCATGGAGGTGATGGTGGTGATTTTGGCTTCCAAACTGAAATTTTTGCCAATAATTTCTTATCTGTCATTACAAACAACATAACATAACGCTTAAAATACATTAATCATAAAGATCTAAAATGAGTTTGAACACTAATGCAAGAATATTACTGCTTATCCATTTGGGTGAGTAATATTATTAATAATAACTCCAATCAAATACTCTGCTACTACTTAAATTCTGGTTTAGCTTTTCGGTACTCCAAAACACACCACATCAATAAACAATAACATATATAGCTAAAGATTTATTTGCATAATTGGTCACTGTATTATACTGTATTATGCATAATGGCCAAACATACCCATGTTATCCCAAAACATTGCATCATTGGTCTCTGTTTAAGATCAAATCTGCATAGTTAGTGTATAGCACCGATATATTTGACATCTTCTGAAACATGGAGTATATTTCACTCTTTCGCAAAACACAGAGACAGATAATTAAATGCATATAATTTATTAAGAACATTGTTCTCCTATGATACAGATTGCTTAAACAGTCTTATATCACATTCCAAAAACCAATTCTTAACTCTCTTTTAATGCATACATATACATATATACGTGCCCTAAATAATATGTACAAACATATGCAGATATATACACTTAGATTACTTTTTCCAGATTAAAAATCATTCAGAAAGTAAAAGGTTTGATTTCATATCATAAATTCAACAGAAAAAACTAAAAAATTCAGGGAAACAAAAAAAAAGAATCACCTCGCTTGGAAAGAGAGAAACAATCCCGAGCAAAATGGCCAGTCACGCCACAGTAATAACAATAAAAACGGTCCCCGCTGCCGACTCCACGGCTGATCCCGTTACGAGCGGTGGGTAATCGAGAATTACGAGAGAGCTCCACGCGCCAACCGTGTTTGCCGCCCCACGCGCCGATGGCATAGAGAGCATCACGCCAATCCTTAAACTCCACGAACGCGTAACCTCCGGGAGGTTTACGTGGAACTGTCACGGTGAGAATATCGCCGAAGCACTGGAATTCCTGCTCGAGGACACTCGTCGTCACGCGCGGGTCGACGTTGCCCACGTAAACTTGAGCCATTGTTGAGTGATGAAAGAGTTTTGGGAGAAAATATGAAAATGAATTTTGAAAATAGAAATTTAGGTTATTTATACATAATATATTTTATTGGGTCTCATCTATATTTTTTATTTTTTTTGTTCCAATCATCTATAGGCTCGGTCATCTCTCTAATACCTAAAGGCGATAAATAAGAGACAATTAAAGATTTTAGACCAATAGCTTGTGTCAATTTCTGTTACAAAATCATTGCCAAGATATTAGCGCTAAGACTTCAACCTTTTATGGACGAAATAATTTCACAAACACAATCAGCGTTTATTAAAGGAAGGAACATACAAGACAATATTCTGATTGCACAAGAAATATCGTATTTCTTAAACACGAAAAGGAAATATAAAACCAATTATGCAGCGGTCAAAATTGATATGGAAAAAGCGTATGATCAAATCAATTGGGAATTTCTCTTCGAAGTGATGAAGGCACTTGGGTTCAATGAGAAATGGAATAATTGGATTAAAAACTGTGTTACGACTGTATCAATGCAAATCAAAGTTAACGGACAACGACTTAAGAAATTTCATCCGCAACAAGGAATTAGACAAGGAGACCCGCTTTCTCCATTACTCTTCGCTATACTCACAGAAAGCCTCGTTAGTCTGATTAATAATCAATGTAGAGAAGGCAAAATCAATGGGATTTCAATTACAAGACAGTGTCCTAAACTTACACACCTGTTCTTCGCCGATGATGCTTTATTTTTCATTAAAGTTTGCGATCAAGAAATAGAAGCTTTCAAAGAAATTCTCGGCCTATATTGTCAAGCATCGGGACAAAAAATTAACTTCACGAAATCTATGATTTTATTTAGTAAAAACACTACCAACCATGTTAAAAAACAGGTATCAACCTACTTAAACATAAAGTCTACCGAATCGCTTGGAAAATATCTTGGTCTCCCCTTAACGCTCAAAAGGTCCAAAATGGAAAATCTCAATTTTATAAAGGACAGATTACTCGAAAAATCTTCTAGCTGGACTGCATCATTACTTTCAGAAGGGGGAAAGGAAACACTTATTAAAGCCGTGCTGCAAGCTATTCCGAATCATGCCATGACAATCTTTGAATTTCCAAAAAGTTTGTGTAAAAAACTCACTTCACTTGTGGCAAACTTCTGGTGGGACATGAAAGATAAAAAAAGAATACACTGGCTTAAATGGGAAAAAATGGCTAAATCCAAAAGAAAAGGAGGAGTCCGTTTTAGGGATTTCCAAAAGATGAATATTGCTATGTTAGCTGCGCAAGCATGGAGGATTTTAAAAAACAAAGACTCTCTTGTTTATAAAGTTTTAAAAGGAATATATTCACCTAATGGAAATTTATGGGACGCAAAATTAAAAAATAGAAGATCGTGGAGTTGGGCGAGCATTTATAAAGGAATCCAAATGATAAAAGACAACGCAATATGGCAAATTGGAGATGGAAAAACCACAAACATATGGAATCACAAATGGCTTATAAACGGATACAAATTGGAAAATAATAACAAAGTCAACATTGAATGGGTTAATGAGTTGATGGATGAACAAAATTTGGGTTGGAACATTAACCTCATCAACTCAATTTTTGATCCCATAATTGCAGCCGAAATTATGAAAATACCAATCACAAATAGAATTGCTACTGATAAATTAATTTGGCCACACACAAAGGATGGAATATATTCAACAAAGTCGGGATACCATACACTGGTCAACTCTGAGGAAGAAAAATCGCCGCAAACATCTGCTTCGGGGGAAAATGATAACAACTCCACGCTTTGGAACCTCGTCTGGAATGCAAATGTCCCAACAAAGGTCAGAAATTTCTGTTGGAGAATCTGTAAGGATCTTTTACCATCAAAACAAAACCTTAAAAAACGAAAGTGCAAAAATGAGAGCATGTGCGAATGGTGTGAGGAAGAAAATGAAAACACGGAGCACATCATTCTTAAATGCCCATTCAGCATTCAAGCTTGGGCAGAATCGTCACTTCAAATTAAGATTTGTAACCAATCAAAGACCCCCTTTTCAGAATGGTTTATTAAAACAATTAATAGCTATGTGGAAAATGGAGCAGATAAAAGGAAAGTTACGGCTACTATTATGGTCACAGCCTGGAATATATGGAAGGAAAGGATGAAGGGCTTCTTTGAAAAAAAGGAATGGGCAGTGAACAACATAACGGAAAACACAAGAGACACCATTAATCGTCTATTCAAAGAGAAGGACAACAAAAACCAACCTAAGCAGTCTAATAAAAGCGAAGAGATCTTGTCAAAAGATATGGTTAATCCATCATTGGAATACACGTCTGAAATGATCTGGTTCAATGATTCATCGTTTACATCATGCTGGGAACCTGCGGCTATTGCAGCAATTGAAATCAATGGAGATGGATTTATTACACAAAGAAAGGCAATCAGATACAGGATTAATAATATTACCGAAGGAGAAGCATGGGCTCTTCTTCTTGCCTTGAGATCAGCAGGATCAAAAGGCATTCAGAGTACCTCGTTCTACTCTGACAACCTTGAAATAATTCAAGGAATTAAAAATCAAAGCCTCCTCCACTGGAAATTAAATCCAATCATTGATGAAATTAGAAGATGGCTTATAAAATTTCCAACTTGGAAAATCTCCTATATTAATAGGAAATATAATATCATTGCAGACGCTTTTGCTAAATGTATCAGGAAAGACATCAACCTAACAGCATGGAAAGACTTCTCAGCATCAGGATCCTTTAGATTTTTATCTAGCCGTTGTAATAGCTAATTAGAATCTCTTGTATGTATGACAAAAAAAAAAAATCTATAGGCTAAAATCATAGTTGTTTCTGTTGCATCTTTCAAATTGAGAAAAAAAGAGACAATATTAAACTGTATATTATTTCTTGTAAGGTTGAGTATTTTTAATTTTTTTTAAGCAAAGAGACTTATATTAGAAATTTAAGATGCAAGAGTCATTACAAACCAAAAGTTGTAAGTCTGAAGTAATATTACAAAACCAAGTGGGGGTAAAATAGATTTAGAAAAAGCAATGACAAGCCAATCTGCAACCTTGTTAGCTGTCCTTTTTATGCCACAGACTTGAAGAGAAAGGTGAGTAGCAGCCAAAATTCTGATATCGTCAAGGATGGCTCTGTTCTTCCATGAACAGCTCGTGCTTGGCGAATATAAGGGCCTTAAGAACAGCTTCAGCGCCAGACTCGATTCTAACGCAAAGGGGGCTTTGTCCAGGGCAAAAGAGACAGCAAGTCTCAATTCCTTAGCTTCAGCCTCAAAACTCGAATTGGTAGTGATATCCATAGCGAAGCCAGAGATACTTTTACCATTCCAGTCACGGGTTACAACAGTTGCTTTTCCTAACTTAAAAGAAGCATCCACGTTAATCATATAATATTGTGATGGAGGACGAGAACATGAGGGATTGATGGACAGCCACGTGAAAGATGAGGGATTA
This sequence comes from Nemophila menziesii, assembly GCA_029959085.1. NCBI lineage: Eukaryota > Viridiplantae > Streptophyta > Magnoliopsida > Boraginales > Hydrophyllaceae > Nemophila > Nemophila menziesii. Next base: position 626,031 of record JARWIR010000071.1, read on the forward strand.
AATGGTCTGACACCTGCAACTGAGGGACCATCCTTATGAAAGACTTGTATGTAAAAAATATCGATTAAATTAAGACAAGAATTAAAGTTAATGGGATTACCATAAAAGATAAATTGATTCCTAGTACGCCAGATAACCCAAAAACAGAGGATGATAGTACTTAAGATATTACTCTTCTCAGCTCTAGTTTTTCCTTTATCAATAAGGGTACCTATCCAAGAATTAATCCCCATACTATAATAATGATCAGTCTGGCAATGAAGAGGGGAGATATACCAAAATTTCCTAGTCCATTCACATCTAAGGAAAAGATGTTCTACAGATTCTTCTTCCTTAAGACATATCTGGCAAATATCCGTAGTCGAGCATTTTCTAGAGTACCTGTTACTCTCAGTAGAGAGGGCATTAGAGAGAATGCGCCAGAAATAGAATTTGAACTTTGGAGGAATATTTGAAGACCAGGAAATTTTTAGTAAATCACTGTCAGAAAAACTAGAAGTTCCAGGATGGGGGAGGGACAACCAAGGAGGATACAACCAGCAGATATCCAGATTTGCTAGAGTAAATTCTATTATTGGTAAAATGCCAATTTATGGAAGAGGGTTGATCAGTCTAGGGGATATTGAGGCTAAGTATATTAGCAACAATGTCCACAGGAAATAATTGAGATAACATATCAGTTTTTCATAATTTAGTAGAAGAGGAGAAGAGGTCTGCAACGAATTTAGGGAAGGAGGGGTCATCACTATAGTTTGGGGGTTTAGATAAAATGTTACATGTCCAACTGTCCTCCCAATATTAGTAGAATGCCCATCTTTAATGGATTTAATAGAGTGCTCCTTAATAAAAGAACAACCTTTGCGAATGCTATTCCAAGTCCATGAGGCTCCTCTCATTGAGCTAGAGTCTAGCAGATCAAAGTTGGGGAAGTAAATATCTTTAAGTACAAGATGAACAAGGGAAGTAGGATGGGAGAGGATAGACCAAGATTGTTTGGCTAAAAGAGCTATATTGAAGGCTTCTAAATTCTTAATTGTGAGACCACCTAAAGACTTAGGGGAAGAGATCCTATTCCAGTTAACCCAATGAATCCCATGATCATCTTCATTACCCCATAAGAAGTGGCTAGTAAGGGAGTTGATTTTACTAATAACTCCTTTAGGGATAGCAATAAGAGACATAAAATACGTGGGAAAGGCGTGGATGACAGAGGAAATAAGAACAGTTTTACCTGCCATAGAAAGAAGGGACTTCTTCCAACCATTGAGTTTATTAGCAGTTTTAGAAATTAAAGAATCGATAGCTTTGGTCTTGGACTTTCCCCATCCCGTGGGGAGGCCTAAATATAACCCCAAATCCTCTGTGATAGGCATACAAAATGCTTCAATGATAGAGTGTTTAAGGGATTCAGAGGTATTTAGGCTTAGAAAGATGGAGGACTTGTTGAGATTAATTGATAACCCAGAAGTAAAGCAAAATTTATAGAGGATTTCCCTGAAGGCAGGAATTTCAAAGACATTGTTCCTCAGAAAATAAATAAATTCATCTGTGAAAAGCAGATGATGAATATTAGGGCCATTTCTGCTAAGTTTTATACCCTTAATGACTCCAGCATCAACTTCTTTTTCAATTAAAAGGGATAGAACATTAGATACAATGGTAAATAAGTAGGGAGAAAGTGGGTCCCCTTGCCTTAACCCTCTAGAGGGGGGTAAAGGACCCTGCTTTATGCCCATTGATCAACATTGTAACTAACATAGTGATGTCTCCCTAATTGTTCTTATTTTTGACCCTTGAGAGACATCATTTTTGGTGTTTATTTACTTAATTTGATAGACTTTTGGATTAAATATGCAATAATATGATTTTCCTCTTTTATTTCTAACATTTTTAATTTATTAAACTTTTGCGCGTAATATTGGTATTTTTAGTGTAAAGTTTACAGGTTTTAGATGTTAGCTAGAAGAGGAATCCGAGGAGAAAGTCAAAGATCGTGAATTAGAGTCAAGACTTGAAGACAAATCCCGAAGATATTATTTTTAGAGCTGAAAATCCAATTTCCAGGCCCTAGAGTGCTGATTTCGAGGTGCTTAAGCGATGATTTAGCAGTTGACCTTTGAAGAGAAATCATTTCTTATCGAGTCACGGAATTTTAGCAACTGAAATGAGGTCAATCGGAGTCATAACGCATCGGGAAAAGCCGTTTTAGTGAAGGTGTATCAGCAGTTACGGGATTTTGGGCTTAGAATTTGGGCTTGGACATTTAATTAGTGTTTTATTTTTAGGTCCAAGCCCTAATCCGTTTTTATGCTTATAAAAGGAGGTCTGGACTTCTATTTTTCATACAATTTATTCTTTACAATTAAAAACATCAGAGAGAAGCAACAGAAGGAAGGAAGAAGAAGCTGCTAGAGCTGGAGTGGGTCTATAGCTCCGTTCTCAGTCATTCCAATTCCGGAAATTAGGTTTCTTTTATCTTTTATTTGTAATCAGTTATGAATTCCATTTATTTTAATTTAGTTTTTCTTTCAATTAATATGAGCTAAACAATTCATAGTGCTTGAGAACAAACAATGGGTGAATCCCAATTTTATTGAATAACGAATGTTGAATTTGGGTTTCTGTTAAATTAAATTAGATTGGGTCTTTTACTCTTTTCAATAAATTGAGATTATTTTACTAGTTTTTAGCGTCATGAACTAGGAACAGGAGTTAGTATTTAGGCGATTCCAATTAGTGGCAATTGGATCATCCTGACGAAGGGTTTAGATACAGAACCATTTATTCAATCTAGGATAGAAACTATTGATTCTGACGAACTTAGTTAATTCTAGGGCCAATGAGGTAATAACACTTAAACATCCAACGGTGGATCATATTTACCCTGACGGGACTAGTGACACTTTAGGATCGCCTTATAGTCCACCCTGACGGGGGTATAAGGAATTTAGAATCCCGACCATTGTAATTGACCAATTTAGCCCTTAAACAACATAAGTTAGGAAATAAGATTAGGAGGATCCTTGCGTTCTCAAGTACTACATCTCATACTGCGTTTTCACTCATTTTACTTGCGTCTTAGCTTTTACTTGCATTTATAATTTGTTTTTCATTTAGTAGTTTAATAAACAAAACCAAACAACATATTATTATCTTTTATTTTCATAAGTGCATCAATCACTATTTGCTAGACATTGTGATCAACCATTCCGTCCTTGGAACGAATCTGATTTATCAGTTATACTACTTGGGACAACCGTACACTTGCGGTTGTGGTTCGATTAGCATTTGTATTTATTTTTAGAACACACAAAGGACCACCAAGTTTTTGGCGCCGCTGCCGGGGACGGTAGCGTGTGACCACGGTGTTTATCCTTTAGTGATAGTGCATTTATTTTATTTTATCAGTTTTACGCTTTTTGTTTGCTAGCTTTTTCAGGTTTTTAGGTTTGGTGTATGCGAAGAAGGCTATTCAAGGATCTAGAGCCAACACCTCCGATCCTTAGTAATCCAGAATCGTTGATCAGACTTGCTAACAGAAGAAGAAGAGAACGAGAAGCTTTAGAAGTAGAAGAGTTAGTTAACAGAATGGAGAATATCAATCTTCAAAATCAATAGAATAATGGACAAGGCCAGCTAGATGCAAATGGCCAACCATTAGCTCCAGGCGTTATTCCTCAAGTTCAACCACTAAATCCTAATCCTCAAGTCCAGATAGTGATGAATCAAGATCCGTGGTTTACTAATGGTCCTCCAGAAGTTCCATTCCGCGCTCCTGCTATAGGAGTAGGTGCTCCAGATATAGATGTTCCGAGATTTCGTCCAGATTCGGGTATGTTAGCTCAATTCCAAAATTTTGGAAATTTTCGTGGTAGACCATCAGAAGATCCTCTTAGAGCGGTACAGAAATTTAAGCAGATATGTGATTCTTATATCACACAAGGAGTTTCAAGAGAACAAATGTATTTTGCTGCGTTTAAATTTTTTGTTATTGATGGAGCAAGCGAATGGCACGATACGCAAGATCCTACGAAGATAACCAACTAGGACCAATTAGAGATTGCTTTCTTTGACAGGTATTACCCAAGTAACATGAGATTAGATGCTGAATTAGAATTGACGCACTTCCGTCAAGAATATGATGAAACTGTGGGTAAGAGTTGGACAAGATTTCAGATGTGTTTGCGTAGAGTTCCCAATCATGGCTTTTCAGAACAACAACAATTAAAGATCTTTTATAGAGGCCTTGATGGAACTTCGAGAGAGAAATTGGATACGCTATGTGGAGCAGGTTTTCTTCAAGTTCAACCCGCTCATGCTAAAATCATTTTAGAGAGAACAGTCAAGAATGAAGTTGGGTGGAATTCAGTAAGAACACCTGTTAAAGGAGTGAATAATGTTGATATGGAAGAAAAGTTTGCTACGCTTGAGAATAAGATTCAGAATACTATAGAGCAACAATTGAAGCAGCTTACTTTAGCTGTTAAAGAAGGTTTTTCGGGTAAGAAGGTAGTTGTGCATGCTGCACAAGAGGTTTATATGTGTTCGATTTGTAGGGTAGATGATCATGATGAGGAAGGTTGTCCGAATAACCAAGAGTCCGTGATGTTTATGTCCAATAGAGGTAACTTCAATTCGAGTGGTAACGGATATCAGCCTAACAGAAACCATCCTGGGTTTCAATACTCAAATCCTAATGGGGCAGCCAATCCTACCTATGCGTATCAGCGGCGTCCCCAAGGTAACAACTACAATCCAAGACCACAAAATAATTATCAAGGAGGACAGAATCAAGGAAATTATGTTCAGAGACAAGCTCCCCAAGACAATTATGATGACACAATGAACCAGAAAGCCTTACCTGCCCATCCACAAGAAGGAGTATTTACCCTTCAGAAAACCGTTGAAAGTTTGATTGCTCTTCAGACACAAGCTATGGAACGTCAAAATGCAGCCGAAGCAAATATGAAGTTGTTCCAGAATCAGCTAAGTCAAATAAATAAACAACTGAATCAACGTCCACAAGGGCAACTCCCTAGCGATACTGAGAATCCAATCCAAATCGAAGATTGTAAAGCTATTACTCTCAGAAGTGGTAAGAACCTTCCTCCACCTCCTTTTCCGGTTATGAAAGAAAAAGAAGTTAGAAAAGAAAAAGAGGTGGTGAATAAATATAAAGAAGTTGAAGTAGAAGAAGTGGAGAGGCCTGTTGAGGTTCCGAAAAAGAAAGATGAGACTATAATCCATCGTCCACCTCCACCATTTCCATCGCGAGTTCAAAAGAAGGGTGATATGGCTGATTATCAAAAATTCTTCAACAAAGTAAGAGGTCTTAGCATAAATATTCCGTTATTAGAAGCTATTAGAGATGTGCCCAAGTATGCTAAGTTTCTGAAAAGAGCCCTTACCAACAAACGGCCGTATTGTGATAATGAGATGATTGGTCTCCCTGAGGAATGTAGTGCTATTTGTCAAGGTAAATTACCTCCAAAGTTAGTTGATCCTGGGAGCTTTACAATTCCGATATCTATTGGTAATGAGTGGAAAGGTAAGGCACTATGTGATTTGGGTGCAAGCATAAATCTTATGCCCAAATCGATCTTTGATAAGCTCAATATCAAAGCAAGACCCACTTCTATGGTCTTGCAAATGGTGGATCGATCTCTTGCACATCCGGAAGGCCGAATCGAAGATGTCCTCGTTAAAGCAAGTACGTTAATTTTTCCCGCTGATTTCATTATACTTGATTACGACGCGGATAGGAATGTCCCCATTATTTTGGGAAGACCATTCCTAGCCACGGGGCGTACCTTGATTGATGTAGAGAACGGCGAAATGATTATGAGAATCCAAGACGAGGAGATGAAGTTTAATGTGTTTAGACCTATGAAGTTTCCGGATTCCAAGGAAGAATGTTTTCGTGTAGATGTAATGGAACCGGTAAGAAAAGAGCCAATTAATGTTGTGGACACTTTAGGGGTGGAGGAGAAAGAGCTACGAAAGAAACCACCAATTAAAGCTCCCCCATACCCTAAAAATCCACAACTCAATCATGCAAAGAAGAAAGAGAAAGCACGTGCCACGAAGGTTCCGAAGGAACCTGAGAAAGAAAGAAAGAAAAAGGGGTTCAAAGTAGGTGATGAGGTAGCTATGAAAAATCCTAAACCCCCTCCAAAGGTACGTGAATCAAAAAGTTGTTGGATAGGACCATTCATGGTCGCGAAAGTTATCTCAGACAAACTAGTGGGCATAAAAGCTAAGGGATGCAAATTTCGAGTTGCAAATATTGACAACCTCACTCACTGCTGGGGAGGTTATGTCAACGACTAATAAATGAGGTAACCCGTCGAGCTTAACGACGTTAAACAAAAGCCAATTCCTTGTATATTAGCTGAGTTTTTAAATTTTTGCAATTTAGAATAGTTTGATTTTCGTAATTTTAGTGTTTATTATTAAGAAATGAGGAAGGGTAGTTGTTTTTGATGATTTCAGGGGTAAAAAGGTCACGAGTTTGGGGTCGATAAGGCGAAAATAGGAGAAAAATAGGTTGGATGTCCAGGAGAAACCGGGAACCCGGTTTTGGAGCTGGTACCAACCTTATACACGCAACACTTGGCGTCTTGGTTCACGACACAGCGTCGGAACCGGGTACCCGGTTTTTCGAAACCGGGAACCCGGTTTTGGTGTTGTAACTGCTGGAAATTTCTGACCCAGCGTCTTGGTGATTGCGTTTTGCAGCGTTTTGATTCGCGCATCGACACAAAACCGGGAACCCGCATTTGGCAGAACCGGGTACCCGGTTTCGGAGCTGTAACTGGTGGAATTCTCAGACCCGGCGTTTTGAGTAGCTGCGTTTTGGCGCGTCTTAACTCGCGCCATCGAGAAAATCCGGGTACCCGCATTTCACAGAACCGGGAACCCGGTTTCGGCGAGTATAAGTTCTGACCCTGCGTCTTGGGGTCCAGCATTTTGGTGCGTCTCGAGGGTTGAAAAAAAAATAAAGAGTATTTTTATTTTTTCCGCGCCGTCACAGCGACGCGGAACCGGGAACCCGGATTTTCGAAACCGGGAACCCGGTTTGCATCTGTGACAGGGCCATTTTCAACTTTTCAGCCCTAGATTTTTTACCTCTTTCTTCAACCCAGCCTCCAAAAACACTCCCAAAACCCAGAATCTTCCAAAAATTATCATCTACAACCACATAATCATCAAATCCTACCCTCTTCCACCACAATATCATACAATCAATTCATCTCCTATCCAAATCACCATGAAATTCCCACTTTTCTCCACTTGTTCTTCATCCAAGCTTCAAATAAAATCCAATTCCCTCTTCCCACACATCAATTAGCCTTTACCCATCTCATATTCCACCATAATCTTCAAGTCTTAAGCCTCAAAACATCAAAGTTCTAAGCCTTAGCTTCTCACTATTTGAAGTTTTGAGTTTGGGGGGGGGGGGGGGGGGGAAGAGATGCCTATCAAAACCGTTTTCATGTGTGCTTATCGAAGGAATTCTCCAAGAAACAGAAACGCTTTTGGTGCTATTCAAGAACAAGCTATTGAGATTCCTATTTCACGTTTCAAACACAAGACTGAAGAGGTTCAAATTAAGGCTAATCCGAAGAAGAGGAAAGTGATTGAGGAACCTGAAAGTGAGGAAGAAAATGATCCGTTGATGAGTTGGAATCGAAAATCAAGGTGTTGGAAGAGAATCAGGATACGAGGTGCGCTATTTTAGGAAACGTTACAAACAAGTTGAACTTTATTTGTTCAAAGCACAACTTACGATGTCTAGACGCGAGATAAAGTTCATGGACGCAACACCGACAACCAGCCTCGCGCTGGTTAAGATACGTTTTCTATCCCTTCTCATTTAGTGTATATTATTTTATTGCTTTGAGTCTTTTCGAGTCGTGGGGACACGACTCATTTTTGAGTTTGAGGTGGGGTTCGTTGCCTCATCCCAGTTTTTATGTGTTATATGTTTTATTTGCTTTCAATAAAATAATTTTCGGAGTTGCGTTTGACTGTAGAAATTTTTAAAAATATCCCTTTAAGCATACTTTTGATGAATCTATGATAGTAAATAGTGGACCTTAGGGATTGATATAAAACCCATTTAGAATTGCATGCAAACATAGGTAATTAATAGGAAAAATTAATGAACAATGCATATGAAGTAAGCTTGTACTCAAGGAATATGTTTGGTGTGTAGAAAGTGAAATCCTAATTAGTAGAGAACCCACCTAGATATGAACTAAAGACAAGCTATGTACTTAGGAAAATGATAGGGGCAGTTCTTTGTTATCCATTTGTGCCTTTTTAGCCTTCTATCCCTTGTATTAATTATCATCCGTCTTAGCCCACTTTGAGCCTTTAGCCTTTTCTTTGTAGCCACGATATAAGCCATTATCCCTTAGATTATTAGGCATGACCATATGACCCGCACTTGAATCACAATCCTGAGACATGTCTCGAGCTTGAGTTTGGGGTAATGGGACCACGTATGGGGAATTTAATGGGTTGGGATCGATGTGCTTTGTATGGTAGCACAATTGCAGATGATATATACTTGTAACCCTTTGCCGGGAATGAAGAAAAAATGAAAAAGAAAGAAAAAAAATGAAAAAAGTTGAAAATTCATACAGTAGGAACCGGGAACCCGGTTTGCTCCTGTACAAAAAAAAGAGAAAAGAAAAGAAAAAGAAAAATACATATGAATAAAACATCCGGCAAAGTGGAATTTTTCTGAAAATCATCTTATTTATAGTGGGTAGACATGGGACGCTAAATTTTTGCGTATATGGGTGAGTGAGAACATCTTTTGAGCGTTAACTCAAGCTCGAGGACATTGTTAATGATAAGTGAGGAGAGAGCCAAAAGCTCACTTCAAATTTACAAAATATACATCCACACCTGTCCTTAAGCCAATATTATAACCGTAAAGACCTCGTGATTCCTAAGTGCATAGTGAATTTATTATTCTGTTGATAGGGAATATACTAGGTGGAGCGTTCAAAGCGATTTAGGATTAATGACCACCCTATAGCCATCATACAGAGATGAGTACAAGTGTAACCTTCAAGCATTGCAACTTTAATTTTATGATTGAGATTATTTATGTTTGATGTTGCATTTTAGATGTATGTGTATATTAGTTTCTAGAGTTTGCTATATGAGATTTATTGTGAGAATTGCTTTAGGGTTTATTTGCTAGCTTCTACTTCTTTATACGCTTACTTCTACCCCTTTGTTTTGTTTTACTTTGTCGGGACGACAAAGGTTTGAGTTGGGGGTCTTGATGTCTCCCTAATTGTTCTTATTTTCGACCCTTGGGAGACATCATTTTTGGTGTTTATTTACTTAATTTGATAGACTTTTGGACTAAATATGCAATAATATGATTTTTCTCTTTTATTTCTAGCATTTTTAATTTATTAAACTTTTGCGCGTAATATTGGTATTTTTAGTGTAAAGTTTACAGGTTTTAGATATTAGCTAGAAGAGGAATCCGAGGACAAAGTCAAAGATCGTGAATTAGAGTCAAGACTTGAAGACAAATCCCGAAGATATTATTTTTAGAGCTGAAAATTCATTTTCCAGGCCATAGAGTGCTGATTTCGAGGTGCTTAAACGATGATTTAGCAGTTGACCTTTGAAGAGAAATCATTCCTTATCGAGTCACGGAACTTTAGCAACTGGAATGAGGTCAATCGGAGTCCTAACGCATCGGGAAAAGCCGTTTTAGTGAAGGTGTATCAGCAGTTACGGGATTTTGGGCTTAGAATTTGGGCTTGGACATTTAATTAGTGTTTTATTTTTAGGTCCAAGCCCTATCCGTTTTTATGCTTATAAAAGGAGGTCTGGACTTCTATTTTTCATACAATTTATTCTTTACAATTAAAAACATCAGAGAGAAGCAACAGAAGGAAGGAAGAAGAAGCTGCTAGAGCTGGAGAGGGTCTATAGCTCCGTTCTCAGTCATTCCAATTCCGGAAATTAGGTTTCTTTTATCTTTTATTTGTAATCAGTTATAAATTCCATTTATTTTAATTTAGTTTTTCTTTCAATTAATATGAGCTAAACAATTCATAGTGCTTGAGAACAAACAATGGGTGAATCCCAATTTTATTGAATAACGAATGTTGAATTTGAGTTTCTGTTAAATTAAATTAGTTTGGGTCTTTTACTCTTTTCAATAAATTGAGATTATTTGACTGTTTTTAGCGTCATGAACTAGGAACAGGAGTTAGTATTTAGGCGATTCCAATTAGTGGCAATTGGATCATCCTGACGGAGGGTTTAGATACAGAACCATTTATTCAATCTAGGATAGAAACTATTGATTCTGACGAAGTTAGTTAATTCTAGGGCCAATGAGGTAATAACACTTAAACATCCAACAGTGGATCATATTTACCCTGACGGGACTAGTGACACTTTAGGATCGCCTTATAGTCCACCCTGACGGGGGTATAAGGAATTTAGAATCCCGACCATTGTAATTGACCAATTTAGCCCTTAAACAACATAAGTTAGGAAATAAGATTAGGAGGATCCTTGCGTTCTCAAGTACTACATCTCATACTGCGTTTTCACTCATTTTACTTGCGTCTTAGCTTTTACTTGCATTTATAATTTGTTTTTCATTTAGTAGTTTAATAAACAAAACCAAACAACATATTATTATCTTTTATTTTCATAAGTGCATCAATCACTATTTTCTAGACATTGTGATCAACCATTCCGTCCTTGGAACGAATCTGATTTATCAGTCATACTACTTGGGACAACCGTACACTTGCGGTTGTGGTTCGATTAGCATTTTTATTTATTTTTAGAACACACAAAGGACCACCACATAGGTGACACAATCTTTGATAAGAGAAATCCAGATATCAGAGAAGCCAAGTTTCTTGAGGATAGAGAAAAGGAAAGGCCAACTTACTCTGTCATAAGCTTTGTGAAGATCAGCCTTGATGATAGAATAACTTTCCTTCGAGTTTTTCCTAAGGTGTTTGAGTTTGTGAATAACCTCATGAACAATAATAATATTGTCTTGGATAAGTCTATCTTTTATGAAAGCAGATTGACAAGGAGAGATGATAGAGGGGATAATGACAGATAAGCGCAGAACAACAACTTTGGAGAGAATTTTATACAAAAAACTAGTGCATGAAATAGGTCTGAATTGGCTAATTTTTTGGGGATTCTTACATTTAGGGATGAGGACTATATTAGCATCACTGATATTCCCTAGTTTAATGGTACCAGTAAGAATACCATTACAAATATTGAGGATATCATCCTTTAAAAGATCCCAAAATTTACGAAAAAACACACTTGGAAAACCATAAGGAACAGGAGCTTTAGAAGCTCCTAGTAACCATGTAGCTTTTTTAAGTTCTTCATAGGTAATATGACTCATATGAAGGGCATTTTTTTCTGGACTGATTAAGGGTTTAATATGATTAATAATAGGTCCTAAAGACCTATTACTATTATCGAGGTACAGGTCCTTAAAAAAATCAAGAACATGGGTTTGTAAATCAGACTGGCTAGCAGTCCAAGAACCATCCTCTTTCAGCAGGGTTAGAATCTTATTAGCAGCTCGCCTCATACGAGTTGAGAGGTGAAAGAACTTTGAATTTCTATCTCCAAGTTTAAGCCAAAGGACCCTAGATCTAGTTGCCCATTACTTCTCTTCCAGATTCCAGAAGAGCTCAATTTCTTTTGAAATGGACCTGAACTAGTTAGCTGAAGGAGCACTAAGGCCATCAGGTTGGGATTGCATAAGGGTCTCAAGCTTTTTAGTAAGGAGGTTAATTATTTCAGCATCGTTCCTAAGGGAGGTTTTCTTCCATCTAAGAATGGTTTTCTTACATCTTAGTAATCTCTTGGGAAGCTTCAAAGCAGCGTGTCCTGAGAAATTACAAGAATTAAGAAGGAAATTGCGAATAGCTCCCGTACAAGAATCAAAGTCCAGCAACGCAGGATCAAGTTTAAAGGAAGGGCGAGTTAGTCTAGGGGGGTTCATTAAGATGGAGGATCATAGGGGAATGGTCAGACCCAATAGGGGGATAATTATGTATCCAAGCATCAGGGAACATTTGAAGCCAATTAGCAGAACACAACCCTCTATCAAGTTTTTGTAAAATGAGCTTTTCTTCAATATGGTTATTCCTCCAAGTGAAGGAACAATCTCATTAATGGTTATGTTATTATTAAACAATCTCATCTCAGCAAGGCTCTTACCCAACCCCCTACCTTTTCTTGTTTCATGCGAATATCATTAAAATCACCTAAGAATAAGTTAGGGAGAGAAGGGTTGTTTTCGTTATATTTTCAATAGTGTCCCAAAGAATTTTTTACTGTCGTCCCTATGGAGGGAGTAAATAAAATGTAAGCACCAAGGGGAACCAGATTCATTCACAGTTTTAACAAAGATATGATTAATAGAGGAAGAAAGTACCTCATGTTGCTAGTTGTCGACATCAAAAAGAGCAAGGCCTCGAGAAATACCTATAGGATCAACACTCCACAACAAATTCAACTTTAGTTTCTTAGCCAATATAAGTAATTTTTTCTGCTTAGTCTTGGTCTCTGATAGACCAATGACCTAGGGTTTTTCCTTAGATAAGATGTCTCTAAGGTTTTGGATTGTCAAGGGGGACCCCGTCCCTTGACAGTTCCAAAAAACGCCGATCATGGGTTTTGTGGGGGTTGCTCTATGCAACCACCCACATATTCTGGATTAATAGTAACCAAGGGAACAACATCCACAACCATATTAAGTAAGGGGACTTCAACCAAACCGTCCTCAACTTCTGTAAAACCAACCATCTCAGAGTGCGAAAGTTTACGCTTCTTAGCACTTGTTCCACCTTGATCCTCCACTGGACGCTCCAAAGAAATTGGGATATCAGTGAAGGAGAAGGAGGAATCATGAGTAGGAGTGTCAGGAACCAGATATGTACTTGGAGATACCGTAGGAGTAGAAGAGCATGAAGAGGGGGATGTAGGATTCTTAACCACCACTAGGGATTCAATTATCGGGGTTGGGTTTGGTTCGACATTTGTTTGTGAATGAGAAGAGGAAATTTGTATAGGTATGGGGTTAAGGGAGGTAGTGGATGGAGGTGGGGTATTTGGGAGAAGGGTATTGAACGGAGTAGGAGGGGAGGAGGGGATGGTAGGTGTAGAAGAAATTGGGGTAGAAAAACTGGGGGAGAATGACTTTTCTTGTAGGTATCCGGGTTGACCCACTGAAGATTAGTTTTACCGTGGGTGGGGTTAGATCTGGACCAAGTTCTACTGAACCACCTATTGCATGTAATAGGCCTAGCAAGATCAGAATTTTCTTTTTTAATGGGCCAACCAGACCATTTATCTTTTGAGGATTCACCAACACATTTTCTTTTGGATCCAGACCAGGTTGAGGAGAAGGTGGCCTTTTTGCCCTAATAGGTGGTCCTGGAATCAGATCTTCGAATAGGGGCTCTCACATGAGCTGAGGTGGGCAGAGAATCTTGTTTTTTAGTAGAAGAAGGTTTAAAAATGTGATCTACTCCGATCGGGTCAGAGGAGGCATCTTTTAATAATTCGTTGACCACCCGCGCATAATTCTTTCAGGGTCCGAGGAACAACCTCGGAGGAACGAAGGAATGTCTTCATCTTTACCAACACAACCTTTATCCTTAGCAATAGTATTAACAGAAGAGGGACCAATAATCTGACGGGGTTTCGAAGTAACATCATCTGAAGAGGGTAAAACTGAATCTTCACTGCCAGTAATGATGTGTGAGGGATCATTTAAATCATCAACAACAATAATGTTCCTTCCTCTACCTTTAACTGCGTTAACACTTCTCTTTGTAAAGGGAACATTCGCCAGGTGTATGAGACAATAACCCACAGAAGAAACAGAACTTACTCAACTTCTCGAATCTTACCAAAACTTCAAGGGAAGGGAGAGAAGGCCTCTCAATGTTGAACGCACGAATAAAAGGTTTTCCCAATTTCCACAAAGCTCGAACACAAAGGAGTTTGTGGTATCATTGATTTCATTTATATCATAAGCGAGAAGAGTGCAGTCAAGATTTTGGAAAATATCCCTTGCATTATCAGGGGTAGCAAATGCAGGAGGGAGGTCTTGGAAGTGGATTCAGAAAGTAGCAGTAGAAAAATCAGCCTCCATCATTGACATCTCTGGATGCCAAGCTTGAAGAGGGAGTAGATGTCCATTTACCGACCATGGACGAAAGTTCCAAGTGTTAAGTAGATCATATCGAGACTCAAAAATGAGGAAAAAGGTGTTAAATCCAGCTAAGACTACATGCATGCGAGATCTAAGCCCCCAAGATTTGTTAGCAGCAGACTCCGTTGTAGCCGGTGTTACTTCAGAAGACGAGAGGATCTTCGATAATAGCATAAACCTCCTAGAGTAGATCTCTTCTTGTTTAAAGGAAGGGGTGAGTTTCATTGTAATAATAGGTTCAGACGCAATAGCTAAAGAGAGACTAATGAAGTTTAGAAAGTGGAAGGGGGAAGTGTATCAGAAACGCAAAGAGAAGAAGTGAGAGAGTAGATATAATTATATAGGGATAGTGAGGCGTGTATAGTAAGAATGAGATAAGGGACAAAGCAATAAATAAAGGCAATAAATAACAAGGAACAATACAAAGAGATTGTATCAGTAATGATGGCAAGCATAAAGGAGAAAGACCAAAATCAAGAAGGAAGTACGTTTGAGAGAAACTAGAAGGAAATCATAAAGGCTGGAGTTGGGATTATAAAAAGGAAGACTCCATTGAAGACATTCAACCGATGAGGAAAGAGACAGTCTATTCTAGAGAGAAGGAGGAGAGGAGTTTTTTTAATCGATTCTTAATAATCAGAGCAAAAAATGGTTATTTAGACAAATTTGTGGGTTTAGTGTCCGCTAATGCTAAATGATTAAATTTTTTTTCTTATTTAATGTATTATAATATTTTTTAAATTACTTATAATGTATTATAATTGGGTTTAGTAAAACACTAAGTGCCTGTTTGGAAGTGCTTTTTTGGAGAAACACTTAAAAGTGCTTCTAGTATTTTAAAAGTTTCTTTAACCTTGAAAAACACTTTTTTGAGAAGCACCAAATATATGTTTCTTGAAAAAAGCACTTTCAATAATTTTAGATTTTAAAATTATTTTTAATAATTTTTTTAAATTTTGAATTTTATTCAAAAAGCGCTTTTTTACTCTAAAATAAGCACTTCTAAACGGGCCCTAAATCAATAAGATAGTTTGTTTTTCATGACTAATTCAGCTCTGAATGACTTTTAAGTGTTTGGTCTTTTAAATTTTTTAAACTTAGATAGTGTTTGAATAAATCATACTTAACTTAAATCTTAATAAAAACACTAGTTAAGAGTCATTTAGATTTGAATTGGTCAGGAAAAATAAATTATCTTATTGACCCGTGTCTTAATAAATCAGATTAAGATCTCATTACGTGCAAACAAACACCTCCGAAGTCTGATTCATTTAGACACTGTCTCCTAAAACATTCAATGTTTATCACTTTAAAAATATAAACAACGCCCAAGACAAGTCTTATTAAAATACTAATAAGTGCTCAAACTAACTCGGGGCGTGGAGAAATCCAATAAATAGTTCTAGATAGGGGTGAATAAGACCAATGTGGGACAAAAATTAATCATAACACAAACCTTTATCTAAAAATAAAATCTTTTAAGATTTTAGATAAATTGGTTAGAGGTATACAAGAGTTATGTTATATGAGCGTTAACACTCTATTAAGCACTTAACGTATATACTCAATGAAAGAATACTAGACAATAATCGAAGAGACAACTATAGAATTACTAAGCATACAATATCTATCCCTAAGATATGAAGACAAGTATTTAAACAATAGAATAAACACTTGGCATGCACAAAAATAAAGAGATAGGGAAAGAGAAAACGAACACACGATTTAGAGCGATTTGACGCTCGTAGGCTTAGTCCACCCTTAAGATTTGCAAGGTCTTCTACTAGAATCTCCAGTTTTGTTTAAAGGTGAAAGCACAAATATTTACAACATATTCAAAAACTCCTTCAAAATAAACCCGAGTGTTACTTCCAACACAAGCAACTTGAATGTATAATCTACACTCACGATGTCATTTCACAATACCATAAAGTCTTCCCTTGTGTATCACCCCAGCCTTCAAATTTTGTCTACACTTACACAAGCACGAGAATATAATCTATACTCACAATCTACCACCTTGGTGTTCCGCGAGGCGTGATATAAAAACCACACTCGGGGGTGTACTCCTCGCAAGTGCATGAGTCGTCCAAAGTAATAAAAGTAAGTATTGTTGATCGTTCTCCACAGGGACTATGAGGTTAATTCTTTGTTATTATAAAGTGATTTGGGTTTGAGGTGCAAATATTAAAATTAAATAATAATATAAGAGAAATAAGGACTAAAATGCAATTATGTGAAAGATATAAGATTAGAGTATAACTTGAGAGTCGCTAGTAATCCACACTAGTTCAAAATTTACATGTTATTAATATAAGGGTGAATGTGTATTTTTGCAATAGTCGGGATTCTATAATCTCCCTAAATCCTTCCTTGGTAGATAGGGGTTGTCCTACAATGATAGGGACCTCTCTCGAGTGACCTTACAATGCTTTCAAACACATACACACTGACCTTGTTTCCTAATTGAAAATCAAGACCTCTTAGTTCATTAACATGTCGGTTATTTATATACTATATCTGAAATTCGACCCCCCATCCCGGGTGAAAATTAAACTACCAACCCAACACAATACTCTGCCAAGGTAAGGGCTGAAATTTCTATACAAGTATATACCAAAATCACTATAAACAATTCATTTAAAAGCAATAATTTTAAAAATACAATCAATTGTCATAATCGAAAGACTAGGGTTCATACATTAAACGTTTCTCAAGCTATGAACGTAATCCTAATAAAGTAAAAAAAATAAATAAAAGTATTAGAATCATGTTTAGAACGAGAAACTTATAAATATTAATCTAAGAATGCCTGAAATTCAGCGAAGGATTGAGGTGGAATGGTGGAAACCCTTGTTGTTGTTCTTCTTTCTTCTTCTCCAAGCGTGTAAAGTTTCTCTAAATTGTGTAGCTCTCCTTTTGACTCAATATATCTTATATATTAAGTGTGGGAAAAAATTGGAAGTGTGAGACACATTTAGGTGGTCAAAGTTGACCCAAAATTATTTTCAATGAACTGGACTAGTTCGAGCCACCATAGAATTATTATCATAACTTTGTCATCATAACTCTAAATTATGAATTGTCATCTCATATGTGCTCCCAAATCAAAGGATTATCTTAAACTCCATGTTTTTGCTTAGAATGTTCACTGAATGTGTGTAGCGACTCTCTCAAGTTCACTTCATAGTTTTATTAGTAAATCTACTCGACCTTCTAAAGTGGCTTCCTGGTCCTTTCACGCCTTGACTTTGGGCTGACCTTGACTTTTTTGCTTATCCTCATCATCTCGGGGTATCGTATCATCCAACCCTAGTATATACATAGTTAACACACATATAACGCACAAAAGCTCCAAATGTAACAAAATATCTGAGAATAGACAAGAAATCACAAGATGTCAAGTAATAGGGAATAATCCCTCAAATAAGTTCAATAAACCCACAAAATTATGTCTTGTTACCCTATAAATACATCACAAAACATGAGACATCAAACTTCATGCATCGGTGAACCCTTCAACTTATGTCTACACCTACACAAGATCCAAACCACGCTTATAGAAGATCAAACGTCTTCACTAAACCAAGAATAATCTAGGTTTTTGTAATGATTAATGGGATAGAGAATATACGTGGTAGTAGAGAATATACGTGGAAGCCAAAGAAGAATCTAATGCAACGTGGAAGTCCAAGAATCATAACCGTCCTTCTTATATGCTATGTTACCTTTAGTCTTGTATCTATATATAGATCCATATTAAGACATTATAGGATATCCAAAAAATAAATATTGTCTTTAGTTATAATTTATTTAGTTTATGATCTAGTATATCCTTTGTACAATCAGTTGTATATACATTGTATCTTTTGTACATAAAGTATATATCAATAAAACATGTGTGTTCATCCAAATTCATTACAAATTTGGTGATTTCATTGAGAGTCTATGGCGGATGGAAATCGACTGAAGTTGATGGAAGATGCCCTGAAAAAATTTCAAGATGAAACTACCCCGAAATTCACATCAATTGTTGGCAGGATCACGACCCTAGAAAATACAGTTGGAACATTACAAAATACAATGGAAAAATATTGCAAAGTACTCCAAAATATTTGTCATCAAATGAATTTTCTTTATCCACAAGTCAATTCTATTTATTCGTAAAAAGATTAATGTTCATCAATAAAGTGCAATTCATCAGTTGTTTTTCCACAATTGGATTCTTACTCAGCAGTAAATAGCTATTATAAGGTGGAGTCTGGATTAGTACATAGCCCTCACACTGCAAGAAATTGTAGTATCTCTTGTTAAAAGGAATGAACAATCATTCACTGGTGAAGACAAGCAATCCAACAACTATTTGAACAGAATATTGGAAAATATTCTATCGAGGAGTTATGATGGATATAGAGATAACAAATATAAAATCTTTCATTCTTCAAAAAAATGGTTGGATACATTACAGTTTTTTCCAATTTTTCTTCTTTTGTACAATAAAATTGGAATCAATTTTAAAATAAAAAGTATTGGAACATGTATTGACTTGAACCTTGAGGACAAGTTTCTTCCTGAAAGAGATGATGATGTAATGATTAATGGGATAGAGATATACGCGGCAGTAGAGAAGATACGTGGAAGCCAAAGAAGAATCTAATGCAACGTGGAAGTCCTAGAATCATAACAGTCCTTCTTATATGCTATGTTACCGTTATCCTTGTATCTATATATAGATCCATATTAAGACATCATAGGAAATCCAGAAAATAAATATTGTCTTTAGTTATAATTTATTTAGTTTATGATAAAGTATATCTTGTAGAATCAGTTGTATATACATTGTATCTTCTGTACATAAAGTATCCATCAATAAAACATGTGTGTTCATCCAAATTCATTATAGTTTTATGATTAAGCTTAAACTACCTTAGCCTCTATACTTCTTTATGAGTATATGATTACAAATATGGTAAAAATATAAAAAAATATAGATATTTTGACTATGGGTTCCTTTATGACTCTCTTTGAATATATGTTTTTGAAAGCTTCAAACTTGGTGTAGAAAAAGAGTTACTCATGAGTGTCTTGGGAGATCCTTTCTACTGAAAAAAATATCCTCGTCGAATCTATCAACACTTTAACTACTCACTAGCCAATTTTTTTTAGGGCATCTGCACCCTTCTAATCAGATGGTCAACTACTTTATGGTCTCTGGTCTTCTAACAACCCTTGATATTTGTATCACAATAACTTTTTTCCAGTCCATTCTAGTCGCTATTTCTTGCTCATTGGGTACTCAATGTCTCCTCCTGATTTCTCCCTTTTTGTATTAAATATAATCCCTTAGGATACATCATTTTAGGTATAAAATTGACTTATTAGATAGACTTTTATGCTTAATTCGTTATATTGCACTTTCTCCCATTGTAATTAGACTATTTGCATTTTTAGAGCTTTTATGCGTTAATTTGTTTTTTTTAGTATAAAGTTCTTAGGTTCATAGATTCTATGGAGAACCAATACAAGTAGGAGAAGTGAGAATTAAAGTCTTGGTAGTTTACTTGCTTACTTGTTAAGGAGATATTTATATATAAGAATTCTAGTTCTTGCTCATGGTAGCAGCCATTCACTTTAGTACTAATAAAGGAGTGGTTTGCCCGCGCTCCAAGTGGGAATAGCAAGATCAAGCGGAGAAGTTAAAGGCAAGAAAAGGATTTCCGAAGAATTGAATAAAGAAGTTGCAGATTTGGAAGGTTGTTGCTAATTGCTGTTTTTGGGCCATTAGGTGCGGATTTATCCTTTGCACCGTGAAATAGAGAAAATGCCTATGTGAGTTAGGAAGATTTTTCAACTAGAATGAGTCCATTTTGAGTTGATATGCAGAAGTTACAGCTGTTTTACTACGGGTTGCACACCAGTTACGGGAATTACCAATTAGACTTGGGATTTTAATTACTCAATTAAGCCCAAGATTAGACCTGATCCGATTTTTATCACTATATAAGCTTCTTTAGACCTCATTATTCAGTACCTCTCATCAAACCTTATAATTAAATCATCCTTAGAGAGAGCGTCAAGAGGCGGAAGCAAGAGAAGGAGCTGGAGAATCTTTTTCCTTTAACAACAACTCAAGTCATTCCTCTATCCCGGTTCTTATTTTATTTATGTAATTAGGAACATGTATATGATTAATTTTTTTCTGTTTTTAATTTTATTATGAGCTAAACTTTCATATATTTGAGAATCGCGTAATGGAATGAACCCTAATTTATTTAATTGATGTATTTCAATTTGGGATTTGTTACTAGTTTAATTTGAATTGGGTATTTTATATTGGATATTATTTTGTTCTTATTTACTATTTTTGACCTAGCTAATTAGAAATATGTTATAGTAATTGGGCTATTCACTTTAGTGGCAAAGTGATCATCTGACGAGGAGGGGGGTTGATTACAGACTTAGGTAATATCCATGTAATGTCCGTTATTGACCGACATGCTTAACTAATTACATAGTCAAAGAGGTAACTACTTCACATCTGAAGAGGCATATTCTCCCATACATAAATTTATAATACTTTAAGATAGCTCCTATGTCCACCCGACAGGGGGCTAGGAGATATTAGAGTCCCGACTAATATAGAAATATCAGTTCTGCCCTTAACGAAAGAATTAATTACGTAAGTTTAGGTGATTTCCTAGCGAGACTCAAGTATAGCTCATATTTGCGTCTTAATATTTTAGTATTTATTTTCAGTAATTTGTTTCTTTGCGTCTAGTAGTTTAATAACTCGAAATCAAACAAATATATTTTATAAAGGATATATCACTAAACCGGAGGTATTCCATGAATTTATGAAGCATATTTCACTAAACTAGCAATATTGCTCTCATCTTGATTAACCTGGTCATAGATAGAGATTGTTAAGGTGTAGTGGGGTTTAAGTTGCATGAGTCTCCAAGAATGTTGCATTAATACCTTTTTTAAATCGATAATGCTTAAATAAAACCAAAAACATAGCACCAATTACAAAATTTAACCCTGGTCCTTGAGGGTTTGGTATCAAAAGCAAAAAGTTTAGCTTATTGGAGAGGAGGACTAGTCGCCCAATGGTAAAAAAAAATGTCGTATACCTTTTGTTTTGCCACGCAGTTAGCAACCGGGTGTTCAACAAAAGAGAAAGACAAATTACATACATCTATATAGTGTTTTATCTCTACTAAACTGTAACATAATATTTTATCGCCTTTAAAGCTCGGGTCACTAATGGCTTGTATAACATTATAATGTATCATATTTTTTGATAGAATAATTGTATCATGATATATCATTTTGGGGGTTTTTAGGACTTATTTGAGGGATTATCCCTAGTATTCGATGTTTTACACTTTCTTGTCTAGTGTCGGCTTTTATGTTGCTTGTAGAGCTTTTGTGCGTAATTTGTGTGTTAACTGTACAAATTTTAGGTACTTTGATGCTAGGATACTCCGAGACGATGATGAGAAGTCAAGAAAATGAGATCACTCCTCAGTCATGGCATAAAAGGATGATTTTACCACTTTTGGAAAGTGAAAGCATGTGTCGGTCATATATGGAAAGCGACTTGTTTGAGTTGCCATGTGATTTTGATGAAATTTTTTGAGGAGCCCTTTGGTTTCTAGCTAGAAATTGAAGTTAGGAGGTGAATATTTGAAATTTGGAGCTGAAATGAAAGAATTACTAAATTTTCCGTTGCTGTGGTATGAACCAGTCCACATTCCCTTAAAACGTTTTTGGGCTGAACTGGACCACTTAAGTGGGTTCCACAACTCCAAAAACATATTATAAATCATGTATATCATATCTTAAATATCAAAATAAGGGTTTCATAATTTTGGAATGCTCAGGAGCATCCAAAAACAACTAGAGACGAAGAAGAGAAGATTTTTCATGTCATTCCACACCTATCGTTCATCAACTTTCAACAACTAATAGTTTAATCATATTCTATTTCTTCTTCAAAATTTCAATATTACACTTTTATTTGTTGTTAACCATTATTTTTTTATGAACTAAATCACCCGTAGCTTGAGAATCGTATTATGTATGAACATTTGATTAATTCTTTAAGTTATATTTAGTTTTTGGGATTAAATAATGGAAATGAATTATTAATTTATTATTTTGATTATATATTTGACTTTAAATTCTAGCCCTTATTCTGGCCAAACAGAGGGTTGACCTTAGTAATTAGGATTTTTTCCTAGGAGTAGGGTTCGGTTACGGGAAACAATATATAAGCGTTCGGTGTTCGTTAGTGAACCAGGAGGTCTTGACTAACCAGATAGTCATTTAGGTAAGAACCTTAGACGCCAATCATCATTGTAGAGATAACTTGGGAGAGGTCTCTAGTAGTGTTAGTGGTGTCGCCTAGGGTGTGATAAAAATAAGATAAAATTAAGTCAAGAAACTACGCACTCTCACCCTGGACAGGCACAGTATTGCAAGTATTACATGGCGTATGCAAGTTTTAGTTAGTAAGTTGAGTTCGTTCTCAGGGACTTAAGTGTGTTAATCGCGTGAGTAGGAATAACGAGTAAAAGTAATTAATTAAAGACAGAAAATAAAAGCAAAAAGATTTTCGAATTTAAGAAAAACTAAGAAAATAAAGACAATAAAATAAAAGATAAGAAATATGAGATGAGAAATATAGCTCAGGTTTTGCTAGTATGCACTAATCCATCTAATTCTATCTATAAATCTAGTTAATAAGGGAGAATATTAGCTCTTGGTATACTTAGTCAGGATTCTAAATTCCCATACCTTAGACCTTGAGAGCGACTAGGGGGCTACGGCATAACCAAGACGTGGTTTAGAATAGGGTTATCAAACGCTACTAAGGCCCTAAGCAATCGCAACAATCAATTGGTGATATGGTGGTTAAAACAAACCCTAATGACTATCTAGTTAGAATCATGTTTTGTCAGAACTAATATCGACACTAGACATTATGTGGTGGTTCAATAGTTAAACACCTTGTCAAGGAGACCATCTAACTACTATTAAAACAATCCTAAAGTGATCAGTTCTAGGAAAGACATTAAATCAAAACACATAAACAAATATTAAGTAAGAAGCTAATATCAAATTAAAACATATAATTCCCAAAGAAACTTAGATAGAAGAATTAGAATTCATAGTTTATACAATATTCAAAACCCAAGCTATGGGAGGTTTAGTTCATACTTGGTGGAAATAAACTAAAAGAAATTACAAAAGACATCATCTTGACAATAAACTGGATGAATAAAACCTTAAGAACTAATTACTATGAGGCAAGGATGATTTACAAGTGATATAAGGGTGTATTTATAGGTGTTTAGAAGACCTAATTCGTTTTCTTGAGGAAGAGATAAAATATTGGACTCCTAGCCCAACTCAAATTCGTATGGAATTAAAGATAAACACTGCTGGACCGTTTTGAGCATATCTTCTTCGTTATTGGTCGGTTTGAGCTCCATAAGATACCAAAAGAATCGTAACAGAATTATCTTTGTCCCTATGAAAGGAAATTACCAAAATAGGCCTATTTCTTGGGGGTAAATAGCACTTCTTTAGGCGTGTACTGCAGAATCCCAGATTTAGGCAGCTTTTCCTTTTCCATCTTTTTAGCTTTTGTTTCCTTATCTCCAATTACCATGCAAATCTCTTTCCATAAGTTGTCGTCTTTGACTTGGACTCTAATTAATCTCCATAATTATCTTTAAAGCTACACACTAAATAAACAATTAAACCCAATATGCTCTAAAAATATTATTTTACTAAATCAAGACTCAAAATAGGAAAGTGCACTATTTCTCAAGAAAATCGACTATTATGACTTCTAAATCACTAAAAATGATGTCTCATCATAATATAAATCTATCACAAATGAGGAGACATCAAGACCCCCAACTCAAAGTTGTATCGTCCCGATACAATAAAGAATAAAAACATAGGGAAGTCTATAAATACACACTTATAAAATTCTCAATACAATGGAAAAAGCATAGCAGAATATATAAACCTGAAGCACATAACTTAGAAAATTTCATGCAATAATATTTATAAACTATATACCTATACACTTCTCATATCCACAGTCAACATGGCTTGAATTCAAGATCAGATTAGTTTCGCAATGTAAGAAGGATTGAGACTTTACTCAGTTCCCCAAGAGAGCTATAGATTGTTCATCGATTTTCACTAGTATTCAAAGCTCCACTTAATTACTCTCTATTGGATCAATCACTTCTCAATTACATAGCAAAGAATCAAAAGGTCTTTAAGGTTGTAATGTAGGCTTAGGGACGGTATGATAGTATATTTGGATGATTTGGAGTGAGCTTTTGGCTCTCTCCTCACAAGCCATCAACGAATCGCCCTAGAGTTTGAGTTACTCTCATAAAACGTTTATCCCTCAACCCAATGAATTCCTTGATGCACAATTTAGCATCCCCAATAACCCAATTTAAAGCTTAAGATGTTCACATAAAAATTCCACTTTGCCGGTCCGAATATATATATATTTTCTTTTCTTTTCAAATCAATTTCTTAAGCTATGACTCTCTTTTAATGTTGAGATATCACGCTATTTTCTCATATATATTTTTTCTTTTAATGCCCTTGTTGGCAAAATTAGCTCATAGCTTCTTTTTCATTCAATATTACCCCGGCAAAGGGTTACAATAAAAATCTGTGAATCATCATCAATATAAAGCACAAATCACAATTAATAAGCTCACAAATCCCAACCCAATAACAATTCCCATAATGGTGGACCCACCACCCCAAACTCAAGCTCTAAAACAAATGTCTATGCATCGCGATTTGAGTGCGGGTCATATGGAAAAGTCCTATAATCTAAAGGGATATGGCTTATAATGTGTTTCAATAAAAAGATTTAGAAAGGCTAGAAGGGGCTGAGAAGGATATAGCATATAAATTCAAAAATCACAAGGTGAGAAGGTATAAAAAGGCTTCAAGGGCTTCAAATATGAAAGAACCGCCTTAATCACTTTCTACACTATGTAATTTCGTTATTTTCTTACCTTTAGCACTTTCATCAAATGGTTTTTCAGCTAGCTTGGATCTCACGGCCTACACACTTTCAAGGTTCCCTGAGATCGACCATACTTTCTATCGCATTGCTCACTGATATTTTCTTTACTATCAACGTGTATTTCCTTGCAAATACTCAAAGCATACAAATACATAGCTCATAAACATACTACTTACTATCAATAATTCACTGAGCTTATGCTTTCAAGCTATTAAACACACTCTTACATCTAATTCCCATGTATCAAAAATTTTAATTTCTACCTAAAAACAGAAAAATGGAGATGAGAGACAACGAATCCCCACACCCCCAACTCAAAAATGAGTCGTGTCCCCACGACTCGAAAAAGACTCGAAACAGAAATTAAAATTAGCAGATAAACATATTTACAGAAATGGTAAGGAAGAAAGAGAACATACTCTCGAGGCTTATTGCCTCGCATCATTGACATCCAAGGTAGGATTTGCTGGATCTTTTGTTAATTGCTCAAGGAGTTTCATGATGTGCACTTGATTAGCGTTGATTTGTGCCACATCATTGACTAAGGAAGTTTGAGCTGCTTCGAATTTTGTTAAACGCTCCTCCATCATCTCTTGCCAACCTTGCTCCTTTTCTTCTTTCGAGACTTGCGTAGAACCCGCTTTTCGAAAGATATCCTTGATCCAAGCATTATCAATATAACTCGTCTTAAACTCGAGTTTCTCTTCTTCACCCAATGTAACATTTGCTTCTCGCACAAGACACGTGATCATAGTAGGAAATTTAACATTATAAACTGATTTAGGAGAGACCGAAAATCGTATCACCTCCTCATAGATCAACTGTGCCACATCAACTTCTTCTTCTCTCAAAATACAGTCCAAAAGTAGAGCGTACTTCATAGTCACATCCAAAGTTCGTGTGTTCCCAAAGATATTAGGGACAAGGAAATTGTGCCAAATTCTAGCATCTGCTTGAAGATATTTGTAAGGCCAAGGTTCCTTCAATTCTCCCTTATGTGATTGCATTTTCTCCTTGTCTAATACATGCTCAAAAAGTAATTCCTCATCAAAGATTTTTCGCTTAGAAACCGCTTCTTCAAATTTGCAACGACCTTTCAGTTTCTTAAACTTGAAGTGATTCCTAATCTCCTCAACTTTGAAAGGAACTAACTTTCCTCTAATCGGAACACAATTACTATCTCGGCTAAAGAGGCCAAAATAGAATTACAAAACTAACTCATGACATAATTCAGAACGTCTTACCATGAACGTAGACCAACCCAATTTCTCACCAAGCTCTAAGAATCTCGCGTATTCTCCTGTACCAACTTCTTCCTTGAATGGATTTGGTGAAGATTGGGGGTTTGATTCTCTCTTGTAATGATGTGGAGAGAAGATTTGATGTGTTTTTCTTGATGATTGGGTAGTGTTTTGGTGATTGGTGAAGGGTTTGATGAGCTTCAATGGAGTTGGGAGAGTTTTGGAGAAGAGAAAGAGGCTTTAGGTTTAATAAATTCGGAATAATGGCTTAATACCTCCTTTATACACTCAAATCCCTTTCTTTTCTCTCTCTGGCGGCTCGTGCGGACCATCCCTGCGGACCATGGGTGTACCGCGGGGTACACCGCAGCATCTGATGCTCAAAATTTTTTTACTCACTGGATAATACCCGTGGTACTACCCAGTGGCACGCGTTTTTGACCTGCGGACCATGGGAACACCGCAGGGGTACCCCGCGCCTC
The DNA here is from genome assembly GCA_029959085.1 of Nemophila menziesii. Lineage (NCBI taxonomy): Eukaryota > Viridiplantae > Streptophyta > Magnoliopsida > Boraginales > Hydrophyllaceae > Nemophila > Nemophila menziesii. Next base: position 653,094 of record JARWIR010000071.1, read on the forward strand.
CTTCGTCAAAATACCCGTGGACCTACCCCGTGCCACGCGTTTTTGACCTGCGGACCAGGGCACGGTGCAGGGGGGTAGTCCGTGGGGCAATTTTTTCTCGGTTCTGGACAAGACCCGTGGTTCAACCCATGGTACGGGTTTTTACCCTGCGGACCATGGCTGCGGACTAGGGATAGTCCGCGGGGGTAGTCCGCGCAGGGTTTTCTTCCGCTCCGAAAATTTTCGCTCGCGTTCCTAACTCGATTTCTCCAATTCCCACACACCAAAAACACTAATACCTTTCTCAAATATGCATTATCAACTAAAAACAACTAAATTAAACATAAACTAAAAAACGTAAAAGACATGAAAATTAAAAACTACGGGTTGTCTCCCGTACAACACTTTTGTTTAACGTCTTTCAAAGTTAGACGTGTTACCTCTGTCAAGATTTGTGAATATAGCCTCCCCAACAACGAGTTAGGCTATGAACGTCAACTAATCTGCGCTTGACCCCAGTTTTGGGGCGAATTTCTATCACCTTGGCTGAAACAACCTTAGTGACAATGAATGGTCCCATCCACGAGTCTTTGAAACTTCGTGGCCTATTCTCGCGTTTGTGAGATTTCCATAGAACTTCATGGCCAACCCCAAACTCAATGTTTGGCTCAGTATCCACAGGCTTTAAGTGGATCTTCTCAGGAGGGACTTTGTGATGTGAAAGGCTGTGGATGACAGGCATGGTGGGATCTAACTTCCTTGGTTTCTTACCCAAGACATAGAAGGTCTCGGATACATTCTTTGCATGAAGGGTGATGGTCCCTTCTTGGAAGTTGTTCACACTTTGACTTGTGGCCATGAAAGGCCGTCCAAGTATGATTGGAACCTGCTTATCTGCATCAAACTCAAGAATAACAAAGTCAGTAGGGATGGCGATATTACCTGCACGGACTAAGACGTCCTCCACTGTTCCCCATGTCCTTTTAACTGAGTTGTCAGCGAACTGCAACTTCACTGGAGTTTTCTCTGATTTCTGAAGTCCAAGTCTCTCGAACACGGACTTAGGCATAAGATTCACACCAGAACCCACATCGTACATAGCTTTCACCTTGAGCATACCATGTAATTGAATAGGAAGGTTGAAACTTCCCGGATCTTTAAGCTTTGTTGGTAGCTCTCTTTCACTTCTTCTTGAAACCCTCAGGTTCTCTCTTGGGATCTCTATACTCGCCTCTTTCTAAGGAATAACTTGCGTGTAAACTTGTTGCGGTGTAAGTCCTCTCTTCGCAATCTCAAGCATTTGGGCGTTGATATTTTCAGGTTGGTACGCCTCCACAAATGTCTTGAGTGCAGTGTCATCCTTAGGATTTGTATCAGGAATAGTTGATGACACTGGTTGAGCAATAGGTGGCGATTCCACCTTCTCTTCTTCTTTCTCTTCATGCACAGCACGTGCAATTTCATCTTCTTTCTATTTCTCTTTAGCCAGCTCAGCTGCATAATCCACAACCGATCGAATTTCCTCTTGCATCTTCCTCAGCAGTTGTATAAATTTGGCTTCTCTTGATCGTCCTCCACATAAACCTCAGAACAGTCAGATTCCATGGGGCTAGACTTGGTTGGTTCTTCTTCGGTACTTGGAACTTCCACGGCACTAATGGCAGCATGCGGTACTTCCTCTTCTTTTTCTTTAATTTCAAGGCAAATAGCCTTGCAAGCTTCGAACCCAACATTGTTTTCACCTCCTTCGATTTCCTTTACTTCCTTTTGTTCTGTTAAATTTGTTAAAACTTTGTTTAACTGTTCTACTTGAGTACCTAATATCTGAAGTATGGCATCTTGTCCTCAGACCTTCTCTTCCTGAGCATTCATAGTTGTGGTCAAACGGTCTAGAGCTTGTGCTATCTGTTGATTGTCCATTGATACTTCTTGAGGATACTGAGGTAAAGCTTTATGATCTAACGAATCGGTATATGCATCTTGAGCAGGTTGTTGAGGGGGAGCAGGTCTATTTTGATATTGATTCTGGTACTGACCTCTCTGTTGGAAAGAGTTGTTCTGGTGGCGCGGTTGATAATGACCAGGATTAGCGGCCCCTTGTGGATTTGAATACTGCATACCCGGATGGTTTCGGTTACCCCATTGATAACCTCCGCGGTTGGATATAAAGTAAACAGATTGCGGATTTGATTCGCACTCTTCCCATGTATGATTGTTAACCCCACATTGTTGACAACCTTGTGCTTCTTGTACTAATATCGAAAAACCCTAATGACTATCTACTAATATCGACAAACCCTTATTGTTAACCCCAGATTGCGGGTTATCAAACGCTACTAAGGCCCTAAGCAATCGCAACAATCAATTGGTGATATGGTGGTTAAAACAAACCCTAATGACTATCTAGTTAGAATCATGTTTTGTCAGAACTAATATCGACACTAGACATTATGTGGTGGTTCAATAGTTAAACACCCTGTCAAGGAGACCATCTAACTACTATTAAAACAATCCTAAAGTGATCAGTTCTTGGAAAGACATTAAATCAAAACACATAAACAAATATTAAGTAAGAAGCTAATATCAAATTAAAACATATAATTCCCAAAGAAACTTAGATAGAAGAATTAGAATTCATAGTTTATACAATATTCAAAACCCAAGCTATGGGAGGTTTAGTTCATACTTGATGGAAATAAACTAAAAGAAATTACAAAAGACATCATCTTGACAATAAACTGGATGAATAAAACCTTAAGAACTAATTACTATGAGGCAAGGATGATTTACAAGTGATATAAGGGTGTATTTATAGGTGTTTAGAAGACCTAATTCGTTTTCTTGTGGAAGAGATAAAATATTGGACTCCTAGCCCAACTCAAATTCGTATGGAATTAAAGATAAACACTGCTGGACAGTTTTGAGCATATCTTCTTCGTTATTGGTCGGTTTGAGCTCCATAAGATACCAAAAGAATCGTAACAGTATTATCTTTGTCCCTATGAAAGGAAATTACCAAAATCGTCCTATTTCTTGGGGGTAAATAGCACTTCTTTAGGCGTGTACTGCAGAATCCCAGATTTAGGCAGCTTTTCCTTTTCCATCTTTTTAGCTTTTGTTTCCTTATCTCCAATTACCATGCAAATCTCTTTCCATAAGTTGTAGTCTTTGACTTGGACTCTAATTAATCTCCATAATTATCTTTAAAGCTACACACTAAATAAACAATTAAACCCAATATGCTCTAAAAATATTATTTTACTAAATCAAGACTCAAAATAGGAAAGTGCACTATTTCTCAAGAAAATCGACTATTATGACTTCTAAATCACTAAAAATGATGTCTCATCATAATATAAATCTATCACAAATGAGGAGACATCAGTTAGATAGCGTCCTAAACTCCCGGGAAGAGTAGTAGGAAGAGAGTTGAATCCCGATAATAGAATATTTTCCAATTCACCCTTAAACAATAAATTGTATAATCAACTAATGGGGATTACATACGAGTTCTCAAGCTATAATTCTCATCCTAATATTCTTATTTTCATTTTCATCCTTAAACTTTTACTTTCTGTAATTGCAACTCGACCCCTTGACACTTTATAAAACACAAAGTATTAACATCATAGACTCTATGGAGAATGATAACCCCTAACTTACCTTTTTATTACTTGTCAACAATCCATACACTTGCGGGTAGTAGCTCTCAAGGGTTTTGATTTATTTATCACACCTTTGGGGACGACACATACTTGCAATCGTTTTCTATAGTGATGGATCCAATTGGAAAATGATCAGCCAAGTTACTTGCAAAGATAATTCTTAAGGCCTCTGCTTCCAGTGGGATCATGCACTATACCTCTAGTGGTGGAAAAGGTGTGATAAAATAAAAAATAAATAAATATAATAATAAAGGACACACACCCTATACTACCACGAGAAACTCACTGCAAGTGCACATATCGTTCACAAGTTATAGTTTATAAGTAAATTTTGTTCTCAGGGATTTAGTCTGTTAGATCGAATTGTGTTAAGATAAAAGCATAGAAGAGATTAATTATAAAAACTAAAAGACAATAATGAAGTGATAAATATTTTTTGTTTGAATAAGAATTTAAGACAAATAATTAAACTAATGCAAATAAATAAGCTAATACAATGTGGATGGGAGATATAGCTTAGTTTTTCTAGTAGCACCTATCCTTCTAAATTAGTATTCTAAATCAGTATTCTAATTATAAGGGTGATTTAATCTATATGAAAGTATAAATAGCTAGGATTCTATATTCCTCCTAACCCTCGTCAGAATGGACGTAGAAGGCAACCTAACAATTACCAAGGGACTTAGGTAAGGGGGCCCTGCGCAATGATCGGTGGTGAATTCAAACCTTTGCGACTATCTAGTTAGGCAAGCTTGTCAGGATTACTACAGCACGCTAGACGATTATTTGATGTTTCCAAAAATTGAATTCCTCGGTCAAGGCAAAAATTCAACTACTAAGTGGGTAACCCTATACTCGTGCACTAGTAAGGACTAAAAACAATAATTCAAAGCACATAACAAATACATGTAAATAAGAAGATCTAAAAATTAATTGTAAATTTTCCAAATAACATAAACTATAGAATTAGAATTCAAAGATTATACATATGAAAACCCAAGCTATGTGAAAATTAGTTCATGCTAGATGAAATAAAACTAAAGATAAAGTACATAATGTCAATTTGCTTCTCTAGATGATAAAACTTGATACCAAGGATGTAAATACAAGAAAGGACATGCTTGCAAAGGTAGGTAGGTATATTTCTAGGTGTTAGGCCGAAATCTTGGAGTGTAGACCAATTTATTGGAGTCTAAATGTAACTCAAATTTGTTTTCCTAACTTGTAGGACTGGTTGACCTCTTCCGTTTGTAAAATTCATAACTCCTTCGTTACTAGGCCAAATTTAGTGATCCACCCATCTAAACTACCAATATTCAAATAATTATCTGAATATCAAAAGGCTCCTTCAAATTCCTAGCCGATTTTCTGCATCATTCAAAATACTGGAGGTTTTTACAGCTGGACAGAATTCTGTTGGCAGCTTTTCCACTTTCCTAAATTAACTTTATTTCCTTTTAACTCTTGATTTACCCTTGTATCTTCTTTCCTTAACTCCTTGACATTGACTTGACATCTAATATATTTATTATACCCAAGAGCTTCAAATTTAACACATAAATTACACTAAAAACACTCTAAAAGTAATAATCTTTCAAATCAAAGTATGAATTAAGAAACTAACAATTAATAGGAAAAAATCCATCAACTAAGAACATAACACACCTAAAATGATGTCTTATGAATAGACTAACTCATAAAAAATATGGAGACATCAACCTCCAAGATTTACCATCGATGATCATAAGTCCTTATGCATTCCTAACAATACAACCCACAACTGCTATAACATTAGTAGTATTTCAGGCTGCATCACAGTTAATTTTTAGATAGTTACTACGTGGGGGTATATTTAGGGTCCGGTTTGATTATCATCATTCCCTTACAATCAGACTCGAGACTATGCCCAAATAGACACTCAATGTGGGGCCCAACTGAAACTCCTCTGCCTCTAGAAGGAAGTAGGAGACTTGAAGCTAGTCCCAACTCTCAAAACCGAAACCTTTCGATTAATACTATTACCAATAATATCCTCTCGGAGGGAGAGGATAGAGCTTTCCCATACACATTATAGTACCAGTCCGTGTTATTAACCAAAATTAGTGGATCGGGTTTTGAGTTTTGAAAAAATAACATTACAACGAGAAAGCCAAATGTGCCGCACAAGAAAAGCCGCATAGCATCCTGTCTCAAGGCCTTTCTTGACTCCATGAAATGTGTTCTCATACTAATAAATTCGCATTATCCATTCATCAAAGTTAGAAGTAACTTTTTTAAGGGTAAAATGATAAAGTGGGATTCCCAATCATGTCACTCTAGTGTGGTGCAATGGAAGATTAAGTGCTCGACCGACTTATCCTCCTCACTATACACTTCATAGGTAGTTTTGGTTGATATTTTCCTCTTAAATCTATTTACATTATTAGGTAAGGCATTATTAGGCAATTTCCATAGAAAAATTTGACTTTAGGGATAACATTGAGGCCCCATAATAGTTTTCGAACATAATTAGGAGGAATTTTCGAATGACCACCTCTATTATTAACTTGGATTCTCTTGTCTACTTCCATATTTAAGCTGAGGATCGTTTAGACTTCCATAACTGTTACTAAACCTGCTTCGAATATTGTCCAACTAGGGTTATCATACCTTCCCAAAAGTATAATGTGTATAATATATATGGTCATAGCTTGATCATGTGGGAGAATTTAACAAACAAGATCTATATTCCATACCCTTTCATCTACATTGATCAGTTCACGTACAAAGAGTAGTTTACTATTTATAGAGTTCACCAGTTTCTTATCACTCAACATCCAGATATTCTCCCAAATACGAATGAAACGTCCATATCCGACCACCCATCTAATATTATTTTTTAAAATATCTCTACCTGTTAATAGACTTCTCCATCCCTAAGAGGCATTATTTCCAATACTCACTTCTAGGAAGTTGGAGTTATAAAAATATTTTCCTATCAGAATTTTAAAAAGAATAGAGTCTTGATGAAGGAAAATGTTCCATGTATTAGAGGCGAGAAGCGCAATAATCATGAGGTTAAAGTGCTTAAGTCGTCCTAGACCTTCGGTCGCCTTAGGTTTAGAAAGAACATATTAATAAGATAAATGAATTTTTGCGTTATTTTTCTTATCCCAGAAGAAAATAGAAACTAGTGAAGCCAAGTGGTTGGATAGTTGTGTGGGGATTATATTATCCTTAAGGATATGTAAATGAATGGATTTAACAACAAAATTAAATAATAATTTATTTCCACTCTCGGAAAGGAAAGATTTTTGTCAATTCACCATCCTTTTTCTTACTTTTTCGATTAGCTAATCTAAGGCTTTAATTTTTTATCCGCCCCAGTAAGAAGGGAGACCTAAATATTTAACCAGGTTGCTTATATTATGCATATTCAATATGTTTGAAAAAGTGATTCTAATGTGAGCCTAAGTGTACTTACTTAAAAGAACTCTGCTCTCGTTTAGGTTGATAGCTTGACCAGAGGCCAAACCATGTTAATGGAGTATATTACTAAACATAACAAAAAATAATCCATCTGCTTCAAGGAAAAAAAGGCTATCATTAGCAAAGAGCACACGAGTAACTATAAGAGAGTTTCTATCAATACGGAAACCTCTAAGAATTCCACTTATTTCCTTTTCAAGGATGATGGAGGAAATAGACTTTGTTATAATATTAAATAAATAGGGGTAGAGTGGGTCGCCTTGGCAAAGACCTCTAGTCAATTTTGAGATGAGACAAGCAACCCTGTTAGTTAAAACTTTATAGGAGACACTTATTACACAATCTATGATCCAATTTACCCATCTAACATGGAAGACTATTTTAAAGAGCAGTGCTTTGAGAAAATCCCAGTCAACCCTTTTGTGGGCTTTAGAGAATCTGCTTTAATAGTTGTATGAAATTTATTGAAATTCGTTTTAATCTTAAGATGGTGAACCACCTCATGAGATAAAAGGTTATTTTCATCTCGTCATTAACCTTGGGATGAATATAGCTAAGGACATTGAAGAAATCTCGATGCCCCACTATCTGAAAGATATTGTAGTGGTAATCAACAATTTCTTTTTGGATAGCTTTAGGGTTATTTGACCAATTTCCATCAGATAATTTTAGTTAAAGTATGTTATTGGAATTTTGTCTAGCTTTGGTCACCGCTTGAAAATATTTTGTACTACAGTCACCTAGCTTTAACTAGTTGTTTCTAGATCTCTGAGACTAGAAGGTCTCTTCCTTGAGCCAATTTTTCTCAATTTCTTAAAATCAAAAGGAAAATCTATCCCAAGCATTTTTATAATAAGGAAGGTTAGATAGGTTTTTAAGAATATTCATAATATTGTTGATATGAATTTTGTTATTAAGTGTTCTCTTACGGGTCTAAGAAGTGATGGCACTTGTTAGGTTTTTAAGCTTTAAAGAGAATCCGGCTATTTCTTTCTCTATAATAATAGTACTACCTAACCAATGTTGGGAAACTATGGGTTTACATGTTGGGTCTGTCATCCAGTTTTTGTTAGAATAGAATCTTGTATAATTTTTGTGGAAACTATTAAATGGGAAAAGAACGAGGGCCGAATTGTTAGACCCAACCTTCAGGAGAGGAGGAGACAATGAATTCGGAAGTTTGAAGAGCCACTCAAAGTTAATAAACACTCTATCAAAAATTTCTTTAATATAGTCACTTCCTTTCCTTTTTTGGACCAAGAAAAATTACACTTTTTGGAGGGAATGTCATACAGATTATCAGAGACAATAAAATCATTAAATAAGGTCATATTATGGTCGTTAGTAATTTTGCCCCCTTAATGTCTCGTACGAAAACCTATATAAGTTAAAATCTGAAAGAATTAATTAGATATAAAAGGCAAGAGGATTTATAAGCGTTTACCTCTTGAAGAGCAGCGGAAATAAAACACAAATTCAATAGCTTGGATCACAGATCTTCTTACAGCGAAGAAGAACTTTTGTTCACAACCTAAGAGCCTCAGATTCTTTTGATTTGTGTATTTGCTTATGAAGAACAGAATAGTATATTGAGATATTGAGCGTTGAATTGATGATGTAAATAAAAGAGTTGTCTAACTTCTGACTTCTCTTCAGATAATGATAAGGCCATTCTCTTATAATGGGGAAGTGGTGTTATAAAATAAATAACTTCCCTTGATTTTGAATTTAAATATTTAAATTCAAAACAAAAACTATTAACTACATTTTGGCGGACAATCAAATAAATATAATAAATATTTATTTTATTTATTTCTTTCATTCTCCCACTCGCCATAATGAAGTTACATCTTATCCATAGAATCCACATCTCATTACATCATATCTTCCCATATACACACCTGAATCAAAATATCATCATACTTGGCAAATAGGTCGTGCGACCGGCAAGCATACGAGCATACGTTACTAATAACCTGTTAGGGTACATAGTTGCTCAATATAGTTCCATCTGTTACGTATCCTGCAGTACCCCAGACTAACAATATGTTGTATCATATTACAGTAACTCTGACCCCTTCTATATCACAACTTCTATGTGAAAAAGAGCTCACTGTCATTTCGTTTATGTGTCTCACTATCATGTTATAGTACCTATTGACTTACATGATCGGTTAACCTGCAAGCACACATTTGATACACAATTCTAGTCTTCCCTTTACACTTATATCCTTTTATATTGATTAGGTTGCTTTCCCAAACATACCCCATTAGACCGAATCACTCATGATCATTGGTAATGTGTTCAAAGTAGCATACACCCAATCAAAATATCAAGATATAGTCAAAAGTGATAAGGGCACAAATCAAAGGTATCACACAGTGAAGAAACAGGGATCAATTCTTCACTTCCTTTTGGTCGAAAGCACATGTGGTATGACACACATGTTATGGTATTATTCATATACTCAAATTGTATGTCACAATTTTACAAATACCATACAGATATATAATTAGACAAGCCTCGTTGCCTAAGATGAATTCTTCGATCGATCAACCCTTCTATGAAATCAATCAAGCAATTCATATCTGGCTATTATAGACTAAGTAGATAGTGGGATTCTACTTCGATCATAATATAAGCTTAAACATGGTTTATCCATGTTTATGATCTCATCTTAACACTCAGTTAAGGCGACTATCTTAACTCATTTTATCTTAAGGGTTCTTCACTGCTATGAGTTAGTCTCATCTTTGCGCACTTCTTATGCCAAAGGCGATTGCCCGTGTGACAGGGCCAATCTCAGTCTATAGGACATACATACTTACAAAATCACACGCAATATATATATAATACATATCAAACATGATATTATTAAAATAAACAGTTAAATAAACATACTAATGGAAATATATACATGAGTGCACATAAACTAGCAATAATTCATACATTATATCTTGCTTAATCCTATAGATCTAACATGATCCATGAATACATCCCTTGGGATAGCTTTTGTGAATGGATCGGCAAGCATATTGCGTGTGGGTATATATTGCAAAGTAACATCCTTTTGTGCAATTATATCTCTAACGAAGTTATACTTTATATCAATGTGTTTGGTCTTGCTGTGATATTTTGGATCTTTCACATAAGCCATTGCAGCTTGACTATCACAGTATATTGTTATTGGACTCCCACTATCACCAGAGAATCCTAAATATTCAAAGAACCTTTTTAACCAAACAGCCTCCTGAACCGCAGCTGAGCATGCTACAAATTCAGCTTACATCGTTGACAAAGCTACACAGGTTTGTTTCTTGCTACTCCACGAGATTGCGCAATTATTTAGCAAGAAAACATAACCTGAAGTGGATTTACGTCCATCTATATCACCAGCCTAATCGGCATCTGTATATCCTTCTAGACGTAATTTATCTCCTCGAAAGCATAAGGCATGATCTTTAGTGCCTTTTAGATATCTCAATATCCTTTTCACAGCTTTCCAATGCTCTTGTCCAGGGTTCGATTGAAAACGACTAACTAAACCTACTGCATAACATATATCTGGTCTCGTACACATCATAACATACATAAGACTACCAATGGCACTAGAATATGGTACTGTTGACATTTTCTGTTTTTCTTCTGTAGTACTAGGACACATGTCGAGAGTTAAGTTTATTCCCTTTGCTACAGGAGTGTCAATGGCATTGCACGTAGTCATACCAAAGCGCTCAAGTACATTCATGATGTAAGGTTCTTGAGATAGAGATAATAGTCTTCTAGACCTATCTCTGTGAATCTTAACACCAAGAATATAATTTGCTTCTCCCATATCTTTCATATCGAATTGAGAAGCTAGCCACTCCTTGTTAGCTTGAATAAACTCTTTATCATTCCCAGCTAATAGGATGTCATCCACATATAGAGATAAAATTACAAAAATTTTCTTGGAACGTTTAATATAAACACAGTGGTCTTCACTTATCATCTCAAATCCATTTGACGAGATGACTTCATGAAATCTCAAATTCCACTGTCTCGAGGCTTGCTTAAGACCATAGATTGATTTCAACAATCTACATACTTTATTCTCTTGATCTTTTGCAATGAAACCCGAGGGTTGTTCCATGAAAATTACCTCTTCTAAATCTCCATTTAGAAATGCAGTTTTAACATCCATTTGGTGCAACTCCAAATCGAGATGCGCCACAATAGCTAAAATAAGACGTATTGAGGTAAATCTAACAACAGGAGAGAAAGTTTCCTCAAAATCTATTCCTTCCCGTTGAGAATAGCCTTTCGCTACCAAGCGAGCTTTATACCTGTCAATGGAATTGTCAGGTTTCCTCTTTATTTTGAGAACCCATTTGTTCCCAATCGCTTTACGTCCTTTTGGGAGATCAACCAGTTCCCATACCTGGTTTTTCTTCATCGACTCCATTTCTTCTTCCATTGCTTTCCTCCATTCATTCTTAGCGGGACATGAGAGTGCTTCATTAACTGTTCGAGGTTCTTCTTCGTCTTGTGGAGTTATCATAAAGACTTCTCCTTCGATTTCAAATCGGCGACGAGGAACTAAACCTCTAGCACTTCTCTTAAGTTGAGAATCTTGAGAAATAGGATTACTAGATGATGCAATGGTTTCTTCCGTCTCAAGATTTAGAGGAGTGTCCGTCTCTATTTATTGAGTATGTGTTACCTCATCAGGTGTCACATTTGTTTGCATATCATCTTCCTGAATCTCATTTAATTCACATAAAATGGAATTTCTGTCAACCTCACCTCTGCTAGGAAAATCATTCTCTAAGAATGTAACATCTCGTGACTCAATTTCTGTAAGACCCCCATCATTATGTTCACCAATAAACACATATCCTTTAGAGTGATCTGGGTATCTAATGAAGATACACTTCTTACCTCTTGGACCTAACTTCCCATACTTACGAGATAGATCATGAACATAGCCTGCCGACCCCCAAGGTCGCAAGTATGACAGATTAGGTTTCCTACCTGTCCATAGTTCATAAGGAGTTGATGGAATAGTCTTTGTGGGTACTCGGTTAAGTATATAACAGGAGGTAAGCAAGGCATCTCCCCAATAAGATATTGGAAGATTTGCCTGTGCCATCATAGACCTAACCATTTCTAGGAGTGTTCTATTCCTCCTTTCAGCCACACCATTCTGTTGTGGTGTTCTAGGAATTGTAAGTTGCCTTACTATCCCTTTTTCATCACACAGTTCTTTAAACTGATCAGATAGATATTCACGTCCTCGATCGGTTCTTAGGGGTTTCACCTTCCTCTCTAACTGATTTTCCACTTCATTGATAAATGCTATGCTGTAGATCTCCCCGCCTAGGCGCGCCTAGGCACCGCCTAGGCGTCAACTCCCCCCTCAGCCGCTTACGCCTAGTTAAAATTCTAGGCGTTTTTGTCTAGCGCCTTAGTCGCCGTGGAATAGGCGCCTAGCCCGTCTAGGCACCGATTAATGGCAAAAAATAGCCGCCTAGGCACCAATTAGTTGAAAAACATGCCCGCATAGATTTTTTTGTTATTTTTCTTATTCTCGAGAATTCTTTAGTTGATATTATGACTCAATTTTTAGTATTTTTATATTTACTATAGTGTTGTTAGATGAATTTTAAGACTTAAATAGTTAAATTTGCTATAATTACTACATATATATTACTAAATATACTAAATTACACATCGGCATTCAAAACCGTATAATTCCGCCTAGGCCCCGTGTAATTCCGCCTAGGCGCTAGGCCCCAGTCGACCGCCTAGCACCCCAAACCGAGATCTACAGCATAGGATAAATGTCATAAAACATTTCAATGCTTCAGATTTGTGAGAAATCAGGTAGACATATCCAAACCTAGTGAAATCATCTATAAAGGTGATGAAATAACGTTCCCCACGTCTAGTTTGAACACTCATTGGGCCACAGATGTCTGAATGAATTACTTGTAATGGGTACTCGACTCGTTTAGCCTTTCCAAATGGTTTTCGTTTTGCTTTACCTGCTAGACAATTTTCACAAGTTGGCAAGTTGACTTTAGTCAACGAACCTAAAAGGTTCGCCTTAGCCAACAAATTTATACGGTCTTGTCCAATATGACCTAATCTAGCATGCCATACATTTTCTTCTACATTAGAATTACTAGAAGAAGAAGTATTAGTAGAAAAGCAACTACTTACATAATAACTATTAAACGAGTTATCATCATCTAGTACAATTAAACCATGCGAAATAAAACCAGAACCATAATACTTAGCGTCATAATAGATATCTACTTGTTTGTTATGAAAATGCAAATTAAAACCTAATCCTAGAAGAACAGTGACCGAGACTAAGTTCCGTCGAATGTCAGGTGCGTAAAGTACATCATGCAGGTACAAGGTTTGACCACCCCACAAGTTCAACTTGCAAGTGCCAACTCCTTTGACTTCAACCTTATTGTTGTCTCCTACATATATCCACCTTGATCCCTCTGGAATCCGACGGTACTCTACATATGCCTCTCGGTCTTTGGCTACATGGTCTGTCGCTCCTGAGTCCACAGTCCACAAAGGATTAGAATCAGCAAGCAATACAGTACTGGTTACATAAGTAAAATTACAAGAAGTAAATGACATTGCTACCTTTCTGGGCTCGCTGCACTCGCGAGCGAAGTGACCCAGTTTGTCACAGTTAAAGCATTTCATCTTACTCTTGTCTTTCTTCTTACGGAAACGTTTTCCCTTATTCTTACCACCTTTCTTGTTCTTCTTGGAAACATGCTCATTTCCGTTCTTCTTCCCATTGTTCTTGCGCTTATTGCCAGAAACTTTGTGGGAACTTGACTCAGCAACATAAGCCTGACCCTGAGGTTTAATTGCATCTAGACGTTCATCTTCCAATGTCACATGACGAGCAGCATCATCAAAGGTTTTGATGTTGTCATTGTGAGTCAAGTTTATCTTCAAATGCTCCCAGTTATTTGGAAGAGATCGGATCACAGCTTGAACTTGTTGTTCATCAGTAAGGTTATGACCTGCATTCTTAAGTTCCCTAATCATGTTAGACATCTCTCGGAGATGTTGTTGCATGGTTTGATTAGGCTTCTTCTTGCAAGTGTCAAACTTAATGGTCAATTGACGCAACTTAGTCACAGTCGTACCCCCATACTTCTCATTATGAGCGTTCCACATCTCGTGAGTAGTGAGGTATCGTTGACATTCATAGACAAGATCGTCATTCATGGAGCCTATCAAGATGCCTCTTGCAGTGGAATCTTTCTTTTTCCACTTCTCATAAGCCTCCATGTCCCTTCTGTTTTGAGCTGTATTGCCTTCCTCAGGCTGAGCCATGATGTTGTTAACAGCCTCTAGAACATCTTGCTCTTCTAGAACATAATGTATCTTGAGCTTCCAAAGGTTATAGTTCTCACCATTCATCTTTTCTCCTTTGTTGAGATCAGCAATGATGGTTTTTGATGCCATTTTCTCTATAAAGTAAGAGATTTCCATTAATAACATACATTTATTTAACAACTCTAAGCTATTAATGCAAATGGAATGAATAACAAAGATAACAAAATAAGTGATAAAGAAAGTTCACTATGTTCCCAATCATGAATCACTATATTTTGTTTGTCTTAATCATTCAATCAAAATCATTAACCGCAAAATAAGTTCTTCAAGAACTCCCACTTACTCTAACATAAATAGAGCGATATTGTATGAAAATAAACAACTAAAGCATAAAAGCAAAGAAAAATAGTTGAATTCATACATAACTAGAAAAATCATGTTCAATAAAGAAAATACTGATTCAAAGGGATAAAAGCAACTAATGTAATTTCTAACAAACATGGAATGAAAAAACATTGAAGAAAACAACCTACTTAAGCAAACTACCTACTACAAATTCAACTAGCAAACATCATTCATATCCAAAACCTTAATTTTGGAATTGACTCCTCAAATCTCACTTCCTCATATTTTTCAATCGGAAAATATCTAGTAACATCGGTAGTTGGATAATGCAATCCACAATTGCATTGTTCTGGTCTAATTGAGCTATTGAAATGCCTCCACAAGTGGGACTCAGTCAAAGCATACACAAGCCACTCATATGTGTTATCTCGTCCATGAACATGGTTCTCCGGAAATTCATACTTCCATAAGATATCAAGATCCCTTTGCAATTCTCTCGGAAAAGTTCTGCGAAGTACTTCAACCTTGTGATTTTCGCATATTATATCACCCCAATTGATGACATCTTGAATCAACCTATTCACAATTGCTACATGTTGCACCAAAGTGTGATTAGGTCTCTTCCTATAGTGGAGTGCTCGGATACTATTCCTCAAAATCTGTCTTTGTTCAGGTGTCCTTGCTCGACGAGGTGTATGAACTTTTAGTGGTCCATTAGGATTTCTCATGTTCATATGAAGCATTTGGTAATCTCTCACTAGGCGGAGCCTTGATTCCCGTGATCCCCTGGATCGTGTTACCATTTTCTACATATAGAAAAATTAGAACGATAAAATTACACCACAATCGATTAGGAAACAAGAAACAAACAGATTTAAGTATCTTTCCAGGAACTATATTCATTAACAAGTATCTAAGGTAGAGAATCTGGTAAAGTCACATGTCACTGGTTTGAATTGCAGTCCAGGCATATCATGGGTCCAAAATATTGATAACCCAATCACTCCAGGAGCAGTTTCAGTTGGAATACTAGTAGTGTCATTAGTAATACTAGTAATGCAGTCCAGGCATATCATGGGTCCAAAATATTGATAACCCTTAAAACGTGAGTTTCAGTTGGAATACTAGTAGGGTCATTAGTAATACTAGTAATGCAGTCCAGGCATATCATGGGTCCAAAATATTGATAACCCTTAAAACGTGAGTGGACGGACTACTTCTCATAAAATAGTCAAATAGCAAATTAATCATACATCATCAAATATAGGGGTGGAAATCGGATCCGAAATTTCCGATTTCGGAACAACTTTTTACGGTTCCGAAATTCCGAATTTCGGATTTCCGATTTTTCCGATAAAATAGGATCGGAATTGGAACTACATATAAATTTCCGAAATTTCCGGGTTTTCCGATCCGATTTTATTTCCGAAATATATTTCCGATTTTTATTTCTAATTTTTATTTTCGAATTGTATTTCCAATTTTACATTTCCTATATTAAATTTATAATAAATATTAGTATAAAGAAAAAAATATACAATTAGAAATGTTGAATTTTTTCATAACAAAACAAGAAAAGAAAATCTAAACGTTGAAAAATTGAAACACAATGATACATTTTTTTTATATCAGGAAAATAAAGAAAAACAATAAACCTGATAAAACCTAAAGGATAAGGCTAACCCATTTCTTCACATTTTACATTACCTTCCCACAAAGCCCAATATATGTTTTTTTATGTAACTTGAAAAGTAATTCACAGTCATTGTTTTTTACCTTTTGTTACCTATGTTAATTTTAATACTGTTCTTTTAACTTTTGTTACTTATGTTATTTCTGTTACTGTTCATGAACTTTATAAGTTAACCTTTTTAACTACTGTTACATATGAAAAGTTTTATAAGTTTTGTTTATAACTATCTTCGTGTAAGTGATAAACTATTGCTCCGGTTTTCAACCCTTAGTCCCGCAATTTCCGAAACAAAAGTTCCGAAATTCCAAACCCAAAATTCCGAAATTTCCGAACAAAAATTTCCGAAATTTCCGTGCCGAAATTTCCGAATTTCCGGCAAATTCCGAAATTCCGAATTCGGAATTATTTTTTCCAGTTCCGAAAAATTGGATAGGAATTGGAACAGAAAAAATCTATTCCGAAAAAAATAGGAATTTTTCCGAAAGACCCTTTTTTCGATCCGTTCCTTCCGATTTCCACCCCTAATCAAATATGAGCAGACTACGTTCATTGAAAAAATATCAGACAGTTTTTTTTTTCGACAGAAATAAATTTGCTATCAATATTAATCAAAATAATAAAATTAATTAATCTATCTAATTAATCTATTCATGGCTCTGATACCAATTGAAAGAATTAATTAGATATAAAAGGCAAGAGGATTTATAAGCGTTTACCTCTTGAAGAGCAGCGGAAATAAAACACAGATTCAATAGCTTGGATCACAGATCTTCTTACAGCGAAGAAGAACTTTTGTTCACAACCTAAGAGCCTCAGATTCTTTTGATTTGTGTATTTTTCTTATGAAGAACAGA
The DNA here is from genome assembly GCA_029959085.1 of Nemophila menziesii. Taxonomy (NCBI): domain Eukaryota; kingdom Viridiplantae; phylum Streptophyta; class Magnoliopsida; order Boraginales; family Hydrophyllaceae; genus Nemophila; species Nemophila menziesii. The sequence continues at coordinate 670,458 of JARWIR010000071.1, forward strand.
ATAGTATATTGAGATATTGAGCGTTGAATTGATGATGTAAATAAAAGAGTTGTCTAACTTCTGACTTCTCTTCAGATAATGATAAGGCCGTTCTCTTATAATGGGGAAGTGGTGTTATAAAATAAATAACTTCCCTTGATTTTGAATTTAAATATTTAAATTCAAAACAAAAACTATTAACTACATTTTGGCGGACAGTCAAATAAATATAATAAATATTTATTTTATTTATTTCTTTCAAAATCTAATATAAAGACAAGAGGTTTGACGTCATGAGTTTTCAAGTCGATAAACTATTAACGAAATTCAGTTTGTCCCCATCATTAGGGGGTCCATAAACAAAAGTTAAATGGACTAGTCCTACATATGAAATCAAACTAGAAAAGAAAATAATAAGAGAATAGGGCATTCATATTAATATAGTTTCGCACAAATAACACAAGTTTTCTGGATTTTCTACAAAGGTTCTTAAATGCGACAAATTTAATTTTTAATTTGTTAGCTAAAGACAATAACAAAGTTGAGTTTTGTTTTAACTCGGAAAAAGAATCTCAAGATTATGGTATGAGACAATACTCACGAGACTTGTTTGTGTTAAGGGTGTGTCAAATCCTTAGCAATTCCAATTGCATGTAATCATAGACCCCGATAGAATTGTGTAGAAAAAATTCCATAAATACCTTGCGTAACAAATTTTTTTATACCATATGAAGCCTATATTATTTTTTGGAGGTCAATATTAAAATTTACATCATAGCATTTATTTAAAGTTTGAATTTTATAAATATGGACGATAATATATGCTTTTAAATTTGTATTGTAAAAGATAAAAAAAGAAATCGATGTTTAAACCCCAACTAGTTTGTTTGTCAACCAAAAAAGAAAAAGAAAAGAAAATAAAAGAAAAAAGAAAAGAAAAGAAAAGAAAAAAAAACTAACTGGTTAACGGTTTCTGGGATCACTCAAGAATATTGTAGCCACCAGCATCTTCACGTATTTACTTATAACGTCGCCTCTCACAGCAGTATCAGTATATATGTACACGAGTAATACACATTGTGAATAATATACTTGAAAATGGTGTCATTACTTGACGTCTCAAATCGTTCGTTTCTAACGCCGAGAAGTCGACCATATTTTGGTTCAACCAGTGTTCCGCTGAAATTCTTGTCGAAGGACATTTTTGTAACTTCAACTGCTGGGTTGAGGGGTTGTACTTCTTGGTCTATATTTGAAGGGGGGGGGGAAAGAGTTCATTCACATGTCCGTGCTTATAATGAGACGCATGTAACTCTTAACATTACTTCATTTGTTGTAATTTTCTGATATTATTTCTTTTCCTTTGCAATTAGAAGGGATGATCATATTTGATAATGATATTATGTTTAATCAAGGGACATTAGGGAGATTATAAATGAGCCAATTATATATGTCCAGCAGTGTATTGTAATTTGTATGTGAATTTCTTGTTGAGTTTTGTGGTGTGTGTTGAATTGTTGTTTAGTTTGTGGTGTTGAATTCTTGTTATATATGGAGATGGCATTTTACAGTTGTGAAGATGAAGTTGAGAGTTATATCGTGTTGATTTGGTAAATTATAGTGTAAAATATGTGTGTATTAATCAGCTAAGAAATGAAATGCATGTGAGAATGAGTGAGATTATGAATATGATTCTATGTTGATGATCTACATGAAGGGCGGACTTTAAGGACACACCTTATATTCCCGTATATGTGATGCTACCAATGAGTATATTCCTCTTTTTTCCATCCAATCAAATCCTCTTTTTAATAACATTTTCTTGCACTGTAATATATATATAGCTGGAACTCATGAATATGGAGTGTGAGCTTGTTAATTCTGATAGTTTGAAAGAGCAGTTGAAGAGGTTGAAAGAAGAAGAAAAAGAAGATGGTGTAATGGTTGATTGCTGGTGGGGAATTGTTGAGGCACATACTCCAAAGCAATATAATTGGAAGGGTTACAAGGAGCTGTTTCAAATTGTGCAGGACCTTAGTGTCCGTTTGGGATTGCTTTTTAAAATAATCACTTAAAGTGATTTTCGATCCATAGCAATATTTTAGACTCTAAAAATCACTTTTAGAAAAAGCACTAGATTAGTGATTATTAAAATAATCACTTAAAGTGATTTTAGATGTTATAATATTTTTTAATATTTTTACAATTTTTTTAATTTTAATCAAAAAGCGCTTTTAGCTCCAAAATCATCAATCCCAAACGGGCACTTAATCTCAAGCTACAAGTGAGTCTAATTACTAAATCAAATCTCAGTTTTCACATAATCTTTAACTAATAATATACTTGAAAAAACAAAACAGGTAGTTATGTCTTTTCATGAATGTGGAGGAAATGTTGGTGATACTTTACATATTCCTCTTCCAAAATGGGTGAAAGAAATTGGGGAGAATAATCCAAACATCTACTTCACAGATCAAAAGGGAATAAGAAATCAAGAATGTCTCACTTGGGGAATAGATAATGAACGAGTTTTAAGAGGTCGCACTGCTATTGAGGTAATCTTTAATTATCTCGCAATCTCACTTACACATTTATTATACTTTTTGTTATGAAAATTGGTCTAGGTTTACTATGATTACATGAAAAGCTTCAAACAAGAGTTTGATGAATTGTTTGAGAATGGAGTTATTTGTGAAATTCAAATTGGGTTAGGCCCATGTGGTGAATTACGATACCCTTCTTATCCTGAGACTGAGAGGCATGGTTGGAAATACCTTGGAATTGGTGCATTCCAGGTAATTTAATTACTGTCTAGTTATCTTTTTGAATTGTAATTAATATTTGTTGAAATTAATGTTGAACAGTGCTACGATACGTACTTAATGAAGAACCTTAAAAAGGCAGCTAAAGCAAGAGGACACCTATTTGAGTGGGGTAAAGTACCCGATAATGCAGGCTATTACAATTCAAAACCACACGAAACTGGTTTTTTCTGTGATGGAGGTGAATATGATAGCTTTTACGGAAAGTTCTTCTTGAAATGGTACTCTCAGGTTCTAATTGACCACGGGGATAATGTACTTAAAAAAGCTAATATTGCATTTAAAGGCATTAAAAGAACTAAAATTGCCTCAAAGGTACACCTTTAGATTGTTGTTTACTCATTAATGGAGAAGGAGAAATGATTTATTTGTAACATATATAAGTTTCATGTTTCAGCTATCTGGTATTCATTGGTGGTTCAAAACAACTAGCCATGCTGCTGAGTTGACATCTGGATATTACAACGTGTTGTCTCAAATTGGTTATGCTCGAATAGCTGCAATGCTTATGAAACAACACGGTGCTTAACTTTACTTGTCTAGAGTTGCGTACATCTAATCAGCATCAGGAGTTTCCAGAGGCTTTTGTGGACCCCGAGGCTTTAGTTTGGTTGGTATTAAATGCTGCATGGGATATTAATTTACCAGTTGCAAGTGAGAATGCACTTCCATGCTATAATAGACAAGGCTATAACAAGATTTTGGAAAATGCTAAGCCGTTTAAAAATCCAGATAATAAACATTTATCTGCTTTTACTAATTACCTTAGGCTCAACCTAGTGCTAATGCAACATTCTAACTTCCTGGAATTTAAACACTTTGTCACAAGAATGCATGGTAATATTACACTTTCCTTTCCTTTCCTTTATATATCTTACAACTCTGCATAGGCAAACTGTTTCTCTCTTGATCCTACACAGGGGAAGCTGTATAAGCAATGCAGTTATAAGTCATTCCAACAAGGATAAGCTAGGCCATTTCATTTTTCTTCACCAGCTACCCCCATTCGAATAACTAATCATTTGTTTTATGTTTATCTTTTCATACATGTTTAGGGGATTCGAATCATTTTAATTTACTGACAATTCTTTCACTTACTTTTATTTTTTGAAATATAGATTTTTTCAATAAAGATAATGAAGAATATATATATGAGTTGGATATATATTATGTGAAGTGTTATGTTCTAATTGGCTGATTACTTATTGACGTGGCGTGGACGTGGCTTAACCTCGTGCGTTTGATCTTATTACCATCGAATGGCTCTCATTCGCTCATGGCTTTTGTCTCATATAAAAAGGAACACGGGTTGACCGAAGTCATAACCCTTACTCTCTCAACTCTTTCGTTCTCTCTCGCCTCTCTCATACGCTAAACCTAGTTTGAAGAAGATCATTCTCTGATTCTTCTTGTAATCGATTAGATAGCTTCTTGTTAGTAATATCTCGTGTAATTTGTGATAATCATCTTGATTAATCACTAGATAGCCTTATTCATTAGATTAGGGTTCGAGAATTAGATTAGAAGTGGTATTCAATCGATAGATTGGTTTGTATTGTAAAGGCGGTTCTGAATATTGTATCTCTTGTGGTTTCTAGTAGCCGAGCACCTCTCATCGGAGCTCAACGTGGATGTAGGTCTGATTTGGATTGAACCACGATAAAATCCGTGTTCTTACTTTCTTGCTTTATTTCTTGCATTTGTGGTTATTGAGTAGTTTGATTTGAGGTTAATATTGATAGAAAATTACAACAGTGGTATCAGAGCTTGATTATTAATCTTGGGCTATCAGATTAAGGTTTCAAATCGGTGTTCTTGAAAAATTAGGGTTTCGCCTAATTTCATCTTGTGGGTTTTAAATTCGGTTTCTCTCCGTTCTTGTTTCAATCATACGATGACTACCTCTACACGAATCGATATGTCCGTGTTCGATGGTAAATGGATTTCGGTGTTTGGCAGAAAAAGATGAGGGTTCTTCTATCTCATCACAAAGTGGGAAGTGCTCTTATTGCTGACATTAAAGAATGGCGTGAAGGAGAACTTGACAAAGAAGCACAAATCAAAGAAAAAGCATATAATATCCTCTTCTTGAATCTTTCTGACTCTGTCATCCGACAAGTTGATGGTGCTGATACAGCTCTTGAGCTGTGGGGTAAACTCGAAAGTCTCTATGCTTCTAAATCTGTTCCCAATCTTGCTGGTGTGGCCTAAGGTGTGATAAAAAGATGTATAAAATAAGTGCAAATACACACCCTAAACTAACACTGTACTGCAAGTATTACAGGACGTATGCAAGTTTTAATGATAAGAAGATTCGTTCCTCAGGGACTGACGAAAGTTAGAGAGAACTTATGCAAATTATCAAGTGCAGATATTAAAGATAGATAATAATACGCAAGTAGAAAGAAGAGAAAGATAGATATTTATTTGGTTTTTTTGATAAGAAAACTAAACTACTAAATTAAAGACAGAAAATAAATAACAGAAAAGAAAAGAAGATAGTATGAACGATATAACTTAGGTTTTACTAGTATGCACTAATCCTTCTAATTCTATCTATTAAATCTAATTTATAAGGGAGAATATTAGCTCTTGGTATACTTAGTCAGGATTCTAAATTCCACTACCTTAGACCTTGAGAGCGACTAAGGGGGCAACGGCACAACCAAGAAGTGATTTAAAATAGGGTTATCAAACGCCACTAAGGCCCTAAGCAAATACTGCAATCTTGGTGATATGGTGGTTAAAACAAACCTTAATGACTATCTAGTTAGAAGTATGTTTTGTCAGAACTGCTATCGACACTAGACGTTATGTGGTGGTTCAATAGTTAAACACCCTTACAAGGTGACCATCTAACTACTATTAAGGTAATCCTATACTCGTGCACTAGCAAGGAAAACAATCATTAAATCAAAACACGTAATCAAATATAAAGGTAAGTAGCTAATATCAGATTAAAACATATAATTCCCAAAGAACTTAGATAGAAGAATTAGAATTCATAGATTATACATATGCAAAACCTAAGCTAAGAGAATTAGTTCATACAAAGAAAAGAAGAAGAAAGAATTACAAAATAAGAGGTTGAAGGAGACATGGTTGTTGCACAGCTCCTTCCAGACTTCTTCTCTTGTGTTGCAGCTTCCTCTTGGCCTTAGGGTCTGGCCAAGGATGATTTAAGAGTGTTAAGAGGCTGTATTTATAGGGTATAGGTTGACCTAATTCGTTTCTTGGAGATAACTTCAAGTAATGGACTCCTGGCCCAACTCAAATTCGTAAGGAAAACACTGTTGCGTTGTTTTGAGTGTATCTTCTTCGTTATTGGTCGGATTTTGCTCTATAAGATACCAAAAGAATCGCAACAGAATTATCTAGGACCTTTAGAAGGAAATTACCAAATTCGGCCTATTTCTTAGGTAAAAACACCAATCTTTGGACGTGTACTGCAGAATCCCAGATTTAGGCAGCTTTTCCTTTTCCTAATTGAACTCAGTTTCCTTCTATCTCCAATTTCCATGCATATCTTTTTCCATAAGTTGTAATCTTTGACTTGGACTCTAATTAATCTCCATAATTATCTTTAAAGCTTCACACTAAATAAACAATTAAACCCAATATGCTCTAAAAATAATAATTCTACACATCAAGACCCAAAATAGGAAAGTGCACTAAATTAAGCTAAAATCAACCTATAGACTAATAAATAAGCCTAAAATGATGTCTCATGAGTATATTTTACTATCACAAATGAGGAGACATCACTTGCTTTCTTGAAAGGTTCTTTGTTTAATTATAAGATGGATGTTTCTAAATCTATTGATGAGAATTTAGATGAATTTACTAAGATGTCCCTTGTTCTGAAAGGAACTACTATGGCCTTAGATGACACTAGTAAATGTATGATCCTTTTGAATGCTATACCTGAATCTTTTCAAGTTGTGAAAGATGTGTTCCAATATGCTAGTACTGTCCCTACTTATGATCAAGTTGTTACTGCACTTAAGACCCGAGAAAATGAATTAAAGTCCCTTAAAAGAACTGGAATTAACATGTATATTAACCCTAGAGCAGATACTACCCAATCACTTGACTTAGCTAAGAATAAGAATAAAGGAAAGAAAACCACTAGTACTAAAAACAAAGAGACTAGGAAGTGTTTTCACTGTGGGAAAGCTGGACACTTAAAGAAAAATTGCTATAAGTTGAAAAACAAGATGAACAATAATGAATCTAATATTGCTAGTATGCCTAAGACTACTGATGATGTGTTTGAAGTCTTGAATGTGAGTAATTTGTGTGAGCATGCTAGTTGGATTCTTGATTCTGGTTGTACCTTTCACATGTGTCCCATACTTGAACTATTTCATGACTTGTCTTATGTGAACAATGAAACTGTATATATGGGGAATAACAACACTTGTGAGGTTAAAGGTATTGGGAAGATTAAATTGAGAATGGGTTCTGGGAAATGTATTGAATTGACTAATGTTAGATATATTCCTGATTTGAAAAGAAATTTAATTTCTTTGAGTGCTTTAGATGATCTTGGTTGTGTTTCCAATGTTTCTAAAGGTGTTATTCATGTTTATAAGAATGGTAAATTGCTATTATCTGGTGTTAAACATGCTGGTCTATATGTCCTTGATGGTACTCATATAGTTGGTTCTGTGAATTCTGTTACTAATGTTTCATCTCAGGCAATCACTGAAAAGTGGCACTTAAGGCTAGGGCATATGAGTCAACAAGGACTCAGTGTCCTTAGCAAACAAGGTATGCTTGGAAAAGACACAGTTGGGGACCTTCCCTTCTATGATACTTGTGTGTTGGGTAAACAACATAGGGTAAGTTTCAAGCCTGGAACTCACAATTCCAAGGCTTGTCTTGAATATGTTCATGCAGACCTTTGGGGTCCTGAGAGGTATGATGCTCATGGAAATTTCAAATACTTCCTTTCTTTAGTTGATGACTTTAGTAGAAGGGTTTGGACCTTTTTACTTAAAACTAAAGATGAAACTTTTCAAAAAATCAAAGAATGGAAGTGTTTGGAAGAAAATCAAACTGGTTTAACTTTAAAGGTTTTGAGAACTGATAATGGTCTTGAATTTTGTAACACTGAGTTTGATTTATATTGTAAGACTAATGGAATTTTGAGACACATGACAGTTAGGCATACACCACAACAAAATGGTGTAGCTGAGAGGATGAACAGGACTCTTCTTGAGAAGGTCAGATGTATGCTTTTCACCTCAGGCTTACCCAAAGATTTTTGGGGAGAAGCTCTTTACACAGCCACATATCTTGTTAATAGGAGTCCAAACAGATCAATAGGCCTCAAGACTCCTATGGAAATTTGGAAGGGGCAGAAACCAAACGTGTCTTTTCTTAAACCCTTTGGGTGTGCAGCTTATGCACACACAAAGGAGGGTAAGTTGGATCCTAGGTTTATCAAATGCATAATGTTGGGTTACCAAAACCAACATGGTGTAAAGGGTTATAGACTGTGAGAAAAAGATAGTAGAGGGTTCAAAGTTATTGTTAGTAGAGATGTAATCTTTGATGAACTAACATTTCCTTTCAAAAATGATACAGGAACAGGTGATGATGCTTTACCTGAACCTATACAACCTCAACAAGTGGTGGGAATTGAGAAAGAGGTGGAGCCTGAGTCTTCCAGTCCAGTTGATGATCATGGAGATGAACCAAACCCTCCCCATGATGAAGCTGAAGCTACTGAGGACAATGAGGGTGAAGAACATCCTCCTGAGTCTTCAACAGGGCAACTTCAGAACTATCAACTTACAAGGGATAGGACTAGAAGGGAAACCAGAGCACCTTCAAGGTATTCATATGCAGACCTTGTGTATACAGCTCTGAATGCTTCAGTTGAGGTCGCAAACTCTGAACCAACATCCTATATGGATGCTATGGAGGCAGAGGACAGTAAACAATGGAAAAAAGCTATGAATGAAGAAATACAGTCATTACATGAGAATAACACATGGATTCTTACTGAACTACCCCATAAACAAAAGGTGGTTGAGTGTAGATGGTTATTCAAGCTCAAAGAGGGCATATCTGAGACTGACCCTCCAAGGTACAAAGCTATATTGGTTGCAAAAGGCTATACTCAAAGGGAAGGTATTGATTTCAATGAAATTTTCTCTCCTGTGGTTAAGTTTAAAACTATTAGGGCTATGTTAGCTTTTGCTGCTTGTTATAATCTTGAAATTAAGCAATTAGATGTTAAGACTGCCTTCTTGCATGGTGACCTTGAGGAAACTATTTTCATGAGACAACCTGAGGGTTTTGTTGACCCTAAATTGCCTGATCATGTATGCTTACTGAAAAAATCTCTTTATGGTTTAAAACAGTCCCCTAGACAATGGTATAAGAAGTTTGACTCATTTATGCTTAAATGTGACTATGTGAGATCTGATTATGATGCTTGTTTGTATCTATCTGTTAAAACTGATCATCATGTGTATGTTTTACTTTATGTTGATGATATGCTCATTATTTCTAAGTCCCTTAAGTATATATCTGAGTTAAAAAGGAAACTTAGTAAGGAATTTGATATGAAAGATCTTGGAAATGCTAAGAAAATCCTAGGGATGATGATTGATAGAGATAGAGATAAATGCATGATTAAGCTTCACCAGGAACCTTATTTGAGAAAAGTAATTTCAAAATTTGGTGGCTTGAATTGCAAAACTGTTATGACTCCTTTGGCTGGTCATTTTGTTTTATCTAAACATTTGTGCCCCAAGTCTCAGTCCGATATAATTAAGATGAATTATGTTCCATATGCTAATGTTATAGGGTCCCTCATGTATGCTATGATTAGTACTAGACCAGATTTGTCCTTTGCTATATCTTTATTAAGCAGGTACATGTCAAATCCTGGTTGGGATCATTGGTGTGCTCTAAAACATGTTCTTGCATATGTTGGAAGTACTTTGGGTGTTGGACTGTGTTATGGAAATCATAATATACCTTTTGAGTTAGTTGGATATGTAGATTCAGATTTTGCTGGAGATAGAGACTCAAGAAAGTCTACTACCTGTTACTGCTTCACTCTTGGAGGTAATTGTATTTCTTGGAAGTCTCAACTTCAACCTCTGGTAGCATTGTCTACTATTGAAGCTGAGTATGTTGCTATAACTGATTCAACAAAAGAAGCTATTTGGCTTCAAAATTTGCTATCTGAAGCTTGTATAGTGAAAGGTAAAGCTACTATATTTTCTGACAGTCAAAGTGCAATTCAACTGAGTAAAAACCCAGTATATCATGAAAGGACCAAACATATTGATGTTAAGTATCATTATATAAGAGATATACTGGCTAGTGGTGAAGTTAAGCTGTTAAAAGTTGCTACTGAGGATAATCCTGCTGATTTTGGTACTAAAATTGTTACTAATGTCAAGTTCAAGCATTGCTTGGATTTGCTTTCTATTGGTTGATAGTTTGCAGGTGTTTTGGGCTGAGATGATGATGGAGATGGCTCAGGCTGGCTAGGAATCACATTTGGTGCAGATTCAGGTGGAGGTGGAGTTTTAACACTTCAAGGTGGAGATTGAAGAATATATATATATGAGTTGGATATATATTATGTGAAGTGTTATGTTCTAATTGGCTGATTACTTATTGACGTGGCGTGGACGTGGCTTAACCTCGTGCGTTTGATCTTATTACCATCGAATGGCTCTCATTCGCTCTTGGCTTTTGTCTCATATAAAAAGGAACACGGGTTGACCGAAGTCATAACCCTTACTCTCTCAACTCTTTCGTTCTCTCTCGCCTCTCTCATACGCTAAACCTAGTTTGAAGAAGATCATTCTCTGATTCTTCTTGTAATCGATTAGATAGATTCTTGTTAGTAATATCTCGTGTAATTTGTGATAATCATCTTGATTAATCACTAGATAGCCTTATTCATTAGATTAGGGTTCGAGAATTAGATTAGAAGTGGTATTCATTCGATAGATTGGTTTGTATTGTAAAGGCGGTTCTGAATATTGTATCTCTTATGGTTTCTAGTAGCCGAGCACCTCTCATCGGAGCTCAACGTGGATGTAGGCCTGATTTAGACTGAACCACGATAAAATCCGTGTTCTTACTTTCTTGCTTTATTTCTTGCATTTGTGGTTATTGAGTAGTTTGATTTGAGGTTAATATTGATAGAAAATTACAACAGATAATGTACATTACCATATAGATATTGTCCTTTAACCGAAGGTATCATATATTTGCTAACAAAATTTAGTTTAAATAGTTATCCTAATATTCCAAAAATAATTTAACCTAAATATATATGAGTTATTAATTAAAAACAATACATTACAAAATACTTTTTTATTAAAAATAATCCTTAATACAATTATATATTAAAAACATTCATTAACAAAAACACCCTTATATAATTAGTATATTGTATCTACTAGTTTAACTTTGAATCTTTGTAAATCTAGAATAAAATTTCGTGTAAATATTCCAACTCAAATTCAATATATATATTATGGTTGAAAGACTAAAGATAAGAATTACTACAAATCTAGGTATTTATTTGGGTCTTCCTACTTAAAAGGTGAAGATCCAAAGTAAAAGACTTTAATATTCTAGTAAATAAAACCCTTAGAAAAATTAATTATCGAAAAAAAATCTCTATCTCTCTAACGTTGGTAAAAGAGAATAGATGAGATTCTCTTTCTTTATTTCGACGTTTCCGTTGTGATAACGCGCCTCTTGAGAAAGAAATATCTATTGGTACCTTTGTTTTGTATAATAAACATCTACTTAATTCTATATGTTCAAATGTCTGATATTTGTGCTATATAAGTATTTTAATGTATTTGAAACTAAAATATATGGATAAAGAAGTAGATATTGTACCTTTTATCATAAAATATTGTGACATTGAGGTTGAGTAGGTGTGTTTGGAAAAGGGGATACATTAGATTTTCTCTTTCCTCATTTCGACGCTTCCGTTGGGATAATGCTGTTCTTGAGACGGAATTATCCATTGATACCTTTAATTTGTATAATAAATATCTAGGTAATTCAATATTTTCAAATGATTGATGTTTGTACTTACATAAGTATTTTAATCTATTTGAAACTAAAATTTGCGAATAAAGAATTAGATATTGTACCTTTTGTGATACGATATTGTGACAATAAGGGGGTGTAGGTTAATTTGAGAGAGAGTATATGGTGTCGGCTAGGGTGTGATAAAAATAAGATAATAAAGATGCAACTGAACACCCTAACTGAGCACGGTACTTACTGCAAGATCGATTCTATCCGATTAGTAGATGCTTAAAAGACATTCGCAAGAATCAAGCATTATATCTCATATTATCTAATCTTTTTAGTATTTTAATTATTAGCATCCTAGTTAATATTTATTTTAATTGAAACTTAGTCCTTTAAATAGAAAACCAAATACAAAATCCTTTATATTTATTATTGTTTTACTTGCTACTTGACATTGAACTACACACTAAACATATTCACTACACTCTTAGTAGTCTCTGGGGAACAATAGAGAAATTAAAACAAGCTAATATTTCATATAAATTAATGGTAAGGAAGAAAGAGAACATACTCTTGAGGCTATTCCCTCGCATTATCAACATCCAAGATAGGATTTGGTGGATCTTTCGCTATGTCGCGCTTTAATTTCTCAAGGAGTGTCATGATGCGTACCTAATTTTCTTTGATTTGTGCCACATCATCGGCTAAGAAGGTTTGAGCTGCTTCAACTTTATTTAATCGCTCCTCTACCCTTTCTCGCAAATAAGAACCTCTCTGCTTGATTCTCTCTCATGGGAGATTTCTTCTTGTGGAGGTTTCTTAATTCCAGCCCCTCTTAAGATTGTCTTGATCCATGTATTGTTGATATTACTACTCATTTCATTCATCAAATTCTCATCTTCACCTCTTACCGCATTTTCTTTTCTTAACAGGCACGTGATCATAGCAGGATATCTAACATTAAACAATGAAAGTGGAGAGATCGAAAATTGCATCACCTACTCAAAGATCAACTGTGCTACATCTACCGCTTCCCCTTTTAAAATATAATTTAAAAAGATGGTGTTTCGTTTACTTACATCTGAGGTTTTTGTGTTTCCAAAGGTATTTGGGGTGAGGAAATTGTGCCAAATTCTCGTATCTTGTTGATGGTATTTTTAAGGCTAAGGTGCCTTCAGCTCTCCTTTGTGTCCTCGCACCTTTTATTCATCTAATACATGCTCAAAAAGTTTTACCAATCATAAGTCTTGATATTATCCACCGCTTCTCGATACTTGAATTGTCTAACCAATTGCTTGTACTCAAAGTGGTTCGAATCTCTTCAACTGCAAAAGGAACTAGCTTTCTTCTAACGGGAACACGACCTTCACTATCTCGGCTAAAGAGGCCTAAATAGAAATCTGAAACTAATTTCATACACCAACTTGAACGTCTCATCATGAATGTAGACCAACCAAATCTCTCTCCCATCTCTAGAAATCTCTTGTAATCACCTTATCCAACTTCATTTTCAAAAAAAAAATTCAATTGCAATAGGCAAGTTGGGTAAATGTTATTTTGTGGTAGCTATCAAGGCCTTTGAAGCTTCGTTCATCTTGGGATTGGAATTTAAATTTGTAGAGATTGTGGTGTCTTTTTTTTGAAAGTTGTAATCTTTTTTCTCTTTGAATTGACAATTGCATGCTTTTCTCTACTTACTTGAACCGTATTACCCTTTTTCATTATACCCAAACTTGTACCTTTTTTTAATTGTCTTCTTATATATAGAACCCAATACATTATTTTGATTCTTCTTTATCTCTCTAACAGTAGATAATGTCTCCGTACTTTCGTCATCTAAATGACCTCCAACTCAAAGATTTGAAACACTTCTTGAAATTTTAAATTCCTTTAAATTGGGTTGATAAAGTGTTATTTGGGTTAGGAAAGGTGTAAGGATGATGAATATCTATGTGGGTAGGATGAACTCTTGCTTATTTGGTATGGGTTTAAGAAATTGTTGGAAAAAGTTTTGGGAAATGTTTTGGAGATTTTGGATTTTGATTCTTGATTTTTAGGTGCTGTTGATATGATTTGGGTGGTTGAATCTTCTTTTTTGCATGTGTGGAAGGATTTGGATATGAATTTATGGTTTTTAGGTAGTGTTTTGATGTTAGGTGAAAGTTTGTAGAAGTTTTAATTGAGTTGGAAATCTTTGGGGAAGAAAAGAGAGGCTTAAGATATGAAATTCATAGGTTAAACCCACCTTCCCTTTTATTCCTTCTTCTGACAGTTCCGGTGCATCGTGGGTATGGCGTGGTGTACCGCACGAAAGCTCTGTATCCCCCTTGTAGCACGGTTTAGTCAACAAGGTTTCTGCACTGGTCTTCTCGTCATTAGTCCTGATTTCCCAAACCGTTGTCACGGTTTTTGTTGATGCGGTGCGAGCGAAACCCTTGTAGTACCACGTGCATGTTCTGACTTGGACCGTGTCGCGGTCTGGGGCGAGTAACGACACGATCTGACTCGTGGTTTTACGTTGCTGGACCGTTGACTAAACCGTTGTCATGGTTTTTCTTGCGTGCGGTGCACCAGACCCTTCCTGTGGTGTACCGCGGGAAAGTTTCGGATGACACTGTGGCACGGTATTGCGCATGTGTCGACATGATTTTCTCCTTTTCTTTTCACACGTGTACCTGAATTGCTGACCCATCATGATGGTTTTGTGGGGTGCGGTACACCACAGTGATGGTGTGGTGTACCGTAGGAAAGTTCTGATTTTCGCCGATTTTTTTTTGTTTCTTTTCCCAAACTCGATTTCTTACGTACCTGCACATTAAAAACACTAATTGCTTCCTCAATACTGCAATATCAACTAAAAGTAACTAATATAAACATAAACTAAATATATAAAAACATAAAAAACTGCAGGTTGTCTCCCAGACAACACTTTATATTAATGTCTTTCAAAGTTAGACATGTTACCTCTATCATATTTTATGTATATAGCCTCCCCAACAAGGAGCAAGGCTATGAACATCTACTAATCTCTTTTTGACACCCCTTTGGGTCTTATCTATATTAATTTTTCCAAAACAACTTGTGTCACGACGAATGGTCCATACCACGAATCTTTGTGATTGCGTGGCCTGATTTCTTGTTTGCGAGATTTTCATACAACTTCTTGGCCTAAACCAAACTTACTCATTGGTCTGGAATCCACAAGTTTTACGTGGTTTTCATCTGGTACTTTGTTCGTGGTTGCTATGTGGATGACATGAACTGTGGGAGCTAACTTCCTTGGTTTATTACCCAAGACGTACGATGTCTGGATACGTTTTTAACATGGAGGGTAACTATCCCTCCTGGAAGTTTATGATGCTTTGACTTGTCGCAAAAAACAGCCTTCCAAGTATGATTGGAACCTGCTTATCTGCATCATAATATGGAATAACAAAGTCAGTACGGATGGTGATATTACTAGTTTGGACATGAATGTCCTCCGCTGGTCCCCATGTCTTCGTTGCTGAGCTATCCACAAATTTTAATTTTACGGGATCTCTTTCCACCTTCTTGATTCCAAACCTATCGAACACATGTTTGGGCATAACATTCACACTCGAGCCCACATCACACATGGCTTTCACCTTGAGCTTACCACCTATTTGAATAGGAAGTTTAGAACTTCCTGGATCGTTGAGCTTGAGTGGTAGCTCCTTTTCAACTTTTCTCGAGACTCTCTCAATATGAGCCATAGTCTCTTTCCTATTTTTAGACTCGCATCTATTTCTGGAATAACTTGAGTAAATACCTCTGTAGTAATCTCGTTAGAGATAACCGGTACGCCGAAATATCTTTTTAACAACTTTTACTTCGTGTGTTGTTTTTTCTCTAATTCAGTGTAAGTGTTTTGTTTCGTACTGAATATTTCATTACTGTAATAGACTAGCCTTATTTTACATCGAAATATTTCTTTTGGTTTTCTATTTTTGTTTGTCTTAAAACTAGTGATTTTAATTTTTACCAGCATAAGGAACAGTGATTCAAGAAAATCTCATTCAGCCTTTTCGTAGGCTTTAGAGATATATGTTTTAATATATTATATATGTATGAGATTTATTGGAAGTTCTTTTAATCTTAAGATGCTAGACCACCTCATGAGATAAAAGATTATTTTCATGATAGATTTTTTTATGGACAATCTGTAACAACTTTCGTAAATATTAAACTTTATACCATATGAACCCTATGTTATTTCATGGAGGTCAGTAATAAAATTTACATTATAGCATTTAAAATTTAAATTTTATAAAAAATATGGACAGTAATATATGTTTCTGTATTGTAAAAAATAAAAATATAAATTGATGTTTAAATTGAAGTAACTCTCTCTCTCTCTCTCTCTCTCTTACACTCTCTCTCTTTTATTACAACGGAGATCCTAAGGATCATGTTACAAGAACAAATACAACCTAGTTAGCACATTATTAACTAGGAGGGAATCATAAATTATCCTAGGGACCTTACAGCCCATTCGATCCTTCGTAAGAAGGCTCCAAATACCGTTAGGAGGATTACCAAGAAGCACATACTTGTCGCTACTCTTCCAACCCTCTTTTCCTAACCAATCCGCAAAAAAGTTAGCCTCCCTAAATATGCCTCGCAACGAAAAGCCCTTATTCCGAGCAAGTATTGTGCGTATCTGCCGTATCCACTGCTTGCCATGACCCCTTTCACTTTGTGTATTTTGGACCAACTCAATGACTTTCCATGGATCTATATAAACTCTTAATTTAAGGATGCCCGACCTTTCCCCCAAACTTAATCCCTCACAAAGTGAAATTA
Organism: Nemophila menziesii; assembly: GCA_029959085.1. Classification (NCBI taxonomy): domain Eukaryota; kingdom Viridiplantae; phylum Streptophyta; class Magnoliopsida; order Boraginales; family Hydrophyllaceae; genus Nemophila; species Nemophila menziesii. The sequence continues at coordinate 687,119 of JARWIR010000071.1, forward strand.
ATTGTACTATGACTGGGGTATCATTAAAAATCTTCATACTAAAACCACTAACCCAATCGCCATTGTTATCACGAATTAACCACCACCTTCACCTACCTTTCACCAACACTACAAGAAAACAGAGAAAAAACGACGCTATTTTTGACTACCGGCGATGCAAACGGCGCGTCCCCAGAAGAAAATAGCAACTAGGGAAGCCAAGTGGTTGGATAGTTGTGTGGGGATTATATTATCCTTAAGGAGATGTAAAGGAATGGATTTAACAAGAAAATTCAATAATAATTTATGTCCACTATCAGAAAGGAAAGAGTTTTATCAGTTCACCATCCTTTTTCTTACTTTTTCGATTAGCCAATCTAAGACTTTAATTTTTTATCTGCCCCAATAAGAAGGGAGACCTAAATATTTACCCAGGTTGCTTATATTATGCATATTCAATATGTTTGAAAAAGTGATTCTAATGTGAGCCTAAGTGTACTTACTTAAAAGAACTCTGCTCTTGTTTAGGTTGATAGCTTGACCAGAGGCTAAACCATGTTAATGGAGTATATTACTTAACATAACAAAAAATAATTCATCTACTTCAAGGAAAAAAGGATATCATTAGCAAAGAGCACACGAGTAACTATAAGAGAGTTTCTATCAATACGGAAACCTCTAAGAATTCCACTTCTTTCCTTTTCAAGGATGATGGAGGAAATAGACTGTGTTATAATATTATATAAATAGGGGTAGAGTGGGTCGCCTTGGCAAAGACCTCTAGTCAATTTTGAGATGAGACAAGCAACCCCATTAATTAAAACTTTATAGGAGACACTTATTACACAATCTATGATCCAATTCACCCATCTAACATGGAATCCTAACTTAAAGAGCAGTGCTTTGAGAAAATCCCATTCAACCCTTTTGTGGGCTTTAGAGATATCTGCTTTAATAGTTGTATGAAATTTATTGAAATTCGTTTAGTTCTTAATATGTTGAACCACCTCATGAGATAAAAGGTTATTTTCATCTCGTCATTAACCTTGGGATGAACATAGCTAGCTAAGGACATTGAAGAAATCTCAATCCCCCACTATCTGAAAGACATTGTAGTGGTAATCAACAATTTCTTTTTTGGATAGGTTCAGGGTTATTTGACCAATTTCCATCATATAATTTTAGTCAAAGTATGTTATTGAGATTTTGTCTAGCTTTGGTCACCGCTTGAAAATATTTTGTACTACAGTCACCTAGCTTTAACTAGTTGTTTCTAGATCTCTGAGACTAGAAGGTCTCTTCCTTGAGCCAACTTTTCTCAATTTCTTAGAATCAAAAGGAAAATCTATCCCAAAAATTTTCAAAATAAGGAAGGTTAGATAGGTTTTTAAGAATATCCATAATATTGTTGATATGGATTTTTGTTATTAAGTGTTCTCTTACGGGTCTAAGAAGTGATGGTGCTTGTTAGGTTTTTAAGCTTTAAAGAGAATCTGGCTATCCCTTTCTCTATAATAATAGTACTACCTAACCAATGTTGGGAAACTATGGGTTTACAGGTTGGGTCTGTCATCCAGTTTTTGTCAGAAAAGAATCTTGTATAATTTTTGTGGAAACTATTAAACGGGAAAAGAGCGAGGGCCGAATTGTTCGACTGAACTGTCATGAGAGGAGCAGACAATGAATTCGGAAGTCTGGAGAGCCACTCAATGTTATCAAACACTCTATCTAAAATTCCTTTAATATAGTCACTTCCTTTCGTTTATTTGACCATAAAAAAAATTACACTCTTTGGAGGGAATGTTAGACAGTATTAGAGTCAATAATATAATTAAATAAGGTCATATTATGGTTGTTAGTAATTTCGCCCCCTTAATTTCTTGGACGAAAACCTATATAAGTTAAAATCTCATATAAAGACAAGAGGTTTGTCGCCATAGGTTTTCAACTCGATAAAGTATTAACGAAATTCAGTTTGTCCCCATCATTAGGGGGTCCATAAACATAAGTCAAATGGACTAGTCCTACAAATGAGCTTAAACTAAAACAGTTAATAATAAGAGAAAGGGGCATTCAAACTAATATGATTTCGCACAAAAAACACAAGTTTTTCCGATTTTCTACAAAGGTTCTCAAATGCGATTAATTTAATTTTTTATTTCTTAGCTAAAGACAATAACAAGGTTGAGTTTTGTTTTGTCTCGGAAAAATAATCTCAAGATTATGGCATGAGACAATATTCATGAGTCTTTTTTATGTTAAGGGTGTGTCAAATCCTTGGCAATTCCAGTTGCATGTAATCATAGACCCCGATAGAATTGTTTAGGAAAAATCCCATAAATACCTTCCGTAACATTAAATTTTATACCATATGAACCATATGTTATTTTTTGGAGGTCAGTGATAGAATTTACATCATAGCATTTAAATTTTGAATTTTATAAAAAATATTGACAGTAATATATGTTTATGTATTGTAAAAAATAAAAATAGAAATTGATGCTTAAATTGAAGTAATATGCTCTATCTTAAACCAACTAGTTTGTTTGACAACAAAAAAAAAGTAAAAAACTAGAAGTAGATTTGTTAAGGGTGCGATGATTAGGAGGAGTAGCCAACCATGTCACTCTAGTGTGGTGGCAATGGAAGATTAAGTGCTCGACCTACTCATCCTTCTCATTGCACACTTTGTATGTAGTTGTAATTTATAAGTTACTCTAAAATTTATTTACATTAGTAGGTAAGGCATTATCAGCTGCTTTCCATAGAAAATTTCTAACTTTAGGGATGACAATGAGACCCCATAATAGTTTCCAGATATCATTAGGAGGGATTTTAGAATATTCGCCTCTATTATTAACTTGGATTCTCTTATCTACTTCCCTATTTAAGTTGAGGATGTTGTAGACTTCCTTAAGCGTTACTAGACTTTCTTCGAATCTTGTTCAGCTAGGGTTATCACACCTTCCCAAAGATAATATGTGGATAGTAAATATGGTAATAGCTTGATCATGTGGGAGAATTTCGCGAATGAGATCCATATTCCACAGCTTTTCATTCAAATTGACCAGATTATGTACAAAGAGTAGTTAACTGTATGTAGAGTTCACTAGCTTCTTATCACCAGGGATCCATATATCTTTCCAAATACGAATGAATCGACCATCTCAAACCACCCATGTAATTATATTTTTAAAATTATCTTTACCCGTTAGTAGACTCCTCCATCCCCAAGAGGCATTATTTCCAATACACGCTCCTAGTAAGTTGGAGTTGGGAAAATATTTTTCTATCAGAATTTTAAAAAGAATGGAGTCTTGACGAAGGAAAATGTTCCACTCATTAGAGGCGAGAAGCGCAATATTCACGAGGTGAAAGTCCTTAAGGCATAGACCTTCTTCTCCTTAGGTTTAGAAAGAAAATCCCAAGAAAACCAATGAATACGTTATTTTTGTTATCCCAGAAGAAATTTATAACTATTGAAGCCAAGTAGTTGGATAGTTCTTTCGTGATTAGAAAACCCTTAAGGAGATGGACAAGGAAGGAGTTAATAACAAACTTTAATTACAATTTATTTATACTCTCGGAAAGGAAATAGTTATGTCGATTCACCAATCTTTTTCTCATTTTTTTATTATCCAATATAAGACTTTAATTTTTTATTTACCCCAATCAGAAGGGAAACGTAAATATTTACCTAGGTTGCTTAGATTTTTCATATTCAATATGTTTGAAAGAGTGATTCTAATGTGAGCCGGAGTGTTCTTACTTAAAATAACTCCGCTCTTGTTTAGGTTAATAACTTGACCAGAGGCCAAACCATGTTGGTACTGGATTATATTACGAAACAAAAAGTTTCTCATTTACTTCAAGGAAAAAAGACTATAATAAGGAAAGAGAACATAAGTAACTAAGATGTATTAAAACGGAAACCCCTAAGAAGTCCAGTTCTTTCCATTTCAGGATTGATGGAGGAAATATCATATGTTATTATATTAAATAAATAGGGGTAGAGTGTGTCACCTTAGCAAAGATCTCTAGTTAATTTTAAGATGGGACAAACAACTCCATTAATTAAAACTTCATAGAAGACACTTATTACGCAATTCATGATCCAATTTACTCATTTCATGGAAGTTTAACTTAATGAACAGTGATTCGAGAAAATCTCATTCAACCTTTTCGTAGACTTTACAGATATATGCTTTAATAAAATGTATACGATTTATTGGAAGTCCTTTTAATCTTAAGATGGTGAACCACCTCATGAGATAAAAGGTAATTTTCATGATAGATTTTTTTATGGATATTGCGGTAAACAACTTTCGTAATAGGTTGAGACAAGGGGACCCTCTCTCACCCTATCTATTTTCTTTATGTATGGAGGTTTTCACAGGGTTGTTCACTCATTTGGCGAATAAATGGGAGTTTAATTTTCATCAGAAATGCGAAGTAATGAAACTTAATCACATGATTTTCGCGGATGATTTACTTGTGTTTTTCAAAGCTAACTTAAATTCTGCAAGAATTATCAAAGAAGGTCTAAATTTATTCTCAAGACTTTCTGGGTTACAAATTAACTATCTAAAAATCGAATTTTATGTGAGTGGAGGTAATAATATTATTGAGAACGAGATTTCTAGGATCCTAAATATTAAAATTGGCAAATTGCCCGTTAGATATTTAGGGGTCCCACTTCATTCAAAAAAACTTAGTGTTGAAGAAGGTAATAAGTTGATTGACAAAATATTTAATACAATAAATCAATGGACTTCCAAGTTATTATCTTATTCAGGTAGACTTGAGCTCATAAAGAGTGTAATTGTAAGTAAAATTCTCTACTGGTGTAGAGTTATTTTACTACCAAAGCAAGTCATATACAAACTGAATAAGCTTATAAGTAGCTTTCTTTGGAAGGGCAATATGGATGGTGCGCAAGGTGCCAAAATATCATGGGATAAGGTTTGTTGTAGTAAAGAAAGAGGAGGCTTAAGTATTCCTAATTTAGAAAAGCTTAATCTGGTTTGTCTTCTTTTCACCTTCTAGAGGATGTACTCGCAAGAATACAACTTGTGGAGTATGTGGGTCAAACATAATATTTTAAAAGGGAAGTTTGTATGGAGTATTGAAGAGAAACAGAGTCATACGTGGATTTGGAAGAAATTAATGAAGGTGAGGAGTATAGCATATGATTTCATTACACACTATGTATAATGGAAAAACAACTTATCTTATTTGGGATAGATGGCTTGAGGGACAGAATATGCAACATATTTTGGGAATTGGGCTTTCAAAAGACAATTTGAATAGTCATAAAACAGTTGATACATTCTATGGTAAAGAGAGGTGGAGATTGCCTCCATGTGTGGGTAAAATACTTCCATACTTAGCTGATATTAAACTTATAAATAAAGATGATAAGAAGGTATGGAGTGAATCAAATAAGAAAGGGTTTTCCTTCAAAAAAACCCTTATCAAACTCACTAATGATACATATACAACAATAGTCAACTGGTATGAGCTTATTTGGTCAAAGAAAATTATTCCCAGGTGTGTTTTTATATCTTGGCCGGCTATTCAAAATAGGCTTAGTACAAAGCTTAGAATGATAGAATGGGGGTGCTCAAGTCGATCCTTTATGTAGTTTGTGTAAAGCTACAGGAGAAGATAATGTACATATTTTCTTCTTATGCTCTTTTTCTAAGAGAATCTTGCAGAGGTTATTAAAAATCTGTGATATTGGGTGGATGCCGAGAGATTTTGAGGATCTCACAGAGAAATTTCTTGGTTTAACAAGTAAAGAGAAGAAAATGATAGTGAGTTTAGTGATTACTTCATACATTTATATAATATGGAAGCAGAGAAATGAAATTGAACATGGTGGGGTGATTTTGAATGAAGAACAAATTAGTGGGCGAATTTGTGAAATGGTGAAAATGAAGATTAATGAAAGGAGTTTAAAGAATTCGAATGTAATTAAAATTGTTGAGAAGTTAGTTAATTGAGCTTTTATTTGTTATAGTCTATTGGGCCTAGATAATTTTGTATTAGATAGTAAGTATTGGGCCGAGTAGTTAATGATTATGTTAGTAATGAAATGTTCCTTTTTGGTTTAAAGTTTAAATGGGCCTACAAGGTATAAAACACATGCTTGGGCTAATGTTTGTATAACCCATATTGTAATGACTTTGAAGTTGATTTATAATGAAAAAGTTTGATTTGTTGATAAAAAAAAAAAAAAAAATCGTAATATTAAATTTTATACCATATGAACTCTATGTTATTTTATGGAGGTAAGTAATAAAATTTACATTATAGAATTTATAAAAAATATAGACAGTAATATATGTATTATAAAAAATAAAAATAAAAATAGATATTTAAATTGAAGTAACGGGCTCTCTCTTAAACCCCAACTAGTTTGTTTGTCAAACAAAATAAAAAAAGAAAAGAAAAAAACTAACTGGTTAACGGTTTCTCGGATCACTCAAGAATATTGTAGCCACCAGCATCTTCACGTATATACTTATAACGTCGCCTCTCACAGCAGTATATACAGGGCCGGACCTGGGCAGGTGCAACCAGGGCGACCGCACAAGGCCCCGAGCTGCTCGGGGGGCCCAAATTTTGTCGAGTATATAAATTTATATAATTATTATTCATATAAGATGTTTAAGGTTCTTTAATTGAATAATAGCATTGCTAGCTGAATTGGTAGAGTTGCCTTGCTTCTATGATGCTGATCTAAGTTCGAATCACTCTTAGTTATGTTAGTTTTATCAATCTCATTAGAATAAATGAAATACAATTTTAATAAAGCCAACTAATTTATTATTTTTATATTTTAAATCAAATAAACTTATGATATTTATTAAAATATTTATTAATTTTTCCATATTTCAATTATAGTTTAATAAATTATTTTTTTAATTTCTATAATGTTATAATGAATGAAACAATATTATAATAAAAATAATTTTTTTATACAATTTTAATAAAGCTAACTAATTTATTATTTTTATATTTTAAATCAAATAAACTTATGATATTTATTAAAATATTTATTAATTTTTCCATATTTCAATTATAATTTAATAAATTATTTTTTTAATTTCTATAATGTTATAATGAATGAAACAATATTATAACAAAAATAATTTTTTTTATAATAATAGCGTGACACCACTATGAATATTTAAAATCAAATTAATATATAATACTCATTGAAATATTTAATAAAAAAAATCATATTTCATTTAAAAACTATTTTTAACCAAAAGATGTATAAATAAAAAATTGTTGTCTAATAAAGTATTATGTTTGTTTTTTATTGTATTTTCTTATAATTAATTAAACAATATATTAACAAAACTACGTAATATAATATAAATTAGAAGTCGTCGGTTTCGTTGAAAATTTTGTACCTTAAGTTTTTTAAAGATTAACCGTTTTAGGGTCCAATTTAAAGTTTCGCCCGGGGCCTTCAAATTAGCAGGACCAGCTCTGAGTATATATGTACACGAGTAATACACATTGTGAATAATATACTTGAAAATGGCGTCATTACTTTACGTCTCAAATCGTTCGTTTCTAACGCCGAGAAGACCATGTTTTGGTTCAACCAGTGTCCGCTGAAATTCTTGTCGAAGGACATTTTTGTAACTTCAACGGCTGGGTTGAGGGGTTGTACTTCTTGGTCTATATTTGAAGGGGGGAAGAGTTCATTCACATGTCCGTGCTTATAATGAGACGCACGTAACTCTTAACATTACTTCATTTGTTGTAATTTTCTGATATTATTTCTTTTCCCTTTGCAATTAGAAGGGATGATCATATTTGATAATGATATTATTGTTAATCAAGGGACATTAGGGAGATTATAAATGAGCAATATAATTGGAAGGGTTACAAGGAGCTGTTCCAAATTGTGCAGGACCTTAATCTCAAGCAACAAGTGAGTCTAATTACTAAATCAAATCTCAGTTTTCACATAATCTTTAGCTAATAATATACTTGAAAAACAAAACAGGTAGTTATGTCTTTTCATGAATGTGGAGGAAATGTTGGTGATACTTTACATATTCCTCTTCCAAAATGGGTGAAAGAAATTGGGGAGAATAATCTAAACATCTACTTCACAGATCAAAAGGGAATAAGAAATCAAGAATGTCTCACTTGGGGAATAGATAATGAACGAGTTTTAAGAGGTCGCACTGCTATTGAGGTAATCTTTAATTATCTCGCAATCTCACTTACACATTTATTATACTTTTTGTTATGAAAATTGGTCTAGGTTTACTATGATTACATGAAAAGCTTCAAACAAGAGTTTGATGAATTGTTTGAGAATGGAGTTATTTGTGAAATTCAAATTGGGTTAGGCCCATGTGGTGAATTACGATACCCTTCTTATCCTGAGACTGAGAGGCATGGTTGGAAATACCCTGGAATTGGTGAATTCCAGGTAATTTAACTCTTTTTTAATTACTACTGTCTAGTTATCTTTTTGAAATTTGTTGAAATTAATGTTGAACAGTGCTACGATACGTACTTAATGAAGAACCTTAAAGAGGCAGCTGAAGCAAGAGGACACCTATTTGAGTGGGGAAATGGACCCGAGGAGACAGGTTATTACAGCTCAAAACCACACGAAACTGGTTTTTTCTGTGATGGAGGTGAATATGATAGCTTTTAGGGAAAGTTCTTCTTGAAATGGTACTCTCAGGTTCTAATTGACCACGGGAATAATGTACTTAAACAAGCTAATATTGCATTTAAAGGCATTAAAAGAACTAAAATTGCCTCAAAGGTACCTTTTTTTTAGATTGTTGTTTACTCATTAATGTAGAAATGATTTATTTGTAACATATATAAGTTTCATGTTTCAGCTATCTGGTATTCATTGGTGGTTCAAAACAACTAGCCATGCTGCTGAGTTGACAGCTGGATATTACAACGTGTTGTCTCAAATTGGATATGATCGAATAGCTACAATGTTTAAGATTCAAAACACAGCTCTTAACTTTATATATGCTGAGTTGCGTACATCTGAGGACTTTCCAGAGGCTTTGGCGGACCCCAAGGGTTTATTTCGGCAGGTATTTTATGCTGCATTGGATGTTGATTTACCAATTGCAAGTGAGAATGCACTTCCTTGCTATGATAGAGAAGGGTATAACAAGATTCTTGAAAATGTTAAGCCATGTAATGATGATCCAGAAGGGAGACATTTATCTGCTTTTACTTACCTTAGACTTAACCCAGATCTAATGGAACTTTCTAACTTCCTGGAATTTGAACGATTTGTGAAAAGGATGCATGGTAATAACACACTTTCCTTTCCCTACCTTAATATATCTTACAAAGCGAATCTCAGTGCATAGATTGACTGTTGATCATACACAGGGGAAGCAGTATAAGCAATGCAATTATGAGTCATTCAAAGAAGGACAAGCTAGGTCATTTTTGTCGAAGAGCTACCTCCCATTGGAATTCGTGTATAACAACTATTCATTCGTTTTATGATTATCATATAATACATATATATATATATATATATATATATATATATATATATATATATATATGTGCTTCTCTTTACAACATGATAATCATGGTTAGGGGATTCGAATGCTCTCAAATTTGGGTCAATTCTTCCAATTAATAATCATATATATTTGAGAAAATGACACTTAGGGTCTTGACCACACCTCCCTCTTCGAGTTAGCACCCCCACCTAGAGCCTCTTTTTATTAAAGACCTCATAAACTTTTTAACACATGAACCCCAAAACCCCTGTTACCTTTCTACCCTTTTAGACTTATATATATACTAAATATTCTATTACAAATCTTATAAAATCATTCCCGTGAAAAATATCTTCTCTCTCTTCCCTTGACCTACTTTTTCTCTCTCTCCTAGAAAACCAAACCCGCCACCACCACCTCTTCGCTGCTTCCCTCATCAAGTCCGGCGAAGCACCACCGCCACTGCACAGAAACATAGCTGCTTCCCTCATCAAGTCCGGCGAAGCGCCACCACCACCTCTTCGATGCTTCACTCATCAAGTCCGGCGAAGCACCACCGCTACTGCACAGAAATGACGCTCCGAAGCACTGAAGCACCACCTCCGGAGCTCCCTTCTTCTACAGTAATGGAAGCTCGAACGCTGGATCTCGGATCTCGAACAAGCAACCATGGGTGATTTGACACTTCAACTGCCTGAGACGTGAAGACGAGTTCTCGAACAAGCCATGGCTTCGAACGGCTTCGAACAGATCTCGTGCCGGAGTTGCAGTGACGCGAGGTGGTGGAGCTTTGGCGCCGGAGTTGCAGTGACACGAGCTTGGCTGCGCGATGGTGGTCCAGATCGGTGGTGAAGCTCGTTCCATGGTGAAGATCTCCGGTCATGGCTTGTCTTCATCGGCGAGAAACTCTTATTGAAGCTCGTTTCATGGTGATGATGGGTTTATGGTGGTGGTGGCGCGAGCAGATATTGGTTGACATGGTGGTGGTTGCGCGAGCTCCGGTATTGGTTGACATGGTGGTGTTTGTTTCACGCGTGAAGACGAGTTCTATTTTTTTTTTTTTGACATGGTTGACCAGATCTAGATCTGGTCAAACCAAATAGATTTCCTTTTTTTTTCTGATTGTGTAATAATCTAATTGTTTGAATAATTGAATAATACTCACTGTTTTTATTGTAGACTCATTACTTTTTTAAATTACTCTCTAATTGTTTAAAATACTCACCAATTTTTTAAGAGTACTCCGACTATTTCATAGAGTACTCCGACTTTTTTTATAGAGTATTCATTTAATTTGTTAGAGTATTTGTTTAATTCGTTTAATTCTCGGAGTACTCAGGAAATTCTCGGAGTACTCTATGTTTTTCTCGGAGTACTCTATCTTTTGTCCGGTGACCGGTGACTGGTGGTCGGAGGTCGGAGGTCGGTGGCGGAGGTCGGTGGTCGGAGGTCGGTGGTCGGAGGTCGGTTGTTGGAGGTTGGAGGTAGGTGGGTAGTGGTAGATAAAGGAGAGAGAAACAGTGACATCACACTTTTTGTCTTTTAGTGATAGTAAGGGTAGGAAAGACTATTGTAATAAATGAGGTCCCTAAGAATAATAACTTTCAAGACACTACTCTATAGAGAAGAAATAGTGTTTCTAAGACCCTATATATAATTTACCCTATATATAATTTACCCTATATATTTTTAGAGATTTTGTCTCAAGGGTATTGAACACCCACTCTTTATTCCTAACGCCTCTATCTTTTTGCTCTTCTTACTAAATACCTCAATAAAATTTTAACATTATAGGCTAAATTCCTATTTACAATTTTACTACTTTTGTTTTTCATTTCTTATATATATGGTATTTTATTTTCAGAAATTATTTTATTAAAACCCGAGATCTACTATCTCTCCTCTCTCACGTTTTATCATCTCTTTCTCTCGTTTTGCCAGAGCAAGCAGGTTGTTTCTCCTTTGCCTGAGAAGCCATGGTGCAGCAGTTCTCGCTGTCGTTCGAGTCATGGACGGAGCTGTACCTTTTGTATTCTGACGCAACACAACCACCAACACCACCTTGCTCTTCTCCATTCGTTGCTGATATGTTAGTGGCTGCACATTCACGTATTCCGGTGCAACACTACCACCAACACCACCTGGATCTTCTATGCAAAGGCTACGAAGAACCACGTACGAAAGATCTGTAGCTTGAGGTCGAGCCATGTCCGTTTTCCATGGAGTTTCGAAGGTGAGGAGTTGCTGCTTCCATGCTCCGGCGAAACACTTCCACGTGAAGAAGCTCTGCCTCCTTCAGTCTTCGGTGCAGATGGGCTTGAACGAAGGTGCAGCAACATCCTCCAGTCTTCAAAGCATATGTGCTCTGACCTCCGGCAGCGAAGCCAGTTCGCAGCGCCATGGAGAAGAGGAGAAGTTTCGGCAGTGAAGCCAGTTCGCAGCGCCAGTGAAGTCAGCTCTAGTAAAAACTTCCAGGCGAAGAAGCTCTGCTGCGCCATTGATAAAGTGATGCGCCATTGAGCGCCAGTTTTTTTTTTTTTTTGTAAGATCTGGTCAAACAAGATAGGTTAGTCTTTTTTTTTAACTTTTTAGTTAGTATATTTGTTCTCTTTGTAATAATGGATAGTAAAAATTATATTTTTCTTTTTTTAATAATACTTAGATTTTTTTATGAATAATCATCATTTTTATAAGAATACTCAGCATTTTTTAAGAGTACTTCACATTTTTTTAGAATACTCGTCAATTTTTATAGAATACTCATCAATTTTTATAGAGTACTCATCTTTTTTTTAAACTCATCAATTTTTTCGAAACTCTATATTTTTCTCTGGTGGTCGGAGTTAGGTGGTTGGAGGTCGGTGGTCGATGGTCAGAGGTCGGAGATTGGTGGGCGGAGGTCGGTGGTCGGAGGTCGTGGTCAGTGAATGTGGAGTGGATGTGGAGAGAGGTGAACATTGACATCATTCTTTTTTGTCTTTTAATGTTATTAAGGGTATTTTAGTATTTGGTTATATTTAAAGTCTTTATAAATAATAAAATTTTCACTAATTTTTTTAGGCCAAAAATCTAATTTTTTTTTTGCTAAGCCAGCCAGAATATATTATTAAATCAGAACTAATAAGTTTTTACATTTTTTTTGACCTAGTCAAAATTGACTAGTCAGAAAATAAAACATAAAGTACCACTACAAAGCAAAGTACATCCAAACTAACAACACGCGTACACTTAAAGTACAAACCAGAACTTAACTTCTCATTCCTATTTCTCTCTCCATCGTAACGCCTCCGCTTCAATATCCGCTCTCTCAAATCTTTTCAACTTCACCATGTTCTCCACTACACGATTCACAATTTCATCAACAATGGCTTCCTCCGTACTACAGATGTGGTTAAAAACTCGGTTATTTCTCTCTACCCACACCGTATACACCACTATTGGAAGAGTCAGGTAAGCTATTTCATCTACAAGTTTCTTTCTGTTCTTTTTTCCAAACTCTTCAATTAATTTCCCCCAGTTATAGATCTGATTATGAGATTTCAATTTTTTATTGCAGAAATCCCAGATTCTTCTCGTAAAAGGGCACCCCCAGAATAGGTGGTCCCTATCTTCACTATGCATTTTACAAAATTCGCATAAAGGGTTTGAGATAGTTCCCCAGCTCATTAGTCTTTGCTTAGTCGGTAGCCTATCCAGATTACACAGCCAAAGTATGAACTTGTATTTGGGTAAGGCTTTAGACTTCCAAATCGTACTGCTCCATTTATTTGTATTACCTTTAGTTCTTAGTTCTTCGTATATGTCTGCAAATCTGAAATTTCCATTCTTGGTACATGTACAATAGATAGAGTCCTTTGCATCAGATAAAATTATGCCCTTTGTAAGCTCGCTCATGAACCCCAATCTAGCCGGCCATTTCCAAGTGCTTTTATAAATAAATTGAGCCACTTTACTATCCACATAGTAACCTGAAGCCATATTTCCACAACTAAGTTCACTCAAGCTCTTCTTATTGGGTAACCAGTAGTCCCACCATAGGGAAATATCCTTCCCATCGCCTAAACTATACCTGAATAACCCTTTAGCAAGTTTCCTAACTTTTAGTAGCTTCCTCCAGCCCCAAGAGCAGTCAACTGGGATATCAATTTGCCACACTGATTTTCCTTTGAGGTGGTTAAGTTGCAACCATTGAGACCACAATGTCTCTCTTGGAAGGCAACAACCCCACAGCAATTTTAATGACCATACCTTATTTTGAATATCCAGGTCCTTTATACCTAATCCACCCTCATTATAAGGTTTACACACTGTATCCCATGAAACCTTAGCTCCACCTTCATATGAACTCTTACCACACCATAAATATGCCATGATTTTACTCTGGAGCATCTTGATAATTTTCCTAGGCAAAGTTACTACACTACACCAGTGGCTTGCAACCCCACCAAGCACTGATTTAATGAGCTGAACTCTACCTGCATATGATATATGTTTTGAGCTCCAGTGTTCAATTCTTTTGGTCATCTTATCAACTAAAGGCTTACAGTCATTCAGACTAAGCCTTCCTGTAATCAAAGGTAAACCCAGATATTTCATGGGGAGATGGCCTTCTGGTATATTGAGGATGGTGTTTATTTCATCCTTGATTACTTGTGGGACCCCCCATAAATATATTACTTTTACTGTCACTGATCTTGAGCCCTGAAAGGTTATAGAACAGATTAAGTCCCTTCTTGATAAGTTTTGCTGAGCCAGCTGTTGGTTTAAAAAACACCAATAGATCATCTGCAAACATTAAATTGTTGATCTTTAATTTCTCACATTTGGGGTGCCATCTAAACTCATCTTTATTACCCACATGCTTAAGGATTTGCGAGAGAACTTCCATACCAATAACAAATAGATAAGGGGAGAGAGGGTCCCCTTGTCTGAGACCTCTCTCTCCTCTGAAAAAACCCTGTGGAGCCCCATTGATAATAATAGAGTAAGAGGTGGTTGTGAGGCACATGGCTACCCACTTAATGAAAATAGTGGGGTAGCCTAGAGCTTCCAAAGTTTTCAATATAAATTCCCAATCGACTGAATCATAGGCCTTCATTAAGTCCAATTTTAGTGTACACCTCTTAGATATGTTAACTCTAGAGTAACCTCTTACTATGTCCTGGGCTATAAGTATATTTTCACCAATCAACCTTCCAGGTACAAAGGCTGATTGGTTCAATGAAATTATTCCTTGAAGAGTTACCTTTAATCTGTTTGCTATTATTTTTGATATGACTTTATATAATATATTGCAACAAGCAATAGGTCTAAAGTCTTTAGTTACACTTGGATTAATAACTTTTGGCACCAGTGATATATTGGCTGAATTAATTTCTCCAAGGATTTTACAGTCAATGAAAGAACTTCTAATAGCAAAACATAGATCATTCTTGATGATGTCCCAACATTTTTTGAAAAAACCAGATGAGAAACCATCTGGTCCTGGGCTTTTGTTACTGTCAATTGACCAAAGGGCATTCTTAATTTCATCTTCAGTAATAGGCTTTATCAGGTATTGTTTATCTTCTTCTTCTATACTCTTACCCAAAATAGTCTTGAGTATATTAACTGAGTAATAACCACTATTTTCTCTCTTCTTGCCCAGGATATCAGTGAAGTGATTTATAAAGACATCTGAGATATCCTTCTCATCAGTTTTATATACACCTTGATTATCAATGATGTTATAAATGCTGTTTTGAGTTCTTCTGCCCCTCATTATTTTTTGGAAATAGGTTGTGTTGAGATCACCATTTTCCACCCATTGATCTCGAGATCTTTGTTTTGATATGGATTCTTCAACCAACAGCTCCTTTGTAAGTTCCTGTATTAGTAAATTTTCCTCAGTTAAAAGTTGTTTATCAGTATTTCCTTGAAGTCTACTAATTTGAACTCCTTTCAGGTCACTTTGGAGCTTAATGATTTTGTCCCTTGAATTTTTAAAATACTTCTCATTGAAGGTTTTTAACTTTTCTTTGAGAAGCTTCAGCTTTTTGGTGATGATAAACATATGAGTCCCACTGAACTTAGTACTCCATACCTCTTGTACAAGTGGCATAAACTCTGGGTGGTCCATCCAGACATTATAAAATCTGAATGGGTATTTCCTTTTCTTTACTGTTTCCATATAAGTTAAAATTTGGCTACAATGGTCAGAAAGATAAGGATACTCCAAAACTAGTGAGGTGTTGGGGTAGGTTTTTAACGACTCCTCATTGAGCAAGGTTCTATCTATTCTGCTTGCCCTCATATCATCTTCAGATGCTTTATTTGTCCACGTAAACTTTGGTCCCACATACTTGAGATCAGTAAGTTCTAGATCATTTACACACTTCCTCATATCTAAGGCACCTTCCAAGAGAATATCACCATTGAGCCTCTCACTGATATGCATGACCTCATTAAAGTCGCCTTGAATAACCCAAGGGAAATTTGATACAAGTCCCTCCCATTTCCTTAAGGTATCCCATAATATGACCCTTTCCTCAGGTTTATTGAGAGAATATACAGGAGAGTAAAAAAATACAGCTTGAGTTTGAATGTTTACCACCTTGCAAAGAATTGCCTGGCTGGTACTCTCTATAGCTGTGACATTAAGTAATTTTTCATTCCAAAAAGTCCAGATTCTTCCAAGTTCATGATGGTTGTAATTGTGAATAACTTGCCATTTATTAAAGACAGTGTCCCATATATTCTTGGCTTTATGAGGCTTTACCTTAGTTTCAACTAAGCTAAATAAGCTAATATTAAAATTATTAACATAGTTCAAGCAATTAGCTTGCTTGACTTTATTATTGATACCCCTAACATTCCATGTTATAATCATGTAAGGTGTGGGTCAGGAGGTTCTTCTAGCATACCTTCTGAGCTGGTAACAGTTATTAACTCCTTAACCATCATTTCTACACTTTCTTCTTGTTGGTTTAATATATGGAAGGTATTAGAAGTAGTAGCAACATTATCACCCCCATTATGGGTAGGAGGTGATGTAGCCCTTCTATTTACTACTTGTGTCCATGTCTCTTCATTATTATAGCTGGAGCTTGATTCACTTTTTATACTGCATCTTGGTTTAGTCACATTTGTTATATGATTTTCCTTTCAAGAAAATAGTAAATTCATGACCATTTTAATCTACAGGAAGGTGAAATGCATTTCGAGTTGAAGGAGCGCGACTTCACGGGCACACCTTATGTTCCGGTATATGTAATGCTACCAGTGAGTGTATTCCTCTTCCATCTACATCCACTAGCTTCCCTTTTCTTGGTCAATTATTTCAACATTTCCTTGCACTATAATTATATAGCTGGGACTCATCAATATGGAGTGTGAGCTTGTTGATCCTGATAGTTTGAAAGAGCAGTTGAAGAGGTTGAAAGAAGAAGCAAAAGTAGATGGTGTAATGGTTGACTGCTGGTGGGGAATTGTAGAGGCACATACTCCACAGCAATATAATTGGAAGGGTTACAAGAAGCTTTAATTGTGCAGGCCTTTAACCTGAAGCTAAAAGTGAGTCTTACTAAATCAGTTTTAACATAAGCTTTAGCAAGTGCTTATATACTTCAAAAACAGGTAGGTATGTCATTTCATGAATGAGGAGGCAATGTTGGTGATGATATACATATTCCACTTCCAAAATGGGTGAAAGAAATTGGGGAGAAAAATCCAGACATTTACTTCACAGATCAAGAGGGAAAAAGAAATCATGAATGTCTTTCTTGGGGAATAGACAATCAACAAGTTTTAAGAGGTCGCACTGCTATTGAGGTAATCTTTATCTCGCTTACACATTTCTTATCCTTAATGAGCGTTAATTTTGTTATGAAATTGGTCTAGGTTTACTTTGAGTACATGAGAAGCTTCCGTGTTGAATTTAATAAATTCTTTAAGAGTGGAGTTATTTGTGAAATCGAAATTGGGTTAGCCCTTGTGGGGAATTACGATACCCTTCTTATCCCGAGAGGCATGATTGGAAATACCCTGGAATTGGTGCATTCCAGGTAAATTTTTTAATTACTGTCTTTTTATCTTTTGAATCGTGATTAATATTTGTTAAGATGTTGAACAGTGCTACGATAAGTACTTAATGAAGAGCCTTGAAGAGGCAGCTGAAGCAAGAGGACACCTATCTGAGTGGGGTAAAGTACCCGATAATGCAGGCTATTACAATTCAAGACCACACGAAACGGTTTTTTTATGTGATGGAGGTGAATATGGTAGGAGCTTTTACGGAAGTTTCTTCATGAATTGGTACTTTCAGGTTCTAACTGACCACGGGAATAATGTACTTGAACTCGCAAATATTGCATTTAAAGGCACTCCAATTGCCTCAAAGGTAAGTGAGTGAGTGAGTGAGATAGATTTATATTGATGTTACTTGATTGAGAAATGATTTATAACATTAGTTTCATGTTTAATTGATGATGCATCAGCTATCTGGTATTCCTTGGTGGTATAAGACGGAAAGCCATGCTGCTGAGTTGACAGCTGGATATTACAATGTGTTGGGTCATAATGGATATGATCGAATAGCTACAATGTTTAAGAAACAAAACACAGCTATTAACATTATATATGCTGAGTTGCGTACATCTGACGACTTTCCAGAGGCTTTGGCGGACCCCACGGGTTTATTTCGGCAGGTATTTTATGCTGCATTGGATGTTGATTTACCAATTGCAAGTGAGAATGCACTTCCTTGCTATGATAGAGAAGGGTATAACAAGATTCTTGAAAATGTTAAGCCATGTAATGATGATCCAGAAGGGAGACATTTATCTGCTTTTACTTACCTTAGACTTAACCCAGATCTAATGGAACTTTCTAACTTCCTGGAATTTGAACGATTTGTGAAAAGGATGCATGGTAATAACACACTTTCCTTCCCTACCTTAATATATCTTACAAAGCGAATCTCAGTGCATAGATTGACTGTTGATCATACACAGGGGAAGCTGTATAAGCAATGCAATTATGAGTCATTCAAAGAAGGACAAGCTAGGTCATTTTTGTCGAAGAGCTACCTCCCATTGGAATTCGTGTATAACAACTATTCATTCGTTTTATGATTATCATATAATACATATATCCGCATATGTATATATATGTGTGCTTCTCTTTACAACATGATAATCATGGTTAGGGGATTCGAATGCTCTCAAATTTGGGACAATTCTTCCAATTAATAATCATATATATTTTTAGAGATTTTGTCTCAAGGGTGAACACCCACTCTTTAGTCCTAACGCAACTCTATCTTTTTGCTCTTCTTACTAAATACCTCAATAAAATTTTAACATTATAGGCTAAATTCCTATTTACAATTTTACTACTTTTGTTTTTCATTTCTTATATATATGGTATTTTATTTTCAGAAATTATTTTATTAAAACCCGAGATCTACTATCTCTCCTCTCTCACGTTTTATCATCTCTTTCTCTCGTTTTGCCAGAGCAAGCAGGCCGTTTCTCCTTTGCCTGAAAAGCCATGGTGCAGCAGTTCTCGCTGTCGTTCGAGTCATCGACGGAGCTGTGTCTTTTGTATTCTGACGCAACACAACCACCAACACCACCTTGCTCTTCTCCAATCGTTGCTGATCTGTTCATGGCTGCACATTCACGTATTCCGGTGCAACACCACCACCAACACCACCTGGATCTCCTATGCAAAGGCTACGAAGAACCACGTACGAAAGATCTGTAGCTTGAGGTCGAGCCATGTCCGTTTTCCATGGAGTTTCGAAGGTGAGGAGTTGCTGCTTCCATGCTCCGGCGAAACACTTCCAGGCGAAGAAGCTCTGCCTCCTTCAGTCTTCGGTGCAGATGGGCTTGAACGAAGGTGCAGCAACATCCTCCAGTCTTCAGTGCAGATGTGCTCTGACCTCCGGCAGCGAAGCCAGTTCGCAGCTCCATGGAGAAGAGGAGAAGTTTCGGCAGTGAAGCCAGTTCGCAGCGCCAGTGAAGTCAGCTCCGTTAAAAACTTCCAGGCGAAGAAGCTCTGCTGCGCCATTGATAAAGTGATGCGCCATTGAGCGCCAGTTTTTTTTTTTTTTGTAAGATCTGGTCAAACAAGATAGGTTAGTCTTTTTTTTTAACTTTTTAGTTAGTATATTTGTTCCCTTTGTAATAATGGATAGTAAAAATTATATTCAGCTTTTTTTAATAATACTTAGATTTTTTTTATGAATAATCATCATTTTTATAAGAATACTCAGCATTTTTTAAGAGTACTTCGCATTTTTTTAGAATACTCGTCAATTTTTATAGGATACTCATCGATTTTTACAGAGTACTCATCTTTTTTTTTTAAACTCATCAATTATTTCGAAACTCTATATTTTTCTCTGGTGGTCGGAATTAGGTGGTTGGAGGTCGGTGGTCGATGGTCAGAGGTCGGAGATTAGTGGTCGGAGGTCGTGGTCAGTGGATGTGGAGTGGATATGAAGAGAGATAAACATTGATATCATTCTTTTTCGTCTTTTAATATTATTAAGGATATTTTAGTATTTGGTTATATTTAAGGTCTTTATAAATAATAAAAAATTTACTAACTTTTTTAGGCCAAAAATCTAATCTTTAAGACCATATAAATCAATCACCCTTGTTTTTAATATAAAATACCAGACTCCATCCGTATCAAAACGACATAAAATTGTACATTACATATGGATATTGCTAACCAAGCTATGATATATGCTTACGAACTTTCGTTTAAATAGTTGTCAATAATATCCAAAATATAATTACATCTAAATATAAATAAAATATTATTTGTATTTTATTAATAATATATACTGTAATCAAGACTAGAGTTACGATTTTTAGATTTTTAGAGCAAGTCACTAATATATAATTTTTTGTCATAAAAGAAATTAATGAATTTTACTAATTTTTTATATACATATTATAAGTAATATTGATTATTTTTTTTGTTACAAAGGAGATCCAACTTCGATCGAGACAAGATAATCTTGTATATCATCAAACAAACCAAGGTTGTGGATCAACCTTGGTGTTTTTTAGCCCATCCTATCAAGTGTAAGAACGCTTTATATTCCACTAGGTGGGTTGATAAAAGAGGATAGGGTTCCTCTTAGGAGATCCCTTTACACGCTAGCCAATCAGCATACTTAGTGGCTTATCTGTAGATTGCTTTTAAGGAAAATTTCATGTTTCGTGACAAATTCTGGCGAATCTTGCTAACCAAGGCGCCGCAGGTCCTCGTCTTTCCTATACATTACCAATCACCTCAATGACTGCCCAAGAATCCACTTCCACCTCTACTTCTATAGCCCCCATTGCTTCAATCAATTCCAAACCCTCACTTAGAACAATGATCTCAGTGAGAAAGGCCGAATCTTGATTAATTTTACGTCAATCCCCAAATGAAACTACATTCACCATCTCGAATCACCCTACCACCACCTCCTATATGTCTCCATTTGTTGAAACTTCTATCGGTGTTTAATTTCAGACCCTTGTTCGCTTTGGACCATCCAATCAAATTACCAAAAGTTTTTTTGGGTGGCGATTAACCTGGTACATTCCCCCAAGCCTTGATACACTTTTGGGCCCTAAATATAGCGCCTTTGAAGACCCAATCATTCCGCTCTAACCAAATCGCTTCGATTAACGTGCCAAAAAAACGTTACAGCTAACTCCAGAAAATAAATATTTGCTTGACAGATTCATATTCCACCATAGTATATTACCCTCCTCGGTTAAACCATTTGGTTGCGCTTGAGTTGAATTTTGCTTTTGTCCAGGAACATGACCTGATATAACCAACTGCTTCTAAAACGAATATGCAGCTGGTGACAGCTCAGCAGGTTTGACCAGGTGGTGTGGGTTCCACATAACGATCTCTTCATCCGGTGGGAAGGTGTATATAAATGAGTTGTTTCCCGAAACCTTACTCGCGCCGCGCTGGATTTAATGACCTGCTCCAAAGTATTAGACACCTGTTCGCCGAAAATTGCATGACAGGCCCCTGTAATCTTTAAATCATCACAGCTAATATTAGTTTCAAAACGTACATGTCTGTTGTGCAAACTCCTGGCAAGTCCCTCCTCCTTTCTAATTAAATCCCATATTTTATTGGTAATCCCACAATCTCGAAAGAGATGAATCGTTGTTTCCACTTCTGCATCGCAACATAGAATCAAGGGGAAGCAATCAACACCTCGTTTGTTCAGATTTCCCCTTGTCGCTAAGCGCCCATATACCACCATCCAAATCAAGACTCTTGTCTTTCGAGGGCATTTTAACTTCCATATTCTATCCCAATTAATACAGTTACTGACCTCACTGATTTCTAATGCATTCAAAGCCGATTTGATTGAGTATAAGTCATGTATCTCGTGCAACCATGAAAGTATATCCGTATTACCTTTATCCACCACCATCTTAATACCCCGCGAATTCAAGTAGCTTGGAGGAAGGGAGTAAATACTGAAACCCATCTCAATCCAATGAACCATCACTCAGAACATAGTCACTAATTCTCTTAATCCAATTTCTTCTCCAATAACCCTTGTTACGGTGTAAGCCCTTTATTTGCAATCTCAAGCATTTGGGCGTTGACATTTTCTGGGCTATATGCCTCTACAAATGTCTTGAGTTCAATGTCAACCTTTGTATTTGTCTTCGGAATAGATGGTGACATTGCTTGATCTATCGGTGGCGACCCCACCTTCTCTTCTTCTTTCTCTTCTTGCACAGCAGGTGCAACTTCTTTTTCTGCTCTTTAGCGCTTGTAGCTCAATGAACGATCTAATATCTTCTTGCATGTCCTTGAGAAGATTCACAAAGTCAGATTCTTTGGAAGAATCGGGATCCTCGGAAAAGTCAGAGTCTTCGGGGCTAGACTTGGTTGGTTCTTCTTCAATTTCTGGAACCTCCACGACAATTTATGCAGCATGCGGTACTTCTCTTTCTTTTCTATTTCAAGGCAAATTGCCTTACAAGCTTTGAACCCAACATTGGCATCACCTCCTTCAATGGCCTTCAAATCTCTTGTATCCATAATATTAGTTAAAACTTTCTTCAATTGATCTACTTGTGTGACCAAGATTTGAAATGTGGTCTCTTGTTCTCTAAATTTCTCATTATGGGATTGAATATTATTCGTAATTAGATCCATGAAAGGTTATATTCTCTTCTATGACACTACTCATTCTTGATGATAGTGTGGTAAAGGCTTTTAAGTTAGAGTATTAGTATAAGAATCATTAGTAGGTTGTTGTGGAGGAGCTAGTCTATTAAAATTTTGGTTTCCTTGATAAGGACATTGACCTCTTGGTTGGTAAGTATTGTTTTGGGGATGAGGTTGATAATTATTGGCCCCCTGTGGATTTGAATACTACATACTCAGATTATTCCTATTAGCGAATCGGTAATTTCCTCAGTTAGATATGAAGTATACAGTTGCTGGATTTCCTTCACACTCTTCCCATGTATGATTTGCTACATCACACTGTGGACAACCTTGTGCTTCTTGCACTACATTTGTTGCAACTAATTTTAACGTTTTTGTTGCATCTCAAACTTTATCTCTTTGACTTGATTCTCTAATGCTATTAATTTAGCTGATTGACCAGTGTGTGTACTTAATCAAAGCGTACCTTTGGTATTTGTAATAGGAGTCCGCGATATTGGCCAACTCCTTTTTATTTCTATAATACGTTCCATACCTTCTGCAGCTTATGTAGGATCCATGGACACAAATCCTCCTCTACCAAGATTATCGACCCTCAATCTACTTTCTGCATTAATACCTTGATAGAACATAGCTAACTGTAAAGCTGGGGTGTAACCATGGAGTGGAGATCTTGCTAAATTCTGTTGAAACCTTGTCCATGCTTCTCCTACTTCTTCATCATTCTCTTGGTGAAAACTAAAAAGGTCCTTCTGATCTTTTCATCTCATACTCTTCGGATAAAAATGATTAAAGAATGCGGCTTGTAGTTCATCCCAAGTGTTAAATGTGTTTGGTGGTTGTCTATCTAGCCAATTACCAGCAATTCCGGTCAAGAAGAACATAAACATATGACAGTGCAGTTGCTCGCATGTAATGCCGGGAGTATTATAGGCATCACAAATCTGCATAAACTTCTGAATCGTTCTTACCAGATCTTGATTTGTTGCACCACTATAGTGTCCATAACTCGCAAATTGACTGAGCATACCCGGCTCGGTGATGTCTCCCTTTTTTTTTTAATTGTATTCCCTTAGGAGACATCATTTTAGGTGATTAATTGACTTATGTGTTAGACTTCTAAGCTTATTTGGTTATATTGTGATTTCTTCCCTTGGATATATACTATTTGTGTTTTAGAGCTTTTGTGCGTTAATTTGTTTGTTTTTAGTGTAAAGTTCTTAGGTTTATGATTTGATGGAGTATCAAGACAAGGAGAAGAAACGGGAATTAAAGTCTTGGATAGAGCGTAAAAGTCAAAGGCGAGAAAACTTGATTCGAAGAAATTAGATGGGAAGAAAATTTGGAATGCTGTTACACAATACTGTGTTTGAACGTCTTAGCCGCTGATTCGGCCTTTGAGCATAAAATAAGAATTATAGAGCTTGAAGTCAGAAAGATTTTCCAAGTTGAACGAAGTGATTCCGAGTCCGGACTCAAAAGTTACAGCTATTTTAGTAACAGCTATACACCCGTTACGGGATTTCATTAAAGATTGGGCTTTTATTTCATTTAACCTATTTCCTCTTTAGAGTAAAGCCCAATCCATTTTTACCACTATATATAAGCCTTAGGCTTCATTTTTTAGAGACAACTCATATTTTACAAGATAGAAGCGCCAGAGATAAGTCAAAAGCAAAAGGAGAGAAGAAAACTGAAGCTAGAGAATTCCAATTCCTCCATCAACAGTCAAAATCAATCCTTTAATTAGGTTACCAATTTCATCTTTGTAATTGAATATGACTATTTTATCTTTTATTTTAGTTTTTCATTACATTATGAGCTAAACACATAAGTACTTGAGAATCACAATTATGGGTTAAACCCTTATTTATTTTAATTGATGTTTTTCTGAATTTGGGATTATTTGATTTAAATTGAATTGGGTATTTTGTATTGACTATTATCGCATGTTAATTACTATTTTTATTCTGGCTAATTAGAAATATGATTGAGTAATTAGGCTATTCACTTTGGTGGGGAAGTGATCACCTTGACGGATGGTTTAATTACGGACCTAGGTAATAGCCGTTGGTATTCGCCAATGACCTTGACATGTGACCCCGGTGTTTATCCTTTAATGTTTAATTGCATTTTTATTTTTCAGTTTTACGCTTTCGTTTGCTCTTCCTTTTTCAGGTTTACAGGTTTTAGTGTATGCTCAATAATCCTGAGATATTAATCAGACTTGCAAACAAAAGAAAGAAATAAGAAAAGGAAGAAAGAGAAAGATTAAACAGAGAAGCAGAAATGGATGAAGAAGATAATTTTCAACCTCCTGTTCAACAAGTTAAACCTCAAATGTTCAATGATCCATGGTTCGTACAAGGTCCTGACAAATTCCATATCGTGCTCCTGCCCTAGGTATTGGTCCTCTAGATATTAATGTCACAAGATATAGATCCGATCCTGGTATGTTAACTCAATTCAGAGATTTCAGATACTTTAGAGGAGTAGTTGGAGAAGATACAATCTGTGTAGTACAACAGTTTATGCAAATATGTGATACGTATATAACGCAAGGAGTAACAAGAGAACATATGTATTATGAAAACTTCAGATTTTTTGTGATAGACGCAGCTAGTGAGTGGCATGATTCACAAGAACCGAGAGCAATAAACAATTGGGATGAGCTACAAACATCATTTTTCGATCGTTACTATCCGAGTAACATGAGATTAGATGCAAAGGTAGATTTGACATCATTCGTCCAAGAACAAGAAGAGACTTTGGGAAGATGTTGGACAAGATTTCAGTCGTGTTTGAGAAGAGTTCCTGATCATGGCCTTACAGAACAACAACTGAAGATATTTTATAAAGGCCTTTATGGAGGATCAAGAAAAGACCTCGATTTATTATGTGGTGGTGGATTCTTACAGGTAGCTCCATCACATGCTAAGATTATTTTGAATTGAACTGTGACGAATGAGCAGGGTTGGAATACAGTGAGAACACCTATCCAAGGTAGAAGAGAAATTAATGATGGAATTAATGAGAAATTCTCTTCGTTAGAGAATAAATTCAAGACTACATTAGAGCAACAATTGAAACAGCTTACTTTAGCTGTTAAAGATGGTTTTTCAGGTAAGAGAGCAGATGTTAACGTTACACATGAAATATATGGGTGTTCTTATTGTGGTGTACATGATCATGAATGGGAGATTTGTCAAAACAATCAAGAATCCGTAATGTTTGTTTCCAACCAAGGTGGTCAGGGGTATCAAAAAAATAGAAACCATCCGGTTTCCAATATTCAAATCCAAGTGGGGCAGCTAATCCTACTCATGCTTATCAACCACGTCCCCAAGGTAATAACTATCATCCAAGACCACAAAATAACTATCACGGGGGACATAATTACGGAAATCAAGTTCAGAGACAACCTCCTCAAGATATCTACAATGAAGCTATGAATCAGAAAGTTTTACCTGCTCAACCTCAAGAAGGTGCAAATGATCTTCGTCAAACTGTAGAGCAATTAATCGCGCTTAAAACACAATCGATACAAAATCAACAAGCTTCTGAAGCCGTGATTAGAAAGTTAGAAAATCAGATAACTCAGATGGCAAAACAGTTGCAACAGCGTCCACAAGGACAATTACCCAGTATTACAGAGGCCCCTATCCAATACAAATATTGTGACTCTATTTCACTCAGAAGTGGTAAGAAGCTCCTACCACCACCTTTTTCCGTTATGAAAGAAAAAGAAACAACTGTAAAAACAAAAACGGTGGAAGATGTGGCGGAGAAAGAAAGTGAAACATGAACAGTTGAGGTGGAAGTTGAGAAAATTCCTGAAAAGCCAAAGAAGAAAGATGTTGTGGTGGAAGTGAACCGTCCTCCTCCACCTTTTCCCTCAAGAGTTCACAAGAAAGGAGATATGGCTGAATATCAGAAATTCATGAGTATGGTGAGTAAGCTCAACATTAATATGCCTTTGTTAGAAGCTATCAAGGGGGTACCAAAATATTTGAAATTCCTGAAAAGAGCTCTCAACAACAAACATCAATATCTTGAGAATGAAATGATAGGTTTGCCAGAAGAAAGTAGTGCAATATGCCAAAGTAAGTTACCTCCTAAATTACTTGATCCTGGGATTTTTACTATTCCTATTTATATTGGTGATGAATGGCAAGGGAAAGCTTTATGTGATTTGGGTCCGAGTATTAATCTCATGTCTAGATTAATTTTTGAGAAGTTAAAGATAGGGAATGCAAGACCAACCTCTATGGTCTTGCAAATGGCTGATAGATCCCTCGTACATCCAGAGGGAAGAATAGAAGATGTCCTCGTCAAGGCAGGTACTTTAATTTTTCCAGTTGATTTTATTATACTTGATTACGACGCGGGTAGGAATGTCCCACTTATCTTGGGAAGACCATTCCTAGCCATGTGGCGTACTCTTATTGATATAGAGAGTGGAGAATTAATCATGTGTATCAAAGACGATGAGGTAAAGTTTAATGTGTTTAGGCCAATAAAGTTTCCAGATTCCAAGGAGGAATGCTTCCGGTTGGAGACCATTGAACAAGGAGAGAAAGAACCAACTAAGGTAATGGAAATCTTTCATTCAACTAAAGTAAAGGTTACAAAAAGTCAACCAACTCCTGAGGGAGCAGCATCGTTGCAATAAGTTTTTCTAATTGGGAGAGGATAGGATCCCCATTATAACCTAGACTAATGCCAGGAGACGAGTTTTTAGTTATCCAGTCAACAACTACATTTTGTTTTCTCGAAATACATGAGAAAATAGGTACACAAAACTCAGAAATAAAATAAATACTACAGATAATGTTCTTAATTCTATTACTAAAAATGGAAAAATTGGAGAAGAGTGCTTCCAAGATTGCCTTGTAGACATTTTCTATAATGCAGTTTGTATTGTTTAGTTCTTTCGCCCATAAACATGCTTTAAGTACTCCAAGTGCTTCAGATTCCAAAGAATTCTCTGTGCCAACTTCCCAAGCACAATATTTAATAATCTTCCCTTTGTTATCCCTAATAACACAAGCAATTATAGATTTAGTACATTTAAAAGAGGCATCACAATTAATTTTGTACCATTTATCAGGTGGTGGGATCCATTTCTCATTGGTACTACATAAATTTGTAGTATTTATCACTACATTATTGTTGGTACCAGGTTCATAGGTATTAATAACCTTTTTATTCTTATCTATTTTTCTGGATAACTATTTTTTCTTACCTTTCACATGGTTTTCATAATTTTCATAAATTTCCCTTAGACTAGTTGAGTCATCCTCGGGTAAAGAGCCCTCAGATGTTTTATGATTCTCCCTCAGAAGATATTCTTCATCCTTGGGTTTTAATACAATTGTTGTTTCATCCATAAGTAGTGGGCTTTAGTAGAAGTGCTGATAGGGAAGGTGGTGGGGCCTAGGGTGTGATAAAATAAGGTATAAATAAAGTGCAAAAACACCCTAGAACTACACGGTTATGCAAGTATACAGATCGTAAGCAAGTTTTAGATTGAGATTCATTCCGCGGAGACTACGAAGGTTAGAAGAATCTTATGCAAGTATCAAGTGCAGATAAATTAAAGCTAGAACAACTAAACGCAAATAAAAGTAAAGACAACTAGATTTTTGTTGATTTTCTAATTAACTAAATTAAAACTAAGAATTAAAAGACAGAAAATAAATACGAAAGAGAAGTGATATGAGAATATATCTTAAGTTATTAGCATGTAATCCCCACTAGTTTTGCCGTTCTAAACATGTAAGGGTGAATTATATAGTATTTCCCTAATCGGTCCCAATTCGCTATCGGTAGTTTAAAATAGGATTTACCTGTGTCAATAAGGCTTCCTAAGCAAACTTTTCCTGTAATTGGTAAATAGTCACAAGAACTAAACCATAGTGATTATCTAGCTAGGTTGGGTTGTCAGATCAGACCTAATACTAGACGTTATGTGCTAAACATGCAATTAAACACCGTTGTCAATGGTGACCTAATTACTAGATGGTAATTCTAATGGCTGCAGTCCACAAGAACACAGAATATAAATCCAAACACATAAACAGAGAATAAAAACTATAATTCTATTTAAAACATTGAATTCCCAAATTAGATAGATGTCAATCAAAACTAGGGTTCATACATATATCCTAAAACTCAAGCTAAAGAAATTTAGTTCATGAAAGAAAAGAAAGAAATTACAAATCTAAAGGTAGAAGAAGACATTGTTGATGACAGCTCCTTCCAGACTTCTCTCTTGTGTTGTAAGCTTCCTCTTGGTTTAAGGTTTCACCAAGGATGATTTAAGAGTGTTAAGAGGCTGTATTATAGTGGACAGGTTGACCTAAATCGTTTCTTTAGAGATAAGTTAAGTAATAGACTCCTAGCCCAACTCAAATTCGTAAGGAAATAAAGATAAACACTGCTGGACCGTTTTGAGCATATCTTCTTCGTTATTGGTCGGATTGAGCTCCATAAGATACCAAAAGAATCGCAACAGAATTATCTTGTCCCTCAGGAAGGAAATTACCAAATTCGGCCTATTTCTTAGGTAAAAACGCACATTTTTAGACGTGTATGCAGAATCCCAGATTTAGGCAGCTTTTCCTTTTCCATCTTTTTAGCCTTTGTTTCCTTTATCTCCAATTTCCATGCAAATCTCTTTCCATAAGTTGTTGTCTTTGACTTAGACTCTAATTAATCTCCATAATTATCTTTAAATCTTCACACTAAATAAACAATTAAACCCAATATGCTCTAAAAATATTATGCTACTAAATCAAGACTCAAAATAGGAAAGTGCACTAAACTAAGCTAAAGTCAACCTATAAACTAATAAATAAGCCTAAAATGATGTCTCAGAAGTATATTTTATTATCACAAATGAGGAGACATCAAGACCCCCAACTCAAAGTTGTATCGTCCCGATACAATAAAAGTAAAGAACAATAGGGTAGTCAAAATAAACAAGAAGAAGTCGGAGGAGAACAAGAACAGAATATAATGAATGATCCTACAGCATAAAATCCAAAAAATCTCATGTAGTAATGCTCAAGAAATAATGCACAAGTATACTTAATACACATGTAATCAACAATCCATAAATTCAAGTTAAGATTAATTTCGCAATGCCAGAAGGAGAGGATGATAACTTAGTTCAGGTTAATGGCTATAGGTTGTTCATAGGTCCCAAATACAGCATCCAATGGTCCACTTACCTACTACCTAATAGCTCAATTGTTTCTCCATCTAGTAGTTAGAAATCCTAAGGTCTTGGTTATAACTTGGCTTAAGGACGGGTGTGGTATATTTGGATAATGAAAAGTGAGCTTTTGGCTCTCTCTTCACTAGCCATCAACGAATCGCCCTAGAGCTTGAGTTTTCACTCAAAGATGTTCTCGCTCAACCCAATTTATTGATGCTTTTTAATGTGCATCCCCTAATAATCCCAATTAAAACCTTTGATGATATAAAATCCACTTTGCCGGTCCGAATATATATTCTCTTTTCACATCAACTTTTTCTTTTGTATAGATATGATTCTCTTTTGATGTTGAGATATCACACTATTTTTTCTCATATATATATTCTTTTTATGCCCTTGTTGGCAAAATTAGCTCGTAGCTAATTTTTCATTCACTATTACCCCGGCAAAGGGTTACAATAATAACAATTCATCATTAATAAAATCACAAAGACAATTCCCAAATTCCCAAAGTTCCCTAATGATGAAACCCACCACCCCAAACTCAAGCTCTAAAACGACTTTGTCTCAGGTTTTGCGATTCGAGTGCGGGTCATATAGATAAGTCCTACAAACTAGGGTATGGATTATAATGTGTTTCAAATAAAAGGCTTTAGAAAGGCTCAAAGGGGCTAAGACGGATAAATAACAATAATATCAAACAAAAGGGTGAGAAAGTATAAAGGCTCCAAGTGTTTTATCATGAAAGAACTGCCTTAGTCATTTTTCTAACTACCGGATTTCGTTACGTTTTCATTATCAGTTCATAGACAAGTGGGTTTTCAACTAATTTTAAACCTCACGTTCTACACACCAAATAACTATCCTAAGTTTCAACGTGATTTCTTAGCATTGCTCATTAACTTTTCTATCCTTTATTTCCTGTTTTCATACATGCATGCTAAACAAATTTGTTGCATCTTTCAAAAGCATACTACTTACTATCATTGACCTAATAAAATCATGCTCAAATAGGTACATTCAAGATATTCTATGCCTTAATTCAACCTAAAAATTTTAAATTTTATGCAAAAAACGAAAAGAAGATGAGGACAATGAATCCCCACCCCCAACTCAAAAGTGAGCCGTGTCCCCACGACTCGAAAAAGACTCAGGCATGGAATAAAATTTAAAATAAAACTAACTAAACTACCTAATGCATACAAGCTATTAAGAAAAATTAGAATGACCTACCTGGCTGGCCATAGAGATCCATCATATCATCCTCATCATCCGAAACTGAGGGATCGGTATAACTATCAACATCCCTAACCATGGTTAAATCTTCTACTTGTGACTCCAACTGTATGACTTCTATCCAAAGATCTTTGTTATCTTCACGTAATCTTTCAACTTCGTTCTGTAACTTGAGAGCCCAAGGAGGAAGATCATAAACAATTTCAGAGGAAGAGGTAGAAGAACCTTGGTCTTAGATTTTTATTTTCTTCAAAGGCCTCCTTGATGGTATGGACATTCTAGCAGTTAATTTCTTCTTTGGTAGTGATTGTTTTGGTGCCTTTTCTTTTGATTCTTCAGAAACCTCATCAAGATTGATGGGTTTTTCAATGGTGGCTCCAGGAAATTTCTTATTCTTCCCAAGGATAGAGCACTTTCTCTTGTATTCCATAGCTTCAGATCTGTTAGTCATGCTTGATTTACCCACAACTCAAGTTATACCAAGGATGGATTAAAAGTTTAAGGAAAATTTGGTGTAGCTTGATGTTGTTGCTTGGAATTGATGAAAGAGAAAGGTTATTTGATTGATCTTGGAAGAACTCTTTAAAGCTTGTTGAATTTGATGGTGTTTTGATGGTGTAGTGTGATGAATTTGATGAATAATTTGTGTTTATGGAAGATGTAGGAGAGGATTTGATGAGTTGTTGTGTTAATTGTGAAGGTTTGCACAAGCTTTAAGATGTATATATAAGGTTTGGGTCTGAAAAATTCGTGTGGGAGAGGCTAGGGTTTATCTTGTAAGGTACGAAGTTGATTAGGAAACAAATTCCTTCACAAACCGCCTCTCTGCGGTGCACCGGACCAGACCCGCGGTGTACCGGACCTTATAGCTCTTCAAATTTTTGCCCACTGGATAATACCCGAGCTAGCACCCCGTGGCACGTGTTTTGTGCCTGCGGACCAGGGTGCGGTGCAGGGGGTAGTCCGCGGGTACTCCGTCAAAAAACCCGTGGTACCCGACCCCCGTGGCACGCGATTTGGGTGTGCGGACCAGGGGTGCGGTGTACCGCGCCTATCAGTCAAATTTTTCTTGCTTTCTGGATGAAACCCGTGGTACCCGACCCGTGGTACCCGACCCGTGGTACAGGTTTTCTGGGCACGGTGCATCCCTGCGGACCATGGGGTAGTTCGCGGGGGTAGTCCGCGCCAGGCCTTGAATTCCTCCAGATTTTTCCTTTTGACCCCAAACTCGTTTCCTGCACAATAACACACTACCTTTCTCTCCTATTAGCTTGTAAACACAATTAAAAATATACACTAACTTAAAATTATACACTACAAAGCAAAAACAACTAATTTAAAAAGCAATTTAAACAAGGGGTGTCTCCCAAGAGCACTTTTGTTTAACGTCTTTGAGTTAGACGTGTACCTCAGGGTAAGCGCATTCCACGAGATGGATTGTCTCCTCTCGCCCAAAGTCCTCACTGTCATGGTATCTCTTCAAACGCTGGCCATTCACCATGAATGTCCGTTGCGCGGTTGGATTTTCAATTTCAATCGCTCCATGAGGTGTGACTTTAGTAACAATGTAAGGTCCTCCCCAACGGGATTTAAGCTTTCCTGGGTAGTTCGAAAATCGAGAGTTGTATAATAAAACTTTTTGTCCTATCTCGAAATGCTTTGGACGGAGCCGTTTATCATGCCATCGTTTTGTTTTCTCCTTGTAGAGACGTGAATTTTCATAGGCAAGATAACGAAACTCCTCCAACTCGTTCAACTGCATCATCCTTTGCTTCCCGGCCAAGTCTGGGTCTAGATTCAGAGTTTTAATAGCCGAGTAGGCTCGAGCTTCAAGTTCAATCGGTAGATGACACGCTTTGCCGTAGACCATGCGATATGGAGATGCCCCAACTGGTGTTTTAAATGTTGTTCTGTAAGCCCAGAGAGCATCATCTAGCTTTAAAGACCAATCTTTCCTCGATTTACTCACGGTCTTCTCAAGAATAGATTTGATTTCCCGGTTGGAAACTTCAGCTTGACCATTAGTTTGTGGGTGATAACCGGTTGATGTACGGTGTTTCACTCCAAACTTTCGAAGAAAATTTCTCAGGGGAGCATTAAGAAAATGGGTACCTTTATCACTGATTAGAACACGTGGCGTACCATGTCTTGAAAAGATGTTTGATTTTAAGAACTTAATCACGGTTTGAGCATCGTTCTTTGGTGTTGCCACTGCTTCTACCCATTTTGACACATAATCTACCGCAAGCAAAATATAAAGATTTCCATGGGAGGTGATGAAAGGTCCCATGAAATCTATTCCCCATACATCAAAGATTTCAACTTCAAGAATATTATTAAGCGGCATCGCGTCTCTTTTTGATATGTTGCCAGTGAACTAGCATCTGTGGTATGACTGGACATAACGATGACAATCTTTGTGTATGGTAGGCCAATAGAACCCGGATTGAAAAATTTTAGCTGCGGTTCTATCGCCTTTAAAGTGACCTCCATAAGGTGAACTATGGCAGCCTTCAATGATTTTTTCCATTTCACCTTCATGCACACATCTTCTAACCACTTGGTCACTACAAATCTTCTAGAGGTACGGTTCATCCCCATAATACTGTTTGGCCTGGTGATTCAATATTTGTCTTTGTTGTGGGTGGAAATCTTTGGGAAAGACACCACTCACAAGGAGGTTGACTAGATCTGCATACCATGGCACAAAAGCACGTTTAATAGCAAAAAGTTGTTCATCAGGGAATACCTCTTTAACCAACAATGGTTCTTTGTTCGCATCAGATCCTTCGAGCCTTGATAAATGATCAGCAACTTGATTCTCGCATCCCTTTCGGTCTCGAATATCAATGCCGAATTCTTGAAGCAACAGTACCCATCTAATAAGACGCGGCTTAGCGTCCTTTTTTTCCATGAGGTACCTAATAGCTGAATGGTCCGTGTATACAACAGTTTTCTTCCCAACCAGATAGGAACGAAATTTATCAAAAGCATAAACCACGGCCAACATCTCCTTCTCCGTCACTGTATAATTCATCTAGGTTGCGTTGAAAGTCTTACTTGCATAATAAATCGTGTGGAAAATCTTGTCTTTCCTCTGTCCCAACACAACACCCATAGCGTGATCACTAGCATCGCACATAAGTTCAAACGGAGCTTTCCAATCAGGAGGTATGACAATGGGTGTAGAGATTAGTTTCTCTTTAATCGTCAAGAACGCTTGAAAACATTCTTCAATGAAATTAAAAGGAGTATCCTTTTCAAGTAACGAACAAAGAGGTTTGGCGATCTTGGAGAAATCTTTAATAAATCTTCGATAAAATCCTGCGTGACCCAAGAAACTTCTCACTCCTTTAACAGAAACTGGAGGTGGTAGTGTTTTGATAACTTCAATTTTAGCACGATCAACCTCCATCCCTGCCTTCGAAACATTATGTCCCAACACAATTCCCTCTTGAACCATGAAGTGGCATTTTTCCCAATTAAGCACAAGATCTTTTTCTCTACATCTCACAAGGACTTTCTCAAGATTACTCAAACAATCATCAAAACTATCTCCGAACACCGAAAAATCATCCATAAAAACCTCCAAATATTTATCAATCATGTCCCAAAATATCACCATCATGCACCTCTGGAACGTGGCAGGTGCATTGCATAAACCAAACGGCATTCTTCTATAAGCAAAAGTACCAAACGGACATGTAAAAGTTGTTTTGTGTTGATCGAGGGGATCCACACAAATCTGATTATAACCCGAATATCCGTCAAGGAAACAATAATATTCTCTCCCTGCAAGTTTGTCTAGCATCTGATCAATGAATGGTAGCGGGAAGTGATATTTCTTTGTTGCTTTGTTCAGTCTTCGGTAATCCATGCACACTCACCACCCCACAACTGGTCTTGATGGTATGGCTTTGCCTTGATCATTAAGGATGGTAGTGATACCTCCTTTCTTCGGAACACATTGCACTGGACTAACCTAATCACTGCTAGCAATCGGATAGATAATTCCTGCGTCTAACAACTTGATAACTTCCTTCCTCACTACTTCTTTCATAGCTGGCATGAGTCTTCTCTGTCCCTCTATAGATCGCCCACCTTCGTTCTCAAGAATGATTTTGTGTTTGCAAACGGAAGGACTAATTCCCTTGATGTCGAAAATAGTCCATCTGATTGCTTCTTTGTTTGCGCGAAGTACTTGAAGTAGCTTCTCCTCTTGAGGACCTGAAAGGTTAGCAGAAATAATAACAGGCAAAGTTTTGCTCGTACCTAGATATGCATAGCGTAGGTGATCTGGAAGTGGTTTTTCTTCGAGGACAGGTGGACATATTATAGATGGTTGTTTCATTGGTTCAATGTCACCTGGTTCTCGAAGTAGTTCTCGCACGTTTGATCCTAATGCAGCAACATCTTCAGGGGGAATCTCGAGTTCCTCTGGTGATTCAAGTGTTAAGGCCTCGTCAAGATCATCATCTAAGCTTGCTTCATTGAAGACTTCTTGAGCAATTTTTCCGATGACATCTATTTTGAAGCATTCATCTTTTGACTCTGGTAATTTCATAGCCTGAAACACATTGAATCGTATCTGTTCGCCTTGTACTCTCATGATCAACTCACCATTCTCAACATCAATTAGTGTACGCCCCGTGGCTAAGAATGGTCTACCCAAGATGACGGGGACATTCTTATCCGCGTCGTAGTCAAGAATAATAAAATCGCAAGGAAAAATAAAAGAGCCAGCTTTAACTAAAACATCTTCAATTTTACCTATTGGTCGTGAAAGGGAGCGATCCGCCATTTGTAATATCTTAGATGTGGGTACTACTTCTCCAATATTAAGCTTCTCGAACAGGGACCTAGGCATGAGATTGATGCTCGCGCCTAAATCGCATAATGCTTTCCCGGTCCAACTATCTCCAATGAAGATAGGAATTGTAAAACTTCCGGGATCTCCTTATTTTGGTGGTAACTCACTTTGACATATAGCACTGCACTCCCTAGGTAATCCGATTGTTTCCCCAGACTCTATACTTCTCTTGTTGGAGAGAATGTCTTTCATGAATTTCATATAGGTTGGCATCCTCTTGAGAGCTTCACAAAGTGGTATATTAACTTCCAACTTCTTCAACATGTCAATGAACTTCTTGAATTCCAGGTCATTGTCCTTCTTTCTGACACGTGAAGGGTATGGTGGTGGAGGGCGTGTATTGAGTTCCACTGGTTTTCTTGTCTTTTCAGGTGTTTCGGCTTGGACACTCTTTGGTTCAATTACCTCCTCAACTGTATCTTTGATTATTTCTTCCCCCCTTTGTTCTGGAATAGGGATAGGTTCTTGTTCTAGTTTTGGTCTTGGTGGAGGTAGTTGTTTTCCACTTCGCAACTCAACTGCATGGCAAGAATCATCTCTAGGAGCAATAGTATCACTTGGGAGTTTCCCTTTTGGCCGATTTTGTAATGTACTCGCCATCTGTGATATAGTATGCTCTAGTTGCTTGATAATCTTCTCCTGGGTTCGAACTTTCTGTTGGCTATGACTCATTTTCTTTTCAACTGTTTGCATTAATTTAGCCATACTCGAACTTAAGCTCTGGAGTTGTTCTTGTTTTGCCAATTGCATCGATTGTTTAGGTGGATCTTTCTTTGTCTCTTGACAAACTTTCTTAACATTGGATGCCTTTTTCTGAATAGGTTGTGGTGGATTATAAGGTTGAAGTTGGGGCTGTTGATAAGTTTCTTGTTTTCTGACCCAACTCTTCTGTTGCGGGGGTTGTTGATAATTAGTGTAGCTTTCTTGAGGACAAGCATAACCATTAGAGTAATAGTTATCTTGAGGATATTGAACGGAAGCTACTGCTGGATTATTCATACACCCTTCCCACACGAGATTTCTTGATCCACACTCTAACACGAAGGAATTGTGCGTACTGTATTCACCTGAGCAATTGTTCGGGCTTGTTCTTGTAGTTCTTCAAGTTGTTTAGCCAATTCTTTAAGTTTCAGAGATGCTGAATTGTTTTCTTTTTCTGCTCTCTTTGGCCAACTTCTCTCGTTCTCAAGAATTCTTTCCATCCCCAACTCAGCTTCTTCAGGATCTAGCAACACAAAACCTGCGTTTCCTAACGAATCTGCTTTCTCTCTTGATTTATCATTAAGGCCTCCATAAAACAAGGTTAAATAATATTCCGGCGAGGATCTATGATAAGGACACCTCGCCTTCTTCTCTGTAAATCGTAACCATGCTTCACCCAAACTCTCTTCCTCTTTCTGTATAAATTGTTTAAGCTCCAACATATCTTTTAAACGTCTACTAACCGGATAGAAACGGTCTAGGAATCTTGTTTGGAGCTTGTCCCAATCTGGAATAACATGAGGGTATTGGGTATCATACCAATCGCTTGCACATCCGGTCAAGAAGAACTGGAACATCAGGTAATATACTTGCTCCCTAGTAACTCCTCTTACGATATAAGCATCACAGATCTGCATGAATTTCTGAATATATCGGATCGGATCTTGATGTGCAACTCCGCTGAATAATCCATGAGATGCAAACTGAGTTAGCATCCCAGGATCAGGTTTAAATTTTGCGGCTTGGATTTCTGGAGCTCGAATTCCTCGTGGCTCCACTCTGAACTTGATGGGTAGCTCAAGTCTCCTTGGGTCTCCATCTGTAACTAAATCTGAAAAACAAAAACTAAAAACAAAAGCGTAAAATAGAACTAACTAAAAATAAAAGCACAAGATATATGCACAAGGACTAACGATGTAGTCCCTGGCAGCGGCGCCAAAAACTTGGTGGGGCCTAGGGTGTGATAAAATAAGGTATAAATAAAGTGCAAAAACACCCTAGAACTATACGGTTCTGCAAGTATACAGATCGTATGCACGTTTTAGATTGAGATTCGTTCCGCAGACACTACGAAGGTTAGAAGAATCTTATGCAAGTATCAAGTGCAGATAAATTAAAGCTAGAACAACTAAACACAAATAAAAGTAAAGACAACTAGATTTTTGTTGATTTTCTAATTAACTAAATTTAAAACTAAGAATTAAAAGACAGAAAATAAATACGAATGAGAAGTGATATGAGAATATAGCTTAAGTTATTAGCATGTAATCCCCACTAGTTTTGCCGTTCTAAACATGTAAGGGTGAATTATGTAGTATTTCCCTAATCGGTCCCAATTCGCTATCGGTAGTTTAAAATAGGATTTACCTGTGTCAATAAGGCTTCCTAAGCAAACTTTTCCTGTAATTGGTAAATAGTCACAAGAACTAAACCATAGTGATTATCTAGCTAGGTTGGGTTGTTAGATCAGACCTAATACTAGACGTTATGTGCTAAACATGCAATTAAACACCGTTGTCAATGGTGACCTAATTACTAGATGGTAATTCAAATGGCTGCAGTCCACAAGAACACAGAATATAAATCCAAACACATAAACAGAGAATAAAAACTATAATTCTATTTAAAACATTGAATTCCCAAATTAGATAGATGTCAATCAAAACTAGGGTTCATACATATATGCTAAAACTCAAGCTAAATAAATTTAGTTCATGAAAGAAAAGAAAGAAATTACAAATCTAAAGGTAGAAGAAGACATTGTTGATGACAGCTCCCTCCAGACTTCTCTCTTGTGTTGTAAGCTTCCTCTTGGTTTAAGGTTTCACCAAGGATGATTTAAGAGTGTTAAGATGCTGTATTTATAGTGTATAGGTCGACCTAAATCGTTTCTTTAGAGATAAGTTAAGTAATAGACTCCTAGCCCAACTCAAATTCGTAAGGAAATAAAGATAAACACTGCTGGACCGTTTTGAGCATATCTTCTTTGTTATTGGTCGGATTGAGCTCCATAAGATACCAAAAGAATTGCAACAGAATTATCTTGACCCTATAGAAGGAAATTACCAAATTCGGCCTATTTCTTAGGTAAAAACGCACATCTTTAGTGTGTATGCAGAATCCCAGATTTAGGCAGTTTTTCCTTTTCCATCTTTTTAGCCTTTGTTTCCTTTATCTCCAATTTCCATGCAAATCTCTTTCCATAAGTTGTTGTCTTTGACTTGGACTCTAATTAATCTCCATAATTATCTTTAAAGCTTCACACTAAATAAACAATTAAACCCAATATGCTCTAAAAATATTATGCTACTAAATCAAGACTCAAAATAGGAAAGTGCACTAAACTAAGCTAAAATCAACCTATAAACTAATAAATAAGCCTAAAATGATGTCTCAGAAGTATATTTTACTATCACAAATGAGGAGACATCAGCAGGGTGTAATTTTATTAAAAATAAAGGCATTTCTACCTTTCCTGATTTGCCATGCAATAATAGCTATTTGCTTGCATATGAATGGTGTTTTAGATTTATCCTTGAGAATGATATGAGCCATCCAAGTGTCTAATTTAATAGTACACTGGTTGCTAGTTCACAAGGATAAATTAGAGGATAACCATACAGCTCTTGCCCAATGGCAATCAAAGATAAGATGCTCAACTGTTTCAACATGTTCATTACATATATTACAGATTTTAGCATCACTGGCTTTCCTAATGAAGAGATTTTCACTAGTAGGAAGAAAATTCATAACAGCTTTCCACATGAAGTTTTTTATTTTGTGTGGAGTTTTAAGATTCCGAATACATTTCCAAATCTGAGAGTCAACTAAATTAGAAGAAGAAGGTTTTGAGGGGCCTTAATGGCATAACTTTTATCCTCTTCTTCCTTAAGGCAGTGGTAAGCAGTCTTAACACTAAACTCACCATTAGTATTCAGACTCCAATACATAGTGTCTTGTAAAGGAATAAGTGGTATAAAGGTGAGTAGAATTCTATTATATATTTTTAGGAAATTTGTATTCAAGACAGTTTATATTCCAAGTTCTAGTGCCACTTACCATAAGGTCATTGACATGTTTAATATTTTGATTGCGAGGAGGGACAACCCCCTCACCATTAGTAATCCAATTATCAATATGAGGGTTTATAGTCTTACCATCCCCAAGTTTCCATTTAAGATGACTAGAAACTATCTCTCTTCCAGCCAAAAGGCTTCTCCATCCCCAAGAGGGAGAGCAACCTAACTTGGCATGGAGAAAAGTTGTTTCAGGAAAGCATTTTCCTTTAAGGACTTTATAGAATAGAGAATCAGGTTTATTACATAAATTTTAAACCTAATGTCACAGGTTTTCTTTGGAAGGAGATAGGAGGACATGTAATAATAAGGAATACTTTGAATACAGCTTTAATAAGTATCTACTTACCAGTATCACTAAAAAAAAGATTTTTCCAATTCTCAATTTCCATAATAACCTTTTTTCAATCAACAAATTGAACAAATTGAGATCCCTTAGACCTGTCCCACTTAGTGGGTAGCCTAAGGTAGACTCCACAGTTGTTAGTTATTTTCATGTCAGAGTGTAGAAGCAATAATATATTGCATATAATGAAGGGTATTTCTGTTAAATAATATATTGTTAGTTATTTTCTGATACATTTCTATAGTGATATAAATATCGAAATATTTATCTTATTACTACATCTGGGAGTCCTAATTTTCAAAACATTAATAAAAAAACCAATTATTTCGACAACTAACTAATAGGTTATAAAACTCGTACATTAAGGAACATATCCCCATTAAAATCTCAGCAAAGTTAAACTTTGTGGTTTGTATCAATACTACAAGTTTCTTGTTAATTTGCAGAAAGCTAATACTCTGCAAACCAATAAAAACTGAAGGAGACCAATAGTAATTAAGCAAAAAATTACCAGGTCCCAAGAAGCTCCTCAACCCAATCTTCCAGCCCAACATCAAATAATTGAAATAATCTGTGATCGCATCTGCAGTTGTAGACTAACCTTGAAAAAATTATCCATGTCTACCTCAACCGATAAATAGACACATTCCATATTTACTATATAGTATAATTGTTTGACTGTGTATCTCCATTTTTCCACATCCCAAGTCCTGAAGATTTAACAACGTGGATTGCATCATGGAGCATGATAGCTTTAATGGTGACATTAAAGATAGTTCCAGATCCCTGAAGTATCCTTTTCCTCAATCACACCCTTGAATTCTTTATTTAGCATCTTAGTTTTATTACTCTCGTGTGCTAATGCATTCAAAAAATGCTCTATGAGTTAACAAACTACCCCTCCAGCAATATCATAAAAACTAACTCAATCACAATTGACTAATCTAAATAATTAATAATTACAGAAAAGAAGCAAAGTGGACACTGACCTAGAAAACAAATCTCAGAATCACATTTATACTCTCTAGCACCACAAATCTTGTCATGAGCTTTACAATTGCATTTCCACTTCTTTTCACAGTGTTTTCTGTTGGAAAAATAACAATCACTGGTTTTAATAAATAAAGAAATGGAATTCCAAAAAATAGTAAACGAATTAATTCTCAATTAAAGTAATACTACTCTATTACAATGAATTGAAAATAATGAAACTTACACGGAAAATATGAGAAAGGAACTATTACACGGAATGTAAATGGCGTTAAAAAGATATTCCGGTCGTGCCGGTTACCTCTAACAAAAGTTCTACTCTATAGAAATATTATACTAGAATATTTGAGAGAGAAATATAATAGTATTTCTAATTCTTAGTTTCGTTTTACATTTTGTTCTTTATTCACTCTAGAATATTTTTTTCCTTTCTATTCTCTCTATATTTTTCCATTCTCTCAAGAATAATCTTTTTTCTTCTCCTCTTGAAATGAAAGTGACAAAGTCACTATTTATAGAAGAAAAAGCAAGACAAGAAAACCGTCACATTAATGCTCATATTAAAGTCGTCCGTTTTTTTCTTTATCAAATTTTTGTAACCCCCATAACAACTAATATATAAAGAACCATTAATCCTTAATGAAGAATAAGGAATTATTTGAAATTAAATAATTCTAATGGTTTTTTTCTCCATATAATAAAGTGGGACTATTATACACAAATGGTATTTTCCACTTCTTCCAAAAACATGAAAGAATTAATAAAATAAATTCTCTTTATTTAAAAAATTCCAACAATCCCCCACTCATGTTCTTTGGGAAAGAAGGTGAAGGTTTCCATAAATATCAGCATTTGGGTGAATTGTACTTAAGTGGCAATATCTTTCGATTTGAATTGACACGTAGTGAAGTGAGGCAACCACCAAAAACATATCAAGTGAACGTACTCTCGAACTTGATAGTTTTCGATCGAGACCCTCACAGCACATACTCTACCCGGCTGATAGTTACAGATTCCTCAAACATCATCCTTTCCATGCACATAGGTGATCTCCAAGAACGTCTAGCCTCATTAGCCGACCCTCTCGGATTTCGAGATCATTAAGAGCAATAGAGCTCGGCCTCATTATGTGTCTCTCTAATTCATCAAGTCCTTTCTCTTTAGGACCACCCTTACGGGCTATGAATTTGTGGTGATTCTAACAACTCATCCCTTGGGAACATCAAGGACGTCTCCTTGTAATCATATTATGAGCAATATACAACAACCTCAACGGTGAATTCATCAAATCCTTCTCAAAAGGACCACCACGCATGGCTATGAATTCATTAAGTATGAGGAATATATAACAACCTAAACGGTGAATTCATCAAGTCCGTCTCAATAGGACCACCACACATGGCTATGAATTCATTAAGTTTTAATTTGCTCATGTATGCACAATTTACATTATATGGATGAGAAGTTAGTGAATCATATAGATCAATAGTACATCTCTAGTACTTTATTAAATGAAAAATAATAACCTAATGTTCACCACTTGAGTCTCTTTACAATATGGACAATACCAAGTTGGGTTTTGTTCATTAAGAGCATCATAATCATTATAATTATTTTATATTCGTTAAGGGGTACACACCCCCCACAATTCTCTTATTAATGAATACTAGTATTATAAAGATTTTTTTTTATTTAACTAGATATTACATCAACGGAGTCAAACCTTTCCAACAAAGTGAGACTAACTAAGGTAAATTCTATAATTTACTCAAATGAATTTTTCCTTAGGATCATCTTCTCCCACATCTTTTATTCACAAATAAAAATAAAAGAAGTAAGTCCCATTAATGAAAGTACCAAAAGTGGATTATGTCATACACCTATTATCAAAAGTGCAACACAAACTGGTCCATCTTTTATTAAGGTACTATTTAATTAGCAAGGTGGTCGTTTAAAAACCCAAAACAATTTCCTAAGTTTTCATACTTTATCCCCTTAATCCAAAACCACCAACCCTTCATGTTGCACCATATAGATCTCTTCACATAGATCTTCATTCACACATATATTTAATATCCAATCGATATATATTCATGTTTGTGAATGACATTTAGGGCAACAAGAGTTCAAAAATGGTAATATAAGGGGCCAAAGTAATCCTTAAACTCATAAAAACGTGGAAACTTAAGGACTTATCCATGAGTCGATTCACTTTTCGACTTGTATGAGACTAATAGATCTTGTTGGGTCATTTCCAGGTGACGTACTTATTCTCATCAAAATCATCACCCTCATGCCTTTTCTAAACCGTTTCACAGATAGTCTTTCTTGACTTCTCAACGGTACACAAATGAAGGTGGGGTTCGTCACATTATCCAAGATCTATCCTCTAACCACTGAATTAGCTTTCTTGAACCAACTTTTAAAGCCAGAAACCTAGCATGTAGTTCTTTGGTATATTCCCCATTGGCCTCAATGGCAGGGAGTACCTTGAGAACGGCAAGGTCTAGTTCATGTTGTTCAAGACATATCAGTGGATTTTGTACCCAACGTTTGTAGTTTGAACCATTGAAAGGCTCCAACATAGTCACGTCGGGAAAAAGCCTTTGCATTCAATTATGAAGCAACTGCCGAGATAGGAAAAACCATTTCTAAAAAAACAACCAGTGATATTACAAGAATATCTTTTTAAATTGTTGGAAAAATAACAATCACTGGTTTTAATAAATAAAGAAATGGAATTCCAAAAAATAGTAAACGAATTAATTCTCAATTAAAGTAATACTACTCTATTACAATGAATTGAAAATAATGAAACTTACACGGAAAATATGAGAAAGGAACTATTACACGGAATGTAAATGGCGTTAAAAAGATATTCCGGTCGTGCCGGTTACCTCTAACAAAAGTTCTACTCTATAGAAATATTATACTAGAATATTTGAGAGAGAAATATAATAGTATTTCTAATTCTTAGTTTCGTTTTACATTTTGTTCTTTATTCACTCTAGAATATTTTTTTCCTTTCTATTCTCTCTATATTT
This sequence comes from Nemophila menziesii, assembly GCA_029959085.1. Taxonomy (NCBI): domain Eukaryota; kingdom Viridiplantae; phylum Streptophyta; class Magnoliopsida; order Boraginales; family Hydrophyllaceae; genus Nemophila; species Nemophila menziesii. Next base: position 731,588 of record JARWIR010000071.1, read on the forward strand.
TTCCATTCTCTCAAGAATAATCTTTTTTCTTCTCCTCTTGAAATGAAAGTGACAAAGTCACTATTTATAGAAGAAAAAGCAAGACAAGAAAACCGTCACATTAATGCTCATATTAAAGTCGTCCGTTTTTTTCTTTATCAAATTTTTGTAACCCCCATAACAACTAATATATAAAGAACCATTAATCCTTAATGAAGAATAAGGAATTATTTGAAATTAAATAATTCTAATGGTTTTTTTCTCCATATAATAAAGTGGGACTATTATACACAAATGGTATTTTCCACTTCTTCCAAAAACATGAAAGAATTAATAAAATAAATTCTCTTTATTTAAAAAATTCCAACATTTTCTACATAAATGCTTCTTGTTTCAAGTTAAATCGCCTAATGCTCGAGAGGTCATGGTGAACACATGTTACTTAGGGGCACACATGTTACAGAGTTTGAAATATAAAATAGTATGGATCTTCGTGTTATGTGGGGTGTTAGTTACGATTGTGTGCGTAGGATGGTGTCTTTGAGGGGTTGAGAAAAAGAGGGAACGACGAAAAATAAAATATCTGATTGAAAGAGAAAGAAAGATAAGTTTATCAGTAGAGGAATATTAGAGAGTTGAGAATTATGAGAAGTTTGAGGAAATAATGAGAAGAAAGAGGGATTTTGAGTGTTAATAGGGAAATAAGTTGTACTACTTGACAGTCACTCAACCCTACTACTATCTTCACAGATCTACCAACATCGCCTCTCACACCACTATATATGTATTAGTACACATAGTGAATTATATACTTGAAAATGGCGTCATTACTTCACTTCTTAAATCCTTCTATTCTAACGCCGAGTACACTATGTTTTGCTTCTTTCCGTGTTAAATATACTCGCCGGCCTCAGCTGAACTTCTCTTCGCTCCGGTCGAGGGATATTTTTGTAACTTCAACTGCTCGGTTCCGGATTTGTTCTTCGTCTAGGGTTCAAGACAGAGGGGAAAGAGTTGAGGAGGAGGATCATTTAAATGTCCTTGCTGATTCGACTGATACATCTACTGTGAATATTCCCTCTTTTTTGTATTTTTCTGTATTATTTCATTTTCCTATTAAATGCCGTAGGAATGAGTGACATTATCAATATAAATATCAGCTATTCATTAGTAGGATTCATATTTTATACTGCATCTTGACTTTTCTTTCAAAAAAAAAATTGTAAATTGATGTCCATTTTGATCTACAGGAAGGTGAAATGCATTTCGAGGTGAAGGAGCGGGACTTCACGGGCACACCTTATGTTCCCGTATATGTGATGCTACCAGTGAGTATATTTCTCTTTCATCTACATCCACTAGCTTCCCTTTTATTGGTCAATTATCTCAACATTTTCTTGCACTGAAATAGCCGGGACTCATGAATATGGAGTGTAAGCTTGTTGATCCTGATTATTTGAGAGAGCAGTTAGAGACCTTGAAAGAAGCAAACGTAGATGGTGTTACGGTTGACTGCTGGTGGGGAATTGTAGAGGCACATACTCCAAAGCAATATAATTGGAAGGGTTACAAGGAGCTGTTTCAAATTGTGCAGGACCTTAATCTCAAGCTACAAGTGAGTCTAGTTAATTACTAAATCAAATCTCAGTTTTCACATAATCTTTAACTAATAATATACTTGAAAAACAAAACAGGTAGTTATGTCTTTTCATGAATGTGGAGGAAATGTTGGTGATACTTTACATATTCCTCTTCCAAAATGGGTGAAAGAAGTTGGGGAGAAAAATCCAGACATCTACTTCACAGATCAAAAGGGAAATAGAAATCAAGAATGTCTCACTTGGGGAATAGACAATGAACGAGTTTTAAGAGGTCGCACTGCTATTGAGGTAATCTTTAACTTACACATTTATTATACTTAATGAGCATTAATTTTGTTATGAAATTGGTCTAGGTTTACTATGATTACATGAAAAGCTTCTGTAAAGAATTTGGTAATTTCTTGAAGAATGGAGTTATTAGTGAAATTGAAATTGGGTTAGGCCCTTGTGGTGAATTACGATACCCTTCTTATCCTAAGAGGCATGGTTGGAAATACCCTGGAATTGGTGCATTCCAGGTAACTTAACTTTTTTAATTACTGTCTAGTTATCTTTTGAATTGTGATTAATATTTGTTGAAATGTTGAACAGTGCTACGATAAGTACTTAATAAAGAGCCTTGAAGACGAAGCTGAAGCAATAGATCGCCCATCTTGGGGTAAAGGACCCGGCAATGCAGGCTATTACAATTCAAGACCACACGAAGCTGTTTTTTTCTTTAATGGAGGTGCATATGATAGCTGTTACGGAGATTTCTTCTTGGATTGGTACTCTCAGGTTCTAATTGACCACGGGAATAATGTACTTAAACTCGCAAAATTTGCATTTAAAGGCACTCCAATTGCCTCAAAGGTGAGTGAGTGAGTAAAATAGCTTTTATATTGTTGTTTACTTAATTGAGAAATAATTTTAACATTAGTTTCATGTTTGATTGATGATGCATCAGCTATCTGGTATTCCTTGGTGGTATAAGACAGAAAGCCATGCTGCTGAGTTGACAGCTGGATATTACAACGTGTTGGGTCATAATGGATATGCTCGAATAGCTACAATGTTTAAGAGACACAACACAGCACTTAACTTTAAATATGTGGAGTTGCGTACATCTGAGGACTTTCCAGAGGCTTTGGCGGACCCCAAGCATTTATTTCGGCAGGTATATTGTTCTGCATTGGATGTTGATTTACCAATTGCAAGTGAGAATGCACCTCCTTGCTATAATAGAGAAGAGTATAACAAGATTCTGGAAAACTCTAAGCCATTTAATGATAAAACAAAGCAACATTTATCTGCTTTTACTTACGTTAGGCTCAACTCGGATCTTTTGCGATATTCTAGCTTCACGGAATGTCTACGCTTTGTAAATAGGATGCATGGTAATAACACACTTTCCTTTCCTTTCCCTACAATATCTGTGCATAGGTTAACTCTTTGTCTCTTGATCGTACACAGGGGAAGCATGTTGGATTACATAATGGGGAAGAAAAATAAAGGAGTTGGTTTTTATTTATATTAGAAAAGAAAGATAGTAAAAGAAATTGATTTTAAAGTAGGAAGTGGACGTATAGTTTATAAAAAAGGGAGAACTTTGTTAATAAAGTAATGTTACAAAGTTTTCTTGGTGGCTTAATGTGATATTTTTTTTTTTGGACAAAAGAAACGCTAACTTTTCCACATGCTTTTATTTAAGATCCATTCTTGTGAAGTTTTCGAATATATCCAACATGAGGTCTCGCTTGTTATTGGTTCCGTGCCTAGCGCGTTTCGCAAGACGGTCTGCATGACTGTTCATCCTTCGTAGTAAGTACCAAAAGGATATCGGTCTTACTTCTTCCGCTCTCCACAAGATCTGGCGGATGATCGGTTGAATAGTTCATCTTGCCGCCGACACCCACCTAATACCCTGTATTAGATCAAGGTTATCAGAAAAAAAATCTTTATGCTCTCCTTGTATTCCTTGCGTTCACTACTTCCAGCACGACTAATGCTTCCCTTCCAGAATGGTGTTGTATTTAGCTGTTTTTATATTTTCACGTATTTCATATGTACTTCGGTCACAATCTATGTGGGTTCATATTTAGTATTGAAAGACGCATCACATGTAAAAATAATATATTCTGTTTCTTGTGGAGAAAATTCGGGTATTTGTTGTTAACAATTAACTGGGGTTTGTTGATCATGTTGTCTAGCCCATTTACATCCATGTAATTCACCCATGAAATTGTTTGTTATCTGAATAATCTGATCAATAACGATACTTGTATTTTCATGAAGTGCCTTCATCTTCGCTTTCCATATATTCCAGAGGAGTAAGAGTAAATAATGTGTTACCTTTTTCTTGTCCCATCCTCCTATGTTGTAGCCTCGATAACTCCCAAAACCCACTCTCTAGATTCTTTGTTTCGTCTTGTTGTATGCAGATTTGTAAAGTCGAGACCGCCCATATTGTTTTTCTAATTGTGCATTGTAGGAGTAAATGCTCAGTGCTTTCCTTTTCTGTTTGGCACCATGGGCAAATTGGTGAATCGATGCATTTCCAAAAGTACAAATTTTCAGCTGTGGGGATCGCATTGTTACACGCTTTCCATCTAAATATTTGTATCTTCTTTGGGACATTTGTATCCCATATAGTTCATTAGAGGGTGGGCCTGATATTATCCATGTTCGTCGTTATTTGTGGTTCGTCAAGTACTGCTATATCCGTAAGAATCTTGTATCCTGTTTTTGTTGTGTATTTGCCTTCTTTAGAATGAGGCCATATAAAACAGTCTTCTTGATCTGGGTTTAGTATACGTATTCTTGTTATTTATAGAATTATTGGTTGTTGAAAGATATCATCCAGAGTTTCTGAGTTCCATTCCATTTTATCCTGTTTCCAAAGTTCATTGACCTTTTGAAAAGTACAATTCTCCGATTTTTCTAATGTCTATGTTGTTTCTATCCATTTTTTGTTCTAGATATTAATCTTCTGTTTGTTCCCTATTTGGTATATTCCATGTTGTTTAATGAAATCTCGATCTTCCATGATACTAGCCCAACTCCAGGTTTTGTTTTGTCTTAACTTAATGTGATTCTACAAATGACTATCATGGTTATTTATACTACTTAATGGCGGTGGCATTTGATTTTCTTGAATAAACTAGAATTCTTAGTTATTATATAATCTCTAGCACCTTTAAGATATTTCTAGAATGTTTATTATTATTTTTAACAAGAAATTTCTAGATTATCTGAGAATGAGAATTAATTTTAACACTTCTCTTTAATGCTAATTTTTGTAATTCCAATAAAATCTCGTAGTGTCTCGAATATAAGTCGTGGAAGAGCTTTTGTAAAAATATCTTCAATTTGTTCTTCGGTTCTTATGTATTGAAGCTCCATTTGTCCATCATTTGTCGCCTCTCGTAGAAAAAGATATTCGATAGAAATGTGTTTAGTCCTACTATGATGGACGAGATTCTTCGACAATGCTATAACTGACTTGTTGTCGGAGAAAATTTTTGTTGGTTTTTCTTGTTGTTCTCCCATGTCTTCAACTATTCGTCTAAGGTATATTGCTTGACTTGTTGTTAGTGCTTCTGCCACATATTCCGTTACTTCTGAAGATTGTGCCATGAAGTCTTGTTTTTTTGATGACCATGAGAATATCCCTAAGCCGCGTGAGAATGTATAGTCCGAGGTACTCTTCATATCATCTATTGATCTGACCCAAATCGTTGTCTGTGTAACCAGTCAAACTTGATTCAGTGCTAGGCTTATACCATATTCCACAGTCCTTTGTACCTTGTAAGTATCTTAATATTCTTTTTCCTGCTCCATAATGGACCCGGCTTGGACTATGCATGAACCTCGATAGTAGACTTGTAGCCAGGGCCGGTCCTGACATTTTGGGGGCTCCAAGAAAAATTTTAAAAGTGGGCTTCAAAAAATCTTATGTGTATTACAAATAATTATTTTTTTCTTACTTAGGTTAAATAAACAATTTTTTTTTTCGAAAAAAAAGATGGACAAGCATTTTGTTTTGAATTGTGCCAAAATTAGACCTTTTTATATAAAACAATTATACTATATATGAAAAAAAAGTTGGGACCATACAAGTTACAAGAATTGAGGGGGGCCCAAGGCCATGGCCTCCTTGGCCTCCCTTCAGGACAGGCCCTGCTCGTAGCGTACATGATGTCTGGTCTCGTAGCGGTAAGATATAACAAACTTCCAATGAGACTTCTGTATATTGATATATCTGCCTTTGTTGAGTCATCTTTTTTGGTTAGTTTGTCGTTGGTGACAAAAGATGTAGCAACGGTCCTACATCCATGCATCTCAAACTTCTTTAGTAACGACTCTGTATATTTCTTCTATGATATTAATATTCCTTTCATATCTTGTCTCACCTCAATTCCGAGAAAGTAGTGCATTAACCCGAGATCCGTCAGCTCGAAGGTTTTCATCATGTCTTCTTTGAATTCCTTGATCATTTTCTCATTATTTCCTATATAGATGAGATCATCTACATAAAGAGAGACAATGAGTCTTTTTCATTACCTTGGTTTTTTATGTACATAGTAGGCTCGTTTTGACTTTTTGTGAAACCTCAATCAGTGAAGTAATGGTCTATTCGACTGTACCACGCCCGAGGAGCTTGTTTGAGTCTGTATAGTGCTTTTTGTAGTCTTAAAACTCGATCTTCTTGGCCTTTCTCTACAAACCCTTGAGGTTGTTCGACATATATTTCTTCTTCTAGGTAGTCATTGAGGAACATTGACTTTACATCTAGTTGATATATCTTCCATTTCTTTTGAGAAGCTAATGCAATGAGTGCTCTTATAGTGTTGGTGGGTCCTAGTGTGTTATAAAATAATGCGTTAAAGATTAAGGACTCACAAACCGCAAGTGTACGGTTGTCCAAGTAATAAACCGATAAATCAGATTCGTTCTCAGGGACGGATTAGGTACAACTCTAGTGTGAATCAAATAGTGGATTAATTACAAATACGAAAAATAAAAGATATAAAGTTTGTTTGGTTTTTGTTTTATAACGAAAGTGAAAGAAAATAAATTACTGAAATGAATTACTAAAATAAAATAATGCAAGTAACAGATGTAGATGCAAGATAAGAATAGTACTTAAGTCTCGCAAGGGATCTACCTATATTTATATAACTAATGCTTCCGTTTAAGAGATGAATTGGTATTTATGTATTAGTCGGGAATCTATATTCTCCTAACCCCCGTCAGGGTGGACTTATGAGCTATCCTACGGTATTATAAACCCCGTCAGGGCGATTATACCTACTTTCGAATAGTTTTAGTCTCTTACCCAATTGGCTATTGGTTAGTCAAGTCTGTCAAGGTCATTGACGAATACCAACGGCTATTACCTAGGTCTGTATTTAAACCCCACCCCCCCATCAAGGTGATCATTACACCACTATAATGAATAGTCTAAATACTCAATCCTACTTCTAATTGGCCAGAATAAAAATATTAATTAATATGCAATAATAGTCAATACAAAATACCCAATTCAATTTTAATCAAATAATCCCAAATAAATAAGGGTTTAACCCATAATTGCGATTCTCAAGCACTTAATTGTTTAGCTCATATTCAAAGGAAAAAGTAAAATAAAATAAAAGGAATTCATTGTCTCAATTTATAGAATAAGATAAAAGAACCTACACTACTACAGATCGGGGATTTACCCACGACTGTTTACCGACGACAAGTAAAGTCATCGGTAAACTTTTGTTCTTTACCGACGACAATGAATTACCCACGAGAATCCATCGCCGGTAATTTACCGACGACCAGTCTCGTGGGTAAAAGACTAAACGTCGTCGTTAATTCCCTCTTCTTCTTTTTTTGTTTGGAATTGTCGTCGGTAATTTACCGACAAAAGGAATAGTCGTGGGTAATTTTAGAATTTACCGACAACTGTTTATGTTTACCGACGACTTTACGTGTCGTCGGTAAATTTGACGTGCATATATGCTGGACAGACTGTATTTTTCTTCCATTAAACCCCAAAAACCCCATTTTTTCTCCCAATTTCTCCCAAATACATCAATCAATTTCATTCAAATTTTTTGCAATACCTTCTCCAATTCATCTCTAACCATTTGCAAGCTTATAATCAAGGTGGGGCATCATCAGCACACAATTTCATCCACAAATATTAGGTAAATTCTTGATTTTTTTTTTTTATTATGATCATATTTGGTGTAATTCTTGCAATATTATGGGTTTAGGTTTATTAATACATTATCAAGGTTGGGACTTCATCATCAATATCCAATTTCTTCCACCAATTCAAGGTATTTTCTTAAAATTTCAAACTTTTTAATTTTTTTATGCATGAATTTTGAATTGTGTATTAGTTGCTATATGTTATTATTTTGTATATTTTTTGATTTTCTTATTATATATTGTGTATAAATCATGCATACATTCATTTATTTCATATATTATGTTTCATATATTTTTGTATTTGTGTATTTAATTATGTGAAATTGTTTATATATTTATTGTGTTGTAATTTTATTTATTTATTTATTGTGATGTAATTTTATTTATTTATTTATTTGTGATGTAATTTTATTTATTTATTGGTTTGTAATTATATTCAAGCCATTGGTTTGTAATTTGTGTTATTTATATTCATTGTGTTGTAATTTTTTTTATTTTATCAATTGGGTTGTAATAATTATTTATTTTATTTTCATATGAATGTAGTTGTCTAGTTATCTAAAATTGTTGTAAAGAGATGGCTTTGGATAAGAGTTGGATGGATGCTACAGATTTATTCGATCCAAACTATCTTGTTGGGGTTTTGGATTTTATCGCATATGCAAAACAACATTCGAAATATAAAGATTTATTTATTGCCCGTGTAACTATTGTAAAAATAATCGTCGATTAGCCTCTCGGACGGTTACGAACCACCTTTATAATGAAGGGATTATGAAGTCGTATCGGGTTTGGATAAAACACGGTGAGCAGCCGGTCGTACCCGAAGAAAACCCTATTCCGAATATAGTTAATGAAATTGCTGAGGTTTATGACGATGTGAGACACAGTTACGATGTTGGCGGTCATCAGGGTGACACCGAGATGAGAGACGCAGAAATTCCAAGTAGTTTCAAAAAACTGTTTAACGAATTGGAGACAGAATTATATCCGGGTTGTAAAGCGATGAGTTCATTGAACTTCATTGCCAAGCTTATGCACGTAAAAGTAAAGAACAAGTGGACTAACACGTCATTCACCGAGCTATTGGAGTTGGTTGGTCGTATTTTACCCAAACCTCACACTTTGCCCGATTCGTATGATGCATGCAACAAGAAGTTGAAAAGCTTGGGTATGGGGTATATTACTATCGATGTTTGTTTGAACGATTGTGCCATATTTTATAAAGAGTATAATGACCTCGATAAGTGTCCAGTTTGTAGCGAGTCTAGATGGGACCCAAAGAAGGGTATCAAAGTACCGCATAAGAAGCTCCGTTATTTTCCGATTGCTCCCAGATTACAGCGACTATACGCTTCAAAGCACACCGCTGAAGACAAGATTTGGCACCATACCGGTAAGAGTGCCGATCCGGATGTGTTGCGTCATCCGGTTGATGGTGATAGTTGAAAGAGATTTGCAGCGCTACACCCTGAGTTTGCTAGCGAACCTCGTAATGTATTTTTGGGTCTCGGTATCGACGGGTTTTGTCCTTTCTCTATGCAAAACAACTCGTACAGCATGTGGCCTGTCATATTAACCGTCTATAACTTGCCACTGTGGGTATGCATGAAGGAAACCACATTTCAGCTTTGTTTGTTGATTCCGGGTCCTCGTTCGCCTGGTAAGGACATGTATGTTTACCTCCGCCCTATGATAGATGAGTTGGACGAGCTGTGGGGTAATGGGATCCTTACGTATGATGCTCATACAAAGCAAGAGTTTACTATGAAGGTTTGTCTGTTGTCCACGACAAATTATTTCCCCGCTCGGTCATACACTTCAGGATGGTCGGGTCAAGGTTACATGGCTTGCCCAGAATGCATAGATTCTACTCCGTCATTGGCTGTGAAAAAAGGTGTGGTTTACTTTGACCATAGACGTTGGTTACCCACCGGACATCGGTTTAGAAAAGAATGTGTTTTGTATCCGGCAACCAATTCTACTAAGCGACCGAAGAAATATAGTCCAGCTAGTATTCAGACACAGTAAGATGGCCTTCCCATTGTGTTTCCCGGCAAACACAAGGATTTTGGAGGCTAGGTGACGAAGACTATAGGTCCTCGCGAGACGAACTGGAAGAAAAAGAGTATTTTCTATCGTTTACCTTATTGGTCCGAAAATTTGTTGAAACATAACATTGATGTCATGCACTGCGAGAAAAACGTGAGTGATGCTCTTCTCGGTACAGTTATAGCAGTCGATGGGAAACCAAACAAAGATAACGTTAAGGCGCGGGAGGATCTTAAGAAAATGAATTTCAGGAAAGAATTGTGGTTGACAACAGTAGGAACTAAAAGGATTCTAAAACGTTGAAAGTATACGTTGTCAGCGGAGAAGAGGAAGTTGTTTCTTGAGTGGTTACAGGCACAGAGGTTTCCCGATGGATTCGCGTCTAGTATGAGGAATAACGTTCAAGCCGATACGGGGAAGATCATTGGAATGAAATCGCATAATTGTCATGTTATGAAGCAGTACCTTTTTGTTTGTTGTCTCCCTGGGCTTATAGATGATAAATCGATTAGCGACGCAATTATTGGGTTAGTTAACGTGTTTAGAGTCGTTTGTAACAAGAACCTGAGTAGGAAAGAGTTGGTGGATGGTAAGGCGAAAGTGGTTGAAGTGATGTGCAAGTTAGAAATGATCTTACCTCCCGCGTTTTTTGATATCATGATCCACTTAGTGATAAACTTGTACGATGAAGCGTTGTTAGGGGGCTCGGTTCAAATGCGGTGGATGTACCCTTTTGAAAGGTATTTGAAGAAGTTGAAAGAGTATATTCGAAACCCGGCTAGGCCTGAGGGTTCCATAGCCGAGGGTTACGTGGCGGAAGAGACGTTGACCTTCATATCGCGGTATCTTAGTGAAGAAAAAACAAAGTTCAACGATCCAGGGAGATACAACGAACAACTGCCAGAACTGAAAGAGCTATCCGTTTTCAATTCTCAGTGTACTCCAATTGGCAAGAAAGAGTCAGTTGCGTTACCAACTCTTCAGAAGGAGCACGTCAGTTGGTATATTTTGAATAACTGCGACGAGCTCGAACCATATAGGACGTAAGTAACGTTTACTTATTTATATTTATATATTTATATATTTATATATATATATATTTATATATTTATATATTTATATATATATATATATATATTTATATATTTATATATTTATATTTATATATTTATATATATATATATTTATATATTTATATATTTATATATTTATATATATACATATATATATTTATATTAACTTATTTATATTCATTTACGATTTTAGTGAACACAAATCCACACTTACCACTACTCCCGCATTTGCCTCTCGCGACTAACATTCTAGCGACTACGCGCTGTAGTCGCTAAAAACCAGAGCCTGTAGCGACTACTTCAATTTAACGACTACAGGTAATGTTCCTCGACTACAGTGTAGTTGTTAGTAAGTTTCACGTTTAACGACTACAAGAAGTAGTCGTTAATACGTATGAGGTAGTCGCGAGTGATTTTTGTAATTTTTTATTAATTTTCCACCGCCATTAAGTAGTCGCTAGATATTAGACTACTAACGACTACTTTGTGTAGTCGTTAGTAGTCCTTTCTAACGACTACTTTTTATTCTTTAGCGACTACTCTTGTAGTCGCGATTAGTGGTAGCGTGTTTTCCAACAGTAACTTGCCAATTGCTTTACTCAATACACCATTATTATATAATTTCTCTTTCTTTCTCTCAAAACTCTCCCAATTTTTTTCCACAATTCATCATTAAAAATTATTTTAACACTTGGAAAAGTTTGCCCGGGTCAATCATCACGTGGGACCGCCTCAATTATCAATTTTCTTTCCAAATTTATCCAAAAGTAGGTATTTTTTGTTCCATAAAACTCTTTCAAATTTCTTTTACTTTCTTTTAATTGTGTAGTAAATGTTAAATAGTATCACTTATTAGGTATTTCAACACGTGGACAAGCTTTCCCGGGTCAAACATCAACGTGGGACCACCTCAATCATCAATTTTTCCTTCCAAATTTGCCCAAAAGTAGGTACTTTTTATTCCATAAAACTCTTTCAAATTTCTTTTACTTTCATGCAATTATGTTGTAAATGGTAAATAGTATCAATTATTAGGTACTTCAACACGTGGACAAGCTTTCCCGGGTCAAACATCAACGTGGGACCGCCTCAATCATCAATTTTTCCTTCCAAATTTGCCCAAAAGTATGTGTCTTTTTCATCCTTTCCTTATTTCATTACAATTGTATAGTTAATGCTAAATATATAATATCACTACGTATATATCTCTAATCATTTAATAATTTTATTTGAATTATAAATATTATATTAAGTATATATATATATATATATATATATATATATATATATATATATATATATATTTATTTATATTTGTATGATATATTAGTGTATGATGCTATATTTTGTGTGCTTTTAATTTTTTATTTAGGTATTTATTTTGTGATGTTATATATTGTATGCTTTTAATTTTATATTTATGCATTTATTTGGTGATGTAATATTTTGTGTGCTTTTAATTTTATATTTATTTATTTAATCGGTGATGTAATAATTTTTTTCATTTTATGTTTATTTAATTAATCGGTGATGTAATAATTTATTTTTTATTTTTTATTCATTTATGTAATCGGTGATGTAATAATTTTTTCTCGTTTTATTTTTATTTATTTATTTGGTGATGTAATAATTTTTTTTCATTTTATTTATGTTGTATTCTTTCATATTGTAATAGTTGACTATGGCTTCGGGTATTGATAAGAGTTGGATTGGTACCGCTCATAAAGTTTTGCGTGAATTTATTAAGGGGATAGAAGCATTCCTTGCTTTTGCTGAAAAGAATTAACCTCCTGGTGACGAAACAATTTTTTGTCCGTGTAATGAGTGTTCGAATTATCGTCGGTATACGGTGGTCAAAGTTAGGTCACATCTGTTACTGCATGGGTTTTGGAGACGTATGATACTTGGACAAAGCATGGTGAGCCCGAGGATATTCCCGAGACTCGATATGAAGAAAATGAAATGTTGGATGTATACGATGATTTGAGACCTAATTACGAGGTTGGTGGTCATTCCGGTGACACCGAGATGACAGACTCGAACAGTACAGCCCGTGGCAAATTTGAAACGATGTTTTCCGATTTAGAGACCGAGTTATACCCTGGTTGTGATGTCATGAGTTCATTAAATTTCATTGCGAAGCTAATGCACGTGAAGGTGAGGAACAAGTGGTCTAACACGTCTTTCACCGAGTTGGTTGATCTTTTGTGCCGTGTGTTGCCCAAACCTCATACGTTGTCCGATTCATACGAGGCATGCAACAAAAAGTTAAAAAATTTAGGTATGGGTTACGATACCATCGATGTTTGCGTGAACGATTGTGCTTTGTTTTACAAGGAGAATGCCTCCCTCGAAAAGTGTCCAGTATGTAATGAATCCAGATGGGACCCGAAGAAGGGTATGAAAGTAGCGCATAAGAAACTCAGATATTTCCCGATTGCCCCTAGGCTGCAGCGACTTTATGCTTCGAGACACATTACCGAAAATATGATCTGGCACCAAACAGGGAAGAATACAGATCCAAATTTGTTGCGTCATCCGGTTGACGGAGATAGTTGGAAGAGATTTGTTCAGTTACATCCCGAGATTACCAGTGAACCTCGGAACGTCTTCTTGGGTTTGGGTATCGATGGCTTTTGCCCATTCTCTATGCAGAACAACTCGTATAGCATGTGGCCGGTTATATTGAACGTCTACAACTTACCACCGTGGGAGTGTATGAAGGAGACGACATTCCAGTTTTGTTTGTTGATTCCGGGACCCCGTTTACCCGGCAAGGACATGGACGTCTTTCTTCGTCCTGTTATAGATGAGTTGGACGAGTTGTGGGGTAAGGGGATTATTACTTATGATGCCCACAAGAAGGAAGAGTTTACTATGAAGGTTTGTTTGTTGTCTACGACTAACGATTTTCCCGCTAGGTCATACACCTCGGGATGGTCGGGTCAAGGTTACAAAGCTTGTCCAGAATGCATGGATTCTACTCCGTCATTGAGCGTGAAGAAAGGGGTTGCTTACTTCGACCATAGACGTTGGTTACCTATCAACCATCGTTTTAGAAACGAAAATGTTCTGTACAAGGAATCCGATGAGAGGCGAGCACCGAAGAAATATAAACCTGCCGATATTCAGACACAGTTAGATGGCCTTCCCATTGTGCTTCCCGGGAAACACAAGGATTTTGGGGGAAAGATTGTGAGACAGACTGGTCCTCGTGTAATCAATTGGAAAAAAAAGAGTATCTTTTATCGTTTACCTTATTGGTCCGAAAACTTGTTGAAACATAACATTGATGTCATGCATTGCGAGAAAAACGTGTGTGATGCTCTTCTCGGCACAGTAATAGGTCTTGATGGGAAACTTAACAAAGACAACGTGAAAGCGAGAATTGATCTCAAGGAAATGAATATCAGGCCAGATTTGTGGTTGAAAGATAGAAATGGTAAACAAGTAATGCCTCGAGCTAATTATACGTTATCCACGGAAAAAAGAAAAGTATTTCTTGACTGGCTGAAGGCACAGAAGTTTCCCGATGGATTTGCATCGAGTTTGAGAAATAACGTTCAAAGTGACTTGGGCAAGATTATAGGAATGAAATCTCACGACTGTCACGTGATGATGCAGTACCTTTTTGTGGCTAGTCTCCCAGGGCTTTTCGAAGACAAAGCGATTAGTGACGCGATTATTGGTCCAGCCAACATTTTTAGAGTTGTGTGTAATAAAAATCTGAGCAGGAAAGAGTTAGAAAAGGGGAAGAAGAAAGTGGTTGAAGTTATGTGTAGATTGGAGATGATTTTACCTCCCGCGTTTTTCGATATAATGATCCACTTGGTCATTCATTTATACGACGAGGCTTTGTTAGGGGGACCGGTTCAGATGCGCTGGATGTACCCGTTTGAGCGGTATCTAAAGAAATTAAAGGAGTACATACGAAACCCGGCTAGGCCGGAGGGTTCAATCGCCGAGGGATACGTTGTAGAGGAGACTTTGACATTCATATCGCGTTACCTTAAAGAAGAAAAAACAAAGTTTAATGATCTGGGTAGATATACCGATATCGAAGCTCAACCTAAAGATTTGTCCGTATTTAAGAGCCAATGTATTCCTATAGGTAAAAAAGAGTATGGTAATTTGGAATATAACGAGAAGGAGCAAATCGACTGGTATATCCTACTTAATTGCGATGAAATCCAACATTTGCTGATGTAAGGTTTCAATTTATTTATTAAATGTTTATTCAATTTATTTATTAAATGTTTATTCATTGTTGATCGTCAAATGTGCAGAGAACACAAAGCCACGTTATCGGGTTCCCCAGCCGTAAAAGATAGGAAACATCGGCAAAATTTCCGAGACTGGTTTCTGCATAAGGTATACATCCATTCAAATACAAAAATAATATTCTATTTTAGGAAACATTGTTATAATTTTTTATGCTTGTAGGTTTATGAAATGGAAAAAGAAGGTGATGCATTCGCTACAAGTGACATGATTGCATTGGCTAGTAAGTCTCATGGTGCAGTTTATAAGTACGATTCATGTGTTATGAATGGTGTTAAATGGGTCACTAAAGAAAAGGGTGAAACAAGGGTGACACAAGATTACGGGGTATCCGCCATCTACGATGGAAAACCGTTTTATGGTGAATTGGTCAAGGTTATAGAGGTCACATATGACGATGACTGTTCTGTTATGCTTTTCGAATGTAATTGGTATAACACGAGTAAACCGAGAGAAGAGAATGGGGTAACTCTTATAAACACGTCTAATTTTTTTTTGGGAATCAGAGTCGTACATCTTAGCTACTCAAGCAAAAAAAGTTTTTTACATAGACGAGATTAAGTTAAGGAAATCACAAAAAGGATGGAAAGTAGTATGGGAACTCAATGATAGACATGGATGGAGTCCTGAGTTATGGGGTGCAGAATCAATGCCCACTGTAGACGCGAGTGTCACTATCCCTTTGGCGAACCCCGAGACGATTTCCGATCCGGTGAACTTGGCATCCACCGAGGAGATCGAGATTGACCCTGCTCATTTTTTTGTTGATTTGAACTTTGATATGGTTGTTGATGAAAATGAGGACATTGAAGATGACACCTTGGATGAATACGGTGATGAGGAAGAACCTATTGAGGTTGATAGCGATGACGAACCTATAGTTGTTAGTGGATATGATTCTGAGTAGGATTTTTTTTCTTTGGGTTTATTTGTATTAAAACATTTTATTGACTTAAATTTTTTATATTTGAGGTGAATTTATTGACTTAAACTGTTTATATTTGTGGTGAATTTGACTCTAAACACTCAACTTTGACTCTAAACACTCAACTTTGACTCTAAACACTCAACTTTGACTATAAGCAATCAACTTTGACTCTCAACAGTCAACTTTGACTCTAAACACTCAACTTTGACTCTAAACACCCAACTTTGACTCTAAACACCCAACTTTGACTCTAAACACTCAACTTTGACTCTAAGTGCCGGACGCGGACAAAAACGCCGTGATTAAGAGATTAGCGGTATAAATTTAATTTCTAATATTTTTAAAGCTTAATTTATTATTCTAATATAAATTTAAATAATTTATTTTTTTACAGAAATATTTTGACATAAAGACTTGGAGAAAGAGGAAAGACTGGAATTCAATTTACGGAAACTTGGATGATACGATGAGGATGAGATTTAAGGATTACAAATATTACGTGAAGAAGCATTATTGGAAAAAGGGTTTGAAGCCGGATTGGATATCAGATGAGGTGTGGGCTAAGTGTTGTGAGTATTGGGGCTCGAGAAAAGCTAAGGTGAATTTTTGGTTATTTTTAATTTTAGTATATATTTAAAATTATAATTGTTTTTATTAATAATTGAATTTTAAATTTTTTCAGAATCAAGCAAAGGAAAATAAAAAGAATCGAGAAAAGCAGAAAAACAAGAGTGGAGCGGGGTCGAGGAGGTATTCCCGAACTCGGGATATGCTATACGAGGTGGTTTTTTATTTAAGTAAATTTTTTAATTATTAATTTATTATTTATTTTGTATATTTTTTATTTTTCTGAAACAGGGTGAAGAATTAATCCCGGGAGGGAATCTGGTGATAAGGGACGAGGCTACCCAACAAGACATCCCAATTCCGCGTATCGATGGTTTTTACGAGGTGGTGGGGAAAAGCAAGAAAACCAGAGAGTGGAGGTCGGTGGGCTACGAAAAAGCCGATGTAAGTTTTTTTTTAAAGTTTATTATTAATTATTTTTTTCATCTAAAGTCAAATTTAGTTGATACATTGTTTATTATGTAACAGAAATTTCTCAAGGACGCGATGAAGGAAAAGGTGACTCAAAGTCAATCAGAGTCAACCGATTGGGAAGGAATGAGTCAAAAGGAGCAATACGATTACGTGAGGAGCACCGCGAAGGCGGTTGGGTCACCCAAGAGGATCTTTATTCCGGGCATTGTCCGTCCGAGAAAATCGAAGAACAAGGCTAATACTACTCCAGCCCGGAACGAGCAACACGAGGAGATGATGGCGGTGATTAACGAGCTCCGAGTGTCCAGCGGTCTTCCCCCATTCCCCCGCCCTGAAGGATCTACTAGCACCACGCCTCCACCTTTTTCGATGGCTGTTGTGAATGATGCCATCGCGTACGTTAATCAGTTGAGGGCAGATAAAGGCGAGACCCCCTTCCAGCCTATGAATACGGGCCCCACTCCTCCTAGCGGTGATGAAGATGAAGAAGATGATGATAGTAGCAGTAGTAGTTCAGGTGAAGATGTTGAAGATGTTGAAATGGATGAAGATGATTACACGCCCGGGAATGATGAAAACGTTTATACAAAGCTCGGATTTCAGATATTGTGGTTGTTTGGTGTTTATTTTATTATATTTTAAGACTTTTGGTTTAATTTTATTTGGTTTGTATTAAGACTTTTTATTTTATTTTGACTTTGACCTGGTTTGACTTTGACTTTGACCTGGTTTGACTTTGGTTTAATTATATATTTTAATTAATTATTTTGAATTGTTAATTGTATTTTTATTTATTAATTTTTTATTTTTAAAAAAATAAAAAAATATGATTTTCGAATTACTTTTAATTACAGAATTGTAATTAAAAATAATTCGAAAATTGTGTTTTTTTTTTAAATAAAAAATTAATATTAGCGACTACATAGTAGTCGTTATTGACTACATCAAGTAGTCGCTATACCGTGTAGTAATAACGACTACTTTGTAGTCGTTAATAAATTTCTATATTCTCGACTACTTTGTAGTCGATGATAAACGTAGCTATTCTCTACTACTAAGTAGTCGCTAGAAGAAGCGTTATCTAGCGACTACTAAGTAGTCGTTAGTAATGCCACTGACTCTAACGACTATTTCTTTGCGTGTAGTCGTAAGGTTTACCTTCTAACGACAATTTTTTCGCGACTAATTTTTAACGACTACATGTAGTCGTTAGATCCTTGATCCTACTTCTAGCGACTACTTTTTTTATCTTTAGCGACTACTCATGTAGTCGCGAGACCTTTGACGCGGCGTAGTGTATGGGAAGGAGTGACGAAATAGAGATTATACATCGTCAAAGGTTTAAGAGTTGGTTTTTGGAAAAGGTATGTACTTTAGACGTTGGTTTAAACATAATCTACTTATTTCCAAAGTTCTAAGTATTATTTATGTATGACAGGTTCATGGAATGAAAGAGTCAGGTGATGTATTAGCTACCACTGAGATGGTATCCTTGGCAAGCATGTCTTTTGGTGCGGTGGATAGATACGATTCATGTGTTGTGAATGGTGTCAAGTGGGTAACTAAGGGTAAAGGAGAAAAAAGAGTGACGCAGGATTACAGAGTTTGTACCACGTACAGAGATAGACCATGTTATGGAGAATTAGTGAAAATATTGGAGGTTATTTACACTAAAGGGTGTTCAGTTGTCTTATTTGTTTGTAAGTGGTACAAAATGGCTGAATCAAGGACAGAACATGGGGTAACCTTTATTAACACGACAAACTTTGAGTGGGAAGACGAACCATACATTTTAGCATCGCAAGCCAAGAAAGTATTCTACATTGACGAGATTAGTGCAAAGAAATCAATGAAGGGTTGGAAAGCCGTTTGGGAAATAAATGATCGTCACGGATGGAGTCCCAGATTATGGGGTTCGGAATCACTTTCTACTAACAACGAGAGAATTAGTATACCTTTGGGTAACAGTGGGACGGTTTCCGAACCGGAGAACTTGGCAACTACCGAGGAGATCGAGATTGACCCAGCTCATTTTCGTATTGAGATGGCTTTTGAAATGGTTATTGATGAAAACCAGGAAATCGAAGACGACACGTGGGACGAATATGGTGATGAAGAAGAACCTATAGAGGTTAATAGCGATGATGAACCTATAGATATTAGTGGATATGAAACTGATTAGGATATTTTGTATTTGTTTTTTAGTCTTAGAACATTTTGATGGTCCTTGGAGTTGAACTTTAATTTATTTTGATACACTAAACATTTTGACCCTAACTGTTGACTAAACACCCCGAACACTAACATTTGACCCTAACTGTTGACTAAACACCCCCGAACACTGAAGTTTGACCCTAACTGTTGACTAAACACCTCAAACACTCAAGTTTGACCCTAACTGTTGACTAAACACCCCAAACACTAACATTTGACCCTAACTGTTGACTAAACACCCCAAACACTAACATTTGACCCTAACTGTTGACTAAACACCCCGAACACTAACATTTGACCCTAACTGTTGACTAAACACCCAAAACACTAAACATTTTGACCTTAACTGTTGACTAAACACCCCGAACACTAACATTTGACCCCTAACTATTGACTAAACACCCCCGAACACTCAAGTTTGACCCTAACTGTTGACTAAACACCTCAAACACTCAAGTTTGACCCTAACTGTTGGCTAAACACCCCAAACACTAACATTTGACCCTAACTGTTGACTAAACACCCCAAACACTAGCATTTGACCCTAACTGTTGACTAAACACCCCGAACACTCAAGTTTGACCCTAACTGTTGACTAAACACCTCAAACACTCAAGTTTGACCCTAACTATTGACTAAACACCTAAAACACTCAAGTTTGACCCTAACTGTTGACTAAACACCCCGTAACACTCAAGTTTGACCCTAACTGTTGACTAAACACCCCCGAACACTCAAGTTTGACCCTAACTGTTGACTAAACACCCCCGAACACTAACATTGGATAGTCTCATTTAAAGTATTAGAAAAATTCTCAATAAATTTTTATGTGTATATCTTAATCCCAACAAGAAAAAAAAAAAAGAAACCAAAAAAAAAACTAAAAAAAAAAAATTACCGACGACATTTAACATTTACCGACGACATTCTTGAAATGAATGTCGTCATTAAACATTTACCGACAACATTCATTTCAAGAATGTTGTCGGTAAATTTTTAACGACGACATTCTTTAGAGAGAGTCGTCGGCAAACCCAAATCCAAATTTTATTGGCCAAAATGGGCGGTTCATTTTTCCCGCCCAAGGATTTACCGACGACTTGCGAAAAGTAGTCGTCGGTAAACCAGGACACGCAACAGTCGTGTGTACGACTGTTTGACGCGTGTCACGTTTAGCGACGAGTTTGACCGGTTTACCGACGACTATGCGTGTCGTCGGTAAACAATTTCTCTATTAAACCCTACCGAGCTCATTTCTGAAACACAAAATCTTCAAAACTCTCTCCATAAATTTGATTCCGAGCAAGAAGGAGCTATTCCGAGGCATCCCCACACGCAAACAACATCAAATGTAAGTGATTTCATGCCAAAATCAATTGTTTTTTCAATTTTTTTCCTATTTTTCTAAATCAAATCCTAACTTTTTTGTTGTTTTTGTCCTTCTTCCTTTCTTGCGTGGCATGGATTCCTGGACATCTTCAACACAAATTTCACGTAATAGGTACACGAGATCCTATCTAAACACTAGTTTTTTTTTTAAGAATTGAATTTTTTTTCCGGATTTGTATTTGGTTTTTTATGATTTCCGAGTTATTGTGTTAGTGTTAGGGATTGTTTAAACGTTTTTGTTAGTTAAATACACCATGTAATTAGAATTTTTTGTAATTTTTGGCAAAATTAGGGTTTTGAATAATTTTTGGATTTTTTGTTAATTTATTCATGTTATTGGATTAAACTGTAAATATGTGGCGTGGTATTTATGTTTTCAAATTTGTGTATGTTTATTAATTTAGGTGTTTGTGAAATTTAGGGTTTTTTTTGTAAATATGAAAAATTTAGGGACTAAAATGTATTTTTTGTAAATATATAAAATAGACGGACTAAATTGCAAATTAAAAAACTTAGAAAAAAATTAATATGGACTTTAGGGTTTTTTTTATATAAATAAAGTATAAGGACTAAATTGCAAATTAAAAAACTTAGAAAAAAATACTATGGACTTTAGCGTTTTTTTTGTATTATATAAAATATAAGGACTTAAAAAATATTGTTTTTTAAATTTTTAGGGGTATTTTTGAAATTTTTAATAAAAAGGGACTAAAATGCAATGTATAGTATATAGTCTTAAAAAAAACTAATTTATTAAGTTTTTTAAATTATAGATGGCCGATGTGATGTCCAATTACCACCGGGGTGACGGTAGCGGTGAAGATCCGAACCGGAATCAAATCCCAAACCTAAATGGCTGTAACCAGCCGCCCGGTAATATAAATTAATTTATAAAATTCAATTAATATAAATTAGTAATTTAATTAATATACTTTTATTAAACAGTTAGGCGAAGGAGGAGACCCGAAATGTCTCGACCCTCAAAACCGCCAACGATGCTAAGGAAAAGCTAGGTGGGCCCCATCCAGTAGACTTCTGCATATTAGACGACACGTGGAACCCATACAGAGAATATGGGAAACACGTGGCCCAAGTGGTGGGTCTCGCGGTTCGAGAAACAGTCCCTCCCTACTACAGATCGTGGAGTGATGTGCCGAGGGGACTAAAAGTCACGATTCTCGGAAAGCTGGAGGAGTTCTTCAACCTCGAGGAGTGGAGGGCCCGCAGAGATTGGAACTTTATCAGCGGGAAGCTACAGCAGTCTCAGTCCGCTGCCTAAAGGCGGTGGAAACACGACCTGAAGGCCGATTACTTGGGCACGGACGAGTGTCCCCCGGATGTGCTTCCCGATGACTGGAAGATGACCCAAGAGATGATGAATGACCCTCAGAAGAAGGTAAAATCTTAATTTAATTATTTTATTATTAAATTAGTGTTTAATTATTTTTTTACCATGAATTGTAACAGGCTCAGGCGGAGATTAATAAGAAGAATCGGCAGAACCAGAAGAAGCCGAACAAGTCAGGTTCTCGGAACCAAACCCAGACTCGCCACGAGTATATCGAGGTATAATTTATTAAAGTAAAAATAAAAGTTATTAGTTATTTAATTTAATTTTTTAATAATTATAATTTTTTATGTATATTTTATAGGGTAAGCTGAAGATTAATACGAAGGAGCCCCTGAGCTTTATCGACGAGCAGACCCAAGAGGAGGTCCCACTTCCACAAATGGGCGGATACTTCGAGTACTTGGGCTATGACGGGGCGAAGGGCAAATGGGTCGATGATAGATGGGAGCAGGCTAGTGTAAGTGTTTTATTTTACTTTTTATTGTTTAAAATTAATTATTTAACTTTAAATTGATTTCTTTGTTAGTTTTATTAATTATTTATTTGAAATTTTATTACAGGGAGTTTATCGGGAGAAGCTTAGGGATCGGGTGATCGAGACGGGGTCCCAATCGGCTGATGATGTTCCAGTGGAGGAGCAGATAGGAGCGTTAAAGGAGACGGTTCAGGAGGTGATGAAACCAGCTAAGAGTAGACACTGGATCCCGTCAATCGGAGGTGTCTTCAAGAAAAAGAAGGACCTGAAGCCGCCTGTTTCGGACGAGACCGCAAAGAAGAACGCGAAAAAGATCCAGCGGATATTCGACGGGATGAACGAGCTCCGCGCAATCCAAGGATTACCTCCTATGCCGGATGATGATGCTCCACCGAGCTCCTCTAGGTCCGATGATTTTTTCACGAAGATGCTCAAAGGCCTCAACGAATCTCGTGAAAAAAATGGTCTCCCTCCGGTCTACGATGAAGATGAAGATAGTGAAGCTAGTGAAAGTGGTGAAGATGATGATAGAGGAGAATATTTAAGTGGCCCGTGATTGATTTTTATTATGTTTATGACTTATATTTTATTTAAGTTTATATTTATGCCTTTTATTAAGTTTTTATGTAATATTTTGACTTTTAACTCCGGGAGTTTGACTTTATTGCCCGGGGTTTGACTATCCGGGTTTATTTATATTTTATGAATATAATACATGATTTCTATTTATATTCATGATTTCTAGTATATTAATTTATAAAAAATCGAAAAACCAAATTAAATAAAAATAAAAAAAACAAAAAAAAAACAATTTAAAAAAAAAAAACAATACCGACGACATTCATGTGAAGAAGGTCGTCGGTAAAGATTTGAGAAAATAATAAAAAAATAAAGTTTACCGACGATATTCATCGTCGGTATGGTATTTAAAATAAAAAAAAGGGTTTAATTACTGCGATACCGACAACTATGGTCGTCGGTAAAGTTGTGCGTATTACCGGCGACCAAACAAGTCGTCGTCGGCAAGCGAATATTTGCCGACGAAAGAGGTGTCGTCGGTAAAGATGTTGGGTTATCGACGAGGGACCAAAAGCGCCGTCGGCAAGAGCGATTTTACCGACCAACTTCTAGGGACGACTGTTTACCGACGAGTGGTCGTCGGTAAACCTGTTTACCGACGAAATTGGGCTTTTTACCGACGACACCCGTCGTCGGTAAATCAGCGACCTGTTGTAGTGCTAATTGAGGCGTTGGAATTGACTTCTGGTGGAAGAATGAAGATTCTTCCCCTTTAGCTGCTTCTTCTGCCTTCTGCTCTTGACTCTTGCTCTTGAAATTTTAGCGTAGAATGAATTGTGTCTAAAATAAAAGTCCAAAGGTCTATTTATAAGGTGGAAATCGGACTTGGACTTGTACTTAAGTGAATTAGTGAAATATTAAAAAGCCCAAGTCCAATCTTTTAATTAAAATCATGTAATTGGTATGCAGCCTTCACTAAAATGGCTGTAACTTTCTCAAATCAACTCCAAATTGACCCATTCAAGTTGTCAAATCTCCATAACTCAATAAGGAATAAAATCTTGTTTCACGAGTCAAGGCTGAATCCAAGTCTAAGCAGCTTAAAATCAGCAATTAACACCATGCTTCTAGATTTGCAGCTTTCCAAATCAATTCTTCGGGATATTTTATCTCGCCTTTAACTTCTCCACTCGATCTAAGACTTTAATTCTCGATTCCTCTCCTTGCTAACATCATAACCTACAAACTTTGCACTAAAAGCAACCCATTTAACGTGCAAAAGCTTAGTAAATGAAAAATACTAATATCCAAGGAGGGAAAATGAAATATAACGAATTAACACTAAAAGTCTATCAAATTAGTCAATTATTCACCTAAAAATATGTCTCCTAAGGAATTAAATATAGAACAAAAAGATATACATTAAGTGTCTAAGCGTGCAACTGGAGCAAATGTCTCGTTGTAGTCAATGCCTGGTAGTTGTGAGTACCCTTTAGCAATCAGGCTTGCTTTATGTTTTTGGACTGAGCCATCTGGGTTGAGCTTCGTCTTGTAGACCTACTTGACTCTGAAGACTTCTTTGTTGGTTGGTCGATCTACCAATTCCTACGTTTTATTTTTCTTGATCATTTTGATCTCTTCTTGCATTGCGTTTACCCATTCCTTTTGTTTTATTAATGTCGAACTGTGCTACGATAAGTACTTAATAAAGAGCGGACACCTATTTGAGTGGGTTAAAGGACCCGAGGACAAGGATTCGTGTTATTACAACTCAAAACCACACGAAATTGGTTTTTTCTATGCTGGAGGTGAATATGATAGCTTTTACGGAGATTTCTTCTTGGATTGGTACTCTCAGGTTCTAATTGACCACGGGAAGAATGTACTTCAACTCGCAAAGTATATATTTGAAGGCACTCCAATTGCCTCAAAAGTGAGATAGCTTTTAAATTGTACATTATTTACTTAACGGAATTATGATTTGTAACATTAATTAGTTTCATGTTTCAGCTATCTGGTATTCATTGGTGGTACAAAACAGATAGCCATGCTGCTAAGTTAACAGCTGGATATTACAATATTCACAATTCTAATGGATATGCTCCAATAGCTACGATGCTTAAGGAACAAAGCACAACACTTAATTTTATTTGTGTGGAGATGCGTACATCTGACCAGCACAAGGAATTTCCAGAGGCTTTAGTGGACCCCGAGGCTTTGGTTTGGCAGGTATTTAAATTTGCTTGGAAAATTGATCTACCAATTGCAAGTGAGAATGCACTTACATGCTATAATAGACAAGGCTATAACAAGATTTTGGAAAATTCTAAGCCATTTATAAATCCAGATAAAAAAGATTTATCTGCTTTACTTACCTTAGGCTCAACCCAGTGCTAATGCAACATTCTAACTTCATGGAATTTAAACACTTTGTCACAAGAATGCATGGTAATATAACACTTTCCTTTCCTTTCCCTATCCTTTATATATCTTACAACTCTGCATAGGTTAACTGTGATCTCTTCATCCTACTCAGGGGATTCTAACGCTATTATGAGTCATGCAAACAAGGGCAAGAGCTACTACCTCCCATTTGAATAACTATTCATTCTTTTTATGATTATCATGTAAATATATGTTTGTCTTTGCAACATGATATATCATGCTTTTAGGGGATTCTAATGCTATCAAATTTGGGACAATTCTTCTAATTAATAATCGCATTTGTTTTCATTTTAAATTTAGACTACTATATTTGTCCGTATGAACCCTACCTAGCTATATAGACTTGTAGATTACCAATACTCCAAAAATAATTATAAATAAAATATTATTTGTATTTATATATGAAATATTAATTTAAAAATAATACATTAAAAAACTTATCTGTTAAAAACAACTCCTAATACAATTATTTATTAAAATGACCATTTGACAAAACTACCCTTATATAATTAGTATATATTCTAGAGATAATATCTAATTAAGTCCAAAAACCCAATAACCTACCTCTATAGAGTTTAAAAAAAATTCACCCCTATGAGCGTCCATTCATTTCTTCTTATACCATCGATACCCCTATTAATCGATAATGTTATATTATGAAATTTTTATATATTAGTAACAGATTCCTGTTTTATCGCCCATCAAATAATATTCCATAATAATAGCTAATAATCATTGTAATCTTGTTAGTGTATTCCATGTTTGAAGATACACCGATCTCATCCCACTTTCAGCCAATGAAGATGATGAATTTATGGGTTTACTCTTCCGCCATTGATCTTCACCCAAATCAAAAAAATATATTTTATTTGCAACAAAGAAATCAGCCAATGAAGATGATGAATTTATTGGTTTACTCTTCCTCCATTGATCTTTCAACCAAATCAAACAAAAATATTGTATTTGCAACAAAGAAATCAGAGATCAAAGATTGACCGCTGATTCTTTCACCCAAATCATAAAACTTATATCTGTAACAAAAACCTCAGTAACCTCAGCCACTGATATTTCTATTCTTCATCAACATAACAGGTTTGTGTTGATTTTTTTCAAATTAATCCCAAACCATTGACCCTATTAACCCATATCAAACCAATTGAGTCTCATTTCTTCTTCTTTTGATTGAACGGATAAAAACTGAAGAATATATAAACAGTCGTTTTATGTAAGTAATCTAAGTTTCTATTGTTGTTTAACTGCAACCCATCAAATGCTTCAGTCAACCCACTTATATTACACGCTCACACCACTATTTTTTATCTCAGTGTTTTATGTAACCCACCAATATATTCACGTAACCTACTAAAATTACTCGCACACACCACCAGTTGTAGTCATAGCATTTTTGCGCTCAAAATTAACACAGATACCACAGTTTTAAGGTATGGATTTCTCTAAAAAAAATATGTGTTCTAATATGTTTTTGTTAATAAACCACGTTACTAATTGTATATTTCAACAAATCAAGTTCTTGTACTTTTTGGTAGCTAGTTTCTATTGTTGTTTTACTGCAATCCATCAAATGCTTCAGTCAACCCACTTATATTACACGCACACACCACTATTTTTTTTATCTTAGTGTTTTATGTGACCCACCAATATATTCACGTAACCCACTAAAATTACTCGCACACACCACCAATAGTAGACAAAACATTTTTGCGCTCACATACACATTCTAATTATTGCACTCATATGCACCTTCATATTATTGCACTAACCGATGTTTTGTACTGATATGCATTTTCAGGTTCTAAATGGATACAACATCTCATCGGTGAATTGCGTCATCTTCTTTTTCTTCGTTCGAATCAGACCTTCTTCAACATCATTGGGTTGATGTTGTCCCTTTGTCTTCGCCATTGTAGTTTTTCCGGTGGTGTATTGATTAGTCGTTAGGGTTTGTTAGTTTAGAGGGAAGGAGACGATGGGCTGCTTGATTTCTAATTTTATTTTGACGTTTTATTTGTTTATTTATTTATTTATTATTAGTTGATTATTTTTGCATAAAATCAGGGAATTTTGTTATGGTAACTTAACAGACATTCAATGGTATAAGAAGGGTAAATCAGACTTTTGGGGTGGGTTGGACTTGATGGGCAACTGACTAAAGTCCATGGACTCTAATAGTAAATTACCCTATATTCTTATTCGACTACTTTAACTTTAAATCTTAATATATGTGGGATAAAATTTAATGCAAATACTCCAACTCACATTCAATATATTGTGGTTGAAACACTAAACATGAGAATTACTAAAAATCTAGATACTTATTTGGGTCTTCTCATTGAGTATTACTAAAAATTTAGGTATTTATTTGGGTCTACCCACTGAAACGGGGGGAAATCCAAAGTAAAAGACTTGAATATTCTAATAAATAAAACCCTTAAAAGAGTTAATAACTGAAAAAAACCCTATCTCTCTATAAATGGTAAGGAGATTTTGATAAAGTATGTATTACAAAGCTTACAAAATGATTATATGTCCTCCCTAAAAAATGTGACTTAATTTTTGGACATATTGCTAAATTTTGGTGGGACAATTATGAGAAGAAAATATACACTGGGGTAGCTGCAATCTTTAACTCACAACAAATTCAAGGAGGCTTGGATTTAGGGAATCAAACCTTATTAATCTTGCTTTATTGGGAAAACAACCTAAGAATCTATTAAGTAACACCGAGTTTCTTTTATTTAAAGTACTAAAAGGAAAATACTTTCCCGCAACTCACCCTCTAGGGGTTGGAATAGTATTCTAGCGCGAAGGGACTTAGTATACAAACATATAAAGCGAAAATTTTGGTATGGTAATTCTATTAATCTTAATAAAGACAAATAGATTACAAACTTAGAAAATATATGTATTCCAAAAGACCTGACCTTAATAAAGGCAACAAGTTTTACAATTAAAGTGAAAGAAGATGGATTATTCCTTTGACAAGAAAGAATTTTCCCAATAATGTCTATAATAAAATCCTAAATACCTTCATCTCTTTATGCCCCACCCAAAATAAGGTTACCTAAACCTTGAACAAAGAAGGTACTTACAATGTCAAAAATGCTTACCACTATATAAAAAAGAAACAAGAGAAATTGAAAAGAAGCAAAAATAGTTAAAAGGCAACCACATCTCATTTTATACTCCTTGAAGTGTGGAAACTGATATGGAATATGAAATATGTCCATGAGGTTAGATAGTTCATATGGAAGGCCTTAAAAAACCTACTGCCCGCTAATGAGAACATTTATACTAAGAAGGTTGGTACTGGCAAGATTTGTAATATTTGTAATGAGATGATAGAAAATGTTGAACACATGCTCTTTAAATTGCTCATGGGTAAGAGTATATGGGTTTTAGTCCCCCATTAACTTATTAACTACAACCAATATTCAGTAAAATGGATTTTTGGATGGCAGAAATGATCAAGCTGTTGAACTATAAATACAAAAAAAATGAGTTGATTTTTGAACAAAAATGAACAATTATCTGGTATATATGGAAGGACAGGAATAGATATATCTCCAGGGCTATGCCCTTAGTCCCTCAAAACACTATTGAAAAGTCCTTGAAAGCTTGGATAGTATATACAAATACAAATTATCTTGGTGATAACTCTAATAGTCTGAAGGGTATTATGTATGAGACCACATATGAAAATATGAATGGATCCATGCTTAGTAATAAGGATCCTGATGCAAATCAAATCAATATATATGGTATAAATCTCTAGATAGAAACTTCTAACACTAGAACAGATAATAGACATTCAAATCTATCTTCTGGTCAAATCACTATTGTTACCTCAAGTAAGAAAACTATATACTTTAATAAATGGACCCCCCTACAAATACTATAAAAATTAATTGTGATGCATCCTTTAATAATAATAAAGCTGTCATTGCTTGTATATCTGTTGTCTCTCTATTTGTGATATACTAATATACTCTTGAGACATCATTTTAGGGTTATTTAGTTATTAATTTCAGGACTTTCCCTATTTATTCATACTTCACACTTTCTTGTCTAGTTTTAGGTGTTTCAATGCAAATAATCCAACTCACATTCATTATATTATCTTTGAAAGACTAAACATGAGAATTACTAAAAATCTAGGTAATTATTTGGGTCTTCACACTGAGTATACTAAAATTTAGGTACTCATTTTGGTCTTCCCACTGAAAGGTGTTGGAGATCCAAGGTAAAATGATTATATTTCCTCTTATCTTCTCCCTAAAAAAGTCTGTGACTTAATTTTTGGACATATTGCTAAATTTTGGTGGGACAGTAATGGGAGGAAAAATTTACACTGGGGTACCTGGCCATCTTTAACTCACAACAAATTCAAGGAGGCTTGGGCTTTAGGGAATAGAACCTTATGAATCTTTATTTATTGGGAAAACAATCCTAGAATCTAGTAAGGAACACCAAATCTCTTTTATTTAAAGTACTAAAAGGAAAATACTTTCACACATGCTCCTTCTTTGAAGCTAACTTGAGCAACTCGCCCTCTTTGGGTTGGAAAAGTATTCTAGCTTGAAGGGACCTAGTATACAAACATATAAAGTGAAAATTTTGGTATGGTAGCTCTATTAATCTTAATAAATACAAATAGATTACCGAGTTAGAGAATATATGTATCCCAAAAGACCTGACATTAATAAAGGCAACAAGTTTTACTATTAACATGAAAGAAGATGGATCATTCCTTTGACAAGAAAGAATATTCCCAATAATGTCTAAATACCTTCATCCCTTTATGCCCTACCCAAGATAAGGTTACGTGGACCCTAAACAAAGAAGGTACTTACAATGTCAAAAAAGCTTACCACTATATAAAAAAGAAAGAAGAAAATTTGGAAAGAAACAAAAATAGTATAAAGGAAATCACATCTCATTTTATACTCCTTGAAGTGTGAAAATTGATATGGATTATAAAATATATCCATTAGGTTAGAGAGTTCATATGGAAGGCCTTAAAAAACCTACTGCCTACTAATGAGAACATTTATACTAAGAAGGTTGATACTGGAAAGGTTTGTAATATTTATAAGCATATGATAGAAAATATTGAACACATGCTCTTTAATTTCTCATGGGTAAGAGCAGGTTGGTTTCAGTCCCCCATTAACTTATTAACCTGCAACCAATATTCATATAAAATGGATATTTGGATGGCATAAATGATCAAACTGATGAACAGTAAATACGAAAAAATGAGTTGATCTTTGAACACATATGCACAATTATCTAGCATATATGGAAGGAAAATTATAGATATATCTTCACGGGTATACCCCTAGTCCCTCAAAACACTATTGAGAAGTCCTTGAAAGCTTGGGTATAATATAAAAGTACAAAATTTCCTGGTGATGACTCTAATAGTCTGATGGGTATTATGGATGAGTCCACATATGAAAATATGAATGAATATATGCTTAGTAATAAGGAATCTGATGCAAATCAAATCAATACTGATGGTATAATCTCTAGATGGAAACTTCTAAGACTAGAATAGATAGTAGACCTTCAAATCTATCTTCTGCTCAAATCACTAATGTTACCTTAAGTAAGAAAACTATATACTTTAAAAATGGAACCCCTTACAAATACAATAAAAATTAATTGTGATGCATCCTTTAATAATAATAAAGTTACCATTGCTTGTATATCCAGGGATGAAAAGGGTTTTGTGCTGGAAAGAAAATCATGGATTATTGCAGCGGGTGGATGATAGGCCCATGGCTGTGATAAAATAATGATATAAAAAGCGCACACACCTCGGAAACCACGATTAATTCTACGCAAGTATACGGGTCGTTACAAGTAATAACTAAGTAGATTAAGTTTGTTCCTTAGGGTTTTAGGTGGTTATTATAATTCGTGTTCAATATTAGCGTCAATGATCTGAAATGTTTTGATTAAAACATGAAAAATAATAATCTTTGGTTTTGTTTTATAAATAAAATAAATAATAATGCAAATAAGATAGAAACTTAAAATTGCAAGTATGCACCTAATCTTATTGATTTAATGGTTCTAGAAATAAATTGGTTGTTCTTATTGACTGAGATTCTAAATTCTTTCTAACTCTCGTAAGGGTCGACTTAGAAAGCTCACATACTCAAATTCTAAGTGATTAAAGCTTAAACCCTAGCAGCTACCTGGCTAGTCAAGACCATTTGGCTCACTAACGCACACCAAGTGTGTACTCACTAATTCGTAATAAGAACCCCCTTACAATGCAAGCTCAATTACTTAGGATAATCACTATTTGGACAAGATAAGATTAACATTTAACTTAAGATCGCAATAGATGCACAACACAGTTTTTTGGATGTCATTCCAAACGAAAAAATTAAATAATAAAAATAAGTTCATACATAGGTGAAAATGTCATAACTTTTTTGTCTTAACTCCAAACTGAGTGTCGTAATTTGCCACACGACCTTGACTTCAAGATTTTTCCAACCAAAAAGGATTCAGGTCCAAATATCTCACTAAGAAATCACAGTGACTAAAAACATCAGGTGCAATAAATCTCCAGAAAAAACTCTAACTCTCCACAATGGCTCTAAGCTCAAATTCCACCTTAACTTAAGGTTTAGCTTCACTTTTTGCCTTCTCCTCTTCATTTTCGACCCTTGTATCAAGCCGTGCTCAAAGATACACATTA
The DNA here is from genome assembly GCA_029959085.1 of Nemophila menziesii. Classification (NCBI taxonomy): domain Eukaryota; kingdom Viridiplantae; phylum Streptophyta; class Magnoliopsida; order Boraginales; family Hydrophyllaceae; genus Nemophila; species Nemophila menziesii. Next base: position 763,858 of record JARWIR010000071.1, read on the forward strand.
AACACTCAATTAAAGCACTCAAATCTCTATAAACAGTAATACATCCAAAAGTAGGGGTAAAAGTTGAAATATAGAGATTATTAAGGAAAAATCCCTCACTTATGCCCAATAAACTCCAAAAAAATGTCTCATGGGTGGATTAATCCATCGAAAATAGAGAGAAATCAAGACCCCCAACCCAAGGTTTTGTCGTCTCGACAAAATAGAAAAGAAAAGAAACAAAAGGAGTTTAGAAGGGTCTAAGTCAAATATGCTCAAGAAAGGAGTAAGAATAGAACACATAATGAATGATACTTAAGCATAAATATTAACAAGTCCCATATAGAATTTACAAATCACATCAAATATGCACTAATCAAATATATAATCCACACATGTTGATTTCAAGATCCAATTAGAGTCGCAATGCAAGAATATAGGTCCCCTCTTAGTCTGATATGGTGGCTATAGGGTGTTTTTTTACTCTCACTCGGTTATAAGGTCCATCTAACTACTCTCGATTAGTTTGAAAGGCCCTAATTTGCATAATCAAGAATCCTAAGGTCCTTAAGGCTATAATGTAGGTTTAGGGTAGGTATGGTCATTATATTTGGATACTTTAGAGTGGGATTATGACCCTTTCCTCACTAGCCATCAACTAATCGCCTTAGAGATCGATTTACTCTCAAATATGTTCTCACTCAACCTGAATATTCACTTATTAGCATTACCCAAAATCCCAAATGAAACCTTTTTATGATCACATAATTAAATCCCACTTGCCGGTCTGAAATATGTATGCATTTTTCTTTTGTGAGTGACAGTGATCCTGTTTTTGAGGTGAGATATCATGTCACTACTTCTCTTTCTTTTTCTATCTTATATATTTTTCTATTCATCTTTTTCAAATCTTTTTCTCTTTTCTTTCTTACCCCGGTAAAGGGTTACAATACCAATAAACAAGTGATCAGAAAGTACATTACAAACTAAAATCCCAAACAATAATGTTTTCCCATAATACCTACACCCCAAACTCAAGCTCTAGACGAGTTTTAAAGCGTTTCGGTTCGCGTATGGATCATGGAAAAGTTCTAAAAACCTGATGGATAAGGCTTAACTTTAAGATTAACTTCAAGGTTAAGTTAGAGTTAAGGTTTTAGATTAAACGTTTAAGGTTTAACAAAATTCTAACTTAACTTCAAGGCTAAGTTAGAGTTAAGGTTTAAGATTAAACATTTAAGGTTTAACAAAATTCTAGGTTCATGATCGAATATTAGCGCGATGATTCTTTATCTGTTTAAGGTTAAGGTTACATTTAAGATGAAAGTTAAGGTTAAGGATTAAAGTTAAGGTTAAGTTTAAGGTTAAGGTTTAAGGTTTAAGGTTTAATGTTTAAGGTTCAAGGTTCAAGGTTCAAGGTTCAAGGTTCAAGGTTCAAGGTTCAAGATTAAAGTTAAGTTTTAACTTCAAGGTTAAGGCTTGAGATTCAAGGGTTAAGGTTTAAGGTTTACGGGTTAAGGTTAAAGTGAAGATGAAGATAAGGTTGTAAAGTGTAAGGTTCAAGGTCAAGGTAAGGTTTACGGTTTAAGGTGTAAGGTTCAAGGTTCAAGGTTCAAGATTAAAGTTAAGTTTTAACTTCAAGGTTAAGGCTTGAGATTCAAGGGTTAAGGTTTAAGGTTTACGGGTTAAGGTTAAAGTGAAGATGAAGATAAGGTTGTAAAGTTTAAGGTTCAAGGTCAATGTAAGGTTTACGGTTTAAGGTGTAAGGTTTAAGGTTAAAGGTTAAGGTTTAAGATTAAAGTTAAGGCTAAGGTGATGATGAAGATTAGGGTTTAAGGTTTAAGATGTAAGGTTTAAGGTTTCAGTTTAAGGTTAAGTTTAATGTTAAGTTTAGAATTAAGGTTAATGTTAAGGATAAGGTTAAGGTTAAGATTAAGGTTTAGATTAAGGTTAAGTTTAAGGACAAGGTTAGGTTAAGGCTAAGGCTAAGGATAAGGTTATTAAGTTTAAGGTCAAGGTTAAGGTTAAGGTTAAGGTTAAGGTTAAGGTCAAGGTTAAGGTCAAGGTTAAATTTAAGGTTAATGTTAAGGTTAAGGTTAAGGTCAAGGTTAAGGTCAAGGTCAAGGTTAAGGTTAAAGTTAAGGTTAAGGTTAAGGCAAAGGTAAAGGTAAAGGTAAAGGTAAAGGTAAAGGTAAAGGTAAAGGTAAAGGTAAAGGTAAAGGTAAAGTTAAAAATAAAGTTAAACGTTAAGGTTAAGGTTAAGGATAAGGTTAAGGTTAAGGTTAAGGTTAAGGTTAAGGTTAAGGTTAAGGTTAAGGTTAAGGTTAAGGTTAAGGTTAAGGTTAAGGTTAAGGTTAAGGTTAAGGTTAAGGTTAAGGTTAAGGTTAAGGTTAAGGTTAAGGTTAAGGTTAAGGTTAAGGTTAAGGTTAAGGTTAAGGTTAAGGTTAAGGTTAAGGTTAAGGTTAAGGTTAAGGTTAAAGTTTAGGTTAAGGTTAAGGTTAAGGTTAAGGTTAAGGTTAAGGTTAAGGTTAAGGTTAAGGTTAAGGTTAAGGTTAAGGTTAAGGTTAAGGTTAAGGTTAAGGTTAAGGTTAAGGTTAAGGTTAAGGTTAAGGTTAAGGTTAAGGTTAAGGTTAAGGTTAAGGTTAAGGTTAAGGTTAAGGTTAAGGTTAAGGTTAAGGGTAAGGGTAAGGTTAAGGATAAGGTTAAGGTTAAGGTTAAGGTTAAGGTTAAGGTTAAGGTTAAGGTTAAGGTTAAGGTTAAGGTTAAGGTTAAGGTTAAGGTTAAGGTTAAGGTTAAGGTTAAGGTTAAGGTTAAGGTTAAGGTTAAGGTTAAGGTTAAGGTTAAGGTTAAGGTTAAGGTTAAGGTTAAGGTTAAGGTTAAGGTTAAGGTTAAGGTTAAGGTTAAGGTTAAGGTTAAGGTTAAGGTTAAGGTTAAGGTTAAGGTTAAGGTTAAGGTTAAGGTTAAGGTTAAGGTTAAGGTTAAGGTTAAGGTTAAGGTTAAGGTTAAGGTTAAGGTTAAGGTTAAGGTTAAGGTTAAGGTTAAGGTTAAGGTTAAGGTTAATGTTAAGGTTAAGGTTAAGGTTAAGGTTAAGGTTAAGGTTAAGGTTAAGGTTAAGGTTAAGGTTAAGGTTAAGGTTAAGGTTAAGGTTAAGGTTAAGGTTAAGGTTAAGGTTAAGGTTAAGGTTAAGGTTAAGGTTAAGGTTAAGGTTAAGGTTAAGGTTAAGGTTAAGGTTAAGGTTAAGGTTAAGGTTAAGGTTAAGGTTAAGGTTAAGGTTAAGGTTAAGGTTAAGGTTAAGGTTAAGGTTAAGGATAAAGTTAAGGTTAAGGTTAGGGTTAGGGTTAGGGTTAGGGTTAGGGTTAAGGTTAAGGTTAAGGTTATGGTTAAGGTTAAGGTTAAGGTTAAGGTTAAGGTTAAGGTTAAGGTTAAGGTTAAGGTTAAGGTTAAGGTTAAGGTTAAGGTTAAGGTTAAGGTTAAGGTTAAGGTTAAGGTTAAGGATAAAGTGAATTAACTTGTTGGTTTTCATCCCCCTTCAGGAGGATGGAAAGTTGATAATAATCATCATAAATTACATATTAAAAAGTTTTATTAATCACTGTATTAGGGGAAAATCTTATTTTTTTATGAGCTAAAAATTAGAACAATCTATATCTGAAGTCACTAATAAATTAAAAAGATGAATGCATTACATTATGTATATATATATATATATATAATATTGGAGAAGGGCCAACGGCCCGAAATGTCTACTTTTTTCCTCTACATTTTTTAGCATTTGAATCCAAATTTTATTCTTTCGAGCCATTAGATGTAATTTAATTATTGGTCAAGATTTTATAAATTAGATCAACAGTCTGAAATATCTTAATTTCCGTCTATATTTTTCAGCCGTTAGATTATATGTGTGCCATTTTATTATAATTTATTTATTTTTAATACAATTAACTGATTTCCTATATTAATTTTCTTAATAATAAAATTATAACAAAAAAGAATTAATAATAAGATTTTAGTTTAGTTTGTTTTTATCTCAATAAATGTTTATTTATTTGGTGTTTAATTTATCTTTTAAATTAAGATTTTTTAAAATGCCTTCATACACAGGTTTATACCTAGTATATATATATATATATATATACATATATATATATATATATACATATATATATATACATATATATATATATATATACATATATATATATATATATACATATATATATATATATATATATATAGGATTATTGCCCAAGAAACACCTTAAATTAGAATTAATGCCCCCTCACCCCCGCCGCTTTCTTCTTGCCCATAAAATGCACTCCTTTTTTTCCTTTCCTATTTTACCCCCCACCCCAGCCGCCGTCCGTTTATTAGTCATTAGTTCGTATACATTGAGTTAGTTATATATATCTCCTCTGTCTCTCTCTCACCCTTGGCAGCAACAGATAGTACAAAAGTGTACGTGCACGAGTGTTGGGAAACATTCCCATTACTCAACATTAGCCCACAAGTACAAAAGTGTACTTGCACGAGTGCTGGGAAACATTCCCATTACTCAACATTAGCCCACAAGTACAAAAGTGTACTTGCACGAGTGTTGGGAAACATTCTCATTACTCAACATTAGCCCACGAGTACAAAAGTGTACTTGTACGAGTGTTGGGAAACATTCCCATTACTCACCCTTTACAAAAGTGTACTTGCACGAGTGTCGGGAAACATTCCCATTACTCGTGGGAAACATTCCCATTACTCGCCCTTGGCAGCAGCAGCATACAATAATAGACAGCAGTTAGGGCATTAAGGTATATTTACCTTAAGTGCCTTTTATGGCAAATGGCAAAGGTGGCAAAGGTGACAGGTGTTTATTGGGCATTCACCCATATATATATATATATATATATATATATATATATATATATATATATATATATATATATATATATATATATATTATTGTCTCTGAGACGACTGATGATATATTATTGGATAATAAAGTAACATATATGAGATATATGGATTGCCAGTTCTTAAACCTTAATCTTTAATCATTAATCATTAAAACTTTTATTAAACCTTTCTAATATCTGATTTATAGCTTCAAATTTAAGTAAAATATACAATAATGTATATCATCCAGATATCTACCAATTACACTTTTTTCATCGCCACGATCTCTTTCACACATACAAATTTTTTTTTTTTTTTTAGTACATGAGAGAGCCACTTTGGGCTCGGGACCTCTTGGTCTCTGCGGAGTAGCCTAACCACTAGGCCAACTATCTATCTCACAAAAATTATTTACCATTGAACAATTATCATACTAACTAAGGGTTTATTACTTCTTTGAATGAATTTCGACTATTAAAAACCACTTACATTAAACAAAAACCACTTACATTAAACAACACTATTAAAAATAGGTTTGACATTTCGACTATCAAATGCATATTCTGCTACTTGTGAATCAAAACCTGATCTTTAAATGCTCAAGATCAACCGTTGATCCATTTAAATTCATTAATTTATTTTTGAAAATAAAAAACTTCCAAATTATATGAAAAATTAAGTTCCCGAATCTTCTTAAGCTGTATACTGTGTATTCTCTCTTGGTTAACTTCTCAACTGCTGAAAATCTTTAAAATAAAAATTAAACAAATATTAAAACCATGATTATATAAACAATCTCAAACAAAGAAGAAAAGAAACATGCAGGAAATTAAATCACGCTAAGGAGATGAAGCAAAGAAATTTGTACAACAACAAAATCAAATCCATAACAATCTTAAACAAACTTCAAGTTTGTGATTCAACAGAGTTGCTATCCATAATTTTATATCATTAAATGTTACTATTACTACTACTCCTCACAAACTTTTTCGTACAATCGATACATAAATGTGGTCCTTGACATTTGTGGCTCTCTCTCCAACACAGCAATAACATCCTTAACCGAGATACTTCTAGCCACTCTATCTTGTGGCGCAATTCCCTGATTTTTCCCAGCTTTCCTCATTGTTCCTACATACATACAAACCGTTAACAAAAGAATCATCATACATACCATGTTCAAAAATCATAAAAGCAAATCAAACATACCAATGTTAGAACCTGTTAAGCCACGTTTTTCTACGTTTTTCCCAGAGGTAGATGAAGATTTGCTAGTCACATCTTTAACAGTGTTTGAACTAGATGTAATATCTGGACCCCTTCACGCTTTTGCCTAGCTTGTTCAGCCATTAATTGCCATTTAGACAACATATCATCTCCACCAAAGGCTGCTCGTGCAGCCACATTTGCTGCTGTAGCACGTGTTTTATTATCCTCTTCCTTGTTTGCCTGTTAAAAAAAATAAAAATAAGTTTCACTAAAGCAACACTATTATACAAACAAATTTTAACCATTTACCAATCTACCACGACCATCATCTTTATCCTTATCACCATCAGAGTTCCCATCAGGCTTTGATCACATAAAAGAAAAAAGGAAAATTGTTAAATATATAAATTAATAAATTAATAAATATATAAAGTCAAATTAAAAAGAAATACATCATTCAATCGTTGAAGTTTCTCAGCATCAGCTTGTTTCTTATCCCATTCTTCACGAGCTGTTCGATTTATTGCCATAATTTGTTGACGAACATCTGATGTTACAATATTTCTATGCCTAGACTTTTCTATATCAGCCCTCTGCAAATAAAATATACTAATAAATTTTAGATCCACGCAAAATATTTCATTAATATCATAATAAAAGAAAAATGAAAAAGGTAAAGACCTGTTTCGAAACTCTGATCAGATTAGTCATAAGTCCTCTCATTCTTTCTTCAACGCACTGATATGTTAAACAATTTAGATTTAATTAAAAAGAAGAGAAATCATCAAATATAAAGCGAACACAAACTCACCAGTGATAAGCACTTTTCCACATCACTGCCTACACCTTGAAGCCCAGATTTCGCAACTGTCACATATTAATAAAAATAATAAGAATATATTTGAAGATAAAATATAGAATATTAGAGATTTAAGAGATTAAATGAATAATTAACTGATTTCTGCTAATTTCTTCTGGAGTGGGATTTTCTCTAGAATTAGCTTTTCTTCTTCTTCTTGCACGACTTTTCGAGATGCTTCTGATACACGAGTCTCATCCTTGGTTGCAGAAAATAGCTGTTCTTCCTCTTCCTATTTAAGAAAAATAACAAAATTAATTTATAAATAACTTACTATTAAGGTAAATCAGAGTAATTACCTTTAGATTCACTCCACTCACAGCTGTAACATCGTTAAGTTGATCGATTTGATCAGCGAAACCACCAGATACCTTCGGTTTTTTACTGCATCACATAAATTGATAATAAGAATTTAGTAAATTAACATGTTATGTGTAATTGGATTAAAATTAAAATACCTTGAGTTAGGAGGTGAAGAGACTAAAGTTTCCAAAGGCTTTTTTGGGCCAATTGATGGCTTTTTTGGAGGAGTTTTCGCATTATTTGACGGCGCAGCTGAAGAAGCCATAGATTGAATCCTTGAGTTCACCTAGGGAAATATATAAATATATTTAGATCTGATCTAGGCAAGATAACACGGTTTTAACGCGTTAAGTAATAAATAATATTTTTTATATATATTAGCATATGTAGTAAATAGCATTCAATTACAACTATTAAGAGCACATTCATCTAATAATAATAAACGAATAAAAGAATTGTATTTAATTTCTACGCGTTAATATTTATCACTATATACAGTTCTCTTCTATGTTGTATTTTTGGGTTTTCTTGAATGGATTTATTACATATTAATTTATCATGTCAGAATAATATATTTTTAAATGATACATATATCGATTATAGCAAAACACAAACCTTCAAATAATAAAGAGTTATTGTAATATTTTCGAAAAAAGAATCAATCTTTGAGCTAGTGAAGTGTCAAGTACGTGTCGGATATATATATATATGTGTGTGTGTGAGTGACACTGTCACGCCACCTCGGATGAAGCGTGCTTCCTAGCAGATGAGTGACTACTTTTTTCTGACTCTTTGTGACTAATTTACGAGCTTTCTGACCCACAAAGGAAAGAAAAACACAGGATAGCATATAGTAAACTTAAATGATTTTTATAAGAAAAAGTTTACTTTATACACATGCATATCGATTTTTCTTACTTAATTAAAGAAGTTGATAAAATTACCGAATGATTATGATCCATCTGGCTTGAAGTTAAAGGTGCAATGGTGGTTGCAGATGAAAAGCCGGGTCTAGCGGATTGCATATCAAAAGATTCTTCTTTCAAAGATCCCGAATTAGCATTTGCAAGGGCATTAGAAGGAAACGAAGATAAACTCTGGGGAGTTGATGATAAAGATCTTTGCTGATCAATAGATTCCTGTTTTACATAACCTCCCATAGATGATGGAATGTTTCTCTTTGGTTCGTTAAAAGTATTTGGTCTTTCAAATTTTTGAGCATTCACATTCATCATATTCATAGACTGAGAAGACTTGGGCATTTGTCTGATTTGTGAATCATGAACTTGTGGTCTCGTAGATGATGCTGCTGATGTATTAATATTATTTCCTCGGAAATGATGGTAATTACTTGTGGGCCCGGCACTTCCATATGTTTGGAACGATGATTGTGAGAAGTGCAAATGCTGTTGCTGCTGCTTACTAAGTCCCTGAACTGGGAAACCAGGACCCGGACTCGGGCCCGGACCCGGGCCGGGACGATCCCTTTCTTGACTTGAAGAAGATATTTGTTCCACTTCACGGTGCTGAACAACGTTGTTATTATTATTATTATCCATACTTGAATTGCCCGTTTCTGTAAATATTTGAGATAAAAAGGTTAAAACAAGCGCCTAGTTAACGAAAAAGTAGGGATTTTAATGAAAAATTATTAACCATTAGATGGCGCGTGCATTTGCTGTTGATTTGGAACAGTTCGGGAGCTCCGAGCCTGAATATAAAAGCAATATTGATTACTTTATGAAGATACAAATTATAACAAAAATTACTGTTTTTAGTACCTGTGTCTGTAACTTATAAACAGCCATCTTGAGCATTTGATCACCCACAATACTTCTCATATGTCGCACAAACTCATCTTTGGAAATATCGTTTTTCTATAAAGAGATATTGATTTTTAATAAATAATAAACAAACAAAAGGTACACTAATCCATTAGTAACATAACTCACCTTAAGATTTTGGTAAAGTGTTTCAAGTTGTAAGGCTCTGTCTTTCTCTAGTTGGGGTTGTATAACAGGGAGCAATAGAGCAAATGGTACTTGTTTTCCACGATTCAATGCATTAATAGCTTGTTGACAGCTCAACCCTGGTCCCACTGAGGATTGTTGCTGATTGTTCATACCAATTCCCATTGATTGTTGATTGTTCACACTTAACCCTACCGCTTGTTGATTATTGGTCCTTGATGCTTGGTCCTCTTGCTTAATCTCCACTGGAACTAAATAAAATTATACAAATTGGTACTAATATTAACATGAATTGTCATCAATCGAAGAAATACTAAAGGAAATTGTTACCGTTATCAGAATCAGACGGCTGAGAGATGGAATTATCGCCTTCGATGTCTCTGTTTAAAGCCGCTGTGAATGCATCGACGTCAGCACCTGAATGCATTGTTTAGTCCTGTAAACAAACAAAAAAGCCAACATATTTCATACATAGAAATTCCTTCTTTACCAATTATAAGAAAAATGAAAAAGACCCATTATACAATTTCATATATAATACCTCGTCTTCTTCGAGGAGCTTCATGATTGAAGGATCCATTATGATATTGTTTGGAGTTGCAGGGAATTTTTATGTACTAACTACTGACGAAGAGTCTCAAGTGATTCGTTTCCGTACGCTGGAAAGAGGAATTGAAGAAACAGTGTTTTCTCTCGGCTATATTTGCAGTTTTTATAGAAGGTGGCGGTTGCTTTTTTTAGAATTTCTTATGGAAAAGAAATATTATTATGTATTTGTGAAAATCTCTTTTCTCTTATACTTACACATTTATATGAATATTTTAGCTCGTGTTTCTGAGAATTGTAATCCTATGTTTCGATAAATTAATCATAGTAGGAATAAACTAGCTGACGAATAGGATGATATTTGTAACAACGCTTATTCTATTTAAGTAAGATTTAGAAAAAAAAAACAAATTTCGTTTTTTCTAGACATGATTTAAATAGAAATAATATTAGTTTTACATTCCAAAAGACCGATAACCGATTCCTTTACATCTCAAAAGATCATTAATTGATTCTTATATGGGTTTGGGCTAAGTAGTACTATCAACCAGGAAGGTTTGGTACTTTGAAGATCGCGACTAAAAGATTTCGAGATCGAATTATACTGAAATTAAAACGGCTCTGAATCCAAAGTGCCTTTCAAATGTATTAAAAAAAATAAGGTTATAATACTGCAAAGGAGAAAAATATTCCGTTTAAAACTACTTCATTCAAATGATAAAATTTGTATTTCTTGACCCTTAAGCAAATAGATTGTCATCAACAAACAAAACATGACTAATAATGCTACTTTAATCCCTTTGATAAAATTGTTCTTCATCTTGTTTTTGTTAAATGATAATAAACGTTGAGTAATGATATAAAATATGGACATGGATAAAGTCCCCTAACTAAACCTTTTAATAAGGTTTTATGAAATTTTTAGAATTTTTTTCTAAAGGGTTTCAATATGACTTATAAGATATACATTCCATAATACAGGTCATCCAAATTATGTTTAAACCCATTTTTATCACAATATTTTCAAATAGATATCATTTTATATTTTCATAGAATTTTGGCACATCAGTTTTAACAGCTACATAGTGTATTTTTTAGTTTTGTTTCCTCTTTAGGAAATAGAAGATTCCAAGAGCAACCGATATTTTTTTTTGTATAGATCTACGTGGTATAAAGATCGATTAACTTTCATCAATTATAAGATGCATATAGTACGACTTTTAATATAACTTTGAAAATCACTGTAGAGCATCTAATAAGCCTATATCGATCTATTTTATAAGGTTTATGGACTTTTGGTATAAGTGTAATGAAGGTTTTGTTATAGAATAAAGGCTCCATTTATCCTAAAGGAGACATGTGACCACCTTTGTAAATCAAATATAATAAGATACTAGTGTTTTTTTAGAAATAGGCAGGTAGACCATTAGAACCTAGTGCCTTATCCATCTGAGGCTCTAAAGGCGTTTTTCAATTCATTCATACTCACTGATTTAATAAGATTTTTGCCCATATCTTTAGAAATGCAAGGTGAAACTGTATACATCACTGGATTATAATTTCTAGGCCCTACGGTCTTGAAGATATAATCAAAATTACCTTTTATTTCATTGGCAATATCTTTTCGCTTCTTTAACCCGCAATTACTCTTATTTTTTAATCTTAAAATTTTGTTTTGGTTTCTAATTAGCTTTTTTATTGCATGAAAATATGTAATGTTTTCATCGACCAACATAAGCCATATAATTCTAGATTTTTAAGCCCAAAAGGACACTTCAGAAGCCCATTGTCCCTCAACTCTTTTAATTATGGCATTATACTCATCCATAAGATATGATTATGAAAGTTTATGTAACATCTAAGATTTTTTAGATATTTTTTCATTTTTTTCCTTTCAGGTTCTTTTTGCCTGTTTAGTAAGAGATTTTGTAAGTTTGAAGAATTTTTTTTCATACATGTGAATCATATTTCCTCTAATACAAGAGGTAGTTATCCAGCTATGAGTGATCACCTACACTTTTTATTGTTAAGCCAATTAGTATCAAACATGAACCTTTTTGTAATAGAAACTTTTTCCATTTTCATTCACCAATAATAGGATAGAATGACCAGATTCTACAGGGGATAGAATAGTCAGCCAGACATGAGGAAAGGTATAATTCCATTAAGAATTTGAACATCAGTTGTATAATACTTTATCAAATCATTTTTAGGTCTCATGTTATTCCAAGTGAAAGAACAACCTTTTGTGTTAGTGTCACTTAATTCCAGTTTGTTCATAAATGTGTTATGTATATCCATATTTTTTTTGGTTGATTCCATTACCTCCTAGTTATTCATAAGCACACACACACATATATATATATATATTCTCTTATAATGTTTCAGGGGATGTTAAAAAGTATATATTGTAGTTTTTGTTTTGTTAATAGCGGCATCATTCATCTCATTATAAGGAGGAATGTAAACAAAGGTAGTGCAGTTTTATAGACAATCAATTGTACAAATACGGTGAATAATATTTTCAAATGTTTGAATTACCTCTTTAGTCTCATCAGGGTTAATCATACATTGTAAAACATACTTTAATTTATTTTGCACCATATAATATTGTATGCATCTTTATTTTTCGTTTCATGAAAAAATATTACCTTTGAATGATCCTGATCAGCAACATATTTGAGTGTTAGAATTATTAGAGGATCTCATTCTTTATTTTCATATTAGTCTGGTACAATCTTGCAAACCCTTTCATTCTTATGATCACTATGCGCTTCATCCATCGTATCACTTACGTTCCTCTTTATTTGATTCTTTTTCCTTTTTGAGTGGTACCTCCAATTTTCTACCTCCCATTGAAGGCTCCCATCTAGCTTCCCACTGTTACTCACTTTTTCCTTTCTCACTATTAATTTTTTGGAGATCATTCATCTTTATGTAGTTAATTCATTTGAATCCTCACTTCTCACGGTGATTTCCCTCTGAATTTTCTTTGATATATCCATATAATTCTCTCTTCATCAAGGAATAAACGTTCAAGTTCCTTTTTTATCTCAGATTTATTCTTTTTTTAATTTTGAATTTGTCTTACCGTCGTTTTTGTTGCTTCCTTATACGTGTATTTTGGATGATTAGAATTTCATGGAATATTTTATTTGGGGAGAATTGATTAGTTTGGGTTATATATTATTTTATGGGTGAATGAGACATAGGGTCTTGGAGATTGATTTTTTGCTCTATAAGGAATGGTATAATCTTAGTTCTTTAAAGGGACCTCAAGGATAACAAAATACTAAAATACCCTTTTATAATACAAAAAACACTAAAAGACAAAAAATAAATTAGGGAGTGTTAGCACTATTTATCTCCGGACACCATCCACTGACCTCCGGCCATCCCCACCGACCACCGACCTCAGGCCATCACTCACCGCCGGAAAAAGTATAGGGTATCGGAAAAAAGTAAAGAGTATCAGAAAAAAGTGTAGAATATCGGGAAAAAGTGTAGAGTATCAGAAAAAAATATAGAGTATCGGAAAAAGCGTAGAGTATCGGAAAAAACGTAGAGTATCGGAACTAAAATATAGAGTAATATTCAAAAAATAAAGAGTACTTCATAAAAAATACATGGTACTCTATGAAAAATATAGAGTACTCTATAAAAAAATATAGAGTACTCTATAAAAAAATATAGAGTATTATTCAAAAACAAAGAGTAAATATCTAAATAATAATTTATTCACATTTCAAACTATTTTCAAACTATTACATCAAATTTAATTAAAAAAAAAACATAATGAACCCCCTATTACAACACTGTTAAAAAAAACACTAATATAGATCTGGTCAAACCAGTAACAACATAAAAAAAAACACTCATCGTCTTTTGTTAGAATTCAAACGCTCGAACCAGCAAGGAAGTCGGAGCACTTAACTCCGTCCATGGCTGCGCACAATTTCACAGTTGCTCGATCCTCTCCGGCGGTGGAGATCCTGGCATGACCCCAACGAAGCTACCATCGTAGTTTGTCGCCGCCACCGTGTTCAAGCTCGCCTTAAGACGAAGTCAAGCCTTCGAACGGAGCTCTTCGCCTGAGCCAGAAAATAAGATCCTCAACTCCGAACGACTTCTTCAATGGTATTGTCACTCCTGCTGCTATTGCTTTCTTCTCTGGTGTGGTTCATGGAGTTTAGCGTAATTTGTCACCGCCGCCGTATTTGAGCTCGCCAGAAGACGAAGCCAGGCCTTCGAACGGAGCTCCTCGCCTTAGCCAACAAAGAAGATCCGCGGTGGGATGGTGATGGAGAGGGAATAGGAAGCACAACCGGATGGTGGGTGGAATAGGAGAGCGGGGAGAGAGAGGAAAATGATATGTGTATTTGACGTATTGAGAGAGAGAGAGAGTATAGGTTTAAACAAATTTGAAATAAAATAATATATATAGAAAAATAAAAGACAAAGGGGGGTAAAAATGTAATTGGATTTTTGAATTTTAGTGTAAGATCTTTAGTAAGAAAAAAAATAAGTTGAGTTGGGAATGGAAATAGGGGGTGTCTTCAAGGCCACTTAGGTAAAAATCTCTTATTTTATTTTAGGGACTAAACCCACAAATAGATTGACTGAAAAGGCTTTAATTACTTTGGTTTTTCAAATGGATCCAAAAGCAAATTGTAAAATGCTATTCATCTCTGCTGAGTTATTTTTTTCCTTCATATTCGTTGGTGTATTAAATTCCCCGTCAACGGTTTGAAACTTTGCAAAATGGAGACCAAATATGTTTGCAGTTAGCTCAAGATAGCTTGAATAGCCAATTAAGCCCCCATAATAAATGTATTCACCTTTTTTCTGCTTGATAGTATATAGGCTCAGTTTTCAAATTTCTTTGTACTTGCCCTTATTTTGAAAATTTCTATGAGTCTGTATTTTTATTAATGTAAACACAAATTTAGTTGATTGAGCATCATGTCCCTTTTAATAAGAAACATATGTTCAACACCATGAATCTAGATTCCTAATTTCCTTTTAAGCCTTTCCATTTAATTACATACCCCTTCAAGGTGATTAAATAGGACTTATGTGTAACATAACTACACTAGCCTCTAAAATTGTAGGGTTCCTCTAATAAAGTATTGTTCATTTGTGATTAGAGAAGAATTTTCTACCAAAGGCTAGAATATGTCCCAATCGATTCTCACTCTGAAGTAAATTATCTCTTTGAATGTACTGAATAATGATAGAATAATCTCCTTAACTCTACTGATCTTGTTGGCAATCTTAAAAACGTTATCTTCTGAAATAAAAAGTGATGGTAAACCATGTATATTTATCCAAAATACAGAGTTTGAAGGTTTGCTTAATTACATCAACCATGTTCCATTAATGAACTATAATATGTTTTTGGGACAAGTTCCATGGTTTCTTGTTGAGGAAAAGCTCCTAGTCTTCCATCTTTGAGCAATTTGTAGGGTTGGCGACGCCGCGACATAGTCGTCATTTAAGGACCTTGTCTTCGAATGACATATGTAACCCTAGCATGAGAAATTTGATGTCTCTATTTTTGTGATGTATTAATCCACTCACTAAACATCTTTTTGGGAGTTTATTGAGCCTCAGTGAGGTATTTTTCTGAACTATTTGATGTATTGTACTTTTCTCTCTAGTTTTGGGACCTATTGCTACTTATATAGTTTTTGTGCCTTAATTGTGTGTTAAGTGTGTAGATATTAGGTACATGGTTGATACAAGGTGAAAATATGAAAAGAAGAAGTCAAAATTCAAGTCAAACCCCAAGTCAAGGTGCAAGATGAGTTTAAAGTCACTTTGGGAAGTTAGAGCGTTCATTGAAAAAGTCTTGACATCACATTGTTTCAGCCACCACGAGAAATTGGTAAGATATTTTGAATAAATTACTTTTGATTAAAAGAGAGCTTGAAGTCAGTGTTGCGTGGGAAGTGACTAAAGTCAATTCAGAGTTGGGATGAGAAAGTTATGATATTTGCTTCAACTATGACTCGAACTAGTCCAACACTAACTAAAAACATGTTGGGTCATATCTAACCTAATTAAACAAGACCATGGAGGCCCCAAACATTTTTAGTTAGTATATAAGTCACATATCAGCTCCAAAAACATATACAACTCATTAGGCCTTCATTTTACACGTTTTTCACTCAAAAACCACCATTCTTCCTCATTGGAGCTCCGAATCCACTCATTCTAAAGAGTAACTTTATATTATTTCAGCTTTTGAACATGATTCCAATATCATTTTTAAATAGTTTCAGTATTTTAGTATCAACTAAACTCGTATTGCTTGAGGATTGAGATTATATACAAACCTTGATTGATATATTTGATGTTTCTTTTGATGTTTGGGAATTATATTTGATTGAATTGAGTTTTGCATCTATTGGGTATACAACTTTTTTTAAATACTAATACTATCTTGGCCAAATAGTATATTAGACCTAGTAATTGATCTAGCGCTCGAAGGGGGTTTTAATTACTTAACCTTAACCTTAACCTTAACCTTAACCTTAACCTTAACCTTAACCTTAACCTTAACCTTAACCTTAACCTTAACCTTAACCTTAACCTTAACCTTAACCTTAACCTTAACCTTAACCTTAACCTTAACCTTAACCTTAACCTTAACCTTAAACTTAACCTTAAACTTAACCTTAACCTTAACCTTAACCTTAACATTAACCTTAACCTTAAAGCTTGACCTTGAACCTTAAACCTTAAAGCCTTATCATCATCTTCACTTAACCTTAACTTTAACCGTAACTCTTAACCCTTAAACCCTTAACCTTAACCCTTAAATCTCAAGCTTTAACCTTTACCTTTCCCTTCACCTTCATATTAACTTTAATCTAAACCTTAACCATAATCTTATCCTTGAAGTTAAAACTTAACCTTAACCTTGAACCTTAAACCTTGAACTTTGAACCTTAAACTTTATACCTTAACCTTAATCTTAACCTTAACCTTAACTTTAATTCTAACCCTAACCTTAACATTTATCCTTTAAATTTACCTTAACCTTTAAAACTTTAACTTTAAACCTTAACCTTAACTTTTATCTTAACTGTAACCTTAACCTTAACCTTAAAAAGATGAAGAATCGGCGCGCTAATATTCGACTTTAACCCTGAAATTTTGTTAAACCTTAAATGTTTAATCTTAAACCTTAATACTAACTTAATCTTAATCTTAAAATTAAATTTAACCTTAAACTTTAGCCTTAACCCTTAACTTTAACCTTAAAATTAACCATATCCTTAACGTTAACCTAAACCTTAACCCAAACCTTAACCTTAACATTAACCTTAACTATAACCTAACCTTCTTCTTGATGAGCAAAAAAAGAACAACCTCAACCCTAACTTTAACCTTGACCTTCACCCTTAGAACCCGTATTTGATTTCCGTTAACGCAACAATTTTTTTTTTCAGTGTCTTTAGACACGGGTTTTACCTAGTATATATATACACTAGGTGTGACCCGTGCCTGAAGGCACTATCAAAATATTAAACATATAATGACATATTAAGTGATATAATCAAAATAAAATATAAGGGCATTAGGGAACAACCCTCCCATTCATGCAACGTAATGAAAAAAATTCCTTGCCCGAAATCTGTACGAATTATTTAGACAATAAGAAAGTGAATAAATTATAACTAAATCTAATTTCTTTGGAAATATAATGACATATTAAATGTAATAGTTAAGGAGAAATATGATAACCCTAAGAATGCAACCATCCTTTTTGTGCAACACGGTGCAAGTTTGCCCCTTCCCAGATGTAGTGTAAATTTTTAAACAATACGAAAGTGAATTAACATGTTGGTTTTCATCCCCCTTCAGGAGGATGGAAAGTTGATAATAATCATCATAAATTACATATTAAAAAGTTTTATTAATCACTGTATTAGGGGAAAATCTTATATTTTTTATGAGCTAAAAATTAGAACAATCTATATCTGAAGTCACTAATAAATTAAAAAGATGAATGCATTACATTATATATATATATATATATTTATATAATATTGGAGAAGGGCCAACGGCCCGATATGTCTACTATTTTCCTCTACATTTTTTAGCATTTGAATCCAAATTTTATTCTTTCGAGCCATTAGATGTAATTTAATTATTGGTCAAGATTGTATAAATTAGATCAATAGTCTGAAATATCTTGATTTCCGTCTATATTTTTCAGCCGTTAGATTATATGTGTGCCATTTTATTATAATTTATTTATTTTTAGAGGCAATTACCAGGTGTTGATATTGACCTTAAAAGTCATGTCTAATATAAAAAACATAATTAGACAATAATACCCTTGACTAAATATTCCCACCAAACTAAATTTTCCCACCAAAAAATTCCGGCCAACTTTTCCGGCCAAAATTTTTTTCCCACCAAAATTCCCGGCCAACTTTTTTCCCACCAAAATATTCTGGCCAATTTTTTTCCCACCAAAATTTTCCGGCCAATTTTTTCCCCACCAAAATTTTGGTGCCAATTTTTTTTGGGGTTTTTATGTTGTTTGGTGGGAAAAATCCGATTTGGTGGCCAGGATGAGTTGTGATTGATGTGTTCAGCTTCGTTCGGTCTTCTTCCTCCCTTGGTAGAGGGTGTCCATAGTGTTCAGATTTTTCTGCTAGGTTACAATTTCTCTGTGTTGGGCCTAGGTTAGACTTTCTCTAGGTTGGGCCCAACCCATATGCAACCCATGGGCTTTATTATGTACATTTCTTATGTGATTTTGATTTAACTCGTGCCTTTTGGTCAGTATTAGCTTGATGGATTTTGTTAATAATGCTATATATCATTCTTTTTCCATCCAAACACATCAGTGTAAAATATAATATTGTAAAACGTAATATTTTTATTATGACAAATATGAGATAGTAAAGGCAAGAAAATACTTATTAAATATTCAATTTAGCCACTGCAAAAATGATTATGGCATATATATTTTTTTCCATGACCAAAGATACAAACAGAAATAGTTAAAGAAAACAACTTAGTGAATCAAAAAAAAAGAATCAAAACTTTTACACCTCTCGCAAGTAATAAGAAAGAAGCTCCAAATTCAAACACAGAGACTAGCATTACTAAAGGCTAAACTTTCAATTTTATGTAGTTATTTTCAGGATTCACTACCAATAATGAGAAAGTAATAAACAAAAAATCCCACACAAAACAATTGCTGGTCAATTAGTTATATATGTAGTTAATGGACCTTTACAAGTTAAATCTATCCAAGTCACAATTTGAATAATAAGCATCAGAATATACACACACCTTATAAAAAACATAAAAATATCTCCCTTAATAACGTGGAAATACAAACTAAAAAGTTAATCAGTCTCAACAAAAAGGAATAAACAAGTTTTCAAACCAACACTCAAAAAACATAAACCGATATTATTATTATTATTATTATTATTATTATTATTATTATTATTATTATTATTATTATTATTATTATTATTATTATTATTATTATTATTATTATTATTATACACAAGTTGCTTATCAAAGAATACTGCATCTTCCACTTTCAGCTCATTTACGAAACTCATCAGCTTCCTTCTGAGCATTCTGTAGATTCTCTCTAAATGCACTACAGGTCCCTATATTATACAAAAATTGCATTACAGGTCCCTTATATTATGCAAAATTTGCGCTAATGTACCTATATAATACACAAATTGCACTATAGGTTCTTATATTTGTGGATGTCTTTATAAAGGTTGAAAAGTACCAATCTCTATACCATCTTCACTTGAAACAGAAATTTAACAGAACACTACTTACATCAAATGCATTTGGAATAAAAAAAGTGATTATTTAGTGGGAAAAATCCCACCAAAAAAAATTATATATTATAAATTTTTTTAGGATTTCAATGTCCATGAAAAAACATGTCAACTTCAATTAGAAAAAATACATACCAAAAGTATGAGATCCTTGCTAGTATAATGCCAAAATCGAAGAGAAAATTCATCACCCTATGATACAAAAAATGTTTTTAAAGTTTGATAAATAATTAGAATCTGTATATTCGTTTACAAAAAAATTAACACAAATTGGCAAGAAATAAAATGAAGCAGAAAAACATGTATTTCCAAGTTTACTCGCCTTTTCATTCTAAAAAGATGTTTTGATGTGTGAACGTGTTATGGTGTCTGGTATCTCACGATTAAAGCTTGGAAATTTGCATGGTGTTCATTGAGTTACTTTAGTCCCTTCAGTTGCAATTCCTGAAAAATGGCATAGCAAGATTGGAATATGCTCTCACAGGTAACAAAATGCAAATTATCTTCTTTCTTTAAGCTTATGTATTCTTTCATTCTATAAACAAAGTAAGCTCTTTGCAGGAATTCATCACTTAATCCATGTCAGTGCGAGAAGGATGATTGGAAAGCTTTATACAAGGGAGTGTGGAGTAGTGTCGTTTCTCCATACGAGAATATATATATATCGATGTAATGTTCACTGGTCATGTTTCAGGTTCTGTCACCGCTTCATCTTGAACCATCTATCTATAAAAGAAAAAAACTCAAAAATTAATTTCAGATTTGAAAATAAAAAAAATGAAAATACTCATAGCTGTAACTGGTTTATGCTTAAAAACAGAAGTTTGCTCGGAAATCGATATTTGTAGAAGCAGATATTATAAGCTCTATCTGTGATGAGTCAAGAAAAGATAACATCGAAACTCAAGAACTGAAATAGAATTATTTGTTTTAACACACTATTTATGTAATATCTCACCTCTTTTAATTGCTCCGGGGAGAAAAGAAGAGGCTTTTGAAAAGAAAAAAAAGCCCTAAATGAAAAAGAAAATAGGGTTGTATGATTCTCCGATAACTCTTCAAAACTCGATTCTTGTGTAAGAAAAATACGTAACTTGTTGTGCAAGCCTGGAGCTCTGACACCAATTTGTAATAATAGATCGTAAGATTAAATCATGCAAGTTAGTAGTAATAGACACAAGATTTACGTGGAAATCCAAGACGGGAAAAAACCACAGAAAGAAAAGAGTGTTTCACTATGATGAGAAAGAGATTACAATGAGAATTGTATTCTATGAAGTGTAAGTAATAATAGACACTACATGTGTATATATAGGAAAGCCAGGGAACTAGGGTTATTAATCTAATGAGCCAGAAATTACAAATACGAATTGAGTCATATCTCTAACAGGTTTATCCATTAATATTCAAAATGATGATTGGATAAACAATATTCATACTATAATTAAGCCTAAGAATAGTAATTTAACCAAAGTGAGTGACATTATTTGTCCTAATGGTTTATGTTGGAATACTGAGTTAGTAAATCAAAATTATGAAACTAATATTGCTAATATAATACACTTTATGTTGGAATACTGAGTTAGTAAATCAAAATTATGAAACTGATTTTTCTAATATAATACTTAAAATGCCTATTCTTTCATTTGATTGTCAAGATTCTATTATTTGGAATGAGTCCTTGGATAAAATTATACAGTTAGATATGCTTATTTCAAACTTAAAAAAGTGAAAGATATGAAGGTTAAGGAAAAAACACTCTAACTTTCCATCTTCTTCTTCAAATCTTGACCCAAGTATCTGGAACATCATCTGGAATCTCATAATGCATTTCTAAAATTAAAAATTTCCCTTGGAAATGTATCAAGAATGCAATTCCTACTGAAATGAACCTTTATAACAACAAATGCACTAAAAGTAAAGTGTACAAAATTTGTAATAATGAAGATGAACCTGTAGAACACATCCTATTTGAATGTCTTTGGGCGAAATCTATTTGGTATAGCTCCCTATGACTTTGAAAACTAGTAATAACAATTCTATTAGACTGGAGGAATAGTTTGTTAAAACGGTTAGAGATATGAAACAGGAAGATCCATTAAGTGAATATCAAGCTGAATTATTAAGTAATATTATGTGGCATTTATAAAAGGGGAGAAACAGCTTCATCTTTAACAATGTTTTACCTGACCTTATAAAAACATCACAAGCAGCTTTCAAAAATTGGCAAGATTTCAATATCCTTAACAAGCATCCTAATGATGCAAATTATTGTCAGCTGAAGGATAAAAACAACAAAACTGAATCATGGAAATCTGTCCCAAATAGAAAAATTAATGGAAATCAAGTGAATGGTTTAAAAGTGAAAGTAATAAAGGATCAGGTTTCACCTTCTTGGTCTCCTCCACCTACCAATGCTATCAAAATTAACACAGATGTCTCTTTTTCTAATTTGGGATGCTCTATTGCCTTTGTTGCCAGAGATTCTGCAGGACAGTTAGTAAAAGGAGGCTCAAAATGTATTGAAACAGGGGATGCAACGAAAGCTAAGCTTTTGGGGTTTTTTTGGGGCTGCGAAATTGCTAAGGAGTTTCCTATCAATTCTACTATCGTGGAGAATAATTGCGAAAAGATTTTGATGCCCCTTATTAATATAACTTCTTGTAATAATTTAAGTTGTTGTAATATTTTCAAGTCACTATACGGTACCTCGAAGTTTCATAACCCGAGTTTTTTCCTTGTTTCTAAAAAAGGGAATTGTATGGCGGGCGAAGTCGCAAAACACATGATTTTAGGCACGTTGTTTGGTGATTGGAGTTTGTCTCCTCTCTCCCAGTTAGCTCTCCTTTGTCACCATGATATCACTTTGAGTGGTATAGGGTGATGTGCTTTTGTTCTATCTTTTATTTGTTTTCTCGCCTTAATTAATATAAAGCATTTGTCAAAATAAGACAAAAAACAATTAATTTATATAACACTAAATGATATTATTTGCTGCTTGTAACAGCTTTTGGACTAAGTAAAAAATTATTTTTCTTAGTATTTATAAGACCTTATAATCCAAAAAGTGAAAAGAAGTATGGCTTAAAAAGAAATGAAGCAAAGAAATTTGTACAACAACAAAATCAATTCCAAAACAATCTTAAACAAACTTCAAGTTTGTGATTCAACAGAATTGCTAATCCATAATTTTATATCATAAATGTTACTATTACTACTACTCCTCACAAACTTTTTCATACAATCGATACATAAATGTGGTCCTTGACATTTGTGGCTCTCTCTCCAACACAGCAATAACATCCTTAACTGAGATAGTCCTGGCCACTCTATTTTCTGGCGCAATTCCCTGATTTTTCCCAGCTTTCCTCATTGTTCCTACACACATACATACATACAAACCGTTAACAAAAGAATCATCATACATACCATGTTCAAAAATCATGAAAGCAAATCAAACATACCAATGTTAGAACCTGTTAAGCCACGTTTTTCTACGTTTTTCCCAGAGGTAGATGAAGATTTGCTAGTCACATCTTTAAAAGTGTTTGAACTAGATGTAATATCTGGACCCCCTTCACGCTTTTGCCTAGCTTGTTCAGCCATTAATTGCCATTTAGACAACATATCATCTCCACCAAAAGCTGCTCGTGCAGCCACATTTGCTGCTGTAGCACGTGTTTTATTATCCTCTTCCTTGTTTGCCTGTTAAAAAAAATAAAAATAAGTTTCACTAAAGCAACACTATTATACAAACAAATTTTAAACATTTACCAATCTACCACGACCATCATCTTTATCCTTATCACCATCAGAGTTCCCATCAGGCTTTGATCACATAAAAGAAAAAAGGAAAATTGTTAAATATATAAATTAATAAATTAATAAATATATAAAATCAAATTAAAAAGAAATACATCATTCAATCGTTGAAGTTTCTCAGCATCAGCTTGTTTCTTATCCCATTCTTCACGAGCTGTTCGATTTATTGCCATAATTTGTTGACGAACATCTGATGTTACAATATTTCTATGCCTAGACTTTTCTATATCAGCCCTCTGCAAATAAAATATACTAATAAATTTTAGATCCACGCAAAATATTTCATTAATATCATAATAAAAGAAAAATGAAAAGGGTAAAGACCTGTTTCGAAACTCTGATCAGATTAGTCATAAGTCCTCTCATTCTTTCTTCAACGCACTGATATGTTAAACAATTTAGATTTAATTAAAAAGAAGAGAAATCATCAAATATAAAGCGAACACAAACTCACCAGTGATAAGCACTTTTCCACATCACTGCCTACACCTTGAAGCCCAGATTTCGCAACTGTCACATATTAATAAAAATAATAAGAATATATTTGAAGATAAAATATAGAATATTAGAGATTTAAGAGACTAAATGAATAATTAACTGATTTCTGCTAATTTCTTCTGGAGTGGGATTTTCTCTAGAATTAGCTTTTCTTCTTCTTCTTGCATGACTTTTCGAGATGCTTCTGATACACGAGTCTCATCCTTGGTTGCAGAAAATAGCTGTTCTTCCTCTACCTATTTAAGAAAAATAACAAAATTAATTTATAAGTAACTTACTATTAAGGTAAATCAGAGTAATTACCTTTAGATTCACTCCACTCACGGCTGTAACATCGTTAAGCTGATCGATTTGATCAGCGAAACCACCAGATACCTTCGGTTTTTTACTGCATCACATAAATTGATAAATAAGAATTTAGTAAATTAACATGTTATGTGTAATTGGATTAAAATTAAAATACCTTGAGTTAGGAGGTGAAGAGACTAAAGTTTCCAAAGGCTTTTTTGGGCCAATTGATGGCTTTTTTGGAGGAGTTTTCGCATTATTTGACGGCGCAGCTGAAGAAGCCATAGATGGAATCCTTGAGTTCACCTAGGGAAATATATAAATATATATATGTTTAGATCTGATCTAGGCAAGATAACACGGTTTTAACGCGTTAAGTAATAAATAATATTTTTTATATATATTAGCATATGTAGTAAATAGCATTCAATTACAACTATTAAGAGCACATTCATCTAATAATAATAAACGAATAAAAGAATTGTATTTAATTTCTACGCGTTAATATTTATCACTATATACAGTTCTCTTCTATGTTGTATTTTTGGGTTTTCTTGAATGGATTTATTACATATTAATTTATTATGTCAGAATAATATATTTTTAAATGATACATATATCGATTATAGCAAAACACAAACCTTCAAATAATAAAGAGTTATTGTAATATTTTCGAAAAAAGAATCAATCTTTGAGCTAGTGAAGTGTCAAGTACGTGTCGGATATATATATATATATGTGTGTGTGTGTGTGGATTATCGATTATTCTTACTTAATTAAAGAAATTGATAAAATTACCGGATGATTATGATCCATCTGGCTTGATGTTAAAGGTGCAATGGTGGTTGCAGATGAAAAGCCTGGTCTAGCGGATTGCATATCAAAAGATTCTTCTTTCAAAGTTCCCGTATTAGCATTTGTAAGGGCATTAGAAGGAAACGAAGATAAACTCTGGGGAGTTGATGATAAAGATCTTTGCTGATCAATAGATGATGGAGCATTAATCATACCCTGAGGAATGTTTCCACTTTGCATTCTCTTTGGTTCGTTAAAAGTATTTGGTCTTTCAAATTTTTGAGCATTTACATTCATCATATTCATAGACTGAGAAGAAGTGGGAATTTGTCTGATTTGTGAATCATGAACTTGTGGTCTCATAGATGATGCTGCTGATGTATTAATATTACTTCCTCGGAAATGATGGTAATTACTTGTGGGCCCGGCACTTCCATATGTTTGGAACGATGATTGTGAGAAATGCAAATGCTGTTGCTGCTGCTTACTAAGTCCCTGAACTGGGAAACCAGGACCCGGACTCAGGCCCGGACCCGGGCCGGGACGATCCCTTTCTTGACTTGAAGAAGATATTTGTTCCACTTCACGGTGCTGAACAACGTTGTTATTATTATTATTATACATACTTGAATTGCTCGTTTCTGTAAATATTTGAGATAAAAAGGTTAAAACAAGCGCCTAGTTAACGAAAAAAGTAGGGATTTTAATGAAAAATTATTAACCATTAGATGGCGCGTGCATTTGCTGTTGATTTGGAACAGTTCGGGAGCTCCGAGCCTGAATATAAAAGCAATATTGATTACTTAAGAAGATACAAATTACAACAAATTACTGTTTTTAGTACCTGTGTCTGTAACTTATAAACAGCCATCTTGAGCATTTGATCACCCACAATACTTCTCATATGTCGCACAAACTCATCTCTGGAAATCTCGTTTTTCTATAAAGAGAATTTGATTTTTAATAAAGAAGAAACAAACAAAAGGTACACTAATCTATTAGTAACATAACTCACCTTAAGATTTTGGTAAAGTGTTTCAAGTTGTAAGGCTCTGTCTTTTTCAAGTTGGGGTTGTATAACAGGGAGCAATAGAGCAAATGGTACTTGTTTTCCACGATTCAATGCATTAATAGCTTGTTGACAGCTCAACCCTGGTCCCACTGAGGATTGTTGCTGATTGTTCATACCAATTCCCATTGATTGTTGATTGTTCACACTTAACCCTACCGCTTGTTGATTATTGGTCCTTGATGCTTGGTCCTCTTGCTTAATCTCCACTGGAACTAAATAAAATTATATAAATTGGTACTAATATTAACATGATATGACAATGAATTGTCATCAATCGAAGAAACACCAAGGAAAATTGTTACCGTTATCAGAATCAGACGGCTGAGAGATGGAATTATCGCCTTCGATGTCTCTGTTTAAAGCCGTTGTGAATGCATCCACGTCAGCGCCTGAATGCATTGTTTCGTCCTGTAAACAAACCAAAAAGACAACATGTTTCATCCATAAAAATTCCTTCTTTACCAATTATAAGTAAAATGAAAAAGACCCATTATACAATTTCATATATAATACCTCGTCTTCTTCGAGGATCTTCATGATTGAAGGATCCATTATGATATTGTTTGGAGTTGCAGGGAATTTTATGTACTAACTACTGACGAAGAGTCCCAAGTAATGTTCGCTGGAAAGAGGAATTGAAGAAACAGTGTTTTCTCTCGGCTATATTTGCAGTTTTTATAGAAGGTGGCGGTTGATTTTTTTAGAATTTCTAATGAAAAAGAAATATTATTATCTCTTTCTCTTATACATACACATTTCGTTTTTTCTAGACATGATCTAAATAAAAATAATATTATTTTTACATTCCAAAAGACCAATAACCGATTCCTTTACATCTCCAAAGATCATAATTAATTCCTATATGTGTTTGGGTTAAGTAGTACTATTTGGTACTTTGAAGATCCATAAATGTTGTAATGGTTACAATACTCCTCGACCAAAAGATTTTGGGATCAAATTCTACTGAAGTTAAAACGGCTCTATATTCAAAGTGGCTTTCAAATGTATTAAAGATTAAGTTTATAATTCTGCTAAGAAGAAAAATATTCCGTTTAGAACTACTTCATTCAAATGATTAAATTTGTATTTCTTGACCCTTAAGTAAATAGATTGTCATCAACAAACAAAACATGACTAATAATGCTACTTTAATCCCTTTAAAAAGATTGTTCTTCATCTTGTTTTTGTTAAATGCTAATAAAAGTTGAGTAATGATATGAAATATGGAGAGGGATAGAGTCCCCTAACTAAACCTTTTAATCGTGTTTTATGAAATATATAGAATTTTTGTCTAAAGGGGTTGAATATCCATAATAAAGGTCATCCAAATTGTGTTTAAACCTATTTTATTACAATATTTTCAAATAAATATCATCTTACATTTTCATAGAATTTTGGCACATCAGTTTTAACAGCTACATAGTGTATTTTTTAGAATTGTTTCCTGTTTAGGAAATAGAAGATGTCATGAGCAACCGGTTTGTTTTTTGTATAGATCTACGTGGTATAAAGACCGATTAAATTTCATCAATTATAAGATGCATATACTATTGTAGTCGATTTGCTAAGACTTTTTATATAACTGTGAAAATCAGTGTAGAGCATTTAATAAGCCTATATCGATCTATTTTAAAAGGTTTATGGACTTTTGGTATAAGTTTAATGAAGGTTTTATCATAGAATAGAGGCTCCATTTGTCCTAAAGGAAATATGTGACCACCTTTGTAAATCAAATCTAATAAGATACTAGTGTTTTTTCTAGAAATAGGTAGGTAGACCATTAGAACCTGGCGCCTTATCCATCTGAGGCTCTAAAGGCGTTTTTCAATTCATTCATACTCATTGATTTAATAAGATTCTTGCCCATATCTTTAGAAATGCAAGGTGAAACTGTATACATCACTGGATTATAATTGCATAGGCCCAACGGTGTTGAAGATATAATCAAAATTACCTTTTATCTCATTATCAATATCTTTTCGCTTCTTTAACCCGCAATTACTCTTATTTCTTAATCTTAAAATATTGTTTCGGATTCTAATTAGCTTTGTTATTGCATGAAAATATGTAATGTTTTCATCGACCAACATAAGCCATGTAATTCTAGATTTTTAAGCCCAAAAGGACACTTAAGAAGCCCATTGTCCCTCAACTCTTTTAATTATGGCATTGTACTCATCCATAAGATATGATTATGAAAGTTTATGTAACATCTAATATTTTTTAGAATTTTTTTTTTCCTTTCAGGATCTTTTTGCCTGTTTAGTAAGAGATTTTGTAAGTTCGAAGAATTTTTTTTCATACATGTGAATCATATTTCCTCTAATACAAGAGTTAGTTATCCAGCTATGAGTGATCACCTACACTCTTTATTGTTGAGTCAATTAGTATCAAACATGAACCTTTTTGTAATAGGAAGTTTTTCCATTTTCATTCACCAATAATAGGATAGAATGACCATATTCTACAGGGGATAGAATAAGCAGCCAGACATGAGGAAAGGTATTATTGCATTCAGAATTTGTACATCAGCTGTATAATAATTTATCAAATCATTTCTAGGTCTCATATTATTCCAAGTGAAAGAACAACCTTTTGTGTTAGTGTCACTTACTCCAGTTTGTTCATAAATGTGTTATGTATATCCATATTTTTTTGGTTGATTCCATTACCTCCTAGTTTTCATAAGCATATATATATATATATATATATATATATAATCTCTTATAATGTTTCAGGGGATGTTAAAAAGTATATATTGTAGTTTTTGTCTTGTTAATAGCGGTATCAATCATCTCATTATAAGGAGGAATGTAAACAAAGGTAGTACAGTTTTATAGACCATCAATTGTACAAATACGGTGAATAATATTTTTCAAATGTTTGAATTACCTCTTTAGTCTCATCGGGGTTAATCATACATTTTAAAACATACTTTAATTTATTTTGCACCACATAATATTGTATGTATCTTTACTATTTGTTTCATAAAAAAAATATTACCTTTGTATGATCCTGATCAGCAACATATTTGAGTGTTAGAATTATTAGAGGATTGCCAATCCCCAGCAGTTCCAACTTAGTTGTCTCGTTCATAATATTCATATTAGTCTGGTACAATCTTGCAAACCCTTTCATTCTTATGATCACTGTGTGCTTCATCCATCGTATCACTTACGTTCCTCTTCATTTGATTTTTTTTCCTTTTTGAGTGGTACCTCCAATTTTCTACCTCCCATTGAAGGCACCGATCTAGCTTCCTACTATTACTCACTTTTTCCTTTCTCACTATTAATTTTTTGGAGATCATTCATCTTTGTGTAGTTCATTCATTTGAATCCTCACTCCTCATGGTGATTTCCCTTTGAGTTTCCTTTGATATATCCATATAATTCTCTCTTCATCAAGGAATAAACGTTCAAGTTCCTTTTTCATCTCAGAGTTATTCTTTTTTAATTGGAATTGTCTTACCGTCGTTTTTGTTGCTTCCTTATACGTGTATTTTGGATGATTAGAGTTTCATGGAATATTTTATTTGGGGAGAATTGATTAGTTTGGGTTATATATTATTTTATGGGTGAATGAGACATATGGTATTGGAGATTGATTTTTTGCTCTATAAGGAATGGTATAATCTTAGTTCTTCAAAGGGACCTCAAGGATAACAAAATACTAACATATCCTTTTATAATACAAAAAATACTAAAAGACGAAAAATAAATTAGGTAGTGTTAGCACTATTCATCTCTGGACACCATCAACTAACCTCCGGCCATACCCACCGACCACCGACCTCAGGCCACCACTCACCGCCGGAATAAGTATCGAGTATCGGAAAAAGATATATCAGAAAATAGTGTAGAATATCGGGAAAAAGTGTAGAGTATCGGAAAAAAGTATAAAGTATCGGGAAAAAGCATAGAATATCGGGAAAAAGCATAGAGTATCGTAATTAGACATAGTGTAATATTCAAAAAAATACAGAGTACTCCATTAAAATTACATGGTACTCTATGAAAAAGATAGAGTACTCTATACAAAAATATAGAGTATTATTCAAAACAAAGAGTAAACATCTAAAATAATAACTTATTCACTTTTCAAACTATTTTCAAACTATTACATCAAATTTAATTAAAAAAATACATAATGAACCCCTATTACATCACTGTTTAGGAAAAAAATCACTAATCTAGATCTGGTCAAAATCTGGTCAAACCAGTAACAACATACAAAAAAATACTCATCGTCTTCTGTTGGAATTCAAACGCTCGAACCAGAAAGGAAGTCGAAGCACTTAACTCCGTCCATAGTTGCGCACAATTTCGCAGTTGCTCGATTCTATCTGGAGGTGGAGATTCCGGCGTGACCCTAACGAAGCTACCATCGTAGTTTGTCGCCAACATCGTGTTCGAGCTCGCCTTAAGACGAAGCCAAGCCTTCGAACAAAGCTCTTCGCCTGAGCCAGCAAATAAGATCCTCATCTCCGAAGGACTTCAATGGTGTTGTCTCTCTTGCTGCTGCTGCTTTCTTCTCCGGTGTGGTTCATGGAGTTCTACGTAATTTGTCGCCACCGTATTTGAAATCGCCTGAAGACGAATCTAGTTCTTCGAACGGAGCTCCTCGCATAGCTAGCAAAGAAGATCCGCAGTGGGATGGTGATGGAGATGGAGATGGAATAGGAAGCACGGTCAGATGGTGGGTGGAATAGGAGAGCGAGGAGAGAGAGGAAAGGAGATGTGTGTTTGACGTATTGTGAGAGAGAGAGAGAGAGAGAGAGAGAGAGAGAGAGAGAGAGAGAGAGAGAGAGAGAGAGAGAGAGAGAGAGAGAGAGAGAGAGAGAGAGTAGGTTTAAACAAATATGAAATAAAATATTATATATAGAAAAATAAAAAACAAAGGGGGTAAAAATGTAATTGTATTTTTGAATTTTAGTGTAAGATCTTATTTGAGGTCTTTAGTAAGAAGAGAAGTTGGGTTAGAATGGAAATAAGGGGTGTCTTCAAGGCCCCTTAGATAAAATTCTCTTATTTTATTTGAGGGACTAAACCCACACATTGATCGACTGAAAAGGCTTTAATGACTTTGGTTTTTCAAATGGATCCAAAAGCAAATTGTAAAATGCTATTCATCTCTACTGAGTTATTTTTTTCGTTCATCTTTGTTGGTGTATCGAATTCCCCGTTAACAGTTTGAAAATTTGCAAAATGGAGACCA
The DNA here is from genome assembly GCA_029959085.1 of Nemophila menziesii. Classification (NCBI taxonomy): domain Eukaryota; kingdom Viridiplantae; phylum Streptophyta; class Magnoliopsida; order Boraginales; family Hydrophyllaceae; genus Nemophila; species Nemophila menziesii. Next base: position 795,139 of record JARWIR010000071.1, read on the forward strand.
AATATGTTTGCAGTTGGCTCAAGATAGCTTGAATAGCCAATTACGCCCCCATAATAAATGCATTCACCTTTTTTCTGGTTGATAGTATATAGGCATAGTTTTCAAATTTCTTTGTACTTGCCCTTATTTTGAAAATTTCTCTGAGTCTCTATTTTTATTACTGTAAAGACAAATTTAGTTGATTGATCATCATGTCCCTTTTAATAAGAAACATGTGTTCAACACCATGAATCTAGATTCCTAATTTCCTTTTAAGCCTTTCCATTTAATTACATACGCCTTCAAGGTGATTAAATAGGACTTATGTGTAACATAACTACGCTAGCCTCTCAAATTGTAGGGTTCCTCTAATAAAGTATTGTTCATTTGTGAAAGTCCTAGAGAGGGGGTGAATAGGATTACTAATAAGATTAATGCCTAATTAAAAATCTTTTGGACAATTATAAGTTTAAGAGAAAACTTCTAAGTCAACTAAATATATCAAACACTTATAGGATCATGCAAAGGATAAGATAAAGGTTCGATATATAAGTTAGACAAGTAAATCGACAATCTAATCTCTTACTACTCTTAGAAGACAATATGTTAGATAAACTAGATAATCAATATCACAATATTCATGCTAGCATATTATAAAACATATAAAGTGCGGAAAGTAAAAAGAGTAGGGATAGAAAGATACACGCGATTTATAGTGGTTCGGTTTCCCTACATCCACTACCTAAGGAAGCCTCCTTAGGATTTCAAGCTTTTCACTAAGCTCCCGTGTCTCTCTTAACCGGGTCGAGAACACAATAACCCTTACAACCTCTTCGATAACACGAAGGACAAACACTTGTGTAATCACAACACAAGGACACCAAGTATACTCCCTATACTTGAATTCTCTCATAATCTATCTATTACAAGACCTAGACTTAAGAGGATAGATACAAAGTGTTTTAAGGGGTGAAACTACTTTGCTAGATAATCTCCTAAAGAGTGGATATAACTATAAGCATGTAAACTCCTCTTGAGTAGATAAAACTTTGTGGCTTATTTGATTAACTCCTTGGATGAGTTGGATAGGACTAATAAGCTCACTAAGATTGATTTTGACAATGTATAGCTCTTGACACCTTCTTGAATGATAACAATTAAGCCCCTTAATGTTTGTAATTAGTTGGTGTAGTTGTAGCCTTCAAAGAGCTTCAATTTATAGCAGAAAATAGGTTCCAACGGTCATAAGGCTTGAGTCCAACGGATCTATTAATCTCCCAACGGATATATTTCTTATGACTTAACTTTGTGCGGAAAAACCTTCTTTGCGGTGTACCGCAGGAATCATCCGGTGCACCGCAATTCTCCTCGTCTTAATATTCTATCTAACTGACGGGCTAGCCCTGCACCGTGCCCTAGTCCGTATTCTTGGTCCGGTGTACCGCGCCATTGGTCCGGTGTACCGCACCAAACATCTTTGATAGATTTGACCTTTGCTTTGATGCTCGGATTAATAAATCTTCTTCACGAAAGTTGTAGATAACATCATTCTTTAAGACATTGCATTAGATCATTAAGGCTATATCTCAATGTATATAAAGATATGAATAAAAGTAATGTAATGAGATATAATAAGAATGATATGCAAAGTGTTTTTGATGAATAATAGTGCAAGTAAGGATGTATAAAACAAGAGTAATTAGCACACTAATCATAAGAGGATTTGTCATATTAAAACAACCTATTAAGGGAGGCTATATGCCAACAATTTGTGATTAGAGAAGAATTCGCTACCAAAGGCTAGAACACGTCTCAATCGATTCTCACTCTAAAGTAAATTATCTCTTTGAATGTACTGAATAATGATAGAATATTATCCTTAAATCTACTGATCTTGTTGGCTATCTTGAAAACGTTATAATCTGAAATAAAAAGTGATGGTAAACCATGTATATTTATCCAAAATACAGTGTTTGAAGGTTTGCTTAATTGCATCAACCATGTTCCATTAATGAATAATAATATGTTTTTTGGACAAGTTCCATGGTTTCTTGTTGAGGAAAAGCTCATAGTCTTCCTTCTTTGAGCAATTTGTAGGGTTAGCGGCGCCGCGACATAGTCATCATTTAAATCCAGATATGTGATCTTCTAAAGACGTACCTTCAACCAAACGGTGAGAATAAAGTCGTTGTTTGAGAGCTAATTTGCTGGTAAGGCTTTTTGTCATGCATAATTTCTCTAATTTCAACCATAAGGCAGCGGCAGAATTCTCCTTTAAAACGACTTGTAAAATCTGAGTTGAGAGATGAAGTTGAATTTGTGATAGCACTATAAGATCTTTTCTTTGTTTTTCTGCGGCAGATAAAGTTGCGGGCATTTTATTTGCCCAATAACGCCTCATCCAAATCCATCTGAGCGAGCACAACTTTATTCTTAACTTGCCATAATAAGAATCTCGAATTGTGGAATTTCAAATTTTAAGGTTGTTATAATCACGAATTAGTGAGAAATACGAGAAAAATAGCAAAAATAATCAGAATTTGGAGAAACAGACCTCGAAATCGGATCTGGGATGTCGCAAAACCCCTGGAGGGTTGACCCAAAAAAGTCAACGGTCAGTGTTGACTGGTCAAAGGTGGCGAAAACTTTCTTTTTTTAAAATACTGCGCAAACGATTGCACAGTACTCGCGAAGCACAGGAACACATCCCGTACGAATCAGATATCGAGCGCACGGAAGGGTTGGTGCGCGTGAAGTACTGGATCAGAATCTTCTTTTTCTTCGCCCGGTTGCTGTAGCTACCCGACCCGCGAAGCTGTGATGTCAACCAGGAAAATTCTTCCTCTGCACCAAAATTGACGAATAGGGTATCAATATGATCGGAATCTTGAATAGGATAGATCTACGCAACCAATTTCTTCCAAAACGCAAAGATAATTCGATAATAACGAATCAAATAATTTGAAAACCCTTGGTCAATTTAAGCTTCAAATAATAATTCGAAACTTAGTAATATATGTCGTTTGCTTCGTAACAGCGATTAGAAAGATTCTTGTATATCTAATCTTCCCAAAACACGTCGAAATTGTAAGATATAATTTCGAATTTCGAAACTCAAATTTTTATTTTTATTTTTTGAATAGAAAAAAAAAAGCCTAAATGAAAAAGAAAATAGGGTTGTATGATTCTCCGATAACTCTTCAAAACTCGATTCTTGTGTAAGAAATATACGTAACTTGTTGTGCAAGCCTGGAGCTCTGACACCAATTTGTAATAATAGATCGTAAGATTAAATCATGCAAGTTAGTAGTAATAGACACAAGATTTCCGTGGAAACCCAAGACGGGAAAATCTCACAGAAAGAAAAGAGTGTTTCACTATAATGAGAAAGAGATTACAATGATAATTGTATTCAATGAAGTGTAAGTAATAATAGACACTACATGTGTATATATAGGAAAGCCAGGGAACTAGGGTTATTAATCTAATGAGCCAGAACTTACAAATACGAATTGGGTCATATGATCTCTAACAGGTTTTTCCATTAAAATTCAAAATGATGTTTGGATAAACAATATTCATACTATAATTAAGCCTAAGAATAGTAATTTAACCAAAGTGAGTGACATTATCGGTCTTTATGGTTTATGTTGGAATACTGAGTTAGTAAATCAAAATTATGAAACTGATATTGCTAATATAATACAGTTTATGTTGGAATACTGAGTTAGTAAATCAAAATTATGAAACTAATATTTCTAATATAATACTTAAAATGCCTATTTCTTCCTTTGATTGTCAAGATTCTATTATTTGGAATGAGTCCTTGGATAAAATTATACAGCTAAATATGCTTATTTCAAACTTAAAAAAGAGAAAGATAAGAAGGTTAAGGAAAAAACACTCTAACTTTCCATCTTCTTCTTCAAATCTTGACCCAAGTATCTGGAACATCATCTGGAATCTCAGAATGCATTTCTAAAATTAAAAATTTCCCTTGGAAATGTATCAAGAATGCAATTCCTACTGAGATGAACCTTTATAACAGCAAATGCACTAAAAGTAAAGTGTACAAAATTTGTAATAATGAAGATGAATCTGTAGAACACATCATCTTTGAATGTCTTTGGGCCAAATCTATTTGGTATAGCTCCTCTATGACTTTGAAAACTAGTAATAACAATTCTAATAGACCGGAGGAATAGCTTGTTAAAGCGGTTAGAGATATGAAACAGGAAGATCCATTAAGTGAATATCAAGCTGAATTATTAAGTAATATTATGTGGCATATATAAAAGGGGAGAAACAGCCTCATCTTTAACAATGTTTTACCTGACCCTATAAAACATCACAAGTAGCTTTCAAAAATTGGCAAGATTTCAATATCCTTAACAAGCATCCTAATGATGCAAATTATTGTCAGCTGAAGGATAAAAACAACAAAACTGAATCATGGAAATCTGTCCCAAATAGGAAAATTAATGGAAATCAAGTGAATGGTTTAAAAGTGAAAGTAATAAAGGATCAGGTTTCACCTTCTTGGTCTCCTCCACCTACCAATGTTTTCAAAATTAACACAGATGCCTCTTTTTCTAATTTGGGATGCTCTATTGCCTTTGTTGCCAGGGATTCTACAGGACAGCTAGTAAAAGGAGGCTCAAAATGTATTGAAACAGGGGATGCAATAGAAGCTGAAGCTTTTGGGGGTTTTTTGGGGCTGCGAAATTGCTAAGGACTTTCCTATCAATTCTACTATCGTGGAGAATGATTGCGAAAAGATTATGATGCCCATTATTAATATAACTTCTTGTAATAGTTTAAAATGTTGTAATATTTTCAAGTCACTATACGGTACCTTCGAAGTTTCATAACACGAGTTTTTTCCTTGTTTCTAAAAAAGGGAATTGTATGGCGGGCTAAGTCGCAAAACACATGCTTTTAGGCACGTTGTTTGGTGATTGGAGTTTGTCTCCTCTCTCCCAGTTAGCTCTCCTTTGTCACCATTATATCACTTTGAATTGTGTAGGGTGATGTGCTTTTGTTCTATCTTTGTATTTTGTTTTCTCGCCTTAATTAATATAAAGCATTTGTCAAAAAAAAAAGCAAAGAACAATTAATTTATATAATGTTATGAAATATTATAATGTGGGTATTATTCTAGAGTAATGGAGAGTCTTTGTAACCTTCACATTTATCCCTTGTAACATTCTACTTATTATGTAATTAGTAGGGTAGTTGGATAGTCTCATAAGTCTCTATATAAAGACTTGTCTATTCTCTCAAAAGAAGATGGAAATCCATATATAATAATATACTCTTCTTATCTCCATATAGCCTCTCATCAACTAGTTTATTTTACATATTGTTTCAACACGTTATCAGCACGACTTTACCAACCGAGCTAATATGATTAGACTCTTCGTAATTTTTTTTTTTGTTATATAGAGGTAAGTAATTCTTGAGGTAAGATATATTTTTTTAATTTTTTATTTTATATTATAACATAATTGATTACTTCATCTCTATTTAATAATATATTCTAACAGAGAGTAAAGATTAATCGAAATTCATATAACTCACCAAATATATGATCGAGATTCAACTTAAAATTGTACAAGTTTGCTTCGAGAAAAGAATTACAATCATTAAAAAAATGACGAGAATAAGCAACTGAATGTTTGCTTCAATTTATAAATTATGATTGCTTAAAAGCAATGTGAAACTCGTCTTGTTTATGAAAAAAACAACTTTCGAGTTGTTTATAAAGAACAAAAATATTTCAATGAACTTATCAAAAAAAAATCGAACATTTAGAAACAATTGATGAAGCCATTATGAAATGTCCAACTTGATAATGATTCATGGGTGAAATTATTCAAGCCCACTTTCTACAAAAGTATGATTCATGAAAATGAGTCTAATAAAATAATTTTTCGTTCATATATTGAGCAATACTTTTGTCACATATCTTGAATTTGAAATCAAGTGAGAAAATAAGGCTTATATGAAAAAAAATTGGACATGTAATCCAAATACACCACAATAAAAAAAGTGGATTGAAATTGCGAAAGCATCTGTGAATGATTATGGAATTCATTTATCATAATATCGTTAATTATAGACTTAAAATCTCAATATTTTATGGAAAAATGATTTATTGAATCATGCAAATAAGTATTGAGATTAATTCTCTTTAATTCTCAAATACATCTTGATGACATGAAAAAAAACATTCTATTATCAATTCTATGAAATATTGAATGTTAAAATATTCGTTTGACATGACCTTGAAAGCCATATAAATGTCACAAATGATAGTGAAAAATAATCATTTGAGAAGAAAGTAACACATCTAAGAACGATTGTGTAGTAAAAAATGATATTTCTTCAACATTATCTCAAACAAGGCTTAAAGCCTAATCCCATGATTTATATAGTTATCACGAATCAAAAATTCGTTTGATATAATGGACAATTATACATTATATTAGTCACTGACTTTGAAAATCATACGTGGTTGGAGATATAATTACGTATTTCTGAAAAGAACACGTTATCATAAAAAAATCGTGAACTTGAAATTGCGAAAGATTATTTGACATGATTACTGAATCATGAAAACAAAAAGAAAGATAAATTCTGAAATGAATCCTTATAGGATCAAAATTGACATTTTGATAACAAGATAATTAAATGTTAGAAGTGGGATTTGAACCACCACCCTCTTGCAAAGAGAATACTTGAATATGTTGTCTTAGACCAGTTTGTCATCATGTCATAATTGAACAATATTATTAGACAAAATTATTTGACATAACTATTTTATGATGAATGTCATTTGGATAAATGCAATATTAAATCAATATTGTTTAAATCCTAAAATAAATATTACTAGGATATCTCCTTTTTGTTTGTACTATTTGAAGTCAATAGTCAAATTCAGGGGGATAAATATATGATCTAACAGAATATATATTTTCTTAAAATAGAAAATCGCTAGACAATTGGTTGAGAATTCGCCTAATATGATTTATCGACATACAACTTTATACATATATACGGTCATATTGAAAAAGTCCAACTAAAAATTATGAATACCCTCATTGGTCAAAGACCTAAAGTATCCATCTATATATTGTTACTTGTGCAACATAAAATATAAATATTCCACCATTATGCACAAAGATGAGATCTCGAACAAATATGAGAATTTATTTCAATGTACAATGATTGATATGTATCTTGAGTTTGCCACATGAAAAATATGTATACTGAAATACTATGCATGAAGCAAGATTCTCATGATAAAAGGGGAGCTGAAAAATATTTTATAAGATGCATCTTTATCCTCGCAAATAAGTTATGAGCTCAATGTAAAAATAAGATGCATTCATAAGTGACTAATTCACGTATTCAGTTTGAAAATATCATGCTCAAATTAATTCCTTTGAAAAAAATACATTGCAACGCGTAAAGCGTGGTCGACCTGTTGGTTCCAAAATATCATAAAATTGAGTAGTATAAGCAAGTTGACACTTCTAAAATTATCATGATATAATGTAGAAAATATAACTAAAGAATAGTACTCTAAAAAGATTACCAGGTACCTGAATATTTTCTCAGTATTGAAAAACTGAGATAAAAGAATCTCATTCAATTATATTACTACAGAAATATATGGAATCGAAAAACAACTTGATCATGATCGAATAATATGTGTAAATGATCATGTAAAAGTTACTAAATGAAAACGATGATCTTAAATCGAAGTCTATTCTATGATGTCGTCTAGAAAAATTAATTGGCCAAATATAATAAGACGCAGTCAGGCATAATCATACTCACACAATCAATGTGAATATATGAAGTACTTTTTTGGTGGAAAATATATGCCTGAAAGTTTCATATAGGACTTCATGTGCGTCTTATGATAAAATAAATTTACCAATATTTATCGTGTGATACGAAAAATTACATGAAAGTCTTTAGAAGACTAAAAACGCGTATACATAAATTCCAGGATATATTAGAATGATATTTGTATTACTTTTGTTGTCTTTAACAATCTTTAATTGTCTTATATATTGTCATGTAATCTGCCATATATTTGTTTTATATTTTATAAGTAGAATATGTGTTTATTTATGATTACGTGCATGAATATTTATTACTCTAAATTGCACATGATTGTGTTTGTGGATCATTCCAGTGTTATATGACGACATGACTACATATATTGTTTAATTTGAAGTTATAGTTACTATTATAAAAATGTGTAAAATACTGAATATCGAGATTGTATTCGAAATTGAAGATCATCACATATACGTTTACATGAGGGCGAGAACAACACGTATTGCACTCTTTATTCCTTCGTCAAGGTTTTTTCCCACAGGGTTTTCCTAACAAAATTTTTAACGAGGAAAACTAAAAGCGTATTGATAACGATTATGTACTCTTTTTCCTTTACTCGGTTTTTGTCCCACAGGGTTTTCCTAGTAAGGTTCTAACGAGGCATATCAATAAAAATTTGGTGGATATTCAACTCGACTTGGTCAAATTTAAGTTCACAAGAAAAGCCCAAGATGTAAAGTTCAAGATGAATATCATGTCAATATATTTTATCGATGCACTTGATAATTTTATGCAAAGATACTTCCATTTCATGAAACAAGTCGATAATACTAATGATCAAGGTACTTTATCCACACATTCAGAGGGAGATTCATACGCGTTGCACTCTTTTTCCCTTGGCTAGTTTTTTTTTTACATTGGGTTTTACTAGCGATGTTTTTAACGAGGCAACATCATATGCGTATTTGTAATAATACCCAAGAGGGAGTGTTATAAAATATTATAATGTGGGTATTATTCTAGAATAGTGGAGATTCTATGTAACCTTCACATTTATCCCTTGTAACATTCTATTTATTATGTAATTAGTAGGGTAGTTGGATAGTCTCATAAGCCTCTTTATAAAGGCTTGTCTATTCCCTAAAAAGAAGATGGAAATCCAAATATAATAATATACTATTCTTATCTCCATATAGCTTCTCATCAACTAGTTTATTTTACATATTGTTTCAACATATAACACTAAACGATATTACCCATTTTTCATTTGGTGCTTGTAACAGCTTTTGGACAACGTAAAAAAAATTTGTATTTATAAGACCTTTTAATCCAAAAAGTGAAAAGAAGTATAGCTTAAAAAGAAACTGCGGCCAAATGTCCGCCCTGGTTTAAAACGCATAATAATTGTTTTCTTAGGCTTTTATTTTTGGGACGATACATCTCGCTAAGTAGATGAAGCAAAGAAATTGCACAACAACAAAATCAAATCCAAAACAATCTTAAACAAACTTCAAGTTTGTGATTCATCAGAGTTGCTAATCCATAGTTTTATATCATTAAATGTTACTACTACTACTCCTCACAAATTTTTTCATACAATCGATACATGAATGTGGTCCTTGACATTTGTGGCTCTCTCTCCAACACAGCAATAACATCCTTAACCGAGATGGTCCTGGCCACTCTATCTTGTGGCGCATTTCCCTGATTTTCCCCAGCTTTCCTCATTGTTCCTATATACATACATACATACACACCGTTAACAATACAATCATCATACATACCATGTTCAAAAATCATGAAAGAAAATCAAACATACCAATGTTAGAACCTGTTAAGCCACGTTTTTCTACACTTTTCCCAGAGGTAGATGAAGATTTGCGAGTCACATCTTTAACAGTGTTTGAACCAGATGTAATATCTGGAACCCCTCCACGCTTTTGCCTAGCTTGTTCAGCCATTAATTGCCATTTAGACAACATATCATCTCCACCAAAAGCTGCTCGTGCAGCCACATTTGCTGCTGTAGCATGTGTTTTATTATCCTCTTCCTTGTTTACCTGTAAAAAAAATAAAAAAATAAAAAAAAGTTTCACTAAATCAACACTATTATACAAACATATTTTAAACATTTACCAATCTACCACGACCATCATCTTTATCCTTATCACCATCAGAGTTCCCATCAGGCTTTATTCACATAAAAAATAAAATTGTTAAATATATATAAATTAATAAAATTAATAAATATATAAAGTCAAAGTCAAAAGAAATACATCATTCAACCGTTGAAGTTTCTCAGCATCAGCTTGTTTCTTATCCCATTCCTCACGAGCTGTTTGATTTATTGCCATAATTTGTTGGCGAACATCTGATGTTACAATATTTCTATGCCTAGACTTTTCTATATCAACCCTCTGCAAATAAAATATACTAATAAATTTTAGATCCACGCAAAATATTTCATTAATATCATAATAAAGAAAAATTTGAAAAGGGTAAAGACCTGTTTCGAGACTCTGATCAGATTAGTCATAAGTCCTCTCATTCTTTCTTCAACACACTGATATGTTAAAAAATTTAGATTTAATCAAAAAGAAGAGAAATCATCAAATTTAAAGTTAATACAAACTCACCAGTGATAAGCACTTTTCCACATCACTGCCTACACCTTGAAGCCCAGATTTCGCAACTGTCACATATGAATATATTTGAAGGTAAAATATAGAATATTAGAGATTTAAGAGATTAAATGAATGATTAACTGATTTCTGCTAATTTCTTCTGGAGTGGGATTTTCTCTAGAATTAGTTTTTCTTCTTCTTCTTGCACGACTTTTCGAGATGCTTCTGATACACGAGTCTCATCCTTGGTTGCAGAAAATAGCTGTTCTTCCTCTTCCTATTTAAGAAAAATAACAAAATTAATTTATAAATAACTTACTATTAAGGTAAATCAGAGTAATTACCTTTAGATTCACTCCACTCACAGCTGTAACATCGTTAAGCTGATCGATTTGATCAGCGAAACCACCAGATACCTTCGGTTTTTTACTGCATCGCATAAATTGATAATAAGAATTTAGTAAGTTAACATGTTATGTGTAATTGGATTAAAATTAAAATACCTTGAGTAAGGAGGTGAAGAGACTAAAGTTTCCAAAGGCTTTTTTGGGCCAATTGATGGCTTTTTTGGAGGAGTTTTCGCATTATTTGACGGCGCAGCTGAAGAAGCCATAGATGGAATCCTTGAGTTCACCTAGGGAAATATATAAATATATATGTTTAGATCTGATCTAGGCAAGATAACACGGTTTTAACGCGTTAAGTAATAAATAAAATTTTATATATATATTAGCATATGTAGTAAATAGCATTCAATTACAACTATTAAGAGCAAATTCGTCTAATAGAAAACGTATAAAGTAATTGTATTTAATTTCTACACGTTAATATTTATCCCTATATACAGTTCTGTTCTATGCTGTACTTTTTGGATTTTTCGTGAATAGATTTATTATAAATTACAGCAAAATACAAACATTTAAATAATAAAGAGTTATTGTAATTTTTTTTCAAAAAGAATTAATCTTTGAGCTAGTGAAGTCTCAAGTACGTGTCGTATATATATGTGTGTGTGTGTGTGACACTGTCACGCCACCTCAGATGAAGCGTCCGTGCTTCCTAGCAGATGAGTGACTACTTTTTTCTGACCCAAAAAGGAAAGAAAAACACAGGATAGCATATAAATTTTGGAAAAAGAGTGACCGAAAGGGTGATAAAACATCTGACTGAACATAGTTTCTAGTAATCCTAAATGATTTTTAACACTTACTTAATACTGATGAATATAGATTTTTGTTACTTGATTAAAGAAATTGATAAAATTACCGGATGATTATGATCCATCTGGCTTGAAGTTAAAGGTGCAATGGTGGTTGCAGATGAAAAGCCGGGTCTAGCGGATTGCATATCAAAAGATTCTTCTTTCAAAGATCCCGAATTAGCATTTGCAAGGGCATTAGAAGGAAACGAAGATAAACTCTGGGGAGTTGATGATAAAGATCTTTGCTGATCAATAGTTTCCTGTTTTACATAACCTCCCATAGATGATGGAATGTTTCTCTTTGGTTCGTTAAAAGTATTTGGTCTTTCAAATTTTTGAGCATTCACATTCATCATATTCATAGACTGAGAAGACTTGGGCATTTGTCTGTTTTACATAACCTCCCGAACTTGTGGTCTCGTAGATGATGTTGCTGATGTATTAATATTATTTCCTCGGAAATGATGGTAATTACTTGTGGGCCCGGCACTTCCATATGTTTGGAACGATGATTGTGAGAAGTGCAAATGCTGTTGCTGCTGCTTACTAAGTCCCTGAACTGGGAAACCAGGACCCGAACTCGGGCCCGGACCCGGGCCGGGACGATCCCTTTCTTGACTTGAAGAAGATATTTGTTCCACTTCACGGTGCTGAACAACGTTGTTATTATTATTATTATTATTATCCATACTTGAATTGCCCGTTTCTGTAAATATTTGAGATAAAAAGGTTAAAACAAGCGCCTAGTTAACGAAAAAGTAGGGATTTTAATGAAAAATTATTTACCATTAGATGGCGCGTGCATTTGCTGTTGATTTGGAACAGTTCGGGAGCTCCGAGCCTGAATATAAAAGCAATATTGATTACTTAAGAAGATACAAATTACAACAAATATTAATGTTTTTAGTACCTGTGTCTGCAACTTATAAACAGCCATCTTGAGCATTTGATCACCCACAATACTTCTCATATGTCGCACAAACTCATCTTTGGAAATCTCGTTTTTCTATAAAGAGATTTTGATTTTTAATAAAGAAGAAACAAATAAAAGGTACACTAATCTATTAGTAACATAACTCACCTTAAGATTTTGGTAAAGTGTCTCAAGTTGTAAGGCTCTGTCTTTGTCAAGTTGGGGTTGTATAACAGGGAGCAATAGAGCAAATGGTACTTGTTTTCCACGATTCAATGCATTAATAGCTTGTTGACAGCTCAGCCCTGGTCTCACTGAGGATTGTTGCTGATTGTTAATCGATTGTTGATTGTTCACACTTAACCCTACCGCTTGTTGATTATTGGTCCTTGATGCTTGGTCCTCTTGCTTAATCTCCACTGGAACTAAATAAAATTATACAAATTGGTACTAATATTAACATGAATTGTCATCAATCGAAGAAATACTAAAGGAAATTGTTACCGTTATCAGAATCAGACGGCTGAGAGATGGAATTATCGCCTTCGATGTCTCTGTTTAAAGCCGCTGTGAATGCATCGACGTCAGCGCCTGAATGCATTGTTTCGTCCTGTAAACAAACAAAAAAGCCAACATATTTCATACATAGAAATTCCTTCTTTACCAATTATAAGAAAAATGAAAAATACCCATTATACAATTTCATATATAATACCTCGTCTTCTTCGAGGAGCTTCATGATTGAAGGATCCATTACGATATTGTTTGGAGTTGCAGGGAATGTTTATGTACTAACTACTGACGAAGAGTCCCAAGTAATGTTCGCTGGAAAGAGGAATTGAAGAAACAGTGTTTTCTCTCGGCTATGTTTGCAGTTTTTATAGAAGGTGGCGGTTGTTTTTTTTAGAATTTCTTATGGAAAAGAAATATTATTATTTATTTGTGAAAATCTCTTTTCTCTTTTTTTTTTTTTGTCAACCGTACCCTCCACAAGAAGAAACATCGATTTATCACAACGGAAAGACTATTCGGTCATCGCTTCATCTAATTTCTTTTGTAAACTTTGTTATTTGTTATTTGTAATTTGTAATTTTTCTTTTCTTTCTATGACAAAAAAAAATACTAAGTCTCGTAAATGTGTGAGGCAGACCCACACTCCCTGATAGGTTCGAAGCCGCTTGCCTAGCAATACGCGCAGCCCGATCAGCCAACCCATTCCTACTACGAGGGATATGTCTGAAGATCAACTTTCCATGATCCTCAGCTATCTTAAGAATTCGTCTGATGAATGGCTTGACCTTCCACCACGCTTCTGGCAACGACTTAATTCCTTGAATTAAATCAAGGTTATCCGAGCAGATAACGGTCTTGCAGTTGCGGTGATTAATGCTTAGCTTGGTGGCCTCCAATACCGTTGAGGCCTCCCCTTCTGCTACCGAATCCGTCCAGATTGGCTTAGAGTAAGTAACTCTTCTTCCTGTCTGCGTATCCCGCTTAACAATACCTATCCCGCCTATTTCAGCAAGGGATATAAAAGAGGTGTCACATGTATAAACATATTGGGTGTCTCGTAATTCCTCAGTATTCCAAGGGTCTGTTTCCGTTGACCGTGTAATCTGTGTCAGTGGTTGGGTTTGGTTTGCCCAAGTAGGCCCAAAGAGGTCCGTCATCCCTGCAAGAACAATCTGAATAACCGTAGAAGGGTTTATGTTAGTGTTTTCGTGCACCATTTTCATTTTCGATTTCCAAATATTCCACAAAGTAAGTTGTATATATGCCATAAAGACATCGTGATCCCAAATCGTACTATCCATGCTATCACATAGCGCCATAATCAAGTCTCCTATTGAGTTAGATTCCTCCTCTGGTACCCTAATCTGGATTGTCGATCCTGCCCATACCTGTTTAGAAAAATTACAACAAAGTAACAAGTGTACCACTGTATCAGTTATGTTTTCACACCAGTTGCATTTGTTAGTGTCACTACAATGTCGGTAATACAAATTTTGTTTGGTCGGTAAAAGATCCGGGCAGGCTTTCCATGTAAAAGATTGAACTTTATTAGCCACATTTGACTTCCAAACTCGCTTCCATAGTCTCGGATTACAAATTCCGGCTTGGTTAGATGTTTGCGCACTTTCCAAAGCTCCTACATAAGTGTTTTGTAGCCAGTCTTAGTTGTATATGTACCTGATTTTGAGTGAGGCCAAAGAAAGATATCCTGATCCTCCGTATTAAGCAGAGGAATCTTCCTAATCTCTCCATGCACATGTAGCGGTATTTCACTATCTATCTTTTCCCAGTCCCACCCGTCTTTTTGTGCATTCATAAGTTGGTCCACCGTTTCCAGAGTCGTATGGTGTGGTCTTTGTTTGATGATCCCAAATGGAATCCATTTATGTTTCCAAATATTCGTAGATTCGCCATTGCCAACTTGGATAATTCCATCCTGAACAAGTAAGTCCCTCCCTTCAAGAAGACTTGCCCAAGACCAAGTTCTACTTTGTCTGAGTTTCACTTCTAAGAAAGAACAGCGGGGGTAGTAGATTCCTTTTAGTAAACGTGCCACCAGCGAGTCCGGATTACTCAATACTCTCCACGCTTGAGCATCCAGGAGTGTTGTGTTTGCCTTTTTTAGGTCCCTGAACCCCATGCCACCCAATACCTTTGCTATAGTCATCTTTTCCCATTCTAGCCAGTGAATTTTCCTTTTTTCAAGTGAGTTCCACCAGAATCTCGCTATGATCGAGGATAATTTCCTTCAAAAACCAATAGGAAAGGAAAAAATAGACATAGCGTAACCAGGTATAGCCTGTAGAACTGCTTTAATTAAAATCTACTTTCCTCCTTCCGAGAGGAGTTTTGCTATACATCCTTGTGCTTTATTAAAAACCTTGTCCACTATCCAAGTCAGAGTCTCCATTCTTGACCGTTTGTGACAGAGAGGAATACCTAAATACTTTCCCAGATCCAAGTTTTCTTGAATTTGTAACCGAGTCGTAACATGTTGTCTCAAGTCATCCGGTGTGAGTTTGCTAAAGCAAACTGAGGATTTGTTAAAGTTAACCCGCTGGCCAGAACATCTACAGTACGTATCAATGTACTCTTGAAATTCGTACAGTTCATTACCTTGTAAAGATAAAAAGAACAACGAGTCGTCAGCGAAAAGAAGATGGGAAATAACGGGGCAATTCCGTGTTATTCTAATGCCTGCAATAAGCCCCTGTTGGACTTTAGATTCAATTAAATATATTAGTGATTCGGTTAATAGAGCAAATAATAAAGGTGATAATGGGTCTCCTTGGCGGAGCCCCTGCCCAGAGTGGAAAGGGGGTTGGCGTTGACCGTTAATATTAAGTTGAAAGGTAACCGTAGAAATACAGTTCCAAATCTAGTCCACCCATTTCTAGGCAAAACCTAGTTTGATCAGCAGTAATCGGAGGAAATCCCACCTGACTTGATCATAAGCTTTAGCCATATCTAATTTGACAGTTGCAAAACACGCCTGATCTTTTAGTTTACGTTTCATAAAGAAAGATACCTCTTGAGCAATAAGGATGTTGTCTTGAATGGATCGTCCCTTGATGAATGCAGATTGGGTTGGTGAAGTAATCTGATTGATGATCTGCTGAAGTCTGTTAGCTAAAATTTTCGCAATGATCTTATAGACAAAGTTGACACAAGATATGGGCCGGTAATCCCCTACTCATGTTTGATTGCCTCCTTTAGGAATAAGTGTAATTAGTGTTTCATTGAGTGTGATAAGCGAAGTGTTATTCATGAAGAAATCAGTAACCAAAGTTACCGAGTCATCTCCTAATATATCCCAGCATTCATGAAAGAATTTACCATTTAGACCATCAGGGCTCGGTGCTTTAGAAGCACTGAGGTCAAAGGCAGCCTGTTTGACCTCCTCCTTGTCTGGTGTCCTAGTCAAAACCTCGTTCATTTCCGTTGTAACTTTCGTAGAAATATTTCGAAGTGCCTCTTCGAGCTCAGTAGGCTCATGTTCTGCTAAAAGATTAGTATAGTAGTTATTGAATTGTTGTTTAATATTCGTATCTGTTTGTAGCCACTCCCCATTTGTTTAATAAATGTTGGAGGTCCTCCTGGTGCAAAGTAAACTAACTCTGGATCATTATCTTGCATGTCTGCCATAGCTCTTCTCAAGGATCTTTTCTCACGAACACGTTTATTATAAGATCTGAAGCTCCTCTCAGGCTCCGGTAACGGAGGCCAAGAATTAAACATTGTGAAACCTGAAAAAGACTAAAGCAAACCACAAGCGTAAATCCGGAAAAACAAAAACTACAACTGAAAAATAAAAAATAATTAAAAACTACTACTCGAAATAGATAACCCACACGCTAACGAGACACAAGTCCCCGGCAGCGGCGCCAAAAACTTGGTGTCGCCTAGGGTGTGATAAAATTAATACAAATAAAGGTCAAGAAAACTACTCACTCTCACCCTAGACAGGCACAGTACTGCAAGTATTACAGGGCGTATGCAAGTTTTAGTTAGTAAGTTGAGTTCGTTCTCAGGGACTTAAGTGTGCTAGTCGAATAGGTAACAATAACGAGTAAGCAATAATTAATTAAAAGACAGAAAATAAAAGAAAATAGATTTCGAAATTAGGAATTAAAACTAAGAAAATAAAAGACAATAAAGTAAATACTAAATATATGAGATGAGAGAAATAGCTCAGGTTTTGCTAGTATGCACTAATCCTTCTAATTCTTTTAGATCTAGTTTATAAGGGAGAATATTAGCTCTTGGTATACTTAGTCAAGATTCTAAATTCCCATACCTTAAACCTTGAGAGCGACTAAGGGGGCTACGGCACAACCAAGACGTGGTTTCAAATAGGGTTATAAAACGCTACTAAGGCCCTAAGCAAACGCAACAATCAATTGGTGATATGGTGATTAAAACAAACCCTAATGACTATCTAGTTAGAATCATGTTTTGTCAGAACTAATATCGACACTAGACGTTATGTGTTGGTTCAATAATTAGACACCCAACTAAGGCGATCATCTAACTACTATTAAGGTAATCCTAAACGTTGCGCACCGCAAGGAAAACAAGCATTAAATCAAAACACATAATCAAATATAAAGGTAAGTAGCTAATATCAGATTAAAACATATAATTCCCAAATAAACTTAGATAGAAGAATTAGAATTCATAGATTATACATTATGCAAAACCCAAGCTATGGGGAGTTTAGTTCATACCTGATGGAAATTAACTAAAAGAAATTACAAAAGACATCATCTTGCTCTCTACAATAAACTGGAAGAATAAAACTCTAAGAACTAATTATTATGAGGCAAGGATGATTTTACAAGTGATATAAGGGTGTATTTATAGGTGTTTAGAAGACCTAATTCGTTTTCTTGAGGAAGAGATAAAGTATTGGAGTCCTAGCCCAACTCAAATTCGTATGGAAATAAAGATAAACACCGCTGGACCGTTTTCAGCATATATTCTTCGTTATTGGTCAGTTTTTGCTCCATAAGATACCAAAATCACAGAATTATCTATGTCCCTATGAGTGGAAATTACCAAAATTGGCTTCCTTGTAGGAGTAATCGCCACTTCTTTAGGCGTGTGCTACAGAATCTCAGATTTAAGCAGCTTTTTCTTTTCCATATTTTTAGCTTTTGTTTCCTTATCTCCAATTACCATGCAAATCTCTTTCCATAAGTTGTAGTCTTTTGACTTGGACTCTAATTAATCTCCATAATTATATTTAAAGCTACACACTAAATAAACAATTAAACCCAATATGCTCTAAAAATATTATTTTACTAAATCAAGACTCAAAATAGGAAAGTGCACTATTTCTCAAGAAAATCAATTAGAAAGACTTCTAAATCACTAAAAATGATGTCTCATCTTACCATAAATCTATCACAAATGAGGAGATATCAATATATATATATATATATATATATATATATATATATATATATATATATATATATATATATATATATATATTCTCTTATAATGTTTCAGGGGATGTTAAAAAGTATTTATTGTAGTTTTTGTTTTATTAGTAGCGGCATCATTCATCTCATTATAAGGAGGAATGTAAACAAAGGTAGTGCAGTTTTATAGACAGTCAATTGTACAAATACGGTGAATAATATTTTCAAATGTTTGAATTACCTCTTTAGTCTCATCAGGGTTAATCATACATTGTAAAACATACTTTAATTTATTTTGCACCACATAATATTGTATGCATCTTTATTTTTCGTATCATAAAAGAATATTACCTTTGAATGATCCTGATCAGCAACATATTTGAGTGTTAGAATTTTTAGAGGATTACCAATCCCCAGCAGTTCCAACTTAGTTGTCTCATTCTTTATTTTCATATTAGTCTGGTAGAATCTTGCAAACCCTTTCATTTTTATGATCACTGTGCGCTTCATCCATCGTATCACTTACGTTCCTCTTTATTTGATTCTTTTTCCTTTTTTGAGTGGTACCTCTAATTTCCTACCTGCCATTGAAGGCACCCATCTAGCTTCCCACTGTTACTCACTTTTTCCTTTCTCACTATTAATTTTTTGGAGATCATTCATCTTTATGTAGTTAATTCATTTGAATCCTCACTCCTCACGGTGATTTACCTCTAAATTTTCTTTGATATATCCATATAATTCTCTCTTCATCAAGGAATAAACGTTCAATTTCCTTTTTTATCTCGGATTTATTCTTTTTTTAATTTTGAATTTGTCTTACCGTCGGTTTTGTTGCTTCCTTTTACGTGTATTTTGGATGATTAGAGTTTCATGGAATATTTTATTTGGGGAGAATTGATTAGTTTGGGTTATGTATTATTTTATGGGTGAATGAGACATAGGGTCTTGGAGATTGATTTTTTGCTCTATAAGGAATGGTATAATATTAGTTCTTTAAAGGGACCTCAAGGATAACAAAATACTAAAATACCCTTTTATAATACAAAAAACACTAAAAGACAAAAAATAAATTAGGGAGTACTAGTCCTATTTATCTCCGGACACCATCCACTGACCTCCGGCCATCCCCACCGACCACCGACCTCAGGCCATCACTCACCGCCGGAAAAAGTATAGGGTATCGGAAAAAAGTAAAGAGTATCAGAAAAAAGTGTATAATATCGGGAAAAAGTGTAGAGTATCAGAAAAAAATTATAGAGTATCGTAAAAAGCATAGAGTATCGGAACTAAAACATAGAGTAATATTCAAAAAATACAGAGTACTTCATAAAAAATACATGGTACTCTATGAAAAATATAGAGTACTCTATAAAAAATATAGAGTATTATTAAAAAAACAAAGAGTAAATATCTAAATAATAATTTATTCACTTTTCAAACTATTTTCAAACTATTACATCAAATTTAATTAAAAAAAAATATAATGAACCCCTTATTACATCACTGTTCAGAAAAAGAAAACACTAATCTAGATCTGGTCAAACCAGTAACAACATACAAAAAAATACTCATCGTCTTTTGTTGGAATTCAAACGCTCGAACCAGCAAGGAAGTCGGAGCACTAAACTCCGTCCATGGCTGCGCACAATTTCGCAGTTGCTCGATCCTCTCCGGCGGTGGAGATCCTGGCATGACCCCAATGAAGCTACCATCGTAGTTTGTCGCCGCCACCGTGTTCGAGCTCGCCTTAAGACGAAGTCAAGCCTTCGAACGGAGCTCTTCGCCTGAGCCAGAGAATAAGATCCTCAACTCCGAATGACTTCTTCAATGGTATTGTCACTCCTGCTGCTATTGCTTTCTTCTCCGGTGTGGTTCATGGAGTTTTGCGTAATTTGTCACCGCCGCAGTATTTGAGCTCGCCAGAAGACGAAGCCAGGCCTTCGAACGGAGCTCCTCGCCTTAGCCAACAAAGAAGATCCGCGGTGGGATGGTGATGGAGATGGAATTGGAAGCACAGCCGGATGGTGGGTGGAATAGGAGAGCGGGGAGAGAGAGGAAAAGGATATGTGTATTTGACGTATTGTGAGAGAGAGAGAGAGAGTATAGGTTTAAACAAATCTGAAATAAAATAATATATATAGAAAAATAAAAGACAAAGGGGGGTAAAAATGTAATTGGATTTTTGAATTTTAGTGTAAGATCTTTAGTAAGAAAAAAAGATAAGTTGAGTTGGGAATGGAAATAGGGGGTGTCTTCAAGGCCACTTAGGTAAAAATCTCTTATTTTATTTGAGGGACTAAACCCACGCATAGATTTACTGAAAAGGCTTTAATTACTTTGGTTTTTCAAATGGATCCAAAAGCAAATTGTAAAATGCTATTCATCTCTGCTGAGTTATTTTTTTTCCTTCATATTCGTTGGTGTATTAAATTCCACGTCAACGGTTTGAAACTTTGCAAAATGGAGACCAAATATGTTTGCAGTTAGCTCAAGATAGCTTGAATAGACAATTAAGCCCCCATAATAAATGTATTCACCTTTTTTCTGGTTGATTGTATATAGGCTAAGTTTTCAAATTTCTTTGTACTTGCCCTTATTTTGAAAATTTCTATGTGTCTCTATTTTTATTACTGTAAAGACAAATTTAGTTGATTGAGCATCATGTCCCTTTTAATAAGAAACATATGTTCAACACCATGAATCTAGATTCCTAATTTCCTTTTAAGCCTTTCCATTTAATTACATACCCCTTCAAGGTGATTAAATAGGACTTATGTGTAACATAACTACACTAGCCTCTCAAATTGTAGGGTTCCTCTAATAAAGTATTGTTCATTTGTGATTAGAGAAGAATTTTCTACCAAAGGCTAGAATATGTCCCAATCAATTCTCACTCTGAAGTAAATTATCTCTTTGAATGTACTTAATAATGATAGAATAATCTCCTTAACTCTACTGATCTTGTTGGCTATCTTGAAAACGTTATCTTCTGAAATAAAAAGTGATGGTAAACCATGTATATTTATCCAAAATACAGTGTTTGAAGGTTTGCTTAATTACATCAACCATGTTCCATTAATGAACAATAATATGTTTTTGGGACAAGTTCCATGGTTTCTTGTTGAGGAAAAGCTCCTAGTCTTCCATCTTTGAGCAATTTGTAGGGTTGGCGACGCCGCGACATAGTCGTCATTTAAGGACCTTGTCTTCGAATGACATATGTAACCCTAGCATGAGAAATTTGATGTCTCTATTTTGTGATGGATTAATCCACTCACTAAACATCTTTTTTGGAGTTTATTGAGCCTAAGTGAGGTATTTTTCTAAACTATTTGATGTATTGTACTTTTCTCTCTAGTTTTAGGACCTATTTCTATTTATACAGTTTTTGTGCCTTAATTGTGTGTTAAGTGTGTAGATATTAGGTACATGGTTGATACAAGGTGAAAATATGAAAAGAAGAAGTCAAAATTCAAGTCAAACCCCAAGTCAAGGTGCAAGATGAGTTTAAAGTCACTTTGGGAAGTCAGAGCGTTCATTAAAAAAGTCTTGACATCACATTATTTCAGCCACCACGAGAAATTGGTAAGATATTTTGAATAAATTACTTTGATTAAAAGAGAGCTTGAAGTCAGTGTTGCGTGGGAAGTGACTAAAGTCAATTCAGAGTTGGGATGAGAAAGTTATGCTATTTACTTCAACTATGACTTGAACTAGTCCAACACTAACTAAAAACAGGTTGGGTCATATCTAACCTAATTAAACAAGACCATGGAGGCCCCAAACATTTTTAGTTAGTATATAAGTCACATATCAGCTCCAAAAACATATACAGCTCATCAGGCCTTCATTTTACACGTTTTTCACTCAAAAACCACCATTCTTCCTCATCGGAGCTCCGAATCCACTCATTCTAAAGAGTAACTTTATATTATTTCAGCTTTTGAACATGATTCCAATATCATTTTTAATTAGTTTCAGTATTTGAGTATCAACTAAACTCGTATTGCTTGAGGATTGAGATTATATACAAACCTTGATTGATATATTTGATGTTTCTTTTGATGTTTGGGAATTATATTTGATTAAATTGAGTTTTGCATATATTGGGTATACAACCTTTTTTAAATACTAATACTATCTTGGCCAAATAGTATATTAAACCTAGTAATTGATCTAGCGCTCGAAGGGGGTTTTAATTACTTAACCTTAACCTTAACCTTAACCTTAACCTTAACCTTAACCTTAACCTTAACCTTAACCTTAACCTTAACCTTAACCTTAACCTTAACCTTAACCTTAACCTTAACCTTAACCTTAACCTTAACCTTAACCTTAACCTTAACCTTAACCTTAACCTTAACCTTAACCTTAACCTTAACCTTAACCTTAACCTTAACCTTAACCTTAACCTTAACCTTAACCTTAACCTTAACCTTAACCTTAACCTTAACCTTAACCTTAACCTTAACCTTAACCTTAACCTTAACCTTAACCTTAACCTTAACCTTAACCTTAACCTTAACCTTAACCTTAACCTTAACCTTAACCTTAAACTTAAACTTAACCTTAACATTAACCTTAACCTTAACCTTAAACTTAACCTTAACCTTAACCTTAACCTTAACCTTAACCTTAACCTTAACCTTAACCTTAACCTTAACCTTAACCTTAACCTTAACCTTAACCTTAACCTTAACCTTAACCTTAACCTTAACCTTAACCTTAAACTTAACCTTAACCTTAACCTTAACCTTAACCTTAAACTTAACCTTAACCTTAACCTTAACATTAGCCTTAACCTTAAACCTTGACCTTGAACCTTAAACCTTAAAGCCTTATCATCATCTTCACTTAACCTTAACTTTAACCGTAACTCTTAACCCTTAAACCCTTAACCTTAACCCTTAAATCTCAAGCTTTAACCTTTACCTTTACCTTCACCTTCATATTAACTTTAATCTAAACCTTAACCATAATCTTATCCTTGAAGTTAAAACTTAACCTTAACCTTGAACCTTAAACCTTGAACTTTGAACCTTAAACTTTATACCTTAACCTTAATCTTAACCTTAACCTTAACTTTAATTCTAACCCTAACCTTAACATTTATCCTTTAAATTTACCTTAACCTTTAAAACTATAACTTTAAACCTTAACCTTAACTTTTATCTTAACTGTAACCTTAACCTTAACCTTAAACAGATGAAGAATCAGCGCGCTAATATTCGACCTTAACCCTGGAATTTTGTTAAACCTTAAATGTTTAATCTTAAACCTTATCTATAACTTAATCTTAATCTTAAAATTAAATTTAACCTTAACCTTGACTTAAACTTTAGCCTTAACCCTTAACTTTAACCTTAAAATTAACTATATCCTTAACGTTGACCTAAACCTTAACCCAAACCTTAACCTTAACATTAACCTTAACTATAACCTAACCTTCTTCTTGATGAGCAAAAAAAGAACAACCTCAACCTTAATTTTAACCTTGACCTTCACCCTTAGAACCCATATTTGATTTCCGTTAACGCAACAATTTTTTTCTTCAGTGTCTTCAGACACGGGTTTACCAAGTATATATATGCTAGGTGTGACCCGTGCCTGAAGGCACTATTAAAATATTAAACATATAATGACATATTAAGTGATATAATCAAGATAAAATATAAGCACATTAGGGAACAACCCTCCCATTCATGCAACGTAATGAAAAAAATTCCTTGCCCAAAATCTGTACGAAATATTTAGACAATAAGAAAGTGAATAAATTATAACTAAATCTAATTTATTTGGAAATATAATGACATATTAAATGTAATAGTTAAGGAGAAATGTGATAACCCTAAGAATGCAACCCTCCTTTTTGTGCAACACGATGCAAATTTGCCCCTTCCCAGATGTAGTGTAAATTTTTTAAACAATACGAAAGTGAATTAACATGTTGGTTTTCATCCCCCTTCAAGAGGATGGAAAGTTGATAATAATCATCATAAATTACGTATTAAAAAGTTTTATTAATCACTGTATTAGGGAAAATCTTATATTTTTTATGAGATAAAAATTAGAACAATCTATATCTGAAGTCACTAATAAATTAAAAAGATGAATGCATTACATTATATATATATATATATATTTATATAATATTGGAGAAGGGTCAACGGACCGAAATGTCTACTATTTTCCTCTACATTTTTTAGCATTTGAGTCCAAATTTTATTCTTTCGAGCCATTAGATGTAATTTAATTATTGGTCAAGATTGTATAAATTAGATCAACAGTCTGAAATATCTTGATTTCCGTCTATATTTTTCAGCCGTTAGATTATATGTGTGCTATTTTATTATAATTTATTTATTTTTAATACAATTAACTGATTTCCTATATTAATATTCTTAATAATAAAATTCTAACAAAAAGAATTAATAATAAGATTTTCGTTTTTGTTTAGTTTGTTTTTATCTCAATAAATGTTTATTTATTTGGTGTTAAATTTATTTTTTAAATTAAGATTTTTCAAAGTGCCTTCATACACAGGTTTATACCTAGTATATATATATATATATTATTGTCTTTTAATGTATAATTCTACAATCTCATCTATGAGACGACTGGATGATATATTATTGGATAATAAAGTAACACATATGAGATATATGGGTTGACAGTTATTAATCCTTAATCTTTAATCATTAATCATTAAAACTTTTATTAAACCTTTCTAATATTTGGTTTATAGCTTCAAATTTAAGTAAAATATACAATAATGTATGGGTGAATTACCCAAGGGATCTTGGGGACCATCTCAGAGCCACATAGGAACCAAGTGGATTCTCTGTTCTACTTAGAGGCCTCAAAATTGACAAATACCTTTACTACCCTTATAGTGTATATAAGACAAAAAAATAGATTCTTCTCTCTCCTCCATTACCATTACTCTCTCTCCTCCATTGCCATCAATCTCTCTCCTCCTTTATCAATTTTTCTCTCTCCTCTGTCATTAACTATTAATAATTCCAGCTCCGACCTCCGGCCACCGACCACCACCGACCACCGCCGGATAAAGTATTGAGCATAAAGTACTGAGCATAAAGTACTGAGCATGGAAAAAGTACTGAGAATAAAGTACTGAGCGTGAAAAAAGTACTGAGCATTAGAAAAATTGCTGATTATTCGAATTTTTTTTAATCGATAAAAGTGCTGAGCATGCTCGTTTAATCAATAAAAGTGCTGAGCATTTCTCGTATAATATACTGAGCATGCTCGTTTAATCAATTAAAGTGCTGAACATGCTCGTTTAATCAGTAAAAGTACTGAGTATTTAGACAAAATTTATTAAGTTTAATACAAAAATCTACTTTACATACAAAAATTTAATTATTACATTATAAATTAGATGTACTCAATAAAAAAGAAAAAGAAATAATCATCTCAGTAGCACAAAAAGTATTGTTGACTTTTCCAAATTCACGAATTAATGTATCATTTTGTTTTAGGCAAGAATTTGAAAGCCCTACATAGGCAAAAAAATAATAAAAAATTAAGATAATGTATTGAGCACGCGTACTTCTACTTTTTCTTTTGCTGAGCATGAACAAATTTGAGTGATTGGAGCTGAAGGTGTCTGATGGCGATAGCAAAGGCTTGCAAAAAGTCATAAATGATAATTCCTATTTCCTAGATAGTTAACTCATTTACACACCATTCTTCGCACATCTTTTCTCCTATTTCCATTATCTGTAGAAAGAAACTAACGAATCTGATTTCATTGTGCATCGCCGGAAAATCTAGAGGCGGCGGCGTCAGCGGCTTCTTCACGAGCTCGAGCTCGGTCTATTCACGGCAGCAACGAAGCTTCATTGTCGAAGCATCTCTGGTAAGACATATCTGCTTCGAGATCTGAGCAGATCCGCCGGAGCTTCGTGAGCACTGAACAGGTCTCGTCACCGGCCAGCTCACGAGCAAATTTGAAAAAAATGGAGCTCCAACTCGAAGCTCCATTAACGCCGTCAATGAAGGCTCCAGCAGTGAAGGCTATAGCCGCTGGAGAAGAAGGCAACATGATTATTTTAGGTTGTATTGCTTCGGCAGTTTTCTTGTGCTCCATTGTTAGCTTTTCTGAGAAAGTTGGAAAAAGCTGTGTGAAAGAAAACAACGAACAGTGAGAGGAGAGAAATAAAAGATTATTTAGGGTTTTAAAAAAATATATGGAATAATTGATATATATAGGAAATTAAAATTAAAAGAGGGTAAAATAGTAATTGGAAAATTAGACTTATAGTGTTAAAATTAGTTTGTGGCCTTTAGTAAGAAGAAGATATGGACCCGATCTTGTTGGGTTTTGAGGTGGTGTTTTCAAGACCCCTTGGGTAATAATCTCATAATGTATATCATCCAAATATCTACCAATTACACTTCTTTCATCGCCACGATCTCTTTCACACATACAAAATTTTTTTACCATTGAACAATTATCATACTAACTAAGGGTTTATTACTTCTTTGAATGAATTTTTTTTTTCTTTTTTTGTAAACAAAAACCACTTACATTAATCAACACTATTAAAAATAGGTTTGACATTTCGACTATCAAATGCATATTCTCCTACCTGTGAATCAAAACCTGATCTTTAAATGCTCAAGATCAACCGTTGATCCATTTAAATTCATTAATTTATTTTTGAAAATAAAAAACTTCCAAATTATATGAAAAATTAAGTTCCCGATTCTTCTTAAGCTGTATACTGTGTATTCTCTCTTGGTTAACTTCTCAACTGCTGAAAATCTTTAAAATAAAAATTAAACAAATATTAAAACCATGATTATATAAACAATCTCAAACAAAGAAGAAAAGAAACATGCAGGAAATTAAATCACGCTAAGGAGATGAAGCAAAGAAATTTGTACAACAACAAAATCAAATCCAAAACAATCTTAAACAAACTTCAAGTTTGTGATTTAACAGAGTTGCTATCCATAATTTTATATCATTAAATGTTACTACTACTACTACTCCTCACAAATTTTTTCATACAATCGATACAAAAATGTGGTCCTTGACATTTGTGGCTCTCTCTCCAACACAGCAATAACATCCTTAACCGAGATACTTCTAGCCACTCTATCTTGTGGCGCATTTCCCTGATTTTTCCCAGCTTTCCTCATTGTTCCTACATACATACAAACAAACAAACCGTTACCAAAAGAATCATCATACATACCATGTTCAAAAATCGTGAAAGCAAATCAAACATATGTTAGAACCTGTTAAGCCACGTTTTTCTACGTTTTTCCCAGAGGTAGGTGAAGATTTACGAGTCACATCTTTAACCGTGTTTGAACCAGATGTAATATCTGGACCCCCTTCACGCTTTTGCTTAGCTTGTTCAGCCATTAATTGCCATTTAGACAACATATCATCTCCACCAAAAGCTGCTCGTGCAGCCACATTTGCTGCTGTAGCACGTGTTTTATTATCCTCTTCCTTGTTTGCCTGTTAAAAAAAATAAAAATAAGTTTCACTAAAGCAACACTATTATACAAACAAATTTTAACCATTTACCAATCTACCACGACCATCATCTTTATCCTTATTACCATCAGAGTTCCCATCAGGCTTTGATCACATAAAAGAAAAAAGGAAAATTGTTAAATATATAAATTAATAAATTAATAAATATATAAAGTCAAATTAAAAAAAAATACATCATTCAATCGTTGAAGTTTCTCAGCATCAGCTTGTTTCTTATCCCATTCTTCACGAGCTGTTCGATTTATTGCCATAATTTGTTGACGAACATCTGATGTTACAATATTTCTATGCCTAGACTTTTCTATATCAGCCCTCTGCAAATAAAATATACTAATAAATTTTAGATCCACACAAAATATTTCATTAATATCATAATAAAAGAAAAATGAAAAGGGTAAAGACCTGTTTCGAAACTCTGATCAGATTAGTCATAAGTCCTCTCATTCTTTCTTCAACGCACTGATATGTTAAACAATTTAGATTTAATTTAAAAGAAGAGAAATCATCAAATATAAAGCTAACACAAACTCACCAGTGATAAGCACTTTTCCACATCACTGCCTACACCTTGAAGCCCAGATTTCGCAACTGTCACATATTAATAAAAATAATAAGAATATATTTGAAGATAAAATATAGAATATTAGAGATTTAAGAGATTAAATGAATAAATAACTGATTTCTGCTAATTTCTTCTGGAGTGGGATTTTCTCTAGAATTAGCTTTTCTTCTTCTTCTTGCACGACTTTTCGAGATGCTTCTGATACACGAGTCTCATCCTTGGTTGCAGAAAATAGCTGTTCTTCCTCTTCCTATTTAAGAATAATAACAAAATTAATTTATAAATAACTTACTATTAAGGTAAATCAGAGTAATTACCTTTAGATTCACTCCACTCACAGCTGTAACATCGTTAAGCTGATCGATTTGATCAGCGAAACCACCAGATACCTTCGGTTTTTTACTGCATCACATAAATTGATAATAAGAATTTAGTAAATTAACATGTTATGTGTAATCAGATTAAAATTAAAATACCTTGAGTTAGGAGGTGAAGAGACTAAAGTTTCCAAAGGCTTTTTTGGGCCAACTGATGGCTTTTTTGGAGGAGTTTTCGCATTATTTGACGGCGCAGCTGAAGAAGCCATAGTTGAAATTCTTGAGTTCACCTAGGGAAATATATAAATATATATATGTTTAGATCTGATCTAGGCAAGATAACACGGTTTTTACGCGTTAAGTAATAAATAATATTTTTTATATATATTAGCATATGTAGTAAATAGCATTCAATTACAACTATTAAGAGCACATTCATCTAATAATAATAAACGAATAAAAGAATTGTATTTAATTTCTACGCGTTAATATTTATCACTATATACAGTTCTCTTCTATGTTGTATTTTTGGGTTTTCTTGAATGGATTTATTACATATTAATTTATTATGTCAGAATAATATATTTTTAAATGATACATATATCGATTATAGCAAAACACAAACCTTCAAATAATAAAGAGTTATTGAAATATTTTCGAAAAAAGAATCAATCTTTGAGCTAGTGAAGTGTCAAGTACGTGTCGGATATATATATATATATATATATATATGTGTGTGTGTGTGGATTATCGATTATTCTTACTTAATTAAAGAAATTGATAAAATTACCGGATGATTATGATCCATCTGGCTTGATGTTAAAGGTGCAATGGTGGTTGCAGATGAAAAGCCTGGTCTAGCGGATTGCATATCAAAAGATTCTTCTTTCAAAGATCTTTGCTGATCAATAGTTTCCTGTTTTACATAACCTCCCATAGATGATGGAGCATTAATCATACCCTGAGGAATGTTTCTTTTTGGTTCGTTAAAAGTATTTGGTCTTTCAAATTTTTGAGCATTTACATTCATCATATTCATAGACTGAGAAGAAGTGGGAATTTGTCTGATTTGTGAATCATGAACTTGTGGTCTCATAGATGATGCTGCTGATGTATTAATATTACTTCCTCGGAAATGATGGTAATTACTTGTGGGCCCGGCACTTCCATATGTTTGGAACGATGATTGTGAGAAATGCAAATGCTGTTGCTGCTGCTTACTAAGTCCCTGAACTGGGAAACCAGGACCCGGACTCAGGCCCGGACCCGGGCCGGGACGATCCCTTTCTTGACTTGAAGAAGATATTTGTTCCACTTCACGGTGCTGAACAACGTTGTTATTATTATTATTATACGTACTTGAATTGCTCGTTTCTGTAAATATTTGAGATAAAAAGGTTAAAACAAGCGCCTAGTTAACGAAAAAAGTAGGGATTTTAATGAAAAATTATTAACCATTAGATGGCGCGTGCATTTGCTGTTGATTTGGAACAGTTCGGGAGCTCCGAGCCTGAATATAAAAGCAATATTGATTACTTAAGAAGATACAAATTACAACAAATTACTGTTTTTAGTACCTGTGTCTGTAACTTATAAACAGCCATCTTGAGCATTTGATCACCCACAATACTTCTCATATGTCGCACAAACTCATCTCTGGAAATCTCGTTTTTCTATAAAGAGAATTTGATTTTTAATAAAGAAGAAACAAACAAACAAAAGGTACACTAATCTATTAGTAACATAACTCACCTTAAGATTTTGGTAAAGTGTTTCAAGTTGTAAGGCTCTGTCTTTTTCAAGTTGGGGTTGTATAACAGGGAGCAATAGAGCAAATGGTACTTGTTTTCCACGATTCAATGCATTAATAGCTTGTTGACAGCTCAACCCTGGTCCCACTGAGGATTGTTGCTGATTGTTCATACCAATTCCCATTGATTGTTGATTGTTCACACTTAACCCTACCGCTTGTTGATTATTGGTCCTTGATGCTTGGTCCTCTTGCCACTACAAAAAATCTCATTTTAGGTGGTATTTAATTAGTGGCGGTCAAGTTGACTCCTACTAAACACCAGCGACTTAAAAAGAACATGTGGCAGTACTTTTCAATACTGCTACCTTTCCTACTACTTTGACTAAGTCAAAATTGAATTGTTCTTTCAATCCTTTTTTATAATTTTCGATTTGTATAATACTCTACGCTACTCTCTTCTCTCTCTCACATTTAACTAAAAACCCTAAAACCTAACCTTTCAGCTTCTCTCCTTGTGTCGTTTCTTCTTCTCCGGTGCTACTCCTTCAGGCGGCGACGCGAAGGAAACGGCAACGGCAATAAAGCTGCTGCAACCTCTTTTCTTATTTTATATAATTTCTTCAAATTTTTATTACCTAAATATATTGCTCCGATTCCGACGGCGACTCTTTGCGTTAGGTCTTCTCTGACTCCGATGGTGTTTCTGTGCTCTCTAGTCGCGGGCTATATTGAGGTAACTCAAGATTTACTTATCTAAGGTTTTCATTTCTTAATCTATCGATTTGTTTAGTCTGATTGTGCAAAAACTTATTTGTTTTGATATTTAAAGGATTTTAACCTACAAAACATATGTTTTTTTTGGTGTATGTCCAGCTGATCGATGGATTGGATTTCGAGGCACTTAATTATGCGATTGAAAGATTAACATGTGATGATGCAAGTCTTTCGGTTGTGAAGGAAAGTAGTACAACAAGGGTTCAGGTATGGACAAACTATAGGGACCTATAGCGCAAATTATCTACTTACAGTGTGAAAAACTGTATTTTTTTTCAGATGGAGATATGTGTGGGAATTACTTGGCTACTGATAGCTTGATAATTGCACAAATTGATGTTTTTCTAGGATAGATAAAGGTTTGAGATTAGTTGTAGGTGCTGCCTCAATAGTTGTACCTTGCTTTGGGTTATTTAAAGTGCTAACTAATTGCATCAGTTAACTATTTTTGCTAAGTTTTTACTTGTATCTAGCTGATGATGTATTGAAAATACATTATTATAGGATTAGCAAAAAGAAAAGAATAATTTTTTGTGTAGAAGTTGCTACTGTAAGTGTATCTCTCATGTATTGTTCTTTTAACTGGATTTTTTTAGGAATAGGTTGTTTTATTATCGATTAATTGCAGCATTGGTCCCTATGCAATGGAAACTAGCCTATTGGTTGTGCAATGTATAATCCTATTGGTTCTATCATAGTGGGTAATCTTCTTGGAATGGTTTGTTTTGTCCTCTCTTTTTCTCACTCTTGTATATAATTACACTTAAAATAATATAAGTGCATGATGTGTATGTATTATGCAGGTGGCTATATTTCTTATTCAAAGGAATCGTCTTGCTTTGCTTGGAGAGGGATTGATGATAATGATATGGAAAGAATTCTTCAATTCTTGAAAAATGACTCGGTATTAGTTTAGTTACAAATCAGTGCTATATTATAGATAGACAATTTTTTATACAGTTATATTATGCTTAAAGTAGGGTATATAGTGCAATTAACTTGGGATCGGTTAGCTTTTTGCATAACATATTGGACCTACTATGCAATTTTCGCATCATATAGGATTTATAGTGCATTTTTTTGGACTCCCTAGCTTTTTTAGATTATTCATTAGGCCTTGATTTATTATGTGTTGTATAGAATTATAGTGCAATTACCTTTAAAGAAATATAGGGACCTGTAGTGTAATTTTTGCATTATACAAGGGACCTGTTGTGCATGTTTGTCATAAATTTATTTAAATGATTAATAAGTTTCTTGGATTTTTTTTTCAGATACGACAGCATAAGGATGTGTTTGGAAACAATTGCTTCCAGTTATATTTGGGTCTATTGCGGATTTGGTCCTCTTAAACTCGGCATAAGAAGGTGATTTTACATTTTTGCTGCATCTATCTGATAGTTTTTTTATTTGGTTTTTCACTTTGTATCCAAATCTACCTCTATATATAAAATTAAAATATGTTTAATGTAATTGTAGAGAGATTGATGAAGCGTTCAGGCCCAGTTTTTACGCACCAATCGATGCTTGCTTAGATGATGATTTTCAGCATCTTCATACTGCTTTTGGAGGTGAGAATTCTTCTTCTAACATAATGTTGGATTAATTGCACTTTTAGTCCCTGCGGTCCTCTGAAATAGCAGTCATATCCTTAAATTTGAAGAGCTTGTAAGTGAAAGGCTAATTTATCTTGTTCGCGTATTGTTTTGCAGAGGGCCCTTGTAGAAGTACTCTTGCAAATTTACAGCATGATTACAAGGTAAGCACCATTTCCCTTTTTCCTATAGGCCATTTGCTTTATATGTATTAATATGCATCACTGATGTATGTTAAATAAAGGGACCTATAATGCAATTTTTGTAAAATGTAGGAACTTATAGTGCAATTAACTTATATTTGCAGGTTTGACATATATCTGCTATTTTTGGAAATGTGGCCTCTAATTTAGTAAAAAATCAATTGTGATATCTGCTATAATAAATTCTGTATTGAATTGTTGTAACAAATTGGAATATCTGTAATAGCTTTTAAATTTATATTTTTTTGTATTTTATTGTCCTTTTAGTTGCGTTTACAAATAATTTTTTTATTATTCAGATTTTCCTGTTAAGTGGCGTTTATTTTTAACCTCCACAAACTGTTTGTGGCGTTTTTGATCTATAACCGCCACCTTTTAGTATTTGTGGCAGTATTTTGCAACTGCCACCAGAACAATAGGTGGCGCCAAACATGGTGGCGGTCTTTGTGGCGGTTGTGCAAGTGCCACAAATGTTTACGTGGCGGTTATAACCGCCACTAAAGGCCAAAATAACCGCCACCCTTTCTCTTTTTTTTTGTAGTGTGCTTAATCTCCACTGGAACTAAATAAAATTATATAAATTGGTACTAATATTAACATGATATGACAATGAATTGTCATCAATCGAAGAAACACCAAGGAAACACCAAGGAAACACCAGATTAGTCATAAGTTCGAAGAGATTTTGTAAGTTCGAAGAATTTTTTTTCATACATGTGAATCATATTTCCTCTAATACAAGAGTTAGTTATCCAGCTATGAGTGATAACCTACACTCTTTATTGTTGAGTCAATTAGTATCAAACATGAACCTTTTTGTAATAGGAAGTTTTTCCATTTTCATTCACCAGTAATAGGATAGAATGACCATATTCTACAGGGGATAGAATAAGCAGCCAGACATGAGGAAAGGTATTATTACATTCAGAATTTGTACATTAGTTGTATAATAATTTATCAAATCATTTCCAGGTCTCATATTATTCCAAGTGAAAGAACAACCTTTTGTATTAGTGTCACTTAATTCCAGTTTGTTCATAAATGTGTTATGTATATCCATATTTTTTTTGGTCTCATATTCAGTTTGGATACGTTAGTTGGTTTTATAATTCTTTTTCTACTTATCAAACTAAGTTTCGTAGATACGGACGCTTCGTATTTTGCTCTCATAGGGTGTTTATCTTACCAAGGCTTAAGCGTGATCTTTATCACGGCAAAGTGAGAGTTCCAAGAAGCATATTCCTCTCTCCATCATCATTCGGAGGACATATGGAATTAATCATCTGCAGAATTTCTCTTCACGCCAAGATATACAACATTTTTCTTCTGAAAGGTCTTCTATATATATGTGTGATCAGCAGTATTAGGATAAAACCCTACCTCCACTACAGAACAATCTTACTTCTAAAATATTGCTTCTCTACTTTCTTTCCAACCATGGCCAATGATCATAAGCACGATCTCCCTCTCGCTAGAACCAGAAGTGACACTTTCAGAAAATTTGTTGTCTTATCACTAGCTACCAAAACCCCTACTATTCGAACCATTGTTGAGGAACACCCTTTTGTTGCGAAGATCATTTCCTCTAGAATCTTTCCTTTGGGTGTATTTCGTAAGGCAATTATCGACTGATGGGGCATCAATTGCCGTATTCTCTTTGAAGAATTAGGTGCTAACATTTTCAAAATTACCCTAGAAGAGGCTGAAGAAGCAGAGAGACTTTAGTTTCTTAGGCCAACTCTCATTCAATCTATACACGTGCTACTGTGCAAGTGGGAGGATCAAACTAATATCTCTCAGTTCGATTTGGTTAACTCATATGTGTGGATGAGAATATATGGGTTGGCCAAATCCCAGAATACGGTGGATACAATGGAGACTTTTGGGAATTACATCGGGAGCCTGGAAGAGATTGATCATCCGATGAATGAGGCTGATGCTTCTGATTGTATCAGGTTCAGGGTGAAGTTTAACACTCAGTTATCTCTAAAAACTGGTGTTTTCGTGGAACAGAACGAGGGAGCAGCGTGGGTTGCCTTTAGGTATAAGAGTATTGGGCTTTTCTGTTACAATTGTGGGTATCTAGGTCATAACAAAGGAGCTTGTACTATTGGAATGGTGAGACCACGATGGAGTGATGACTCTTATCGATACTTTAATTGGAACAAGGATACCTTAATTCGAAGCAAGGATAAAGCATACCATATAATACGTCGAAGAGACAGGTTTGGTGTATTTGATGAGGTGGTGAGGTTTTTTCCTTTTAGAAGAAATGATGGTGATGACGACGATGGTGGAGACTCTAATGCTGGTAACGGAGGTGGTGGTAGTGTCCTTGCTGCGAACAACCAGAATACGGAAGTTAATATTGCTGGTGCTCAGTCTATTAAAGAACAAGGAGAATCAAGTAAGAGAGACGGTAATGAATCTTCTAAAACGCAAAAGGGAGAATACCTTAGCTTTTGCTGAATTGTTTGGGATATCTACTGATATGAATGAAGCAACTGAAGTTAACAACTTGAACTATCCAGCGCTATTCAAAATCTACAAGATGAAATGGGCGACTTTGGAGATAACATCATTATAAGCAACCAGACTAGTTATGAGATATTGAGTGCCAGAGAATCTGATATTCAGCACTACTATGAGAACTTTCTCATTGAAAGCAAGTCAGGTTTTTACACAAGACTTAATTATAATACCATTGGAGAATGGAAAGTCCAGAATCATAACAAGGATATTACTATTACGGAGGTTGGTAATTTCATGCAGGACAGGGGTGTAGATTATGATATGGGAGGCTATATAAGGGATGTTCAGACTGTTGGAGATGGTAGAAATATTTCCCTCTACAAAGGGAAGGGTAAACAAGTGGTGCATGTTTATGGCAGTGATAAGGAAGCTTTTGAGGAAGATTATGAACCAGAGGAGGAGTCTCTCGACTCTCAATCCATTCATATCAATCATCATCCACGTGAAGACGATGAACAGGTTCAAGGAGGACATTTAACACCAAGAATGCGAGTCAGTAATAATTTTGAGAAGTTCACATGGCCTGACAAGTTGAAGAGGAAATGTGTTCCAGCTGGGATTAGCGAAAAGCCGGCGAAGAAGAAAATCTGTATGCAAGACGTTGATAACCTTGGTCAGCGAATCATGGAGGCAAATGATTTTTTACAAGAGCTCTACGAGAGCTATGGTGAGATTAAAAATCAATTTATGGAATACGAGTATCTTAAAGTTTGTGGACCAAATGAGACTATGGATAGTGAAATGGAGAATAGGGTGTATTACTATTGTAGTGCTGCTGGGTGTGAGGGACACTTGAGGGGTGATGATACTGATTCTGGTTCTGAAGAGAACGCAAGTACCCAGGGGGCCCCTGTGGAGGAAAACGTGCTCTAATCAAACTTTAAGGGTAGCGGCCAGCCCGGGGTGAAAGCGGCTGGGTTTAATGGATAATAGGCTAGTGTGGAACTGACGAGGGGAAAAGGTGACTTCGACTAAGAAAATGATGCGCGCCCTTATTGATAAGTTTAAATTATCTTTTGTGTGTTTGTTGGAATCTTGGGTGAAAGCTTGTAACATCCGATCGATTTGCTATCTTAACTCTTTTGACAAAAAATATATAATCAACCCTGGGGGGAAGAGCAGCTAGGTCCGGGGGGATTGTATTGGCTTGGAAAAATAACTTTAATATTATGTTCGTACTATGTTATTTGCCTAATATCGGAACCTAAAACTAACCCATGGTACTTAATAACTATTCACGCTCCAAATGACCAGAGAGAGGTATAATCTTTGATAATATCTCTAAATGGAGACAAAATATTAAAGAACCAATTCTTATTGCGGTTGACTTCAATGATATTGCTAAGAATTCTGAGAAGAAATTTAAATTACTTCCAACCTTGAACGAGTTAGGAGATTTAATGAATTTATTAACAAAAATTCTTTGATCGATATTCCGTATAAAGGATGTTTTTTCACATGGACTAACAAGAGAAAAGGTATGGAAGATATTAAAGAAAGACTCGATAGAGCGTTAGCGTCAGATACCTGGTATAACCTATTTCCCCAAACTATTATCAATGTTCCACCGGCTATTGGTTCGGATCACTCGCCGTTAATTATACAAAGAGATGAATGGGTCCCTAGACCCAAGAGAAATTTTATTTTCCAATCAAGATGGCTAGAAAGTTCACAATGTAGAGGGATTGTTGATAATGCTTGGAATGAATCCAGAAATATTGAAAACGTTAAAGAATTTGTAAATAATGAGAGACGACATGTAAAGCGTTGAATGGGTGGAGTAGGTCAACATTTGGAAATAGTAGGAGAATGATCGAGAAATTTCAAAAAATTCTCGAATAAATTCAAGATGGCGAACCTACGGAAGAAAATTCCAACCTAGAAGCGGAGATTAAGCAGGAAATGGATCAATTATGGGAGCAGGAAGAAGCTTTTTGGGCAGACAAGGCTCGCGATTTATATATTAATAAAGGGGATAAAAACACGAAATATTTGTTCGCAAAGACAACATTACGAAGGAATAATAATCGTATATCATGCCTAAAGAATAATAATGGTGAATGGTGCGATGATGTCAAGGATATAAAAAATATAATTCAAGACTACTTTTGTGATCTCTTTAGTCGGAGTGCCGTTTATAATGTTGATGACGTGGCGAGGCATACTCCATGTAAAGTGGATGAATCTACTAATGACATTTTAATACGAACTCCAGATATGGATGAAGTTAAGCAGGCGGTATTCGCTATGTCGGGATCTAAAGCGCCGGGACCTGATGGCCTTCCGGGTAATTTTTAACAAGAGTTTCGGGATATATTAAAAGATGATATATACAAATTGGTACATGATTTTTTCGTTTATAACACGCCTTTGGAATACATTAACGATAGGATCGTATCACTTATTCCGAAAGGAGACCAACAAGAATCAATTAAGGATTTTAGGTCTATATCTTGCATCAATTTCTGCTATAAAATCATTGCAAAGATTATGGCTTTGAGGCTCCAGCCGATCATGGAAGACTTGATATCGCCGACTCAATCAGCTTTTATTAAAGGAAGAAGCATTCATGATAATATTTTAATCGCTCAAGAGGTAGGTTTTTTCTCAAAACAAAACGGCGATCAAATAAGCATTACGGAGCGGATAAAATAGATATGGCCAAAGCATACGACCAAGTAAATTGGGATTTCCTGATGAAGATATTAGAGAATTTGGGTTTTTGCGAGAAATGGAGGAATCTGGTTTTTAATTGTATTTCTTTGGTAACCTATCAAATCAAATTCAATGGTGATAGACTTACAAAGTTCAAACCATCCCAAGGTATCAGGCAAGGTGACCACTGTCCCCGCTTCTTTTTTCAATGCTAACAGAAGGATTAATTGGACTTTTGAACCATGAATGTCGGGAAGGCAACATCAAAGGTATTTCTTTAGCCAGATCGGCGCCAAGGCTAACACATCTTTTATTTGCGGACGATTCGCTGTTCTTTTTGGAAGTCAATGATAGGGAGATTGAAACTTTCAAGGATGTCATAAACAGATATTGTATGGCTTCAGGACAAAAAGTGAACTTTAATAAATCAAAACTATCATGTTTAGTAAAGGTTTGGCCGAGAACAGAGCGCAAAGTATAGCGAGCATGTTAAACCTAGAACTTACTAGCTCTATGGGTAAATATATGGGTATTCCGATGTCTTTTAAAAGATCAAAAAGGGAGAACCTTAACTATATAGTGGATAGATTTTTGGGGAAGGCCGAAAGCTGGACAGCAAAACTACTCTCAGACGGCGGGAAAGAGGTATTAATTAAAGCAGCACTGCAATCTATACCGAATTATGCCATGTCCATCTTTGAATTTCCTATTACGTTGTGCAAAAAACTTAGTTCCATTGTCGCTAACTTCTGATGGAATTCGGGAGACAAAACGAGAATTCACCGGGTTAAGTGCGGAAAAATAGCGAAGGCTAAGAAAATGGGGGGGGGGAATTGGCTTCCGTGATTTCAGGAAAATGAATATATCTCTACTCGGAAAACAAGCCTGGAGAATTTTACATAACCCAGACTCCCTAGTCGCAAAAGTATTAAAAGGAATGTATTATCTGAATAGAAACATGTGGGATGTAAAGCTCAAAAGCAAAAGATCCTGGAGCTGGGAAAGTATTTATAAAGGACTGTGCTTCCTTAGGGACGAATGCATATGGAAAGTAGGTAATGGTCTTACAATTAACATTTGGAACGGCTTTTGGATTAAAAGAGGATTTAAGCTTGAAAAACCTGAGAACTGTAAAATAGAGAAGCTGGCCGAGTGCTTTAATGATAATCTCACAAATTGGAATTACGATATTCTTAAAGACTTTTGTACGTCAAGGGATCTAATGGACATAAGGAAAATTCCAATCCTTCAACTCGAAAAAGAGGACAAATTAATATGTCCGGAATCGGTGATTACTTGACTAAATCAGGGTATCATAGATTGGTACAAAAATAATTGGATAAGGAAGGAGAATTATCTGCGATTGGGGAAAGTAATGATAGGGAAATGTGGAAGATCATTTGGGATTCTAATGTACCCCTCAAAATTAGAAACTTCATCTGGAAGATACATAATAATGCAATTCCATCTAAGAGTAATTTGAAGAAAAGGAAATGTAGTGATAATAATATTTGCGAATGGTGTGAAAGAAAAGAGGAATCATGCAGGCATATGTTTATTAAATGTCCTTTTAGTGTTGGCATTTGGGCTAACTCACAGCTACAGATCAAAATTGATGAGAAATGGGACGGTTCGGTGAGTGAGTGGATAAAGAACATAATTGATAACTACTCTAAAAATGGATGGGACAAGAACCTAGTCACTGCTATGGTGCTTATCACGATATGGAATATCTGGAAAGCTAGAATGAAAGTTTTCTATGATAAAAAACCTTGGAATATACAACTGCAACACAAAAGTGATACTGAAACACCTCTTCGGTAAGGAAATTGCGAGAGAAAGGGAACAAGACCAGAGCCAAAATAGGCAAGCGAAGGATACCCCGAATACATTACTTGATGATGACGCTGATTTCATATGGATGAACGATGCATCTTTCACTAACAATTGGGAACCGGCGGGCATTGCCTCGATCGGCATTACCAAAGAGGGGATTGTGAAACATAAAGTGGTTAAAAGAGCGAGAGTTAGTTCAAGCACAGAAGGTGAAGCATGTGCCATTCTTCAGGCCATGAGATCCGCTGCGGATCTCAAGTACCGGAGTTGCTCTTTCTACTCCGATAACCTTGAGGTTGTTCAAGGAACTATTATCGGTGGGGATTCTAATTGGAGAATCAGACCAATGGTTAGCGAAGTTCTTAGCTAGATTAAACGCTTTCCATCTTGGAAAATCATACAATGTAAAAGGGATTTCACTTGTTTTGCCGACAAAACTGCTAAGCTTGAAAGGAGGAGGGTCGACATTTCGTCGTGTCAGCCTATGAATATGCTATAATTTTTAGTTGGAGGGATAGATTTGTCTCTCCTTAACCAATAATTTTCTCTCTGACAAAAAAAAATCCAAAAAGTGAAAAGAAGTATGGCTTAAAAAGAGACTGGGACCAAATGTCCGCCCTGGTTTAAAACGCATATAATTGTTTTCTTAGGCTTTTATTTTTGGGACGATAAATCACGCTAAATAGATGAAGCAAAGAAATTTGTACAACAACAAAATCAAATCCAAAACAATCTCAAACACACTTCAAGTTTGTGATTCAACAGAGTTGCTATCCATAATTTTATATCATTAAATGTTACTACTACTACTACTCCTCACAAATTTTTTCATACAATCGATACATAAATGTGGTCCTTGACATTTGTGGCTCTCTCTCCAACACAGCAATAAGATCCTTAACCGAGATACTTCTAGCCACTCTATCTTGTGGCGCATTTCCCTGATTTTTCCCAGCTTTCCTCATTGTTCCTACATACATACATACATACATACATACAAACCGTTAACAAAAGAATCATCA
Organism: Nemophila menziesii; assembly: GCA_029959085.1. Classification (NCBI taxonomy): domain Eukaryota; kingdom Viridiplantae; phylum Streptophyta; class Magnoliopsida; order Boraginales; family Hydrophyllaceae; genus Nemophila; species Nemophila menziesii. The sequence goes on from JARWIR010000071.1 coordinate 836,439, forward strand.
TACATACCATGTTCAAAAATCATGAAAGCAAATCAAACATACCAATGTTAGAACCTGTTAAGCCATGTTTTTCTACGTTTTCCCCAGAGGTAGATGAAGATTTGCGAGTCACATCTTTAACAGTGTTTGAACCAGATGTAATATCTGGAACCCCTTCATGCTTTTGCCTAGCTTGTTCAGCCATTAATTTCCATTTAGACAACATATCATCTCCACCAAAAGCTGCTCGTGCAGCCACATTTGCTGATGTAGCACGTGTTTTATTATCCTCTTCCTTGTTTACCTGTAAAAAAATAAAAAAATAAAAAGTTTCACTATTGATCTACTATACAAACAAATTTTAAACATTTACCGATCTACCACGACCATCATCTTTATCCTTATCACCATCAGAGTTCCCATCAGGCTTTATTCACATAAAAAAAAGGAAAATTGTTAAATATATAAATTAATAAATTAATAAATATATAAATATATAAAGTCGAAGTCAAAAGAAATACATCATTCAATCGTTGAAGTTTCTCAGCATCAGCTTGTTTCTTATCCCATTCCTCACGAGCTGTTCGATTTATTGCCATAATTTGTTGACGAACATCTGATGTTACAATATTTCTATGCCTAGACTTTTCTATATCAGCCCTCTGCAAATAAACCACATAAGTTTTAGATCCACAAAAAATATTTCATTAATATCATAATAAAAATAAAAAGTGAAAAGGGTAAAGACCTGTTTCGAGACTCTGATCAGATTAGTCATAAGTTCGAAGAATTTTTTTTCATACATGTGAATCATATTTCCTCTAATACAAAAGTTAGTTATCCAGCTATGAGTGATCCATACACTCTTTATAGTTGAGTCAATTAGTATCGAACATGAACCTTTTTGTAATAGGAAGTTTTTCCATTTTCATTCACCAATAATAGGATAGAATGACCATATTCTACAGGGGATAGAATAAGCAGTCAGACATGAGGAAAGGTATTATTGCATTCAGAATGTGTACATCAGTTGTATAATAATTTATGAAATCATTTCCAGGTCTCATATTATTCCAAGTGAAAGAACAACCTTTTGTATTCGTGTCACTTAATTCCAGTTTGTTCATAAATGTGTTATGTATATCCATATTTTTTTTGGTCTCATATTCAGTTTGGATACGTTAATTGGTTTTATAATTCTTTTTCTACTTATCAAACTAAGTTTCGTAGATACGGACGCTTCGTATTTTGCTCTCATAGGGTGTTTATCTTACCAAGGCTTAAGCGTGATCTTTATCACGGCAAAGTGAGAGTTCCAAGAAGCATATTCCTCTCTCAATCATCATTTGGAGGACATTTGGAATTAATCATCTGCAGAATTTCTCTTCACGCCAAGCTATACAGCATTTTTCTTCTGAAAGGTCTTCTATATATATGTGTGATCAGCAGTATTAGGATAAAACCCTACCTCCACTACAGAACAATCTTACTTCTAAAATATTGCTTCTCTACTTTCTTTCCAACCATGGCCAATGATCATAAGCACAATCTCCCTCTCGCTAGAACCAGAAATGACACTTTCAGAAATTTTTTTGTCTTATCACTAGCTACCAAAACCCCTACTATCCGAACCATTGTTGAGGAACACCCTTTTGTTGCGAAGATCATTTACTCTAGAATCTTTCCTTTGGGTGTATTTCGTAAGGCAGTTATCGACTCACGGGGCATCAATTGCCGTATTCTCTTTGAAGAATTAGGTGCTAACATTTTCAAAATTACCCTAGAAGAGGCTGAAGAAGCAGAGAGACTTTAGTTTCTTAGGCCAACTCTCATTCAATCTATACACGTGCTACTGTGCAAGTGGGAGGATCAAACTAATATCTCTCAGTTCGATTTGGTTAACTCATATGTTTGGATGAGAATATATGGGTTGGCCAAATCCCAGAATACGGTGGATACAATGGAGACTTTTGGGAATTACATCGGGAGCCTGGAGGAGATTGATCATCCGATGAATGAGGCTGATGCTTCTGATTTTATCAGGTTCAGGGTGAAGTTTAACACTCAGTTACCAATAAAAACTGGTGTTTTCGTGGAACAGAACGAGGGAGCAGCGTGGGTTGCCTTTAGGTATAAGAGTATTGGGCTTTTCTGTTACAATTGTGGGTATCTAGGTCATAACAAAGGAGCTTGTACTATTGGAATGGTGAGACCACGATGGAGTGATGACTCTTATCGATACTTTAATTGGAACAAGGATACCTTAATTCGGAGCAAGGATAAAGCATACCATATAATACGTCGAAGAGACAGGTTTGGTGTATTTGATGAGGTGGTGAGGTTTTTTCCTTTTAGAAGAAATGATGGTGATGACGACGATGGTGGAGACTCTAATGCTGGTAACGGAGGTGGTGGTAGTGTGCTTGCTGCGAACAACCAGAATACGGGAGTTAATATTGCTGGTGCTCAGTCTATTAAAGAACAAGGAGAATCAAGTAAGAGAGACGGTAATGAATCTTCTAAACGCAAAAGGGAGAATACCTTAGCTTTTGCTGAATTGTTTGGGATATCTACTGATATGAATGAAGCAACTGAAGTTAACAACTTGAACTATCCAGCGCTATTCAAAATCCTACAAGATGAAATGGGCGACTTTGGAGATAACATCGTTATAAGCAACCAGACCAGTTATGAGATATTGAGTGCCAGAGAATCTGATATTCAACACTACTATGAGAACTTTCTCATTGAAAGCAAGTCAAGTTTTTACACAAGCCTTAATTCTAATACCATTGGAGAATGGAAAGTCCGGAATCATAACAAGGATATTACTATTACGGAGGTTGGTAATTTCATGCAGGACATGGGTGTAGATTATGATATGGGAGGCTATATAAGGGATGTTCAGACGGTTGGAGATGGTAGAAATCTTTCCCTCTACAAAGGGAACGGTAAACAAGTGGTGCATGTTTATGACAGTGATAAGGATGCTTTTGAGGAAGATTATGAACCAGAGGAGTCTCTCGACTCTCAATCCATTCATATCAGTCAATATCCACGTGAAGACGATGAACAGGTTCAAGGAGGACATTTAACACCAAGAATGTGAGTCAGTAATAATTTTGAGAAGTTCACATGGCCTGACAAGTTGAAGAGGAAAGGTGTTCCAGCTGGGACTAGCGAAAAGCCGGCGAAGAAGAAAATCTGTATGCAAGACGTTGATAACCTTGGTCAGCGAATCATGGAGGCAAAGAATTTTTTACAAGAGCTCTACGAGAGCTATGGTGAGATTAAAAATCAATTTATGGAATACGATTATCTTAAAGTTTGTGGACCAAATGAGACTGTGGATAGTGAATGGAGAATAGGGTGTATTACTATTGTAGTGCTGCTGGGTGTGAGGGACACTTGAGGGGTGATGATACTGATCCTGATTCTAAAGAGGAAGCAAGTACCCAGGGGGCCCCTGTGGAGGAAAACGTGCTCTATTCAAACTTTAAGAAAGCGGTCGGGTTTAATGGATAATATGCTAGAATGGAACTGACGAGGGGCAAAGGCGACTTCGACTAAGAAAATGATGCGCGCCCTTATTGATAAGTTTAAATTATCTTTTGTGTGTTTGTTGGAATCTTGGGTGAAAGCTTGTAACATCCGATCGATTTGCTATCTTAACTCTTTTGACAAAAAATATATAATAAACCCTGGGGGAAGAGCAGCTAGGTCCGGGGGGATTGTATTGGCTTGGAAAAATAACTTTAATATTAGTATTTGCTTTTCGTGTTCGTACTATGTTATTTGCCTAATATCGGAACCTAAAACTAACCCATGGTACTTAATAACTATTCACGCTCCAAATGACCAGAGAGAGAGGTATAAACTTTGATAATATCTCTAAATGGAGACAAAAGATTAAAGAACCAATTCTTATTGCGGGTGACTTCAATGATATTGCTAAGAATTCTGAGAAGAAAGGTAAATTAGCTTCCAACCTTGAACGAGTTAGGAGATTTAATGAATTTATTAACAAAAATTCTTTGATCGATATTCCGTATAAAGGATGTTTTTTCACATGGACTAACAAGAGAAAAGGTATGGAAAATATTAAAGAAAGACTCGATAGAGCGTTAGCGTCAGATACCTGGTATAACCTATTTCCCCAAACTATTATCAAAGTTCCACCGGCTATTGGTTCGGATCACTCGTCGTTAATTATACAGAGAGATGAATGGGTCCCTAGACCCAAGAGAAATTTTATTTTCCAATCAAGATGGCTAGAAAGTTCACAATGTAGAGGGATTGTTGATAATGCTTGGAATGAATCCAGAAATATTGAAAATGTTAAAGAATTTGTAAATAATGAGAGACGACATGTAAAGCGTTGAATGGGTGGAGTAGGTCAACATTTGGAAATAGTAGGAGAATGATCGATAAATTTCAAAATATTCTCGAAGAAATTCAAGATGGCGAACCTACGGAAGAAAATTTCAACCTAGAAGCGGAGATTAAGCAGGAAATGGATCAATTATGGGAGCAGGAAGAAGCTTTTTAGGCAGACAAGGCTCGCGATTTATATATTAATAAAGGGGATAAAAACACGAAATATTTGTCCGCAAAGACAACATTACGAAGGAATATTAATCGTATATCATACCTAAAGAATAATAATGGTGAATGGTGCGATGATGTCAAGGATATAAAAAATATAATTCAAGACTACTTTTGTGATCTCTTTAGTCGGAGTGCCGTTTATAATGTTGATGACGTGGCGAGGCATACTCCATGTAAAGTCGATGAATCTACTAATGACATTTTAATACAAACTCCAGATATGGATGAAGTTAAGCAGGCGGTATTCGCTATGTCGGGATCTAAAGCGCCGGGACCTGATGGCCTCCGGGTAATTTTTTATTATAGCTATTCATTTCTTTTACTTCTAGGACTATTTATTTATTTTAAATTGGTATCATATTCTAACTCTAATATTTATTGTGTTTTAACCACACTTGTAACACTATATCGGGAATCTAACAAATCAAAAGGATTAAGTAATACTAGTCCTTTCTCGTTGCAAGTACAATTATATCTTTTGAAGAAGGAAAATTGATACGACTTAAATATCACTTGCCAAAACAACATTGAAATGAAGATGATTGTACATCCACATAGAGATGACTATTCATTTTATCCACAAGAGTATTTTGATGCAAGTAGTCACTCACCGCCTTTTTATTTTCTATTTGTTGTTCCATCTAAAATAGGAAGGTCATTTTACTCATTCCCTCGAGATCCCTTGTGTCCAGAGACCACTTCATTTTACACCATCCCTTCACCATTATCTAAACTTATCTTCTGCACATTATTTGAACTCTTATTATGATTTACTTTCTTTACACCATTTTTCTGAGTTTCCTGGTATATTTAAGACCTGGGGCATTACTATGTTATGTCCGGTAATCCCACCTACCCCCTGCCCATTTCTATTTTTCCAAAGCTTAACCTTTCATTTTACCACTCGGTAAGACGTGTAGAGCGTCAAAGAATAAACCTATACCTTTCATTTGGTCACTATGTACAACTTCACAATTCGACCAATAACGTATATGCATAATTAAATTTAAATTCACAATCTACACTTCTGAGGAAGGCCTGGAAATTTCAAAAATATTGGGGAGCATAACGAATTTCTTGAAGAAAAAAAAAATTAAGGGTATAAATTTTTTCCCCTACAACTTTGGGGTACAATGGATCCTCAGAGGTAAAGGGGGCGCCTAGAGCCTTTAAAACATTGAAAAGTAGCAACGTTGAAAAATTTCCGCCTATTGCATTTAGAACACGGCCACAACTCACTTACAACTCAATCCTAATCTGAACCATAAACAATCAAGCTATGACTATATCTATAGACAAATCACCAGCACAAAAAAATAAGATTTTCAAGAAAAAGAAGTCTCAAATTCTTAAAAAATATCACAAGCTCACCCTCGAGTACCAAAATTACTTTTCACAATATTACAGAATACACCAGAAAAATATAAATTTACGTTTACGTTTACAATAACTTTTTATAAAGACACAACATAAACCATAGTTTCTTAAAACTAACTCATGCGGGGAGGGAAAGCCATCTTCGAACGAGCTCTGAAATATAGGAAATCATGGTGGTAGAAGTATCGCTGCTTGAGCCATGACTCAGCAGCATTAAACAGATCCCTTATTTTCTCACCATCTTTTTTACCGCGGTGGCACCATAAGTCTCCCTTCAATTTGAAAGTAGCTAGCCCGAAGGAAGGCATCCCAACCTTCTTGTTCCTCTTATTTTGACCAACATGTATTCCATTCTCGTCTACATCTTCTGCACTCTACCCTGGTGTAAAAGTAGAAAAAAATTAATATTTTACCACATATAATCAGTTGTTATATGAAAAAGAAAATTAATCTTTGATCAAGTTCAACATAGTTTTTATTTTTCAATTGGTGATGATAAATCACCATATTTTGTTTACTGATGTATACTAAAAACTACATGAGTGTTGTAGGTAAGGATGTTTTAGGTGTATAATAGATTCTTTATAAAAAAAAGTCAATTAACCCGTCCTTTTTACCAAAATTAGTTATTTAAAAGATAGAAAGGAGATGTGCTTGCTTCTTATGGAATGACAATGATGATAAGGATTGAGTATCATTATATTGCTTCTAAAGAGTATAAAACAATAAAAGGAGGCTGGTGATTTGAGTATCCCAAGTTTGCAGTCTATCAAATAAGTTGCTTTAATAAGGATCAAACTGTGTGGACTTCATGTGGTAAGTCTAGTTGGTTGAAAGATAGGTGTATATGAGGGATTTAATACCGAACTTGATTATTTGGTATGGGCTAATTATGCTAAAAATCGGGAGACTCTAATAACTTTGTAGTGCACGATACCTTTATTATGGTATGGTTTGATTAAAGGAGTTGATGTCCCGAGTATAGAACCCAACTTTTTATCAAACTAAGGTTAGTTTTTATTACAACAAGATTTTGAGCAGTTTTTACGATTATTGTAGATGGAGATTACCAGCTGTTTTGCATAGTCGATTAGTCATGTGACTGACATTACTTTGCCGCCATGAGTTAAATATAAAATTATCTGAAAAAATAGTAATGGTTCTGGACTTAAATCTAATGCTATCATAATAGGTTTAGAAGTTAACTATCTTGAAGTTGATGATATAACTTAATTAGTGTGGAAAAAGGCTAATATCCCTGAACACATCTTATGTGTTATATTTGTGTGTTAATACTCTTAGGGTCTGTTTGGATTGAGAGAACTGGAAAGAAAGGAAAAGAATAGAAATGATTTTTTATTTTTTACGTTGTTTTTATTAGAAACTTTTACAAAAGAAAAGAAAGGGAATCATTCCAAAAATCACTCCTGTAACCTTATATATAATCACTCCAAATTGGAGTCAAATGAAGAGAAATGAATTTTATTAAAGATTAGAGACTAAAATTAATCTTTTATTTTCTTTCCTTTCGTATTTTTTTCAATCCAAACAATAAATATCCAAAATCATTTACGAAATCTTTTTTTATAAAAATTTCTAATCCAAACAAAAAAATTCCTTTCTTTTCTTTTCTTTTATAATTTTTCTTTTCTTTTCCTTTATTACTTTTTTTCCTCCCAAATACAAACAGACCCTTAAGGCTTCACTATGTGCAAGTAGATTTTCTGCCTTCATTTACTATATATGCAGGGCCATGAATGCCTTGTTACAGTAGAGTGATAATATCCTAAACTAAGAAGAGCTTGTAGAAAGTATTACTAGTGATACGAGGGTACAATTCTATGGTTGCAATTAGTGTAAAGACCATATGCAAAATAGGAGCTTTTTAATTTTCATTTTTTGGTCGAAGGAGCCTATGTTTATTTTAGGGATAATCTAGTGTATTTAAATAGGAGATCAACAAAGATGGTTGAGGAGCTATGATATTGATGCTGATTATAATGGTGGATTTGTAGTAAGGAATTGTGGGTAGGAGATATAATCTGGACTGGAAAATTGTTGTGCAGTATACTTATTGAAGGTTTGCATGTACATGGAGGTTTAATGATGGTACTTTGGAAGCTTCTTATTTGGTGTACTGAACTTGTAGCAAAAATTTCAGAAATTTTGAAATAAATAATATCTTTTAGCACATTAATTCTTGATGTAATTTGTGCAGGTTTTAGTGATTTTCGTGTGTATCTGTGGAAGATATATTTGGGGAGATTGGATGTATTAGTTGCAACTTCGTTGAATAAAATTGAGCAGCAGGATGGCTTGTGTATGAATGATAAAAGTTTTCTGAGGAGGAGTTGAAATCATAGGCATTGAATTGAATCTATAAGGGGATTCTTGTTTGAAGGAATTTGTGCTTCATGTTGATGGTGCTATTCTTGTATGTAATTTTGAGTATTCTTTGACATATAAGGAATTCCTCCACAAAATGTTTTTGGAGTTAAATTAAATTAACCCTGCTGCTTTTTAAAGGTAAAAAGAAGGAAATATAAAAAGATTTTCTCTATAAATAAATATATTACGTACCATCCAAATATGAAGAGAAAGTATGATATGTTAGGAAATTCGTTGAGAGGTCCTTCACAATCATCGTCTCCTTCCTCGGGATGTGATAGATCGGGTACCTAATTTACAAAAAAAAGGACAAAAAGAACATTAGAATTAGAATGATGTAATTTGAAAGCACCACCACCACCTTGGGCAGGGAAGAGCAGGTGATCACGAAATAATTTAGTAGAGGAATAAAGAAAGAGTACAAACCATGCGACGGAAACCCAACTTGACGGAGCTAACTCAAAACTTTTGAGTGAAAGAAGTCTCGGAAACTTTTTGGAAAAAAAAAGCGATCTAGCAAGAAAATATGAAAAAAAAACATAAATAAATATGAAGGACAAATAAACATCAATTCGTTAATTCCTTTAGGACATCCATTTACCTTTTCATTTAAGGGCACCTTTTCGTAAGGGGATTCAAACTCACAGAACTGAAAGTAGAGGTGCCCTAACGAGTTTTCGTCCACTGTTGCACCGTCTATAGCATCCCACGGGTTAGCCGGCTTGTCGCTCTTGGATGGTGAGATCTTATATGTGTCGTTTGAAGATTGACCCTTACCTCATTGGGGTCTACAATTATTAAAAAACGGATACACTAACAATATTAATTCATGCTTGATAAAATATCATTAGGATAAAAAGTTTACTCTTTAATACCGAAGAAGAAATGCAGGTTCTTTGATGGTAAATATCTGAATACCCGACAAATGCGGAGAATAGTATTGAACAACGGATTCTCCGTTGTTCAACAACACTGGAGCTCCGACTCCACATGCACTCCATTTCTCAAAACATTCCCAGAGATCTTTTAGATAATAGTAGTCTCTTGGAGACTTCCCACCAGTAGACCTAGTCATCTGTATTTGTATTCAATCGGAAAAAAATCCTAAAATTAATACTAAATAAACAACCTATACTAAATTTAAGAAATTTATTTCTCAAACACTTCCATAGTATAAAATTTGTTCAAACCTTTTCAGTTACGATTTTAAAAAAACATAGTCACCTCGATTTTTATGTAGATTAAAATCAATCGAGCTATCATATAACACCTAGAATTTTAATAATTATCAGAAGCCAGAGTTCGACAAAATAGGGAAGTACACCCATCTAGATGTAACGTGACTAAGAAAATATGTATATATATATATATAAACAAGTAAAATGTAAAGGGTAGTTAAAATACTAAGAAAATATTAAATTTATACATATATACATATAAAATGAAAATCATAATGCAAAAACATCCTAAGAAAGTTCAACCGTTTTCTTAATAGAAATTGAGTATATTGTATTTACATACGTATAAGCGAAAGGTTGTGAAATAATATTTCAAGAACTAAAATTTTAGTTTTTTTAGAAGATGATTATATATACACATATATAAAAAAGATAAACAATAAACATATCAACACTTTTTGATATAAGCAATTACATATATACATAAATATACAATAAAAAGATTGACAAACTCAAATACATGCACAATAGGGATGTTCAACTTATTTTTCACCTTTGGAATCTGCTTCGATGACACATATGGTGTCACCGACTTGAGAAAATTCAGTAGAAAATATATGGTACCGACCATAAACCCAGAAACAATGTAAATAATATCTAATTTAATAAATAAAACAAAACAACAAGGATAGAATGGAAACCTCGCGAGCTTCAACCTAGAACTCTTTGAAAATCGAACACTGGATTTGATCCTGCAAAAATCATAGTGGACTTGAAATGAGCATAGTATTTTAATATAAGTGTGCATGTTGATCATGAAAAGAAAAAAACTATTACATTGAACAGAAAATTCAGTTCAAAGTCTGTTATAATACTACCATATAATCATATTGAAACTGTTTCCACCTGCAGATTCATGGGGAAAAACATAAAAACTTTATGATATATATGACCAAATCAAACCAACCATTGTTCAACTAGATCAGGTCACAAGCATTAAAATCATGGCGAAAGAAATACTTTATCCAAAACACATGTAATCACACATATATGATGGATTAATTAATCAATAGAATGAGAAAACTCTTGAAAGCTAAAAGGTTAGAAATAGGAATTAGCACCAGGTGTAATTGACTATGGATTAAAACCCACCAAGAATGTCATTGGGAAAAGGTAAACGCTATGGTATACAAATCTTTGAGAATCTTATGTATTTGACATCCACAAGACTGGATATCATGCATGTTTTGAGTTTAATTAGTAGATACATAAATAATTCATATGAAGTGTATCCTTAGCAGCGAAGAGAATTTTATGTTATTTAAATACACAAATGACTTTGAAATCATGTATAAAGTTAATGAAAAGTCAAGGTCGGTTGGTTTTTCTGATAGTGATTATGTTGTGACATTAATGAAAGAAAAATACATCGAGTTTTGTGTTTCTAATAAATTCTGAAGATGTTTCATAGTCTTCAAAGAAGCAATAGATTGTTACTCTATCAAAAACTGAAACAGAATTCGATGTCGCCACATTAGGTTAATGTCAGACAATTTAGTTAAACAGGTTACTTGAGAAATTACACAATGGCCGAACAACAATTTATTGTGATAATATTTCTACAATAAAATGTCAAGAAATCCAGTTTTAAATGGAAGGAGCAAACATATTAGTGTACAATATCCTTTTTACGTGATATATGCAATGAAGGTGTTAATGAATGAGAATTTTACAAAAGTGAAAACCAGATTGCAGATTTGTTAACTTAGTCATTGAAGACTCTGACTTTTGAAAGATTTAGAAGAATGCTTGGCGTATGCTCCATATCATAAAACAAAAATTAAACCAACTTATGTAGATTTCAGTTTAAAGGAGAATGTTAGAATTTATAATAAATATATACGTTATAAGTTATCGGAAAATGTTCAAATATTCAAATAATATAGTTTTGTATATATAGCCGTTAGCAGTTATGATTTATTTTAATTTAATAAGTAAATTTCATCCTCCATGTGAATTAATACAAAATTATTCTTCTTCATCTTCTTGTTCTTCTTAATTATGTATCAGTTAAAACTAGAATAACATTATTAAATAAATTTTTAATTGTGTTTTTGTCCTTGTTCATGTAGAACTCCTTTTAAGATATCTAAATCATATTTTCATATAACCTTACAAAACTCCATTCAAGACTACACCTAATTATATAACTCAGTGACTTTAAGATTCCTTATGAAATAAGAAGATTATCATCATCATATTCAAAAGTTTCAAAATATGATTCTATATGATTTCAAATATAAATAATTTCACCTATTAATTTTGTTAAGAACATCATATATCTTTATAAGTAGAAGAGGGATAGTCGAGATTTTCGGTAAGGAGTTTTTACAATGTATTTTGATGAATGAATGTGATCTAATGTACTACTCATAAACCTTGAGTTATAAAATATAAATACTATAATGTATTAAAATATGTTAATGGTAGGAATTACTTACCATACTTTTTGAAATGTTATGGTCATCGATCTCGAACTTGACAAGATAATGAATCTGTGTAGAAGAAACAAAATATTTAGTACTCTTCCATTTATAAAATATATGATGTACAAATTAATTAATTTTATATACACAAATACAATCACAAACACAAAGATAAACACTCTCCCTTACCTTTTTCAAAAAAAAACTATATTTTATTTATAATTTACTGATTATCTCGTATATCTATTAAGTTGGATGTAAATTTAAATTTAATATTTACCATTCAAGATCATATTTTGAATTTTAAAAATTAATACAAAATTTATATAATGATCTTCAAATTAGTGGCACTATAACAAGTAATATGTGATTGTATGGTGAGATGTCATTTTAATAATAATACAATAATGACTAATTTTACAATTTTGATAAATAGTAATACCTCTGACATATTTTTAAAAATATTGAAGACCAATATAAAGTTTTAAATAAATATTAAAAGAAATTTGACCTCATGAGAAATATTGTGTCACAAATTGTACTGCACAATTATAAGTGAGGTTAAATAGTTACGATGACTATTAACAACATAGAACAACAACTAGTTTTAATTTTTAGATAAATCTGTAGAGATTTTAAAAAGTTAGAAATCTTGCACAACCTTACCAGACTAACTTGATGCTTAATGATATGTAGCTTTATTCGTTGGGTTCCAGTTTAAAAATATATTTGTTTAAGGGGATGGGTTTAAAAGTTAAACTTGCAGATCTACGAGACTCGTATACTCATTTTGTATAAAAATATATATACATAAATACATATTGCTCATATTACTTGATTCTTCTTTTTCTCATCATTCACTTTTGTAAACATCAAAATTCTAAATAATATTGTATCAATAATCCTAGTTTCATACCCTATAATGCTACTTTATTTTTAAAAAATTGTGAAATTTATTTTCCTAAAACCTTATATTATAATTTCAAAAAAAAACCAAAACTTATTTGTTTTACAAATATTAATACCCAGGCTTACATTTTCCTGTTACAACTTTAATTTGTAAAATAAGTTGGCATGCAATGAGCACGGATATACAATTAAGTAACCCACTTATCAACCAAAATCACCCTCGTTGCACCCAAATTTATCACACCCAAAACCCAATTGTTTATCTAATGTGTCAAGTAGAAGTGGGTATGATTTTCAAGACACGCATGAGAAAACAACTTGCGGTTTGAGCAATCCAATCTGATTAGTGAACACTTTTAGATAAAAGCCTCGTAAAATATACATTGAATGTCTTTTTGAAATGGAAATATGTTAATTTTACAATCAACTGGTTTTTGCAAAATGTTTTTGGACAAAAAACCCATGTAAACTAAATACCACCATTTCATAATTATAAAGAAAATATCACATAAACATAAGATTAAAAATAATCACAATTGACTATATCGAACAAGATATTTCATAATTTCTTACCAAAATATTATAACTATAATTTATGAAATGTAGATCTTCAACATATCGCCTATAATGGTAGATCTGAATCTAAAGAGACATAAAGGAATAGAGAAAAGAAACATGGGGGTTTGAAGAGGCGACAATAAGGTTATAGAGAGATATTTAGGATTTCATTTATCATAAGAATATTTTTTTTCTCAAAGAGTTAAATAATGATATGAATCGTGAAACTAGATCTAAGGACACGTAAAGAAATTGGAAAAAAAAAGATATGGGGGCGGAAAGATGAAAATGAAGTTGTAGAATAATCTTAGGGTTTGTTTTATGATAAATATATTTTATATCTATTAAAAACAAGTATGTGTTATTTCTAAAATTTCATTCTAGCGTTTGACTCATATAATTACAAAAAAATCATAGCATGTCCTCAATGGTCTCGGTTTTCGAATTTTATTAACTATTTTTACTATCTTTTAGTGCTTCTTCATGATTTAACTATATTTATTTATTTTGTTTGATCTTTGAACTTTTTGTCGTGATGGTGTGTAATGGGCCTTAAGGCCGAAGACCGTATTTGTAGAGGGAAGGCCTGAAAGTCGTCGTTGGATTTTATAATGGGATCCTGTCTTTTCTTTACTTGACCTTCTTTCTTTTCTTTTATATATATTTCTTCACCATTGTATGTTGATGTGCTTTCCTTTCTTTTCTTTTTGACAAGATTTGTGGTCGATTTACTCTTACGTGGAGTAAAATCCATATTCCCTTGTGAGTTTTGTATTAACAAACTCCTTCATAAAAATTTACTTTTATCCAAATTCTCCCATCACCTAAAACTATAACAAAGACAACCTTATACTTTAAGGATAATGTAATTTTATAATAATAAATAAATAATTATGATTATACATTAATTTATGAGCCAATTATATATTAATGCCTCCCATCCCAAACTACCCTTATAATTAACAATTAAAAAAAAGAAATTAGAAAAAACAAAAGAAAAACTAATAAACACACGTGCGCATCCGTGAATTTTTTTTAAAATCGTCATAACTAATTCCAAAAAAATAAAAAAAATAAAAAAATTATATATTTGGATCAAGCAAATTAATATTTACGTCTATGATTTTTTCGGAATTTTTTGAATTTATTGATTTTTTTGATTTTTTTAATTCGCAGACACGGAATTCCATGTTCAAGTTTTGAAATAAGGAACTTGTTTTCCGCAGACACGAAATTCACTGTTTAAAACATGGAAGTTCATGTTTTAAACATGAAATTTCGTGTCTGAGCGAAAAAATTAAAAAAAAATCAAAAAATTTAAAAAAATATTTAAAAAGTAAAAAAAAATCATAGACGTAAATATTAATTTGCTTTATCCAAAATTGCAAATTTTTTAATTTTCTGATTTTTTTTGAATTAATTATGACGATTTTAAAAAAATTCACGGACGCGAGTAGTAGGTGGTGGTGGTGGTGGTTGTGGTGGTGGAGGTGGTGATGGTTGTGGTGGCTGTAGTGGTGGTGGTGGTTGTGATGGTGGTGGTGGTGGTGGTGGTAGAACTACCCTATTATTTATTTAATATTTAAAAATAAATATTGTATTAAAAATAAAATAATATATTTAATAATAAGGATAGTATATGTTTTATCCATAAAAATGCCTTCTTTACCAATTATAAGAAAAATGAAAAAAAGACCCATTATACAATTTCATATATAATACCTCGTCTTCTTCGAGGAGCTTCATGATTGAATCCATTATGATATTGTTTGGAGTTGCAGGGAATTTTTATGTACTAACTACTGACAAAGAGTCCAAGTAATTCGTTTCCGTATTATATACGAAAATATTGACGGTGTTCGCTGGAATGAGTAAATCAAGAAACAGTATTTTCTCTCGGCTATGTTTGCAGTTTTTATAGAAGGTGGCGGTTGTTTTTTTTAGAATTTCTTATGGAAAAAAATGTTATTATTTATTTGTGAAAATCTCTTTTCTCTTATACATACACGTTTCGTTTTTTCTAGACATGCTTTAAATAGAAATAATATTATTTTTACATTCCAAAAGACCAATAACCGATTCCTTTTTTTTGTTTTTTTGCATACATATGAGGCATTAAAGCCGATTAAACCAAGATTACATGAAAAAACAAAAACAAGTTAACACTTATTGCGAGTCTAGTACAACTCTATTAGTTGCACGCTCGCTCCTATCATTTGTAATGTAGCTCCATAAGTAATCAGGAGGATCCACGAATTCTAACGGTGTTGAGTGTAAGAAAGCTCCCTTCTTTGCTAACTTATTAGCGCAAAAATTAGCCTCACGGTAGATAAAGCTAATATCTAGGCTGGGGTGATTATGCAATACTTCTAAGCATTCTTGCACAAGGGCTTCAGCGCGACTACCTGAGCCTACGGGCCTCCCTCGAGCCTAATACACGATGACTACTTGAACTTCCACCGCCCTTCACTAGCGCGTGGAGTTCCTTCGAGTCAGTCTCAATGTAAACATCCGTATAACCCTTCTTAACAATCCACAAAATCCCAAAATAAAGTGCCAAAAGTTCAGACACAAATGGAGAAATGACCAAGCATGGTCCCACAAAACCAGCAACACACGCACCATTTCCATCTCTCAAAATACCCCCTATACCTGCTTTACCACTAAACGCATCAAAGCTACCATCTATATTTAGCTTAAATCTGTTTGGAGGTTTAACCCATTTTACCATCACATTCGAAGCAAGTTTAATAATACCTCCATCAAATTCTTTTCCCCAGGCGAGGACGAAATTACTAGCGAGCGCTAATATCTCTCTTTTTAATTCTTTAACGTGAGGAATTGGCGTTAATTCATTAAATAGGAATTGATTCTGTTTCACCCATATTGTCCAAATTGCAGCTACAAATAGGAGTGACCATTCTATACCATAACATCTTGACTTGTTACATAATTGTTTCCCAAGCCAAGATCTCAAATCCACTGTGTTATACGCAAAAATCAGTTCACAGCCGTTCCGAATCTCGGGACCTGTAGCCACTCCAGGGACTCGTTCTGCAGCTGCTCGGGATTCTGCAGCATTTCGCAGGTCTGTAGCTCTCGATTGCAGATCAGTAGCTCTCTTGGTCAAACCAGCAGCTCCCTCGAACACAGCAGCAGCTCTCAAGTTCTCGACCTCAGCTCCACTCCCCGATCCAGCAGCTACGCCCCTCGAAACAGCAGCTTCATTCCTCGGTTCTTCTACTCCCATGCCACGGAACAGGTGTTGATTTCCTGAATTAAATCCCTGCACAATATCTAACTCGTTAGTACTAAAAGCTATACCTTCTTCCTGTTGAGTCTGACCCGCAACACCCTGGTTCCTTAACTCATCACCAAATCCCAACTCAAGTCCCTGCCACACCATCTTTGGTATCCTGCATTTTACAAAAATGTGCCATAGATCTTCTATTTCATTCCCACATATCCCACATCTCCTCGACTCAACCACGCCTCTTTTGTATAAATTTTTCATTGACGCGATACGGTTCAGGCACACCCTCCATAAGAACACCCTAATCTTTTGCAAGCATTTTAGTTTCCAAATAGAGTCCTAATTGAACGCTTCATCCGGTAACACACTCTCCATTAATTCAAAGGCCGATTTTACTGTGAATACCCCAGAAGCTTCATGGCGCCATAGTATCTTCTTTCCATCTACACCCACCAATTCAACTATCACATCCCGAATAACCTCCATCCTATTCATAATGGATTTACACATACTAGAATCATTCGTTTTCTTCTCACGATTCAAGACCTCATTCTTGAAATACTATGCACCTAACACATCCACCCAAGCTACCGTATTATCTTTTTGCAAAAGCTTCCACCCGAGTTTTGCTAAGAGGGCTAAATTATACTTCCTTGCACTCCTAAAACCAAGACCCCCGGACTTCTTTGGTTTATATATCTGCTCCCATGAGACCCAATGTAACTTTCTTTCCGATGACCACCATATGAAATTCCTTACCACTTTATCCAAATCGTCACATACATACTTAGGAAGATTTAACACTTGCATCTAATAGACCGGAACCGCGCTAAGAACAGAATGGGCTAAAGTAATCTGACCGGCTAGCGAAAGAATCTTAGTTTGCCACGCAGCTAGTTTGCCTCTCATTTTTTCTACAATCTTCTTGTAGAATCCTTTGGGAAGCCTTCCGGATAGTATTGGTACCCCAAGATACGTTCCAAAAGAGCTACTGTGGCAAAACCCGCTCGCTACTGCTAGCTCCTGTTGTGTAGCTTTCGGAACATTCTTTGAGAAATAAATAAGTGATTTCTCGGCGCTAACAGTTTGTCCAGCCTCATTACAAAACGTTCTCATAACTTCCTGAATTAGTTCAACCTGCAAAACAGAAGCCTCTCCAAACAAGATAAGATCATCAGCAAAAAATAAGTAAGAAAGTTTCGGGCCCTGTCTACCCAATCGAATCGCCTTCCAATCTCCCTTATTGCAACGCTCTTGGATTAACAATGAGAGTCTTTCCATGCACATTACAAAGATGTAGGGGGAAAGGGGGTCCCCTTGGCGAATCCCTCGGAAAGGTTTGAACGGCTCCAAGGGCTCGCCATTCCATAATACGCTCATCTCATTATCCTTCATACTTGCCATGATAAGAGATATCCAGTTATCCGGTAACCCAAATCTGCACAAAGTATCCTCAATGAATTCCCATCTAACTTTATCGTAGGCTTTCACAAGATCGATCTTCACCGCCATAATTCCATTTTTTCCTTGCAAATGCCGCATTCTATGGTCAACCTCCCGAACCAAAACAACATTATCCACGGTGGAGCGACCTGGTAAAAAACTACTCTGACAAGGACCCACAATATTAGACAGTATAGGCCTTAGTCTATTGACCATTGCCTTCATTATAAACTTAATCGGAGAGTTAATTAAACTAATAGGACGAAATAAACATACCCGGGTCGGGTCTGACACTTACGGGATAAGATGTATAAGTGTTCCATTCAGACCCGAAGGAAGATGCCCCTTACTTACCGCTTCTCTAACCATTTTGCACACCGCAGGACCCACCGTGGTCCAACATTTTTTATAGAACGCGGCTGACATGCCATCCGGTCCAGGGGGTTTAGTCGGATTTGATTGAAACACCACAATCCGAATTTCCTCGTCTGAAAACGGCATATTCAATTCGCTCGTTACTTCTTTTCTAATCGGTCCAATAGGAGGTAAAGTGTAAGCTCCTATATACTCGTCAGGCCTCTCGTATAACGATTCAAAGTATTCTTGAACTAATTATTTCAGCTCCTCTTCCCCTTCTACCCAAACATCAAGATCATTCAATAATCTAGAACAATAGGCTTTTTTCTTTTTAACAGAAGCAGCAATTTGGTAATATCTCATGTTTCTCTCGCCAGACACTATCCATTTCTTACTCGATTTTTGAAAATACATAGTCTCTTTTTGCTCTAACACACTTTCATACTCGTTTGTTAGCTGAACCCCAAGTTGCCGAAGCGGAGAATTATACAATTTTTGAAGTGATATTTGGATACCCCTTATTCTCGCGCTCAACACTCTCTTCCTTTTGTTCAAATCTCCGAAAACATCCAATTTCCATTTGCTTAACTGGTCTTGAATTTGTAAAATACCTTACCCTACCCCTACCGTATCACCTAACCATTTATTTTTTATAAAATCATGGAAGGTTTTGTGTAAACACCACGCAGCTTCAAACCTGAATCGACGAGGTCTTGAATCGGACAAATCTGAATTAATAACGGCATGTGATCGGAGTTGACCCTTGCTAGGTGAATCACCCGTGTCTGGTGAAATAAATCTTTCCACTCTGAATTCCCATAGGCTCTATCTAACCGTTCCAAAATTCTCTAACCAGAATTCCATGAGTCATACCATAGCGTGGTCCCTCAAATCCCAAGTCGATCAGGCCACAACTGTGACTCCATTCCTCGAACCGTTCCATCCTCTTGGACATACCTGCAACCCCTCCTTTCTTATCTATCTCTAAACTGACCTGGTTGAAATCACCAGCCACTAGCCAAGGGGTCTGTAAATTGTGGAAAGCGTGGTGCAAAGCTTCTAATAAGAACTCTCTTTCTTTATACGCTGGACTAGCATACAAGGCCGAGAAGATCCATGACTTACAGCCTACTTGACTTGCTTCTATATTAACGACTTGGCGACCCACCGAAAGTACCCTGATTATAATGTCTATATCATTCCATAGCAACCAAATGCCTCCTCTATAACATTCTGAATCCACTTTAATTGAATTATCTTTCTGTAACGAGTTAATGATTTTATTCGCTGTGACACCACTAACACGGGGTTCTACTATCACCGTAAGCCAGACTCTGTTATTAATCATCATTTCTCGAACTACACGGCAAAACCTAGCCTTCGTCGCGCCATAGCAATTCCATATCAAAATATTGAGGGGTTGTTTTGACTTACCCCAGGTCATATCTGCATTATTCAAATTAAACATTAAAAAATAATAAACTAGGGAAAGAAGATACCGCGGTGGCGCATTAGGCGCGAGGTCCCATGACGGTATCTTCGTCATTTGATTTCTTGATTTGCTCGTCCTGTTGTCCATTATTCTCTTGCGAATCCGCTACCTGACTATCAAGCCACATGTAGTCTCCATCCTTTTCCGATTCGTAGTCATCCCGTGGAAGATCAAGAGGCAGAGTAGGAAGCGGGATAGGCGAATTGTGCAGCACCTGTTCATTCGGCATATCAGTAGCTATAGCAGCTACTGGATTCGAAGTTACAGGCCCATCTTCTGGCCCAGAAGTTTCGAAAATTGCACTGTAGTCCCTCGGCACAGTAGCTTTTTCCCCAACCACTATATCAACTAATCCCTCTTCTTCCAACACACCAAAGGCTCCCTTCTCAATAACAATACCACTCTCAACCTCACGCACCGATTTTGCCCCATTACCAGCCACGAAATTCTTTCCTTTGCTCCCACCAGACTTGTTATTTTTTGTCCCTTTATTCTTCCTTGTTCTCGCTGGCCCCTGTTTCTCTTTTACCACCTCCTCGGAGTCACAATCTAATACCTCTACGATGTCATTCAATACTTTCCTCAGTTCAAAACTTGGCGAGGCAATCACAAAATGGCCCTTATTCCCCGTTCCAGTTTTAGTATTAGAAGAAGCCCAAATCACATTCTTTCCTTTATTATTCCGGGTTTTTGTCCCCGAGCTTTGTCCCTTGCTGTACACACTTTGAGCAAACTTTCCATTCTCTAACGAACTCTCTTTCATTCGCAACGCTTCGAACCTAGTACCCAGACCTACCTGCTGAGGGGCTTTAAATGTAAAATTAATAGTCCCTTTCCCATTCCCTCTATTGTTTCTTTTGACAGTCATCCATTCCCCGTATTTCTCTTTACTATTGGGGCCTTCCACTCTATTTCCATTTGTTACCTCCCTCGTGCCTATATTTTCCACGTTAACTTCAGTTACACTAGTTGCATTAGATGGACATGTATCTTTTTTATGGCCAAACTTTCCGCAACCAAAACAGATAAGATGTAAACCTTCATATTCCACTTTACAAACTTCAGATCCAATTCTAACTTCCGGCTCTAACGGTTTTTTCAAATCAATCTCAATAGTTAGCCGCGCGTAATTACCTCTTAACCTCCCTTTCGTCATGGGATCGATTTTGATAGTTCTTCCAAGTTTGTCCCCTATTTTCCTTAAGATACGAACCGTGTAGTTGTGCATTCCAACGTTCCAGATTCGGACCCAAGCTGTTGTAGTCGTTATTGAGTTCGTGATAGTGTTAAAACTTGGAGTCCATTCTCTAACGATGAGATAATGGTCCAGAATCATCCAAGGGCCACCTGAAATAGCGAAATTATAGTCATCTCGCACCTCGAATTTTACCATGTAATACCCATGACCCACATCTACTAACTCGAAGTGTCCAACCGGATTCCATATTTGTTTTAGCTTAGACGAAAGGTACGTGAATCCCACTTCTCTACCAAGTAAACAAATTACCGCGGTGTTTCGCCAAAGTCGAATACCCTCTTGTATTTCATCCCGTGTTCGAAGGACCGTGGGGATTGTGTCATTGATCGTTTCATCATCGTCCTCCACAAGTTTTTCAAATTCCAAAAACTCTTCCTCGCCTAAGTCATTTTGCACCCTGATCTCTTCCTTATCCTCGATAACAGGTATTATAACGTTATTTCCTGTTACTGTTCCTTTCCAATCACGAAGAGTAGGCCTAGGAAATTGTTTTGGAATATTACCTGTATTCGTGAAGTTACCCGCTGTTGTTATTATTGGGCTGCTAGTTGCGCCATTTAAACCAGTCAGCGCTGGAAAAGTTCCATTCGGCGAGGCACTCACTTGATCATCAGTGGTGGCGCGTTGTCTCTTGCCCCCGCGAGAATCCCTTCCAGCTGCAGTTAACACCGGAAATTCTTCGTTCATTTGGTCTACGATATGATTATTGAATTTTCCACTCGATGCTTCGCTTTCTAGATTAATTCTGTGTTCGTTTGATTTCTCATTCATAGTGTCGTTATTGAGATTCATTACCGTATCATTGATCTGCGCTGGATGGATGTCCGGCGATATGGTTTCACCGATCAACGGCGGTGATGGAGAAGCCATATGACCGTTTGAAATGTTGTTTTGCAGTTCCTGATTTTCTGGAGCGATTTTTAAAGCGTTTTTAGTATTAGTTTGACTTTTCGACTAAACAAATATAACCGATTCCTTTACATCTCAAAATATCATAATTGATTCCTATATGTGTTTGGGTTAAGTAGTACTATTCGGTACTTTGAAGATCCATAAATGTGGTAATGGTTAGAATACTCTACCGCGACCAAAAGATTTCGGGATCGAAATTCAATGAAGTTAAAACGGCTCTATATTCAAAGTGGCTTTCAAATGTATTAAAAATTAAGTTTATAATTCTGCTAAGAAGAAAAATATTCCATTTAGAACTTTTTCATTCAAATGATAAAATTTGTATTTCTTGACCCTTAAGTAAATAGATTGTCGTCAACAAACAAAATATGACTAATAATGCTACTTTAATCCCTTTGAAAAGATTGTTCTTCATCTTGTTTTTGATAAATGCTAATAAAAGTTGAGTAATGATATGATATATGGAGAGGGATAGAGTCCCCTAACTAAACCTTTTAATCGGGTTTTATGAAATTTATAGAATTTTTATTTAAAGGGGTTGAATATGACTCATAAGATATACATTCCATAATAAAGGTCATCCAAATTGTGTTTAAACCTATTTCTATTACAATATTTTCAAATAAATATCCTTTTACATTTTCATAGAATTTTGGCACATCAGTTTTAATAGCTACATAGTGTATTTTTAGAATTGTTTCCCGTTTAGGAAATAGACGATGTCATGAGCAACCGGTTTGTTTTTTTGTATAGATGTACGTGGTATAAAGACGGATTAACTTTCATCAATTATAAGATGCATATACTATTGTAGTCGATTTGCTAAGACTTTTTATATAACTGTGAAAATCAGTGTAGAGCATTTAATAAGCCTATATCGATCTATTTTAGAAGGTTTATGGACTTTTGGTATAAGTTTAATGAAGGTTTTATCATAGAATAGAGGCTCCATTTATCCTAAAGGAAATATGTGACCACCTTTGTAAATCAAATCTAATAAGATACTAGTGTTTTTTTTAGAAATAGGCAGGTAGACCATTAGAACCTGGTGCCTTATCTATCTGAGGCTCTAAAGGCGTTTTTCAATTCATTCATACTCACTGATTTAATAAGATTCTTGCCCATATCTTTAGAAATGCAAGGTGAAACTGTATACATCACTGGATTATAATTTCCTAGGCCCTACGGTGTTGAAGATATAATCAAAATTACCTTTTATTTCATTATCAATATCTTCTCGCTTCTTTAACCCGCAATTACTCTTATTTTTTAATCTTAAAATTTTGTTTTGGATTCTAATTAGCTTTGTTATTGCATGAAAATATGTAATGTTTTCATCGACCAACATAAGCCATGTAATTCTAGATTTTTAAGCCCAAAAGGACACTTCAGAAGCCCATTGTCCCTCAACTCTTTTAATTACGGCATTGTACTCATCCATAAGATATGATTATGAAAGTTTATGTAACATATAATACTTTTTTATTTTTTATTTTTTTTCCTTTCAGGATCTTTTTGCCTGTTTAGTAAGAGATTTTGTAAGTTCGAAGAATTTTTTTTCATACATGTGAATCATATTTCCTCTAATACAAGAGTTAGTTATCCAGCTATGAGTGATCACCTACACTCTTTATTGTTGAGTCAATCAGTATCAAACATGAACCTTTTTGTAATAGGAAGTTTTTCCATTTTCATTCACCAATAATAGGATAGAATGACCATATTCTACAGGGGATAGAATAAGCAGCCAGACATAAGGAAAGGTATTATTGCATTCAGAATTTGTACATCAGCTGTATAATAATTTATCAAATCATTTCCAGGTCTCGTATTATTCCAAGTGAAAGAACAACCTTTTGTGTTAGTGTCACTTAATTCCAGTTTGTTCATAAATGTGTTATGTATATCCATATTTTTTTTGGTTGATTCCATTACCTCCTAGTTTTTCATAAGCATATATATATATATATATATATATATATATATATAATCTATTATAATGTTTCAGGGGATGTTAAAAAGTATATATTGTAGTTTTTGTCTTGTTAATAGCGGTATCAATCATCTCATTATAAGGAGGAATGTAAACAAAGGTAGTACAGTTTTATAGACCATCAATTGTACAAATACGGTGAATAATATTTTCAAATGTTTGAATTACCTCTTTAGTCTCATCGGGGTTAATCATACATTTTAAAACATACTTTAATTTATTTTGCACCACATAATATTGTATGTATCTTTACTTTTTGTTTCATAAAAAAAATATTACCTTTGTATGATCCTGATCAGCAACATATTTGAGTGTTAGAATTATTAGAGGATTGCCAATCCCCAGCAGTTCCAACTTAGTTGTCTCGTTCATAATATTCATATTAGTCTGGTACAATATTGCAAACCCTTTCATTCTTATGATCACTGTGTGCTTCATCCATCGTATCACTTACGCTCCTCTTCATTTGATTTTTTTACTTTTTGAGTGGTACCTCTAATTTTCTACCTCCCATTGAAGGCACCGATCTAGATTCCTACTATTACTCACTTTTTCCTTTCTCACTATTAATTTTTTGGAGATCATTCATCTTTGTGTAGTTAATTCATTTGAATCCTCACTCCTCATGGTGATTTCCCTTTGAGTTTTCTTTGATATATCCATATAATTCTCTCTTCATCAAGGAATAAACGTTCAAGTCCCTTTTTCATCTCAAAATTATTCTTTTTTAATTTTGAAATTGTCTTACGGTCGTTTTTGTTGCTTCCTTATACGTGTATTTTGGATGATTAGAGTTTCATGGAATATTTTATTTGGGGAGAATTGATTAGTTTGGGTTATATATTATTTTATGGGTGAATGAGACATAGGGTATTGGAGACTGATTTTTTGCTCTATAAGGAATGGTATAATCTTAGTTCTTCAAAGGGACCTCAAGGATAACAAAATACTAAAATACCCTTTTATAATACAAAAAATACTAAAAAACAAAAAATAAATTAGGGAGTGTTAGCACTATTCATCTCTGGACACCATCAACTGACCTCCGGCCATCCCCACCGACCACTGACCTCAGGCAACCACTCACCGCCGGAATAAGTATCGAGTATCGGAAAAAGGTATAGAGTATCAGAAAATAGTGTAGAATATCGGGAAAAAGTGTAGAGTATCGGAAAAAAGTATAAAGTATCGGGAAAAAGCATAGAATATCGGGAATAAGCATAGAGTATCGTAATTAAACATAGTGTAATATTCAAAAAATACAGAGTACTCCATTAAAATTACATGGTACTCTATGAAAAAGATAGAGTACTCTATACAAAAATATAGAGTATTATTCAAAACAAAGAGTAAATATCTAAAATAATAACTTATTCACTTTTCAAACTATTTTCAAACTATTACATCAAATTTAATTAAAAAAATACATAATGAACCCCTATTACATAACTGTTTAGGAAAAAAAATCACTAATCTAGATCTGGTCAAAATCTGGTCAACCCAGTAACAACATACAAAAAAATACTCATCGTCTTCTGTTGGAATTCAAACGCTCGAACCAGAAAGGAAGTCGAAGAACTTAACTCCGTCCATGGTTGCGCACAATTTCGCAGTTGCTCGATTCTCTCTGGAGGTGGAGATCCCGGCGTGACCCCAACGAAGCTACCATCGTAGTTTGTCGCCAACATCGTGTTCAAGCTCGCCTTAAGACGAAGCCAAGCCTTCGAACAGAGCTCTTCGCCTGAGCCAGCAAATAAGATCCTCACCTCTGAAGGACTTCAATGGTGTTGTCTCTCTTGCTGCTGCTGCTTTCTTCTCCGGTGTGGTTCATGGAGTTCTGCGTAATTTGTCGCCACCGTATTTGAGCTCGCCTGAAGACGAATCTAGGCCTTCAAACGGAGCTCCTCGCTTATCCAGCAAAGAAGATCCGCGGTGGGATGGTGATGGAGATGGATAGGAAGCACGGTCAGATGGTGGGTGGAATAGGAGAGCGAGGAGAGAGAGGAAAAGGAAATGTGTGTTTGACGTATTGAGAGAGAGAGAGAGAGAGAGAGAGAGAGTAGGTTTAAACAATTATGAAATAAAATATTATATATAGAAAAATAAAAAACAAAGGGGGTAAAAATGTAATTGTATTTTTGAATTTTAGTGTAAGATCTTATTTGAGGTCTTTAGTAAGAAAAGAAGAGAAGTTGGGTTATAATGGAAATAGGGGGTGTCTTCAAGGCCCCTTAGATAAAATTCTCTTATTTTATTTGAGGGACTAAACCCACACATTGATCGACTGAAAAGGCTTTAATGACTTTGGTTTTTCAAATGGATCCAAAAGCAAATTGTAAAATGCTATTCATCTCTACTGAGTTATTTTTTTCGTTCATCTTTGTTGGTGTATCGAATTCCCCGTTAACAGTTTGAAAATTTGCAAAATGGAGACCAAATATGTTTGCAGATGGCTCAAGATAGCTTGAATAGCCAATTACACCCCCCACAATAAATGCATTCACCTTTTTTCTGCTTGATAGTATATAGGCATAGTTTTCAAATTTCTTTGTACTTGCCCTTATTTTGAAAATTTCTCTGAGTCTCTATTTTTATTACTGTAAAGACAAATTTAGTTGATTGATCATCATGTCCCTTTTAATAAGAAACATGTGTTCAACACCATGAATCTAGATTCCTAATTTCCTTTTAAGCCTTTCCATTTAATTACATACGCCTTCAAGGTGATTAAATAGGACTTATGTGTAAAATAACTACACTAGCCTCTCAAATTGTAGGGTTCCTCTAATAAAGTATTGTTCATTTGTGATTAGAGAAGAATTTGCTACCAAAGGCTAGAACACGTCTCAATCGATTCTCACTCTAAAGTAAATTATCTCTTTGAATGTGCTGAATAATGATAGAATATTCTCCTTAAATCTACTGATCTTGTTGGCTATCTTGAAAACGTTATAATCTGAAATAAAAAGTGATGGTAAACCATGTATATTTATCCAAAATACAGTGTTTGAAGGTTTGCTTAATTGCATCAACCATGTTCCATTAATGAATAATAATATGTTTTTTGGACAAGTTCCATGGTTTCTTGTTGAGGAAAAGCTCATAGTCTTCCTTCTTTGAGCAATTTGTAGGGTTAGCGGCGCCGCGACATAGTCGTCATTTAAACCCAGATATGTGATCTTCTAAAGACGTACCTTCAACCAAACGGTGAGAATAAAGTCGTTGTTTGAGAGCTAATTTGCTGGTAAGGCTTTTTGTCATGCATAATTTCTCTAATTTCAACCATAAGGCAGCGGCAGAATTCTCCTTTAAAACGTCTTGTAAAATCTGAGTTGAGAGATGAAGTTGAATTTGTGATAGCGCTATAAGATCTTTTCTTTGTTTTTCTGCGGCAGATAAAGTTGCGGGCATTTTATCAATGCCCAATAACGCCTCATCCAAATCCATCTGAGCGAGCACAACTTTATTCTTAACTTGCCATAATAAGAATCTCGAACTGTGGAATTTCAAATTTTAAGGTTGTTATAATCACGAATTAGTGAGAAATACGAGAAAAATAGCAAAAATAATCAGAATTTGGAGAAACAGACCTCGAAATCGGATCTGGGACGTCGAAAACCCCTAGAGGGTTGACCCAAAAAGTCAACGGTCAGTGTTGACTGGTCAAAGGTGGCGCAAACTTTCTTTTTTTAAAATACTGCGCAAACGATTGCACAGTACTCGCGAAGCACAGGAACACATCCCGTACGAATAATATGTCGAGCGCACGGAAGGGTTGGTGCGCGTGAAGTACTGGATCAGAATCTTCTTTTTCTTCGCCTGGTTGATGTAGCTACCCGACCCGCAAAGCTGTGATTTCAACCACGAAAATTCTTCCTCTGCACCAAAATTGACGAATAGGGTACCAATATGATCGGAATCTTGAATAGGATAGATCTACGCAACCAATTTCTTCCAAAACACAAAGATAATTCCATAATAACGAATCAAATAATTTGAAAACCCTTGGTCAATTTAAGCTTCAAATAATAATTCGAAACTTAGTAATATATGTCGTTTGCTTCGTAACAGCGATTAGAACAATTCTTGTATATCTAATCTTCCCAAAACACGTCGAAATTGTAAGATATAATTTCGAATTTCGAAACTCAAATTTTTATTTTTATTTTTTGAATAGAAAAAAAATGCCTAAATGAAAAAGAAAATAGGGTTGTATGATTCTCCGATAACTCTTCAAAACTCGATTCTTGTGTAAGAAATTACGTAACTTGTTGTGCAAGCCTGGAGGTCTGACACCAATTTGTAATAATAGATCGTAAGATTAAATCATGCAAGTTAGTAGTAATAGACACAAGATTTACGTAGAAACCCAAGACGGGAAAATCTCACAGAAAGAAAAGAGTGTTTCACTATGATGAGAAAGAGATTACAATGATAATTGAATTCAATGAAGTGTAAGTAATAATAGACACTACATGTGTATATATAGGAAAGCCAGGGAACTAGGGTTATTAATCTAATGAGCCAGAACTTACAAATACGAATTGGGTCATATCTCTAACATGTTTATCCATTAATATTCAAAATGATGTTTGGATAAACAATATTCATACTATAATTAAACCTAAGAATAGTAATTTAACCAAAGTGAGTGACATTATCTGTCTTGATGGTTTATGTTGGAATACTAAGTTAGTAAATCAAAATTATGAAACTGATATTGCTAATATAATACAGTTTATGTTGGAATACTGAGTTAGTAAATCAAAATTATGAAACTAATATTTCTAATATAATACTTAAAATGCCTATTCCTTCCTTTGATTGTCAAGATTTTATTATTTGGAATGAGTCGTTGGATAAAATTATACAGCTAAATATGCTTATTTCAAACTTAAAAAAGAGAAAGATAAGAAGGTTAAGGAAAAAACACTCTAACTTTCCATCTTCTTCTTCAAATCTTGACCCAAGTATCTGGAACATCATCTGGAATCTCAGAATGCATTTCTAAAATTAAAAATTTCCCTTGGAAATGTATCAAGAATGCAATTCCTACTGAGATGAACCTTTATAACAGCAAATGCACTAAAAGTAAAGTGTACAAAATTTGTAATAATGAAGATGAATCTGTAGAACACATCATCTTTGAATGTCTTTGGGCCAAATCTATTTGGTATAGCTCCCCTGTGACTTTGAAAACTAGTAATAACAATTCTATTAGACTGGAGGAATAGCTTGTTAAAGCGGTTAGAGATCTGAAACAGGAAGATCCATTAAGTGAATATCAAGCTGAATTATTAAGTAATATTATGTGGCATATATAAAAGGGGAGAAACAGCTTCATCTTTAACAATGTTTTACCTGACCCTATAAAACATCACAAGCAGCTTTCAAAAATTGGCAAGATTTCAATATCCTTAACAAGCATCCTAATGATGCAAATTATTGTCAGCTGAAGGATAAAAACAACAAAACTGAATCATGGAAATCTGTCCCAAATAGGAAAATTAAGGGAAATCAAGTGAATGGTTTAAAAGTGAAAGTAATAAAGGATCAGGTTTCACCTTCTTGGTCTCCTCCACCTACCAATGTTATCAAAATTAACACAGATGCCTCTTTTTCTAATTTGGGATGCTCTATTGCCTTTGTTGCCAGGGATTCTACAGGGCAGCTAGTAAAAGGAGGCTCAAAATATATTGAAACAGGGGATGCAATAGAAGCTGAAGCTTTTGGGGGTTTTTTGGGGCTGCGAAATTGCTAAGGACTTTCCTATCAATTCTACTATCGTGGAGAATGATTGCGAAAAGATTATGATGCCCCTTATTAATATAACTTCTTGTAATAGTTTAAAATGTTGTAATATTTTCAAGTCACTATACGGTACCTTCGAAGTTTCATAACCCGAGTTTTTTCCTTGTTTCTAAAAAGGGAATTGTATGGCGGGCTAAGTTGCAAAACACGTGCTTTTAGGCACGTTGTTTGGTGATTGGAGTTTGACTCCTCTCTCCCAGTTACCTCTCCTTTGTCACCATGATATCACTTTGAGTGGTGTAGGGTGATGTGCTTTTGTTCTATCTTTGTATTTTGTAATATTAATGTAAAGCATTTGTCAAAAAAAAAAATAAGCAAAGAACAATTAATTTATATAACACTAAATGATATTACCCCTTTTTCATTTGGTGCTTGTAACAGCTATTGGACAAAGTAAAAAATTATTTTTCTTAATATTTATAAGACCTTTTAATCCAAAAAGTGAAAAGAAGTATGGCTTAAAAAGAAACTGGGGGTATAAAGCTATTCTTGCGGGTATAAATATACTTTGTAATGGGGTAGTGGAGAAAATTTGTGAAGATGGAATGAGAATGATATGGAAGTTTGAGCATTCTGGGAGGTTTACGGTTAAATCGACGTATGGAAGCATGGACGCGAGCATGGAGGATGAGTCGTTCAATTGGGATCTCATTTGGAAATTTAAATGTTCTCAGAAAATTCGAGTTTTCCTTTGGAGAGTTGCGTTAAATCGAATTGCCACTTCGGAGAACCTTTATCGAAGAAGCATAGTCGAGTCTAGACTTTGTGGAATTTGTGGTGCAAGGGAAGAAGATCTCTATCACTTATTTTTTGAATGCAAAATTCCTATTATATTGTGGAACTTACTGGGTTTTGTTTCAGGGGACATATGGAATGATGCTGGAGAAAGAGTTAGGAATTCGTCAATTGCTACCTTAAGTCATGGTGTGGATGAAAGATGGAGGTGCTCCTTTGCATCTCGATGTGGACCTGCTGCTGGTTCATTGCCTCGACTAGCTACTGATCCGTCAAGATCTGCTATGGAGCTGGAGCCTGCTGGAACGGAAGCTGCAGCTAGGATGAATAACAGGGACCGTCTGGAGCTAATACAAGTGAACGCCACCTGGAAGATGTATTGTAGACCGAATGTTGCTATACCAGGCCTGGACAGAGACATTAATGCTGTTGGGTCTGTTGCTCCAGAAGTCAGAAATAGTACATCAGCCAATGTAACGCATGGAAGATCAGTTTATGTTAGAAATTGGCTTGAACAACATCTCACAAGTCAAACTCTCTTATTGAAGGAATTGAATGGTGCTATATATTCTCTTCCTTATTATGGATAATTTGGTCGCGACGAAATCAACTATTATTTAATGACCTTAAAATTATCCCGCATTACCGAGAGCTCAAAAAGGAGTTATTTACTCAAGCTAGCAACATTATATTAGCATGGGGAAAAGATCAAGATGGTGGTATTGTTAAATTAACAAAAAGTATTATGATAAAATGGGTTAAACCTTCCATTGGTCTTAAGCTTAATACATTGCAACGCGTAAAGCGTGGTCAACCTGTCGGTTCCAACATATCATAAAATTGAGCAGTATGAGCAAGTTGACACTTCTAAAATTATCATGATATAATGTAGAAAATATAACTAAAGAATAGTACTCTAAAAAGAGTACCAGGTACCTGAATATTTTCTCAGTATTGAAAAACTGAGATAAAAGAATCTCATTCAATTAACAGAAATATATGGAATCGAAAAACAACTTGATCATGATCGAATAATATGTGTAAATGATCATGTAAAAGTTACTAAATGAAAACGAGGATCTTAAATCGAAGTCTATTCTATGATGTCGTCTAGAAAAATTAATTGGCCAAATATAATAAGACGCAGTCAGGCATAATCATACTCACACAATCAATGTGAATATATGAAGTACTTTTTTGGTGGAAAATATTTGCCTGAAAGTTTCATATAGGACTTCATGTGCGTCTTATGATAAAATAAATTTACCAATATTTATTGTGTGATACGAAAAATTACATGAAAGTCTTTAGAAGACTAAAAACGCGTATACATAAATTCCGGGATATATTAGAATGATATTTGTATTACTTTTGTTGTCTTTAACAATCTTTAATTGTCTTATATATTGTCATGTAATCTGCCATATATTTGTTTTATATTTCATAAGTAGAATATGTGTTTATTTATGATTACGTGCATGAATATTTATTACTCTAAATTGCACATGATTGTGTTTGTGGAGCATT
Organism: Nemophila menziesii; assembly: GCA_029959085.1. NCBI lineage: Eukaryota > Viridiplantae > Streptophyta > Magnoliopsida > Boraginales > Hydrophyllaceae > Nemophila > Nemophila menziesii. Next base: position 868,703 of record JARWIR010000071.1, read on the forward strand.
CCAGTGTTATATGACGACATGACTACATATATTGTTTAATTTGAAGTTATAGTTACTATTATAAAAATGTGTAAAATACTGAATATCGAGATTGTATTCGAAATTGAAGATCATCACATATACGTTTACATGAGGGCGAGAACAACACGTATTGCACTCTTTATTCCTTCGTCAAGGTTTTTTCCCACAGGGTTTTCCTAACAAATTTTTTAACGAGGAAAACTAAAAGCGTATTGATAACGATTATGTACTCTTTTTCCTTCACTCGGTTTTTGTCCCACAGGGTTTTCCTAGTAAGGTTCATACGAGGCATATCAATAAAAATTTGGTGGATATTCAACTCGACTTGGTCAAATTTAAGTTCACAAGAAAAGCCCAAGATGTAAAGTTCAAGATGAATATCATGTCAATATATTTTATCGATGCACTTGATAATTTTATGCAAAGATACTTCCATTTCATGAAACAAGTCGATAATACTAATGATCAAGGTACTTTATCCACACATTCAGAGGGAGATTCATACGCGTTGCACTCTTTTTCCCTTGGCTAGTTTTTTTTTACATTGGGTTTTACTAGTGAGGTTTTTAACGAGGCAACATCATATGCGTATTTGTAATAATACCCAAGAGGGAGTGTTATAAAATATTATTATTCTAGAGTAGTGGAGATTCTATGTAACCTTCACATTTATCCCTTGTAACATTCTATTTATTATGTAATTAGTAGGGTAGTTGGATAGTCTCATAAGCCTCTTTATAAAGACTTGTCTATTCCCTCAAAAGAAGATGGAAATCCATATATAATAATATACTCTTCTTATCTCCATATAGCCTCTCATCAACTAGCTTATTTTACATATTGTTTCAACATATAACACTAAATGATATTACCCATTTTTCATTTGGTGCTTGTAACAGCTTTTGGACAACGTAAAAAAAATTGTATTTATAAGACCTTTGAATCCAAAAAGTGAAAAGAAGTATAGCTTAAAAAGAAACTGGGGCCAAATGTCCGCCGTGGTTTAAAACGCATAATAATTGTTTTCTTAGGCTTTTATTTTTGGGACGATACATCTCGCTAAGTAGATGAAGCAAAGAAATTGTACAACAACAAAATCAAATCCAAAACAATCTTAAACAAACTTCAAGTTTGTTGACAGAGTTGCTAATCCATAGTTTTATATCATTAAATGTTACTACTACTACTCCTCACAAATTTTTTCATACAATCGATACATGAATGTGGTCCTTGACATTTGTGGCTCTCTCTCCAACACAGCAATAACATCCTTAACCGAGATAGTCCTGGCCACTCTATTTTCTGGCGCAATTCCCTGATTTTTCCCAGCTTTGCTCATTGTTCCTACATAAATACATACAAATCGTTAAACAGTACAATCATCATACATACCATGTTCAAAAATCATGAAAACAAATCAAACATACCAATGTTAGAACCTGTTAAGCCACGTTTTTCTACGTTTTTCCCAGAGGTAGATGAAGATTTGGGAGTCACATCTTTAACAGTGTTTGAACCAGATGTAATATCTGGACCCCCTTCACGCTTTTGCTTAGCTTGTTCAGCCATTAATTGCCATTTAGACAACATATCATCTCCACCAAAAGCTGCCCGTGCAGCCACATTTGCTGCTGTAGCACGTGTTTTATTATCCTCTTCCTTGTTTACCTGTAAAAAAAATAAAAAAATAAAAATAAGTTTCACTAAATCAACACTATTATACAAACATATTTTAAACAGTTACCAATCTACCACGACCATCATATTTATCCTTATCACCATCAGAGTTCCCATCAAGCTTTATTCACATAAAAAATAAAATTGTTAGATATATATAAATTAATAAATATATAAAGTCAAAGTCAAAAAAAATACATCATTCAATCGTTGAAGTTTCTCAGCATCAGCTTGTTTCTTATCCCATTCTTCACGAGCTGTTCGATTTATTGCCATAATTTGTTGGCGAACATCTGATGTTACAATATTTCTATGCCTAGACTTTTCTATATCAGCCCTCTGCAAATAAAATATTCTAATAAATTTTAGATCCAAAATATTTCATTAATATCATAATTAAAAAAAAAGTGAAAAGCGTAAAGACCTGTTTCGAGACTCTGATCAGATTAGTCAGAAGTCCTCTCATTCTTTCTTCAACACACTGATATGTTAAACAAATTAGATTTAATCAAAAAGAAGATAAATCATCAAATTTAAAGCTAATACAAACTCACCAGTGATAAGCACTTTTCCACATCACTGCCTACACCTTGAAGCCCAGATTTCGCAACTGTCACATATTAATAAAAATAATAAGAATATATTTGAAGGTAAAATATAGAATATTAGAGATTTAAGAGATTAAATGAATGATTAACTGATTTCTGCTAATTTCTTCTGGAGTGGGATTTTCTCTAGAATTAGTTTTTCTTCTTCTTCTTGCACGACTTTTCGAGATGCTTCTGATACACGAGTCTCATCCTTGGTTGCAGAAAATAGCTGTTCTTCCTCTTCCTATTTAAGAAAAATAACAAAATTAATTTATAAATAACTTACTATTAAGGTAAATCAGAGTAATTACCTTTAGATTCACTCCACTCACAGCTGTAACATCGTTAAGCTGATCGATTTGATCAGCGAAACCACCAGATACCTTCGGTTTTTTACTGCATCACATAAATTGATAATAAGAATTTAGTAAATTAACATGTTATGTGTAATTGGATTAAAATTAAAATACCTTGAGTTAGGAGGTGAAGAGACTAAAGTTTCCAAAGGCTTTTTTGGGCCAATTGATGGCTTTTTTGGAGGAGTTTTCGCATTATTTGAGGGTGTAGCTGAAGAAGCCATAGATGGAATCCTTGAGTTCACCTAGGGAAATATATAAATATATATATTTAGATCTGATCTAGGCAAGATAACACGGTTTTGACGCGTTAAGTAATAAATAAAATTTTATATATATATTAGCATATGTAGTAAATAGCATTCAATTACAACTATTAAGAGCAAATTCGTCTAATAGAAAACGTATAAAGTAATTGTATTTAATTTCTACGCGTTAATATTTATCCCTATATACAGTTCTGTTCTATGCTGTACTTTTTGGATTTTCCGTGAATAGATTTATTGTAAATTACAGCAAAATACAAACATTTAAATAATAAAGAGTTATTGTAATTTTTTTTCAAAACGAATTAATCTTTGAGCTAGTGAAGTCTCAAGTACGTGTCGTATATATATATGTGTGTGTGTGTGTGTGTGACACTGTCACGCCACCTCAGATGAAGCGTCCGTGCTTCCTAGCAGATGAGTGACCGAAAGGGTGATAAAACATCTGACTGAACATAGTTTCTAGTAATCCTAAATGATTTTTATGTGAAAACACTTACTTAATACTGATGAATATAGATATTTGTTACTTAATTAAAGAAATTGATAAAATTACCGGATGATTATGATCCATCTGGCTTGATGTTAAAGGTGCAATGGTGGTTGCAGATGAAAAGCCTTGTCTAGCGGATTGCATATCAAAAGATTCTTCTTTCAAAGTTCCCGTATTAGCATTTGTAAGGGCATTAGAAGGAAACGAAGATAAACTCTGGGGAGTTGATGATAAAGATCTTTGCTGATCAATAGATGATGGAGCATTAATCATACCCTGAGGAATGTTTCTTTTTGGTTCGTTAAAAGTATTTGGTCTTTCAAATTTTTGAGCATTTACATTCATCATATTCATAGACTGAGAAGTAGTGGGAATTTGTCTGATTTGTGAATCATGAACTTGTGGTCTCATAGATGATGCTGCTGATGTATTAATATTACTTCCTCGGAAATGATGGTAATTACTTGTGGGCCCGGCACTTCCATATGATTGTGAGAAGTGCAAATGCTGTTGCTGCTGCTTACTAAGTCCCTGAACTGGGAAACCAGGACCCGGACTCGGGCCCGGACCCGGGCCGCGACGATCCCTTTCTTGACTTGAAGAAGATATTTGTTCCACTTCACGGTGCTGAACAACGTTGTTATTATTATTATTATTATCCATACTTGAATTGCTCGTTTCTGTAAATATTTGAGATAAAAAGGTTAAAACAAGCGCCTAGTTAACGAAACAGTAGGGATTTTAATGAAAAATTATTAACCATTAGATGGCGCGTGCATTTGCTGTTGATTTGGAACAGTTCGGGAGCTCCGAGCCTGAATATAAAAGCAATATTGATTACTTAAGAAGATACAAATTACAACAAATATTAATGTTTTTAGTACCTGTGTCTGCAACTTATAAACAGCCATCTTGAGCATTTGATCACCCACAATACTTCTCATATGTCGCACAAACTCATCTTTGGAAATATCGTTTTTCTATAAAGAGATTTGATTTTTAATAAAGAAGAAACAAACAAACAAAAGGTACACTAATCTATTAGTAACATAACTCACCTTAAGATTTTGGTAAAGTGTTTCAAGTTGTAAGGCTCTGTCTTTGTCAAGTTGGGGTTGTATAACAGGGAGCAATAGAGCAAATGGTACTTGTTTTCCACGATTCAATGCATTAATAGCTTGTTGACAGCTCAACCCTGGTCTCACTGAGGATTGTTGCTGATTGTTAATCGATTGTTGATTGTTCACACTTAACCCTACCGCTTGTTGATTATTGGTCCTTGATGCTTGGTCCTCTTGCTTAATCTCCACTGGAACTAAATAAAATTATACAAATTGGTACTAATATTAACATGAATTGTCATCAATCGAAGAAATACTAAAGGAAATTGTTACCGTTATCAGAATCAGACGGCTGAGAGATGGAATTATCGCCTTCGATGTCTCTGTTTAAAGCCGCTGTGAATGCATCGATGTCAGCACCTGAATGCATTGTTTCGTCCTGTAAACAAACAAAAAAAGACAACATATTTCATACATAGAAATTCCTTCTTTACCAATTATAAGAAAAATGAAAAAGACCCATTATACAATTTCATATATAATACCTCGTCTTCTTCGAGGAGCTTCATGATTGAAGGATCCATTATGATATTGTTTGGAGTTGCAGGGAATGTTTATGTACTAACTACTGACGAAGAGTCCCAAGTAATGTTCGCTGGAAAGAGGAATTGAAGAAACAGTATTTTTTCTCGGCTATGTTTGCAGTTTTTATAGAAGGTGGCGGTTGTTTTTTTTAGAATTTCTTATGGAAAAGAAATATTATTATTTATTTGTGAAAATCTCTTTTCTCTTTTTTTTTTTTTTGCCAACTACCCTCCACAAGAAGAAACATCGATTTATCACAATGGAAAGACTATTCGGTCATCGCTTCATCTAATTTCTTAAGCAAAACTTTGTTATTTGTAATTTGTAATTTTCCTTTTCTTTCTATGACAAAAAAAAATACCAAGTCTCGTAAATGTGCGAGGCAGACCCACACTCCCTGATAGGTTCGAAGCCGCTTGCCTAGCAATACGCGCAGCCCGATCAGCCAACCCATTCCTACTACGAGGGATATGTCTGAAGATCAACTTTCCATGATCCTCAGCTATCTTAAGAATTCGTCAGATGAATGGCTTGACCTTCCACCACGCTTCTGGCAACGACTTAATTCCTTGAATTAAATCAAGGTTATCCGAGCAGATAACGGTCTTGCAGTTGCGGTGATTTATGCTTAGCTTGGTGGCCTCCAGTACCGCTGAGGCCTCCCCTTCTGCTACCGAATCCGTCCAGATTGGCTTAGAGTAAGTAACTTTTCTTCCTGTCTGCGTATCCCACTTAACAATACCTATCCCTATTTCAGCAAGGGATATAAAAGAGGTGTCACATGTATAAACATATTGGGTGTCTCGTAATTCCTCAGTATTCCAAGGGTCTGTTGTCGTTGACCGTGTAATATGTGCCAGTGGTTGGGTTTGGTTTGCCCAAGTAGGCCCAAAGAGATCCGTCACCCCTGCAAGAACAATCTGGATAACCGTAGAAGGGTTTATGTTAGTGTTTTCGTGCACCATTTTCATTTTCGATTTCCAAATATTCCACAAAGTAAGTTGTATATATGCCATAAAGACATCGTAATCCCAAATCGTACTATCCATGCTATCACATAGCGCCATAATCCAGTCTCCTATTGAGTTAGGTTCCTCCTCTGGTACCCTAATCTGGATTGTCGATCCTGCCCATACCTGTTTAGAAAAATTACAACAAAGTAACAAGTGTACCACTGTATCAGTTATGTTTTCACACCAGTTGCATTTGTTAGTGTCACTATAATGTCGGTAATACAAATTTTGTTTGGTCGGTAAAAGATCTGGGCAGGCTTTCCATGTAAAAGATTGAACTTTATTAGCCACATTTAACTTCCAAACTCGCTTCCATAGTCTCGGATTACAAATTTCGGCTTGGTTAGATGTTTGCGCACTTTCCAAAGTTGTTTCCTACATAAGTGTTTTGTAGCCAGTCTTAGTTGTATATGTACCTGATTTTGAGTGAGGCCAAAGAAAGATATCCTGATCCTCCGTATTAAGCAGAGGAATCTTCCTAATCTCTCCATGCACATGTAGCGGTATTTCACTATCTATCTTTTCCCAGTCCCACCCGTCTTTTTGTGCATTCATAAGTTGGTCCACCGTTTCTAGAGTCGTATGGTGTGGTCTTTGTTTGATGATCCCAGATGGAATCCATTTATGTTTCCAAATATTCGTAGATTCGCCATTGCCAACTTGGATAATTCCTTCCTGAACAAGTAAGTCCCTCCCTTCAAGAAGACTTGCCCAAGACCAAGTTCTACTTTCTCTGAGTTTCACTTCTAAGAAAGAACAGCGGGGGTAGTAGATTCCTTTTAGTAAACGTGCCACCAGCGAGTCCGGATTACTCAATACTCTCCACGCTTGAGCAGCCAGGAGTGCTGTGTTTGCCTTTTTTAGGTCCCTGAACCCCATGCCACCCACTACCTTTGCTATAGTCATCTTTTCCCATTCTAGCCAGTGAATTTTCCTTTTTTCCAGTAAGTTCCACCAGAATCTCGCTATGATCGAGGATAATTTCCTTCAAAAACCAATAGGAAAGGAAAAAATAGACATAGCGTAACCAGGTATAGCTTGTAGAACTGCTTTAATTAAAATCTACTTTCCTCCTTCCGAGAGGAGTTTCTCTATCCATCCTTGTGCTTTATTAAAAACCTTGTCCACTATCCAAGTCAGAGTCTCCATTCTTGACCATTTGTGACAGAGAGGAATACCTAAATACTTTCCCAGATCCAAGTTTTCTTGAATTTGTAACCGAGTCGTAACATGTTGTCTCAAGTCATCCGGTGTGAGTTTGCTAAAGCAAACTGAGGATTTGTTAAAGTTAACCCGCTGGCCAGAACATCTACAGTACGTATCAATGTACTCTTGAAATTCGTACAGTTTATTACCTTGTAAAGATAAAAAGAACAACGAGTCATCAGCGAAAAGAAGATGGGAAATAACGGGGCAATTCTGTGTTATTCTAATGCCTGCAATAAGCCCCTGTTGGACTTTAGATTCAATTGGCGTTGACCGTTAATATTAAGTTGAAAGGTAACCGTAGAAATACAGTTCCAAATCCAATCCACCCATTTCTAGGCAAAACCTAGTTTGATCAGCAGTAATCGGAGGATATCCCACCTGACTTGATCATAAGCTTTAGCTATATCTAATTTGACAGCTGCAAAACACGCCTGATCTTTTAGTTTACGTTTCATAAAGAAAGATACCTCTTGAGCAATAAGGATGTTGTCTTGAATGGATCGTCCCTTGATGAATGCAGATTGGGTTGGTGAAGTAATCTGATTGATGATCTACTGAAGTCTGTTAGCTAAAATTTTCGCAATGATCTTATAGACAAAGTTGACACAAGATATGGGCCAGTAATCCCCTACTCATGTTTGATTGTCTCCTTTAGGAATAAGTGTAATTAGTGTTTCATTGAGTGTGATAAGCGAAGTGTTATTCATGAAGAAATCAGTAACCAAAGTTACCAAGTCATCTCCTAATATATCCCAGTATTCATGAAAGAATTTACCATTTAGACCATCAGGGCTCGGTGCTTTAGAAGCACTGAGGTCAAAGGCAGCCTGTTTGACCTCCTCCCTGTCTGGTGTCCTAGTCAAAACCTCGTTCATTTCCGTTGTAACTTTCGTAGAAATATTTCGAAGTGCCTCTTCGAGCTCAGTAGGCTCCTGTTCCGCTAAAAGATTTGTATAGTAGTTATTGAATTGTTGTTTAATATTCGTATATGTTTGTAGCCACTCCCCATTTGTTTAATAAATGTTGGAGGTCCTCCTGGTGCAAAGTAAACTAACTCCGGATCATTATCTTGCATGTCTGCCATAGCTCTTCTCAAGGCTCTTTCCTCACGAACACGTTTATTATAAGATCTGAAGCTCCTCTCAGGCTCCGGTAACGGAGGCCAAGAATTAAACACTGTTAAACCTGAAAAAGACTAAAGCAAACCACAAGCGTAAATCCGGAAAAACAAAAACTAAAAAACTGAAAAATAAAAACTAATTAAAAACTACTACTCGAAATAGATACCCACACGCTAACGAGACACAAGTCCCCGGCAGCGGTGCCAAAAACTTGGTGTCGCCTAGGGTGTGATAAAATTAATACAAATAAAGGTCAAGAAAACTACTCACTCTCACCCTTGACAGGCACAGTACTGCAAGTATTACAGGGCGTATGCAAGTTTTAGTTAGTAAGTTGAGTTCGTTCTCAGGGACTTAAGTGTGCTAGTCGAATAGGTTACAATAACGAGTAAGCAATAATTAATTAAAAGACAGAAAATAAAAGAAAATAGATTTCGAAATTAGGAATTAAAACTAAGAAAATAAAAGACAATAAAGTAAATACTAAGAATATGAGATGAGAGAAATAGCTCAGGTTTTGCTAGTTAGCACTAATCCTTCCAATTCTTTTAGATCTAGTTTATAAGGGAGAATATTAGCTCTTGGTATACTTAGTCAGGATTCTAAATTCCCATACCTTAAACCTTGAGAGCGACTAAGGGGGCTACGGCACAACCAAGACGTGGTTTCAAATAGGGTTATCAAACGCTACTAAGGCCCTAAGCAAACGCAACAATCAATTGGTGATATGGTGATTAAAACAAACTATAATGACTATCTAGTTAGAATCATGTTTTGTCAAAACTAATATCGAGACTAGACGTTATGTGTTTGTTCAATAATTAGACACCCAACTAAGGCGATCATCTAACTACTATTAAGGTAATCCTAAACGTTGCGCACCGCAAGGAAAACAAGCATTAAATCAAAACACATAATCAAATATAAAGGTAAGTAGCTAATATTAGATTAAAACATATAATTCCCAAAGAAACTTAGATAGAAGAATTAGAATTCATAGATTATACATTATGCAAAACACAAGCTATGGGGAGTTTAGTTCATACCTAATGGAAATAAACTAAAAGAAATTACAAAAGACATCATCTTGCTCTCTACAATATACTGGAAGAATAAAACTCTAAGAACTAATTATTATGAGGCAAGGATGATTTTTCAAGTGATATAAGGGTGTATTTATAGGTGTTTAGAAGACCTAATTCGTTTTCTTGAGGAAGAGATAAAGTATTGGAGTCCTAGCCCAACTCAAATTCGTATGGAAATAAAGATAAACACTGCTGGACCGTTTTGAGCATATCTTCTTCGTTATTGGTCGGTTTTTGCTCCATAAGATACAAAAATCACAGAATTATCTATGTCCCTATGAGAGGAAATTACCAAAATTGGCTTCCTTGTAGGAGTAATCGCCACTTCTTTAGGCGTGTGCTGCAGAATCTCAAATTTAGGCAGCTTTTCCTTTTCCATATTTTTAGCTTTTGTTTCCTTATCTCCAATTACCATGCAAACCTCTTTCCATAAGTTGTAGTCTTTTGACTTGGACTCTAATTAATCTCCATAATTATCTTTAAAGCTACACACTAAATAAACAATTAAACCCAATATGCTCTAAAAATATTATTTTACTAAATCAAGACTCAAAATAGGAAAGTGCACTATTTCTCAAGAAAATCAATTAGAAAGACTTCTAAATCACTAAAGATGATGTCTCATCTTAACATAAATCTATCACAAATGAGGAGACATCAATATATATATATATATATATTCTCTTATAATGTTTCAGGGGATGTTAAAAAGTATATATTGTAGTTTTTGTTTTATTAGTAGCGGCATCATTCATCTCATTATAAGGAGGAATGTAAACAAAGGTAGTGCAGTTTTATAGACAATCAATTGTACAAATACGGTGAATAATATTTCAAATGTTTGAATTATTTCTTTAGTCTCATCAGGGTTAATCATACATTGTAAAACATACTTTAATTTATTTTGCACCACATAATATTGTATGCATCTTTATTTTTCGTATCATAAAAAAATATTACCTTTGAATGATCCTGATCAGCAACATATTTGAGTGTTAGAATTTTTAGAGGATTGCCAATCCCCAGCAGTTCCAACTTAGTTGTCTCATTCTTTATTTTCATATTAGTCTGGTAGAATCTTGCAAACCCTTTCATTTTTATGATCACTGTGCGCTTCATCCATCGTATCACTTACGTTCCTCTTTATTTGATTCTTTTTCCTTTTTTGAGTGGTACCTCTAATTTTCTACCTCCCATTGAAGGCACCCATCTAGCTTCCCACTGTTACTCACTTTTTCCTTTCTCACTATTAATTTTTTGGAGATCATTCATCTTTATGTAGTTAATTCATTTGAATCCTCACTCCTCACGGTGATTTACCTCTGAATTTTCTTTGATATATCCATATAATTCTCTCTTCATCAAGGAATAAACGTTCAAGTTCCTTTTTTATCTCGGATTTATTCTTTTTTAATTTTGAATTTGTCTTACCGTCGGTTTTGTTGCTTCCTTATACGTGTATTTTGGATGATTAGAGTTTCATGGAATATTTTATTTGGGGAGAATTGATTAGTTTGGGTTATGTATTATTTTATGGGTGAATGAGACATAGGGTCTTGGAGATTGATGCTCTATAAGGAATGGTATAATCTTAGTTCTTTAAAGGGACCTCAAGGATAACAAAATACTAAAATACCCTTTTATAATACAAAAAACACTAAAAGACAAAAAATAAATTAGGGAGTGCTAGCCCTATTTATCTCCGGATACCATCCACTGACCTCCGGCCATCCCCACCGACCACCGACCTCAGGCCATCACTCACCGCCAGAAAAAGTATAGGGTATCGGAAAACAGTAAAGAGTATCAAAAAAAAGTGTAGAATATCGGGAAAAAGTGTAGAGTATCAGAAAAAAAATATAGAGTATCGGAAAAAGCATAGAGTATCGGAACTAAAACATAGAGTAATATTCAAAAAATACAGAGTACTTCATAAAAAATACATGGTACTCTATGAAAAATATAGAGTACTCTATAAAAAATATAGAGTATTATTAAAAAAACAAAGAGTAAATATCATAATAATATTTTGTTCACTTTTCAAACTATTTTCAAACTATTACATCAAATTTAATTTAAAAAAAACATAATGAACCCCCTATTACATCACTGTTCAGAAAAAGAAAACACTAATCTAGATCTGGTCAAACCAGTAACAACATACAAAAAAAATAAGCATCGTCTTTTGTTGGAATTCAAACGCTCGAACCAGCAAGGAAGTCGGAGCACTAAACTCCGTCCATGGCTGCGCACAATTTCGCAGTTGCTCGATCCTCTCCGGCGGTGGAGATCCTGGCATGACCCCAATGAAGCTACCATCGTAGTTTGTCGCCGCCACCGTGTTCGAGCTTGCCTTGAGACGAAGTCAAGCCTTCGAACGGAGCTCTTCGCCTGAGCCAGAAAATAAGATCCTCAACTCCGAACGACTTCTTCAATGGTATTGTCACTCCTGCTGCTATTGCTTTCTTCTCCGGTGTGGTTCATGGAGTTTTGCGTAATTTGTCACCGCCGCAGTATTTGAGCTCGCCAGAAGACGAAGCCAGGCATTCGAACGGAGCTCCTCGCCTTAGCCAACAAAGAAGATCCGCGGTGGGATGGTGATGGAGATGGAATAGGAAGCACAGTCGGATGGTGGGTGGAATAGGAGAGCGGGGAGAGAGAGGAAAAGGATATGTGTATTTGACGTATTGTGAGAGAGAGAGAGAGAGTATAGGTTTAAACAAATCTGAAATAAAATAATATATATAGAAAAATAAAAGACAAAGGGGGGTAAAAATGTAATTGGATTTTTGAATTTTAGTGTAAGATCTTTAGTAAGAAAAAAAGATAATTTGAGTTGGGAATGGAAATAGGGGGTGTCTTCAAGGTCACTTAGGTAAAAATCTCTTATTTTATTTGAGGGACTAAACCCACACATAGATTGACTGAAAAGGCTTTAATTACTTTGGTTTTTCAAATGGATCCAAAAGCAAATTGTAAAATGTTATTCATCTCTGCTGAGTTATTTTTTTTCCTTCATATTCGTTGGTGTATTAAATTCCCCGTCAACGGTTTGAAACTTTGCAAAATGGAGACCAAATATGTTTGCAGTTAGCTCAAGATAGCTTGAATAGACAATTAAGCCCCCATAATAAATGTATTCACCTTTTTTCTGGTTGATAGTATATAGGCTAAGTTTTCAAATTTCTTTGTACTTGCCCTTATTTTGAAAATTTCTATGAGTCTCTATTTTTATTACTGTAAAGAAAAATTTAGTTGATTGAGCATCATGTCCCTTTTAATAAGAAACATATGTTCAACACCATGAATCTAGATTCCTAATTTCCTTTTAAGCCTTTCCATCTAATTACATACCCCTTCAAGGTGATTAAATAGGACTTATGTGTAACATAACTACACTAGCCTCTCAAATTTTAGGGTTCCTCTAATAAAGTATTGTTCATTTGTGATTAGAGAAGAATTTGCTACCAAAGGCTAGAATATGTCCCAATCAATTCTCACTCTGAAGTAAATTATCTCTTTGAATGTACTGAATAATGATAGAATAATCTCCTTAACTCTACTGATCTTGTTGGCTATCTTGAAAACGTTATCTTCTGAAATAAAAAGTGATGGTAAACCATGTATATTTATCCAAAATACAGTGTTTGAAGGTTTGCTTAATTACATCAACCATGTTCCATTAATGAACAATAATATGTTTTTGGGACAAGTTCCATGGTTTCTTGTTGAGGAAAAGCTCCTAGTCTTCCATCTTTGAGCAATTTGTAGGGTTGGCGACGCCGCGACATAGTCGTCATTTAAGGACCTTGTCTTCGAATGACATATGTAACCCTAGCATGAGAAATTTGATGTCTCTATTTTTGTGATGGATTAATCCATTCACTAAACATCTTTTTGGGAGTTTATTGAGCCTAAGTGAGGTATTTTTCTGAACTATTTGATGTATTGTACTTTTCTCTCTAGTTTTGGGACCTATTGCTACTTATATAGTTTTTGTGCCTTAATTATGTGCTAAGTGTGTAGATATTAGGTACATGGTTGATACAAGGTGAAAATATGAAAAGAAGAAGTCAAAATTCAAGTCAAACCCCAAGTCAAGGTGCAAGATGAGTTTAAAGTCACTTTGGGAAGTTAGAGCGTTCATTGAAAAAGTCTTGACATCACATTGTTCCAGCCACCACGAAAAATTGGTAAGATATTTTGAATAAATTACTTTTGATTAAAAGAGAGCTTGAAGTCAGTGTTGCGTGGGAAGTGACTAAAGTCAATTCAGAGTTGGGATGAGAAAGTTATGCTATTTGCTTCAACTATGACTCGAACTAGTCCAACACTAACTAAAAACAGGTTGGGTCATATCTAACCTAATTAAACAAGACCATGGAGGCCCCAAACATTTTTAGTTAGTATATAAGTCACATATCAGCTCCAAAAACATATACAGCTCATTAGGCCTTCATTTTACACGTTTTTCACTCAAAAACCACCATTCTTCCTCATTGGAGTCCGAATCCACTCATTCTAAAGAGTAACTTTATATTATTTCAGCTTTTGAACATGATTCCAATATCATTTTTAATTAGTATCAGTATTTGAGTATCAACTAAACTCGTATTGCTTGAGGATTGAGATTATATACAAACCTTGACTGATATATTTGATGTTTCTTTTGATGTTTGGGAATTATATTTGATTAAATTGAGTTTTGCATATATTGGGTATACAACCTTTTTTTTAAATACTAATACTATCTTGGCCAAATAGTATATTAGACCTAGTAATTGATCTAGCGCTCGAAGGGGGTTTTAATTACTTAACCTTAACCTTAACATTAACCTTAACCTTAACCTTAACCTTAACCTTAACCTTAACCTTAACCTTAACCTTAACCTTAACCTTAACCTTAACCTTAACCTTAACCTTAACCTTAACCTTAACCTTAACCTTAACCTTAACCTTAACCTTAACCTTAACCTTAACCTTAACCTTAACCTTAACCTTAACCTTAACCTTAACCTTAACCTTAACCTTAACCTTAACCTTAACCTTAACCTTAACCTTAACCTTAACCTTAACCTTAAACTTAACCTTAACCTTAACCTTAACCTTAACCTTAACCTTAACCTTAACCTTAACCTTAACCTTAACCTTAACCTTAACCTTAACCTTAACCTTAACCTTAACCTTAACCTTAACCTTAACCTTAACCTTAACCTTAACCTTAACCTTAACCTTAACCTTAACCTTAACCTTAAACTTAACCTTAAACTTAACCTTAACCTTAACCTTAACCTTAACCGTAACCTTAACCTTAAACTTAACCTTAACCTTAACCTTAACATTAGCCTTAACCTTAAACCTTGACCTTGAACCTTAAACCTTAAAGCCTTATCATCATCTTCACTTAACCTTAACTTTAACCGTAACTCTTAACCCTTAAACCCTTAACCTTAACCCTTAAATATCAAGCTTTAACCTTTACCTTTACCTTCACCTTCATATTAACTTTAATCTAAACCTGAACCATAATCTTATCCTTGAAGTTAAAACTTAACCATAACCTTGAACCTTAAACCTTGAACTTTGAACCTTAAACTTTATACCTTAACCTTAATCTTAACCTTAACCTTAACCTTAACTTTAATTCTAACCCTAACCTTAACATTTATCCTTTAAATTTACCTTAACCTTTAAAACTTTAACTTTAAACCTTAACCTTAACTTTTATCTTAACTGTAACCTTAACCTTAACCTTAAACAGATGAAGAATCAGCGCGCTAATATTCGACCTTAACCCTGGAATTTTGTTAAACCTTAAATGTTTAATCTTAAACCTTAACTATAACTTAATCTTAATCTTAAAATTAAATTTAACCTTAACCTTGACTTAAACTTTAGCCTTAACCCTTAACTTTAACCTTAAAATTAACCATATCCTTAACGTTGACCTAAACCTTAACCCAAACCTTAACCTTAACATTAACCTTAACTATAACCTAACCTTCTTCTTGATGAGCAAAAAAAGAACAACCTCAACCCTAACTTTAACCTTGACCTTCACCCTTAGAACCCGTATTTGATTTCCGTTAACGCAACAATTTTTTCTTCAGTGTTCAGACACGGGTTTACCTAGTATATATATGCTAGGTGTGACCCGTGCCTGAAGGCACTATTAAAATATTAAACATATAATGACATATTAAGTGATATAATCAAGATAAAATATAAGCACATTAGGGAACAACCCTCCCATTCATGCAACGTAATGAAAAAAATTCCTTGCCCGAAATCTGTACGAAATATTTAGACAATAAGAAAGTGAATAAATTATAACTAAATCTAATTTATTTGGAAATATAATGACATATTAAATGTAATAGTTAAGGAGAAATATGATAACCCTAAGAATGCAACCCTCCTTTTTGTGCAACACGATGCAAATTTGCCCCTTCCCACATGTAGTGTAAAATTTTTAAACAATACGAAAGTGAATTAACATGTTGGTTTTCATCCCCCTTTAAGAGGATGAAAAGTTGATAATAATCATCATAAATTACGTATTAAAAAGTTTTATAATCACTGTATTAGGGAAAATCTTATATTTTTTATGAGCTAAAAATTAGAACAATCTATATCTAAAGTCACAAATAAATTAAAAAGATGAATGCATTACATTATATATATATATATATATATATATATATATATATTTATATAATATTGGAGAAGGGCCAACGGCCCGAAATGTCTACTATTTTCCTCTACATTTTTTAGTATTTTAGTCCAAATTTTATTCTTTCGAGCCATTAGATGTAATTTAATTATTGGTCAAGATTGTATAAATTAGATCCCGTCTATATTTTTCAGCCGTTAGATTATATGTGTGCCATTTTATTATAATTTATTTATTTTTAATACAATTAACTGATTTCCTATATTAATATTCTTAATAATAAAATTCTAACAAAAAAGAATTAATAATAAGATTTTCGTTTTTGTTTAGTTTGTTTTTATCTCAATAAATGATTATTTATTTGGTGTTTAATTTATTTTTTAAATTAAGATTTTCCAAAGTGCCTTCATACACAAGTTTATACCGTATATATATATATATATATATATATATATATATATATATATATTATTGTCTTTTAATGTATAATTCTACAATCTCATCTATGAGACGACTGGATGATATATTATTGGATAATAAAGTAACACATATGAGATATATGGGTTGTCAGTTATTAATCCTTAATCTTTAATCATTAATCATTAAAACTTTTATTAAACCTTTCTAATATCTGATTTATAACTTCAAATTTAAGTAAAATATACAATAATGTATATCATCCAGATATCTACCAATTACACTTTTTTCATCGCCACGATCTCTTTCACACATACAAAAATTATTTACCATTGAACAATTATCATACTAACTAAGGGTTTATTACTTCTTTGAATGAATTTTTTTTTTCTTTTTTTGTAAACAAAAACCACTTACATTAATCAACACTATTAAAAATAGGTTTGACATTTCGACTATCAAATGCATATTCTGCTACCTGTGAATCAAAACCTGATCTTTAAATGCTCAAGATCAACCGTTGATCCATTCAAATTCATTAATTTATTTTTGAAAATAAAAAACTTCCAAATTATATGAAAAATTAAGTTCCCGAATCTTCTTAAGCTGTATACTGTGTATTCTCTCTTGGTTAACTTCTCAACTGCTGAAAATCTTTAAAATAAAAATTAAACAAATATTAAAACCATGATTATATAAACAATCTCAAACAAAGAAGAAAAGAAACATGCAGGAAATTAAATCACGCTAAGGAGATGAAGCAAAGAAATTTGTACAACAACAAAATCAAATCCAAAACAATCTTAAACAAACTTCAAGTTTGTGATTCAACAGAGTTGCTATCCATAATTTTATATCATTAAATGTTACTACTACTACTACTCCTCACAAATTTTTTCATACAACCGATACAAAAATGTGGTCCTTGACATTTGTGGCTCTCTCTCCAACACAGCAATAACATCATTAACCGAGATACTTCTAGCCACTCTATCTTGTGGCGCATTTCCCTGATTTTTCCCAGTTTTTCTCATTGTTCCTACATACATACAAACCGTTAACAATACAATCATCATACATACCATGTTCAAAAATCATGAAAGCAAATCAAACATACCAATGTTAGAACCTGTTAAGCCACGTTTTTCTACGTTTTTCCCAGAGGTAGATGAAGATTTGCTAGTCACATCTTTAACAGTGTTTGAACTAGATGTAATATCTGGACCCCTTCACGCTTTTGCCTAGCTTATTCAGCCATTAATTGAGAAAGAGATTACAATGAGAATTGTATTCTATGAAGTGTAAGTAATAATAGACACTACATGTGTATATATAGGAAAGCCAGTGAAGTAGGGTTATTAATCTAATGAGCCAGAACTTACAAATACGAATTGAGTCATATCTCTAACAGGTTTATCCATTAATATTCAAAATGATGATTGGATGAACAATATTCATACTATAATTAAGCCTAAGAATAGTAATTTAACCAAAGTGAGTGACATTATTTGTCTTAATGGTTTATGTTGGAATACTGAGTTAGTTAATCAAAATTATGAAACTAATATTGCTAATATAATACACTTTATGTTGGAATACTGAGTTAGTAAATCAAAATTATGAAACTGATTTTTCTAATATAATACTTAAAATGCCTATTCTTTCCTTTGATTGTCAAGATTCTATTATTTAAAATGAGTCCTTGGATAAAATTATACAGTTAGATATGCTTATTTCAAACTTAAAAAAGAGAAAGATATGAAGGCTGAGAGATGGAATTATCGCCTTCGATGTCTCTGTTTAAAGCCGCTGTGAATGCATCGACGTCATCACCTGAATGCATTGTTTCGTCCTGTAAACAAACAAAAAAGCCAACATATTTCATACATAGAAATTCCTTCTTTACCAATTATAAGAAAAATGAAAAATACCCATTATACAATTTCATATATAATACCTCGTCTTCTTCGAGGAGCTTCATGATTGAAGGATCCATTATGATATTGTTTGGAGTTGCAGGGAATTTTTATGTACAAACTACTGACGAAGAGTCCCAAGTAATTCGTTTCCGTATATAATACGAAAATATTGACGGTGTTTTCTTATGATAGTGTTCGCTGGAAAGAGGAACTGAAGAAACAGTGTTTTCTTTCGGCTATATTTGCAGTTTTTATAGAAGGTGGCGGTTGCTTTTTTTAGAATTTCTTATGGAAAAGAAATATTATTATTTATTTGTGAAAATCTCTTTTCTCTTATACTTACACATTTATATGAATATTTTAGCTCGTGTTTCTGAGAATTGTAATCCTATGTTTCGATGGATTAATCATAGTAGGAATAAACTAGCTGACGGGGTAGTCAAACATAAGCTTAGTGGCAACATGCAAGGCTCGTATTTAGACACGTACCTGAGTAGGTTATTTAAGATAATTAAGGATGAAACTGTTCCTTCGGGAATAGGATGATATTTGTAACAACGTTTATTCTATTTAAGTAAGATTTAGAAAAAAAAAAACACATTTCGTTTTTTCTAGACATGATTTAAATAGAAATAATATTATTTTCACATTCCAAAAGACCGATAACCGATTCCTTTACATCTCAAAAGATCATTAATTGATTCTTATATGGGTTTGGGCTAAGTAGTACTATCAACCAGGATGGTTTGGTACTTTAAAAATCGCGACTAAAAGATTTCGAGATCGAATTATACTGAAATTAAAACGGCTCTGAATCCAAAGTGGCTTTCAAATGTATTAAAAAAAATAAGGTTATAATACTGCAAAGGAGAAAAATATTCCGTTTAAATCTACTTCATTCAAATGATAAAATTTGTATTTCTTGACCCTTAAGCAAATAGATTGTCATCAACAAACAAAACATGACTAATAATGCTACTTTAATCCTTTGATAAGATTGTTCTTCATCTTGTTTTTGTTAAATGCTAATAAAAGTTGAGTAATGATATGAAATATGGAGAGGGATAGAGTCCCCTAACTAAACCTTTTAATCGTGATTTATGAAATATATAGATATCATTTTACATTTTCATATAATTTTGGCACATCAGTTTTAACAGCTACATAGTGTATTTTTTAGTTTTGTTTCCTCTTTAGGAAATAGAAGATTCCATGAGCAACCGATATATTTTTTTTGTATAGATCTACGTGGTATAAAGATCAATTAACTTTCATCAATTATAAGATGCATATACTAAGACTTTTAATATAACTTTAAAAATCACTGTAGAGCATCTAATAAGCCTATATCGATCTATTTTATAAGGTTTATGGACTTTTGGTATAAGTGTAATGAAGGTTTTGTTATAGAATAGAGGCTCCATTTATCCTAAAGGAAATATGTGACCACCTTTGTAAATCAAATATAATAAGATACTAGTGTTTTTTTAGAAATAGGCAGGTAGACCATTAGAATATAGTGCCTTATCCATCTGAGGCTCTAAAGGCGTTTTTCAATTCATTCATACTCACTGATTTAATAAGATTCTTGCCCATATCTTTAGAAATGCAAGGTGAAACTGTATACATCACTGGATTATAATTTCTAGGCCCTACGGTGTTGAAGATATAATCAAAATTACCTTTTATTTCATTGGCAATATCTTTTCGCTTCTTTAACCCGCAATTACTCTTATTTTTTAATCTTAAAATTTTTTTTGGTTTCTAATTAGCTTTTTAATTGCATGAAAATATGTAATGTTTTCATCGACCAACATAAGCCATGTAATTCTAGATTTTTAAGCCCAAAAGGACACTTCAAAAGCCCATTGTCCCTCAACTCTTTTAATTATGGCATTATACTTATCCATAAGATATGATTATGAAAGTTTATGTAACATCTAATATTTTTTAGATATTTTTTCATTTTTTTCCTTTCAGGTTCTTTTTGCCTGTTTAGTAAGAGATTTTGTAAGTTTGAAGAATTTTTTTTCATACGTGTGAATCATATTTCCTCTAATACAAGAGTTAGTTATCCAGCTATGAGTGATCACCTACACTTTTTATTGTTGAGCCAATTAGTATCAAACATGAACCTTTTTGTAATAGAAACATTTTCCATTTTCATTCACCAATAATAGGATAGAATGATGGTGGTCTTTTGTGTGTTCTAAAATAAATTCAATTAATAATCGAACCACAACCGCAAGTGTACGGTTGTCCCAAGTAGTATAATTGATAAAACAGATTCGTTCCAAGGACGGGATGGTTGACTACAATGTTTAACAAGTAATGAATGGTTGCACTTATGAAAACAAGTAGAGAAAATATGTTTGATTGATTTTTTATATTAATGCTAAGTAATAAAAGATTAAATATAAAATGCAAGTAAAAGCTCAGACGCAAGTAAAAAGATGTAAAACGCAGTATGAGAAGTAGCACTTGAGAACGCAAGGGATCTTCCTAATCCTATTTCATTACCTATGCTGTTTAAGGGTTAAATTGGTCAATTACAATGGTCGGGATTCTAAATTCCTTATACCCCCGTCAGGGTGGACTATAAGGCGATCCTAGACTGTCACTAGTCCCGTCAGGGTAAATATGATCCACTTTTGGATGTTTAAGTTTTATTACCTCATTGGCCCTAGAATTAGCTAAGTTCGTCAGAATCAATAGTTTTTATCCTAGTTTGAATAAATGGTTATGTACCTAAACCCTCTGTCAAGATGATCCAATTGCCACTAATTGGAATAGCATAGATACTAACACCTGTTCCTAGTTCATGACGCTAAAAACAGTAAATATTCTCAATTTATCGAAAAGGGTAAAAGACACAATCTAATTTAATTTAACAGAAACCCAAATTCAACATACGAAATTCAATAAGATTTGGGAATTACTCATATAGCATTCTCAAGCGCTAATAAATGTTTAGCTCATATTAATTGAAAACAAAACTAAATTAAATAAAAGGGAATTCATATTGTTTTACAAAATTAAAGATAAAAGAACCTAATTTCTGGAATAGGAATGACTACGAACGGAGATATAGACCCTCTCCAGCTCTTGTAGCTTCTTCTTTCTTCCTTCTGTTGCTTCTCTCTGGTGTTTAATCTTGTAGAATGTGAATTGTTTTTAAAATAGAAGTCCAAGGCTCCTTTTATAAGTGTAAAAACGGATTAGGGCTTGGACCTAATAATAAAACACTAATTAAATGTCCAAGCCCAAATTCTAAGCCCAAAATCCCGTAACTGCTGATACACCTTCACTAAAACGGCTTTTCCCGCTTCGTTATGACTCCGATTGACCTCATTCCAGTTGCTAAAGTTCCGTAACTCGATAAGGAATGTTTTCTCTTCAAAGGGCAGCGGCTAAATCATCTCTTAAACCCCTCGAAATCAGAAATCTATGGCCTGGAAAATAGATTTTCAGCTCTAAAAATAATATATTCGGGATTTATCTTCAAGTCCATATCATGATCTTTGACTTTTTCCTCGGATTCCTCTTCTAGCTACCATCTCAAACCTGTAAACTTTACACTAAAAATACCAATATTACGCGTAAAAGCTTAATAAATTAAAAATGCTAGAAAGAAAAGAGGAAAATCATATTATTGCATATTTAGTCCAAAAGTCTATCAAATTGATTAAATAAACACAAAAAATGATGTCTCCTAAGGGTAGAAAATAAGAACAATTAAGGAGACATCAAGACCCCCAACTCAAACCTTTGTCGTCCCGACAAAGCAAAACAAAACAAAACAAGGGGTAGAAGTCAACGTAAGAACAAAATAAAAGCTAGCAAATACACCTAAAGCAATTCTTAAGATAAATCTCATATAGCAAAACTCTAGGAACTAATATACACATACAATTATCATGCAAAATCGAACATAAATAATGTCAATCATAAAATTAAAGTTGCAATGCTTGAAGGTTACACTTGTACTCATATCTGTATGATGGCTATAGGGTGGTCATTAATCCTACCTCGCTTTGAACGCTCCACCTAGTATATTCCCTATCAACATAATCATAAATTCACTATGCACTTAGGAATCACGAGGTCTTTATGGTTTTAATATTGGCTTAAGGACGGTATGGATATATATTTGGTAAATTTGAAGTGAGCTTTTGGCTCTCTCCTCACTTACCATCAACAATGTCCTCGAGCTTGAGTTTACGCTCAAAAATGTTCTCACTCACCCATTTGACGCATTAATGTTGCGTCCCCAATGTCAACCCAAATAAACTAAGACGATTTCCAAAAATATTCCACTTTGCCGATTTGTTTATTCTTTCTTTTTATTTTCTTTTTCATTTCTTTTCTTCTTCTTTTTTTCGTATAATATACCCATGACCATCATTTTGATGTGAAAAGTCATGTCTCTTATAATTTTCTTTTTCTCTTTTTTTTTTCTATTTCAAATTTCGGCAAAGGGTTACAAATAATAATATCATCTACATTTTTGTGCCTCAATACAAACACATATAATCCCTTCCCAAATGTAATTTCCCAAATGTGGACCCTCCACCCCAAACTCAAGCTCGAGACAAGTCTCAGGGTTGTGATTCAAGTGCGGGTCATTTGGTCATGCCTAATAATCTAAAGGATAATGGGCTTATATCGTGGCTACAAAAGAAAAGGCTTAAGGCTCAAACTTGGGCTAAGACGGATAAAATTTTAATAAGGGATAGCAAGCTAAAAGGCTTCAAACGGCTAACAAAGAACTGCCCCTATCATTTTCCTAAGTACATAGCTTGTCTTTAGTTCATATCTAGGTGGGTTCTCTACTTATTAGGATTTCACGTTCTACACACCAAACATATTCCTTAAGTACAAGCTTACTTCATTTGCATTGTTCATTAATTTTTCCTATCAACTACCTATGTTCGCATGCAATTCTAAATGCGTTTTATATTATTCCCTAAAGTCCACTATTTACTATCATTGATTCATCAAAAGTATGCTTAAAGGGACATTTAAAATCTTCTATAGTCAAACGCAACTCCGAAAATTATTTTATTGAAAGCAGATAAAACACATAACACATAAAAACTGGGATGAGGCAACGAACCCCACCCCAAACTCAAAAATGAGTCGTGACCCCACGACTCGAAAAGACTCAACGCAATAAAATAAACTAAACTAACTAAAACGCGAAAGGGATAGAAAACGTATCTTAACCAGCTCGAGGCTGGTTATCGGTGTTGCGTCCTTGAACTTTCTCTTTCGTAAGTAGACTATAGGTGGCGTGTTGAATTGTGCTCACCCCCATTAACATGTTTCGGAGAAGTTCTAACTCTTTTGTAACGTTTCCCAAAGACGCAATCATCTTCTAACACCTTCACTTTCGCTTCCAACTCATTGGTGGTATGCATCTTCTTCTTTGGAGGAGCTCTAGGAGTTCTCACTGCTCTTAACACTTCATCATGAATATTCTGAACCAAAGCTATACCCATGCTTTCACCCACTACAACACGATCAATCTCTGCGTCTTTACGCGGAACCTTTGCGTCTAAGCGCAAAGTAGTGATGGTACAAGGAAATTTGAGATTTTGTTGTGAAGTAGGAATTCTAGCAAATTCCATGATGGTATCATATATGACACGAGCAACATCCATAGGTTTCTCCTCGATAATACACTTAATGAACAAAAGATGCTCCTTCTTCACTTCCGATATATGTTTATTTCCGAAGAAGGTAGGGATTATGAAACGTGACCATACCTTAGCACATGGTAACAAATTGCTACTATACATCTGTCCAGGATATCTCTCTCCTTCGGGAATTGGGCGAGCCCCATCAACAATAACTTTTCCCCAAAGGGATTCATAATCAAAAGAAGTTTCTTTAAGGGACTCTTGGAAATGACATACCCCAGTAAAGGTGGGTAATTTCAATGATTTCCTAATAATCTCAACGGAGAAAGGAACTACCTTTTTGCGAATTATAACTGCATCTTTCGAGAAGGCGATTCCTTCATAAAAATCTCGCACCAAAGTAGGAATATACTCAAGCTTCCTTTCTCTCAATTCAGTCCAACCCAATATGTCACAAGTTATACCATAATCTTTATAAGCACTAGTCATAATACCCTTAGGAAGATTCATCTCCTCACCAAACTTCAAAAATTGAATTCTATCACAAACCTGAGTATCCCATGGAATGAAGACTCTCTTAGGCTTTTGAGCCCATGCTTTCCTACGCGGAGGTTTCTGTTGTTGCACTGGTTCTTCGGGAACTTCTTGTTCTGTTTCTTCCTCAATCTCTTCTTCAACTTCTTCCTCACTTTCTTCATCACTTTCATCAATTAACCTACTCTTTTTCGGATTAGCCTTACTTGGATTTTCTTTTCTTTTCGGAGCAATTGGGTTTTGTTCAGTCTTTTTGGATCGCGAATCCGGAATCTCAATTGCTTGGTCTGGGCTAGCTCCAACATTGTTCCTGTTTCTTGGTATGTTTCTTCGATAGTTACACATGGAAGCAGTCCTGTTAGTCATCTCTTTTCACCCCAAACTCAAAACTTCAAATAGAGAAAAAGCTAGAGAAAAGCTTTGAAATTTGATGTTTTGAGGCATAAAACTTGAAGAATTAGGTGGAATATGAGATGGGTTAAGGTTATGTGAGAGGGATTGTGAAAGAATTGGGTTTAATTTCAAGGTTGGGAAGAGGAAATTTATGAAGAAAAGAGGAATTTTTGTGATGTTTTGGAGAAGTTATGAGTTGATTTTATGTTTTTGTGTTGAAAGAAGGTTTGATTTGATGATTTTATAGTTGTTTGTTGATGATTTTCGGGGTAAGTGGAGGCAAGGATTCGGAATAGTAGGTTAACTTGGAGAAAGAGGCAAAAAAAAAACTAGGTTTAAGGAGCTCAAAACCGCCTCTCGCAACAGGTCACCGGCTAGCCGGTGGATTCGCCGGCATGCCGGTCGGGAGGGCGGCGGAAAAAAAATTACTAAATTCGATTTGTTTTTTTTTTTTTACCTCAGACGCAAGCACCTTGCGTCATTGCTGACGCAGTGATCAGAGACTTCGAAATCCTTGGCCGGCTAGCCGGCGGCATGTCGATGGCGCATTTCGAGACGCAGCAACCTTGCGTCGTTGCTGACGCAAGGACCAGAAACTTTTCTCCTCTTCGGCCGGCTAGCCGGTCAGTTGACCGGCATGTCGGAGGATTCTCGCTGGCGCAAATGGTGACGCAGCAACGCTGCGTCATTGCTGACGCAGTGGTCAGAGAGTTGGGGTCCTTCAGCTCGTTGGCCGGTATGCTGGCCAGCTCGCCGGCTAGCCGGTGAAACCTGCTGTGGACTCCAAATTTTTTCGTTTTTCTCATCGTTTTGACCCCAAACTCATGACCATTATACCCCTGAAATCATCAAAAACAAACACCCTTCGTCATTTCTTAAAAATAAACACTAAATTCAACAAAAACTTAACTAATTTACACTACGGAAATTGAAATACTTAAACTAATATACAAGAAATTGGATTTTGTTTAACGTCGTTAAGCTCGACGGGTTACCTCGTGCTTCTAAGGAGCTTCGAGGAGGTACATGACCTCTCCGGGATGTGGGTCTTTTGCACGATCGGTATCTTCACCTCCATGATATATCTTTAAGCGATGACCGTTCACCATGAATGTACGGTTCTCAAGTGGATGTTCTATCTCTATAGCTCCATGAGGTGTAACTTTGGTCACAATGTAAGGACCTGACCACTTCGATCTTAGTTTCCCCGGATAATTACTGAACTTTGAATTATATTTCAACACTCTTTGTCCCACTACAAAGTTCTTCTCTCGAATCCGATTATCATGCCATCTCTTGGTATTTTCTTTGTAAAGTTTAGCATTTTCGTAGGCATGTAATCGAAATTCATCAAGCTCATTAAGTTTCATCATTCGATTCTGACCAGCTAGAGTAGGATCTAAGTTTAACTTCGCAATAGCCCAATATGCACCCATTTCAAGTTCAAGAGGTAAGTGACAAGCCTTACCATATACCATTCGATACGGAGAAGCACCTACTGGAGTTTTAAAAGCAGTACGATAGGCCCATAGTGCATCATCTAATTTCATAGACCAATCTTTTCTAGTAGGACAAACGGTTTTCTCTAAGATAGACTTTACCTCACGATTCGAGACTTCAGCTTGACCATTGGCTTGTGGGTGATAAGCAGTAGATACACGATGTCTCACTCCATATTTCTCTAAGACTGTCTTCAAATACTTGTTAACGAAATGAGTACCTCCATCGCTAATAATTACCCTCGGAGTGCCATGTCTAGTGAAAATATGCGATTTCAAGAACTTAATCACCACTCGTGAATCATTGCTTGGTAAAGCCACAACTTCTACCCACTTAGACACGTAATCAATAGCTAATAAGATGTAGAGGTTACCATTTGAAGGAAAGAACGGCCCATGAAATCTATACCCCAAACATCGAATATTTCAACTTCTAACACATTATTACGTGGCATCTCATCCCTCTTGGATATGTTTCCGGTAAATTGACATCTTTCACATCTTTTCGTATATTCATGACAATTTTATTATAGAAGGCCAATAGAAATCAGATAGTAATACCTTAGCAGCAGTTTGATCTCCCTTGAAATGTCCCCCATAAGGTGAATCGTGACACCCAGCTATAATCGCCTCAATTTCTTCCTTGGCTACACATCTTCTTATCATTTGATCAGCACACACTTTGTAGAGGAAAGGATTCTCCCAAAAGAATTGTCTTGCACGGTGAGCTAATCTTTTTCTTTCTTGATAAGTTGAACCTTCAGGGAAGGAACCACTTACCACTAAATTTGCAATATCCGCATACCAAGGAGCTTCATAATCACGAACAACGAATAAACTCTCATCAGGAAATTCTTCTCTAACTGCTTCAGTACCAGTATTCAACTCTGAACCTTCTAACCTCGATAGATGATCAGCAAGCTGATTCTCACACCCTTTTCTATCCTTGATCTCTAAATCGAACTCTTGAAGCAATAACACCCATCTGATTAACCTCGGTTTAGCATCTTTCTTCTCCATAAGATATCGAATTGCTGAATGATCTGTATAAACAATAACTTTTCCTCCAAGAAGATAAGAGCGAAATTTATCGAATGAATACACAACCGCTAGCAACTCCTTTTCTGTAACTGTATAATTTACTTGAGCACCATTAAAAGTTTTACTAGCATAATAAATCGAATGAAAAACTTTCTCTTTTCTTTGTCCTAATACAGCTCCCATACACAAATCACTTGCATCACACATAACCTCAAACGGTAAATTCCAATCCGGAGGTAATACTATAGGAGCAGAAATAAGCATTTCTTTGATTGCTTTGAAGGCCGCTAAACAAGCTTCATCAAAAAGGAATTTGGAATTTTTTCGAGTAAGTTGCATAACGGTTTAGCAATTGGTGTCGCCTAGGGTGTGATAAAAATAAGATCAATTTAAGTATGGAAAACTACGCACTCTCACCCTAGACAGGCACAGTACTGCAAGTATTACAGGACGTATGCAAGTTTTAATGATAAATAGAGTTCGTTCTCAGGGACTTAAGTGTGTTAATTGCGTAGGAAATAATGACGAGTAGAAGTAAATAATTTAAAGACAATAAATTAAAGAAAATAGATTTCGAAATTATGAATTAAAACTAGGAAAATAAAGACAATAAAATAAAAGATTAAGAATATGAGATGAGAAGTATAGCTTAGGTTTTGCTAGTATGCACTACTCCTTCTAATTCTGTCTATAAATCTAGTTAATATGGGAGAATATTAGCTCTTGGTATACTTAGTCAGGATTCTAAATTCCCCAATCTTAGACCTTGAGAGCGACTAAGGGGGCTACGGCACAACCAAGACGAGGACTCAAATAGGGCTATCAAATGCCACTAAGGCCCTATCCAGCACACTACAATCAATTGGTGATATGGTGGTTAAAACAAACCCTAATGACTATCTAGTTAGAAGTATGTTTTGTCAGAACTGCTATCGACACTAGACATTATGTGGTGGTTCAATAGTTAAACACCCTGTCAAGGAGACCATCTAACTACTCTTAAAACAATCCTAAAGTGATCAGTTCTAGGAAAGACATTAAATCAAAACACATAAACAAATATTAAGTAAGTAGCTAATATCAGATTAAAACATATAATTCCCAAAGAAACTTAGATAGAAGAATTAGAATTCATAGATTATACATGTGCAAAACCCAAGCTATGGGGAGTTTAGTTCATACCTGAAGGAAATAAACTAAAAGAAATTACAAAAGACATCATCTTGCTCTCTACAATAAACTGGAAGAATAAAACCTTAAGAACTAATTACTATGAGGCAAGGATGATTTACAAGTGATATAAGGGTGTATTTATAGGTGTTTACAAGACCTAATTCGTTTTCTTGAGGAAGAGTTAAGGTAATGGACTTCTAGCCCAACTCAAATTCGTATTGAAATAAAGATAAACACTGCTGCACCATTTTGAGCATATCTTCTTCGTTATTGGTCGGATTTTGCTCCATAAGATACCAAAAGAATCGAAACAGAATTATCTTGACCCTATAGAAGGAAATCATCAGATTCGGCCTATTTCTTAGGTAAAAACGCCTATCTTTGGACGTGTATGCAGAATCCCAGATTTAGGCAGCTTTTCCTTTTCCATCTTTTTAGCATTTGTTTCCTTATCTCCAATTACCATGCAAATCTCTTTCCATAAGTTGTTGTCTTTGACTTGGACTCTAATTAAGCTCCATAATTATCTTTAAAGCTACACACTAAAAAAACAATTAAACCCAATATGCTCTAAAAACAATAATTCTACAAATCAAGACTCAAAATAGGAAAATGCACTAAAACTCAAGAAAATCGACATTATTGACTTCTAAATCACTTAAAATGATGTCTCATCCTAACATTAATCTATCACAAATGAGGAGACATCAGCAATCTTAGAAAAGTCTTTGATAAATCTCCTATAAAAGCCAGCATAGCCAAGAAAACTTCTTACCCCTTTAACAGAAACAGGAGGGGAAGAGTTTTAATTACCTCTATCTTCGCTCTATCGACTTCTAATCCAGCACTCGAAACTTTGTGACCCAAAACAATACCTTCTCGAACCATGAAATGACACTTCTCCCAGTTTAAAACCAAACCTGTTTCTTTGCATCTGATTAACACTTTCTCCAAATTATCTAAACATTTATCAAAATCATCACCAAATACAGAGAAATCATCCATAAACACTTCAAGAAAGTTATCGATCATATCCCAGAAGATAGCCATCATACATCTTTGAAAGGTAGCAGGAGCATTACACAACCCAAATGGCATTCTGCGATATGCAAAAGTACCAAAGGGGCATGTAAATGTTGTTTTATGTTGATCTTCCGGAGCCACGTAAATTTGATTATACCCAGAATAACCATCCAAGAAGCAATAGTACTCTCTTCCGGCTAATTTATCTAACATTTGATCAATGAAGGGCAAAGGAAAATGATCTTTTCTGGTGGCCTTGTTCAGCTTTCTGTAATCCATGCAAACTCTCCATCCAACTACCGTTCTTGAAGGAATTGCTTCATTTTTATCATTAAGAACAGTTGTCATTCCTCCTTTCTTCGGTACACACTGAACCGGACTCACCCATTCACTACTCGAAATAGGATAAATAATCCCCGCATCTAAGAGCTTGATCACCTCTTTCTTCACTACATCCTTCATAACGGGCATTAATCTTCTTTGACCTTCAACTGAGCGTGCGTTATCATCTTCAAGTATAATTTTGTGTTGACAATAGGATTGACTAATGCCTTTGATGTCAACAATTGTCCAACCTATTGCTTCTTTGTTGGCTCTTAACACACGCAACATCTTATCTTCTTGAGGACCTGTTAAATTAGCTGAAACAATAACAGGTAGAGTTTCATTAGTACCTAAATACGCATACCTCAAGTGTGCTGGTAACGGTTTTTCTTCCAATTCCGGAGGAGATTCAATTGAAAACTTCTTTTTAGGAACAATCTCCCCCGGTTCTCTCACAGGTTCATAGGCAAGACGCCTATACTTCGGATTTTCAGAATTGAGAGCTGCCACTGTTTCGGCAAGCTCTCCCATCATCTCGGGTGAATCTAATGTCAAAGCAGCCTACAAGATATCATCAAAATTTAAGCAATTAAATACCTCTTGCGATGCTTGCTCAACTACATCCATTCTGAAGCAATCTTCCTGAGAATCTGGAAATTTCATAGCTCGAAATACATTGAATTTGACTTCCTCGTCTTGTATCCTCTTCGTTAATTCGCCGTTCTCTACATCGATTAATGTACGCCCTGTGGCTAGAAATGGTCTACCCAAAATAATGGGGACATTTCTATCTGCATCGTACTCAAGTATTACGAAATCAACGGGAAATATAAGTGTACCTGCCTTAACGAGGACATCTTCAATTCGGCCTTCAGGATGTGCAAGAGACCTGTCCGCCATTTGCAAGACCATAGAGGTAGGTCTTGCTTCTCCAAATTTTAGCTTATCAAAGATTGATTTGGGCATCAAGTTGATGCTCGCACCCAAATCGCATAGTGCTTTTCCTTTCCATTCTTCTCCAATCGAGATCGGAATCGTGAAACTCCCAGGATCAACTAACTTTGGAGGTAATTTACTTTGACAAATCGCACTACACTCTTCAGGAAGACCAATCATCTCATTATCACAATAAGGCCTTTTGTTAGTGAGGGCCCTCTTCAAAAACTTCGTATACTTAGGAATATCTCGAATAGCCTCTAGTAGCGGAATATTAATACTTAGGCTCTTCACTCGATTAAATATTTTCTGAAAGTCAGCCAAGTCACCCTTTTTCTGAACTAGAGATGGAAACGGTGGTGGAGGGCGATTACTAACAATATCATCTTTCTTCTTTGGAATCTCACTTGGCCTCACTATTTCTTCAACCTCACTATCTTTTTCTTTCTCTTTCTCACCCACTTCCTTTTCTTTTCTTGGAACTTCTTTCTCTTTCATAACGGGAAAAGGAGGTGGAGGAAGGTTCTTACCACTTCTTAATGTAACAGCTTTGCAATCCTCATGTTGTCTCGGATTTTCTGTGTCACTAGGGAGTTGCCCTTGTGGACGCTGACTAAGCTGTTTTGCAAATTGCTCCATTTGATTCTGTATTAATTTCATGTTTGCTTCTGACGCTTGTTGACGTTCCATAGCTTGTGTTTAAAGAGCAATTAAACTTTCAACGGTTTTCTGAAGTGTAACTACTCCTTCTTGTGGATGGGCAGGTAAGGCTTTTTGGTTCAATGTTTCATCGTAAGTATTCTGAGGAGTTTGTCTTTGTACATAATTACCCTGATTCTGTCCTCCTTGATAATTGTTGTGTGGTCTTGGATTGTAATTGTTACCTTGGGGACGAGGCTGATACGCATATGAAGGATTGGCTGCCCCATTCGGATTTGAGTATTGAAACCCAGGATGGTTTCTGTTAGGCTGATATCCATTACCACTTGAATTAAAGTTACCTCTATTGGACACGAACATCACAGTATCTTGATTATTCGGACAACTTTCCTCATCATGATCATCTACCCTACAAATCGAACACATATAAACCTCTTGTGCAGCTTGCACAGCTACCTTCTTACCCGAAAATCCTTCTTTTACAGCTAAAGTAAGCTGTTATAATTGTTGCTTTATAGTAGTCTGAATCTTATTCTCAAGCGTAGCAAATTTTTCTTCGATATTAACATTATTCACTCCTTTAACTGGTGTTCTTACTGAAGTCCACCCAATTCATTCTTGACTGTTCTTTCCAAAATGATTTTAGCATACACGGGTTGAACTTGAAGAAAACCTGCACCACATAACAAATCCAACTTCTCTCTCGAAGTTCCATCAAGGCCTTTGTAAAATATTTTTAGTTGTTGTTGTTCTGTAAAGCCATGATCGGGAACCCTTCGTAAACACATCTGAAATCTTGTCCAACTCTTACACAAAGTTTCATCATACTCTTGTCGGAAATGTGTTAACTCAAGTTGATCATCTAACCTCATGTTACTTGGGTAAAACCTGTCAAAGAAAGCAGTTTCTAATTGGTCCCAATTTGTTATCTTCGTAGGATCTTGTGTATCGTGCCATTCACTCGCCCTATCAATGACAAAGAATCGAAAAGCAGCGAAATACAGTTGTTCTCTTGAAACCCCTTGTGTGATGTAAGAATCACATATCTGCTTAAATTTCTGAACGGCTCGGATAGGATCTTCTTCTGGTCTACCACGAAAATTTCCAAAATTTTGGAATTGAGCTAACATACCCGGATCTGGACGAAATCTTGGAACATTAATATCTGGAGCACCCACTCCTAGAGCAGGAGCACGAAAGGGAGCTTCTGGTGGACCATTAACAAACCATGGATCTTGATTCATCACTATCTGAACTTGAGGATTAGGATTTAGTGGTTGAACTTGAGGAATAATGCATGGAGCTAAAGGTTGGCCATTTGCATCTAACTGGCCTTGTCCATTATTCTGTTGATTCTGAAGATTGATATTTTCCATTCTGTTAACTAACTCTTCTACTTCTAAAGCTTCTTGTTCTCTCCTTCTCTTGTTAGCAAGTCTGATCAACGATTCTGGATTATTAAGGATCGGAGGTGTTGGCTCTAGATCCTTAAATAGTCTTCTTCGCATACACCAAACCTAAAAACCTGAAAAAGCTAAACAAACAAAAAGCGTAAAACTGAAATAAAAATAAATGCAACTATCACTAAAGGATAAACACGGTGGTCACACGCTACCGTCCCCGGCAGCGGCGCCAAAAACTTGGTGGTCCTTTGTGTGTTCTAAAATAAATGCAATAGATAATCAAACCACAACCGCAAGTGTATGGTTGTCCCAAGTAGTATAATTGATAAAACAGATTCGTTCCAAGGACGGGATGGTTGACTACAATGTTTAACAAGTAATGAATGGTTGCACTTATGAAAACAAGTAGAGAAAATATGTTTGATTGGTTTTTTATATTAATGCTAAGTAATAAAAGATTAAATATAAAATGCAAGTAAAAGCTAAGACGCAAGTAAAAAGATGTAAAACGCAGTATGAGAAGTAGCACTTGAGAACGCAAGGGATCTTCCTAATCCTATTTCATAACCTATGCTGTTTAAGGGCTAAATTGGTCAATTACAATGGTCGGGATTCTAAATTCCTTATGTCCCCGTCAGGGTGGACTATAAGGCGATCCTAGAGTGTCACTAGTCCCGTCAGGGTAAATATGATCCACTTTTGGATGTTTAAGTTTTATTACCTCATTGGCCCTAGAATTAGCTAAGTTCGTCAGAATCAATAGCTTCTATCCTAGATTGAATAAATGGTTCTGTACCTAAACCCTCCGTCAGGATGATCCAATTGCCACTAATTTGAATAGACTAGATACTAACACCTGTTCCTAGTTCATGATGCTAAAAACAGTAAATATTCTCAATTTATCGAAAAGGGTAAAAGACACAATCTAATTTAACAGAAACCCAAATTCAACATACGAAATTCAATAAGATTTGGGAATTACCCATATAGCATTCTCAAGCGCTAATAAATGTTTAGCTCATATTAATTGAAAACAAAACTAAATTAAATAAAAGGGAATTCATATTGTTTTACAAAATTAAAGAAAGAAGAACCTAATTTCCGGAATAGGAATGACTACGAACGAAGATATAGACCCTCTCCAGCTCTTGTAGCTTCTTCTTTCTTCCTTCTGTTGCTTCTCTCTGGTGTTTAATCTTGTAGAATGTGAATTGTTTTGAAAATAGAAGTCAAAGGCTCCTTTTATAAGTGTAAAAACGGATTAGGGTTTGGACCTAATAATAAAACACTAATTACATGTCCAAGCCCAAATTCTAAGCCCAAAATCCCGTAACTGCTGATACACCTTCACTAAAACGGCTTTTCTCGCTTCGTTATGACTTCGATTGACCTCATTCCAGTTGCTAAAGTTCCGTAACTCGATAAGGAATGTTTTCTCTTCAAAGGTCAGCGCCCAAATTATCTCTTAAGCCCCTCGAAATCAGCAATCTATGACCTGGAAAATAGATTTTCAGCTCTAAAAATAATATCTTCGGGATTTATCTTCAAGTCTTGACTCCATATCATGATCTTTGACTTTTTCCTCGGATTCCTCTTCTAGCTAACATCTAAAACCTGTAAACTTTATACTAAAAATACCAATATTACGCGCAAAAGCTTAATAAATTTAAAATGCTAGAAATAAAAGAGGAAAATCATATTATTGCATATTTAGTCCAAAAGTCTATCAAATTAATTAAATAAACACAAAAAATGATGTCTCCTAAGGGTCGAAAATAAGAACAATTAAGGAGACATCAAATGACCAGATTCTACAGGGGATAGAATAGTCAGCCAGACATGAGGAAAGGTATAATTCCATTCAGAATTTGAACATCAGTTGTATAATACTTTATCAAATCATTTTCAGTTTTCATGTAATTCCAAGTGAAAGAACAACCTTTTGTGTTAGTGTCATTTAATTCCAGTTTGTTCATAAATGTGTTATGTATATCCATATTTTTTTTGGTTGATTCCATTACCTTCTAGTTTTTCATAAGCACACACACACACACACACACACACACATATATATATATATATTCTCTGATAATGTTTCAGGGGATGTTAAAAAGTATATATTGTAGTTTTTGTTTTGTTAATAGCGACATCATTCATCTCATTATAAGGAGGAATGTAAACAAAGGTAGTGCAGTTTTATAGATAATCAATTGTACAAATACGGTGAATAATATTTTCAAATGTTTGAATTACCTCTTTAGTCTCATCAGGGTTAATCATACATTGTAAAACATACTTTAATTTATTTTGCACCACATAATATTGTATGCATCTTTATTTTTCGTTTCATAAAAAAATATTACCTTTGAATGATCCTGATCAGCAACATATTTGAGTGTTAGAATTATTAGAGGATTGCCAATCCCCAACAGTTCCAACTTAGTTGTCTCATTCTTTATTTTCATATTAGTCCGGTAGAATCTTGCAAACCCTTTCATTCTTATGATCACTGTGCGCTTCATCCTTCGTATCACTTACGTTCCTCTTTATTTGATTCTTTTTCCTTTTTGAGTGGTACCTCCAATTTTCTACCTCCCATTGAAGGCACCCATCTAGCTTCCCACTGTTACTCACTTTTTCCTTTCT
Source organism: Nemophila menziesii (assembly GCA_029959085.1). Taxonomy (NCBI): domain Eukaryota; kingdom Viridiplantae; phylum Streptophyta; class Magnoliopsida; order Boraginales; family Hydrophyllaceae; genus Nemophila; species Nemophila menziesii. Next base: position 904,463 of record JARWIR010000071.1, read on the forward strand.
CACTATTAATTTTTTTGGAGATAATTCATCTTTATGTAGTTAATTCATTTGAATCCTCACTCCTCACGGTGATTTCCCTCTGAATTTGCTTTGATATATCCATATGTTTCACTCTTTATCAAGGAATAAACGTTCAAGTTCCTTTTTTATCTCAGATTTATTCTTTTTTTAATTTTGAATTTGTCTTACCGTCATTTTTGTTGCTTCCTTATACGTGTATTTTGGATGATTAGAATTTCATGGAATATTTTATTTGGGGAGAATTGATTAGTTTGGGTTATATATTATTTTATGGGTGAATGAGACATAGGGTCTTGGAGATTGATTTTTTGCTCTATAAGGAATGGTATAATCTTAGTTCTTTAAAGGGACCCAAGGATAACAAAATACTAAAATACCCTTTTATAATACAAAAAACACTAAAAGACAAAAAATAAATTAGGGAGTGTTAGCACTATTTATCTCTGGACACCATCCACTGACCTCCGGCCATCCCCACCGACCACCGACCTCAGGCCATCACTCACCGCCGGAAAAAGTATAGGGTATCGGAAAAAAGTAAAGAGTATCAGAAAAAAGTGTAGAATATCGGGAAAAAGTGTAGAGTATCAGAAAAAAAATATAGAGTATCGGAAAAAGCGTAGAGTATCGGAAAAAGCGTAGAGTATCGGAACTAAAACATAGAGTAATATTCAAAAAATACAGAGTACTTCATAAAAAATACATGGTACTCTATGAAAAATATAGAGTACTCTATAAAAAATATAGAGTATTATTCAAAAACAAAGAGTAAATATCTAAATAATAATTTATTCACTTTTCAAACTATTTTCAAACTATAACATCAAATTTAATTAAAAAAACACAATGAACCCCCTATTACATCACTGTTAAAAAAAAACTAATCTAGATCTGGTCAAACCAGTAACAACATACAAAAAAAATACTCATCGTCTTCTATTAGAATTCAAACGCTCGAACCAGCAAGGAAGTCGGAGCACTAAACTCCGTCCATGGCTGCGCACAATTTCGCAGTTGCTCGATCCTCTCCGGCGGTGGAGATCCTGGCATGACCCCAATGAAGCTACCATCGTAGTTTGTCGCCGCCACCGTGTTCAAGCTCGCCTTAAGACGAAGTCAAGCCTTCGAACGGAGTTTAGCATAATTTGTCACCGCCGCCGTATTTAAGCTCGCCAGAAGACGAAGCCAGGCCTTCGAACGGAGCTCCTCGCCTTAGCCAACAAAGAAGATCCGCGGTGGGATGGTGATGGAGAGGGAATAGGAAGCACAACCGGATGGTGGGTGGAATAGGAGAGCGGGGAGAGAGAGGAAAAGGATATGTGTATTTGACGTATTGAGAGAGAGAGAGAGAGAGAGAGAGAGAGAGAGAGAGAGAGAGAGAGAGAGAGAGAGAGAGAGAGAGAGAGAGAGAGAGAGAGAGTATAGGTTTAAACAAATCTGAAATAAAATAATATATATAGAAAAATAAAAGACAAAGGGGGGTAAAAATGTAATTGGATTTTTGAATTTTAGTGTAAGATCTTTAGTAAGAAAAAAAGATAAGTTGAGTTGGGAATGGAAATAGGGGGTGTCTTCAAGGCCACTTAGGTAAAAATCTCTTATTTTATTTGAGGGACTAAACCCACAAATAGATTGACTGAAAAGGCTTTAATTACTTTGGTTTTTCAAATGGATCCAAAAGCAAATTGTAAAATGCTATTCATCTCTGCTGAGTTATTTTTTTCCTTCATATTCGTTGGTGTATTAAATTCCCCGTCAACGGTTTGAAACTTTGCAAAATGGAGACCAAATATGTTTGCAGTTAGCTCAAGATAGCTTGAATAGCAAATTAAGCCCCCATAATAAATGTATTCACCTTTTTTCTGCTTGATAGTATATAGGCTCAGTTTTCAAATTTCTTTGTACTTGTCCTTATTTTGAAAATTTCTATGAGTCTGTATTTTTATTACTGTAAACACAAATTTAGTTGATTGAGCATCATGTCCCTTTTAATAAGAAACATATGTTCAACACCATGAATCTAGATTCCTAATTTCCTTTTAAGCCTTTCCATTTAATTACATACCCCTTCAAGGTGATTAAATAGGACTTATTTGTAACATAACTACACTAGCCTCTCAAATTGTAGGGTTCCTCTAATAAAGTATTATCATTTGTGATTAGAGAAGAATTTGCTACCAAAGGCTAGAATATGTCCCAATCGATTCTCACTCTGAAGTAAATTATCTCTTTGAATGTACTGAATAATGATAGAATAATCTCCTTAACTCTACCGATCTTGTTGGCAATCTTGAAAACGTTATCTTCTGAAATAAAAAGTGATGGTAAACCATGTATATTTATCCAAAATACAGTGTTTGAAGGTTTTCTTAATTACATCAACCATGTTCCATTAATGAACAATAATATGTTTTTGGGACAAGTTCCATGGTTTCTTGTTGAGGAAAAGCTCCTAGTCTTCCATCTTTGAGCAATTTGTAGGGTTGGCGACGCCGCGACATAGACGTCATTTAAGGACCTTGTCTTCGAATGACATATGTAACCCTAGCATGATAAATTTGATGTCTCTGTTTTTGTGATGGATTAATCCACTCACTAAACATCTTTTTGGGAGTTTATTGAGCCTAAGTGAGGTATTTTTCTGAACTATTTGATGTATTGTACTTTTCTCTCTAGTTTTGGGACCTATGGCTACTTATATAGTTTTTGTGCCTTAATTATGTGTTAAGTGTGTAGATATTAGGTACATGGTTGATACAAGGTGAAAATATGAAAAGAAGAAGTCAAAATTCAAGTCAAACCCCAAGTCAAGGTGCAAGATGAGTTTAAAGTCACTTTGGGAAGTTAGAGCGTTCATTGAAAAAGTCTTGACATCACATTGTTCCAGCCACCACGAGAAATTGGTAAGATATTTTGAATAAATTACTTTTGATTAAAAGAGAGCTTGAAGTCAGTTTTGCGTGGGAAGTGACTAAAGTCAATTCAGAGTTGGGATGAGAAAGTTATGCTATTTGCTTCAACTATGACTCGAACTAGTCCAACACTAACTAAAAACAGGTTGGGTCATATCTAACCTAATTAAACAAGACCATGGAGGCCCCAAACATTTTTAGTTAGTATATAAGTCACATATCAGCTCCAAAAACATATACAGCTCATTAGGCCTTCATTTTACACGTTTTTCACTCAAAAACCACCATTCTTCCTCATTGGAGTCTGAATACACTCATTCTAAAGAGTAACTTTATATTATTTCAGATTTTGAACATGATTCCAATATCATTTTTAAATAGTTTCAGTATTTGAGTATCAACTAAACTCGTATTGCTTGAGGATTGAGATTATATACAAACCTTGATTGATATATTTGATGTTTCTTTTGATGTTTGGGAATTATATATGATTAAATTGAGTTTTGCATCTATTGGGTATACATCTTTTTTTAAATACTAATACTATCTTGGCCAAATATTATATTAGACCTAGTAATTGATCTAGCGCTCGAAGGGGGTTTTAATTACTTAACCTTAACCTTAACCTTAACCTTAACCTTAACCTTAACCTTAACCTTAACCTTAACCTTAATCTTAACCTTAACCTTAACCTTAACCTTAACCTTAACTTTAACCTTAACCTTAACCTTAACCTTAACCTTAACCTTGACCTTGACCTTAACCTTAACCATAACCTTAACCTTAACCTTGACCTTAACCTTAACCTTAACCTTAACCTTAACCTTAACCTTAACCTTAACCTTAACCTTAACCTTAACCTTAACCTTAACCTTAACCTTAACCTTAACTTAACCTTAACCTTAACCTTAACCTTAACCCTAACTTAACCTTAACCTTAACCTTAAACTTAACCTTAACCTTAAACTTAACCTTAACCTTAACCTTAACCTTAACCTTAAAGCTTGACCTTGAACCTTAAACCTTAAAGCCTTATCATCATCTTCACTTAACCTTAACTTTAACCGTAACTCTTAACCCTTAAACCCTTAACCTTAACCCTTAAATATCAAGCTTTAACCTTTACCTTTACCTTCACCTTCATATTAAATTTAATCTAAACCTTAACCATAATCTTATCCTTGAAGTTAAAACTTAACCTTAACCTTGAACCTTAAACCTTGAACTTTGAACCTTAAACTTTATACCTTAACCTTAATCTTAACCTTAACCTTAACTTTAATTCTAACCCTAACCTTAACATTTATCCTTTAAATTAACCTTAACCTTTAAAACTTTAACTTTAAACCTTAACCTTAACTTTTATCTTAACTGTAACCTTAACCTTAACCTTAAACAGATGAAGAATCAGCGCGCTAATATTCGACCTTAACCCTGGAATTTTGTTAAACCTTAAATGTTTAATCTTAAACCTTAACTCTAACTTAATCTTAATCTTAAAATTAAATTTAACCTTAACCTTGACTTAAACTTTAGCCTTAACCCTTAACTTTAACCTTAAAATTAACCATATCCTTAACGTTAACCTAAACCTTAACCCAAACCTTAACCTTAACATTAACCTTAACTATAACCTAACCTTCTTCTTGATGATCAAAAAAGAACAACCTCAACCATAACTTTAACCTTGACCTTCACCCTTAGAACCCGTATTTGATTTCCGTTAACGCAACAATTTTTTTCTTCAGTGTCTTTAGACACGGGTTTTACCTAGTATATATATACTAGGTGTGACCCGTGTCTGAAGGCACTATCAAAATATTAAACATATAATGACATATTAAGTGATATAATCAAGATAAAATATAAGGACATTAGGGAACAACCCTCCCATTCATGCAAAGTAATGAAAAAAATTCCTTGCCCGAAATCTGTACGAAATATGTAGACAATAAGAAAGTGAATAAATTATAACTAAATCTAATTTCTTTGGAAATATAATACCATATTAAATGTAATAGTTAAGGAGAAATATGATAACCCTAAGAATGCAACCATCCTTTTTGTGCAACACGATGCAAATTTGCCCCTTCCCAGATGTAGTGTAAATTTTTTAAACAATACGAAAGTGAATTAACATGTTGGTTTTCATCCCCCTTCAGGAAGATGGAAAGTTGATAATAATCATCATAAATTACATATTAAAAAGTTTTATTAATCACTGTATTAAGGGAAAATCTTATATTTTTTATGAGCTAAAAATTAGAACAATCTATATCTGAAGTCACTAATAAATCAAAAAGATGAATGCATTACATCATATACATATACATATATATATATATATATATATATATATATATATATATATATATATATATATATATATATATATATATATATATATATATATATATATATATATATATATATATATATATATATATATATATATATATATATATATAATATTGGAGAAGGCCAACGGCCCGATATGTCTACTATTTTCCTCTACATTTTTTAGCATTTGAATCCAAATTTTATTCTTTCGAGCCATTAGATGTAATTTAATTATTGGTCAAGATTGTATAAATTAGAGCAACAGTCTGAAATATCTTGATTTCCGTCTATATTTTTCAGCCGTTAGATTATATGTGTGCCATTTTATTATAATTTATTTATTTTTAGAGGCAATTACCAATAGCATCTTAGGAGGTGTTGATATTGACCTTAAAAGTCATGTCTAATATAAAAAATATAATTAGACAATAATACCCTTGACTAAATATTCCCACCAAACTAAATTTTCCCACCAAAAAATTCCGGCCAACTTTTCCGGCCAAATTTTTTTTCCCACCAAAATTTTCCGGCCAACTTTTTTCCCACCAAAATTTTGGTGCCAATTTCTTTTGGGGTTTTATGTTGTTTGGTGGGAAAAATCCGATTTGGTGGCCAGGGTGAGTTGTGATTGATGTGTTCAGCTTCGTTCGGTCTTCTTCCTCCCTTGGTAGAGGGTGTCCATAGTGTTCAGATTTTTCTGCTAGGTTACAATTTATCTGTGTTGGGCCTAGGTTAGACTTTCTCTAGGTTGGGCCCAACCCATATGCAACCCATGGGCTTTATTATGTACATTTCTTATGTGATTTTGATTTAACTCGTGCCTTTTGGTCAGTATTAGCTTGATGGATTTTGTTAATAATGCTATATATCATTCTTTTTCCATCCAAACACATCAGTGTAAAATATAATATTGTAAAACGTAATATTTTTATCATGACAAATATGAAATAGTAAAGGCAAGAAAATACTTATTAAATATTCAATTTAGCCACTGCAAAAATGATTCTGGCATATATATTTTTTTCCATGACCAAAGATACAAACATAAATAGTTAAAGAAAACAACTTAGTGAATTAAAAAAAAAAAATCAAAACTTTTACACCTCTCGCAAGTAATAAGAAAGAAGCTCCAAATTCAAACACAGAGACTAGCATTACTAAAGGCTAAACTTTCAATTTTATGTAGTATTTCAGGATTCACTACCAATAATGAGAAAGTAATAAACAAAAAATCCCACACAACACAATTGCTGGTCAATTAGTTATATATGTAGTTAATGGACCTTCACAAGTTAAATCTATCCAAGTCACAATTTGAATAATATGCATCTAAATATACACACACCTTATAAAAAACATAAAAATATCTCCCTTAATAACGTGGAAATACAAACTAAAAAGTTAAACAGTCTCAACAAAATGGAATAAACAAGTTTTCAAACCAACACTCAAAAAACATAAACCGATATTATTATTATTATTATTATTATTATTATTATTATTATTATTATACACAAGTTGCTTATCAAAGTATACTGCATCTTCCACTTTCAGCTCATTTACGAAACTCATCAGCTTCCTTCTGAGCATTCTGTAGATTCTCTCTAAATGCACTACCGGTCCCTATATTATACAAAAATTGCATTACAAGTCTCTTATATTATGCAAAATTTGCGCTAATGTACCTATATAATACACAAATTGCACTATAGGTTCTTATATTTGTGGATGTCTGTATAAAGGTTGAAAAGTACCAATCTCTATACCATCTTCACTTGAAACAGAAATTTAACAGAACACTACTTACATCAAATGCATTTGGAATAAAAAAAATGATTATTTAGTGGGAAAAATCCCACCAAAGCAAGTTATTATTTGGTGGGGAAAATCCCACCAAACAAAATTATGTATTATAATTTTTTTTAGGATTTCAATGTCCATGAAAAAACATGTCAACTTCAATTAGAAAAAATACATACCAAAAGTATGAGATCCTTGCTAGTATAGTGCCAAAATCGAAGAGAAAATTCATCACCCTATGATACAAAAAATGTTTTTAAAGTTTGATAAAGTAGAATCTGTATATTCGTTTACAAAAAAATTAACACAATTAATTGGTAAGAAATAAAATGAAGCAGAAAAACATGTATTTCCAAGTTTACTCGCCTTTTCATTCTAAAAAGATGTTTTGATGTGTGAACGTGTTATGGTGTCTGGTATGTCACGATTAAAGCTTGGAAATTTGCATGGTGTTCATTGAGTTACTTTAGTCCCTTCAGTTGCAATTCCTGAAAAATGGCATAGCAAGATTGGAATATGCTCTCACAGGTAACGAAATGCAAATTATCTTCTTTCTTTAAGCTTATGTATTCTTTCATTCTATAAACAAAGTAAGCTCTTTGCAGGAATTCATCACTTAATCCATGTCAGTGCGAGAAGGATGATTGGAAAGCTTTATACAAGGGAGTGTGGAGTAGTGCCGTTTCTCCATACGAGAATATATATATCGATGTAAAGTTCACTGGTCATGTTTCAGGTTCTGTCACCGCTTCATCTTGAACCATCTATCTATAAAAGAAAAAAACTCAAAAATTAATTTCAGATTTGAAAATAAAAAAAATGAAAATACTCATAGCTGTAACTGGTTTATGCTTAAAAACAGAAGTTTGCTCGGAAATCGATATTTGTAGAAGCAGATATTATAAGCTCTATCTGTGATGAGTCAAGAAAAGATAACATCGAAACTCAAGAATTGAAATAGAATTATTAGTTTTTACACACTATTTATGTAAAATCTCACCTCTTTTAATTGCTCCGCGGAGAAAAGAAGAGGCTTTTGAACAGAAAAAAAAGGCCTAAATGAAAAAGAAAATAGGGTTGTATGATTCTCCGATAACTCTTCAAAACTCGATTCTTGTGTAAGAAAAATACGTAACTTGTTGTGCAAGCCTGGAGCTCTGACACCAATTTGTAATAATAGATCGTAAGATTAAATCATGCAAGTTAGTAGTAATAGACACAAGATTTACGTGGAAACCCAAGACGGGAAAAAACCACAGAAAGAAAAGAGTGTTTCACTATAATGAGAAAGAGATTACAATGAGAATTGTATTCTATGAAGTGTAAGTAATAATAAACACTACATGTGTATATATAGGAAAGCCAGGGAATTAGGATTATTAATCTAATGAGCCAGAACTTACAAATACGAATTGAATCATATCTCTAACAGGTTTATCCATTAATATTCAAAATGATGATTGGATAAACAATATTCATACTATAATTAAGCCTAAGAATAGTAATTTAACCAAAGTGAGTGACATTATTTGTCTTAATGGTTTATGTTGGAATACTGAGTTAGTAAATCAAAATTATGAAACCTATATTGCTAATATAATACACTTTATGTTGAAATACTGAGTTAGTAAATCAAAATTATGAAACTGTGATTTTTCTAATATAATACTTAAAATGCCTATTCTTTCCTTTGATTGTCAAGATTCTATTATTTGGAATGAGTCCTTGGATAAAATTATACAGTTAAATATGCTTATTTCAAACTTAAAAAAGAGAAAGATATGAAGGTTAAGGAAAAAACGCTCTAACTTTCCATCTTCTTCTTCAAATCTTGACCCAAGTATCTGGAACATCATCTGGAATCTCAAAATGCATTTCTAAAATTAAAAATTTCCTTTGAAAATGTATCAAGAATGAAATTCCTACTGAGATGAACCTTCATAACAGCAAATGCACTAAAAGTAAAGTGTACAAAATTTGTAATAATGAAGATAAATCTGTAGAACACATCCTCTTTGAATGTCTTTGGGCCAAAGCTATTTGCTATAGCTCCCCTATGACTTTGAAAACTAGTAATAACAATTCTATTAGACTGGAGGAATAGTTTGTTAAAACGGTTAGAGATATGAAACAAGAAGATCCATTAAGTGAATATCAAGCTGAATTATTAAGTAATATTACGTGGCATATATAAAAGGGGAGAAACAGCTTCAAAAATTGGCAAGATTTCAATATCCTTAACAAGCATCCTGATGATGCAAATTATTGTCAGCTGAAGGATAAAAACAACAAAACTGAATCATGGAAATCTGTCCCAAATAGAAAAATTAATGGAAATCAAGTGAATGGTTTAAAAGTGAAAGTAATAAAGGATCAGGTTTCACCTTCTTGGTCTCCTCCACCTACCAATGCTATCAAAATTAACACAGATGTCTCTTTTTCTAATTTGGGATGCTCTATTGCCTTTGTTGCCAGAGATTCTGCAGGACAGTTAGTAAAAGGAGGCTCAAAATGTATTGAAACAGGGGATGCAACGAAAGCTAAGCTTTTGGGGTTTTTTTGGGGCTGCGAAATTGCTAAGGACTTTCCTATCAATTCTACTATCGTGGAGAATGATTGCGGAAAGATTTTGATGCTCCTTATTAATATAACTTCTTGTAATAATTTAAGTTGTTGTAATATTTTCAAGTCACTATACGGTACCTCGAAGTTTCATAACCCGAGTTTTTTCCTTGTTTCTAAAAAAGGGAATTGTATGGCGGGCTAAGTCGCAAAACACATGCTTTTAGGCACGTTGTTTGGTGATTGGAGTTTGTCTCCTCTCTCCCAGTTAGCTCTCCTTTGTCACCATGATATCACTTTGAGTGGTGTAGGGTGATGTGTCACCATGATATCACTTTGAGTGGTGTAGGGTGATGTGATTTTGTTCTATCTTTTATTTGTTTTCTCGCCTTAATTAATATAAAGCATTTGTCAAAATAAGACAAAGAACAATTAATTTATATAACACTAAATGATATTATCCCTTTTTCATTTGCTGCTTGTAACAGCTTTTGGACTAAGTAAAAAATTATTTTTCTTAGTATTTATAAGACCTTATAATCCAAAAAGTGAAAAGAAGTATGGCTTAAAAAGAAATGAAGCAAAGAAATTTGTATAACAACAAAATCAATTCCAAAACAATCGTAAACAAACTTTAAGTTTGTGATTCAACAGAATTGCTAATCCATAATTTTATATCATAAATGTTACTATTACTACTACTCCTCACAAAATTTTTCATACAATCGATACATAAATGTGGTCCTTGACATTTGTGGCTCTCTCTCCAACACAGCAATAACATCCTTAACTGAGATAGTCCTGGCCACTCTATTTTCTGGCGCAATTCCCTGATTTTTCCCAGCTTTCCTCATTGTTCCTACATACATACATACATACATACATACAAACCGTTAACAAAAGAATCATCATACATACCATGTTCAAAAATCATGAAAGCAAATCAAACATACCAATGTTAGAACCTGTTAAGCCACGTTTTTCTACGTTTTTCCCAGAGGTAGATGAAGATTTGCTAGTCACATCTTTAACAGTGTTTGAACTAGATGTAATATCTGGACCCCCTTCACGCTTTTGCCTAGCTTGTTCAGCCATTAATTGCCATTTAGACAACATATCATCTCCACCAAAAGCTGCTCGTGCAGCCACATTTGCTGCTGTAGCACGTGTTTTATTATCCTCTTCCTTGTTTGCCTGTTAAAAAAAATAAAAATAAGTTTCACTAAAGCAACACTATTATACAAACAAATTTTAACCATTTACCAATCTACCACGACCATCATCTTTATCCTTATCACCATCAGAGTTCCCATCAGGCTTTGATCACATAAAAGAAAAAAGGAAAATTGTTAAATATATAAATTAATAAATATATAAAGTCAAATTAAAAAGAAATACATCATTCAATCGTTGAAGTTTCTCAGCATCAGCTTGTTTCTTATCCCATTCTTCACGAGCTGTTCGATTTATTGCCATAATTTGTTGACGAACATCTGATGTTACAATATTTCTATGCCTAGACTTTTCTATATCAGCCCTCTGCAAATAAAATATACTAATAAATTTTAGATCCACGTAAAATATTTCATTAATATCATAATAAAAGAAAAATGAATAGGGTAAAGACCTGTTTCGAAACTCTGATCAGATTAGTCATAAGTCCTCTCATTCTTTCTTCAACGCACTGATATGTTAAACAATTTAGATTTAATTAAAAAGAAGAGAAATCATCAAATATAAAGCTAACACAAACTCACCAGTGATAAGCACTTTTCCACATCACTGCCTACACCTTGAAGCCCAGATTTCGCAACTGTCACATATTAATAAAAATAATAAGAATATATTTGAAGATAAAATATAGAATATTAGAGATTTAAGAGATTAAATGAATAATTAACTGATTTCTGCTAATTTCTTCTGGAGTGGGATTTTCTCTAGAATTAGCTTTTCTTCTTCTTCTTGCACGACTTTTCGAGATGCTTCTGATACACGAGTCTCATCCTTGGTTGCAGAAAATAGCTGTTCTTCCTCTTCCTATTTAAGAATAATAACAAAATTAATTTATAAATAACTTACTATTAAGGTAAATCAGAGTAATTACCTTTAGATTCACTCCACTCACAGCTGTAACATCGTTAAGCTGATCGATTTGATCAGCGAAACCACCAGATACCTTCGGTTTTTTACTGCATCACATAAATTGATAATAAGAATTTAGTAAATTAACATGTTATGTGTAATCAGATTAAAATTAAAATACCTTGAGTTAGGAGGTGAAGAGACTAAAGTTTCCAAAGGCTTTTTTGGAGGAGTTTTCGCATTATTTGACGGCGCAGCTGAAGAAGCCATAGATGGAATCCTTGAGTTCACCTAGGGAAATATATAAATATATATATGTTTAGATCTGATCTAGGCAAGATAACACGGTTTTAACGCGTTAAGTAATAAATAAAATTTTATATATATATATATATATATATATATATATATATTAGCATATGTAGTAAATAGCATTCAATTACAACTATTAAGAGCAAATTCGTCTAATAGAAAACGTATAAAGTAATTGTATTTAATTTCTACGCGTTAATATTTATCCCTATATACAGTTCTGTTCTATGCTGTACTTTTTGGATTTTTCGTGAATAGATTTATTATAAATTATAGCAAAATACAAACATTTAAATAATAAAGTGTTATTGTAATTTTTTTTTCAGAAAGAATTAATCTTTGAGCTAGCGAAGTCTCAAGTACGTGTCGTATATATATATGTGTGTGTGTGTGTGACACTGTCACGCCACCTCAGATGAAGCGTCCGTGCTTCCTAGCAGATGAGTGACTACTTTTTTCTGACCCAAAAAGGAAAGAAAAACACAGGATAGTTTCTAGTAAAAAGAGTGAGTGACCGAAAGGGTGATAAGACATCTGACTGAACATAGTTTCTAGTAATCTTAAATGATTTTTATGTGAAAACGCTTACTTAATACTGATGAATATAGATTTTTGTTACTTAATTAAAGAAATTGATAAAATTACCGGATGATTATGATCCATCTGGCTTGATGTTAACGGTGCAATGGTGGTTGCAGATGAAAAGCCTGGTCTAGCGGATTGCATATCAAAAGATTCTTCTTTCAAAGATCTTTGCTGATCAATAGTTTCCTGTTTTACATAACCTCCCATAGATGATGGAGCATTAATCATAACCTGAGGAATGTTTCTCTTTGGTTCGTTAAAAGTATTTGGTCTTTCAAATTTTTGAGTATTCACATTCATCATATTCATAGACTGAGAAGTAGTGGGAATTTGTCTGATTTGTGAATCATGAACTTGTGGTCTCATAGATGATGCTCCTGATATATTAATATTACTTCCTCGGAAATGATGGTAATTACTTGTGGGCCCGGCACTTCCATATGTTTGGAACGATGATTGTGAGAAGTGCAAATGTTGTTGTTGCTGCTTACTCAGTCCCTGAACTGGGAATCCGGGACCGTACCTGGGCCGGGACGATCCCTTTCTTGACTTGAAGAAGATATTTGTTCCACTTCACGGTGCTGAACAACGTTGTTATTATTATCCATACTTGAATTGCTCGTTTCTGTAAATATTTGAGATAAAAAGGTTAAAACAAGCGCCTAGTTAATGAAAAAGTAGAGATTTTAATGAAAAATTACTAACCATTAGATAGCGCGTGCATTTGCTGTTGATTTGGAACAGTTCGGGAGCTCCGAGCCTGAATATAAAAGCAATATTGATTACTTTATGAAGATACAAATTATAACAAAAAATACTGTATTTAGTACCTGTGTCTGTAACTTATAAACAGCCATCTTGAGCATTTGATCACCAACAATACTTCTCATATGCCGTACAAACTCATCTTTGGAAATCTCATTTTTCTATAAAGATATTTTGATTTTTAATAAAGAAGAAACAAACAAACAAAACGTACATTAATCTATTAGTAAAATAACTCACCTTAAGATTTTGGTAAAGTGTTTCAAGTTGTAAGGCTCTGTCTTTGTCAATTTGAGGTTGTATAACAGGGAGCAATAGAGCAAATGGTACTTGTTTTCCACGATTCAATGCATTAATAGCTTGTTGACAGCTCAACCCTGGTCCCACTGAGGATTGTTGCTGATTGTTCATACCAATTCCCATTGATTGTTGATTGTTCACACTTAACCCTACCGCTTGTTGATTATTGGTCCTTGATGCTTGGTCCTCTTGCTTAATCTCCACTGGAACTAAATAAAATTATATAAATTGGTACTAATATTAACATGATATGACAATGAATTGTCATCAATCGAAGAAACACCAAGGAAAATTGTTACCGTTATCAGAATCAGACGGCTGAGAGATGGAATTATCGCCTTCGATGTCTCTGTTTAAAGCCGCTGTGAATGCATCGACGTAGCTCCTGAATGCATTGTTTCGTCCTGTAAACAAACCAAAAAGCCAACATGTTTCATCCATAAAAATTCCTTCGTTACCAATTATAAGAAAAATGAAAAAGACCCATTATACAATTTCATATATAATACCTCGTCTTCTTCGAGGAGCTTCATGATTGAAGGATCCATTATGATATTGTTTGGAGTTGCAGGGAATGTTTATGTACTAACTACTGACGAAGAGTCCCAAGTAATGTTCGCTGGAAAGAGGAATTGAAGAAACAATGTTTTCTCTCGGCTATGTTTGCAGTTTTTATAGAAGGTGGCGGTTGTTTTTTTTAGAATTTTTTATGGAAAAGAAATATTATTATTTATTTGTGAAAATCTCTTTTCTCTTATACATACACATTTTGTTTTTTCTAGACATGATTCATCTCTCAAAGAAAAGCTACAAGATGTAAGATCAAATCTTGTATTGAAGGGAAAGTCTGAGCTCTTCTTTTGGCCCTTAGGACTGCAGGTGCTAAAAAAATCCAGAGTAGCTCGTTCTACTCTGATAACCTTGAACTAGTTCAAGGCATATAGAACCAGGGAGGACTACATTGGAGTCTTAACCCTATCATGGAGGAAATAAAAGGATGGATGAATGAATTTCCACTCTAGAAGGTTTCTTATACTAGGAGAGAACATAACTCAATTGCTGACGCTCTAGCAAAATGCGTCAGAAGAAACATCAGCCTCACGGGATGGAGGGACTTCTTGATCACTAGATCATCTAATTACTTGTTGAAACTTGCGTGTACTTCGTAATTTCCTGTTTTTTGTTTTATGTCAAAAAAAAAAAGACATGATTTAAATAGAAATAATATTATTATTACAATCCAAAAGACCAATAACCGATTCCTTTACATCTCAAAAGATCATAATTGATTCCTATATGTGTTTGGGTTAAGTAGTACTATTTGGTACTTTGAAGATCGATAAATGTTGTAATGGTTAGAATACTCTACCGCGACCAAAAGATTTCGGGATCGAATTTTACTGAAGTTAAAACGGCTCTATATTCAAAGTGGCTTTCAAATGTATTAAAAATTAAGTTTATAATTCAGCTAAGAAGAAAAATATTCTATTTAGAACTACTTCATTCAAATGATAAAATTTGTATTTCTTGACCCTTAAGTAAATAGATTGTCATCAACAAACAAAACATGACTAATAATGCTACTTTAATCCCTTTGAAAAGATTGTTCTTCATCTTGTTTTTTTTAAATGCTAATAAAAGTTGAGTAATGATATTTAACTACAAGAAAACAGAGAAAAAACGACGCTTTTTTTGACTTTCGGCGACGCAAACTGCGCGTCCCCAAGACTTTTGCCGACGCGCTACGCTGCGTCAGCTATGCGACCGTCGGATTAGTATAGCGTCCTTAATTGGTATAGCGTCGCTAAATTGGTTATACACATTACAGACGTTATTGCTCCACGCGTCGACTATTTTGTGGGTTATATGTCGATGCAAGTCTGATTTGCGTTCCCAATGTCTTAATGTAAATGACGACGATACCTAGCTACACGTCAGCTATTTAGTGGGATATTTGTCGACGCATATCAACGTTGCGTCCTCAATGTCTTCACATTGGTAATTTTTTAAACAAAATGTCAACCCTTAAACTTGCGTCGATAATATTCAATTAAAATGCCCACGCTCTTAAACTTAAATATCATAAATAATCATTCATATTAGTTTTTTAGACCAATATTTTTAAGTATATCCTAATTAAATTCAAATTCAACTTCAACTTCATAATTAAAACACGAAAAAGGTAGTTTAAAAAAATTACATTCAAAATATTCTTATCAACTCCATCAAAAACAAATTAAGTCAAATAAGTATCAAACATGATTTCAAAAACACATACATTGTCCAAAAACGCAATAATTGTTTATTTTTTTCAGCTTGGAAAGCACGTATCTGCTCGAACATTAAATTCATTTGAGCTTGCTGTTTTAACGATTTCTGCAGTTGAGTTTGTAGTTGAACTTGACCTTGAGCATATATCTCAGCCTGTGACCGTGCTTCTTCCCGAACTTCTTGAGTTTGCGAATGAGCTTCTTGAACTTGCAACCGTGCTTCAATCAATTGTGCTTGCATTTGTTTAATCTGTTTTTCCAGTTTGTGTTGTGAATTTGTCGAAATACTCTTCGGACCATATACCATTGTTGGTGTAGGTCCTAATCCATGACCTCTCACTCGTCCATAGCGATCTTCACCCTGAATTTCTCTCATAGCTTGAAACTCCAATTCATATAGATCTTCTCCCTCCTCGCAGGATTCTTTCCTTTGATCAAATAAAGATTAGGCATCATACTGCATAAATAAATAAATATATAAAGAAAGATAAGAATTATGTCATATTATAAAAGAAAAAACTCTTTCTTATTTTGAAAAACTCAAAGTAGTAATAGTTTCGCTTAGTTTTTAATCTTAAAATACTTACATAAATTTTTTCAGCTTCATCATGCATTTTACCATTTTTGCTTGTGTGTGTTTTCTTAAAAAGTTCAATTTCGCTGACTGGAACACCATTATTCTCTTGAGCCTACAAAAATTAATTTTTAAAACTATTTCAGATCTTTTTAAATAGTTTCTATTAGCATAAAAAATTATATACCATCTCATGACGTCTTGAAGCATACCCCTGTCTTCCAAAATTATGAGATACTTGAAGTGCCATTCGGCTAGCTTTTGCATTTGCAAATATTTCCTTCATTTCAACATTTATAAATAAATATGAAAATTATAATCTTTGTTATTCTTCTGGAAAACTAATTGGTGTAATTATATACATACAAGATGATAAACTAAATGAAAAAGATACGGAACAGCGGTTTAAAGTTTCTACGAAAAAAGAACTCTAAAGTCTAATTGTATAAAGTTTAATTACATGGAATCCTATATATAAGATGTTATTAAATGAATTTAGCTAACATAAATAGTTAGCTGCTTTACTGATCCAAATTTTTTGGTTAGTTTATTTTTGTTTTCCAAAGATTTTTATTCTTCTTTCGTTTTTAAAGTCCACTTTTCCAGATACAATTTTGTTCATGTTATATTCTTTTGATTGTTTAAGCTCATAATGCTTTCTTCGTAATTAGTGCTTCCACGATTTCCATTTTTTTCCGATGTCTTTGAAGATATAGTTCTTCATAGTCTCTTCGTCTAATGTATAATATTGCTATATGTACAAGAAACCAACCGAAATAAGAGATAGATTTTGAAAAAAATATATAAAAAATGAATCTTTTAGAGTAAATCTTACTTTTAAGTAATTGAGTTGATCATCTTTGAAAGTAGTGGGCATCTTATCCCACCTTTCAAAAGTTAGAGGGGATAAGGCCGAGTTTCTAGCTACAATTCCACACATGGTTTCGAATTGGACAGCATTTTTACCAATAGCTTGGCCAAATTGGTTACAAGAAATTCTACTTTTTTTGTGTTAGCCCTGTTAGAACTCTCCTTAATAGTGCTGGCCCTCTTGGGATACGTCCATGGTTGTCTGCAAAATAAAAAAATAATACAGTAAGCTACCAAATGTTTATGTATAATTTTTTTTGGCTCCCATAACAATTGGACCTATAGCGTTAGAATTTTAGTAGTATTTTTACTGAAACTTTCTCAGAGTAAAAAATTCAACACAACCCATGTTTAATTTAATATTTATATAGGTTTAAGATCAAATAATTAGAAAACGACATTACCATTAGAAGATGGATTCACAACTTGATCTGAAATTTCAGTTTCAATGATAGTATCATCCAAAGGTGTGGTTGGTGTACTTGTATTTGCCGTTCTAAGCCTACGAGATAATCTTTCCATCCTATAAAAATTAAAACACAAATTAAACATAAGAATTAACCCATAATAATTAGACTCTTTTAGAAAATTGCAGTATATGTTTAGAATACCAATGATAAACTAAAAATATAAAAATATACATAGGATTGAGATTGAATAGGAGTTTGATTTGTTAGGGTTAACAGAAATGAGTTTTACCTGGGTGAATAGTGAAACGTGAATGATATTGAAATCGAAATGGGTTTTACCTGGATAAAGAGTGGGTAAAAAGTTCAATGTAAATGAAAATGAGAATGAAATAGAAATGGGTTTTACCTGGATGAAGAGTGAAACGTTAATGAGAATGAAATAGAAATGGGTTTACCTTGGCAAAGAGTGAAACTTGAATAAGAATGAGAATGAAATAGAAATAGATTTTACCTGGGTGAAGAGTGAAGCGTGAATGAGAATGAGAATGAGAATGCAAAGAGTCTGCTTGAAATAAGTGTTATATTTTAACTATTGAAAAAAAAATAGATAATACAGGAAACTAATTAGAGTAGGAGCGGGAAAACCAATTTTTTTATTTTTTTATTATATGATATGTAACTTAAATATAAAGATTAATTTATGTTTGACGATTAATTTTTATTTGTTATGAATTCTTTTCCTTTTTTACTTAATTATATCCAAACATAAGTCCTAATATTCCATTAAATCATCCGTTTTCCATTTTAACGTTTTTTTAGTAAAAAATAACTTCACTATTAATTTTAATATATTAATATCTTAATTAAAAGAAAACCTTCCACCTTTCCTTTTCTTTGTTTATTTAAGTAACGAGTAATCACTAAAAAATTTCTTCTACTCCAAAACAAATGACAAAGGTTGAAACTTATAATTATGTGTGAGTTTCTTTTTATTTTATGCATAAATTCTTAGCTTATTTTTTTAAAGCTTTGTTTATTTAACATTTTATAATGATCTTTGTCAGTTAATCAATCCAAGCAATCAATCCAAGCAACGATTGGATAGGAGATTCAACAGGAAGTATTACAGAAATTAACAAATTAACCAATCCAGTTCTTGTTCTTGTAAGTGTCTCTATTTTTTACTTTACTTTAATATGTACATGAAATAATTATAAGCATATGTAAGAAAAATTATAACTAATTATGAAAATTTTAAATTTTAAATAACTAAATCAAAGTTAGCTTATATATAAGTATATATTTAGATGCTAAATAAAAAATAATTTAAGTTGGGTAAGAGTCAAACCTAGAATCTGTAGCATATTAGGCATTGTTTTTATCCACCAAACCAATTATTTATTTTGTTCATATATATTCGTCTGTGAATCAATGTTGAAGACATGGATACGGTGAAGTCTCGATCTATATTATTATTATGTCACATGGAAAGATTTTTTCCTCCTTCATTTTTTACAATTATGGTTCATTTGATTATCCATCTTGTGGACGAGGTAAAACTTGGAGGCCCTGTTCAATATAGGTGGATGTACCCAATTGAAAGGTATATTGTATTTTACTAAATATTTATAATTTAATCACTTAAAAATATATATTGAATGTTAAAAACTTCAAGGTGTTGGAGAGTGTTCAAAAAATATATGGGAAATAAAGCTCATCCTGAAGGGTCAATCGCTGAGACCTATATTACACAAGAGGCCCTCACCTTTTGTTCTAGATATTTGGATGGAATAGAAATCGTTTTTAATCGACCACGTCGTAATTACGATGTTAATCCAAAATAAGGAGATATATATATATATATATATTTGTTTCCTAGTGGTGGCAGAGGCATGGGAGCGCCTATTTATAAAATACTGGACACGATTTCGTTGGGTCAAGGACATCGATATGTTTTGTCGCATGTTGAAGAAGTACAACCGTTTGTTGAGTGAGTCTTTCGTTGAAACTTATTCAATTATACACTGTAAGACTATTGTGATATATTAACACATTAATATTGTACATTCTTCTGTAGGTTGTTTAAAAGTTACAAGATTGAAAAGTATCGGCCTAGAAGATACAATTCAAGTACATTGCAAAGGCTGGTTGCAGAGGAATTCCATTCGTGATTTAAAACACATGTAACTATTATCTATTAAGTATATATTCACATGAATATGTATTATTTTTATAGGATAAAAAAAACTTCACAAAACAGGTAGATGAAATAGGCTACGGGAACGTCTCCGATAAAATAAGATGGCTTTCTATAGGACCATTTGCTGTTGTAACAAGTTATAAAGGTTATGTTTGCAACGGATATAGGTTTCATACAAAAGAAACAAATCATGGAAAACGAACACAAAACTTTGGGTTGCCTTGACTTCGACAACACCAAGTGTTGCTTCAGTTCGAGATCCAAATCTTATTGAAGGAGAAGTGGAATATTTGGGGGAACTTACTGATATAATTGAATTAGAATACACTGGACAATTAAATGTTGTGCTTTTTCGATGTAATTGGGCGGACGTGGCACATGGTCGTGGAGTGAAGAAAGATGAATTCGGTTTTACATTGGTCAATTTTTCACGGGTGTCACATACAGGTCAGCGCATGACAGATGAGCCATTTGTTATATCATCTCAAGTGCAACAAGTTTTTTATGTGCAAGATCCTTTGAACACGGAATGGCAAGTTATGATAAAAACTGTTCCTAGAGACTTGTTTGATCTTGGTGAGGACATTGGATTAGATCTTGAAGACAATGATGATGAAGAAGAAGATGATGGCTATGTGTCCACAAGAAGCGAGCCTTATGTCTGTCAAAAGTTAGAAGAGGGTGATTGGTTGCGGCACGATGTGAATGACGATTTGTTTAATGATTTTGCGCACCAGACTTTTTAAATATAGTCTAAAAATAAATTTTACAAATAATATAATACATGGTTATTTGTTTCTCGTAAGAATTTGTGATGTCCATTTTTATAGAAAAATCGCTAGTACTTTTATTTTTTCAAGTTCGTTTTTATCAAACAATATTTTAAGTAATATTCAAAATTATAAATTTGGATTGTGATTAAAGTCTTAAGTACATCACAAGATTGTCAAGTTTATTCACAAATTTATTGATATTGTTGTAACTTTTTCAAATGTTATTTTTTGAGTTAATTACGTTACCTTACGTATACTAATATTTGTAGTTAATTGTACTAATCTAATGATAATTTTTTGAAAGTTGTACATTTTTGTTTATCAACATTCCCAATACAAATCTATAAGTGTCCTTATGTGCTAAGTATAACTGACGCTCATATAGTTGCGTTCCTAATTAGTGTGCAAATAAAGACGCAAAACGAAAAGCGTCCCATTTGAGCTATCAATATAACCGACGCTCATGTAACGGTGTCCCTAATTTGCGTGTCAACATTGACGCTTGTGTAACTACGTCCATAATTAGTGTGTCAATGACGACGCTCATAGCTGTGTCCCTAATTATTGTGTTAATACCGACTCTCATGCAGACGCGTCCCTAATTAGTGTGTCAATACCGACGCTCACGTAAATGCGTCTTTAATTAGTGTGTCAATACTGTCGCTTATATATATAGCGTCTTGAAAAAGTAAAATAAGGACGCGTGAATCAACAGCGTCCCTATAGCAAAATAAATGCCGACGATATATAAGACGCGTCCCCTATTAATAACATATAGGGACGCTTCAAACACAGTGTCGCCATATATAATAATTAAGGACACGTTTACTTTTGCGTCGTTATTTATAATTTTTTTAGGGACGCTAACGCGACGCCTCGTTAAAAACCCGTCGCTAAATGATCATTTTCTTGTAGTAATATGGAGAGGGATAGAGTCCCCTAACTAAACCTTTTAATCGGGTTTTATGAAATTTATAGAATTTTTGTCTAAAGGGGTTGAATATGACTCATAAGATATACATTCCATAATAAAGGTCATCCAAATTGTGTTTAAACCTATTTTTATTACAATATTTTCAAATAAATATCATTTTACATTTTCATAGAATTTTGGCACATCAGTTTTAACAGCTTCATAGTGTATTTTTTAGAATTGTTTCCTGTTTAGGAAATAGAAGATGTCATGAGCAACCGGTTTGTTTTTCGGTATAGATCTACGTGGTATAAAGACCGATTAACTTTCATCAATTATAAGATGCATATACTATTGTAGTCGATTTGCTAAGACTTTTTATATAACTGTGAAAATCAGTGTAGAGCATTTAATAAGCCTATATCGATCTATTTTAGAAGGTTTATAGACTTTTGGTATAAGTTTCATGAAGTTTTTATCATAGAATAGAGGCTCCATTTATCCTAAAGGAAATATGTGACCACCTTTGTAAATCAAATCTAATAAGATACTAGTGTTTTTTTTAGAAATAGGCAGGTAGACCATTAGAACCTGGTGCCTTATCCATCTGAAGGCTCTAAAGGCGTTTTTCAATTCATTCATACTCACTGATTTAATAAGATTCTTGCCCATATATTTAGAAATGCAAGGTGAAACTGTATACATTACTGGATTATAATTTCCTAGGCCCTACGGTGTTGAAGATATAATCAAATTTACCTTTTATTTCATTATCAATATCTTTTCGCTTCTTTAACCCGCAATTACTCTTATTTTTTAATCTTAAAATTCTGTTTCGGATTCTAATTAGCTTTGTTATTGCATGAAAATATGTAATGTTTTCATCGACCAACATAAGCCATGTAATTCTAGATTTTTAAGCCCAAAAGGACACTTCAGAAGCCCATTGTCCCTCAACTCTTTTAATTATGGCATTGTACTTATCCATAAGATATGATTATGAAAGTTTATGTAACATCTAATACTTTTTAGATTTTTTTATTTTTTTTCCTTTCAGGATCTTTTTGCCTGTTTAGTAAGAGATTTTGTAAGTTTGAAGAATTTTTTTTCATACATGTGAATCATATTTCCTCTAATACAAGAATTAGTAATCCAGCTATGAGTGATCACCTACACTCTTTATTGTTGAGTCAATTAGTATCAAACATGAACCTTTTTGTAATAGGAAACTTTTCCATTTTCATTCACCAATAATAGGATAGAATGACCATATTCTACAGAGGATAGAATAAGCAGCCAGACATGAGGAAAGGTATTATTGCATTAAGAATTTGTACATCAGTTGTATAATAATTTATCAAATCATTTCCAGGTCTCATATTATTCCAAATGAAAGAACAACCTTTTGTGTTAGTGTCACTTAATTTCAGTTTGTTCATAAATGTGTTATGTATATCAATATTTTTTTTGATTGAATTCCATTACCTCCTAGTTTTACATAAACATATATATATATATATATATATATATATATATATATATATATATAGAGGATACGACGGATTCTCTCACCTTCCAACCAAAACCGCTCGAGCTACTCTCACCTTCCCACCAAGCCGCTCTCATGCATAAGAAAGCCGCTGCCACTCGTGGACTATTTTTCACCATTATCACCCCGGCTTAGCGATGAACCCAAATTAAGAGATAAAAATTATCTGATTTGAGTATAATTGTTTATTATATTTTTATGCAAGTCCTACAATGGCCATTTTATGAGTATGAGAAGTGATGCACTGTAAATAGAGTACGTGGGGAAGGGGATGCGGTGAGTTTTTTGTGATTTTTTTGTTTCTACTAAAGAGTTAAATAATAGCAATATATGAAGGGTTATGTGCGTTCTCTCTTTCTTTGACATCATGTTCTCTCTTTCTTTGACATCATGTATTACGTTAATGAAATTTCATAAATTGTAAGTTATGTCTAAAATTGTTAAGTGATATTATTGGAAGCCATTAATTCAGAAATTTAATAGAATATTTGTCAAAATTGTTGTATAAAACTAAAGTTAAATTGTAAAAGAAGGATGTCAAATTTTCAACTAGGTGATTGTTATATTGTTCAGTGCAAAAGTAATATATATTTGAGTGAGTTACAGTAAAAGCAAGTACAACTCATTCTAATGTACCAAAGTCTGACAGTTAAATTTCATTTTACCAGTTATTAGTGCAAGAGAATTTAAAGTACTATTCGCAATTGTATCAAGTTAATCGTTCAATTTCAAGACAATACACAATGAAATCAGTTACTTTTAACTGATATTTACAAGACAATGCATTAACCTCCTTTCTAATATGTGTTGAAGATGTTTGTTCATTTATTAGTATTTGGAAAAAGCTTTGTATAAGACTAAGGATTAATTGCACCACGGACCCTATTTTTCACTCACAGTTTTTTTCTAAATTACGGTATCGCACCTTTGGTCCTTGTCCCTACAGTTTTGGACTTGTAGTATGTTAATTTTCATGAGATGCAGGGCTGCACATGGGCAGAAGCTTATAATGAGATGCAGGGTTTCATAAATGGAAAGATTAGAAGCATGTTCTCTAGTGGTAATGTCATTGTGTTAAAGGAGCTTGAGTCATTTAATGCAAGTGCCGAGAAGTTATACCCTTTTCTGCAAGGTGGGGAGGAGGATAGTGATGAAGCTGATGCATCGAAGAAGACAATTTCACAATTTGGGGAGAGGAATGATAAGCTTTCACAAGGATTGGATTTATTATCGAAAGAATTGAATAGTTGCTTTTAAATTATTCTTGCTTTGCTTGGTAATCTTAGAGTTGGGAGCATTGTGTCTATCCCCATGGAAAGAAGGAATCGTGTTGAAGGGTAACATGTGAAGTGAATCACGTCTGTGTTAGATTAGGTGGCTATAAATGATAAGGCAATAGAAAGTGAGAAAATATGCATTATATTAGGTTTATAATATTCAAATGTTGTAAATATTTTAAACTACATAAGGTTGTGTCTATTTTCTAGCTGTGTAATAATTACATGAGTGAAACTTATATTAAATTTTCTTCTATTAGAGTATTTAATTGTGTAAAAAAAGTGTTTTAATAGCATAAATCCTCCACACAGATAGTTATTAAGTGCAAAAAACTAGCTAGCAATTGATTAAAGAGATTTTTTAATATAAATATTGACAATCAAATAGTAAACATCCAAGAGAAGTGAATGAAAGAACAAGCATAAGTTTGGTCTGCTATTAAAAAACAAACCTGCTAGTGAAATTTTCTACTTCTGTCTGCACAATAACTTCTGACTGCACAATAACACAATAGGCTATAGATTTAGATATTTAAGCGCACGTCTCTTCATGAGTATCTTAGTATGGATTTTTCCACACACATAAGATAAATCATGTTTAAAATGTTGTACTTTCTGAGTAGTAATATTTCCTCTCTTAGCAAGAACACGCTATAGTAAATATTACACACCATATTATTCAGTTACAAACTCAAAGATCTACAAAATAATTTAATTGTCATGAACTAGAACTATCATGAGATTCTACTCTAGATTAGGTGCACGGAAAGACTGGCAGCACATGTCTCAGCTCCCCATCTTTTCTTGATTCCAGATATGCCTAATGCAGGTCTCTTTCTCCAGCTCTGTAATTTTCGGCCCCTAATTATCATTATTAATCACAACTATCAGATTCCGTGTCTCTTTACTTAGAGTTGTACCAAGACAATTTACTGCAGAAAAAGCTCCCTTTCGTGACTGATGTTGATGATTATTAATAACCTCAGGATAGCCTACATATTATCAAGAACCAAATTGGTTGAATTCACAAAAGATGAGTTGAACTACTGTTTTTTTCTAGTGGCATAAAAGAAACAAAGAGAAGTTTACCTGAAAAGAAATAAATGGTACATCCTTGGTTTTCTCAATTGATCTCTTGCACTTTGATAAAGGCTTTGAATTAGCAAATATCCTGCAAGATATATATACAAAGTTAGATAGCATTGCCCCTGACTCAGGACATGTAAAAACTATCTATTTATCAAGTTCTCCAAGTACTCACCAATTTAGTGCTTTTCAAGTTACATAAGAAATCAAAGTTTCATCTAATTTCATAATATTCCCTCAAACTAGTATTAGT
This sequence comes from Nemophila menziesii, assembly GCA_029959085.1. Lineage (NCBI taxonomy): Eukaryota > Viridiplantae > Streptophyta > Magnoliopsida > Boraginales > Hydrophyllaceae > Nemophila > Nemophila menziesii. Next base: position 930,317 of record JARWIR010000071.1, read on the forward strand.
TCAAAAAAAGGTGAAATGCGGAGCTCTATACCAACAATATTGTGATTGATTAAAGAATAAAATTCACATCATATAGAATGAGTTTTGTCACATGCAGCTGATCAGCAATACCAATATGAACTTACCCTGCCAATGACTGAGCCAAGTCCTCTGCCAACGATCTGAGCCAAGTCGTCCGCCAACAATCTGAACAAACTCCACCAATGATCTGAATCCATTGAAGATGTCATTAACCTTAACTAGAAAGAACTATTAATGGCTAATATTACAACATAAAAATGTTGAAAATCATAAAGCTGCCTAATCAATCTCCACTAAAGGCTAGTTTCTCAGCAGATATCTAAAATGAAAAAATGTGCAGGGTATTTATCAACATTTTTCTTAAAATTATCGAGATGGAAGATTTAGGTATTATATTACCTAATGTATAATCTCCGGAATTAAATTGAAAGTAACTCTAAACTATTAACAAAAGATCTTGAACCAACTATACTGTTTAACATACATCCACTTTGTGGAATCAATTTTCCATTATTAAGTAGCAGACATACCAGCAAAAATAGCACAGTGATAAAATTCAACCTTGCTCATCTCTCTAAACCAAATCAAAGACAAAATACAAACCATTAATACAAGAACCGAGAAGAACAAAACAATTGCATATTAAGAAAATTTAAATTTATATCTAACACTTCCAAATTAGAACAATTTTCCTTTTTTAAAAGAACTCCAAAGTTTATGCTAACCATCTGGAATACTCCATTATAAAAATCATTAATTCCTCCATTATAATAAACAACACTAAAAATGTAACTTTTTCAAAGCTGATTGCCAAATTGAACAATGTAAGCATAGTAAGAGCAGAAAATTCATTTTTATAATAAAAATTACGTTTTATTTACCTTTTTGATAAAATTGTAAAACGATGATGCAGCCTGTACAATCGTCCCAACCAGACACTATGCCACAAAGAATCAAAAACTTGGTAAATAATCAAAGACAGAAGAAACTTGGGAGTTTAAATTTTCTTTAAGGGAGAGAAAAGAAAAAGGAGATGAAGAACATACCGTGGCTTGGCTGCAACCGGACTCTGGTGAGAGTTTTGATGACGTTTGAGAGAGAGACCGACAGCTGACCGCCCGGTGTGGGGTGTGGAGTGTATATGCGTTGAGAGAGAGGACAAGACTCCGGTGAGAAAAGAATGAGAATAAGGAAGCATATACTTTTTTTTATTTTTTGTTTATATATTAATGTCTGCTAGCCTATTTTTAAAATAAGATAACAGCTTTCCTCCCGTTTCCTCTATATATATATATATATAATATCTTATAATGTTTCAGGGGATGTTAAAAAGTATATATTGTAGTTTTTGTCTTGTTAATGGCGGCATCAATCATCTCATTATAAGGAGGAATGTAAACAAAGGTAGTGCAGTTTTATAGACCATCAATTGTACAAATACGGTAAATAATATTTTCAAATGTTTGAATCACCTCTTTAGTCTCATCAGGGTTAATCATACATTTTAAAACATACTTTAATTTATTTTGCACCACATAATTGTTTCATAAAAAAATATTACCTTTGAATGATCCTGATCAGCAACATATCAGCAACATATTTGAGTGTTAGAGTGATTAGAGGATTGCCAATCCCCAGCAGTTCCAACTTAGTTGTCTCGTTCATTATTTTCATATTACTCTGGTACAATCTTGCAAACCCTTTCATTCTTATGATCACTGTGTGCTTCATCCATCGTATCACTTACGTTCCTTTTCATTTGATTTTTTTTCCTTTTTGAGTGGTACCTCCAATTTTCTACCTCCCATTGAAGGCACCGATCTAGCTTCCTACTGTTACTCACTTTTTCCTTTCTCACTATTAATTTTTTTGAGATCATTCATCTTTATGTAGTTAATTCATTTGAATCCTCACTCCTCATGGTGATTTCCCTTTGAGTTTTCTTTGATATATCCATATAATTCTCTTTTCATCAAGGAATAAACGTTCAAGTTCCTTTTTTATCTTAGAGTTATTCTTTTTTAATTGAGTAATTGAGTAATGATATTTGTCACCCCTTTTTGGTTCACCCTTATATCACCTCCTACGTGGAAGATTTAAACACCAATCAGAATGTTTCTCTTTCCTAATTACTTTTTTCTCTCTCCTTTATTTAATGACACAAAAGCTGACACATAAGGGGTGATATAAGGGTGAACCAAAAAGGGGTGACAAATATCATTACTCTATTTAATTTTGAAATTGTCTTACCTCGTTTTTGTTGCTTCCTTATACGTGTATTTTGGATGATTAGAGTTTCATGGAATATTTTATTTGGGGAGAATTGATTAGTTTGGGTTATATATTATTTTATGGGTGAATGAGACATAGGGTATTGGAGACTGATTTTTTGCTCTATAAGGAATGGTATAATCTTAGTTCTTCAAAGAAGGGACCTCAAGGATAACAAAATACTAAAATACCCTTTTATAATACAAAAAAAACTAAAAGACGAATAATAAATTAAGGAGTGTTAGCAGTATTCATCTCCGAACACCATCCACTGACCTCCGGCCATCCCCGTTGACCACCGATCTCAAGCCACCACTCACCGCTGGAAAAAGTATAGAGTATCGGAAAAAGGTATAGAGTATCAGAAAATAGTGTAGAATATCGGGAAAAGTGTAGAGTATCGGAAAAAAGTATAAAGTATCGGGAAAAAGCATAGAGTATCCGGAAAAAGCATAGAGTGTCGCAATTAAACCATAGTGTAATATTCAAAAAATAGTGAGTACTCCATAAAAAATACATGGTACTCTATGAAAAAGATAGAGTACTCTATAAAAAGTATAGAGTATTATTCAAAACAAAGAGTAAACATCTAAAATAATAATTTATTCACTTTTCAAACTATTTTCAAACTATTACATCAAATTTAATTAAAAAAATACATAATGAACCCCTATTACATCACTGCTCAAGAAAAAAATCACTAATCTAGATCTGGTCAAAATCTAGTCAAACCAGTAACATCATACAAAAAATACTCATCGTCTTCTGTTGGAATTCAAATGCTCGAACCAGAATGGAAGTTGGAGCACTTAACTCCGTCCATGGTTGCGCACAATTTCGCAGTTGCTCGATCCTCTCTGGCGGCGGAGATCCCGGCGTGACCCCAACGAAGCTACCATCGTAGTTTGTCACCAACATCGTGTTCGAGCTTGCCTTAAGACGAAGCCAAGCCTTCGAATAGAGCTCTTCGCCTGAGCCAGCAAATAAGATCCTCACCTCCGAACAACTTCAATGGTATTGTCGCTCTTGTTGTTGCTGCTTTCTTCTCCGGTGTGGTTCATGGAGTTTTGCGTAATTTGTCGCCACCGTGTTTGAGCTCGCCTGAAGACGAATCCAGGCCTTCGAATGGAGCTCCTCTCCTTAGCCAGCAAAGAAGATCTGCGGTGTTGTGGTGATGGAGATGGAATAGGAAGCACGGTCGGATGGTGGGTGGAATAGGAGAGCGAGGAGAGAGAGAGAGAGAGAGAGAGAGAGAGAGAGAGAGAGAGAGAGAGAGAGAGAGAGAGAGAGAGAGAGAGAGAGAGAGAGAGAGAGAGAGAGAGAGAGAGAGAGGGAGAGTATAGGTTTAAACAAATCTAAAATAAAATATTATATATAGAAAAATAAAAAACAAAGGGGGGTAAAAATGTAATTGGATTTTTTAATTTCAGCGTAAGATCTTATTTGAGGTCTTTCGTAAGAAGTGAAGAGAAGTTGGGTTAGAATGGAAATAGGGGGTGTCTTCAAGGCCCCTTAGGTAAAATTCTCTTATTTTATTTGAGGGACTAAACCCACACATAGATTGACTGAAAAGGCTTTAATGACTTTGGTTTTTCAAATGGATCCAAAAGTAAAATGTAAAATGCTATTCATCTCTGGTGAGTTATTTTTTCCTTCATCTTTGTTGGTGTATTAAATTCCCCGTCAACGGTTTGAAACTTTGCAAAATGGAGACCAAATATGTTTGAAGTTAGCTCAAGATAGATTGAATAGCCAATTAAGCCCCCATAATAAATGCATTCACCTTTTTTCTGGTTGATAGTATATAGGCTCAGTTTTCAAATTTCTTTGTACTTGCCCTTATATTGAAAATTTCTCTGAGTCTCTATTTTTATTACTGTAAAGACAAATTTAGTTGATTGAGCATCATGTCCCTTTTAATAAGCAACATGTGTTCAACACCATGAATCTATATTCCTAATTTCCTTTTAAGCCTTTCCATTTAATTACATACCCCTTCAAGGTGATTAAATAGGACTTATGTGCAACATAACTACACTAGAAACGGTGTGTTGAGCTTTGGATGGCCTAGTTTCAGAAGCTACGAATGAAGAAGAGGTTGAATGTTTGTGATCTCTTTTGGAATATGCCTGGTATGAAATGAAAAAAAAGTGAATATCAAAAGTAATAATTCATAAATAAAAGGACTTAGAACCTTTTTCATCTCCATCGTTGAAATACCCTTGCTCTTTGATCTCGATACAGAGCCCTTTGAAATACCCCTGCTCTTTGATTCTGATCCAGAGCCCTACACAATTTATCCAAGTTAAACGTTTAATATGATGCAACCAATCTAATTTAGAAAGAGAACAATAATTAAAGACTCACAATCTCATTGCTTAAATTTCTTCGCTCTTGTGTGCTTATTCTCTTCACCTTCGATTTCATCAGTACTTCAGCCTATTTAAAATCAAACAAAATTAGTTATCCATCCACATAATTATCTACATAATTATGACTTATTTAGTAAATTTACCATGTGATAGAAATTGAGTGTATTGAGCTTGTAAAAAAGAGTTTCAGTTCACCCTTTATAAAAGTGTGATAAAAGTGTCTGTTAAACTGTTAAAAGGGTTTCAGCTCCTGCTTCGTGCTTGGGAACTGCTACTGATGGGAGGTGATGTATTGCAGCAAAACAAAGGACCTACAGGTGCAATTATGAAACAATGGATAAGTATTGACTAATATTTATTGCTGCAATTATCTTTCAGCTTACTTTTAAACCAGAAAATCAACTTAAAATTTCAGATCAGAAGAATGCACAAAAAATTACAGAGAAATGACTCACCACACTAATTGATTAATAAATCATGTGAATTATATTTCTAACAGTTTTACCATCACAAATTATATGAGACAGTACAATGAAGTGCTGAAACACAAAATGATAGTACCTTTTTCTATACAGAATTAAAACTACCTTTTAAGATTAAAATCATATATTATTATATAAACTTCAAAAAATGGAATGCAGAAATATACATGTTATTTACTATATTATACAAAAACTGCACTATAGGTTCTACCCTGCCCTTATGGTATGACAAAAGGCCAAAAAGACCCTACGGTTTTATAAGTGACAAAAACCCCTTACCATAAGGGTTTTTTCATATCTAATAGACAATTTAGGTTAGAAATATTTCAATTTTTCAGAATTTCATTGGTAAATACTTATATTTTACCGTAGTGATGAGATTAGGTTCTTCAATTGTTGATGGAACTTGTGCAGAAGAGACTGTGTGTGAAGAGATAACCGCTTGGTGGGGAGATACTTTTCTAACAGCTTGGTGGGAAGAGGAGTGTGAAACTGAGTGTGAAGAGATGAGCGTGAAGAAGAGACTGAGTGTAAAGAGATAACCGCTTATGTGTTATTATTTTTCAACCTGAGAGAATTTGAAAAAAAATGATAAGCCAGTAGCGAGGTCTGGGAAAGTAATAGAGGAATCTGCAGGGGCTGTTTTGCAATTAAAAGAAAATAATGGAGCGAGTGTAAAGACATTAATATCGGGAGATACTTTTTTTTCTAATATAATGGATTAATACCGACCCATTAATATCCGACCCATTTCACAATTAACTCAAAACAAAACCCTCCAAACTCATATCGACCCATTTCACAATTAACATTTCTATATCTCCGATTACTCTCTACCTCCTTTCTCGCCGTCTCAGACCGTCGCCTCCATCACGCCTTAATTCATCTCCACCACGCCTCTCTCTTTCTCTCTCGTCCTATCTCTACCTACACCACCCATCCTCCGATCAAGACTCTCTGTCGTCGCGAGAACGAGGCACTCCGGGAATCGCCATGAATATCTTCAGATTAGCCGGCGATATGACGCATTTGATCAGTATTTTAGTACTGCTTCTCAAAATTTACGCCACTAAATCATGCTCAGGTCTCACATTACTCATTTTTGTATTAATTTTTAGCTAATTAGTCTTTATTTAATATATATATATATATATATATATATCCGTATATTTATGTTTAGTGTGGTAAATTGAGCAAGCTAGGGTTTGATTCAGTTGATCAAGTGATGCAGTGTTCTTTTAAGACCTCAAATTTTATGTAATTCTCTACTAATTTTGTGTATTTCGGGTTTAATTATGAAATATATTTGAGCATGATTGAGTACTTAAATTCCTTTAAGTTGCGCGCCTCTCTTATTCTCTTCATGTGTAAAATATGTATGAATGTATGTGTTAGGATCAGAAATGGTGACTGTGTAGGATTATTTGCAATCAAATTATGTAACAACAGTTCAATTAACCGTAAAAAATGAAGCTATCGAATACACTAAATATTTGATATTGTTTAGGGATATCTTTGAAGACTCAGCAATTGTATGCTATAGTGTTTCTAGCTCGGTACTTGGATTTATTCACAGACTTCATATCTGTATACAATACTGTGATGAAACTAGTGTTCATTGCAAGTTCTATAGCAATAGTATGGTGTATGCAATTTCACAGAGCTCTCGACACTTTTAGACTACTTTCTTGTTGGTGCTAGTTTTGCCTTGGCTTTAGTATTACACGAGAAGTTCACAGTTCTTGAGGTGAACCTATACATTTCAATTTCTTCATCTTTTCTTCTCTATTTAAAAACCGAATCTTATTAATTTCATATTTTTGCAGGTTTTCTGGGCATTTTCGATATATTTGGAAGCAGTTGCAATTCTTCCACAGTTAGTTCTGTTGCAAAGAAGTGGAAATATTGATAATCTGACTAGACAATATGTTTTATTTCTCGGGTATTTTTCTTTTTTATTAAATTTGAAATAATGAAAGATTTTCCAACTTTCATGGAAATGTTGATAATCTGACTAGACAATATAATTGCAGGGCTTATCGTGCATTTTACATTCTGAACTGGATGTATAGTTATTTCACGGAGCCTAATTTCAGTAGATGTTATTTAAACGTTTATTAATTGATGAAAGAAGATGTTTGTTTTGTTGTAGCTAGACTTATTCAAACAGCTCTTTACGCAGATTTCTTCTATTATTACTTCATCAGGTAATAAGTTTGGTGTATTTCTATTTATTTTTTTGGATTTGTGAAAATTCAAATAAATAAATTAATATGTTTGTAACGCACAGCTGGAAAACAGTGCAAAGCTTAAGTTACTAGCTTGAGTTAAAGAAGAAATGGTTTTGTTGTAGATGAATGAAGAAGTTGAGGTTTTACATGGTGATTTATGTTGAGGTTTAGAAGGTACAGTGATACAACAAATCTCCTCTCTCTTATTGCCAATTCTATGATGACCAAAAGAAAAAGAAAAAAAAATAAAAAGCGATTTTGTTAATAATTTGAAATGATCTCTTCTCTCTTATTTGAAGTTTTTTTTCTATTATTTAATATCTGATCTTCTTATTGTCATATTTTGTTGTGCAGCCTTCCCCAACTACATTTGATGAGGTGGGTAACAAAGTGTTCTTTTCCGTTTATTAAATTAGTAATATGAATTTACTAATATGAATTTAACTCTGTTACTCTCCTATCTATACACATTTGGAGTCTGCTCAAGGTTGGTTTTTAATATATCAATCTTAAATTTTTCGTATAAACGATATATATATATATATATATATATATATATATATATATATATATATATATATATATATATATATATATATATGTGTGTGTGTGTTGACCTGTGTGATTTTTTTTTCCAGTGATTTGATTTATGAATTCTTGACGATGCTAAGCAAGAGGCTCACAGAAGTTGTTTCTACAGTTTTGACTGTTTTACAAGGTAATGTATTAATAATTCTTCAACAGGAAAATCTTATTAGTTATTACTCTTGTTTAACTTTGTAGAAACACTAAATTTGTTAATTTTTTTCTATGTCATAATCAGGGTGCTATTAATCTGCTAATGGCTGTTTATAAAGGAGTTTATTACTCAAGCAAGGTATGTGATCAGTGATGTGGTAATTACCAGATTGTTTGAGTTGAAAATATGTTCTGAGACGCTACAACATTTTTCATTTTTCAGCCAAACTTGAGCAGGGCTATTGGATCATACGAGGATCAGATATTCCAGAAAAGGGCACGTTTACATCAGGTTGGTTATTCCAGAAAAGGCATTATTGTTTTACATAGTCAGAAAAGGATCAGATATGTAATTTGGTGGGATTTTTACAGAGAGAATAAAAAGAGGAAAGGTTAAGCATGAATTTTTACATGTACTTCTAGAGCTCCTTTCAGGGAGAAAGCCTGTAAGCAGTAACTACCCAAAGGGTAAAGAGAGCACTTTGTATTAGCCTATAAGCTCGGCCTCAAATGAGCGTTTAAGTTTTTTTTAGCTTAGCATTGTATTATAATGGATTACAGGTGAGACTGAAACAATTAAGTGGGGGACTAATTAATCATTTTCTTCGAATTTTCTTCTCGAAAATCCAGCTTCTACGCCTTGAGCAGGTAATTATTTTAAAATCTTGTTTTTGGTAATTAATTAATTTATATATTTACACTATTTAATTTGTATTCCAGTTGAATATTCATAAGGCAATGCAAAAACTCGAAGAGATTTAATAAAAAGAAGCTAAAAGGTGCGCAAAGTTAGTTTATGAGGTAATGAAATTAGTTTTAGAAGTTCGATCTCTGATTCCATGTTTTGCATATATTTTTTATATCAGGAAAATTATCACGAAGACAAAACGAGATGGAACTAATGGATAATAGCTGAATTATGAGCTAGTAGATATTACACAAATTATTTTAGAATTATTTGAATTATGCTATAGCAAATAGGAATTGTATATTAATTTTTTTTTATTTTTTAAAAAGCGATAGGCGACACTTAAAATGGTGTCCCTACAGCAGAGGGTGACACTTAAAACGGTGTCCCTAACGCGGAGGCGACACATAAAACAGTGTCCCTAACGCGATGGGCGACACGTAAAACGGTGTCCCTAACGCGATGGGCGACACTTATAACGGTGTCCCTAACGCGATGGGTGACACTTAATGCGGTGTCCCTAAGACGATGGGCGACACTGTAAACGGTGTCCCTAAAGCGATGGGTGACACTGTAAAAAATGTCACCAAACATTAAGTGACAGTTTCCCGCGGTGTCCTGGCGACATCGAAAATTAGGACACTTGTTTTTCGTTAGATGACAGTTGGAAAAGTGTCGCAAAAAGTTTGGCGACAGTTCAATCAGTGTCGCGCACCTGCAAAATAACTGTCACCCATTAGCAGTTTTTTTGTAGTGTTAAATAGGACTTATGTGTAATATAACTACACTAGCCTCTCAAATTGTAGACTTCCTCTAATAAAGTATTGTTCATTTGTGATTAGAGAAGAATTTGCTACCAAAGGCTAGAATATGTCTCAATCGAATCTCACTCTGAAGTAAATTATCTCTTTGAATGTACTGAATAATGATAGAATATTCTCCTTAACTCTACTGATCTTGTTGGCTATCTTGAAAACGTTATAATCTGAAATAAAAAGTGATGGTAAACCATGTATATTTAAACAAAATACAGTGTTTGAAGGTTTGCTTAATTGCATCAACCATGTTCCATTAATGAACAATAATATGTTTTTTGGACAAGTTCCATGGTTTCTTGTTGAGGAAAAGCTCATAGTCTTCCTTCTTTGAGCAATTTGTAGGGTTAGTGGCGCCGCGACATAGTCGTCATTTAAACCCAGATATGTGATCTTCTAGAGACATACCTTCAACCAAACTGTGAGAATAAAGTCGTTGTTTGAGAGCTAATTTGTTGGTAAGGCTTTTTGTCATGCATAATTTCTCTAATTTCAACCATAAGGCAGCGGCAGAATTCTCCTTTAAAACGTCTTGTAAAATTTGAGGTGAGAGATGAAGTTAAATTTGTGATAGCGCTATAAGATCTTTTCTTTGTTTTTCTGCGGCAGATAAAGTTGCGGGCATTTTATCAATGCCCAATAACACCTCATCCCAATCCATCTGAGTGAGCACAACTTTCATCTTAACTTGCCATAATAAGAATCTCGTGTTGCGATTCAAAGTGGAATTTCAAATTTTAAGGTTGTTATAGTCACGAATTAGTGAGAAATACGAGAAAATAGCAAAAATAATCAGAATTTGGAGAAACAGACCTCGAAATCGGATATGGGACGTCGAAAAAGCCCTGGTGGGTTGACCCAAAAAAGTCAACCAAAATGTCAACGGTCAGTGTTGACTAGTCAAAGGTGGCGCAACCTTCCTTTTTTTTTAAAAAAAAAATACTGCGCAAACGATTGCACAGTACTCGCAAAGCACAGGAACATATCCCGTACGAATCAGATGTCGAGCGCACGGAAAGCTTGGTGCGCGTGAAGTACTGGATCAAAATCTTCTTTTTCTTCGCCCGGTAGCTGTAGCTACCCGACCCGCGAAGCTGTGATTTCAATCAGGAAAATTCTTCCTTAATACTGCACCAAAATTGACGAATAGGGTACCAATATGACCGGAATCTTGAATAGGATAGATTTACGCAACCAATTTCTTCCAAAACGCAAAGATAATTCGATAATAACGAATCAAATAGTTTGAAAACCCTTGGTCGATTTAAGCTTCAAATAATAATTCGAAACTTAGTAATGTATGTCGTTTGCTTCGTAACAGAGATTAGAACAATTCTTGTATATCTAATCTTCCCAAAACACGTCGAAATCGTAAGATATAATTTTGAATTTCGAAACTCAAATTTTTATTTTTATTTTTTGAACAGAAAAAAAAGCCTAAATGAAAAAGAAAATAGGGTTGTATGATTCTCCGATAACTCTTCAAAACTCGATTCTTGTGTAAGAAAAATATGTAACTTGTTGTGCAAGCCTGGAGCTCTGACACCAATTTGTAATAATAGATCGTAAGATAAAATCATGCAAGTTAGTAGTAATAGACACAAGATTTACGTGGAAACCCAAGACGGGAAAAAACCACAGAAAAAAAAGAGTGTTTCACTATGATGAGAAAGAGATTACAATGAGAATTGTATTCAATGAAGTGTAAGTAATAATAGACACTACATGTGTATATATAGGAAAGCCATGAAACTAGGGTTATTAATCTAATGAGCCAGAACTTACAAATACGAATTGGGTCATATCTCTAACAGGTTTATCCATTAATGTTCAAAATGATGTTTCGATAAACAATATTCATACTATAATTAAGCCTAAGAATAGTAATTTAACCAAAGTGAGTGACATTATCTGTCTTAATAGTTTGTGTTGGAAAACTGAGTTAGTAAATCAAAATTATGAAACTGATATTGCTAATATAATACAGTTTATGTTGAAATACTGAGTTAGTAAATCAAAATTATGAAACTGATATTGCTAATATAATACTTAAAATGCCTATTCCTTCCTTTGATTGTCAAGATTATTTTATTTGGAATGAGTCCTTGGATAAAATTATACAGTTAAATATGCTTATTTCAAACTTAAAAAAGAGAAAGATAAGAAGGTTAAGGAAAAAACACTCTAACTTTCCATCTTCTTCTTCAAATCTTGACCCAAGTATCTGGAACATCATCTGGAATCTCATAATGCATTTATAAAATAAAAAAATTCCCTTGGAAATGTATCAAGAATGCAATTCCTACTGAGATGAACCTTTATAACAGCAAATACACTAAAAGTAAAGTGTACAAAATTTGTAATAATGAAGATGAATCTGTAGAACACATCCTCTTTGAATGTCTTTGGGCCAAAACTATTTGGTATAGCTCCCCTATGACTTTGAAAACTAGTAATAACAATTCTATTAGACTGGAGGAATAGTTTGTTAAAACGGTTAGAGATATGAAACAGGAAGATCCATTAAGTGAATATCAAGCTGAATTATTAAGTAATATTATGTGGCATATATAAAAGGGGAGAAATCTCGCTAAGTAGATGAAGCAAAGAAATTTGTACAACAACAAAATCAATTCCAAAACAATCTTAAACAAATTTTATATCATTAAATGTTACTACTACTACTCCTCACAAATTTTTTCATACAATCGATACATGAATGTAGTCCTTGACATTTGTGGCTCTCTCTCCAACACAGCAATAACATCCTTAACCGAGATAGTCCTAGCCACTTCATTTTGTGGCGCAATTCCCTGATTTTTCCCAGCTTTCCTCATTGTTCCTACATACATACATACAAATCGTTAAACAATACAATCATCATACATACCATGTTCAAAAATCATGAAAACAAATCAAACATACCAATGTTAGAACCTGTTAAGCCACGTTTTTCTACGTTTTTCCCAGAGGTAGATGAAGATTTGCGAGTCACATCTTTAACAGTGTTTGAACCAGATGTAATATCTGGACCCCCTTCACGCTTTTGCCTAGCTTGTTCAGCCATTAATTGCCATTTAGACAACATATCATCTCCACCAAAAGCTGGACGTGCAGCCACATTTGCTGCTGTAGCACGTGTTTTATTATCCTCTTCCTTGTTTACCTGTAAAAAAAATAAAAAAATAGAAAAATAAAAATAAGTTTCACTAAATCAACACTATTATACAAACATATTTTAAACATTTACCAATCTACCACGACCATCATCTTTATCCTTATCACCATCAGAGTTCCCATCAGGCTTTATTCACATAAAAATAAAATTGTTAAATATATATAAATTAATAAATTAATAAATATATAAAATCAAAGACAAAAGAAATACATCATTCAATCGTTGAAGTTTCTCAGCATCAGCTTGTTTCTTATCCCATTCCTCACGAGCTGTTCGATTTATTGACATAATTTGTTGGCGAACATCTGATGTTACAATATTTCTATGCCTAGACTTTTCTATATCAGCCCTCTGCAAATAAAATATACTAATAAATTTTAGATCCACGCAAAATATTTCATTAATATCATAATTAAAAAAAAAAGTGAAAAGGGTAAAGACCTGTTTCGAGACTCTGATCAGATTAGTCATAAGTCCTCTCATTCTTTCTTCAACACACTGATATGTTAAACAATTTAGATTTAATCAAAAAGAAAAGAAAACATCAAATTTAAAGGTAACACAAACTCACCAGTGATAAGCACTTTTCCACATCACTGCCTACACCTTGAAGCCCAGATTTCGCAACTGTCACATATTAATAAAAAAAATAAGAATATATTTGAAGGTAATATAGAATATTAGAGATTTAAGAGATTGAATAATTAACTGATTTCTGCTAATTTCTTCTGGAGTGGGATTTTCTCTAGAATTAGTTTTTCTTCTTCTTCTTGCACGACTTTTCGAGATACTTCTGATACACGAGTCTCATCCTTGGTTGCAGAAAATAGCTGTTCTTCCTCTTCCTATTTAAGAAAAATAACAAAATTAATTTATAAATAACTTACTATTAAGGTAAATCAGAGTAATTACCTTTAGATTCACTCCACTCACAGCTGTAACATCGTTAAGCTGATCGATTTGATCAGCGAAACCACCAGATACCTTCTGTTTTTTACTGCATCACATAAATTGATGATAAGAATTGAGTAAATTAACATGTTATATGTACTCAGATTAAAATTAATTTACCCTGAGTTAGGAGGTGAAGAGACTAAAGTTTCCAAAGGCTTTTTTGGAGGAGTTTTCGCATTATTTGACGGCGCAGCTGAAGAAGCCATAGATGGAATCCTTGAGTTCACCTAGGGAAATATATAAATATATATATGTTTAGATCTGATCTAGGCAAGATAACACGGTTTTAACGCGTTAAGTAATAAATAAATTTATATATATATATATATATATATATATATATATATATATATATATATATATTAGCATATGTAGTAAATAGCATTCAATTACAACTATTCAGAGCAAATTCGTCTAATAGAAAACGTATAAAGTAATTGTATTTAATTTCTACGCGTTAATATTTATCCCTATATACAGTTCTGTTCTATGCTGTACTTTTTGGATTTTTCGTGAATAGATTTATTATAAATTATAGCAAAATACAAACATTTAAATAATAAAGAGTTATTGTAATTTTTTTTCAGAAAGAATTAATCTTTGAGCGTCCGTGACACTGTCCAAGTACGTGTCAAAATACAAACATTCGTCGTGAAGTCTCAAGTACGTGTCGTATATATATGTGTGTGTGTGTGTGTGTGACACTGTCACGCCACCTCAGATGAAGCGTCCGTGCTTCCTAGCAGATGAGTGACTACTTTTTTCTGACCCAAAAAGGAAAGAAAAACACAGGATAGCATATAAATTTTGGAAAAAGAGTGACCGAAAGGGTGATAAAACATCTGACTGAACATAGTTTCTAGTAATCTTAAATGATTTTTATGTGAAAACACTTACTTAATACTGATGAATATAGATTTTTGTTACTTAATTAAAGAAATTGATAAAATTACCGGATGATTATGATCCATCTGGCTTGATGTTAAAGGTGCAATGGTGGTTGCAGATGAAAAGCCTGGTCTAGCGGATTGCATATCAAAAGATTCTTCTTTCAAAGATCCCGTATTAGCATTTGTAAGGGCATTAGAAGGAAATGAAGATAAACTCTGGGGAGTTGATGATAAAGATCTTTGCTGATCAATAGATGATGGAGCATTAATCATACCCTGAGGAATGTTTCTCTTTGGTTCGTTAAAAGTATTTGGTCTTTCAAATTTTTGAGCATTCACATTCATCATATTCATAGACTGAGAAGTAGTGGGAATTTGTCTGATTTGTGAATCATGAACTTGTGGTCTCATAGATGATGCTGCTGATGTATTAATATTACTTCCTCGGAAATGATGGTAATTACTTGTGGGCCCGGCACTTCCATATGTTTGGAACGATGATTGTGAGAAGTGCAAATGCTGTTGCTGCTGCTTACTAAGTCCCTGATCTGGGAAACCAGGACCCGGACTCGGGCCCGGGCCCGGGCCGGGACGATCCCTTTCTTGACTTGAAGAAGATATTTGTTCCACTTCACGGTGCTGAACAATGTTGTTATTATTACTATTATTATCCATACTTGAATTGCCCGTTTCTGTAAATATTTGAGATAAAAAGGTTAAAACAAGCGCCTAGTTAACGAAAAAGTAGGGATTTTAATGAAAAATTATTAACCATTAGATGGCGCGTGCATTTGCTGTTGATTTGGAACAGTTCGGGAGCTCCGAGCCTGAATATAAAAGCAATATCGATTACTTTATGAAGATACAAATTATAACAAAAATTAATGTTTTTAGTACCTGTGTCTGCAACTTATAAACAGCCATCTTGAGCATTTGATCACCCACAATACTTCTCATATGTCGCACAAACTCATCTTTGGAAATCTCGTTTTTCTATAAAGAGATTTTGATTTTTTAATAAAGAAGAAACAAACAAAAGGTACACTAATCTATTAGTAACATAACTCACCTTAAGATTTTGGTAAAGTGTTTCAAGTTGTAAGGCTCTGTCTTTGTCAAGTTGGGGTTGTATAACAGGGAGCAATAGAGCAAATGGTACTTGTTTTCCACGATTCAATGCATTAATAGCTTGTTGACAGCTCAGCCCTGGTCCTACTGAGGATTGTTGCTGATTGTTCATACCAATTCCCATTGATTGTTGATTGTTCACACTTAACCCTACCGCTTGTTGATTATTGGTCCTTGATGCTTGGTCCTCTTGCTTAATCTCCACTGGAACTAAATAAAATTATATAAATTGGTACTATATTAACATGATATGACAATGAATTGTCATCAATCGAAGAAACACCAAGGAAAATTGTTACCGTTATCAGAATCAGACGGCTGAGAGATGGAATTATCGCCTTCGATGTCTCTGTTTAAAGCCGCTGTGAATGCATCGACGTCAGCACCTGAATGCATTGTTTCGTCCTGTAAACAAACAAAAAAGCCAACATATTTCATACATAGAAATTCCTTCTTTACCAATTATAAGAAAAATGAAAAAGACCCATTATACAATTTCATATATAATACCTCGTCTTCTTCGAGGAGCTTCATGATTGAAGGATCCATCATGATATTGTTTGGAGTTGCAGGGAATTTTTATGTACTAACTACTGACGAAAAGTCTCAAGTGATTTGTTCCGTACGCTGGAAAGAGGAATTGAAGAAACAGTGTTTTCTCTCGACTATATTTGCAGTTTTTATAGAAGGTGGCGGTTGCTTTTTTTAGAATTTCTTATGGAAAAAAAAATATTATTATTTATTTGTGAAAATCTCTTTTCTCTTATACATACACATTTCGTTTTTTCTAGACATGATTTAAATAGAAATAATATTATTTTTACATTCCAAAAGACCAATAATCGATTCCTTTACATCTCAAAATATCATAATTGATTCCTATATGTGTTTGGGTTAAGTAGTACTATTTGGTACTTTGAAGATCCATAAATGTGGTAATGGTTAGAATACTCTACCGCGACCAAAAGATTTCGGAATCGAATTTTAATGAAGTTAAAACGGCTCTATATTCAAAGTGGCTTTCGAATGTATTAAAAATTAAGTTTATAATTCTGCTAAGAAGAAAAATATTCCGTTTAGAACTACTTCATTCAAATGATAAAATTTGTATTTCTTGACCCTTAAGTAAATAGATTGTCATCAACAAACAAAACATGACTAATAATGCTACTTTAATCCCTTTAAAAAGATTGTTCTTCATCTTGTTTTTGTTAAATGCTAATAAAAGTTGAGTAATGATATGAAATATGGAAAGGGATAGAGTCCCCTAACTAAACCTTTTAATCGGGTTTTATGAAATTTATAGAATTTTTATTTTAAGGGGTTGAATATGACTCATAAGATATACATTCCATAATAAAGGTCATCCAAATTGTGTTTAAACCTATTTCTATTACAATATTTTCAAATAAATATCCTTTTACATTTTCATAGAATTTTGGCACATCAGTTTTAATAGCTACATAGTGTATTTTTAGAATTGTTTCCTGTTTAGGAAATAGACGATGTCATGAGCAACCGGTTTGGTTTTTTGTATAGATGTACGTGGTATAAAGACGGATTAACTTTCATCAATTATAAGATGCATATACTATTGTAGTCGATTTGCTAAGACTTTTTATATAACTGTGAAAATCAGTGTAGAGCATTTAATAAGACTATATCGATCTATTTTAGAAGGTTTATGGACTTTTGGTATAAGTTTAATGAAGGTTTTATCATAGAATAGAGGCTCCATTTATCCTAAAGGAAATATGTGACCACCTTTGTAAATCAAATCTAATAAGATACTAGTGTTTTTTTTAGAAATAGGCAGGTATACCATTAAAACCTGGTGCCTTATCCATCTGAGGCTCTAAAGGCGTTTTTCAATTCATTCATACTCACTAATTTAATAAGATTCTTGCCCATATCTTTAGAAATGCAAGGTGAAACTGTATACATCACTGGATTATAATTTCCTAGGCCCTACGGTGTTGAAGATATAATCAAAATTACCTTTTATTTCATTATCAATATCTTCTCGCTTCTTTAACCCGCAATTACTCTTATTTTTTAATCTTAAAAGTTTGTTTCGGATTCTAATTAGCTTTGTTATTGCATGAAAATATGTAATGTTTTCATCGACCAACATAAGCCATGTAATTCTAGATTTTTAAGCCCAAAAGGACACTTCAGAAGCCCATTGTCCCTCAACTCATTTAATTACGGCATTGTACTCATCCATAAGATATGGTTATGAAAGTTTATGTAACATCTAATATTTTTTTATTTTTTTTTATTTTTTTCCTTTTAGGATCTTTTTGCCTGTTTAGTAAGAGATTTTGTAAGTTCGAAGAATTTTTTTTCATACATGTGAATCATATTTCCTCTAATACAAAAGGTAGTTATCCAGCTATGAGTGATCACCTACACTCTTTATTGTTGAGTCAATTAGTATCAAACATGAACCTTTTTGTAATAGGAAGTTTTTCCATTCTCATTCACCAATAATAGGATAGAATGACCATATTCTACAGGGGATAGAATAAGCAGCCAGACATGAGGAAAGGTATTATTGCATTCAGAATTTGTACATTAGTTGTATAATAATTTATCAAATAATTTCCAGGTCTCATATTATTCCAAGTGAAAGAACAACCATTTGTATTAGTGTCACTTAATTCCAGTTTGTTCATAAATGTGTTATGTATATCCATATTTTTTTTTGGTCTCATATTCAGTTTGGATACGTTAGTTGGTTTTATAATTCTTTTTCTACTTATCAAACTAAGTTTCGTAGATACGGACGCTTCGTATTTTGCTCTCATAGGGTGTTTATCTTACCAAGGCTTAAGCGTGATCTTTATCACGGCAAAGTGAGAGTTCCAAGAAGCATATTCCTCTCTCCATCATCATTTGGAGGACATTTGGAATTAATCATCTGCAGAATTTCTCTTCACGCCAAGCTATACAACATTTTTCTTCTGAAAGGTCTTCTATATATATGTGTGATCAGCAGTATTAGGATAAAACCCTACCTCCACTACAGAACAATCTTACTTCTAAAATATTGCTTCTCTACTTTCTTTCCAACCATGGCCAATGATCATAAGCACGATCTCCCTCTCGCTAGAACCAGAAGTGACACTTTCAGAAAATTTGTTGTCTTATCACTAGCTACCAAAACCCCTACTATTCGAACCATTGTTGAGGAACACCCTTTTGTTGCGAAGATCATTTCCTCTAGAATCTTTCCTTTGGGTGTATTTCGTAAGGCAGTTATCGACTCATGGGGCATCAATTTCCGTATTCTCTTTGAAGAATTAGGTGCTAACATTTTCAAAATTACCCTAGAATAGGCTGAAGAAGCAGAGAGACTTTAGTTTCTTAGGCCAACTCTCATTCAATCTATACACGTGCTACTGTGCAAGTGGGAGGATCAAACTAATATCTCTCAGTTCGATTTGGTTAACTCATATGTGTGGATGAGAATATATGGGTTGGCCAAATCCCAGAATACGGTGGATACAATGGAGACTTTTGGGAATTACATCGGGAGCCTGGAGAAGATTGATCAGTCGATGAATGAGGCTGATGCTTCTGATTTTATCAGGTTCAGGGTGAAGTTTAACACTCAGTTACCTCTAAAAACTGGTATTTTCGTGGAACTGAACGAGGGAGCAGCGTGGGTTGCCTTTAGGTATAAGAGTATTGGGCTTTTCTGTTACAATTGTGGGTATCTAGGTCATAACAAAGGAGCTTGTACTATTGGAATGGTGAGACCACGATGGAGTGATGACTCTTATCGATACTTTAATTGGAACAAGGATACCTTAATTCGAAGCAAGGATAAAGCATACCATATAATACGTCGAAGAGACAGGTTTGGTGTATTTGATGAGGTGGTGAGGTTTTTTTCCTTTTAGAAGAAATGATGGTGATGACGACGATGGTGGAGACTCTAATGCTGGTAACGGAGGTGGTGGTAGTGTGCTTGCTGCGAACAACCAGAATACGGGAGTTAATATTGCTGGTGCTCAGTCTACTAAAGAACAAGGAGAATCAAGTAAGAGAGACGGTAATGAATCTTCTAAACGCAAAAGGGAGAATACCTTAGCTTTTGCTGAATTGTTTGGGATATCTACTGATATGAATGAAGCAACTGAAGTTAACAACTTGAACTATCCAGCGCTATTCAAAATCCTACAAGATGAAATGGGCGACTTTGGAGATAACATCATTATAAGCAACCAGACCAGTTATGAGATATTGAGTGCCAGAGAATATGATATCCAGCACTACTATGAGAACTTTCTCATTGAAAGCAAGTCAGGTTTTTACACAAGCCTTAATTATAATACCATTGGAGAATGGAAAGTCCAGAATCATAACAAGGATATTACTATTACGGAGGTTGGTAATTTCATGCAGGACAGGGGTGTAGATTATGATATGGGAGGCTATATAAGGGATGTTCAGACTGTTGGAGATGGTAGAAATATTTCCCTCTACAAAGGGAAGGGTAAACAAGTGGTGCATGTTTATGGCAGTGATAAGGAAGCTTTTGAGGAAGATTATGAACCAGAGGAGGAGTCTCTCGACTCTCAATCCATTCATATCAATCATCATCCATGTGGAGACGATGAACAGGTTAAAGGAGGACATTTAACACCAAGAATGCGAGTCAGTAATAATTTTGAGAAGTTCACATGGCCTGACAAGTTGAAGAGGAAATGTGTTCCAGCTGGGACTAGCGAAAAGCCGGCGAAGAAGAAAATCTGTATGCAAGACGTTGATAACCTTGGTCAGCGAATCATGGAGGCAAATAATTTTTTACAAGAGCTCTACGAGAGCTATGGTGAGATTAAAAATCAATTTATGGAATACGAGTATCTTAAAGTTTGTGGACCAAATGAGACTATGGATAGTGAAATGGAGAATAGGGTGTATTACTATTGTAGTGCTGCTGGGTGTGAGGGACACTTGAGGGGTGATGATACTGATTCTGATTCTGAAGAGGACGCAAGTACCCAAGGGGCCCCTGTGGAGGAAAACGTGCTCTAATCAAACTTTAAGGGTAGCGGCCAGCCCGGGGTGAAAGCGGCCGGGTTTAATGGATAATATGCTAGTATGGAACTGACGAGGGGAAAAGGCGACTTCGACTAAGAAAATGATGCGCGCCCTTATTGATAAGTTTAAATTATCTTTTGTGTGTTTGTTGGAATCTCGGGTGAAAGCTTGTAACATCCGATCGATTTGCTATCTTAACTCTTTTGACAAAAAATATATAATCAACCCTGGGGGGAAGAGCAGCTAGGTCCGGGTGGATTGTATTGGCTTGGAAAAATAACTTTAATATTATGTTTGTACTATGTTATTTGCCTAATATCGGAACCTAAAACTAACCCATGGTACTTAATAACTATTCACGCTCCAAATGACCAGAGAGAGGTATAATCTTTGATAATATCTCTAAATGGAGACAAAATATTAAAAAACCAATTCTTATTGCGGTTGACTTCAATGATATTGCTAAGAATTCTGAGAAGAAATGTAAATTAGCTTCCAACCTTGAACGAGTTAGGAGATTTAATGAATTTATTAACAAAAATTCTTTGATCGATATTCCGTATAAAGGATGTTTTTTCACGTGGACTAACAAGAGAAAAGGTATGGAAAATATTAAAGAAAGACTCGATAGAGCGATAGCGTCAAATACCTGGTATAACCTATTTCCCCAAACTATTATCAAAGTTCCACCGGCTATTGGTTCGGATCACTCGCCGTTAATTATACAAAGAGATGAATGGGTCCCTAGACCCAAGAGAAATTTTATTTTCCAATCAAGATGGCTAGAAAGTTCACAATGTAGAGGGATTGTTGATAATGCTTGGAATGAATCCAGAAATATTGAAAACTTAAAAAATTTGTAAATAAAAGAGAGACGACATGTAAAGTGTTGAATGGGTGGAGTAGGTCAACATTTGGAAATAGTAGGAGAATGATCGAGAAATTTCAAAAAATTCTCGAATAAATTCAAGATGGCGAACCTACGGAAGAAAATTTCAACCTAGAAGCGGAGATTAAGCAGGAAATGGATCAATTATGGGAGCAGGAAGAAGCTTTTTGGGCAGACAAGGCTAGCGATTTATATATTAATAAAGGGGATAAAAACACGAAATATTTGTTCGCAAAGACAACATTACGAAGGAATAATAATCGTATATCATGCCTAAAGAATAATAATGGTGAATGGTGCGATGTTGTCAAGGATATAAAAAATATAATTCAAGACTACTTTTGTGATCTCTTTAGTCGGAGTGCCGTTTATAATGTTGATGACATGGCGAGGCATACTCCATGTAAAGTGGATGAATCTACTAATGACATTTTAATACGAACTCCAGATATGGATGAAGTTAAGCAGGCGGTATTCGCTATGTCGGGATCTAAAGCGCCGGGACCTGATGGCCTTCCGGGTAATTTTTTATCAAGAGTTTTGGGATATATTAAAAGATGATATATACAAATTGGTACATGATTTTTTTGTTTATAATACGCCTTTGGAATACATTAACGATACGATCGTATCACTTATTCCGAAAGGAGACCAACAAGAATCAATTAAGGATTTTAGGCCTATATCTTGCATCAATTTCTGCTATAAAATCATTGCAAAGATTATGGCTTTGAGGCTCCAGCCGATCATGGAAGACTTGATATCGCCGACTCAATCAGCTTTTATTAAAGGAAGAAGCATTCATGATAATATTTTAATCGCTCAAAAGGTGGGTTTTTTCTCAAAACAAAACGGCGATCAAATAAGCATTACGGAGCGGATAAAATAGATATGGCCAAAGCATACGACCAAGTAAATTGGGATTTCCTGATGAAGATATTAGAGAATTTGGGTTTTTGCAAGAAATGGAGGAATCTGGTTTTTAATTGTATTTCTTTGGTAACCTATCAAATCAAATTCAATGGTGATAGACTTACAAAGTTCAAACCATCCCAAGGTATCAGGCAAGGTGACCACTGTCCCCGCTTCTTTTTTCAATGCTAACAGAAGGATTAATTGGACTTTTGAACCATGAATGTCGGGAAGGCAACATCAAAGGTATTTCTTTAGCCAGATCGGCGCCAAGGCTAACACATCTTTTATTTGCGGACGATTCGCTGTTCTTTTTAGAAGTCAATGATAGGGAGATTGAAGCTTTCAAGGATGTCATAAACAGATATTGTATGGCTTCAGGACAAGAAGTGAACTTTAATAAACCAAAACTATCATGTTTAGTAAAGGTTTGGCCGAGAACAGAGCGCAAAGTATAGCGAGCATGTTAAACCTAGAACTTACTAGCTCTATGGGTAAATATATGGGTATTCCGATGTCTTTAAAAAGATCAAAAAGGGAGAACCTTAACTATATAGTGGATAGATTTTTGGGGAAGGCCGAAAGCTGGACAGCAAAACTACTCTCAGGCGGCGGGAAAGAGGTATTAATTAAAGCAGCACTGCAATCTATACCGAATTATGCCATGTCCATCTTTGAATTTCCTATTACGTTGTGCAAAAAACTTAGTTCCATTGTCGCTAACTTCTGATGGAATTCGGGAGACAAAAAGAGAATTCACTGGGTTAAGTGGGGAAAAATAGCGAAGGCTAAGAAAATGGGGGGGGGGGGGGAATTGGCTTCCGTGATTTCAGGAAAATGAATATATCTCTACTCGGAAAACAAGCCTGGAGAATTTTACATAACCCAGACTCCCTAGTCGCAAAAGTATTAAAAGGAATGTATTATCTGAATAGTAACATGTGGGATGCAAAGCTCAAAAGCAAAAGATCCTGGAGCTGGGCAAGTATTTATAAAGGACTGTGCTTCCTCAGGGACGAATGCATATGGAAAGTAGGTAATGGTCTTACAATTAACATTTGGAACGGCTTTTGGATTAAAAGAGGATTTAAGCTTGAAAAACCTGAGAACTGTAAAATAGAGAAGCTGGCTGAGTGCTTTAATGATAATCTCACAAATTGGAATTACGATATTCTTAAAGACTTTTGTACGTCAAGGGATCTAATGTACATAAGGAAAAATCCAATCCTTCAACTTGAAAAAGAGGACAAATTAATATGTCCGGAATTGGTGATTACTTGACTAAATCAGGGTATCATAGATTGGTACAAAAATAATTGGATAAGGAAGGAGAATTATCTGCGATTGGGGAAAGTAATGATAGGGAAATGTGGAAGATCATTTGGGATTCTAATGTACCCCTCAAAATTAGAAACTTCATCTGGAAGATACATAATAATGCAATTCCATCTAAGAGTAATTTGAAGAAAAGGAAATGTAGTGATAATAATATTTGCGAATGGTGTGAAAGAGAAGAGGTATCCTGCAGGCATATGTTTATTAAATGTCCTTTTAGTGTTGGCATTTTGGCTAACTCACAGCTACAGATCAAAATTGATGAGAAATGGGACGGTTCGGTGAGTGAGTGGATAAAGAACATAATTGATAACTACTCTAGAAATGGATGGGACAAGAACCTAGTCACTGCTATGGTGCTTATCACGATATGGAATATCTGGAAAGCTAGAATGAAAGTTTTCTATGATAAAAAACCTCGGAATATACAACTGCAACACAAAAGTGATACTGAAACACCTCTTCGGTAAGGAAATTGCGAGAGAAAGGGAACAAGACCAGAGCCAAAATAGGCAAGCGAAGGATACCCCGAATCCATTACTTGATGATGACGCTGATTTCATATGGATGAACGATGCATCTTTCACTAACAATTGGGAACCGGCGGGCATTGCCTCGATCGGCATTACCAGAGCGGGGATTGTGAAACATAAAGTGGTTAAAAGAGCGAGAGTTAGTTCAAGCACAGAAGGTGAAGCATGTGCCATTCTTCAGGCCATGAGATCCGCTGCGGATCTCAAGTACCGGAGTTGCTCTTTCTACTCCGATAACCTTGAGGTTGTTCAAGGAACTATTATCGGTGGGGCTTCTAATTGGAGAATCAGACCAATGGTTAGCGAAGTTCTTAGCTAGATTAAACGCTTTCCATCTTGGAAAATCATACACTGTAAAAGGGATTTCACTTGTTTTGCCGACAAAACTGCTAAGCTTGAAAGGAGGAGGGTCGACATTTCGTCGTGTCAGCCTATGAATATGCTATAATTTTTAGTTGGAGGGATAGATTTGTCTCTCCTTAACCAATAATTTTCTCTCTGACAAAAAAAATCCAAAAAGTGAAACTAAGTATGGCTTAAAAAGAGACTGGGACCAAATGTCCGCCCTGGTTTAAAACGCATATAATTTTTTTCTTAGGCTTTTATTTTTGGGACGATAAATCACGCTAAGTAGATGAAGCAAAGAAATTTGTACGACAACAAAATCAAATCCAAAACAATCTTAAACAAACTTCAAGTTTGTGATTCAATAGAGTTGCTATCCATAATTTTATATCATTAAATGTTACTACTACTACTACTCCTCACAAATTTTTTCATACAATCGATACATAAATGTGGTCCTTGACATTTGTGGCTCTCTCTCCAACACAGCAATAACATCCTTAACCGAGATACTTCTAGCCACTCTATCTTGTGGCGCATTTCCCTGATTTTTCCCAGCTTTCCTCATTGTTCCTACATACATACATACATATATACAAACCGTTAACAAAAGAATCATCATACATACCATGTTCAAAAATCATGAAAGCAAATCAAACATACCAATGTTAGAACCTGTTAAGCCATGTTTTTCTACGTTTTCCCCAGAGGTAGATGAAGATTTGAGAGTCACATCTTTAACAGTGTTTGAACCAGATGTAATATCTGGAACCCCTTCACGCTTTTGCCTAGCTTGTTCAGCCATTAATTGCCATTTAGATAACATATCATCTCCACCAAAAGCTGCTCGTGCAGCCACATTTGCTGATGTAGCACGTGTTTTATTATCCTCTTCCTTGTTTACCTGTTAAAAAAATAAAAAGTTTCACTATTGATCTACTATACAAACAAATTTTAAACATTTACCGATCTACCATGACCATCATCTTTATCCTTATCACCATCAGAGTTCCCGTCAGGCTTTATTCACATAAAAAAAAGGAAAATTGTTAAATATATAAATTAATAAATTAATAAATATATAAATATATAAAGTCAAAGTCAAAAGAAATACATCATTCAATCGTTGAAGTTTCTCAGCATCAGCTTGTTTCTTATCCCATTCCTCACGAGCTGTTCGATTTATTGCCATAATTTGTTGAGGAACATCTGATGTTACAATATTTCTATGCCTAGACTTTTCTATATCAGCCCTCTGCAAATAAACCACATAAGTTTTAGATCCACAAAAAATATTTCATTAATATCATAATAAAAATAAAAAGTGAAAAGGGTAAAGACATGTTTCGAGACTCTGATCAGATTAGTCATAAGTTCGAAGAGATTTTGAGTCATAAGTTCGAAGAGATTTTGTAAGTTCGAAGAATTTTTTTTCATACATGTGAATCATATTTCCTCTAATACAAGAGTTAGTTGTCCAGCTATGAGTGATCCATACAATCTTTATTGTTGAGTCAATTAGTATCAAACATGAACCTTTTTGTAATAGGACGTTTTTCCATTTTCATTCACCAATAATAGGATAGAATGACCATATTCTACAGGGGATAGAATAAGCAGCCAGACATGAGGAAAGGTATTATTGCATCCAACCCCTAATCTCATTCTATTCTCTTTTCAATCTTATATTAAGCTTTTTTCCTCCATTTTTACATTTCTAATTAACTTTTTTTGTTTTTGTTTCATTCCGAATCAATATGGCATGGATTCAACACCAAATCAGCTCCAATTTCATCCAAAAAGGTTAGTATTCCAACCAATTTTTTATTTTTAATTTTCATGTCAAGTTTTTTTTGATTTTTTTTTTGATGATTACATGTTATTTTTAATTCCGAATATAGTAGGGTGTAATTAGATTGTTGTATGAATTTTTTAAACCAAAAATTGATGTTAAATGCCTTAAAAATATAGTTTGTGAAATCTAATTAATTTTTTTTTCCATTTTTGGGTGTTTGATTGTTAATTCCGAGAATGATTAGTGTTAATAAGGTTTGGTTTTTGTTAATTTAAACATGTAATTCATGGTTTTTGATTGAAAATTAAGTAGGATGATTTTTTGGGAATTTTTTAATCTTTGTTATGTTTTTTAGAAAATGTTAGATTAATCTTTGTTATGTTTTTTAGAAAATGTTAGATTAATCTTTGTTATGTTTTTTAGAAAATGTTAGATTAATCTTTGTTATGTTTTTTAGAAAATGTTAGATTAATCTTTGTTAAGTGTTAAAAAATATATAGGGACCTTTATGCAATTTAAAGAAATATATAAGGACCTTTATGCAATTTTATAATAATGAATAGGAACTTTCATGAAATTTTAGAAAAATAAATTTGGACTTTTATACAATTTTTAAAAAAATAAAGGGACTTTTATGCAATTTTTAAAAAATAAAGGGACTTTTATGCAATTTAAAAAAATATATAGGGACCTTTTATGCAAATTTATAAAAAAAATATAGGGACTTTTATGCAATTTAAGAAACATGTATTTATTTTACTATTTAATAATAGATTTTTAAATATTAAAAATAATTATAATTTATTTTATTTTATGACTAATATAAATATTTTTGTATAATACAGATTGTACGTGTGCTATGTGCTATATATTGGATGTTAAAGATTCCCGATGATTTATTTACGTTTTTAATTTATTTAATTTATTTGATTTCTAATTGTAATAATTTATTTAATTTTATTTTCATGTTTTTATTTTTGGTGATGTAATAATTTAGTATTTTTTATGTTATTTTTTATTCTATATTTTAATTTACCTATAAAATGCTAGATGGCCGATGTCATGTCTCGACAGCACGGAGGGGCTGGTGGGGGAGGGACCCAAACGAGAATCCGAACCGAAACCTAGCCGACTGTGCAAACCAGCCCGGTAAATAAACAAATTCAACTCAATAATTGCTTAAAAAATAAAGTCACTACTAACTAATTTAATGTTAAAACAGACCCCCCTAGACGGAAAACAAGGGGTGGAGGTGCCCTAAAAACTGCGATGAGGGCACTAAAAGCTGTTGGGTGGCCTTTACCGGTCAATTTTTGTATATTAGACGACACGTGGAGTCCATCAGGCAAGTACGGGCACCACGTTGCGCAAGTGACTGGGATTGCAGTACGAGAGAGGATTTCGCCCTATCACCCGTCTTGGAAAAAAGTGCCGGACGGGGACAAAAACGCCGTGATTAATAGATTAGCTGTATAAATTTAATTTTTAATATTTTTAAAGCTTAATTTATTATTCTAATTTATATTCAAATAATATATTTTTTTACAGAAATATTTTGACATAAAGACTTGGAGAAAGAGGAAAGACTGGAATTCGATTTACGGAAACTTGGACGATACGATGAGGATGAGATTTAAGGATTACAAATATTACGTGAAGAAGCATTATTGGAGAAAGGGTTTGAAGCCGGATTGGATATCGGATGAGGTGTGGGCAAAGTGTTGTGAGTATTGGGGCTCGAGAAAAGCTAAGGTGAAATTTTGATTATTTTTTATTTTAGTATATATTTAAAATTATAATTGTTTTTATTAATAATTGAATTTTAAATTTTTTCAGAATCAAGCAAAGGAAAATAAAAAGAATCGAGAAAAGCAGAAAAACAAGAGTGGAGCGGGGTCGAGGAGGTATTCCCGAACTCGGGATATGCTATACGAGGTGGTTTTTTATTTAAGTAAATTTTTTAATTATTAATTTATTATTTATTTTGAATATTTTTTATTTTTCTGAAACAGGGTGAAGAATTAATCCCGGGAGGGAATCTGGTGATAAGGGACGAGGCTACCCAACAAGACATCCCAATTCCGCGTATGGGTGGTTTTTACGAGGTGGTGGGGAAAAGCAAGAAGACCAGAGAGTGGAGGTCGGTGGGCTACGAAAAAACCGATGTAAGTTTTTTTTTAAAGTTTATTATTAATTATTTTTTTCATCTAAAGTCAAATTTGATTGATATATTGTTTATTATGTAACAGAAATTGCTTAAGGACGCGATGAAGGAAAAGGTGACTCAAAGTCAATCAGAGTCAACCGATTGGGAAGGAATGAGTCAAAAGGAGCAATACGATTACGTGAGGAGCACCGCGAAGGCGGTTGGGTCACCGAAGAGGAGCTTTATTCCGGGCATTGGCTGTCCGAGAAAATCGAAGAACAAGGCTAATACTACTCCAGCCCGGAACGAGCAACACGAGGAGATGATGGCGGCGATTAACGAGCTCCGAGTGTCAAGCGGTCTTCCCCCATTCCCCCGCCCTGAAGGATCTACTAGCACCGCGCCTCCACCTTTTTCGATGGTTGTTGTGAATGATGCCATCGCGTACGTTAATCAGTTGAGGGCAGATAAAGGCGAGGCCCCCTTCCAGCCTATGAATGCGGGCCCCACTCCTCCTAGCGGTGATGAAGATGAAGAAGATGATGATAGTAGCAGTAGTAGTTCTGGTGAAGATGTTGAAGATGTTGAAATGGATGAAGATGATTACGAGACCGGGAATGATGAAAACGTTTATACAAAACTCGGATTTTAGATATTATTGGTGTTGATTTTATTATCTCTTAAGACTTTTACTTTATTTTTATTTGGTTTTGGGTTTGTATTAAGACTTTTATTTGATTTTGGTGTGTTTTGGTTTGACTTTGACCTGGTTTGACCAGGTTTGACTTTGGTTTTATTATATATTTTAATTAATTATTTTGAATTATTAATTGTATTTTTATTTATTAAATGTATTTTATTTTATTTTAGTAATTGTATTTAAAAAATTAAAAAAATACAATTTTCGAATTATTGTTAATTACAGTATTGTAATTAAAAATAATTCGAAATTTGTATATTTTAAAAAAAAAAAATACTTAATAGCGACTACAAGTAGTCGTAATTGACTACCTAAAGTAGTCGCTATCAAGTAGTACAATAACGACTACTAAAGTATTTGTTAATAAGTATTTAATTTATCGACTACTTTGTAGTCGTTGATAACCACAATACTAACGACTACAATGTAGTCGAGGAATTAAATACTTATTAACGACTACATTGTAGTCGTTAGTAATATCACAGGCTCTAACGACTACGTTTTCGCGTGTAGTCGTAAGGGTTACCTTCTAACGACTAGTTTCTCGCGACTAATTTTTAACGACTACTTGTAGTCGCTAGATCATAGAATCGATTTCTCCCTACTACTTTTAATATTTTTAGCGACTACTCATGTAGTCGCGAGACCCTTGACGCGGCGTAGTGGAAAGGTATTATTGCATTCAAAATTTGTACATCAGTTGTATAATAATTTATCAAATCATTTCCAGTTCTCATATTATTCCAAGTATAAGAACAACCTTTTGTGTTAGTGTCACTTAATTCCAGTTTGTTCATAAATGTGTTATGTATATCCATATTTTTTTTGGTTGATTCCATTACCTCCTAGTTTTTTATAAGCATATATATATATATATAATCTCTTATAATGTTTCAGGGGATGTTAAAAAGTATATATTGTTGTTTTTGTCTTCTTAATAGCGGCATCAATCATCTCATTATAAGGAGGAATGTAAACAAAGG
Organism: Nemophila menziesii; assembly: GCA_029959085.1. NCBI lineage: Eukaryota > Viridiplantae > Streptophyta > Magnoliopsida > Boraginales > Hydrophyllaceae > Nemophila > Nemophila menziesii. The sequence continues at coordinate 960,775 of JARWIR010000071.1, forward strand.
TAGTGCAGTTTTATAGACCATCAATTGTACAAATACGGTGAATAATATTTTCAAATGTTTGAATTACCTCTTTAGTCTCATCGGGGTTAATCATACATTTTAAAACATACTTTAATTTATTTTGCACCACATAATATTGTATGTATCTTTACTTTTTGTTTCATAAAAAAAATATTACCTTTGAATGATCCTGATCAGTAACATATTTGAGTGTTAGAATTATTAGAGGATTGCCAATCCCCAGCAGTTCCAACTTAGTTTTCTCTTTCATTATTTTCATATTAGTCTGGTACAATCTTGCAAACCCTTTCATTCTTATGATCACTTTGTGCTTCATCCATCGTATCACTTACGTTCCTCTTCATTTGATTTTTTTTCCTTTTTGAGTGATACCTCCAATTTTCTACCTCCCATTGAAGGCACCGATCTAGCTTCCTACTGTTACTCACTTTTTCCTTTCTCACTATTAATTTTTTGGAGATCATTCATCTTTATGTAGTTAATATATTTGAATCCTCACTCCTCATGGTGATTTCCTTTGAGTTTTCTTTGATATATTCATATAATTCTCTCTTCATCAAGGAATAAACGTTCAAGTTCCTTTTTTATCTCAGAGTTATTATTTTTTAATTTTGAAATTTTCTTACCGTCGTTTTTGTTGCTTACTTATACGTGTATTTTTGGATGATTAGAGTTTCAAGAATTGATTAGTTTGGGTTATATATTATTTTATGGGTGAATGAGACATAGGGTATTGAAGACTGATTTTTTGCTCTATAAAGAATGGTATAATCTTAGTTCTTCAAAGGATAACAAAATACTAAAATACCCTTTTATAATACAAAAAATACTAAAAGACGACAAATAAATTAGGGAGTGTTAGCACTATTCATCTCCAGACACCATCCACTGAACTCCGGCCATCCCCACCGACCACCGACCTCAGTCCACCACTCACCGCCGGAAAAAGTATGGAGTATCGGAAAGAGGTATAGAGTATTAGAAAATAGTGTAGAATATCGGGAAAAAGTGTAGAGTATCGGAAAAAGTATAAAGTATCGGGAAAAAGCATAGAGTATCGTAATTAAAACATAGTGTAATATTCAAAAAAATACAGAATACTCCATAAAAAATACATGGTACTCTATGAAAAAGATAGAGTACTCTATAAAAAATATAGAGTATTATTCAAAACAAAGAGTAAACATCTAAAATAATAATTTACACTTTTCAAACTATTACATCAAATTTAAATAAAAAAATACATATTGAACCCCTATTACATCACTGTTCAGGAAAAAAATCACTAATCAAGATCTGGTCAAAATCTGGTCAAACCAGTAACAACATACAAAAAAATACTAACTGTCTTCTGTTGGAATTAAAACGCTCGAACCAGAAAGGAAGTCGGAGGGCTTAACTCCGTCCATCGTTACGCACAATTTCGCAGTTGCTCGATCCTCTCCGGCGGTGGAGATCCCGGTGTGACCCCAACGAAGCTACCATCGTAGTTTGTCACCAACATCGTGTTCGAGCTCGCCTTAAGACGAAGCCAAGCCTTCGAACAGAGCTCTTCCCCTGAGCCAGCAAATAAGATCCTCCCCTCCGAACGACTTCAATGGTATTGTCGCTCTTGCTGCTGCTGCTTTCTTCTCCGGTGTGGTTCGTGGAGTTTTGCGTAATTTGTCGCCACCGTGTTTAAGCTCCCCTGAAGATGAATCCAGGCCTTCGAACGGAGCTCCTCGCCTTAGCCAGCAAAGAAGATTCGCGGTGGGATGGTGATGGAGATGGAATAAGAAGAACGGTCGGATGGTGGGTGGAATAGGAGAGCGAGGAGAGAGAGGAAAAGGAGATGTGTTTTTGACGTATTGTCAGAGAGAGAGAGAGTATAAGTTTTAAACAAATCTGAAATAAAATATTATATACATAAAAATAAAAAACAAAGGGGGGTAAAAATGTAATTGGATTTTTGAATTTTAGTGTAACATCTTATTTGAGGTTATTAGTAAGAAGAGAAGAGAAGTTGGGTTATAATGGAAATAGGGGGTGTCTTCAAGGCCCCTTAGGTAAAATTCTCTTATTTTATTTGAGGGACTAAACCCACACATAGATTGACTGAAAAGGCTTTAATGACTTTGGTTTTTCAAATGGATCCAAAATCAAATTGTAAAATGCTATTCATCTCTACTGAGTTATTTTTTTTCATTCATCTTTGTTGGTGTATCAAATTCCCCGTCAACAGTTTGAAAATTTGCAAAATGGAGACAAAATATGATTGCAGTTGGCTCAAGATAGCTTGAATAGCCAATTAAGCCCCCATAATAAATGCATTCACCTTTTTTCTGGTTGATAGTATATAGGCATAGTTTTCAAATTTCTTTGTACTTGCCCTTATTTTGAAAATTTCTCTGAGTCTCTATTTTTATTACTTTAAAGACAAATTTTGTTGATTGAGCATCATGTCCCTTTTAATAAGAAACATGTGTTCAACACCATGAATCTAGATTCCTAATTTCCTTTTAATCCTTTCCATTTAATTACATACCCCTTCAAGGTGATTAATAGGACTTATGTGTAACATAACTACACTAGCCTCTCAAATTGTAGGGTTCCTCTAATAAAGTATTGTTCATTCGTGATTAGAGAAGAATTTGCTACCAAAGGATAGAATATGTCTCAATCGATTCTCACTCTGAAGTAAATTATCTCTTTGAATGTACTGAATAATGATAGAATATTATCCTTAACTCTACTGATCTTGTTGGCTATCTTGAAAACATTATCATCTAAAATAAAAAGTGATGGTAAACCATGTATATTTATCCAAAATACAGTGTTTGAAGGTTTGCTTATTGCATCAACCATGTTCCATTAATGAACAATAATATGTTTTTTGGACAAGTTCCATGGTTTCTTGTTGAGGAAAAGCTCATAGTCTTCCTTCTTTGAGCAATTTGTAGGGTTAGAGGCGCCGCGACATAGTCGTCATTTACCCAGATATGTGATCTTCTAAAGACGTACCTTCAACCAAACGGTGAGTATAAAGTCGTTGTTTGAGAGCTAATTTGCTGGTAAGGCTTTATGTCATGCATAATTTCTCTAATTTCAACCATAAGGCAGCGGTAGAATTCTCCTTTAAAACGTCTTGTAAAATCTGAGTTGAGAGATGAAGTTGAATTTGTGATAGCGCTATAAGATCTTTTCTTTGTTTTTCTGCGGCAGATAAAGTTGCGGGCATTTTATCAATGCCCAATAACGCCTCATCCAAATCCATCTGAGCGAGCACAACTTTCATCTTAACTTGCCATAATAAGAATCTCGTGTTGCGATTCAATAGTGGAATTTCAAATTATAAGGTTTTTATAATCACGAATTAGTGAGAAATACGAGAAAAATAGCAAAAATAATCAGAATTTGGAGAAACAGACCTCAAAATCGGATTTGGGACGTCGAAAAACCCCTGGAGGGTTGACCCAAGAAAGTCAACCAAAAAGTCAACGGTCAGTGTTGACTAGTCAAAGGCGGCGCAACCTTTCTTTTATTTCGTTAAAATACTATGCAAGCGATTGCATAGTACTCGCAAAGCACAGGAACACATCCCGTACGAATCAGATGTCGAGCGCACGGAAGGCTTGGTGCGCGTGAAGTACTGGATCAGAATCTTCTTTTTCTTCGCCCGGTTGCTGCAGCTACTTGACCCGCAAAGCAGTGATTTCAACCAGGAAAATTCTTCCTTAATACTGCACCGAAATTGACGAATAGGGAACCAATATGATCGGAATCTTGAATAGGATAGATTTACGCAACCAATTTCTTCCAAAACGCAAAGATAATTCGATAATAACGAATCAAAAACTTTGAAAACCCTTGGTCGGTTTAAGCTTCAAATAATAATTTGAAACTTAGTAATATATGTCGTTTGCTTCGTAACAGCGATTAGAACAATTCTTGTACATCTAATCTTCCCAAAACACGTCGAAATCGTAAGATATAATTTCGAATTTCGAAACTCAAATTTTTATTTTTATTTTTTGAACAGAAAAAAAAAAGCCTAAATGAAAAAGAAAATAGGGTTGTATGATTCTCCTATAACTCTTCAAAACTCGATTCTTGTGTAAGAAAAATATGTAACTTGTTGTGCAAGCCTGGAGCTCTGACACCAATTTGTAATAGTAGATCGTAAGATTAAATCATGCAAGTTAGTAGTAATAGACACAAGATTTACGTTGAAACCCAAGACGGGAAAAACCACAAAAAGAAAAGAGTGTTTCACTATGATGAGAAAGAGATTACAATGAGAATTGTATTATATGAAGTGTAAGTAATAATAGACACTACATGTGTATATATAGGAAAGCCAGGGAACTAGGGTTATTAATCTAATGAGCCAGAACTTACAAATATGAATTGGGTCATATCTCTAACAAGGTTATCCATTAATAATCAAAATGATGTTTGGATAAACAATATTCATACTATAATTAAGCCTAAGAATAGTAATTTAACCAAAGTGAGTGACATTATCTGTCTTAATGGTTTATGTTGGAATACTGAGTTAGTAAATCAAAATTATGAAACTGATATTGCTAATATAATACAGTTTATGTTGGAATACTGAGTTCGTAAATCAAAATTATGAAACTGATATTGCTAATATAATACTTAAAATGCCTATTTCTTCCTTTGATTGTCAAGATTTTATTATTTGGAATGAGTCCTTGGATAAAATTATACAGTTAAATATGCTTATTTCAAACATAAAAAAGAGAAAGATAAGAAGGTTAAGGAAAAAACACTCTAACTTTCCATCTTCTTCTTCAAATCTTGACTCAAGTATCTGGAACATCATCTGGAATCTCAGAATGCATTTCTAAAATTAAAAATTTCCCTTGGAAATGTATCGAGAATGCAATTCCTACTGAGATGAACCTTTATAACAGCAAATGCATTAAAAGTAAAGTGTACAAAATTTGTAATAATGAAGATTAATATGTAGAACACATCCTCTTTAAATTTCTTTGGGCCAAAGCTATTTGGTATAGCTCCCCTATGACTTTAAAAACTAGTAATAACAATTCTATTAGACTGGAGGAATAGTTTGTTAAAACGGTTAGAGATATGAAACAGGAAGATCCATTAAGTGAATATCAAGCTGAATTATTAAGTAATATTATGTGGCATATATAAAAGGGGAGAAACAGCTTCATCTTTAACAATGTTTTACCTGACCCTATAGAAACATCACAAGCAGTTTTCAAAAATTGGCAAGATTTCAAAAATTGGCAAGATTTCAATATCCTTAACAAACATCCTAATGATGCAAATTATTGTCAGCTGAAGGATAAAAACAACAAAACTAAATTATGGAAATTTGTCCCAAATAGGAAAATTAATGTAAATAAAGTGAATGGTTTAAAAGTGAAAGTAATAAAGGATCGGGTTTCACCTTCTTGGTCTCCTCCACCTACCAAAGTAATAAAGTAATAAAGGATCAGGTGAAACCTGCAGATGCCTCTTTTTCTAATTTGGGATGCTCTATTGCCTTTGTTGCCAGGGATTCTGCAGGACAGTTAGTAAAAGGAGGCTCAAAATGTATTGAAACAGGGGATGCAACAGAAGCTGAAGCTTTTGGGGATTTTTGGGGCTGCGAAATTGCTAAAGACTTTCCTATCAATTCTAATATCGTAGTCTTTCCTATCAATTCTAATATCGTGGAGAATGATTGCGAAAAGATTATGCTGTCCCTTATTAATATAACTTCTTGTAATATTTTAAAATGTTATAATATTTTCAAGTTACTATACGGTACCTTGAAGTTTCATAACCCGAGTTTTTTCCTTGTTTCTAAAAAAAGGGAATTGTATGGCTGACTAAGTCGCAAAACACATGCTTTTAGGCACGTTGTTTGGTGATTGGAGTTTGTCTCCTCTCTCCTAGTTAGCTCTTCTTTGTCACCATGATATCACTTTGAGTGGTGTTGGGTGATGTGCTTTTATTCTATCTTTGTATTTTGTTTTCTCACCTTTATTAATATAAAGCATTTGTCAAAAAAAAAAAGCAAAGAACAATTAATTTATATAACACTAAATGATATTACCCCTTTTTCATTTGCTGCTTGTAACAGCTTTTGGACAAAGTAAACAATTATTTTTCTTAGTATTTATAAGACCTTATAATCCAAAAAGTGAAAAGAAGTATGGCTTAAAAAGAAATGAATCAAAGAAATTTGTACAACAACAAAATCAATTCCAAAACAATCTTAAACAAACTTCAAGTTTGTGATTCAACAGAATTGCTAATCCATAATTTTATATCATAAATGTTTACTACTACTACTACTCCTCACAAATTTTTTCATACAATCGATACATGAATGTGGTCCTTGACATTTGTGGCTCTCTCTCCAACACAGTAATAACATCCTTAACCGAGATAGTCCTGGCCACTCTGTTTTCTGGCGCAATTCCCTGATTTTTCCCAGCTTTCCTCATTGTTCCTACATACATACATACAAATCGTTAAACAATACAATCATCATACATACCATGTTCAAAAATCATGAAGACAAATCAAACATACCAATGTTAGAACCTGTTAAGCCACGTTTTTCTACGTTTTTCCCAGAGGTAGATGAAAATTTACGAGTCACATCTTTAACAGTGTTTGAACCAGATGTAATATCTGGACCACCTTCACGCTTTTGCCTAGCTTGTTCAGCCATTAATTGCCATTTAGACAACATATCATCTCCACCAAAAGCTGCTCGTGCAGCCACATTTGCTGCTGTAGCACGTGTTTTATTATCCTCTTCCTTGTTTACCTGTAAAAAAAATAAAAAAATAAAAATAAGTTTCACTAAATCAACACTATTATACAAACATATTTTAAACATTTACCAATCTACCACGACCATCATCTTTATCCTTATCACCATCAGAGTTCCCATCAGGCTTTATTCACATAAAAAAAATTGTTAAATATATAAATTAATAAGTATATAAATATATAAAGTCAAAGTCAATAGAAATACATCATTCAATCGTTGAAGTTTCTCAGCATCAGCTTGTTTCTTATCCCATTCTTCACGAGCTGTTCGATTTATTGCCATAATTTGTTGACGAACATCTAATGTTACAATATTTCTATGCCTAGACTTTTCTATATCAGCCCTCTGCATATAAAATATACTAATAAATTTTAGATCCACGCAAAATATTTCATTAATATCATAATAAAAGAAAAATGAAAAGGGTAAAGACCTGTTTCGAAACTCTGATCAGATTAGTCATAAGTCCTCTCATTCTTTCTTCAACGCACTGATATGTTAAACAATTTAGATTTAATTAAAAAGAAGAGAAATTATGAAATATAAAGCTAACACAAACTCACCAGTGATAAGCACTTTTCCACATCACTGCCTACACCTTGAAGCCCAGATTTCGCAACTGTCACATATTAATAAAAATAATAAGAATATATTTGAAGATAAAATATAGAATATTAGAGATTTAAGAGATTAAATGAATAATTAACTGATTTCTGCTAATTTCTTCTGGAGTGGGATTTTCTCTAGAATTAGTTTTTCTTCTTCTTCTTGCACGACTTTTCGAGATGCTTCTGATACACGAGTCTCATCCTTGGTTGCAGAAAATAGCTGTTCTTCCTCTTCCTATTTAAGAAAAATAACAAAATTAATTTATAAATAACTTACTATTAAGGTAAATCAGAGTAATTACCTTTAGATTCACTCCACTCACAGCTGTAACATCGTTAAGCTGATCGATTTGATCAGCGAAACCACCAGATACCTTCGGTTTTTTACTGCATCACATAAATTGATAATAAGAATTTAGTAAATTAACATGTTATGTGTAATTGGATTAAAATTAAAATACCTTGAATTAGGAGGTGAAGAGACTAAAGTTTCCAAAGGCTTTTTTGGGCCAATTGATGGCTTTTTTGGAGGAGTTTTCGCATTATTAGACGGCGCAGCTGAAGAAGCCATAGATGGAATCCTTGAGTTCACCTAGGGAAATATATAAATATTTTTAGATCTGATCTAGGCAAGATAACACGGTTTTTACGCGTTAAGTAATAAACAATATTTTTATATATATATTAGCATATGTAGTAAATAGCATTCAATTACAACTATTAAGAGCACATTCATCTAATAGAAAACGCGTTAATATTTATGTGTGTGTGTGTGTGAGAGTGACACTGTCATGCCACCTCAGCTGAAGCGTCCGTGCTTCCTAGCAGATGAGTGACTACTTTTTTCTGACCCTTTGTGACTAATCCACGAGCTTTCTTACCCAAAAAGGAAAGAGAAAAACATGATAGCATATAGTAAACTTAAATGATTTTAATGTGAAAACGCTTACTTTATACTGACCCTTTGTGACTAATTTACGAGGTTTCTGACCCACATAGGAAAGAAAACACAGGATAGCATATAAATTTTGGAAAAAGAGTGACCGAAATGGTGATAAAACATCTGAATGAACATAGTTTGAAGTAATCTTAAATGATTTTTTTTTTGAAAACGCTTACTTTATACTGATGCATATAGACTTTTCTTACTTAATTAAAGAAATTGATAAAATTACCGGATGATTATGATCCATCTGGCTTGATGTTAAAGGTGCAATGGTGGTTGCAGATGAAAAACCGGGTCTAGCGGATTGCATATCAAAAGATTCTTCTTTCAAAGATCCCGAATTAGCATTTGCAAGGGCATTAGAAGGAAACGAAGATAAACTCTGGGGAGTTGATGATAAAGATCTTTGCTGATCAATAGATGATGGAGCATTAATCATACCCTGAGGAATGTTTCCACTTTGCATTCTCTTTGGTTCGTTAAAAGTATTTGGTCTTTCAAATTTTTGAGTATTCACATTCATCATATTCATAGACTGAGAAGTAGTGGGAATTTGTCTGATTTGTGAATCATGAACTTGTGGTCTCATAGATGATGCTCCTGATATATTAATATTACTTCCTCGGAAATGATGGTAATTACTTGTGGGCCCGGCACTTCCATATGTTTGGAACGATGATTGTGAGAAGTGCAAATGTTGTTGTTGCTGCTTACTCAGTCCCTGAACTGGGAATCCGGGACCCGGACTTGGGCCCGTACCTGGGCCCGGACGATCCCTTTCTTGACTTGAAGAAGATATTTGTTCCACTTCACGGTGCTGAACAATGTTATTATTATTATTATCCATACTTGAATTGCTCGTTTCTATAAATATTTAAGATAAAAAGGTTAAAACAAGCGCCTAGTTAACGAAAAAGTAGGGATTTTAATGAAAAATTATTAACCATTAGATGGCGCGTGCATTTGCTGTTGATTTGGAACAGTTCGGGAGTTCCGAGCCTGAATATAAAAGCAATATTGATTACTTTATGAAGATACAAATTATAACAAAAATTAATGTTTTTAGTACCTGTGTCTGCAACTTATAAACAGCCATCTTGAGCATTTGATCACCCACAATACTTCTCATATGTCGCACAAACTCATCTTTGGAAATCTCGTTTTTCTATAAAGAGATTTGATTTTTAATAAAGAAGAAACAAACAAACAAAAGGTACACTAATCTATTAGTAACATAACTCACCTTAAGATTTTGGTAAAGTGTCTCAAGTTGTAAGGCTCTGTCTTTGTCAAGTTGGGGTTGTATAACAGGGAGCAATAGAGCAAATGGTACTTGTTTTCCACGATTCAATGCATTAATAGCTTGTTGACAGCTCAACCCTGGTCCCACTGAGGATTGTTGCTGATTGTTCATACCAATTCCCATTGATTGTTGATTGTTCACACTTAACCCTACCGCTTGTTGATTATTGGTCCTTGATGCTTGGTCCTCTTGCTTAATCTCCACTGGAACTAAATAAAATTATATAAATTGGTACTAATATTAACATGATATGACAATGAATTGTCATCAATCGAAGAAACACCAAGGAAAATTGTTACCGTTATCAGAATCAGACGGCTGAGTGATGGAATTATCTCCTTCGATGTCTCTGTTTAAAGCCGCTGTGAATGCATCGACGTCAGCGCCTGAATGCATTGTTTCGTCCTGTTAACAAACAAAAAACCCCAACATATTTCATACATAAAATTTCCTTCTTTACTAATTATAAGAAAAATGAAAAAGACCCATTATACAATTTCATATATAATACCTCGTCTTCTTCGAGGAGCTTCATGATTGAAGGATCCATTATGATATTGTTTGGAGTTGCAGGGAATGTTTATGTACTAACTACTGACGAAGAGTCCCAAGTAATGTTCGCTGGAAAAAGGAATTGAAGAAACAGTGTTTTCTCTCGGCTATGTTTGCAGTTTTTATAGAAGGTGGCGGTTGTTTTTTTTAGAATTTCTTATGGAAAAAAAATATTATTATTTATTTGTGAAAAACTCTTTTCTCTTATACATACACATTTTGTTTATTCTAGACATGATTTAAATAGAAATAATATTATTTTTACATTCCAAAAGACCAATAACCGATTCCTTTACATCTCAAAAGATCATAATTGATTCCTATATGTGTTTGGGTTAAGTAGTACTATTTGGTACTTTGAAGATCCATAAATGTTGTAATGGTTAGAATACTCTACCGCGATCAAAAGATTTCCGGATCAAATTTTACTGAAGTTAAAACGGCTCTATATTCAAAGTGGCTTTCAAATATATTAAAAATTAAGTTTATAATTCTACTAAGGAGAAAAATATTCCGATTAAAACTATTTCATTCAAATGATAAAATTTGTATTTCTTGACCCTTAAGTAAATAGATTGTCATCAACAAACAAAACATGACTAATAATGCTACTTTAATCCCTTTGAAAGGATTGTTCTTCATCTTGTTTTTGTTAAATGCTAATAAAAGTTGAGTAATGATATGAAATATGGAGAGGGATAGAGTTCCCTAACTAAATCTTTTAATCGGGTTTTATGAAATTTATAGAATTTTTGTCTAATGGGGTTGAATATGACTCATAAGATATACATTCCATAATAAAGGTCATCCAAATTGTGTTTAAACCTATTTTTATTACAATATTTTCAAATAAATATCATTTTACATTTTCATAAAATTTTGGCACATCAGTTTTAACAGCTACATAGTGTATTTTTTAGAATTGTTTCTTGTTTAGGAAATAGAAGATGTCATGAGCAACCGGTTGGTTTTTTGTATAGATCTACGTGGTATAAAGACCGATTAACTTTCATCAATTATAAGATGCATATACTATTGTAGTCGATTTGCTAAGACTTTTTATATAACTGTGAAAATCAGTGTAGAGCATTTAATAAGCCTATATCGATCTATTTTAGAAGGTTTATGGACTTTTGGTATAAGTTTAATGAAGGTTTTATCATAGAATAGAGGCTCCATTTATCCTAAAGGAAATATGTGACCACCTTTGTAAATCAAATCTAATAAGATACTAGTTTTTTTTTAAGTAATAGGCGGTAGACTATTAGAACCTGGTGCCTTATCCATCTGAGGCTCTAAAGGCATTTTTCAATTCATTCATTTAATAAGATTCTTGCCCATATCTTTTGAAATGCAAGGTGAAACTGTATACATCACTGGATTATAATTTCCTAGGCCCTACGGTGTTGAAGATATAATCAAAATTACCTTTTAGTTCATTATCAATATCTTTTTGCTTCTTTAACCCGCAATTACTCTTATTTTTTAATCTTAAAATTTTGTTTCGGATTCTAATTAGCTTTGTTATTGCATGAAAACATGTAATGTTTTCATCGACCAACATAAGCCATGTAATTCTAGATTTTTAAGCCCAAAAGGACACTTAAGAAGCCCATTGTCCCTCAACTATTTTAATTATGGCATTGTACTCATCCATAAGATATGATTATGAAAGTTAATGTAACATCTAATATTTTGTAGATTTTTTTTATTTTTTTTCCTTTCAGGATCTTTTTGCCTGTTTAGTAAGATATTTTGTAAGTTCGAAGAATTTTTTTTCATACATGTGAATCATATTTCCTCTAATACAAGAGTTAGTTATCCAGCTATGAGTGATCACCTACTCTCTTTATTGTTGAGTCAATTAGTATCAAAAAGAATATTATTGCTGCGTTTTTGTGGCATACATGGGTTGATAGGAACACGAGAATATTCGAGCCGTCTGCTAGGAAAAGAACAACTAATGAACTCCGAGCAATAATTTTTAACTCAGCTATTGACTACGTGAGAGCATGGGGGATCGAGAGGGATGGCGGTTTAATCACGTTTGCAAAAACTACCCTCGTGAAATGGGTTAAACCTGTGAATGGGATAAAACTAAATGTGGATGGAGCATATAAAGCGGATAGAGGGGTAGCAAGTGTGGGAGGTTTATTTCGTAATACCAATGGAGATTACCTAGGTCGCTTTGCTGGAAGGTGTGTTGCACATACGTCTTTTGAGGCGAAACTTCTAGCATTACATTTCGGATTAGACATGGCAATATTGCGTGGATTTACTACCCTTATCATCGAAACAGACTCGTGTGAATTGCATGCGCTAGTGAAGGGCGATGTGAATTCAAGGGGATTTTTGGGTGATATATTAGATGCATGTAGAAGTATCTTGGCGTCTAATGAGCATTTTGAGCTGGTGTGGAGTTTTCGTGAAGCTAATAAGTGCACAGACTGGATGGCTAAGTTTGGGATGTCTAATAAATAGGGCCCAGTACCATTTCGGGATCCTCCCGCTGGTCTATGGCGGTTACTAGTGAAAGATCGATATGGATGGGTTGTACCTAGAGTACAATCTGTTAGTCATTAAGTTGTAAGGAAGATTACTTCCCGGTCATTTTGACCTCACTTGTAACAAAAAAAAAGTTTTTCCATTTTCATTCACCAATAATAGGATCGAATGACCATTCTAAAGGGGATAGAATAAGCAGCCAGACATGAGGAAAGGTATTATTGCATTCAGAATTTGTACATCAGTTGTATAATAATTTATCAAATCATTTTCAAGTCTCATATTATTCCAAGTGAAAGAACAACCTTTTTGTGTTAGTGTCACTTAATTCCAGTTTGTTCATAAATGTGTTATGTATATCCATATTTTTTTGGTTGATTCCATTACCTCCTAGTTTTTCATAAGCATATATATATATATATATATATATATATATATATATATATATATATATATATATATATATATATATATATATAATCTCTTATAATGTTTCAGGGGATGTTAAAAAGTATATATTGTAGTTTTTGTCTTGTTAATAGCGGCATCAATCATCTCATTATAAGGAGGAATGTAAACAAAGGTAGTGCAGTTTTATAGACCATCAATTGTACAAATACGGTGAATAATATTTTCAAATGTTTGAATTACCTCTTTAGTCTCATAGGGGTTAATCATACATTTTAAAACATACTTTTATTTATTTTGCACCACATAATATTGTATGTATCTTTACTTTTTGTTTCATAAAAAAAAAATTACCTTTGAATGATCCTGATCAGCAACATATTTGAGTGTTAGAATTATCAGAGGATTGCCAATCCCCAGCAGTTCCAACTTAGTTGTCTCGTTCATTATTTTCATATTAGTCTGGAACAATCTTGCAAACCCTTTCATTCTTATGATCACTGTGTGCTTCATCCATCGTATCACTTATGTTCCTATTCATTTGATTTTTTTCCCTTTTTGAGTGGTACCTCCAATTTTCTACCTCCCATTGAAGGCACCGATCTAGCTTCCTACTGTTACTCACTTTTTCCTTTCTCACTATTAATTTTTTGGAGATCATTCATCTTTATGTAGTTAATTCATTTGAATCCTCACTCCTCATGGTGATTTCCGTTTGAGTTTTATTTGATATATCCATATAATTCTCTCTTCATCAAGGAATAAACGTTCAAGTTCCTTTTTATCTCAGATTTATTCTTTTTTTAATTTTGAAATTGTCTTACCGTCGTTTTTGTTGCTTCCTTATACGTGTATTTTGGATGATTAGAGTTTCATGGAATATTTTATTTGGGGAGAATTGATTAGTTTGGGTTATATATTATTTTATGGGTGAATGAGACATAGGGTATTGGAGACGGATTTTTTGCTCTATAAGGAATGGTATAATCTTAGTTCTTCAAAGGACCTCAAGGATAACAAAATACTAAAATACCCTTTTATAATACAAAAAATACTAAAAGACGAAAAATAAATTAGGGAGTGTTAGCACTATTCATCTCCGGACACCATCCACTGACCTCCGGCCATCCCCACCTACCACCGACCTCAGGCCACCACTCACCGCCGGAAAAAGTATAGAGTATCGAAAAAAGGTAGAGTATCAGAAAATAGTGTAGAATATCGGGAAAAAGTGTAGAGTATCGGAAAAAAGTATAAAGTATCGGGAAAAATCATAGAGTATCGGGAAAACGCATAGAGTATCGTAATTAAAACATAGAGTAATATTCAAAAAATACATAGTACTCCATAAAAAATACACAGTACTCTATGAAAAAGATAGAGTACTCTATAAAAAATATAGAGTATTATTCAAAAACAAAGAGTAAATATCTAAAATAATAATGTATTCACTTTTCAAACTATTACATCAAATTTAATTAAAAAAATACATAATGAACCCCTATTACATCACTGTTCAGGAAAAAAATCACTAATCTAGATCTGGTCAAACCAGTAACAACATACAAAAAATACTCATCGTCTTCTGTTAGAATTCAAACGCTCTAACCAGCAAGGAGGTCGGAGCACTAAACTTCGTCCATGGCTGCCCACAATTTCGCAGTTGCTCGATCCTCTTCGGCAGTGGAGATCCCAGCGTGACCCCAACGAAGCTACCATTGTAGTTTGTCGCCGCCACCGTGTTCGAGCTCGCCTTAAGACGAAGCCAAACCTTCGAACAGAGCTCTTCACATGAGCCAACAAATAAGATCCTCAACTCCGAACGACTTCTTCAATGGTATTGCCGCTCCTGCTGCTGCTTTCTTCTCCGGTGTGGTTCATGGAGTTTTGCATAATTTGTCGCCGCTGCCGTATTTGAGCTCGCCAGAAGACGAAGCCAGGCCTTCGAACGGAGCTCCTCGTCTTAGCTAACAAAGAAGATCTGTGGTGGGATGGTGATGGAAATGGAATAGGAAGCACAGTCAGATGGTGGGTGGAATAGGAGAGCGGGGAGAGAGAGAGAGAGAGAGAGAGAGAGAGAGAGAGAGAGAGAGAGAGAGAGAGAGAGAGAGAGAGAGAGAGAGAGAGAGAGAGAGAGAGAGAGAGAGAGAGAGAGGAAAATGAGATGTGTGTTTGACGTATTGTGTGAGAGAGAGTATAGGTTTAAACAAATCTGAAATAAAATATTATATATAGAAAAATAAAAGACAAAGGGGGTAAAAATGTTTTTGAATTTTAGTGTAAGATCTTATTTGAGGTCTTTAGTAAGAAAAGAAGAGTAGTTGGGTTGGGAATGGGAATAGGGGGTGTCTTCAAGGACACTTAGGTAAAAATCTCTTATTTTATTTGAGGGACTAAACCCACACATAGATTGACTGAAAAGGCTTTAATGACTTTGGTTTTTCAAATGGATCCAAAAGTAAATTGTAAAATGCTATTCATCTCTGCTGAGTTAGTTTTTCCTTCATCTTTGTTGGTGTATTAAATTCCCCGTCAACGGTTTGAAACTTTGCAAAATAGAGACCAAATATGTTTGCAGTTAGCTCAAGATAGCTTGAATAGCCACTTAAGCCCCCATAATAAATGCATTCACCTTTTTTCGGGTTGATAGTATATAGGCTCAGTTTTCAAATTCTTTGTACTTGCCCTTATTTTGAAAATTTCTCTGAGTCTCTATTTTTATTACTGTAAAGACAAATTTAGTTGATTGAGCATCATGTCCCTTTTAATAAGCAACATCTGTTCAACACCATGAATCTAGATTCCTAATTTCCTTTTAAGCCTTTCCATTTAATTACATACCCCTTCAAGGTGATTAAATAGGACTTATGTGTAACGTAACTACACTAGCCTCTCAAATTGTAGGGTTCCTCTAATAAAGTATTGTTCATTTGTGATTAGAGAAGAATTTGCTACCAAAGGCTAGAATATGTCTCAATCGATTCTCACTCTGAAGTAAATTATCTCTTTGAATGTACTGAATAATGATATAATAATCACCTTAACTCTACTGATCTTGTTGGCTATCTTGAAAATGTTACCTTCTGAAATAAAAAGTGATGGTAAACCATGTATATTTATCCAAAATACAGTGTTTGAAGGTTTGCTTAATTGCATCAACCATGTTTCATTAATGAACAATAATATGTTTTTGGGACAAGTTCCATGGTTTCTTGTTGAGGAAAAGCTCATAGTCTTCCTTCTTTGAGCAATTTGCAGGGTTGGCGACGCCGCGACATAGTCGTCATTTAAACCCAGATATGTGATCTTCTAAAGACGTACCTTCAAACAAACGGTGAGAATAAAGTCGTTGCTTGAGAGCTAATTTGCTGGTAAGGCTTTTTGTCATGCATAATTTCTCTAATTTCAACCATAAGGCAGCGGCAGAATTCTCCTTTAAAACGTCTTGTAAAATCTGAGTTGAGAGATGAAGTTGAATTTGTGATAGCGCTATAAGATCTTTTCTTTGTTTTTCTGCGGCAAATAAAGTTGCAGGCATTTTATCAATGCCCAATAACGCCTCAGCCAAATCCATCTGAGCGAGCACAACTTTCATCTTAACTTTCCATAATAAGAATCTCGTGTTGCGATTCAATAGTGGAATTTCAAATTTTAAGGTTGTTATAATCACGAATTACTGAGAAATAAGAGAAAAATAGCAAAAATAATCAGAATTTGGAGAAACAGACCTCGAAATCGGATCTGGGACGTCGAAAAACCCCTTGAGGGTTGACCCAAAAAAGTCAACCAAAAAGTCAACGGTCAGTGTTGACTGGTCAAAGGCGGCACAACCTTTCTTTTTTTTAAAATACTGCGCAAACGATTGCATAGGACTCGTGAAGCACAGGAACACATCCCATACGAATCAGATGTCGAGCGCACAGAATGATTGGTGCGCGTGAAGTACTGGATCAAATTCTTCTTTTTCTTCGCCTGGTTGCTGCAGCTACCCGACCCGCGAAGCTGTGATTTCAACCAGGAAAATTCTTCCTTAATACTGCACCAAAATTGACGAATAGGGTACCAATATGATCGGAATCTTGAATAGGATAGATTTACGCAACCAATTTCTTCCAAAACGCAAAGATAATTCGATAATAACGAATCAAATAATTTGAAAACCCTTGGTCGATTTAAGCTTCAAATAATAATTCGAAACTTAGTAATATATGTCGTTTGCTTCGTAACAGCGATTTGAACAATTCTTGTATATCTAATCTTCCCAAAACACGTCGAAACCGTAAGATATAATTTCGAATTTCGAAACTCAAATTTTTTATTTTTATTTTTTGAACAGAAAACAAAGCCTAAATGAAAAAGAAAATAGGGTTGTATGATTCTCCGATAACTCTTCAAAACTCGATTCTTGTGTAAGAAAAATACGTAACTTGTTGTGCAAGCGTGGAGCACTGACACCAATTTGTAATAATAGATCGTAAGATTAAATCATGCAAGTTAGTAGTAATAGACACAAGATTTATGTGGAAACCCAAGACGGGAAAAAACCACAGAAAGAAAAGACTGTTTCACTATGATAAGAAAGAGATTACAATGAGAATTGTATTCTATGAAGTGTAAGTAATAATAGACACTACATGTGTATATATAGGAAAGCCAGGGAACTAGGGTTATTAATCTAATGAGCCAGAACTTACAAATACGAATTGAGTCATATCTCTAACAGGTTTATCCATTAATATTCAAAATAATGATTGGATAAACAATATTCATACTTAATTAAGCCTAAGAATAGTAATTTAACCAAAGTGAGTGACAATATCTGTCTTAATGGTTTATGTTGGAATACTGAGTTAGTAAATCAAAATTATGAAACTAATATTGCTAATATAATACACTTTATGTTGGAATACTGAGTTAGTAAATCAAAATTATGAAACTGATTTTTCTAATATAATACTTAAAATGCCTATTCTTTCCTTTGATTGTCAAGATTCTATTATTTGGAATGAGTTCTTGGATAAAATTATACAGTTAAATATGCTTATTTCAAATTTAAAAAAGAGAAAGATAAGAAGGTTAAGGAAAAAACACTCTAACTTTCCATCTTCTTCTTTAAATCTTGACCCAAGTATCTGGAACATCATCTGGAATCTCAGAATGCATTTCTAAAAGTAAAAATTTCCCTTGGAAATGTATCAAGAATGCAATTCCTACTGAGACGAACCTTTATAACAGCAAATGCACTAAAAGTAAAGTGTACAAAATTTGTAATAATGAAGATGAATCTGTAGAACACATCCTCTTTGAATGTCTTTGGGCCAAAGCTATTTGGTATAGCTCCCCTATGACTTTGAAAACTAGTAATAACAATTCTATTAGACTAGAGGAATAGTTTGTTAAAACGGTTAGAGATATGAAACAGGAAGATCCATTAAGTGAATATCAAGCTGAATTATTAAGTAATATTATGTGGCATATATAAAAGGGGAGAAACAGCTTCATCTTTAACAATGTTTTACCTGACCCTATAAAAACATCACAAGCAGCTTTCAAAAATTGGCAAGATTTCAATATACTTAACAAGCATCCTAATGATGCAAATTATTGTCAGCTAAAGGATAAAAACAAAAAAACTGAATCATGGAAATCTGTCCCAAATTATTGGGACAGATTTCCATGATTCAGTTTTTTTGTTATTGGGACAGATTTCCATGATTCAGTTTTTTTGTTTTTATCCTTCAGCTGACAATAATTTGCATCATTAGAATGCTTGTTAAGTATATTGAAATCTTGCCAATTTTTGAAAGCTGCTTGTGATGTTTTTATAGGGTCAGGTAAAACATTGTTAAAGATGAAGCTGTTTCACCCCTTTTATATATGCTACATAATATTACTTAATAATTCAGCTTGATATTCACTTAATGGATCTTCCTGTTTCATATCTCTAACCGTTTTAACAAACTATTCCTCCAGTCTAATAAAATTGTTATTACTAGTTTTCAAAGTCATAGGGGAGCTATACCAAATAGCTTTGGCCAAAAGACATTCAAAAAGGATGTGTTCTACAGATTCATCTTCATTATTACAAATTTTGTACACTTTACTTTTAGTGCATTTGCTGTTATAAAGGTTCGTCTCTGTAGATATTGCATTCTTGATACATTTCCAAGGGAAATTTTTAATTTTAGAAATGCATTCTGAGATTCCAGATGATGTTCCAGATACTTGGGTCAAGATTTGAAGAAGAAGATGGAAAGTTAGAGTGTTTTTTCCTTAACCTTCTTATCTTTCTCTTTTTTAAGTTTGAAATATGCATATTTAACTGTATAATTTTATCCAAGGACTCATTCTAAATAATAAAATCTTGACAATCAAAGGAAGGAATAGGCATTTTTAAGTATTATATTAGCAATATCAGTTTCATAATTTTGATTTACTAACTCAGTATTCCAACATAAATTGTATTATATTAGCAATATCAGTTCCATAATTTTGATTTACTAACTCAGTATTCCAACATAAACCATTAAGACAGATAATGTCACTCACTTTGGTTAAATTACTATTCTTAGGCTTAATTATAGTATGAATATTGTTTATCCAAACATCATTTTGAATATTAATGGATAAACCTGTTAGAGATATGACCCAATTCGTATTTGTAAGTTCTGGCTCATTAGATTAATAACTCTAGTTCTCTGGCTTTCCTATATATACACATGTAGTGTCTATTATTACTTACACTTCATTGAATACAATTCTTATTGTAATCTCTTTCTCATCATAGTGAAACACTCTTTTCTTTCTGTGGTTTTTTCCCGTCTTTGGTTTCTACGTAAATCTTGTGTCTATTACTACTAACTTGCATGATTTAATCTTACGATCTATTATTACAAATTGGTGTCAGAGCTCCAGGCTTGCACAACAAGTTACGTATTTGTCTTACACAAGAATCGAGTTTTGAAGAGTTATCGGAGAATCATACAACCCTATTTTCTTTTTCATTTAGGCTTTGTTTTCTGTTCAAAAAATAAAAATAAAAAATTTGAGTTTCGAAATTCGAAATTATATCTTACGGTTTCGACGTGTTTTGGGAAGATTAGATATACAAGAATTGTTCTAATCGCTGTTACGAAGCAAACGACAAATATTACTAAGTTTCGAATTATTATTTGAAGCTTAAATCGACTAAGGGTTTTCAAATTATTTGATTCGTTATTATCGAATTATCTTTGCGTTTTGGAAGAAATTGGTTGCGTAAATATATCCTATTCAAGATTCCGATCATATTGGTACCCTATTCGTCAATTTTGGTGCAGTATTAAGGAAGAATTTTCCTGGTTGAAATCACAGCTTCGCGGGTCGGGTAGCTGCAGCAACCGGGCGAAGAAAAAGAAGATTCTGATCCAGTACTTCACGCGCACCAAGCCTTCTGTGCGCTC
The DNA here is from genome assembly GCA_029959085.1 of Nemophila menziesii. NCBI lineage: Eukaryota > Viridiplantae > Streptophyta > Magnoliopsida > Boraginales > Hydrophyllaceae > Nemophila > Nemophila menziesii. The sequence goes on from JARWIR010000071.1 coordinate 981,365, forward strand.
TACATCTGATTCGTACGGGATGTATTCCTGTGCTTCGCGAGTACTGTGCAATCGTTTCCGCACTATTTAAAAAAAAAAATTACGCCGCCTTTGACCAGTCAACACTGACCGTTGACTTTTTGGTTGACTTTTTTGGGACAACACTCCAGGGGTTTTTCGACGTCCCAGATCCGATTTCGAGGTCTGTTTATCCAAATTCTGATTATTTTTGCTATTTTCTCGTATTTCTCACTAATTCGTGATTATAACAACCTTAAAATTTGAAATTCCACTATTGAATCGCAACACGAGATTCTTATTATGGAAAGTTAAGATGAAAGTTGTGCTCGCTCAGATGGATTTGGATGAGGCGTTATTGGGCATTAATAAAATGCCCGCAACTTTATCTGCCGCAAAAAAACAAAGAAAAGATCTTATAGCGCTATCACAAATTCAACTTCATCTCTCAACTCAGATTTTACAAGACGTTTTAAAGGAGAATTCTGCCGCTGCCTTATGGTTGAAATTAGAGAAATTATGCATGACAAAAAGCCTTACCAGCAATTTAGCTCTCAAACAACGACTTTATTCTCGCCGTTTGGTTGAAGGTACGTCTTTAGAAGATCACATATCTGGGTTTAAATGACGACTATGTCGCGGCGCTGCTAACCCTACAAATTGCTCAAAGAAGGAAGACTATGAGCTTTTCCTCAACAAGAAACCATGGAACTTGTCCAAAAAACATATTATCGTTCATTAATGGAACATGGTTGATGCAATTAAGCAAACCTTCAAACACTGTATTTTGGATAAATATACATGGTTCACTATCACTTTTTATTTCAGATTATAATGTTTTCAAGATAGCCAACAAGATCAGTAGAGTTAAGGAGAATATTCTATCATTATTTAGTACATTCAAAGAGATAATTTACTTCAGAGTGATAATCGATTGAGACATATTCTAGCATTTGGTAGCAAATTCTTCTCTAATCACAAATGAACAATACTTTATTAGAGGAACCCTACAATTTGAGAGGCTAGTGTAGTTATGTTACACATAAGTCCTATTTAGTCACCTTGAAGGGGTATGTAATTAAGTGGAAAGGCTGAAAAGGAAATTAGGAATCTAGATTCATGGTGTTGAACACATGTTGCTTATTAAAAGGGACATGATGCTCAATCAACTAAATTTGTCTTTACAGTAATAAAAATAGAGACTCAGAGAAATTTTCAAAATAAGGGCAAGTACAAAGAAATTTGAAAACTATGCATATATACTATCAACCAGGAAAAAAGGTGAATGCATTTATTATGGGGGCTTAATTGGCTATTCAAGCTATCTTGAGCCAACTGAAAACATATTTGGTCTCCATTTTGCAAATTTTCAAACTGTTGACGGGTAATTTGATACACCAACAAAGATGAATGAAAAAAATAACTCAGTAGAGATGAATACCATTTTACAATTCGCTTTTGGATCCATTTGAAAAACAAAAGTCTTTAAAGCCTTTTCAATCAATCTATGTGTGTGTTTAGTCCCTCATATAATATAAGAGAATTTTACCTAAGGGGCCTTGAAGACACCCCCTATTTCCATTCTAACCCAACTTCTCTTCTCTTCTTACTAAAGACCTCAAATAAGATCTTACACTAAAATTTAAAAATCCAATTACATTTTTACCCCCCTTTGTTTTTTATTTTTCTACATAGAATATTATATTTCAGATTTGTTTAAACCTACTCTCTCTCTCTCTCTCTCTCTCTCTCTCTCTCTCTCTCTCTCTCTCTCTCTCTCTCACAATACGTCAAACACACATCTCCTTTTCCTCTCTCTCTCTCCTCGCTTTCCTATTCAACCCACCATCCGACCGTGCTTCCTATTCCATCTCCATCACCATCCCACCGCGGATCTTCTTTGATGGATAAGGTGAGGAGCTCCGTTCGAAGGCCTGGATTCGTCTTCAGGCGAGCTCAAACACGGTGGCGACAAATTACGCAAAACTCCATGACCCACACCGGAGAAGAAAGCAGGAGCAGCAAGAGCGATAATACCATTGAAGTCGTTCGGAGGTGAGGACCTTATTTGCTGGCTCAGGCGAAGAGCTCTGTTCGAAGGCTTAGCTTCTTCTTAAGGCGAGCTCGAACACGATGTTGGCGACAAACTACGATGGTAGCTTCGTTGCCCCGGGATCTCCACCGCCGGAGAGGATCGAGCAACTGCGAAATTGTACGCAACCATGGACGGAGTTAAGTGCTCCAACTTCCTTTCTGGTTCGAGCGTTTGAATTCCTACAGAAGACGATGAGTATTTTTTTGTATGTTGTTACTGGTTTGACCAGATTTTGACCAGATCTAGATTAGTGATTTTTTTCCTGAACAGTGATGTAATAGGGGTTCATTATGTATCTTTTTAATTGAATTTGATGTAATAGTTTGAAAATAGTTTGAAAAGGGAATAAATTATTATTTTAGATTTTTACTCTTTGTTTTGAATAATACTCTACATTTTTTATAGAGTACTCTATCTTTTTCATAGAGTACCATGTATTTTTATGGAGTACTTTGTATTTTTTGAATATTACAGTATGTTTTAATTACGATACTCTATGCTTTTTCCCGATACTTTATACTTTTTTCCGATACTCTACACTTTTTCCCGATATTCTACTCTATTTTCTGATACTCTATACCTTTTTGAAAATCTAAGCATAAAACCTACTTGATTAAAAAAAAGTAAAGCGGTAAACCCTGAAAATTAGTGTAATTTATTTTTAGGCAAAATATTCGTGTAATAACAGGGACCATGAAAGCAAATTAGTAGTATATACATTAGTCTTCTCAAATTCTTGACTTTTCCAATTTATTTTTTTTGGCTTGTTACGTGTCGTGGACTATCTATTGGCTTTACCATCTGTTCATTTTACACATGGGATAAATGATGACGCTCTTCTCTAGACTACTCTCAACAACCATACTCATACTCAACTTCCAGACGAGAAGAACCCACAAAGCTTTTCTCTGTTCTTGATGGCTTTTATATTTTAATATCCATTTTTGTAAGTAATTCTTTAATTATAAAATTTTGTTAGCTTTTGTAACAAGTCAATGTTAGGTAGGTTTGATTTGTTTTGAGAATTAATCCACTTGAAGTTGCTATTTATAGCAAAATTTTGCTCTACTATCGGTAATCTAGTGTCAAGAGCTTGCATATCTTTGCAATTTGAGGAGTGAAATTTGATCATCAGTAACTTTATGGTTATATTTCTTGCCTATCTTGGTAAGTATTATTAAGTTTCAATTGATCTATAAATGATATTTCCTAGCTTCAATTAGTTTAGTTTTATAAGAATTGAACATGATTGCTTGGTAGGGTATAAGCATCAATGTCAGTAGCGTGTTGCATTCCAGTTGTGGAATGTGTATACTGTTTAGCTTGTGTGAGATGGGCATGGAAGAAATTTCTTTATACAGCTGGCAGAGAAAGTGAAAATTGGGGACTTGCAACTGCTAGTGAATTTGAACCTATAGCTAGGCTTTGTCGATATGTTGTAGCTGTATATGAAGATGATCTTCGAAACCCTATTTGGGAGCCACTTGGAGGGTATGGTATGAATCCAGATTGGGTAATTTTAAAAAAAGATTATGACGTTACACTAGGAAAAGTTCCTCCTTATATGATCTACCTCGACCATGAAAATTTAGACATTGTGTTAACAGTTAGAGGCCTTCGATTGGATAAAGAAAGTGATTTTCTTCTATTACTTGATAACAAACTTGGACAGACAAAATTCGATAATGGGTATGTTCATAATGGTTTACTCAAGGCAGCTCAATGGGTTTTTGATGAAGAATGTGAGGTATTGAAGAAATTAGTAGAGGAAAATGCAGATTATACTTTAACATTTGTGGGACATTCTTTAGGTGCTGGTGTAGTAACATGTTTAACTATGTTAGCTGTTAAAAATCGAGATAAATTGGGAAGAATTGAAAGGAATAAGATTCGATGCTTTGCTATTGCTCCTGCTAGGTGTGTATCTTTAAATTTAGCTGTGAGATATGCTGATGTTATCAATTCTATTGTATTACAGGTACTTATGTTCAGCAACTCATATTGCATTTTACCTTAGACTTATATGTAATTTTAACACTTTTCTTTGTTTTCATTTAAAAAAATAAACAGGATGATTTCTTACCTCGAACTACTGTGGCATTAGAAGATGCTTTCAAGTCACTATTCTGGTAATGAAAATAACATTGTGTTAGTTTTTTAATAATAAGATTGATCCATCAAGTATGTATAATGTTTGGTTACTGATTTTGTATTTGGTTTTTGATAGTTTCCCATGTTTGATGTGCATACTGTGCTTAAAAGATACATGTGTGCTTGACGAGAAGAAAATAAAAGATCCAAGGCGATTATATGCACCTGGTCGTCTTTATCACATAGTATCAAGAAAATCTTTAAGGTATGTGAATTCAAGTTTTTATTCATGTCAATTCAAAGATATGTTTTTTTTTTTGGATTTTGGTGTTAAATTATGTTATGGTATGTAATATGTATATACCAGTTTAGGAGGAACACCTTCACCAGTTGTGAGAACTGCTGTACCTGTAGATGGGAGATTTGAGCACATGGTTCTATCTTGCAATATGACAAAAGATCATCGTATTCTTCGGATAATGGAAGAATCTGAAAGAGCTCTTCATGTAAGTTTCTTCTTCTCGGTAGTTATATATGTATATAGAGTACTGAAATAGAGTGAGTTTTCTCAGTCATTGATGGAAAGAGATAAAATAATGGATATACCAAAAGAGCAAAGAATGGAGAGACAAGCAACTATTGCGAAAGAGCACATGAATGAACTCATGGAGGCGTTACAAAGGGCAATTGCATTGGATGTTCCAGAAGCTTATTCACCTACTTCTACTTATGGAACATTTGAAGAATTTACTCAAGGAGAAAATTCTGGGATGAGACCTTCTTTCATATCAAATCGTAATAGAGAATTTGATGCAATATTAGCAGAGATGGAGTCTGGTGATGATAATGCAGTGGTCAAGAAATCATAATAGGCCACTTCCATTTTTTTATTTTATCAGCTATTGGAGATTCATTTGTAAAGATTAGAAACCATTCTTATTTTAAAAACTGGTGTATCTATTATCGTGTACAAATATAGGAGAGTGAAGAGAGTTTGGTCTTGCCAGTTTATTATTATTTCTTTCATATATTCGTGTGTCTGTTTGTTAATTAGTTTGAGTAAATTTTATAATTTGAAAAGGCAAATAGATCAGCCTCTTAAAATGAAACAAGTCGCAAATGTATTTGAAATGTCCTTAAATAGTATAATATTCAGTTGATACATACCACAATTTACACTTTCCATGTTGGGGCAATTATAAAAAAGAGCCCATACAACTTATACATTTATATAAAAAGTCCTCCTAGTTAGATCACTAGTTACTAGTCCAACGGTGTAAAGACAACCATGCCCCTCTATTAGTGGACTGACGTGGACTCCCAACCCAAATGAAAACCATATTAGGGTCACGAGAAACCATTTCCCATTTCATTGTTGCTCACTGTTCTCTCTCATCATACTCTCTCTGGCCTCTCTCTTCTCTCTCTATTTCAGGATCTGGTCTCACCATCTCACCTTCTTGCATCCATTTGGTCTCACCCTCTCCAGCCACTGTACCACCAACACAACCACTCACCTGCACAATAAATCAACACAGCCTCCGTTCATGGACCACTGTCACCATTTCGCCGCTGCGCCACCACCAGAACCCCACTGTCAGGCCTTTTCCACCATTAAAACCGCCTCTCCAGATCTCCAAGAAAGCCGCCGACCCCAACACAGATCTGCAGAAACCCGTTCTCCGCCGCTCAGCACTCTGCAGAAGAACCCGTGACCCCGCCTTCTTCTTTGTTTAGTCCAGATCTGCAGAAACCCCACCAGAAAACCATTGCTGCACGAAGTGGGTACAGCCCCAAAATGTCCATCGTTCTGTTTTCTCAATGGGTATGTACACATGTAAGAAGTCCCCTCTGGCCCTATGCCGTGGGTACATCCCCTTGACCAACAAACTGCCGCCGCCGGAGCCACCAGATCCACCACGACGCCGACGAATCAGACGCAGATCTGCAGGTGAGATGCAATTAGTTTTTTTTTGGTTTTTTATTTTTTTCATTTTGTTGTTATTTGTTGCAGTTTTTATTTGTCATTTGTTTTCTTTTCCAGGTAGATGGGTACAGCCCCTTGACTGCTGCAGCACATCTGGATCCAGATCCAGATCTGTTAGGTGATGCATTTAGGTTTTGTTTTATTTTTTATTTTTGAATGTGCTTTTTAATTTAATATATTTGTTGTCTTTCGCAGAATCGTTGAACCCCCACTGGGCACAGCCCCTTCACAGTCCAAAAATCGCATCTGTGTACAGCCCCATCTAGATCGGGCAATGTGCACGTTCCCATGAGCGACTTAGAAATCCTTTGTTATTGCTTCTGTGCACGTACCCTCCACCGTATGTCGCAATGTGCACGTTCCCATGAGACTGAATTTCCTATTGTACACGTTCCCATGAGACTGAATTTCCTATTGTACACGTTCCCATGATATCGTATTTCCTATTGTACGCGTTCCCATGATACCGTATTTCCTATTGTACACGTACCCATCTAGTTGTTGTATAGACTTTTACATGGACAGCCCATTGAAGAACTTAATAAAATTTAATACACTAATAAAAATTAAAGAAAATATACACATCTGAATGAAAAAAAGTTACGCGTAAAATGGGTCTGTACCCAGTTAAACCCCGATGTGTGCGTACCCGTGATATTCTCTGCTGTGGACTCTTTTTGATTTTCGAAATTCAAATTTCAAAAATGATATATGAAGAAGGTGGGTAAAGAGTATTACGGTATATGAGATGTATGAGAGAGAAGAGTGAGAGATGTATAAGATGTATGAGAGAGAAGAGTTATAGATGTATAAGAGAGAAGAGAGATTTAGTCATCAGCCAAAGAGAGAGAAGGGGTATGAAGGTCATATTGATAAAGCAAAAAGGTAACTAAGGACCTTATAAGGAGTTGTAACTAAGAAGGATCTAATTTATAAGTTTTGTTTGATTTAGGATCTAATTTGTAATTTCCTCTTCCATGTTCTACTACTTGATAATTATATTACTGAATGGGTTTTGTTTAATCCTATCTAAATTAATAGAATAATGAGGGTATGCGTTTGCGTTACTACATAAATACTGCTTGCTTCTCATCATTCATTCATTTACAATGTTGTATCTAAATATTAGTCTAGAACATAAATATCCCAGATCCCTAAGCCTAGTAGAAGTTAACTAAGCCGGTATGTCAAGAACAGCTTCCCCTGCAACAAAAAATCAATTCATTAAGTTACAAATGCGTAAATGAAGAGTAAAAAACCAAGAAAAAAAGGTTGGATTTAAACCATGCATTCTCTTGACAAAGCGTTCAAACTCAACAATGTTGTGTCTTTCCATTAAAAGAGGAGTAAGCCTTTGGTATGTAAAAGCAGAAAAATGCCTCCCATCTGGATCACCCATAGGCTTCCCTTTCTCCAATAAATTGTTATACCCTTCCCTATCATAACATGGATCTGAATTTTCACTCGAAACTGGTAAACAAACATCCCAAGCAGCATTTTGCACCTGAAAACCCAAATATATAAATATTCACATCAAAATGAAATCAAAAAAGTTAAACATTACTTACTTGCCACACAAACCCTTCTGGATCAGCCATTGCATCATCAGACAAGTGTTCTAATTGTGAAGAAAAGGAGAAATTCATCAAAACCCCTTGATTTTTTAACATTTTAGTTATCGAAGCATACCCATCACGATTACATGAGTTGTAAAATCCAGCAGTCAATTCAGCTGCATGACTAGCTGTTTTATACCACCAATAAATACTTGACAGCTTAGCAGCAATGCAAGTACCCTCAAAAGCTAACTTAGCTAGTGATAATACACGCTCACCATGTTCCACCAAAACCTGGGAGTACCAACTTAGAAAGAATCTCCCATAATAACCGTCATAATCACCTCCGTCACTAAAAAATCCAGTTTCGTGTGGTCGCGAATTGTACGAACCCACATTCTCTGGTCCTCGCGACCAAAATTTCTGTCCCCTTGTTTCCGCTGCCTTACGCAGGCTTTTTAATAAATACTCGTCATAACACTGCAAAATATAAACCATATTTACTTATATATTGAATAATATATAATTTTATAAATTATAAATTTAATTAAGTACCTGGAATTCACCAATACCAGGATATCTCCAACCATGTTTTACAGGAGTAGATGGGTATCTTAATTCACCACACGGACCTAAACCAATCTCAATCATGGAAATCACATCATCTTCAAATAACTCATGAAATTCAACACGAAAGCTTCTCATATAGTCATAGTAAACCTACATCACAATTTTTTTAAATTAATTAAATACTCTGATAATTATTATTACATGATAAAAGTTTTAAAAAAAAAAAAATACCTCTACAGCAGTGCGACCTCTAAGAACACGTTCCCTATCTATTCCCCATGATAAACATTCAGGATTACGTCTTCCTTCTTTATCAGTAAAAAACAAATCCGGATTGTTTCGTCCAATCTCAGCCACCCAATGAGGTAACGGAATACACACATCATCACCCACATTTCCTCCACATTCATGAAATGACATTACAACCTGACACCAATTTTCCAATTTCAAGTTATATATATATATATATAAAACTGAAAAATGTAATCAATTATATATTAATAACCTTTAACTTGAGCTTTAGCTCGCGCACAATCTGAAAGAGTCTTTTGTATCCATTCCAGTTATATTCTTGAGGAGCATGTGCTTCTACTATGCCCCACCAACAATCAACTACTATACCATCAACATTTATCGATTTCAACACTCTTAGTTGCTTTATAATACCATCTGGATCAACTACTTCACATTTCATGTTTATCACACCTAACTGTACCCAAAAGACCATAAATGGATAAAAATGAATAAAACAATATTCAATAAACTTGGATAAAAACTTACGGGTAACATAACATACACAGGAACATAAGGTGTGCCAGTAAAATCACGTTCGTGTAACTTTGTAGGTATATCCAAAATCTACAAACATTTGAAGAAACAATATTTAGTGCAAACAGAGGACTCACTCTAATATGTTGTACTGAAATAAATATTCCCCACCTGCCTATTATCAACAGTATTAACAGAGTCGTGAAGAAACGGATCATTCTGTGCCTCTCCTATATCATTCTGAGATTGACCACTTGATGACACATCAAAAGGAGATGAAGCCGCTACAAAACCACTTTTCGTTTGACATGAATCATAATCAACACCTCTCAAAGGTGCTAAACCAGTTGTACCACCTGCTACATTAGTTGTACCACCAGCAGGTTTAACACTCTGAGACCTAGAAGGAAAGGTAGTTCCATCTGGAAGAACAACCCAACCAGCTTCTCTAGCTAAAGCAGCGATGACATCATTAATATCGGCTCTAACTCTAAGATTATAATTACCATGTCTTCTAAGACCTGCTAATATCTTAGCAGTAATAGCCCTTCTTTGACGCTCACGTATTTTAGTTCTTTCCTTTTCTTCAACTGGTCTACACCTCCTTGTACCTCCAGGTGGGGTCTGCTGAAACAAATTACTGTTAGTAGATACAAGTCCACCTGGATTAGTATTATTCTTTTCTTCATCATCATCTTCTTCTTTTACATCCAACCCCATATCTTCATCATCTTCTTCACTTGTTCCAAATCTATGTATTTCGCTTGCCATTTTTTATACCCTCCTCCTTTAATACACTCTTGCAAACCCACTCAATCCCATTAAATGATCGGCTAATTTCTTAATAACAATAATTTATCCTGTAAACAAAACTCAAAGAGGATTAATGGTACTATTGGTCCCTGTGTTGTGCAATATACCCCCCATGTTTGAATTTCAATTTATATTTGCTTAAGAATAAAGTTTTTTTTTTTTGGAATGAGCTAGTAATATGCTCTTCTTAATAAAATTTTATATCAGAAATCGCGCTTTAAGTAACATTAGTTAATTTAACTAAGTTCTGACTTACCAGCACATTATCACTTTCATAATCAAGCTATACACCATTGGATAGCTCTCCATAAAGTATCTTTATATATATCTTTAATGTTTAATGAAAACATAAATTCTAATATTTTAATAGGAGCAATAGTGGAAAACTTGGGAGGAAAAATCTTAATATTCTAACCATATAAATTTTTTGGAACTACAATTTTAGTAAGTGGACTGGAATCACACAAATATCGAGCGAGGTATCATCTATCCACCCATTCATGACTAAAGTACACTAAAAATAGTCTTTTCCTCTAATATTTACATAATTATTACATAAATGCTAAATTTTCTTGTTAAAAGATATATCTTTCTCATACTAAAACAAATAAAACATTAGTTACACTGAAAAGTTGTACTTTCCTCTATTATATAGCTATAATTACTTAATCAGGAGTTCAATTTCTTGTAAAATGAAATTCTAAAGAATGAACTTACCACGACGCCGTTTCACACTCTTTTAAGTCTCAAAGGAGAAGTTTAGATCTGAAACACAGAGAAGAAGCGGAATATTCCGGCTAAACCACGGGAGTGGAACAGCCGGAGAGAAATTAATAAAGTAAGCTCGAGTGAAATTCACTTGAAGGAAAAGCTGAAAATAAAATTCGCTTAGAGGTTGAGGATATTCAAGGCGGAGGTTCCGGCGGTGAGGAGTGTGTTTAGCCGAGCATGCGCCGGAGGTTGGGGGTTTCACACGCGCGTAAGGATGGCAAGCGTGTAGAGGTATGGAGTTGGCACGATTGAGGCGTTTGGAGGCTTATCTTCTAACGTGTGAATCACACGTACGACACGTGCTTAAAGGCCCCACACGAAATGTGTGTTCCATTTTTGCACTAAAAGTCTAAATTTGGTGAGCGCATACGTTGTAAACATTTTTGACAAAAAAATTGAACCAAAACTACATCAAAATCAAAACCAACTTTATCTTACAACCAAAGATGATCAACATTATCTACGCGGATGTAAGATAAGGAAAATTCTAGCTCACAACATTTATATATACGCATGTTAGAGATGTTGCTACGTATCAACTTTTTTTTATTTTTTTTAAATACAATGGAGGTCACTAGTTCGTGAAAAAGGAATACTAAATTAGCTCAATTACATCTAAACCCGGACTATATGTAAGTCGAGGTGTTTTTCAACCATAATTGTCCTTGACAATCAAATTCCAAATCCCATTAGGAAGATCTTCATAAAGAATAGTATACTTTTAATGTAAACCACGGCGAGCTAACCAGTCAACACACGCATTAACTTTCTGAAATATGTGGTTAATTGTGAAATTTGTATTTCTCCTCAAACAGGCCTGCATTTTATGCACCCCCTCCGCTCCTGGTCCTTTTTCGATCATATTTTGATCAATCATCTGAATCGCCACCATTGAATTTACCTCAATACTCAATTTAGACAAACCCTTTCGTTCGGTCAAAGTCACTCCTTCATATATCGCCACCAATTCACTAATTACAGGTAAGGTACACTCTACATTCATCGAGAATCCACAAACCTACGAACCCTCCAAATCCGGATTAGTCTCCCCGCTCCTCCTTTAGCACCACTTTGATTCATACTCCTATCAGCATTTAGCTTAAAACCACGTAAAAGTTTATTCCATCATATTAATTCAACTGTTGAGCCTTTCATGTGTTTACCGTCAAGGCCGGTCCTGGGGAGAGGCCAAGGAGGCCATGGTCTTGGGCTCCTCCCCAACTCCTATAAATTTTAGGGTCCTTTTTGGATCATAAGTTTTTTTTTATTAAAAAGGTCCAATTTTAGCCCATCTATAAAAGAATCAGATTTTATTTTTTTGTTTAAAAAGTATTTAATTAAATTATTACTTGTTTGATTTTTTTACGGATATAACTTGTTGATTAAAAAGAGACTAAAATATTTTTTTTCTTATAAAATTTATTTGATTGTTTTTAATTATATTTTGATTTTTTTTATATAACTTGTAACTTTTTCAGGGGCCCATTTTTTAAGGTTTGCCTTGGGCCCTCGAAATGTCAGGACCGGCCTTATTTACCGTGACCATCCATGCCCCACACACGCGTATAACTATTTGCCAAAGTCTTAGCTTTGCTGAACACTCCGCCGAAAGTAAGACTACTCCCACCATTAAAAATCGAGTCATTCCTCTCCTTCCATAATACTTCAATAACTGCAGTAGAGAAAACACTCCATGGAGTACCTGCAAAAAGAAGGTTACACGCGATGTTTTTAGATTACCAAGCACATCCCTGCACTTGTGATACTCCTTCCCGTGACTACCTCCCTTGTCTTGTGGTACTCCGAGACTGCCCCTAACCTCCAGTCCGGGTCTGCAGCTGCGTTGCTTCTCTCTTGTTTGCAGTTCTGGAAAGCAGTTGAGATACAGGTCACCCACACTAGTTGTGTCTTGAGTAATATGCTACGCTCCTGTACAGTGCGAAATGAAACCTTCTACATAAAAATGTTCAAACCGTTGTGAAGCACAATGAGTCACCGAAGCCTGATGGACCTTCAAATATGCTGCAACCACCTCATATGCTGTCTAGACTTCCTCTGAAACAGACCCTACAACGCCATTATCTTGAACCTGAAAACTGTAAAAGATATTATCCTCCTCCATAGGACAGCCTTAGCTCCCAACCTCCTAATACCATCCCAGACCCTTCGAACAACATCACATTCTCCGAACAGATGCACCAAATCCCCCTCTTTAACCCCACACCATACACAAAGATTAGAGATGAGCATAACACTCTTAGTAAGATTTGATCTCGTGGCTAATCTATCTTGAACCGCTCGCCACAAGAATTCTTGCTTTTTTAGAACAACTAATCATATTATCCCAATTCATCGTATCTTCTCTTTCCCCATTCCTCAGCTCCCAATGAGCCGATTTAACCATATAGATCCCATGCGCGGTACTCTTCCAATACAGAAGACTTGAAGTATCATTCTTTATACATATATTAAAATTCCCATTTCTAGCAGCTTAGAGATTGGAAGAAAGGATTAAAATTTCTCTCAATCATATATTCCATCCTCCTTGATATAGTCATGTACCCTTTTAAATTTATCAATCGTCTCAACATCTTAAAGGCCCGAGACTATTAGATGAGTCTCACTAATCCAAACATCTAGCCAAAATACGACATCCTTACCATTCTTTAGAGACCATCAGGATCTCTGTCTAACCACGACAATGCCTTCCATGGTGGCTCTGTAAATCTGAGAATCTGGTGGCCTATTAACATAATGTATGACAGTTATCTTAAAATACTTTTTCCTCAATACCTGAGTCCACACAACACCCTCATCATGAATCAACTTCCACCCTAACTTTCCAAGTAACGTTTTGTTCATGTCTTCGGCTTTTCGATACCCAAGCCCTCCCACACTTTTCGCACGACAAATATTCTCCCAAGCAACCCAATGGATGTGTCTTTGACTTTCGGAAGAACCCCAAATAAATTTTTTTCGAATTTGATCAAGCTCATTACAAACATATCCCGGTAATCGCTCAACTTGCATAATTTACATAGCACTTAACGCTGACTGAGCTAAAGTGATATGACTGCCAATGAAAGTGTGCTTGCCTTCCATTTTTCTAGTACTCCTTTCAAGCTATTAATCAAATCGCCATAGAAACCACGCGGTATTCTACCCGAAAGAATAGGAACTTTCAGATATTAACCTAGCTCCGTGCTCCCACAATACCCACTTCTAGCAGTAATATCCAAAGCAAGTTCTTTATTTGTGTTACGTGAAAAGTATATAAGGGATTTCTATTTACTTATTGCTTGGGCCGCATCATGACAAAACAAACTTAGTCAATCCTGCAAAATATCAAGGTCGTGGGTAGAAAAATCTGAAAATAAAATTAAATCATCAGCGAAAAAGATGTGTGAAATAGGAAGCCCCCTGAACACAATCGAATAGGTCGCCAATCTTTTCGCTCCATCAACTGTTGGATGAGAATAGAAAGCCTCTCCATGAAATCATAAATAAATAAGGCGATATAGTGTCACCTTGACGAATAGCCCTTTGCGGCTTGAACGGTGATAGCGTAGCTCCTTTCTAAAAGACACTTAACTCATTATCGGCCATACCAAAAATAATAAGGTAAATCCAAAACTTTGGGATGCCCATAGCCTTCAAGGAATCCCTAATAAAGTCCCACCTCACTTTGTCATACGCCTTCTCAAGATCTACTTTCACGGCCATGTAGCACTTCTTCCCCTTAGCATGTCGTAAAAGAAGATCAATCTCACTTACTAAAACAACGTTATCAATAGTTGAAAGATTCGGAAATAAGATACTTTGAAAAGGACCAATAAAATTTGCTAATGTTGGGCGCATACGATTAACCAGAATTTTCATACAAATCTTATTACAGACATTTATGAGGCTGATCGGTTTTGAATTAAGTGATGTATTCCAGGCTTCCCACCTTGGGAATGAGATGTATAAGAGTTCCCATCATCTCCTTTGGAAGTGCCCTACTGATGGTGCATGTGAATCATACTAATAACTGAAGAACTAACAATATCTCAACATTTATGATAAAAACCCGCGATCAAACCATCTGGGCTAGGAGCTTTATGTGGTTTCATCTGAAAACTCGCAATACAAACCTCCTAATCCGTAACATAACCCTCAAGTGACATTATTGCTTCTTGAGGGAGAATTCCAAGGATAGGAAACATAATCTGAAGGCATCTCCTCGTAATACATAAACAAATCTTCAAAAAAAAAAACACCCAATCTTTTTCCTTATCCTCTTCTAGTATCCAGGCATGGCTAGTATCTTTGATGTGATATCTTCCCTTACTATTATTGCGCACACGAACCTCTAAGTGATAAAACTTGGTATTTCTCTCCCCGAATTAACCCAATCAATTTTTGAACGCTCGAACCAATGCAACTCTTCCTGTGCTAGAACTTTCTTGTATTACTCTTGTAATCTCTTCTTTTAGCTAACTAAAGAAGTATTATAGGAGTATTGGAGCGCTCTCTGAATACCTGATATCCTAGCTAATGATCTTCTCTTCTTGCAGAATATATCGACAAACGTCTCAAACTTCCATTTATCCAGTACTTGCCTAGTTACTTCTAAATTGTCAACCAAACTCCTATTCTCATTGGCCCAGATTTTACTCACAAAATAACTAAAGTTCTCATGTAAACCCCAAGCAGATTCAATACGTAACAGATGATAAGGCTTACTGTATATCTGTGGAGGTGTAAGCATAACAAGTAGCGGTAGATGGTCTGAATGGACGCGAGGAAGGTGAAGAACCCTGTTACCCCCAAAACAATCTCTCTAGAAAATATTACCATACGCTTTATCCAAACGTTCCAATATCCTCATACATGTATTCCACGAGTTACTCCACGTATATCTTGGTCGATAAAAACATTAC
The DNA here is from genome assembly GCA_029959085.1 of Nemophila menziesii. Taxonomy (NCBI): domain Eukaryota; kingdom Viridiplantae; phylum Streptophyta; class Magnoliopsida; order Boraginales; family Hydrophyllaceae; genus Nemophila; species Nemophila menziesii. The sequence goes on from JARWIR010000071.1 coordinate 996,935, forward strand.
ATATTTTCATGCAATAACAAAGCTAATTAGAAACCGAAATAAAATTTTATGATTAAAAAATAAGAGTAATTGCGGGTTAAAGAAGCGAAAAGATATTTCCAATGAAATAAAAGGTAATTTTGATTATATCTTCAACACTGTAGGGCCTAGAAATTATAATCCAGTGATGTATACAGTTTCACCTTGCATTTCTGAAGATATGGCAAGAATCTTATTAAATCCGTGAGTATGAATGAATTGAAAAGCGCCTTTAGAGCCTCAGATGGATAAGGCACCATGTTCTAATGGTCTACCTTCCTATTTCTAAAAAAACACTAGTATCTTATTAGATTTGATTTACAAAGGTGGTCACATATTTCCTTTAGGATAAATGGAGCCTCTGTTCTATAACAAAACCTTCATTACACTTATACCAAAAGTCCATAAACCTTCTAAAATAGATCGATATAGGCTTATTAGATGCTCTACAGTGATTTTCAAAGTTATATTAAAAATCTTAGTATATGCATCTTATAAGTGATGAAAGTTAATCGATCTTTATACCACGTAGATCTATAAAAAAAATACCAGTTGCGCATGAAATCTTCTATTTCCTTAACAAGAAACAAAACTAAAAAAAATACACTATGTAGCTGTTAAAACTAATGTGCCAAAATTCTATGAAAATGTAAAATGATATTTATTTGAAAATATTGTGATAAAAATGGGTTTAAACATAATTTGGATGACCTGTATTATGGAATGTATATCTTATGAGTCATATTCAACCCTTTTAGACAAAAATTCTATAAATTTCATAAAACCTGATTAAAAGGTTTAGTTGGGGGACTCTATCCCTCTCCATATTTCATATCATTACTCAAATTTTATTAGCATTTAACAAAAACAAGATGAAGAACAATCTTATCAAAGGAATTAAAGTAGCATTATTAGTCATGTTTTGTTTGTTGACGACAATCTATTTGCTTAAGGGTTAAGAAATACAAATTTTATCATTTGAATGAAATAGTTTTAAACGAAATATTTTTCTCCTTTGCAGTATTATAAACTTATTTTTTAATACATTTGAAAGCCACTTTGGATTCAAAGCCGTTTTAATTTCAGTATAATTCGATCTCAAAATCTTTTAGTCGCGATCTTCAAAATACCAAACCTTCCTGGTTGATAGTACTACTTAGCCCAAACCCATATAGGAATCAATTAATGATCTTTTGAGATGTAAAGGAATCAGTTATTGGTCTTTTGGAATGTAACAATAATATTATTTCTATTTAAATCATGTCTAGAAAAAATGAAATGTGTTTTTTTTCCAAATCTTACTTAAATAGAATAAACGTTGTTACAAATATCATCCTATTCCTGAAGGAACAGTTTCATCCTTAATTATCTTAACTAACCTACTCGGGTACGTCTCTAAACACGAGCCTTGCATGTTGCCACTAAGTTTATGCTTGGCTACCCCGTCAGCTAGTTTATTCCTATTACGATTAATCTATCGAAACATAGGATTATAATTCTCAGAAACAAAGTAAATACTCTTTATAATATTACAAATAAAGGGAGAAAAGATAGGAAACCTATTTTCTAGAGGAAGCATAATTTGGAGACAATCACTCTCAATAGTCACTCTTTGAAGAGTATAATCACTAGTTTTTTTTTTTTTTGTTCAAATGCATAATAATATAGATAGTAAAAAAACGGTTACAAGGTTTAGCCGACCCCAGAAGGATCAGCTTCATTACAAATAATTGTGGCTAACTGGGGAGGAATACAAGTATCCCAATTACCAAACAAAGTGCTAAGGAGCTCCTGTTTAGCAACTCAATCAGCTGTCCCGTTTCTACCCCTAGACACAAATTGAAAGGAAGGGGAAGATAGTTCTGCAAAATAATAAATATTACAAATAACGTTTTTAATTGAATGACTCAACACGGGAAGCCCTGAAGAGAGAGCGTTCATGATAGTAGCTGAATTATTCTCTATTATAAATGTGAAAGTATAATCATTCTCTAGTATAATCACTAGCTAAAATACTCTTCTACATGTGAAAGTATAATAGCGACCAAAAAAAAAAAAAAAAAAAAAATTTATTCACGCATGAACTGGTTCTCTTCCCTCCTTAATGATTGTTTCTCTCCTTGGGTATCCCACTTTAATAGATACACCCTTTAGTTTTATTCGTTATCCTTTAATTTTCTGCTTTTTCATCCTTTTCCTTTGATTATCCCTAGTTTAGCCGTATTAGTTATCTTTTGTTTTTAATCCCTAGCTTATTGGTTCTATAAACCCTCTCAGCTGCCTCGAAAAGGAACGAAACTTTTCATCTTATTGTAGCTTGTTTAGAACTACATTTACTTTACTTTCTGCTATAGTCTTTTCATCTTCTCCTTTCCATCTTCACTCCCAGTTAACCCATTTCACTCTCTGCAACAATGGCGGATTTTCCAGTAAAAACTATGAAACTAACCCCAAAATTCCAAGATCATGAAGTGTACAACCACCGAAACATGCTTTTAGCTAAGATCCTCACACCCCAAGAAATCAATCCCTACACAGTTGAAATAGCTGCAAACCGGTCATGGGGGCTCAGGAAACCGATGCATGTTCTCCCTGCGGAGTTTAATACCTTCTTCCTGGCTTTCGAAACTAAGGAGGATATGCTTAATACTTGGCATTTCCGTCCATGGTCTGTGAATGGTCATATGTTAATCCTCCATGCATGGCATCCTGAGATGTCTCTAGCAGAAGCAGACTTTTCCATGGCTACTATCTGGATCCAGCTCCTAGACCTCCCCCCGGCCTTTGTTACTCCGGATAATGCAGTCGATATTAGCAAAAATCTCGATTGTTCACTCCTTGCTTATGATATTGAGGACTCTGTTGAATCAAAGAAACAGTTAAGGATCCGGGTCCTATGGAAAGTGAAAAATCCCTTGGTAACTATATTTGAGCTCGAAAGACAGTCCCTACCCTCTATTACGGTTCGAATGAGATATGAGAAACTCAGTAAGTTTTGTCATTACTGTGGTTTGCTCAACCATGTTACTAGTGATTGTGGTCTGTTCAAGGAAGAAGCAAAACGTGTGAGAGGTATGGTCAGATTCAGATTCGGAGATTGGCTTTCGGTAGACCCAGTTAAAGGTCGAGGTGCTAAGGTTCAAATCGTGGATGATCTTGATGATCCATCCAAGCTGTTCACAGACAGTGGTGACTCACGACAGAGCTGGTCGGCGGAATACACAAGTCAACCTCGTACGAACATCGGTCCTAGCAACAGAAGAGACAAGAATGAAGCAGTGTCCTTTGGTACTGGAAAAGGAAAAGTTGCTACGAGCCAAATTAAGGACTGTCCCTCTGTACCTGAACAAGGTATCATAATGGTTCCTAATCCTCTCACTATGGTTAATATCGAAACTACCCCTTCTGCTAAGATTGAAGATAAGGCTGAGTCAGCTAGACCCATCTCTACTCGTGGATCCTCTAAATACAGTCAGAGGCCTACTAAAGGTAACCTTGGGCCCAAAGGATATAAGGCTTCTGGTTCAAAAAGAAAAAACTACAATAAAGATGAAGACTGGACTCCTTGGCCCAATAAGGCCCAAGTTAATTCTGGCCCAAATCCCTCATTCGGTAAGAGATGGTCTATTCGTACTTGGTCAAAGGATAACCCGACTAAAGGCAAGACAAGTTTCCAGTGGGTCAACCCAAATCCCATCAGTCCGAACCCGAGCGAGGGTGAAGCCCCTACGAGCCCTACAACCTTCCATACCCCTAACCAAAACACAACCTTTGAGAATCAGAAATCCCCATCTATCTCTCCGACCCTTCCTTCAGGTATCCCCCCTCCGATCAATGTTAACCCTAATGATCCTAAATCCCCTATGGCCATTTCACCAACTACTGCTGATCAATCCAATATCCCTACTACTACCCTGCTTACCCCTAATCCTCAAGCGAAAGAAGAACTGGCTAGGAATGAAAGTGATCCATTGGTGGATATAGCTATTGGTATGGTTGGTCCTTCTAGTTCGAAGATAACTAAGAGCGCTAAGAAGAGGAAGATTACTCATGAAGAAATGGTAGGTTTTAGCGAGGTGAAAGAGACGCTGGTTGAGGTTCCCTTACTAGATATGGCTGCAGATATCCCTCCTCTTCAAATGATAGCCCCTGTGGATGTGGGTGGTTGCAATACGCAACCCCCACAAGACAAATGATAGGAGTTTTTTGGAACTGTCAAGGGACGGGGTCCCCCTTGACGGTCCAAAACCTTAGGGAACTTATCTCTAGGGAAAAACCCCAGGTTCTTGGTCTTTCGGAGACTAAGACTAAAAGGAAGAAGCTGCTATTACTTGCGAAGAAATTGAAAATAAAACTTTTGTGGAGTGTTGATCCAATTGGACTTTCTGGAGGACTAGCCTTATTTGGTATGGACAACGTTAATTGCGAGGTAACTTCCTCTGATAACAACCATATTGCTGTATCTTTTTTGAGTCCTGATGGCATTGCTTGGTCATTAAATTTTATTTATTCTATCCCTGATAAAGCGAACAAAGATAAATTATGGGCATTTATAAATTCGAAAACTAATGCAAACCCTGATTTCCCTAATTTATTCATAGGGGATTTTAATGATATTAGAAACCAACAGGAGAAAATTGGGGGTAATCCTAAAACTTTATCTGATATGCGAACCTTTAATAACCATATTTCCTTAAATAAGTTAGCTGAAATCCCTGTTAAAGGCTGCGCATTCACCTGGAGGAATAATAGAGATAATGAAGAACTTATTATTCAGAAATTGGATAGAGGATTAGGATCCCCTGCTTGGATTAATACTTTCCCTGAAGCCTGGATTCATAATGCCCCCCCTATAGGTTCGGATCATTCTCCAATGATCCTTCATTTATTTGATCCCCCTGCTTCCAATATTAGAAAAGTTTTAAAAATTGATCCAAATTGGCTTAAAATACCTTCTTGTAGAACTGCTATTAATGCTTGCCTTGCTAGTTCTGCAAATTTTAGTGGTGCTCCCTATGTAAAACTGTCTAAACGCTTGATTAGATGTAGAAAAACCATACTAAGGTGGAAAAAAATAAATTTGAGGAACAACGCTACTATGATTAATGCTTTGACTAATAAGCTTGAGAAACTCTTATCTTCTAATCCTCCTCCTCTCCCTCTAATGTATCCTCTTCTGACCTCTTCTCCTCAATTTCTGCTGAAATTGAACGGTACTGGTCTTTAGAGGAGAAATTCTGGTCCACGAGGTCTCGTATTAGATGGCTGAAACTGGGGGATAAAAACTCCAGATTCTTTCATCTATCAACTAGGATTCGTAGAGCGTCTAACCGTATTATCTGCCTTCGTAAAGGAGATAATTCCTGGACAGTTGGTTTCTCTGAGTTAAAAGATCATATTACGGAGTTTTTCAATAATCTTTATCATGATCCTGGTCTGAGATCTATAGATCCTATCCTGAGTCATGTTCAACCCCTCATCACTGATGCAGAGAACAATGATCTGATGAGACCTATAACCTTAGATGAACTTAAAATAGCTGTCTTGCAGCTACATCCCTCGAAATCACCAGGTCCTGATGGACTCCCTGGAGCCTTTTTCCACCTACATTGGGATCTTCTCAAATCAGATGTTTTAAATTTCTGTAATGGGGTCCTAACTGGTTCCATCCCTTTGGATAAAGTTAATGAAACCAATATAATCCTGATTCCAAAGTGTAAAAATCCTCAGAAAATATCCCAGTTTAGACCTATTTCGTGCTCTAATTTCCTCTATAAAATACTTTCTAAAGTTATGGTTCTGAGACTTAGTGCTATTATCCCTAGGATTATATCCCCTTGCCAATCTGCCTTTATTAAAGGGAGGTTGATCCAAGATAATATTATTATTGTACACGAAGTTATTCACAAACTAAAGCATCTTAGGGCTAACTCAAGATATAGCTACTCTATCATTAAAGCTGATATACACAAAGCTTATGATAGAGTTAGCTGGGACTTTCTGTTCTCCCTATTAACTAAAATGGGCTTTTCTGAAGCTTGGGTGTCCTTCATTAAAAACTGTGTAACTTCTGTCAACTTTAATATTATTTTAAATGGTCAGCCTTCTTGTTCTATAAAACCTTCTCGTGGCCTGCGTCAGGGTGATCCTTTATCCCCTTATCTTTTCACTATTGTCTCCAATCTATTATCATCCTTAATTGAAAAAGAATTTCAGAATGGTTTGATTAAAGGTGTAAAATTGAGCAGATATGGTCCCAACATCCATCATCTGCTTTTTGCAGATGACTCAATTTTCTTTCTTCAAAATTCTCCTTCTGAAATCCATGCTTTTCGCGAGATCCTATACAAATTTTGTTTTGCCTCAGGTTTGGAAATTAATAGGAACAAATCCTCTATTCTTCTTAGCCCAAATACGACCCTACAGATGAAAAGTCAGCTTGAGGATGCATTTCGTATGCCTATTACTAGTGACTTGGGTCTCTATCTAGGTATCCCAACTGAGTGGGGTAATTCAAAAACTAAGGCAATGGATACCCTTGTATCTAAAATTGCTGATAAATTAAGTGGTTGGAAACAATCCTTATTATCCATTGCAGGAAGAGCAACCCTGATCTCCTCTGTAATTCATGCATTCCCCACTTACTTTATGTCCATGCTATCTATCCCTAAAGGAATAATTAAAAAGATTAATTCGCTTACTAGTAATTTCCTTTGGGGAAGAGAGGAGAACTCTGGCATCCATTGGTTAAGCTGGAACAGAGTATCCTCTCCTAAATTCCATGGAGGGCTTGGTATTAAGAATTTGGAAGTTTTTAACTTATCCTTACTTGCTAAACAGGCATGGTCCATCCTTAACCATCCTGAATCCCTAGTATACCTGGTTCTTAAAGGCTTGTACTTTAATAATACAGACTTCCTTAAATCCCCTAAAATTCGTGGTGCTTCATGGGCATGGAATAGTATAATTAAGGGGCGTGATTTGTTGAAACAGCATATTATCACTCCTATTGGAGATGGGCACTACACTTCTATTTGGGAAGATAATTGGGCTGGTTTTTACCTACCTAAACCCCCCCATTATAGTGAAGAGCCTACTTTTCCTAAATTAGTTGCTGATTTGATAAACACTAATACCAAAACTTGGAAGGTTGATTTTATTAACTCCCTTTTTCCTCTTGAGATAACAAAGAAGATTACTGCTCTTAACATTCCATGGATTGCAGGGCCCACAGACTATATATGGCCCTACACAAATCATGGTATGTACACCAGTAAATCTGGATATTCCTATGAGATAGAGAGTTATATATCTCCTCCTACTTATCCCACATCTTCTTTATTCCCCAATCAGGATCTTCTGTCACTCAGTTGGGCCTCTAACGCCCCCTCCAAATTTAAATTTTTCTTTTGGAGGGTAATCCTTAATGCTATCTCCACTGAAAGAAACAGATTTGTCAGAAGTTGCGCAAGTTCTGACTTGTGTAAAATCTGTCTTAAAGAAGAAGAAAACATTGAACATTTATTCTTAAGATGTGATTGGGCTAGGAGAATGTGGTGCTTGTCCCCCATTCATTGTAGTGTTGACTTATCCTCTATGTCTGGTCTTAACTGTTGGGTTGGAGATATAATTGAGCGAGGACATAATAAAATAGAAAAAACTAATATCCTTCTTCAGATTATAGCTTGCCTTTGGACTATATGGATAATGCGTAATAAGAAAGTTATTGAAGATATCCCTATTAACTTTGATACAGGATTAACTCTTATGAACTTGAATTGCAGGGATATTTTTTGTGCTAATGATGAAGAACAGGATAATTATCTAATCCCTCGTCAGTTACAAGTGCCTACATGGAAGTCCTTATCCCCTAATTGGATTAAACCTCCCCCTAATGAAATCAAAATCAATGTGGATGCCTCGTTTATTCCTGGGAAAGCATTCTCAGCCGCAGTTGCTCGTAATAGTGCAGGTGATGTAGTTACTGGTTTTGCCATGTCTTCTACAGCCTGCTCTAGTTTTGAAGCTGAAGCAATGGCTTTACGGAGTTCTCTTCAATTTGCCATTGAGAAAGTTTCCTCTTGCACCAGTATCGAATCTGATGCAGAAGCAGTTCTTCAAGCCGTGCATTCTTCAAGCGCGTCCTGCCATTGGAAGGTTAGGCCTATCCTTGAAGATATCAGAAGCATGACCAAAGCCCACCCCCAGATTGTTATTCGTGGGATTCGAAGAAGTGCTAATAAAGCAGCTGATTGGATTGTGAAGGCTTATTCCAGGAATTTATTACCTTTTAATTGGTTTTGTATTTTGCCTAATGACTTTAGTTCTATTATTTGTAATGACTGTATGGATTTTGATTCTGCTGGAGTAGGTTAACTTTTTTTTTTTTTTTTTTTTTTTTTTTGTTCTAAAAGCTTTTCATTCAAAAGAAAACTATTACAAACTAAGATTATCCAACTCCCGTAGGAGAGGATTCATTCAAGATTAGTTTCGCGAGTTGGGGGGGCAAAGCCCTACCAAAGCTACCACTATTGCCTAAAGGCGAGTTTTTAGCTAACCAATCCGCAACTAAGTTTTTCTTTCTAGAGATGAAAGAGAATAGAGGATTACAATTTTCACTAACAAAATAAATACTACGAATAATGCTATTAATTCTTAAATTAGGTACAAGTAAATTAGAAGCAAGAGGGTCCATGACTTCCTTGCAATCATTCTCTATAATGCATTTTGTGTCTTTAAACTCCTTAGCCCACAAAGTTGCCTTCAAGATACCCAATGCTTCGGCTTCCATGGAATTTTCAGCTCCTATTCTCCAAGCACCTAGTTTAATAACTTTACCAAAACAATCCCTAGCAATACACGCAATAGAGGAGTTAGCATTTTTATAAGAAGCGTCGCAATTAATTTTAAACCAATTCTTTGGGGGTGGTTCCCATTTAGATTGTATATTTTTACCATCTGTAGAAATAGTACTCGAAAGAGGTGAGGTATTCCTCTTTTGTTCCAATTTTTGATTGTTACTTTCCTTCAGATCATGTTGATCATCATGAGGTGCATTATTATTTAGTTCAATATCCCACTTTCTCAATTGAGAGTTATCATTTATCCTCAGTTTACTATCAACATCCTCGGATTTTAAGATATTTTGTTGTTCCTTCCATATAGCCTGTGCATTGGTACAGATATTCAAGGGGCACGGTTTATTATTTTTAAATAGAAAAGCATTTCTACTTTTCCAAATTTGCCAACATAGGATGGCAATTTGTTCACCAAGATAAGGGACTTTGCATTCAAGCGAGTTATTCTTACTTATAATTTCAGCCATCCAAGTGTCCAAAATAAGGGAACACTGGTTGCTTGTTCTTATAGTAAGATTAGAAGAAAGCCATGTAGCTCTAGCGTAGTTACAATCAAATAATAGATGCTCAACAGTCTCAGCTTTCTCATTGCAAATCTGACAAATACTAGACTCTTTTACTTTCCTTAGGAAAAGATTTTTATTAGTAGGTAGAAGGTTTTTTAAAGCTCTCCACATAAAGTTCTTGATTTTTTGTGGGACTTTAAGATTCCAAATAATTTTCCAAGTCTTAGTATTAATATTGTGTGATGTAGAGGGTTTAGTATTCTCGAGTTTACTATCAATACTATCTTGAGTTTCTTTCAAATAATGATATGCTGTTTTGACACTATAAATCCCATCAGAACTAAGTTCCCAATATAAAGTATCTTTAAGAGGGATGAGGGGAATAAACATATCAAATATGTTTTTACTAATATTTTCAGGATAAATAGATTTAATAAGGTTTATATTCCAGTTTCTAGTATTGCTTTTTAAAAGATCACTTACCCTTTGTATTGAGGTAGTTGAAGGTGAGATTATATCATCACAATTTTGAATCCATTTGTGAGAATGCAAGTTTATAGTATTGCCATCTCCTATTTTCCATTTAGTGTGTTTAATCATAAAATCTCTCCCAGCTAAAAGACTTCTCCATCCCCAAGAGGGAGAGTTTCCTATTTTAGCCTGGGTGAAATCTGAGTTTGGGAAGTATTTTCCTTTTATAATTTTATACAGTAAAGATGAAGTGTTAGACATAAAATTCCATGCCATTTTACCAAGTAAAGCAAGATTCATAAAGTGCAAGTTTCTAAAGCCTAGGCCTCCTGAAAATTTACTTTTTGTAAGGGAATTCCAATTTCCCCAATGAATTTTCTTTTCACCTTTAGACCCCCACCAAAACTTAGCTATTTGAGAAGAGATAAGTTCACATGTTTTTTTTGGTATTAAGTAAGAAGCCATAAAGTAATTAGGGATGCTTTGCAACACAGCTTTTATAAGAGTTTCTTTACCTGCTTCATTTAGGAAAAGATTTTTCCAGTTGTCTATTCTTTTAGTGACTTTCTCCACTAAAAGGTTAAGGTCCCTTATTTTAGATCTCCCCCATTCAGTGGGGAGGCCCAAGTAGATTCCTAAATTCTTTGTAATTTTCATATTAATACGTTTAGCAAATATTTTTTGAATATAGCGAGGGGTATTACTACTAAATTTAACTCCACACTTGTTTAAGTTCAGGGTTAAACCAGAAGCTATACTATAATTATTAATAATATCATTAAAGCTATTCGTATCCTCAACAGTAGCCCTTAAGAAGAACACACTATCATCAGCAAAGAGAAGGTGTGTAAGCTTAGGGCTATTTTTAGTTAAAGAGATACCTTCATATAAACCAAGTTCCACTTTATTTTTGATTAGGGCTGTTAGGGCTTGGGTAATGATACAAAAAAGTAGAGGAGATAAAGGGTCCCCTTGCCTTATACCCCTTGTAGGTTTTTGTAGGGTATGAGGTTTGCCATTTATTAAAACAGAATAGGACACAGAAGTTACACAGTTCATGATAAGATCACACCATTTTTTACAAAATCCAATTTTTAACATTATGTTATATAGGAAATCCCATTCTACATATTCATATGCTTTTTGTATGTCAGCTTTGACTATCATGTAATATTTCATAGAGTCTTTTTTATTTTTTATAAATGTACAAGCTTCATGAACAATCATTGAGTTTTCTTGAATATGCCTACCAGGAATAAAGGCAGTTTGGTGTTCATCAATAATTATACTCATGAGGGGTTGTAAACGGTTTACTAAAATTCTTGCAATAATTTTGTAGATGAAATTTGAAACACTAATAGGTCTAAAATGCTTAATAGTAGCTGGGTTATTAATTTTAGGTATAAGCGAGATGAAAGTATGGTTAATATTCTCAAGGCTATGATTATTATACCAAAAATCATTTACAAGTTTAATGACATCTAGTTTAATAATTTGCCAATATTTTTTATAAAAAAATCCCGGGTAACCATCAGGGCCTGGTGCTTTACAAGCACCTAATTCAGTAATAGCTTTCTCAATTTCCCCAATAGAAAGGGGTTTGATCAAGTTATCATTCATAGTTTGAGTTACAGTAGATTTGATAATATCAATAACATTCTTGAAATCTCTTATACCACTAGAATTGAAGATGTTATTGAAATAAGTAGTGATATTATCTTTAATCTCACTATCATCAGAAAGCCAGATGCCTTCATCATTTTGAATTCTACAGATTTTATTAATTTTCCTTTTTTCTTTTGTAGCTGCATGAAAGAATGCAGTATTTTTATCTCCACATTTAAGCCACATTATTCTAGATCTAGAAGCCCAAAAGTCTTCTTCTCTTTTCCAGATAATTTCAATTTCCTTAACAATATTATTATAGTCATCTTTTTCATAATCCGAGAGGTTTTTAGAGTTTGTGAGGATTTCTAACTCTTTCATAAGTAGGTCAATCTTTTTTCTATTGTTGTTGAATTTCCTTTTACTCCAAACAGTAAGTAATCTTTTACACATATTCAGGTTATTAGTGAGCCTATTCTTAGTAATAGTATGAATAGTATTTCTAGATTTCCAAACGTTTTTAATGATTTCATAGCAATCTCTTTCATCCATCCAGAATTTTTCAAAGTAAAATCTTTTTGATGGGGTTATATTTTCTTCACAAAGGTGAAGTAATAAAGGACTGTGATCCGAGCCCACAGCAGGTAGTAATAAGGCCCAAGCCTCAGGATTAAGGTCGGCCCATTCCTTATTAAAGAGGCATCTATCAAGCATGATTTTAATACGTTTATTTCCAGCTTGTCTATTAGACCAAGAGAAGGATACCCCTTTGTGAATTGCTTGAATTAAGTTATGGTTTTTAATAAAAGAGTTAAATTCATTCATATTTTTAGTAACATGATTATCACCACCAATTTTCTCACTTATATAGCGGTGATTATTAAAATCACCTATAAGATTCCAAGGCAGATCATTTAAAGGGGCACAGGTAGCAAGTTTTCCAAGTGATTTGATTTTATCTTGTTCCATAGGTGCACCATACACGAAAGTAGTAAGGGACTTAGAGCCTTTATTATCAGTAAATTCACAATGGATATAATTAAAATCTTTACTAATGATTTTAATATTATCTTTAGAAATACTAAATAGAGCTAAACCACCCCCAATCCCTTGAGGGTCAACATGTTCAATAAGATGCATATTCAAGGTATTAGCAAGTTTATTAATGACAGATAATTGATTCTTAGTTTCAGAGAGGAAAATTACCTCGGGTCGATATCTCCTCTTAATATCGACTAGGGTTTGGACTGCCAAAGGGGTGCCAATCCCTTGGCAGTTCCAAGCAATATGTATCATGATTCGAGATGAGCTTGTTCTAGGACAAGCCCGCAAACCTCTTCAGCATCCTCTTTGATATCCACCCATTTCTCAGATTTTTCTTCTTCATCGAAATCTTCATAAGTAGACTTAGTGTTCTTTTCTTCATAGACTTCATTATCTTTACCTTTTCGAAATTCCCACAGCTTTCTTAAACGATTATTTTCCGACTTATAATTTTTCTCAATTCGTTTGAGATTTGAGCTTTTCTTAATCGCTGTACGAGATGTTTTGTTGCGGCTTTTAATATTGAGATTAGTTATGAGGGTGAAAGGTATAGGAAGGTTAGCTATGGTCTGAAACGGAGAGACAATCGAAATGGTTTGATTAGGGTTAGGGGTTAGGTATGATTTGGGGGAGAAAGATGAAGACGAAGGTGTGTTTGAAACGGGGTTAAACTGTTTTGGGTTTGTGTTAAGTTTAGAGTTGGTATTGGGTTGAATGGAAAGTGGGGTAGTGTTTGGGCTGGTTTTTAATATATTGGGTGAAATAATAACTTTCGAGTTGGGTCCAGTATGGATTAAATCAATTGGGCTCGAAATGCTGCCAAATAAAATGTTCTCATTTGGGCTTTTTGGACTTGAAAGAGATATTGCCAAAAGACCCGCTTTACCCATTAATTCTTTTTCTTTCAGAAAAATTTCTTCCTTCTTCTTACTCTTAACCGACTCCATTTTTAATAGTACATCCATGTCCTTATCATTTTTGTCTTTTTTCTCCTTACCAATTTCTTTGTCTTTCTTAGCATTAAATTCAAAAACGGGTTGTACACCCATTACCACCTCCATTTCGGAATTATCCGTACTCCTTAGCTGTTGTTGTACCGTAGTACTATTTTTCTTGAGTGGGATTTGAATCATTGAGTCTGACTCAGACGAGTTGATCTTATGCCCTTGTGAGTTCCAACTCGTTCTGGGTAATTTCTTAATTTTGTTATGATGATTGAAATTAATAGAAGATTTACCTTTGAAGAGAGTTGAAGATTGAGAAGGACCACGAGTAGAAATCTTAATCCAGCTTCCAATCTTTGGTTCAATTTTCTTATTCTTACAGTCTTTTTCTTCATGATCGAAAATTCCACAAGAGTAGCAAACCTGACCAATATTTTCGTACTTGAAATTAATCCATATTTGAGTGTTGATATCTTCCCAATAATTAATACCAGCAATAATTGGGTTTTTGAGACCCCAATCAAGGTAAACTTTCGTGACAGTGTGTTCATCAACCTCTACTGATTCAGGTAGCACTATTGAATGAACTTCCCCAAAATGTGACATGAACTTTTCGATACAGTGATGGGTAAGTAGATTAACTGGAACTCCAGTAAGTTGTAACCATAGGGTAGTGTAATCAACCCCTTTTTTTGAACCAGTGATATGCTTATTAATCGCAAAGTGTTTACCTACTACCGTCCATGGCCTTTGACTCCAGACCTTGAGATAATCTTCTTCATTTCTGAATTTGAGAATAAATTCATTTTTGCCAAGTTTTTCTGTATCCATTGGTTCTTTCAAAGCCCAGAACTTGTTTATATGATTCTTGATAAAAGTGATGTTTACAACATCTTTGCAGAGAAGCTTACCTATAAGCTTGTGTTCTTTGATAGTTTTGTATTTCGAGTTAGAATCGGGAGTCACCACCATCATACCTTCATTGGCATATGGATGACTGGAAGAGTAGAAATTCATAATAGTGTTTGTGGGTTAAACAAAGAGGGTGTTCAAATGGATGAGAGGAATAACAGAGGGGAAGATAAGCAAAATGATATGATTTTAGTAAGGGAATCAATTGCTTGAGGAGGTTGAGGTGGAGAGAGATGGTTATGGCGGTGGGGGGTTTTTGGGAGAGAGAGGGGAGAGGAATTTCATATCTTCCATATAAGATTGTTACATGAGTAGGTTAACTACTCTATGCCTCTTTTGATCCCTTTTAATATAAGTAATTTTGACTAAAAAAAAAAAAAAAAAAAAAAACCAAAAAAAAAAAATGTGCAAGTATTTTCACAAATAAATATTAATATTTCTTTTCCATAAAAAATTCTAAAAAATCAACCCCGCCTTCTATAAAAACTGCTGTTTCTACTTTCTACAATTCCTCTTTCTAGCAAACACCGTCAATATTTTCGAATTATATACGGAAACGAATTTACTTGAGACCCTTCGTCAGTAGTTAGTACATAAACATTCCCTGCAACTCCAAACAATATCATAATGGATCCTTCAATCATGAAGCTCCTCGAAGAAGACGAGGTATTATATATGAAATTGTATAATGGGTCTTTTTCATTTTTCTTATAATTAGTAAAGAAGGAAATTTTATGTATGAAATATGTTGGGGTTTTTTGTTTGTTAACAGGACGAAACAATGCATTCAGGCGCTGACGTCGATGCATTCACAGCGGCTTTAAACAGAGACATCGAAGGAGATAATTCCATCACTCAGCCGTCTGATAACGGTAACAATTTCCTTAGTATTTCTTTGATTGATGACAATTCATTGTCATATCATGTTAATATTAGTACCAATTTGTATAATTTTATTAAGTTCCAGTGGAGATTAAGCAAGAGGATCAAGCATCAAGGACCAATAATCAACAAGCGGTAGGGTTAAGTGTGAACAATCAACAATCGATGAACAATCAGCAACAATCCTCAGTGGGACCAGGGTTGAGCTGTCAACAAGCTATTAATGCATTGAATCGTGGAAAACAAGTACCATTTGCTCTATTGCTCCCTGTTATACAACCCCAACTTGACAAAGACAGAGCCTTACAACTTGAGACACTTTACCAAAATCTTAAGGTGAGTTATGTTACTAATAGATTAGTGTACCTTTTATTTGTTTCTTCTTTATTAAAAATCAAAATCTCTTTATAGAAAAACGAGATTTCCAAAGATGAGTTTGTGCGACATATGAGAAGTATTGTGGGTGATCAAATGCTCAAGATGGCTGTTTATAAGTTGCAGACACAGGTACTAAAAACATTAATATTTGTTGTAATTTGTATCTTCTTAAGTAATCAATATTGCTTTTATATTCAGGCTAGGAGCTCCCGAAGTGTTCCAAATCAACAGCAAATGCACGCGCCATCTAATGGTTAATAATTTTTCATTAAAATCCCTACTTTTTCGTTAACTAGGCGCTTGTTTTAACCTTTTTATCTCAAATATTTACAGAAACGGGCAATTCAAGTATGGATAATAATAATAATAATAACAACGTTGTTCAGCACCGTGAAGTGGAACAAATATCTTCTTCAAGTCAAGAAAGGGATCGTCCTGGCCCGGGTCCGGGCCCGAGTCCGGGTCCTGGTTTCCCAGTTCAGGGACTTACTAAGCAGCAGCAACAGCATTTGCACTTCTCACAATCATATGGAAGTGCCGGGCCCACAAGTAATTACCATCATTTCCGAGGAAGTAATATTAATACATCAGCAGCATCATCTATGAGATCACAAGTTCATGATTCACAAATCAGACAAATGCCCAATACTTCTCAGTCTATGAATGTGAATGCTCAAAGACCAAACACTTTTAACGAACCAAAGAGAAACATTCCATCATCTATGGGAGGTTATGTAAAACAGGAAACTATTGATCAGCAAAGATCTTTATCATCAACTCCCCAGAGTTTATCTTCGTTTCCTTCTAATGCCCTTGCAAATGCTAATACGGGATCTTTGAAAGAAGAATCTTTTGATATGAAATCCGCTAGACCTGGCTTTTCATCTGCAACCACCATTGCACCTTTAACTTCAAGCCAGATGGATCATAATCATTCGGTAATTTTATCAATTTCCTTAATTAAGTAAGAAAAACCTATATGCATAAAGTAAACGTTTTCACATTAAAATCATTTAAGTTTACTATATGCTATCCTGTGTTTTTCTTTCCTTTGTGGGTCAGAAAAAAGTAGTCACTCATCTGCTAGGAAGCACGGACGCTTCAGCTGAGGTGGCATGACAGTGTCACTCTCACACACACACACACACACACATAAATATTAACGCGTTTTCTATTAGATGAATTTGCTCTTAATAGTTGTAATTGAATGCTATTTACTACCTATGCTAATATATATAAAAAAATATTATTAATTACTTAACGCGTTAAAACCGTGTTATCTTGCCTAGATCAGATCTAAACATATATATATTTATATATTTCCCTAGGTGAACTCAAGGATTCCATCTATGGCTTCTTCAGCTACACCCTCAAATAATGCGAAAACTCCTCCAAAAAAGCCATCAATTGGCCCAAAAAAGCCTTTGGAAACTTTAGTCTCTTCACCTCCTAACTCAGGGTAAATTAATTTTAATCTGAGTACACAGAACATCTTAATTTACTCAATTCTTACTATTAATTTATGTGATGCAGTAAAAAACAGAAGGTATCTGGTGGTTTTGCTGATCAAATCGATCAGCTTAACGATGTTACAGCTGTGAGTGGTGTGAATCTAAAGGTAATTACTCTAATTTACCGTAATAGTAACTTATTTATAAATTAATTTTGTTACTTTTTCTTAAATAGGAAGAGGAAGAACACCTATTTTCTGCAAATAAGGACGAGACTCGTGTATCAGAAGCATCTCGAAAAGTCGTGCAAGAAGAAGAAGAAAAGCTAATTCTAGAGAAAATCCCACTCCAGAAGAAATTAGCAGAAATCAGTTAATTATTCATTTAATCTCTTAAATCTCTAATATTCTATATTTTATCTTCAAATATATTCTTATTATTTTTATTAATATGTGACAGTTGCGAAATCTGGGCTTCAAGGTGTAGGCAGTGATGTGGAAAAGTGCTTATCACTGGTGAGTTTGTGTTCGCTTTATATTTGATGATTTCTCTTCTTTTTAATTAAATCTAAATTGTTTAACATATCAGTGCGTTGAAGAAAGAATGAGAGGACTTATGACTAATCTGATCAGAGTCTCGAAACAGGTGTTTACCCTTTTCAATCTTTCTTTATTATGATATTAATGAAATGTTTTGTGTGGATCTAAAATTTATGTGGTTTATTTTATTTGCAGAGGGCTGATATAGAAAAGTCTAGGCATAGAAATATTGTAACATCAGATGTTCGCCAACAAATTATGGCAATAAATCGAACAGCTCGTGAGGAATGGGATAAGAAACAAGCTGATGCTGAGAAACTTCAACGATTGAATGATGTATTTCTTTTGACTTTGACTTTGACTTTATTTATTAATTTATGTATTTAACAATTTATTTTTATGTGAATAAAGCCTGATGGGAACTCTGATGGTGATAAGGACAAAGATGATGGTCGTGGTAGATCGGTAAATGTTTAAAATTTGTTTGTATAGTAGATTAATAGTGAAACTTATTTTTATTTTTTTATTTTTTTTAACAGGTAAACAAAGAAGAGGATAATAAAACACGTGCTACAGCAGCAAATGTGGCTGCACGAGCAGCTTTTGGTGGAGATGATATGTTGTCTAAATGGCAATTAATGGCTGAACAAGCTAGGCAAAAGCGTGAAGGGGTTCCAGATATTACATCTGGTTCAAACACTGTTAAAGATGTGACTCACAAATCTTCATCTACCTCTGGGAAAAGTGTAGAAAAACGTGGCTTAACAGGTTCTAACATTGGTATGTTTGATTTGCTTTCATGATTTTTGAACATGGTATGTATGATGATTGTATTTTTAACGGTGTGTATGTATGTATGTATGTAGGAACAATGAGGAAAGCTTGGGAAAATCAGGGAAATGCGCCACAAGATAGAGTGGCCAGGACTATCTCGGTTAAGGATGTTATTGCTGTGTTGGAGAGAGAGCCACAAATGTCAAGGACCACATTTATGTATCGATTGTATGAAAAAGTTTGTGAGGAGTAGTCGTAGTAGTAACATTTAATGATATAAAATTATGGATTAGCAACTCTGTTGAATCACAAACTTGAAGTTTGTTTAAGATTGTTTTGGATTTGATTTTGTTGTTGTACAAATTTCTTTGCTTCATCTCCTTAGCGTGATTTAATTTCCTGCATGTTTCTTTTCTTCTTAGTTTGAGATTGTTTATATAATCATGGTTTTAATATTTGTTTAATTTTTATTTTAAAGATTTTCAGCAGTTGAGAAGTTAACCAAGAGAGAATACACAGTATAGAGCTTAAGAAGATTCAGGAACTTAATTTTTCCATATAATTTGGAAATTTTTTATTCAAAAATAAATTAATGAATTTAAATGGATCAACACTTGATCTTGAGCATTTAAAGATCAGGTTTTGATTCACAGGTAGCAGAATATGCATTTGATAGTCGAAATGTCAAACCTATTTTTAATAGTGTTGATTAATGTAAGAGGTTTTTGTTTACAAAAAAAGAAAAAAAAAAGTTCATTCAAAGATGTAATAAACCCTTAGTTAGTATGATAATTGTTCAATGGTAAATAATTTTTTTATGTGTGAAAGAGATCTTTTTTTTTTGTTCCAAATAGTAAATATATTAAACTCAACGTAAAGTTACAAAATTACCCTATCCCCGAAGGAACAGTTTCGTTTTTAACTATCTCAATTAGCCTACTTGAGAACGCAATAGGTTGCGAGCTAAACATGTTGCTATGAAGCTTATGTTTTGCTAACTCATCAGCTAATCTATTTCTATCTCTACTAATCCAACGAAAGATAGGGTTACAACTTTCCGCGATAAAGTAAATACTCTTAATAATATTACAAAGCTTTGGAATAGAAATTAATAAGTTTTTCTCTAAAGGAAGCATTACATCTTGACAATCACTCTCTATGATCACCCTTGACTCCTTCAAATCACGAGCCACCACGCAAGCTTTGAGTATTCCAAGTGCTTCCGCTTCCAATGGAGAATCTGCCTTTATTTCCCAAGCATTGTAATCCACTACTTTACCTAGATAATCCCTGTTTACACATGAAATTGCCGATTTATTATCTTTATAAGCTGCATCACAATTAATCTTTATATAATTTTTTGGGGGTGGTTCCCAATTTTTCAAACCTGTATTATTTTCAACCAATGTTGTATTCTCAGTTTCAATCACCTGATTTGCGTTTATATTTTTATCCTTCAGTATATTGATTACATCCTTAGGATAATTAGAATCTTTATACTCAGCCCATTCTTTGTTAGCTTTTTCGATAACCTTTAGAGGTTCCAATTTCATAAAATTGTATTTATTATCATTCCGAGCTTTCCAAATGCACCATAATAATGTGCATATTCTTTCCATAATGAAGGGGTTATCCATTTTTTGGTTTTTAACCTTACCTATCAAACTTACCATCCAATCATCCAATCTAATGGATTCTTGGTTGCCAGTTTGTAGGTTAAAGGGAGAGGCAAACCAAATTACTTTAGCCCATTCACAGTTAAGCAATAAATGCTCAGGTGTTTCTATCTCATTATTACAAATACTACAAAGGGGGGTTTGAATAACCTTTTTTTTATAAATATTTTCATTTGTGGGGAGTATATTTTTTAGAGCTCTCCACATGAATTTTTTTATTTTTGGGGCTATTTTTAAGTTCCAAATCATCTTCCATATATCATGGTGAATGATATGCGAGGAGGATGGCTTACAAGAGTCTTTATTATTCATGGTTTTATTTTTCTCATTTTTAAGAATTTGATAACCTTTTTTTACAGTGTATATTCCTTTAGGGTCATGATCCCAATAAGGAATATCTTTTCCTCCAGAATATGGGATGAAGGTATTTAGAATGATATTTGAAATATCAGGTTCAAATTCCTCTCTAATTATCCTTTCATTCCATTTTCTATTATTACATTCCATAAGATTATAAACTTTATTAACATTACCTTGTTTTGGCTTTATAACTTTACTTTGACCTTGTATCCATACATCAGTAGATAGGTTAATGGTGTAACCATTACCTATCTTCCATTTTATTCCATCCTTTATAACATTTCTGCCACTCAATAGGCTCCTCCAACCCCATGAGGGTGAGCTTCCTAATTGAGCATCAAGAAAATC
Organism: Nemophila menziesii; assembly: GCA_029959085.1. Taxonomy (NCBI): domain Eukaryota; kingdom Viridiplantae; phylum Streptophyta; class Magnoliopsida; order Boraginales; family Hydrophyllaceae; genus Nemophila; species Nemophila menziesii. The sequence goes on from JARWIR010000071.1 coordinate 1,017,701, forward strand.
ACAAAGTGTAAAGTATTTACCTTTGAGTATTTTGTATAGGAGTGACTCATTTTTGTTCAAAACATTCCAGGCCTGTTTCCCTAAGAGAGCTAGATTCATGAGATGTAAATCTCTAAAACCTAGTCCTCCAGAGAATTTACTATTAGTTAAATCATCCCATTTATTCCAATGGATTTTTTTCTTACCATTGCTTCCCCACCAAAAATTGGAAATTTGGGAGGTAATCAGATCACAAATCTTCTGAGGTATAAGGTAAGAAGACATGTAATAATTAGGAAGGCTTTGAATAACAGATTTTATTAAAATTTCCTTACCAGCTGTTGATAGGTACAGGTTTTTCCAATTCTCAGTTTTTTGTAAAGTCTTTTCGACAAGAATATTTAGGTCTTTCACTTTAGACCTTCCCCATTCAGTGGGGAGGCCTAAGTAATTACCCAAATTATTCGTAATAGGAATATTTAATCTTCTAGCCATAGAGTTTTGTAAGTAAGAAGGTGTATTGGGACTAAATTTAATACCAGATTTATTTAAATTTACTTTCATACCTGAAGCATAACTATACTTATTCATAACATCTTTAAAATTTTCAATTTCCATATTATTTGCCTCCATAAAAAATATACTGTCATCAGCAAATAATAGGTGGGTCACTGTAGGGGCAAGTTTCGCAATTTTTATACCCTTCATCGTTTCCAAATCTTTTTTATCATTTATAAGGCTTGATAATAGTTGAGTAGTAATACAAAAAAGTAGGGGGGATAATGGGTCTCCTTGGCGCAAACCCCTTTGGGGTTTGTCTATTTTCACAGGATTCCCGTTCACAAGAATAGCATAAGATACTGTGTTAACACATCTCATTATTTTGTTCACCCATAATTCATTAAAACCCATTTGAAGCATAACATCTTGTAAACAATCCCATTCCACATTTTCGTAAGCCTTTTGAATATCAGTTTTAATAGTCATATAATACTTTTTAGTACTCCTTCTATTCTTAATAAAGTTTATTATTTCATGAGCCACCATAGTATTTTCTTGAATGTGCCTTCCAGGCATGAATGCTGATTGGCTTTCGTCAATGATAACATTCATAACTGGTTGCATCCTATTCACAAGAATCTTAGCTATGATTTTATAAATGAAATTTGAGCAACTTATAGGTCGAAAGTGTTTAATATTAGTGGGTTTGCTAATCTTAGGTATAAGAGAAATAAAGGTCATATTTAAATCCTCAATTGAAGAATTATTGTACCAGAAGTCATTAATCACTCTAATAACATCAAGTTTTATAATATCCCAATATTTCTTATAAAATAGACCCGGGTACCCATCAGGCCCAGGGGCCTTGTTGGCACCTAGTTCATGGATTGCTTTTTCTATTTCACAAATCTCTAATTTTTTGTTGAGATTATCATTCATAAGTTTTGTAACCGAGGGTTTAATAGAGTTAAGAATTGGAGCATACACCCTTGGTCCTATGGTTTTATAAATATTATCAAAGTAATATTTTATTTCATCATTAATATCTTTATATTTTTCCACCCATTCACCATTATCTTTTAAGAGTCTAGTTATTTTATTAAACTTTCTTCTTTCTTTTGTAGAAGCATGGAAGAAGGAGGAGTTTTTGTCCCCTCTCTTAAGCCATAAATTGCGAGATCTAGAGGCCCAAAAGTCCTCCTCATATTTCCAAAGCTCCTCAATTTTTTTAATGGTTTGATTATAATCTTTCCAATCTTTTGTGTTGGGATCATTGTAGATAGATTCTAATTTACTAATATGCGCATCAATCATTTTCTTATTGTTCTTAAATTTCATTTTACTATACTTAGTAAGAAGAATTTTACATTTACCCAACTTATGAGTAAGAGCATTTCTAAATTTTCCAGTGTTATAATTTTTTAGTTTCCAAACTTTTTTAATGATTTCTAAACATTCTTTTTCTTCAGTCCAAATGTTTTCAAAGTAGAATCTCCTATCTTTTTTAATATGGTTATCTTCCATGTGAAGTATTTGGGGTGAATGGTCTGACCCAATGGCAGGGAGTAGAGCAATCCAGGCTGTAGGGTAGAGATCCCCCCAATTTTTATTACATAGGCCTCTATCTATAAGGGTTTTTATCATATCCTCATTATCCCTTTTGTTACTCCAAGAAAATTTACAGCCTTTTGTTATAATTTCTTCAAGATTGTGGTGTTTTATAAAACCATTAAAAGCTTTCATGTGTTTATTGATATTATTATTGCCTCCTTTTTTATCAGAACAGTATCTAATATTGTTAAAATCCCCTATGAGCATCCAAGGGTCATCATTCGCAGGTTTACAATTACTAAAGGTTTTTAAGCATTCATCTTTGTTTTTTTCTAATGGGGCACCATAGACAAAAGTGGTATAGGTCTCAACACCTTCATTTTTTATTTTACAGTGCATATGATTTATAGAAGAATTAATGATTTCAATATCAAAATTATTAATCGCAAAAATTGCAAGGCCACCACTAATACCTATTGGTTCAACAGTATTAATAAGGTTCATGTTTATAATTTTCTCAAGTTTTTTAACAGCAGGAAAAGAATTTTTAGTTTCTGAAAGGAATAGTACCTGTGGCTGGTATTTAGCAACAAAACCAGTAAGGGTCTGGACTGTCAAGGTGTTGCCAATACCTTGACAGTTCCAGGATGCTTGTATCATTGAGGGGGTTGGGGTTGTTCAAGGTCAACCCCGCAAGCCTTATGAGCATTTGTATCATCTTTTTTCTTACCAGAACCATTGCTATCGTCAATACGGATCTCTTTCTCCTCACTTTCCTCTTTTAATTGATCCTCTTCAGCCGAGCTTTGAATTTCTTTCACCTCACCCTTCCTAGCCGCCCAAAGGATTTTTTGTCTCTTTGCGTTAATCTGAGTTGAATTGTTTCTCTTAGTTTTCTTACTTCTAGCTTTAACTGAGATTCTATTTGATACTTCACCAATCTCCATTCTTGTACTGCTATGGTTTTGTGTTTCTTCATAAATGTTTGAATTCCCAAAGAGGTTGGAGAAGAGGGATGGTGTATAGAGTTGTTGTGTGATGGTGGGTTTGGGTGTGATGAAGCCGTCATCGGAGGTGTTATGGTTGTTGTTGATCGGAGAAGATGGGTTAGGTTTAGTTGATTTGGGGGTAGATAGAGTCGGTGTTGAAATGTTAGGGTTGGGGTTGGTGTTATCGGGTAATGTATGATATGTTTTGTTTGGGTTAAGGCAGATGGGGGTTGGGTTGTTTGGGCTTTGATTATGATTGGGTGGGAATATAACATTTGGGCTTTTTAAATTTTGTGTTGGGCTGATGTATGTGCCAAAAAAAATTTCATTTGTTTGGGCCACAGGTGAGTTTAATTTCTTAACAAAGGTGTCCGCCAAATTTGCTAAGTTCTTTTCTTTTTCTGAGTATAAGCCTTCTTTTGTTTTCTTCTCTTTCATAACCGTAGAAGACAAAAGAGAAGGACCTCCATTACCGTCCTTCTTTTTCTCTCTCATAGTCTCCACTAGCTGTCCTTTTCCTTTGCTGCTGTTGATCGTAGTACCAAATTCAAAAATTTCCAAACTCGCCCTTTTGTCTTTTTCTTTGATTGAGTTTTGACCGAGTTCGGTGGCCGAGTCGTTGACGAGTTTGAACATCTGAGCTTTTCGATTCAACTGAAAATCAGAGGTTTTTCTTATGTTGGTATTTTTGTTGCTCTCATTCTTCTCATTCTTCTTGTTACCATTGATGATTGGTCTGATTGTATACGATGGGCCTCTTGTAGAGGTTTTGATCCAAGCGCCCAATTTTGGGGTAACCTTAGGGTTAGAGCAGTTACCGTCTTCATGGCCAAACAATCCACACCCATAGCATACTTTTCCGATATCTTCATATGTAAATTTGATCCAAGTTGCTGTTGTTTCCGTTTCCCAATAGTTGATACCCGTGATTAGAGGGTTTGTTAATTTCCAATCAACTTGGATTCTTGTGACTGATTTTTCATTGACATTAATGTTTCCAGGTAGCTCGGTGTTATGCACTGTACCGAAGTACTTCATCATTTTCCCCAAACACTGATGGGTTAAAAGGTAAGCTGGAATTCCCATTAGTTGAATCCATAGGGTAGTATGTGTAACTTCATTGCTTCCAAAATTTGTATGTTCTTTGATAGCTAGATGTTTACCCTGGATAGTCCAGGGTCTTTGATTCCATACCTTAGCTTTATCATCTTCATTACCGAATATGATTGTGTAGGTGTTAGCTGAGTTTCTTTCCACTTCAACTTGATCAATGAGAGCCCAATACTTGTTTATATGGTTTTTTATGAAGATATGGTTTGTTTTCTCATGAAAAAGTAGTTTAGCAGTAAGTTTAAACTCTTGAGTGTTTTTGTAGACTGAGTTTTGATCTGGTGTAATCACAAGATCTTTGTTTTTTGCTAGGGGGTGAGATGGAGCAAAGAAGTCCATAATCTCGGTTATTTGGTAAAGAGGAGAAGAGGAAGATGAAGATGAAGAGAGGAGAAGGAGAAGGTGTTCAATAAGGAGGAAAATAAAGGATTTAAACTTGTGTTGTTTGATTTTTGTAAGAAAAACACAAGATTGTAATGAGAATCACCCAAAATATAGAGATTTTGTGTGATAAAATGTTGAATGGTTTATGAATGTGTGTTTTTAGTGAGGAGAGAGGGTAGAGAGAATTTCATATTCTTACAACCGATAAGACTTTGTACAGTATACTGTGAAAGAGATCGTGGCGATGAAAGAAGTGTAATTGGTAGATATCTGGATGATATACATTATTGTATATTTTACTTAAATTTGAAGCTATAAATGGATATTAGAAAGGTTTAATAAAAGTTTTAATGATTAATGATTAAAGATTAAGGATTAAGAACTGGCAACCCATATATCTCATATGTGTTACTTTATTATCCAATAATATCATCAGTCGTCTTAGAGATGAGATTGTAGAATTATACATTAAAAGACAATAATATATATTATATATATATATATATATGGGAAAATGCCCCAAAAAATCAAAATAATAAAATTTTAAGTCTAATTACCTCAATAAGAAAAATTCTGCTCAATAGCATCATCAACTAAATTATTTAAAGAATTATTTGACTAAATTATCCCTACTTATTCTATATAGGGATAATGCCCATTTAAATCATGATTCACATTGTCTATGCCCAAATATTGACAGATGAATATTTCTTCCCAAATAAATTAGGTTGTTTCCCATTTAAATCAAATTCACATTGCGCAATTACGTTGTTACCCCTCTAGTCAATGCCAGTGTTCAAAATCAGTTTTATTTATTTATTTATTTATTTATTTCGCAGCCGGCTTCTTCTTCATTAAAACGTACACATTTATCCCTTCCTTCAACCTTTTCACTTACATTGTTAAGAAATATTGTTCTTTCTCTCGACCTTATCCTTTCCACCGCTACCATTTTCTTCAATCCAAATATCAAACCCGCAATTTCTTCCAATAATCAAGCAATAAAATCATAGATTCATAATATACTGTTAGAAGCAAAACTTTAAAGCAACAGAATCCAAGCGATGAGTGCCTCTTCAGATGGCAACAATCAATTAAAAGGCTATTGGAATCAGATCTCGATTAAACAATTTGGTAATTATCATAGCTATGAAGTAATTCGGATGAAGAAGGAAGAGGTAGGCTCATATATGGGAGAACAACAATTCCAATATTATCAGAATAAGCTTAATATCGATGGTACGGTAAGGTTATTTTTGAAGAAATATGGTGGGAAGAAACAAGTGATAAAATTTATTTCAGGCTATGTTTATACACTTTCTGTTGGTGATATTTTCTACCTAATAAACCATTCTAATTTTATTAGTAATTATATAGATAAGAGCGAGAATCTTGAAAAGTATACAACAAAAAATATGATCAAACTTCATAGAAAATCTCTATTGACTTGGGCTTACCTTATTTACAATGGTTCTTTTGGCCATCGATCTACTGCAGTATCCTGGTTTTACCATATCTGTTTTGGTTTCTTTGGACATCGATCTAATTCTAGATATAGGGTACACTACCACAATTTGACTATCTTGCAACATTTAAAAACTGTTACAAAATACCAAAAAACCATTGCACATGTCTTTATGCAACGGTTTTCTAGGCGTTGAATTTGCTATGCGTTGCTTAATCCTAAAGCAATGGTTTTTTATAAATTAATTGTAACAGTCAAAATCCATTGCAATTGATACTTTTAGCAATGGTTTATGGGATTGTTCCTGATAAATATACTTTCCCATGTGTGATTAAGGCTTGTTTTAATGGTGTAGAGGTGTAAAAGATTTATGCGTCGGTGTTTAAACTTAGGTTGGATTCAGATTTGTTTATAGGTAGTGTGTTTGTGAATGGTTATTTAAATTTTGGATTAGTGGTGGATGTGTTAAAGGTGTTTGATGAATTACCTGGTAGAAACGATGTAGTTCTTTGGAATGCGTTAATAATTGGGTTTTCACATATTCGTAAGTTTGATAAATCTATAGAGGTTTTCAGGAGTATGATTGAAACTGGGGTTATACCAAGTAGATTTACCGTTACTGGTATTTTATCGGTTTTGGGTATTGTGGAGGATTTCTATAATGGATGGGTGATGCATTGTTTTGCGATAAAGATGGGCTATGATTCAGGAGTTGCAATTTTGAATGCATTGATTGATATGTATGGAAAATGCAAGTGTGTACACAAGGCATTAAATATATTTTAAGAGATGAATGAGAGGGATATATTTTCTTGGAACTCGATTATTTGCGTTTTTGAACAATGTGGGTATCATGAACGGATTTTGAAGCTTTTTCAGCGGATGTTATTTGACGGTGTTATGCCGGATTTAATTACAATTACTAGTGTTCTTCCTGCTTGTGCTCGTTTAGCTGATTTGATGCATGGTAAAGAGATTCATGGTTATATGATTATTAATGGATGGGTAGGAAATAGTGATTCTAGAATATATAATGATACGTTTGTCGAAAATTCTGTAATGGACTAAAAATGTAAATATAATTTGCTGAATTTTTAGTAAAGTTCAATTAACTAGTAGCTTTATGTTATTTTTTTCTGATAAAATGTTAATTTCTTTTTAACTTAGATTTCATCTTTATAATTTGTATTAAGTTTTAGATGATTAATGATTATTAGTTGGATGAACTAAGATTGGATAAATGATTGATAATTTCAATTAAATTTTAGATGATTAACTATCTTAGATGATTAACGTAGCTTTCTTCTATATGTAACATTTATTAGATTTAAATTATCCTCTTTCAACTTTGGAGTATGAAGAATTTGGGAATTCTCATATACAATCCCATTTTGAATAATATCATGAAGTATTTTCTGTATGATAATATTCCACAAGGTGTTTGTTGCCCTGCTATGATCCTAACCACCTCATTTAATGACACCAGGTACATGCATGCAAAATGTGAAAGTATGAAGGAAGCGAATATATAATGACAAGTGAAGAATCCTTGTCATTTAAACATGGCTGCTTGTTTAATTAAGCTTAAACGTTACGATGAAGCTATAGCACAAATGTAGAATTGTATGTATAGTTTGTAAAGACGGAAAGCTTTAAATTGCAAAAAATCTTTTTAACAACCTATTATCTAAGCACTTCAAACATTGTTTTAATAGTTTATCATTAAAGCACTTCAAACTTAAGTTTTCAGTGAAAAAACAAATCCCATCTCAAATTGAAAATAGAGATGGGACAAATCAGATATGGGACAAATCTCATCTTAAATTTGTACCTCGCGAAACAGCACGTCACCATCTCCAACACATTATACCTTTAATTAATTTTATAACAGAGATGGGACAAATCCCATCTTAGTTAAACAATAGAGATGGGACAAATCCCATCTCAGTATTAGAATGGAGATGAAACAAATTCATCCCAATCTTAAAATTAGAGATGGGACAAATCCCATTTGAAAAAAAAAAGTAAAAAAAAAACCAAAAAAACGAAATTTAAAAAAAATCGAAAAAAATCATAGTCGTAAATATTAACCTGTCTCGTCCAAAAATGCATTTGTTTTATTTTTTTTATTTTTTTAGAATTAGTTATGACGATTTTAAAAAAATTTCACGGACGCGCGCGTGTGATGGAATTAGTAGTAGTAGTAGGTGGTGGTATAGGCGGGTGGGGGTGATGGTGGTGGGGTGGTGGTGGGGGTGGTGGGGGGTGGGGCGTGGTGGGTGGGGGTTGGGGGTGGGGTGGTGGGTGGGGGTGGGTGGTGGTGGGGGGTGATGGGTGGGGGTGGGGTGGGGTGGTGGTGGTGGGGGTGGTGGTGGTGGGGGTGGTGGGGGTGGTGGGTGGGGGTGGGGGTGGGGTGGTGGGTGAGGGTGGGGGTGGGGTGGGGGTGGTGGGTGGGGTGGGGGGGTAGTGGTGGTGGTGGTGGCTGGTGGTGGCTGGTGGTGGCTGGTGGGGGGTAATGGGTGGGGATGGGTGGTGGTGGGGGTGATGGGTAGGGGTGGGGTGGTGGTGGTGGTGGGGGTGGTGGGTGGGGGTGGGGTGATGGTGGTGGTAGGAGTGGGGTTGGGGTAGTGAGGATGGTGGTGGTGGTTGTGATGGTTTTTAATTAATGTTTCTTATTATTTAAAAATATAGATGAACTTTCATGTTTAGATAATGTTTGATTTAAATGGGAATAACAACTACAATAAGGGTATTTTTGTAATGTTTGAACCAAAAATATTGTATAATCTAAATGGGAAGGTAGTTTGTTATTTTGATTTAAGAGGGCACTGACCCTTCTATATATTACAAACTATTAAAATACCTCATTTCATTTTTCCCACTCTCTTATTTTCTCCACCGAGATAATCTTCACTCTATTTCTCTCTCTTCTTCCTTCTTATTTGCTTCTCCATTCTTCGTTCTTCCTTCACAGTTATTAAATTTTCTCCATTTAATTGTTCCTCAATCGCAGCAGCAGACCCAATTGATTATGGGAGAGTATCCTTCACCCCTATTTGAGTCCCATCACCGCAAGAGCCCATCAGTGCAATGAGTCCATCACTCAATAAGCTTTCAAATCCATCTAGGTTAGTTTTTGTGATTTTCCGATCAGATCTCCGGTCACCGGTAATTTACTCTTGATTTTCGAGTTAATGGACATATAATAATGTATAACTTATAAGAAGTTAGAATTTGTTTTTCAATTTCTCCTTTTTGATGTATTTGATTTATCTGATTCTGTTTATGAGGGTTTCACTGCTTATTAATATTTGTGTTGCTTAGTCTTTTTTCATGCTCTTGATTTTTTTTATTCAGTGAGAATTTGTGAGTTTTTTCATATATTTTTCAGTGTTTTTCCATCTCTGTTTTTACAATCTATTATGGGATTTAAGACAGTAATGAGAATAAATTAGTTGATTGAATTATACAGCTGATGGCTTTTTAAGAAGTTGATGGGATTTAGATGTGTGATGGGTTTTAAGAAGCTGATGGGATTTAGACGTGTGATGGAAGTTAAGTTTGTTGATGGGATTTAGACGTGTGATGGGACTTAAGATAGTTAATGGGATTACATTATTTGATGGGATTTTAACCTTTTGATGATCGGATTTATACAATTTAAGGGATTTTAGATGTGAATTGGTATTTAGATGGCTGATGGGGTTAGGTTTGTTGATGAGGCTTAAGATAAAGAGGCAACTTTGCCGAGGTGATCACTTTTGATTCCCTCTTTTTCCCACTTTTGTTATAATGTTCAATACACTTGTTGTGAATTGTGAAAACTGGTATTACTTATGAGGATTTTGCTGGGCAGGATTATATCAAGAGAGAATTACAAGAGATTGTAGAATACTAAAGAATGAAGATGAATTTCAAGATAAAGGTATTTATTGCCCTAAAGGTGTTCTTCTACATGGTCCTCCAGGAACTGGTAAAACACTTTTAGCAAAAGCTATAGCTGGTGAAGCAGGGCTTCCTTTTTTAGCTGCTAATGGAACTGATTTTGTCGAGGTTATATAATAATACACCTTATTAATCTCTCTCTGTTACATATTAATTATGAATTGATTGCTATATATATATATATATATATATATATATATATATATATATATATATATATATTATATATTGTTAGATGTTCGTTGGAGTAGCTGCAGCTCGTGTGAAGGATATTTTTTCTAGTGCCAGGTCATTCTCCATTTATGCTTCATTAGGGTGGAGCAGAGAGGGAACTGAAATGGATGGATTTAAAGAGGTAACATCACAGGTATGCATAAGTTATATAAATGCTATTTGAAGTTAAACCCTAAATTCATATTTGTGTTCAGGTATTGGTTATTGGTGCAACAAACAGGTTGGATATTCTTGATCCTGCTCTTTTGAGAAAAGGTCGATTCGATAAGATTATTAGGGTTGGATTGCCCTCACGAGATGGTAGACTTGCCATTTTAAAGGTATGTTTGAGAAATTCTTTTGTTCTTCTATATAAATATTAAAAAGCAATTTTTTTTCCTTTTTTCTTAGTGTTGGTTTCATTATTAACATAACAAGTACATGCTCGTAACAAATTCTTTCGCTCTGAGGAAGAGAAGGAGATTCTGCTATTAGAAATTGCAGATTCCACAGAAAATTTTACTGGAGCGGAGCTGCAAAATATACTGTAAATTCCCCTTCTTAAACTCTCATTCTGAAAAATTCAGTTAAATTTTAGTAACTTAACAGGAATGAAGCTCGAAAAAAAAGGTACAATAATAAATGGCTTATTTAGAATAATTATGCCTGTGTCAGTACATAATGGATTGCTGGTGTAATTAATGTTATAATCGGCTGAAATAATTGATAAGTGTTATTATTTGAGAGGAGATAATGACTCATTCTCTCTGCTGTTTAATGTATCCGCTGCCTTGTTGCTACGGTTAGTTTGCAAAGCTTATGGAATATAATATTAGTGATTATTGACATGTATGCTCTTTTAGTGAAACGAAGTTTCAAAAGTCCAATAATTTTGAGTTTTTTGCAATTGGTGATGGGTAAGGAATAATCAATATTAAAGACTAATTTATTAATCTATTATCTCAGTTTAACTGAGTTTACTTTACTTTGTTACATATTACCTCTACACTTACATTAATATCGCGGTGACGGGACTAATATCGCATGACGGGACTAATATCGCGTGACGGGACTCGTCGCGGTGACGGGACTAATATCGCGGTGACGGGACTAATATCGCGGTGACGGGATTAATATCGCGGTGACGGGACTAATATCGCATGACGGGATTATTACCGTGACGGGACTAATGTCGCGGTGACAGGACTAATATCGCGGTGACGGGACTAATATCGCGGTGACGGGACTAATATCGCGGTGACAGGACTAATATCGCATGACGGGACTAATATCGCGTGACGGGACGCGGTGACGGGACTAATATCGCGGTGACGGGATTAATATCGCGGTGACGGGACTAATATCGCGGTGACGGGACTAATATCGCTGTGACGAGACTAATATCGCGGTGACGGGACTAATATCGCATGACGGGACTAATATCGCGTGACGGGACTCGTCGCGGTGACGGGACTAATATCGCGGTGACGGGACTAATATCGCGGTGACGGAATTAATATCGCGGTGACGGGACTAATATCGCATGACGGGTTTATTCGCGTGACGGGACTAATGTCGCGGTGACGGGACTAATATCGCGGTGACGGGACTAATATCGCGGTGACGGGATTAATATCGCGGTGACGGTGACGGGACTCGTCGCGGTGACGGGACTAATATCGCGGTGACGGGACTAATATCGCATGACGGGATTATTCGCGTGACGGGACTAATATCTTCATTTTCTTTTTATATAATGTGTTTTCATATATGCAACAGGTACCCGTTCCTTCGAGTGTATATCAAAGACTTAATTCAAGTACTACACTAATGAATCGTAGGCTTTAGCTTATCATAAGATGTGTGTGATTATGAATGTTAGTTAAACACATGATAATGTCAAGTTGTTGATTCGTTGTATAAAATTAATTGTTTGTAGGTGTTATGAAGATATGCCGCTTCAAGAACTGCAAGTTGAGCAAGAGTGATGTCTCCTTAATTGTTCGTATTTTCGACCCTTAGGAGACATCATTTTTGGTGTTTATTTAATCAATTCGATAGACTTTCGGACTAAATATGCAATAATATGATTTTCCTCTTTTATTTCTAGCATTTCTGATTTATTAAGCTTTTGCGCGTAATTTTGGTATTTTTAGTGAAGATTTTACAGGTTTTAGATGTTAGCTAGGAGAGGAATCCGAGGAGAAGTCAAAGATCAAGAGATAGAGTCAAAACTCGAAGATAAATCCCGAAGATATTATTTGTAGAGCTGAAAATCCATTTTCCAGGCCATAGATTGCTGATTTCGAGGTGCTTAAGCGATGATTTAGCTGTTGACCTTTGAAGAGAAATCATTCCTTATCGAGTTACGGAACTTTAGCAACTGGAATGAGGTCAATCGGAGTTGTAACGCATCGGGAAAATCCGTTTTGGTGAAGGTGTATCAGCAGTTACGGGATTTTGGGCTTAAAAATTGGGCTTGGACATTTAATTAATGTTTTATTTTCTGGTCCAAGCCCTAATCCGTTTTTAACCTTATAAAAGGATATTTTGACCTCATTATTTCTCACCTCTCAATTTATTCTTCAAATTAAAACATCCTTAGAAGAGAGCGTCCAGAGAAGAAGCAGAAACAAGGAAAAGAAGAAGCAAGAGCTGGAGACTGTCTATATCTCCGATTCTCAGCCAATTCAACTCCAAAATTAGGTTTCTCTGTATTTTTATTTTGTAAGACAATATGAACCTTATTTCTTTTTATTTAGTTTTTATCTTTTCAATTATTATGAGCTAAACTAAATTAGTGCTTGAGAACGCATAATGGGTTAATCCCAATTGGATTTCGTTTTATACATTTGGATTTGGGATTATTATTATTTAAATCAAATTGGGTAAATTGTATTTTTCTTTAATTTGCACTTTATCTACTATTTTTGACCTGATCAATCAATGATAGGACTTAGTATCTAAGCTATTCCAATTAGTGGCGATTGGATCACCTTGACGGGGGGTTTAGGTACCGAACTAGTTAATGAATGTAGGTTAAAAATTATTGACTCTGACGAGCTTAATTAAACCTATGGCCTATTGGGTAATTTGAACTTAAACACTTGAGAGTGGACTATAATCACCCTGACGGGGTTTGTAGCATTTGAGAGTTGCTCCTTAGTCCACCCTGACGGGGGTAAGGAGAATCTAGAATCCCGACCAATACAAATTTACCGATTTGTCCCTTAAACAATGTATGAAAAGAATGATAGTTAGGAAAGCCCTTGCGTCTCTCAAGTACTACCTGCTCTTACTTGCGTATCACTTTTACTTACTTGCATCTTAGTTATTTATTTACATTTTCGCATTAGTCTTTCATTCATTAGCTTTAATAACAAAAAAACCAAACAAATATATTATCTTTATTTGCTTTCATAAGTGCATCAATCATTAATAGATAAGCATTGTAGTCAACCATCCCGTCCTTGGAACGAATCTGTTTTATCAACTATATTACTTGGGACAACCGTACACTTGCGGTTGTGGTTCGATTATTATTTGCATTTATTTAGAACACACAAAGGACCGCCAAGTTTTTGGCGCCGCTGCCGGGGACGGTAGCGTGTGACCACGGTGTTTATCCTTTAGTGATAGTTGCATTTATTTTTATTTTTCAGTTTTACGCTTGTGTTTGTTTTGTTTTGTTTTTACAGGTGCTTTATTCAGGTAATGATCAAGAAATTTAATTAAAGATGTATAGAGGACATTACCCAGATCCCGATCCATATGACTATTGGGAAGACTCTTCGGGACAACAACAATGGGGTAGTAACTTCTACCAACAACCTTATCAATACCCGCAAGAGCAAGGATGGAACAATCAATGGATCAGGAATAATCAACAACAAACGCCACATCACTATCAACAAGAACAAGTATAGAACCACCATTGGGTTGAAAACATTCAACAGTATCCACCTCATCAAAATCAACAAGATACACTACTAGAGAAAGCCAATCGCCTACTCGAGGAATTTCAGGCAAGAGAACCAGAGCGTAAGGCAAGAGACGAGGAATTCAAAGCCACCCATGCACACATACAACAGATGCTAGATGAAAGGGATGCCCGAAACAACTCTCTTAACTTAGCTGAAAGTGGTAGTAAGTCTTATGAAGGTCCCACTCCCTCGAGGGATGGAACAGATCAATTGGAAGAAGTTGTTGAGGAGGAGGTGTTGAAAGAAGGTGAGAATCTTGTTAGCATAGTGGAAGAAGGAGTAGCAACGCAAACCCTAGAAGTGAACACAGAGATTGCTATTCCTAAGGTGTATACACATGATCAAGATATAGAGCGCAAACAAGAAGAGGTGGTGATCGAGGTTATAGAAAATCCAAATAAAGAATATTATGAGGTAATAGTGGAAGATTGGGTTGAAAGCAAAGATGAATATGAAATGGTTGGAGAATCAATTGAAGAATTAAAGGTTAAAGATAAAATAGAAATTGAATATCCGCCACAAAAAGTTCACCAATCACCATCTCTACCACGAATCATTATTAAAGATGAAAAATCAGAATCACCTCGACTACCACAAATGATCAATATGTGTTATAAGGTGCCACACCGCGAGAGCAAAAAGGCAAGGAGAAGCACCTACCCACCACATTTTAAAGATAAATCCGAGATTGAAACGAGGAATAAAAATGATCTTATACAGTTGAAAACGGTTATCTACTCCAATGTGGTGGAAAATGAGTTTCGTCATGAAAGTAAAAAGGCGAAACGAAGTACTTACCCACCTCCTTTTAGAGATCGATTGAATAATATTCAAAGGGGGGAGGTTCTTAAGCTTTTATATCAAGGAAGAGGCGAGTTTAAGCGGAGGAACACCGCAAGGGCCTCAATACCATCTTCATGGAAGGTAACGCGTCGAACTTAAAGACGTAATAAACAAAAGTGCTTCTTGGGAGACAACCCATGTTTTAATTGCTTTCATGTCTTTTAAATTCTTAGTGTAAATTAGAGTAATGGTTCTTTATTTAGTGTTTATTTTTAAGAAATGAGGAAGGGTAGTTGTTTTTGATGATTGCAGGGGTAAAAGGGTCATGAGTTTGGGGTCAAAACGATGAGAAAACAGAAAATTATGGAGTCAACAGCAGGTTTGACCGGCTAGCCGGCGGATACGCAGGCATACCGGCCAAAAACGCTGAAGACCCCCAAACTCTCTGACCACTGCGTCAGCGATGACGCAGCATTGCTGCGTCACCATTCGCGCCAGCGAGAAATCCACCGGCATGCCGGCGAATCCGCCGGCTAGCCGGCCAACTGGAGGAAGAGTTTCTGGTCCTTGCGTCAGCGACGACGCAAGGTTGCTGCGTCTCGAAATGCGCCATCGACATTTCGCCGGCATGCCGGCGTATCCGCCGGCTAGCCGGCCGAAGAAGCTGGACTTTCTGATCACTGCGTCAGCGACGACGCAAGGAGGTTGCGTCAGAGGTAAAAAAAAAAAAAAAAAAAAAATCTCATTGACGAATCCTAGCCTCCTACCACTCCGAAAATCATCATCAAAACAACATCATACCACCAATCCTTCCCTCTAAACATCATCCAAGATCACAATCAAACCATTAAACTTCCAAAATACCAAAGCTTTACACTTTAAACCAATTTTTCTTTCACCAAAGCTAAAATTTATCCATTAATCCTTTCCCAAACCTTGAAATATCCATGACCCAGCGCTAAACAATCCATAATTCAAACCCAAACCTTCAAGAACACTAAAATCACAATTTTATCCAAGGGTCTTGAAGCTTTGAGTTTGGGGTCATCGGAGATGACCATGAAGGTTAGGAAAGGTACGAAGAACATGGTGAAGAAAGAGAATTGGGTATTGAGGAAAGATTTTACTAGAAGAGATGATGCTTAGAGGGCAAGTAATAAATGAAAACGTGGAAAAATTGAAGAAGTTCGAGGTGATGAAGAACACTTTAAACGCAACCATTAATGAAGAAGAACTCAAAACCTCAACTTGGACGCAACACCGACACCAGCCTCGCGCTGGTTCAGATACGTTTTCTTTCCTTACTCATTTAGTGTAAATTATTTTATTGCTTTGAGTCTTTTCGAGTCGTGGGGACACGACTCATTTTTGAGTTTGGGGTGGGGTTCGTTGCCTCATCCCAGTTTTTATGTGTTTATTTGCTTTAAATTGCTTTCAATAAAATAATTTTCGGAGCTGCGTTTGACTATAGAAGATTTTAAATGTCCCTTTAAGCATACTTTTGATGAATCAATGATAGTAAATAGTGGACTTTAGGGATTGATGTAGAACGCACTTACAATTGCATGCGAACATAGGTAATTGATAGGAAAAATTAATGAACAATGCAAATGAAGTAAGCTTGTACTTAAGGAATATGTTTGGTGTGTAGAACGTGAAATCTTAATTAGTTGAGAACCCACCTAGATATGAACTAAAGACAAGCTATGTACTTAGGAAAATGATAGGGGCAGTTCTTTGTTAGCCATTTGAAGCCTTTTAGCTTGCTATCCCTTCTTATAATTTTATCCGTCTTAGCCCAATTTTGAGCCTTAAGCCTTTCTTTTGTAGCCACGATATAAGCCCATTTATCCTTTAGATTATTAGGCATTACCAAATGACCCGCACTTGAATCACAACCCTGAGACTTGTCTCGAGCTTGAGTTTGGGGTGGTGGGACCACATTTGGGAAGTTACGTTGGGAAGGGATTATATGTGTTTGTATTGAGGCACAAAAATGAAAGATGATATTATTATTTGTAACCCTTTGCCGGGATTTGAAAAGAAAATAGAAAAAAAAAAAAAGAGAAAAAGAAAAAGAAAATTATAAGAGACATGACTTTTCACATAAAAACGAGGGTCATGGGTATCTTGTACAAAAAAAAATGAGAATAAAAAGAAAGAAAGAATAAAATAAACCGGCAAAGTGGAATATTTTTGGAAATCATCTTAGTTCTTATTGGGTTGACATGGGGATGCAACATTGGCGCGTCAAATGGGTGAGTGAGAACATTTTTGAGCGTAAACTCAAGCTCGAGGACATTGTTGATGGTAAGTGGGGAGAGAGCCAAAAGCTCACTTCAAATTTACCATATATACATCCATACCGTCCTTAAGCCATTATTAAAACCATAAAGACCTCGTGATTCTTAAGTACATAGTGAATTTATAATTCTGTTGATAGGGAATATACTAGGTGGAACATTCAAAGCGATTTATGATTAATGACCACCCTATAGCCATCATACAGATATGAGTACAAGTGTAACCTTCAAGCATTGCAACTTTAATTTTATGATTGAGATTATTTATGTTTGATGTTGCATGATTAGTGTATGTATATGTTAGTTCTTAAAGTTTTGCTATATGAGATTTATCTTTAGAACTGCTTTAGGTTTATTTGCTAGCTTCTATTTGTTCTTGCGTTTACTTCTACCCCTTGTTTTGTTTTGTTTTGCTTTGTCGGGACGACAAAGGTTTGAGTTGGGGGTCTTGATGTCTCATTAATTGTTCGTATTTTTGACCCTTAGGAGACATCATTTTTGGTGTTTATTTAATCAATTCGATAGACTTTTGGACTAAATATGCAATAATATGATTTTCCTCTTTTATTTCTAGCATTTCTGATTTATTAAGCTTTTGCGCGTAATTTTGGTATTTTTAGTGAAGATTTTACAGGTTTTAGATGTTATCTAGGAGAGGAATCCGAGGAGAAAGTCAAAGATCAAGAGATAGAGTCAAAACTCGAAGATAAATCCCGAAGATATTATTTGTAGAGCTAAAAATCCATTTTCCAGGCCATAGATTGCTGATTTCGAGGTGCTTAAGCGATGATTTAGCTGTTGACCTTTGAAGAGAAATCATTCCTTATCGAGTTACGGAACTTTAGCAACTGGAATGAGGTCAATCGGAGTTGTAACGCATCGGGAAAATCCGTTTTAGTGAAGGTGTATCAGCAGTTACGGGATTTTGGGCTTAGAAATTGGGCTTGGACATTTAATTAGTGTTTTATTTTCTGGTCCAAGCCCTAATCCGTTTTTAACCTTATAAAAGGAGATTTTAACCTCATTATTTCTCACCTCTCAATTTATTCTTCAAATTAAAACATCCTTAGAAGAGAGCGTCCAGAGAAGAAGCAGAAACAAGGAAAAGAAGAAGCAAGAGCTGGAGACTGTCTATATCTCCGATTCTCAGCCAATTCAACTCCAAAATTAGGTTTCTCTGTATTTTTATTTTGTAAGACAATATGAACCTTATTTCTTTTTATTTAGTTTTTATCTTTTCAATTATTATGAGCTAAACTAAATTAGTGCTTGAGAACGCATAATGGGTTAATCCCAATTTGATTTCGTTTTATACATTTGGATTTGGGATTATTATTATTTAAATCAAATTGGGTAAATTGTATTTTTCTTTAATTTGCACTTTATCTACTATTTTTGACCTGATCAATCAATGATAGGACTTAGTATCTAAGCTATTCCAATTAGTGGCGATTGGATCACCTTGACGGGGGGTTTAGGTACCGAACTAGTTAATGAATGTAGGTTAGAAATTATTGACTCTGACGAGCTTAATTAAACCTATGGCCTATTGGGTAATTTGAACTTAAACACTTGAGAGTGGACTATAATCACCCTGACGGGGTTTGTAGCATTTGAGAGTTGCTCCTTAGTCCACCCTGACGGGGGTAAGGAGAATCTAGAATCCCGACCAATACAAATTTACCGATTTGTCCCTTAAACAATGTATGAAAAGAATGATAGTTAGGAAAGCCCTTGCGTCTCTCAAGTACTACCTGCTCTTACTTGCGTATCACTTTTACTTACTTGCATCTTAGTTATTTATTTACATTTTCGCATTAGTCTTTCATTCATTAGCTTTAATAACAAAAAAACCAAACAAACATATTATCTTTATTTGCTTTCATAAGTGCATCAATCATTAATAGATAAGCATTGTAGTCAACCATCCCGTCCTTGGAACGAATCTGTTTTATCAACTATATTACTTGGGACAACCGTACACTTGCGGTTGTGGTTCGATTATTATTTGCATTTATTTAGAACACACAAAGGACCACCAAAGAGGAACAGACTATTCAATATGATACACTTCGAACTATTTTAAGATTGTAATTTCAGAGATGAGAAAGTTAAATAACATTTGTTTATTCTTTAACTTAAATAATTATCTAAGCTGCAGCTTTTCAAGTATAGTATGAAATAAAGTTTACTCAATATTGCCTTATTGTTACATTAACTGTTTTATCTAGTTTCCTTAAACATTGCTATGGATATGAAACAAAACTGATAAGGATAAACTAGTAGAACTGCAGCAATAACGACTATGATTTAATGTGAAACAAGGCCGCACCTATGATGGATCTAGTGTAGTGCAGTCATCTTGTCCTATTTTTTTCTCTTCTTTTTAAATGTGTTATTTATTTGAAAGGTTATAAAGAACATTGCAGATCCACACGTGACTCTTAAGTAAATGGTAAAGTGCGTTTTGTAGGTAAAATTTCAATACTAAATTCACGAGATTTTTATCCATCGGGTCTTTAAGACACCTTAAGATCCAACCACATCTCACTAAGCTACTCTTTTTACCACTTTCATAAGTTAAAATATTCAACACTATACACTTATTTTCCATTACATATTATATCCTCAAACTATCCACTAAACCTTACTTTGCTCATCTTAATAACAATATTGTTTAAACATATAATATTGTCCAATGCTGGTGACAAATTTTCCATACGACCAAGTCAATACACAAGATACATGTGATGTAGAGTTTTCAAAATTAGAAATCCTACGACTCAATGAGGTAGAGAATTTTCAGAGCTTCCTCACTGATTCAGGTGGTGACACTCTTTTTAAAAAGGGCGTTATACTACTTTGATGCCTTTTTTAAATTCCAAATTCGTCATGTGACAGGATTCGTCACGGTGACGGGATTCGTCCCGGTGACGGGTAGATAAGTCACGCGTTGAGTGCGTAGGTCCATCACCTGGATCAGTAAAAATAGAGATTAGAAGTGATAAACATAGTTATTATGTATGAATTGTCCATTTCTATAAAACAATTACTAACACCCATATCTCAATGCATCTTTTATAACCTTTATTTTATGATATATTTCCCCTATAAAACAAATCAATAAAAAAAGAGTTACACAACAGATTATATTCAAATAAAAAAAGGGTCAATTACCCAAGGAGTCTTGTGGACCATCTTAGAACCATATAGGAACCAAGTGGATCCTCTGTTCTACTTAGAGGCCTCAAAATTGACAAATACCTTTACTACCCTTATAGTGTATATAAGACAAAAAAATAGATTCTTCTCTCTCCTCCATTACCATTACTCTCTCTCCTCCATTACCGTTAATCTCTCTCCTCCTTTATCAATTTTTCTCTCTCCTCTTTCATTAACTATTAATAATTTCCAGCTCCGACCTCCGGCCACCGACCACCGCCGACCACCGCCGACCACCGCCAGATAAAGTACTGAGCATAAAGTATTGAGCATAAAGTACTGAGCATGGAAAAAGTGCTGAGCATAAAGTACTGAGCCTGGAAAAGTACTGAGCATAAAGTACTGAGCATAAAGTACTGAGCGTGAAAAAAGTACTGAGCATAAAGTACTGAGCGTGAAGAAAATACTGAGTATTAGAATAATTTGCTGATTATTCAAATTTTTTTATTGAGTAAATATACTGAGCATGCTCGTTTAATCAATAAAAGTGGTGAGCATGCTCGTTTAATCAATAAAAGTGCTGAGCATTTCTCGTATAATCAGTAAAAGTACTGAGCATGTTTGTATACTCAGTAACTTTATTGAGCATGAAGATAAAAATTATTGAGTTCTATTGTTTTCTTGATTCAAAATTATTTATATAGAAAAAAACAAGAGATTATTCATTAATAACAATTAAATAGCAATATTCATTATGTAATTGCTTATCGAAGCACCTAAGAAATGCATTTCATTGAATAGAGAAAGAGAACTGTTTAATAGTTTATTATATTACATAGCAGAAAGCTTGACGAATTAAATCAGAAGACCTAAAGCAAAAAAGAACAACTATGATTAATAGTTATTATAGTTAAAAGCATTATCAATTAATCCTACAATATGGAAAGTCAAAGTCAAGCGAAGCACCATCAATTATCAATGCGAAGCATTATCAATGCGAAGCATTATCAATTATCAATTAATCCTTCAGTGTGAAATTAACTCATCCAAATCTCAAACCAAACAAACCTTTCTTAAGTTGCCATGGTCTGCTCGGTTTGTTAATAATTCAATTATTTTTCGCATTACCCAATTCAAATAATACTTGGAATCATCTCAAAAAATAGTGATAGGAGGATCTTTATCTCTGATATTGATTTTTTAACTGCAAATTTCCATCCTTGAAAATCGATTATAAAACTCATCTCTTCAGTAGATTCAAGATAGTGTTAGATCCCATCTTTGAAAATCCAAGACGAACTCGATGCCTGATGTTGTTGCTGCCGGAGTTCGAAGACCTCCGTCGGAGATGGCATCCGTTGCTGGTGCATCCATGACCTCCGCCGTTGTGAAGTCTCAAGCCAAAGCTTTCCGATATCTATGGTGATACTGTGCATTGGGATTCCTCGTTGAAGCAACTGGAGGAGAGCAGCCATGTATGCAACATAAAAGCGAACTTGAAAGGAGAGAGAATGAGTATTTAGGGTTTTAAAAATATTGTGATAAAATAAATTATATATAGTAAATAAAAAGGGTAATAAAGTAATTGGAAAATTAGGCTTGTAGTGTTAATTTATGGGTGAGGCCTTTAGTTAGAAGATTTAATCTAGCCGGTCTTGTTGGGTCCCGGGGTGGTATCTCCAAGACCCATTGGGTAATAATCTCATAAAAAAAATACAAATCTGAATAGAGGAATTATGCATTAGCCTGCAAAAGCCCATATCAGCATGCTCTCTGATTCTTCTTTCCATCTCAGGTCTAAAATGTCTAATAAGCCCTTGACCAGGCCAAGCAACAACATCACCCAAAGCACAAACCATGTGCCCCTTAATTTGTTTAGTCACTTCATGAAGCATATCAATCTCCTCCAATTTTTCATTTCCAACTTTCATCCTTTCCATAATCATCCATAACCACCCTGTACCATATTATTATTATTATTATTATTATTATTATTATTATTATTATTATTATTATTATTATTATTATTATTATTATTATGTTCCTTGGATTTGTCTAAATCTTCACCACCTTCAAACAACCAAGCTACTGATTCTTTAACTCTACCTTCATTAAGAATAAGAGATTTATGTTCCTTTATATTATTTACGAATATAAAGACACAAAAGAGTAATACCTTGTTCATCATGACTTGGAATTTCTGGTTCATCGTGAGATCGAGGCTTATCTAGCTTAGTTGTGTCCTCTCCATTTGCAACTCTTTCACGTAACTGCCTAATACATACTTATACAAGATTGAAGTTGTAATAAATAGAAGATGAGATTTAAATAATTAAAATTTAATTTCCCTTGATTCGCTTTGTTGCACAAACTTGTCCAGCCTTGTGTACAAATTGTTCGAATGAGTAGTAAGGAATTAAATATGTATTCCAATCAGCATATAGGCCAAGTAAATGCCCTAAATCATCAACCTCTAATTAATAATTTTATTTCCACTCTTATAGGGATTAAAGAGAGCATAAATAATGGAAATGAATTGAAGAAAAATTAAGCTTCTATGAAAATTGATGCACTGTCAAAGCATAATCGAATACTAATAGATTTTCTAGAAGCTACTAAAACTATCTTAGTGAAATTACAACTTAATAATCCTCTACCCTGGTTCGTAGTGTATATGCCCAGATTATCTATCTATTTTATTCACAATTTGGCACCTTCAATTGACAAAATCCTTCACATTATTGTCCTGAATTCAAAATCAACTTCAATAATTTTGCCTACGATAAAATGAATTAAGAAATTCTCTTCTATCCTATCGAAATTAATACCTATTGATTAGAGCATGTCACATAATGGAAGAACCAGTAAAATGTAAATTCATTGTACCTCATGGCAGAGACTGTGAAACTTGAAGCCGTGGGTAAAGTGGCCGAGGATATGGCCAAAACCGTCGTCAGAAAGAAGGAGATCTGGTGTAAGTTTAGGATTTATTCGGGGTGCTTTCTTGGGTTTATTGAAAACCGTCGTCAGAGAGAAAGAGATCTGCAAAGTAAAGATATTAAACATGTTCTCACCTAAATATACTTTAGAAGATTCATGCGAGCAATCGCATATTGATGAACCAGCCTTGAGATTAGCAATGGTGTCAAAACATTCACAACGGGAGTAGTATTAATACGCGATGATTTCCTGCATTAGTTTGAGTCATAATATTAATCCCATTATAACAACAACAATGTATCTAATAACTGTCATGTTTCTAAAAAAAACCCATTGACAGATTAAAAATCCCATCGCTATAGTTCAGCACATCAACAATGTTAAATCCCATCAAACATTGTTAATCCCATCATGAGACTAATACTAATATCACTGTAATCCCATAATCATTGAAATATACCATTAACAAACATGTAATTATTTAAATTCCATTAGTATACACACTAATGTTATCAATCGCATAATTTAACAAAAATAGAATAAAATTCGATAGGATTATTCATTAAACATAACAAATTTTCTCTCTAGAAAACAAACTTTAACCTGTAATTCATTTAATAACAGTTCAAAACAAAAGTAGTATCAAAAAACCCTGATAACATTAATTTCACACATCCCGGTTGAGTCCCATCACAACAATGAGTCTCATCACTTCGAATGAGTGTCATCATTGCGATGAGTCCCATTAAAACTCTATTAACATGATTTTGAAGAAAAATAGAAGAAATCAACTTCAAAATCATTTTTTTGATGGGATATCACGGACGAATCATCATTGCGTACTATTAAATTGTAAAATAAGAACTCAACACAACAAAGATTCAGATTTCTTTTACCTTTTAAGATTTTTGATTTTATTTGATGGGATCTCATGGACGAATCTGTAAATCTGGATCTTCACTAGTTGATTTGTGTGAATTTCTTGTGAATCTAATATATCTGACAAGAAAGAATTGTGTTTTTATGTGGATAGATCGTGAGAGAGAGGGAGAGAGAGAGAAAGAGAGAATTGTGTGAAAAAAGTGTAGTGTGTGAAAAAAGTGTAATTGTTTGAACGTTATGTTTTTATTTTGTTGTTTTTCTTTTTGTTTTGTTAATTGTACTGTAAGGGTAAATAGGTAATCTAGTCCTAATAAGTTAAACGATGATTTTTTGGGGCAAGTATAATATTATTTTGATTTTTTGGGGCATTGACCCTATATATATATATATATATATATATATATATATATATATATATATATATATATATATATATATATATATATATATATATATATATATATATACTAGGTATAAACCCGTGTATGAAGGCACTTTGAAAAATCTTAATTTAAAAAATAAATAAACATTTATTGAGATAAAAACAAACTAAATGAAAACTAAAATCTTATTATTAATTCTTTTTTGTTAGAATTTTATTATTAAGAATATTAATATAGGAAATTAGTTAATTGTATTAAAAATAAATAAATTATAATAAAATGGCACACATATAATTAACGGCTGAAAAATATAGACGGAAATCAAGATATTTTAGACTGTTGATCTAATTTATACAATCTTGACCAATAATTAAATTACATCTAATGGCTCGAAAGAATAAAATTTGGATTCAAATGCTAAAAAATGTAGAGAAAAATAGTAGACATTTCAAACCGTTGGCCCTTCTCCAATATTATATATATATATATATGATTATTACCCAAAGGGTCTTGAAAACACCACCTCGTGACCTAACAAGACCCCACTAATTTTATCTTCTTACTAAAGACCATAACCAAAAATTAACACTATACCCCAAAAATCCAATTACCTTCTTACCCTCTTTTGTTTTTTATTTACCTATATATACTATTTTTTGTCAAATAAAAATCAAAACACAATACACGCTCAATCTCTCCTCTCTCCTCTCTCCTCTCTCATCTCTCATCTCTTTCTCTCTCTTTGAAGCTCAACCCTCGCCGGAAAATGCTAAACCGAACTCTTATTGCCGCCGTTTTGGTGTTGCAGCGGAGAAGAACAACTTCTCTCTCTCTCTCGAGGATATTCCTCTCAATCCCTCTCACTCTCCCGTAAGTTAATTTATTTCTTCCTTGTTTGCTTGTTTTAGCTGGGTTTTTATGATTTTGCTTTGATTCTGTGTTTAAGTTTGCTGAAATTACTTATTTTCTTCGTTGTTGTGTGTTTGAGTAGTTGTTTATCGTTATTCATCGTTTGTGTTCATCGAGTTTTTGTGTTCATCGTGAGTTTTCACTGTTACGTGACTTCATATGCTTTGTACATCAGTAATCTTCTATTTATGGCACACGCTCAGAAGATTTTGCTCGTTTATCATTATAATACCTGTTTTACGTACTTGTATGCATCCATGCTCAGTAATTATATGTTTTCGTTTAATACTCAGTACTTTTTCTGTTGTGTTGTTACGCTCAGCACTAGTTATGCATATGCTCAGAACTTTCTATTGTGTTATGCCTATGCTCAGTACTATCTTATGCCTATGCTCAGTACTTTTTTCTGTGTTTATGCATATGCTCGACACTAGTTATGCCTATGATCAGTACTATCTTATGCATATGCTCAGTTTTTTTGGTTTTTTCTCATGCTCAGTACTTTTTCTGTTGTGTTGTGCATATGCTCAGTACTTTCTGTTTTGCGCTCAGAACTTTTGCGCTCAGAAGTTTCTAGAAAGCTGCGCTCAGAAGTTTCCACATCGTTAAGCTAGATTAGATTACTTTTTTTTTCTAGAAATGTAATAGATTTGTGTTAGATTAGATCATTTTTTTTCCAGAAATGTCGTGAAATGTCGGATTTGTGTTTTGCTCAGAATTTTTGTTAAATGCTCAGAAGTTTTGTGGTGATGTTGATTTTTTGTGTTGAATCAAAAAATTATTTAAACTCAATAACTTTTGTATAAATGCTCAGCAGTTTATTGATTATACGAGAAATGCTCAGGAAGTTTACTGATTATACGAGAAACGCTCAGCAAGTTATTGAGCATGCCCAATACCCCATGCTCAGAACTATTTTCTAAGCTCAGAATTATTTTCCACGCTCAGAACTATTTTTTCAGACTCAGAACTTTTTTCCATGCTCAGAACTATTTTTTCAGACTCAGAACTATTTTCCAGACTCAAAACTTCTTTCCACGCTCAGAACTTTCTTCGACGGTGGCCAGCGGTGGTCGGCGGTGATCGGTGGTTGTGGTCGCAACTGGAAATTATATGATAATTAATGAAGAAGGAGAGAGAAAAATGATAAAGGAGGAGAGAGATTAATGGTAAGGAAGGAGAGAGTGTAATGGTAGTGGAGGAGAGAGAAATCTATTTTTTTTGTCTTATATACACTATAAGGGTAGTTATGACATTGAACATCTTATTGGCCTCTAAGTAGGAGAGAAGAATCACTTGATTCTTATATGGCAGATTGATTCTCTTCAAGTCTCTTTAAGTAATTGACCCTATATATATATATATATATATATATATATATAATGTAATGCATTCATCTTTTTAATTTATTAGTGACTTCAGATATAGATTGTTCTAATTTTTAGCTCATAAAAAATATAAGATCCCTAATACAGTGATTAATAAAAAAATTAATACGTAATTTATGATGATTATTATCAACTTTCCATCCTCCTGAAGAGGGATGAAAACCAACATGTTAATTCACATTCGTATTGTTTAAAAGATTTACACTACATCTGGGAAGGGGCAAATTTGCATCGTGTTGCACAAAAAGGAGGGTTGCATTCTTAGGGTTATCATATTTCTCCTTAACTATTACATTTAATATGTCATTATATTTCCAAAGAAATTAGATTTAGTTATAATTTATTCACTTTCTTATTGTCTAAATATTTCGTACAGATTTCGGGCAAGGAATTTTTTTCATTACGTTGCATGAATGGGAGGGTTGTTCCCTAATGTCCTTATATTTTATCTTGATCATATCACTTAATATGTCATTATATGTTTAATATTTTGATAGTGCCTTCAGGCACGGGTCACACGTAGTATATATATATATACTAGGTAAAACCCGTGTCTGAAGACACTGAAGAAAAAAATTGTTGCGTTAACGGAAATCAAATACGGGGTCTAAGGGTGAAGGTCAAGGTTAAAGTTAGGGTTGAGGTTGTTCTTTTTTTGCTCATCAAGAAGAAGGTTAGGTTATAGTTAAGGTTAATGTGAAGGTTAAGGTTTGGGTTAAGGTTTAGGTCAACGTCAAGGATATGATTAATTTTAAGGTTAAAGTTAAGGGTTAAGGCTAAAGTTTAAGTCAAGGTTAAGATTAAATTTAATTTTAAGATTAATATTAAGTTAGAGTTAAGGTTTAAGATTAAACATTTAAGGTTTAACAAAATTCCAGGGTTAAGGTCGAATATTAGCGCGCTGATTCTTCATCTGTTTAAGGTTAAGGTTAAGGTTGCAGTTAAGATAAAAGTTAAGGTTAAGGTTTAAAGTTAAAGTTTTAAAGGTTAAGGTAAATTTAAAGGATAAATGTTAAGGTTAGGATTAGAATTAAAGGTAAGGTTAAGGTTAAGATTAAGGTTAAGGTATAAAGTTTAATGTTCAAAGTTCAAGGTTTAAGGTTCAAGGTCAAGGTTAAGTTTTAACTTCAAGGAAAAGATTATGGTTAAGGTTTAGATTAAAGTTAATATGAAGGTGAAGGTAAAGGTAAAGGTTAAAGCTTGAGATTTAATGGTTAAGGTTAAGGGTTTAAGGGTTAAGAGTTACGGTTAAAGTTAAGGTTAAGTGAAGATGATGATAAGGCTTTAAGGGTTAAGAGTTACAGTTAAAGTTAAGGTTAAGTGAAGATGATGATAAGGCTTTAAGGTTTAAGGTTCAAGGTCAAGGTTTAAGGTTAAGGTTAATGTTAAGTTTAAGGTTAAGGTTAAGGTTAAGTTTAAGGTTAAGGTTAAGGTTAAGGTTAAGGTTAAGGTTAAGGTTAAGGTTAAGGTTAAGGTTAAGGTTAAGGTTAAGGTTAAGGTTAAGTTTAAGGTTAAGGTTAAGGTTAAGGTTAAGGTTAAGGTTAAGGTTAAGGTTAAGGTTAAGGTTAAGGTTAAGGTTAAGGTTAAGGTTAAGGTTAAGGTTAAGGTTAAGGTTAAGGTTAAGGTTAAGGTTAAGGTTAAGGTTAAGGTTAAGGTTAAGGTTAAGGTTAAGGTTAAGGTTAAGGTTAAGGTTAAGGTTAAGGTTAAGGTTAAGGTTAAGGTTAAGGTTAAGGTTAAGGTTAAGGTTAAGGTTAAGGTTAAGGTTAAGGTTAAGGTTAAGGTTAAGGTTAAGGTTAAGGTTAAGGTTAAGGTTAAGGTTAAGGTTAAGGTTAAGGTTAATGTTAAGTTTAAGGTTGAGGTTAAGGTTAAGGTTAAGGTTAAGGTTAAGGTTAAGGTTAAGGTTAAGGTTAAGGTTAAGGTTAAGGTTAAGGTTAAGGTTAAGGTTAAGTAATTAAAACCCCCTTCGAGCGCTAGATCAATTACTAAGTCTAATATACTATTTGGCCAAGATAGTATTAGTATTTAAAAAAAGTTGTATACCCAGTAGATGCAAAACTTAATTTAATCAAATATAATTCCAAAACATCAAATGAAACATCAAATATATCAATCAAGGTTTGTATATAATCTCAATCCTCAAGCAATACGAGTTTAGTTGATACTCAAATACTGAAACTAATTAAAAATGATATTGGAATCATGTTCAAAAGCTGAAATAATATAAAGTTACTCTTTAGAATGAGTGGATTCGGAGCTCCGATGAGGAAGAATGGTGGTTTTTGAGTGAAAAACGTGTAAAATGAAGGCCTAATGAGTTGTATATGTTTTTGGAGTTGATATGTGACTTATATACTAACTAAAAATGTTTGGGGCCTCCATGGTCTTGTTTAATTAGGTTAGATATGACCCAACCTGTTTTTAGTTAGTGTTGGACTAGTTCGAGTCATAGTTGAAGCAAATAGCATAACTTTCTCATCCCAACTCTGAATTGACTTTAGTCACTTCCCACACAACACTGACTTCAAGCTCTCTTTTAATCAAAAGTAATTTATTCAAAATATCTTACCAATTTCTCGTGGTGGCTAAAACAATGTGATGTCAAGACTTTTTTTCAATGAACGCTCTAACTTCCCAAAGTGACTTTAAACTCATCTTGCACCTTGACTTGGGGTTTGACTTGAATTTTGACTTCTTCTTTTCATATTTTCACCTTGTATCAACCATGTACCTAATATCTACACACTTAACACACAATTAAGGCATAAAAACTATATAAATAGCAATAGGTCCCAAAACTAGAGAGAAAAGTACAATACGTCAAATAGTTCAGAAAAATACCTCACTTAGGCTCAATAAACTCCCAAAAAGATGTTTAGTGAGTGGATTAATCCATCACAAAAATAGATTAATATTTTAGAGATCATTCATCTTTATGTAGTTAATTCATTTGAATCCTCACTCCTCATGGTGATTTCCCTTTGAGTTTTCTTTGATATATCCATATAATCCTCTCTTCATCAAGGAATAAATGTTCAAATTCCTTTTTTATCTCAGAGTTATTCTTTTTTAATTTTGAAATTGTCTTACCATCGTTTTTGTTGCTTCCTTATACGTGTATTTTGGATGATTAGAGTTTCATGGAATATTTTATTTGGGGAGAATTGATTAGTTTGGGTTATATATTATTTTATGGGTGAATGAGACATAGGGTATTGGAGACTGAGTTTTTGCTCTATAAGGAATGGTATAATCTTAGTTCTTCAAAAGGACCTCAAGGATAACAAAATACTAAAATACCCTTTTATAATTCAAAAAATACTAAAAGACAAAAAATAAATTAGGGAGTGTTAGCACTATTCATCTCCGGACACCATCCACTGACCTCCGGCCATCCCCACCGACCACCGACCTCAGGCCACCACTCACCGCCGGAAAAAGTATAGAGTATCGGTTGACAAGATAGTAGTCCTCCATTTTATAATTATTACTTTATCTAAAATTATTGTTCAATGAAACAAAAAAAAATCTTTTTTCTATTATAAATTTTTTTAACTTTTTAAAAGTGAACATTTAATTTTATTTTTTTTATAGATAAAGATATAATGATCATTTTTACTAAATTTTCCCTATTTTTTAAATATCTTAATATGTATGGAACTCTAATACGTCGCTTATCATTAAATGAAAAGAGTAATAACATTTCGTGTTAGTTTTATATTAGACTCGTTTAATTTTATATAATTCGTATTTGCGTCTCATTACCTTCACATCTTAAATAACGTTTAATGCGATAATATATATATATACTTTCTCCGTCCACGTTTCTGGCCAAGTAAATTTGAAAAAGTATTTATTATCGGTTATATAAACAAAATTAGGGTGCACACGGGTCTGGAAAAACGTTCGCAAAAGCCAACACTCTGACCCCTGCGTAGGCAAAGACGCAAGGACGTTGCGTCTGGAAAAAAAAAACCTTGACCGGGTACCCGGTTAGCACAAACGGGCGTCCGGTTATCTACGGCGAAAATTGACCTAAACCTTACAAAAATCTTATTTTTCCTTTTCCTTTGGCCTCCCACACATGAAACACCATTGATGACAAAACAAAGCTCCAAAAAAACTCAAAATCCATTATCAATACACCAAAATATCACCAATCCATATCTCTAAACATCATCCCAACACATAATCAATCACAAATCTTTCCAAAAACACCAAGAAATTCAAGTTTTAATCCAAAAAATTTCTTCACCAAAGCTGAATTATATCCTTTAAACCTCTCCAACACCATAGATATTAAAAACACATCTAAAATAAATCACCAATCCCACTACTGTGCCACTTTCAACTATATCAAGAGACACAAATCTCATCAATAGCTTTTGTACTTAGAAGGTTGGGGATTGCAAGTGCAAGGTATCAAATCATCATAACTTCCATGGCCAATCCAGTATAATAGCTAGAACTCTTCTTTTCTTTCTATTACCAGTTGAGAATTAAGATTTGTTTTAGTTATTTATCGGAGGAATTGTGAATTGTTTAAGCCTATTACTATTATATATTTTGCAAGTAATCTTTAAGTAGGTGAAAAATTGAGTTTGGGGTCATCAAAGATGACCATGAAGGGTGGAAAAAGGTACGAAGAACATGATGAAGATAAAAAGTTGGGTGTTGAGGAAAGATTTTTGTAGAAGAGATGATGATTTAGAGGGCTAGGAAAATATGAAGACTTGGAAAATATGACAAAAGAGTTCGAGGTAATGAAGAACACCTTATTCAAGATGAACACAAAAATTAATGATCTTTAAACCTTGATGAAGTAGTATTCAAAACCTCAACATGAGACTACATGATGTCTCCTCATTTGTGATAGTAAAATATACTCATGAGATATCATTTTAGGCTTATTTATAGTTTATAGGTTGATTTTAGCTTAATTTAGTGCACTTTCCTATTTTGGGTCTTGATTTGTAGAATTATTATTTTTAGAGCATATTGGGTTTAATTGTTTATTTAGTGTGAAGCTTTAAAGATAATTATGGAGATTAATTAGAGTCCAAGTCAAAGACTACAACTTATGGAAAGAGATTTGCATGGAAATTGGAGAAAAGGAAACAATTGCTAAAAAGATGGAAAAGGAAAAGCTGCCTAAATCTGGGATTCTGCACACACGTCTAAAGATTGGTGTTTTTACCTAAGAAATAGGCCGAATTTGGTAATTTTCTTAAAAGGGTCAAGATAATTCTGTTGCGATTCTTTTGGTATCTTATGGAGCAAAATCCGACCAATAACGAAGAAGATACACTCAAAACAACGCAGCAGTGTTTTCCTTACGAATTTGAGTTGGGCTAGGAGTCCATTACTTAAGTTATCTCTAAAGAAACGAATTAGGTCAACCTCTACACTATAAATACAGCCTCTTAACACTCTTAAATCATACTTGGTGAAACCTTAAACCAAGAGGAAGCTTAGAACACAAGAGAGAAGTCTGGAAGGAGCTGTTCATCAACAATGTCTTCTTCTACCTTTAATTTTGTAATTTCTTTCTTTTCTTTCATGAACTAATTTTCTTTAGCTTGAGTTTTAGCATTAATGTATGAACCCTAGTTTTGATTGACATCTATCTAATTTGGGAATTTAATGTTTTAAATAGAATTATAGTTTTTATTCTCTGTTTATGTGTTTGGATTTATATTCTGTGTTCTTGTGGACTGCAGCCATTAGAATTACCATCTAGTAATTAGGATACCATTGACAACGGTGTTTAATTGCATGTTTAGCACATAACGTTTATTTTTAGGTTTGATCTGACAACCCAACCTAGCTAGATAATCACTATGGTTTAGTCTTTGTGACTATTTACCAATTACAGGAAAAGTTTGCTTAGGAAGCCTTATTGACACAGGTAAATCCTATTTGAAACTACCGATAGCATATTGGGACCGATTAGGGAAATACTACATAATTCACCCTTACATGTTTAGAACGGCAAAACTAGTGGGGATTACATGCTAATAACTTAAGCTTTATTCTCATCTTACTTCTCTTTCATATTTATTTTTCTGTCTTTAATTTCTTAGTTTTAATTTAGTTTAATTAGAAAACCAAACAAAAATCTATTTATCTTTACTTTTATTTGCGTTTAGTTGTTCTAGCTTTAATTATTTACACTTGGTATTTGCATAAGATTCCTCTAACCTCTGTAGTCTCTGCCAACCGAATCTTTATCTAAAACTTGCATACGATCTGTATACTTGCAGAACCGTGTAGTTCTAGGGTGTTTTTGCACTTATTTTATATCTTATTTTATCACACCCTAGGCCCCACCAAGTTTTTGGCGCCGCTGCCGGGGACTACATCGTTAGTCCTTGTGCATATATCTTGTGCTTTTATTTTCAGTTAGTTCTATTTTACGCTTTTTGTTTTTAGTTTTTGTTTTTCAGATTTAGTTACAGATGGAGAACCCAAGGAGACTTGAGCTACCCATCGAGTTCAGAGTGGAGCCACGAGGAATTCGAGCTCCAGAAATCCAAGCCGCAAAATTTAAACCTGATCCTGGGATGCTAACTCAATTTGCATCTCATGGATTATTCAGCGGAGATGCACATCAAGATCCGATCTGATATATTCAGAAATTCATGCAGATCTGTGATGCTTATATCGTAAGAGGAGTTACTAGGGAGCAAGTATATTACCTGATGTTCCAGTTCTTCTTGACCGGATGTGCGAGGGATTGGTATGATGCCCAATACCCTCATGTTATTCCAGATTGGGACAAACTCCAAGCAAGATTCCTAGACCGTTTCTATCCGGTTAGTAGACGTTTAAAAGATATGTTGGAGCTTGAACAATTTATGCAAAAAGAGGAAGAGAGTTTGGGTGAAGCATGGTTACGATTTACAGAGAAGAAAGCGAGGTGTCCGTATCATAGATCCTCGCCGGAATATTATTTAACCTTGTTTTATGGAGGCCTTAATGATAAATCAAGAGAGAAAGCAGATTCGTTGGGAAACGCAGGTTTTGTGTTACTAGATCCTGAAGAAGCTGAGTTGGGGATGGAGAGAATTCTTGAGAACGAGAGAAGTTGGCCAAAAAGAGCAGTAAAAGAAGACAATTCAGCATCTCTGAAACTTGAAAAATTGGCTAAACAACTCGAAGAACTTAAGGAACAAGCCCGAACAATTGCTCAGGTGAATACGGTACGCACAATTCCTCCGTGTCCTGGTTGTGGATCAAGAAATCATGTGTGGGAAGGATGTATGAATAATCCAGCAATAGCTTCCGTTCAATATCCTCAAGATAACTATTACTCTAATGGTTATGCTTGTCCTCAAGAAAGCTACACTAATTATCAACAACCTCCACAACAAAAGAGTTGGGTTAGAAAGCAAGAAACTTATCATCAACCCCAACTTCCATCTTATAGTCCACCACAACCTATTCAGAAAAAGGCACCCATTGTTGAAAAAGCTTGTCGAGAACCAAAGAAAGATCCACCTAAATAATCAATGCAACTGGCAAAACGAGAACAAATCCAAGACTTGAATTCGAGTATGGCTAAATTAATACAAGCAGCTGAGAAAATGAGTCATAGCCAACAGAAAGTTCAAACCCAGGATAAGATTATCAAGCAACTAGAGCATACTATATCACATATGGCGAGTAAATTACAAAATCGGCCAAAAGGGCAACTCCCAAGTGATACTATTGCTCCTAGAGATGATTATTGCCATGCAGTTGAATTGCGAAGTGGAAAACAACTACCTCCACCTAGACCAGAAACAGAACCAATCCCTATTCCAGAACAAAGGGGGGAAGAACCAATCAAAAATACAGTTGAGGAGGTAGTTAAACCGAAGAGTGTCCAAACCGAGACACTTGAGAAGACAAGAAAACCAGTGGAACTTAATACACGCCCTCCACCACCTTATCCTTCACGTGTCAGGAAGAAGGACAATGACCTGGAATTCAAGAAGTTCGATGACATGGTGAGCAAGGTTGAGATTAAAATGCCGTTTGTTGAAGCTATCAAAAGAATGCCAAAATATCTAAAATTCATGAAGGACATTCTTTCGAACAAACGAAGTATAGAAACCGCGGATATGAGTGGATCACCAGAGGGGTGTTATGCTATCAAGTTACCACCAGAAGAGCCCCTTCCCACGAAATCTTGGATGGAACCATCCATAGTTATGAAGAATCGAGCTGAAAAGTTCGTGGGAATCAAAGGAAAGGGGTGGAAATTTCGTCATTATTAATCAAATTAATTTCAGTTGAACGAATTGGAGGAGCTTCGTTATCTTGCCTATGAAAATTCACGTCTCTATAAGGAGAAAACAAAGCAATGGCATGATAAACGGCTCCGACCAAAGCATTTCGAGATCGGACAGAAGGTTTTATTATACAACTCTCGATTTTCGAACTACCCAGGAAAGCTTAAATCCCGTTGGGGAGGACCTTACATTGTTACCAAAATCACACCGCATGGAGCGATTGAGATTGAAAATCCAGCCGAGCAACGGACATTCATGGTGAATGGCCAGCGTTTGAAGAGATACTATGACAGTGAGGACTTTGGGCAAGGGGAAAAAATCTACCTTGTCGAATGCGCTTAGCCTGAGGTACACGTCTAACTCAAAGACGTTAAACAAAAGTGCTCTTGGGAGACACCCCTTGTTTTAATTGCTTTTTAGATTAGTTGTTTTTGCTTTGTAGTGTCTAATTTTAGGTTAGTGTATATTTTTAATTGTGTTTTCAAGCTAATGGGAGAGAAAGGTAGTGTGTTATTGTGCAGGAAACGAGTTTGGGGTCAAAAGGAAAAATCTGGAGGAACTTCAAGCCTGGCGCGGACTACCCCGCGGACTACCCCATGGTCCGCAGGGATGCACCGCGCCACAAAAACCCGTACCACGGGTCGGGTACCACGGGTTCTATCCAGAAAGTAAAAAAAAAAATCGAAGGACAGGCGCGGTACACCGGACCCTAGTCCGCACGCCCAAAACGCGTGCCACGGGGTCGGGTACCACGGGTTTTTTGACGGACATGCCGCGGACTACCCCCTACACCGCACCCCTGGTCCGCACGCACAAAACACGTGCCACGGGGTGCTAGCTCGGGTATTATCCAGTGGGCAAAAATTTGGAGCAACAGAAGCTGTGGTACACCGCATGATTCGTCCGGTGCACCGCAAGGAAGCGGTTTGTGAAGGAATTCTTTTCCTAATCAAATTCTTACCTTATGAGATTAACCCTAGCCTTCCATACACGAAATTTTCAGACCCAAACCCTATATACACCTTAAAGCTTGTGCAAACCTTCACAATTAACACAACAACTCATCAAATCCTCTCCATCATCTTCCATAAACACAATCCTTCATCAAATTCATCACACTACACCATCAAAACACCATCAAATTCAACAAGCTTTAAAGAATTCTTCCAAGATCAATCAAACAACCTTTCTCTTTAACCAATTCCAAGCAACAACATCAAGCTAAACCAATTTTCCTTAAACTTTTAATCCATCCTTGGTATAACTTGAGTTGTGGGTAAAACAAGCATGACTAACAGATCTGAAGCTATGGAATACAAGAGAAAGTGTTCAATCCTTGGGAAGAATAAGAAATTGCCTGGAGCCACCATTGAAAAACCCATCAATCTTGATGAGGTTTATGAAGAATCAAAAGAAAAGGCACCTGAACAACCACTACCAAAGAAGAGATTAACTGCTAGAATGTCCACACCATCAAGGAGGTCTTTAGAGAAAATAAAAATCCAAGACCAAGGTTCTTCTACCTCTTCTTCCAAAATTGCTTATGATCTTCCTCCTTGGGCTATTCAGTTACAAAACGAAGTTGAAAGATTACGTGAAGATAACAAAGACCTTTGGGTAGAAATCATGCAATTGGAAACAAAGATAGAGAATTCGACCTTGTACAAGGATATAGATGATTACACCGATCCCTCAGCTTCAGAAGATGAGGATGACATGATGGATCTCTATGGCCAACCAGGTAAGTCATTCTAATTTTCTCAATAGCTTGGATGCATTAGGTAGTTTAGTTAGTTTTATTTTTAAATTTTATTTCATTCTTGAGTCTTTTTCGAGTCGTGGGGACACGACTCATTTTTGAGTTGGGGGTGGGGATTCGTTGTCCTCATCTTCCTTTTTGTGTTTTTCATAAAATTTAAATTTTTTTGGGTTGAATTAGGCATAGAATATCTTTGAATGTACCTATTGAGCATGATTTAATTAAGTTAATGATTGTAAGTAGTATGTTTTTGAAAGATGTCATCAAATATGTTTATATGCATGTATGAAAACAGGAAATAAAAGATAGAAAAGTTAATGAGCAATGCTAAGAAGTCACGTTGAAACTTAGGAATAGTTATTTGGTGTGTAGAACGTGAGGTTTAAAATTAGTTGAAAACCCACTTGACTATGAACTAATAATGAAAACGTAACGAAATCCGGTAGTTAGAAATATGACTAAGGCAGTTCTTTCATGTTAAAACACTTGAAACCTTTAAACTTTCTCACCCTTTTGTTTGATATTATTATTATTTATCCGTCTTAGCCCCTCTGAGCCTTTCTAAAGCCTTTATTGAAACACATTATAATCCATACCCTAGTTTTTAGGACTTATCTATATGACCCGCACTCGAATCGCAAAACCTGAGACAACTCGTTTTAGAGCTTGAGTTTGGGGTGGTGGGTTCCATCATTAGGGAATTTGGGTATTATCTTTGTGATTTGATGATGAAATTGTTATTATTGTAACCCTTTGCCGGGGTAATAGTGAATGGAAAAGAAGCTACAAGCTAATTTTGCCAACAAGGGCATAAAAAGAATATATATATGAAAAATAGTGTGATATCTCAACATCAAAAGAGAATCATAACTATACAAAAGAAAAAAATTGATGTGAAAAGAAAATATATATTCGGACCGGCAAAGTGGATTTTATATCATAAAAAGGTTTTAATTGGGATTATTGGGGATGCACATTACAAAGCATCAATAAATTGGGTTGAGTGAGAACATCTTCGAGTGAAAACTCAAGCTCTAGGGCGATTCGTTGATGGCTAGTGAGGAGAGGGCCAAAAGCTCACTTTTCATTATCCAAATATACCACACCCGTCCTTAAGCCAAGTTATAACCAAGACCTTAGGATTTCTAACTACTAGATGGAGAAACAATTGAGCTATTAGGTAGTAGGTAGGTGGACCATTGGATTCTGTATTTGGGACCTATGAACAACCTATAGCCATTAACCTGAACTAAGTTATCATCATCTCTTCTGGCATTGCGAAATTAATCTTAACTTGAATTTATGGAATGTTGATTACATGTATATTAGGCATATTTGTGCATTATTTCTTGAGCATTACTACATGAGATTTTTGGAATTTATGCTCTAGGATCATTCATTATATTTTGTTCTTGTTCTCCTCCGACTTCTTCTTGTTTATTTTGACTACCCTACTGTTCTTTACTTTTATTGTATCGGGACGATACAACTTTGAGTTGGGGGTCTTGATGTCTCTTCATTTGTGATAGTAAAATATACTCATGAGACATCATTTTAGGCTTATTTATTAGTTTATAGGTTGATTTTAGCTTAATTTAGTGCACTTTCCTATTTTGGGTCTTGATTTGTAGAATTATTATTTTTAGAGCATATTGGGTTTAATTGTTTATTTAGTGTGAAGCTTTAAAGATAATTATGGAGATTAATTAGAGTCCAAGTCAAAGACTACAACTTATGGAAAGAGATTTGCATGGAAA
The DNA here is from genome assembly GCA_029959085.1 of Nemophila menziesii. Taxonomy (NCBI): domain Eukaryota; kingdom Viridiplantae; phylum Streptophyta; class Magnoliopsida; order Boraginales; family Hydrophyllaceae; genus Nemophila; species Nemophila menziesii. The sequence goes on from JARWIR010000071.1 coordinate 1,056,360, forward strand.
TTGGAGAAAAGGAAACAATTGCTAAAAAGATGGAAAAGGAAAAGCTGCCTAAATCTGGGATTCTGCACACACGTCTAAAGATTGGTGTTTTTACCTAAGAAATAGGCCGAATTTGGTAATTTCCTTTTAAAGGGTCAAGATAATTCTGTTGCGATTCTTTTGGTATCTTATGGAGCAAAATCCGACCTATAACGAAGAAGATACACTCAAAACAACGCAGCAGTGTTTTCCTTACGAATTTGAGTTGGGCTAGGAGTCCATTACTTAAGTTATCTCTAAAGAAACGAATTAGGTCAACCTCTACACTATAAATACAGCCTCTTAACACTCTTAAATCATCCTTGGTGAAACCTTAAACCAAGAGGAAGCTTAGAACACAAGAGAGAAGTCTGGAAGGAGCTGTTCATCAACAATGTCTTCTTCTACCTTTAATTTTGTAATTTCTTTCTTTTCTTTCATGAACTAATTTTCTTTAGCTTGAGTTTTAGCATTAATGTATGAACCCTAGTTTTGATTGACATCTATCTAATTTGGGAATTTAATGTTTTAAATAGAATTATAGTTTTTATTCTCTGTTTATGTGTTTGGATTTATATTCTGTGTTTCTTGTGGACTGTTGCCATTAGAATTACCATCTAGTAATTAGGATACCATTGACAACGGTGTTTAATTGCATGTTTAGCACATAACGTTTAGTTTTAGGTTTGATCTGACAACCCAACCTAGCTAGATAATCACTATGGTTTAGTCTTTGTGACTATTTACCAATTACAGGAAAAGTTTGCTTAGGAAGCCTTATTGACACAGGTAAATCCTATTTGAAACTACCGATAGCATATTGGGACCGATTAGGGAAATACTACATAATTCACCCTTACATGTTTAGAACGGCAAAACTAGTGGGGATTACATGCTAATAACTTAAGCTATATTCTCATCTTACTTCTCTTTCATATTTATTTTTCTGTCTTTAATTTCTTAGTTTTAATTTAGTTTAATTAGAAAACCAAACAAAAATCTAATTATCTTTACTTTTATTTGCGTTTAGTTGTTCTAGCTTTAATTATTTACACTTGGTATTTGCATAAGATTCCTCTAACCTCTGTAGTCTCTGCGGAACGAATCTTTATCTAAAACTTGCATACGGTCTGTATACTTGCAGAACCGTGTAGTTCTAGGGTGTTTTTGCACTTATTTTATATCTTATTTTATCACACCCTAGGCCCCACCACTACACGTAATCGGCCTAGTGTCGATCCAGATATGATTTCCTATCCTTTTCTCATTTAGTAGTATATATTAATTTTATTTGCTTTCAGAGTTTTTTTTGAGTCGTGGGGCCACGACTCATTTTCGAGGTTGGGGTGGGTTCGTTGCCTCATCCCAGTTTTACGTGCTATCTGTTTTAATTGCTTTCAATAAAATTAATTAGGGGTTGCCGTTTGACTGTAGAAGATCTTAAATGTTCCCTTTAAGCATGCTTTATATGAATCTATGATAGTAAATAGTGGACTTTAGGGATTAGTATAAAACGCACTTTAATTGCATGCAAACATAGGTAATGGATAGGAAGAAATAATGACCAATGCAAAAGAAGTAAACTTGTACTTAAGGAAAATGTTTGGTTTGTAGAACGTGAGATCCAAATTAGTAGAGAACCCACTTAGATATCAACTAAAGGCAAGCTATGTATTTAGGAAAATGATAGGGGCAGTTCTTTGTTAGCCATTTGAGACCTTTTTAGCCTTCTATCCCTTGTATTAATATTATCCTTCTTAGCCCAATTTTAAGCCTTAAAGCCTTTTCTTTTGTTGCCACAATATAAGCCCATATCCCCTTAGTTTATTAGGCATTTCCAAATGACCCGCACTTGAATCACGATCCTGAGACCTGTCTCGAGCTTGAGTTTGGGGTGGTGGGTCCATCTTTGGGATATTACATTGGGAGGGAATTATATGTCTTTATATTGTGGCACAAATGCATATGATGATATTATTTGTAACCCTTTGCCGGGATTGAAAAAAATGAAAAAAAAGAGAAAAATAAAGAAAGAATAAATATCCAGGTAAGTGGTATGTTCTGAAAATCATCTTAATATGTATTGGGTTAGAATGGGGACTCTAAATTAGTGTGTCAAATGGGTTGAGTGAGAACATTATATGAGTGTAAACTCAAGCTCGTGGACAGTTGTTGATGGTAAGTGAGGAGAGAGCCAAATGCTCACTTCAAGATTACCAAATATGCATACCATACCGTCCCTAAGCCTACGCTAAAACCATAAAGTCCTCGTGATTCCTAGGTGCATGGTAAGTTAATAGAGAGTATACTAAGTGGAGCGTTCAAAGCGAGTAAGGTTCGAGGAACAACCTATAGCCATCATACTGAGATAAGTACAAGTGTAACCTTCTAGCATTGTGAAGTTAATTTTAAGATTGATATTATTTGTGTTTGATTTTACATGATTAGTGTATGTATATATTAGTTCGTAATTTTTGCTATATGAGATTTATTTTTAGTGTTGCTTTGGGTGTATTTATTTGCTTCTGCGTCTCTGCAATCACCTTTTCCCTTTGTTTTTAATTTTACTTTGTCGGGACGACAAATGTTTGAGTTTGGGGTCTTGATGTCTCCTCTTTTGTTCTATTTATATGCCCTTAGGAGACATCAAATTAGGTGATTATTTGACTAATCCGATAGACTTTTAGTAATAATATGCGATATTTTATTTTCTCTCCTTAGATTTTAGTATTTTTGATTTATTAAGCTTTTGCGCGTAATATGGTTTGTTTTAGTGAAAAGCTTGTAGGTTTCTAATACTAGCAAGGAGAAGAATCAAGAATAGAAGTCTTAGATCGTGTAAAGAAGTCAAAAGCTACAAGAAATATCCCGAAGAGTTGACAAATTTGAGTTGAAAATCTGGAAGGCTGATGGTAATTGCTGATTTCGAGTCACTTAAAGATGGATTCAGCCTCTGAGTTATGAAGAAGATTCGTAACTTATCGAGTTACGAAGAATTATCAAGTTGAATGAGTCAATTCGGAGTTATATTGAGAAAGCTACAGCCGTTTTCGTGAAGGGTGTACCGCAGTTACGGGATTTGGACTAAGATAATGGACTTGGGCTTTTTAATATTTCAATAATTAACCTAAGTAAAAGCCCTAGTCCGATTTTAGCACTATAAATAGGCCTTTAGACCTCATTATTCAGCACCTCTCATTTTATTCTTCAAATTAAATCATCATCAGAAGAGAGTGTCTAGAGAAAAAGTCAGAAGCAAGGAAAAGGAGAAAGCTAAGAGCTGGCAAAAGTCATATTCTCCAAATCAGAGCTAAACCCAATTCCTAATTAGGCTCTATCTTTTATTTCTGTAATTTGTAAACATGAATTTTTTTATTTTTTTCTTAGTTTCCGCAATTATGAGCTAAACTCATACCGTACTTGAGAACGCATTAATGGGTTAAGCCCCAAATTATTTCATTTCATGTTTTCGGTTTTGGGATTATTTTAATTGAAATCGAATTGGGTAATTAGTATTTTTCATTAATTTGCTATTATCAGCTATTATTGAAGTCATGAATCAATAATAGAATTTAGTACCTAGGCTATTCCATATAGTGGCATATGGATCACCTTGACGGGGGGTTTGGGTACGGACATAATTAATGAATGTAGGATAGAAGTTATTGACCTTGACATGCTTAATTAATCATATGGCCAATTGGGTAATTAGAACTTAGTCATTCGAAGGTGGACTATAATCACCCTGACGGGGTTTGTAGCACCTAAGAAAGCTCCTTAGTCCACCCTGACGGGGGTAAGGAGAATCCTGAATCCCGACCATTATTATTTACCAATTCGTCCCTTAAACAATACATGGAATGAATAGATTTAGGTGAAATCCTAGCGTTACTCAAGTACTACCTTTCCTATTTGCGTCTAGCTATTTTATTTTCTCGCGTCTACCTTAATATTTACATTACTTTAGTCTTTTAATTATTTGTCTTAGCATTAGAAAAACAAACAAAGATTATTAAAATCATTTACTTGCTTTCCCGTGCAATTAATCACTATTAGATAAGCATTAGAGTTAACCAATCTGTCCCTGAGAACGAATCTATTTATCCCATATATTACTTGGGACAACTGTACACTTGCATTTGTGGTTCTCTTTTCCTTATTTGCATTTTATTTTAGAACACACAAGGTACCACCATGTAGTAGGACAACTTCACATCTACCCGGGAGGGATTAAGGAGGACCATTGAATTCCAGTTAACGTGAAACAGCCGATTTGCCCTTATATAAAGAAAAATCAAATTAGTTGACTTCGTGGATTACTAGCAAGACTCAAGCACATATATCTCATACTCAAGCCTTTTGTAGTTTAATTGTATTTTATTACTTCTGTGCTTTATTATTGCATTACAATTGCAGCACTTTATAATATAAAACAAAACAAACAATATTTACGTTGTTTATCTTTTCTTAGCAACTAAACTATTATACTCGTGAAACACAAGCTTTATGGCCTTAATAGTCCCAGTGGAGACGATTTCCCCTTGTACTTACCTTTTTATTACTTGTCAACTACCCGTACACTTGCGGAAAGTGACCCTACTTTTGCCATTTATTTATTTCATGCTTTGGGAGATAGCGGTATGCATCAGGTGTTTGAGATGAGCTTGATGGGTGAGTTAAAATTATTTTTTTGGTATTCAAATCAATCAAATGGAGGATGTAATATTCATAATTCAATCCAAGTATGATTGAGAACTCATCAAGAAGTATGATTGAGACAGAAACAAAAGTGACATTGCCCAAGACGACAAGAAACAAAAACAAAAATTAGAAGTTATACCATTTCGTCTAATTAGTATTTATATATACTGGTTAATAAATATAATAATTAATAATCGAAAATATACGAAAAATAATATTTGAAATGTAACTTGGTAAAGAGAATACAAAACAAGAATAAGATTGGATATGTAGTTTAGTAACCATTCGATTTTTTTCGAACAAAACAGAAATCATAACATTAAGATTATGTTTTAAAATCGGATTTTACAGGTCGAAAAAAAAATCAAAAAAAAAATTTCGAATCCAATTTTTGCCGACCAAATTCGATAAAGAACCTCTAACTTGTGTTCCAAATTAGATGGTTGACTAAGGTTAAATAAAGAGAGATACCTCTAATTCGAAAGACTGTTATGGCGGAAATGAATGGAAGTTAGTCTTTATTGTTGTGATTAGTGTGATTTGAGCAAGGAGAAATTAAAAACTCTTTGAGAAATCAAATAATCCAGTGCATATATAAGGTTTAAAAAGGGATACAATAAAGTCAGCAAGTGACTATGTCTCCGCATGGGGAAAGGAATGCGACGGAGGAATTGTTAAGTCCGGAAAGAGTGAACTAATAAATTGGACGAAACCTAAAATTAAATGTCGATGGAAACTTTGGTGCAATGAAAAAGAAAGATGAGATTGGAGACTTATTAAGAGATGAAGAAGGTGCGTTCATTGCCAGTTTTTCGGGGCCATGCGTGGTAGAGTCTCCTTTCCACTCGGAGGTACTTGCGCTACATTACAGATTGAGATGGGCAGTAAGTCGGGGTGTTTAAGAGCTTTATGTCGAGACCGACTCGAGAGAAATTTATGCGTTAGTGAAGGGCGGTGGTAGCTCTAAGAGTTGGAATTGTCATATTGGGCAAGAATGTTGTGAGATACTAAGGAATAACCCGGATTTAAGATACACCTAATATATCGAGAAGCTAACACATGCGTAGATTTATTGGCTAAAAATGGTGCAAAATTGAGTGAAGGACCTTGTGTTCTGGAAGATCCTCCAGACTAGGGGTGGAAATCGGAAGGAACGGATCGGAAAAAGGGTATTTCGGAAAAATTCCAATTTTTTTCGGAATAGATTTTTTCCGTTCCAATTCCTATCCAATTTTTCGGAACTGGGAAAAACCATTCCTAATTCGGAATTTCGGAATTTAACGGAAATTCGGAAATTTCGGCACGGAAATTTCGGCACGGAAATTTCGGAACTTTTGGTTCGCAAAATTCGGAACTTTGGGGTGGAATTTCAGAACTTTTGGTTCGGAAATTGCGGAACTAAGGGTTATAAATCGGAACAGTACTTTAAAACGTACACGATGAGTAACGGTAGTAAAAAACTAAACTTATAAAACTTACACGAGTAACAATAGTTAAAAACTAAACTTAAAATTTACATGAAATAACAAAATAACAGTAGTTAAAAAAATAATGCTAAGCCGATGTTACTTTTCCAATAACATGAAAAAATAAATATTGCAAAAATGCCTTAGAAAATGATCCTGCAATATTACATGTTTCAAGGACCAAAGAAACGGGCATCGATTTTCATGTTTCAAATACTCCATACAAAATTATTTTGAAATATAATTTATAATTCGGTAATATAATTCAGGAAAATAAAATCGAATCGGAAATATAATTCGGAAATAAAATCGGATCGGAAAACCCAGAAATTTTGGAAATTTATATGTAGTTCCAATTCCGATCCGATTTTTTCGGAAAAATCGGAAATCGGAATTTCGGAACCTTAAAAATCTATTCCGAAATCGGAATTTTTGGATCGGAAAAGTCGGAAATCGGAAATTTCGGATCCGATTTCCACCCCTACTCCGGACTATTTGTAGCATAGTATAATTAGGGATAAGAGTGGATTTTCGATTTCTAGACTAGTTTTAGACCATCAGTGAGGAATTAGTTGATTAGTTTGTAATCAATTTCGGTTGATGTTTGTAAAAAGAATAATCGGTTAGATAAGAACATGGCGACAAATGAGAACAAGATTGACAAGAAGGATAATCCGGCAATTCTTGACCAGTCGGAGATGATTTGGTTTAGCGATACATCATTTACCAATATGTATGAACCAGCAGCTATCTCAGCAATCAGAATCAACACGGAAGGAACTATTACATATAGGAAAGCTATTAGATGCATAATTAACAACACGCTGGAAGGTGAAGCGTGGGCTCTTCTCCTGGCCCTTAGATCAGCTGGATCAACGGGCATTCAGAGTAGTTCTTTCTACTCTGATAACCTTGAACTTGTGCAAGGCATTAAAAGAAGTATTGGGTTGCATTGGAAGCTTAACTCAATCATTGAAGAAATCAGAGAATGGTTTAATACGTTCCCAACATGGAAAATATCTTATATGAGCAGGAATTACAATGCAATTGCGGACGCCTTAGCAAAGTGCACAATGAAGAATATCAACCTTTTAGGATGGAAAGATTTTTCGGCTTTTAGTTCCCTTCAGTTTCTCAATAGTTGTTGCAATAATTAAACTGGTCACGATGTCAAAAAAAAAAAAAAAATCAATTTCGGCTTATTAAGCCTCAAATATAAGAAAAAAGAAAAGAGAAAGAGAGATACGCTGTCGACCTTCGCTACGCAAATAAAGAAATGAGTGGAAAACAGTCAGCGCATAACTTTGTTGACTTATTACAGTTAACAACATTCACGCATTAGCACGTGACACGTGTACATAGACTACCCGTGCACGTAGAAACACAAGAGTGCGTCTCCGCATCCCATTTTCACTTTCATTTTGAAGCTTATAAAATCCGAATTTACCTCGTCAACAAGAAAAACGAGATTTTCATCTTCATCATCATCCGATTTAACGAAATGAACACTGAATCAGGTCACTAATCTACTTATATAGATACACATATATGTATGTATACATAATTAATTAACTAGTATTGAATTATCGATGTTGAAATGGCAGTGATCGAGTTCTTGGGAGGTGTTCCGTTGCTACAGAAGCTCCCTGGTTCATCTCTCAGAAAAGTTGCACAATTCGTCACAGTTAAACACTACGGTAATTTCACTTAAATTTTACAACAATTAATTGCAAAACATGTTCAATTTTACCTCTTGATCAATTTTTTTTATATTTTTTAATGACCTAATCATATGTTTATTTGAAGTTGCGTAAGATGTTAAATTAAATGTACATGCTTGACTGCATTTGCTTTGTAATTTCTTTAGGTTTGTTGTTAAGCCATATCGGCTTTATATTTCCATGTCCTAGTAGTTTTGTAGTTTAGAATTGTGTTTAATGGGCCGCAGCGCATTATATGTATATAGTACTTTAGATAGACAATAATGTGTAATGATTGTTGAGCAATGAGATTACTTGCTTACTTTCTTTGATGAGTAATTGTATTTTGTGTATGATAACGTGCAATTCGTGCTGTTCTTTGTGTAAATTGAAGCATTCAAAGTAAAATTTTAATGTCTTAGTGGTTATATAATTACCTTGTGAGTTGTTTTTTTCTGTTTTGTAAGATAAGGGAGACTATGTTGTTCGTGAAGGAGAAGCAGGAGATGGTGTTTACTTTGTCTGGGATGGAGAAGTAAGTTTGCTGATAAATTAATTGATGAGTCATCATCTTAGCATAATTACTTCACATATTTTTATAGGCTGAAGTTTGTGGCTCTGTATCTGAAGATGAAAGTCGTCCTGAATTTCAGTTGAAACGATATGATTATTTTGGTCACGGTGAGGTTTTATAAATAACCATTATAAGTTGCTCTCTAAAATCTTAAATGAGTTAAATACTCAAGAACTCATTAAAACATCCTTCATAAGTTGCATTATAACAGGGCAAGCTTTAATTTTCTATTGCAGGTATGACATCATCTGCTCAACAAGCAGATGTAATAGCATTGTCTAAGGTAATTCCTTTATTTTACTACAGTTAAATTGACATCTTAAAAGAATTACTCTACCTATTATATATGCTTTCTTGGCTTTTTTGTTTTTATTATATCTTTGGTGATGGTGATTTACAGCTTACCTGCTTGGTGCTACCTCATGAGCATAGTTGTTTACTGCATCCCAAATCAATTTGGAATTCAGATGAAGCTACTGAGAAATGCTCTCTTGTGGAGAAAATATTACAGCTTGATCCTATAGAAGTATGTTTCACTTGCATCTAATGATTTCTTATTGTTTCTCTTCTCATGGACTTGTTTGTAATTTATACCACAAATTTTATAGTTTCCTAGAGAGTTTACGATCCTTTAAGACTTTGCACTTTGTGATGTGCTGTATTCAAGATGCTCCCTATAAAGATCATGTTAGGTTTAAATAATTAATTGCACAGCTAGCAAGCATTGTTAAAAAAAAGGTAAATATTAAGTGCATGTTGTTCTTAGGTTCTAAAGTACCAAAGAAGAAGGGGAGAGATAAATTGTTCCATTATAGAGATCAATTACACGTAAATAAAGATGAATTTTCTATTATACAGTTATACTTGTGTGTATAATTTATTCCTATATAATAATTATTGTCACACTTTTTTTATTGGGATTCTGAACTAAAATCTTTTCAGAGAATGCATAAGAAAAATTATTATACCAAAACTATTTAAAAAATTACGCTCCTTACGGTAGAAAGTAAGGAAAACATTCTCCCATATGATTTCTAGTTACTCAAACATTCTCTTGATCATCTACATTTCTTGTGTCCTGAAATATATATGAACAAGTTGTCTTATAAAATGGTAACAATCTTGTATTGAAGGTTAACATCTTTCGAGGGATCACCTTACCTGATGCACCAAAATTTGGAAAAGTATTTGGAGGACAGTTTATGGGACAGGTGAGGTCACTTTGGTTATTAGTAGTTTTCTTCACCCTGTGTACTTATTGTGTGGCTAAGAATATGTATGCAGGCATTAGCTGCAGCATCAAAATCTGTTGACTGTTTTAAGATTGTCCATAGTTTGCATTGTTACTTCCTTCTTATTGGGGATTTTGACAGTATGTATCCTTTGTTTCCTAAAATAGTCTTGGATTGGATTGGATCTAAGATACACTTATGAAATGAATGTAGTGCCAATTTTATATCAAGTTCATCGAATCCGTGATGGAAAAAGTTTTGCTACACGCAAAGTAGAGGCAATACAGAACGGAATCGTCATATTCATATTGATTGCTTCATTTCATGTAATGTCACCATAATTATATTCTTTTAGTAAAAACAACAAAATATCAAATGCATTTTTATGCAGAAATTGGAAGATGGATTTGATCACCAAGAAGCAAAAATGCCTAATGTGCCTGATCCAGAGACGGTAACTAAAATACCCTTTCCTGTTAATTAGTTTCATTGTGGTGTTGTAAAAGTGTACCCAATACCCAATATGTTGCAGCTTCTATCAATGGAAGAGCTGAGAGAAAGGCGTTTGACTGATCCTCGCCTTCCCAGGTCTGATTTATTTGTTCATTATTGCCACGTCATCCTTTTTATTATCTTGTAACTAACTAACTAACTAACTAACTATCTTATGGGTGATAGGACCTACCGCAACAAAGTTGCTACTAAAGAATTTGTTCCCTGGCCCATTGAGATAAGGTTCTGTGAGCCTAATAATGCCACAAATCAGACCAAGTCTCCCCCAAGGTTGATATAAATATATTTATATATATATATATATATATATATATATATATATATATATATATATATATATATATATATATATATATATATATTTCTACATTTGCATATTCATCTCTTCCAACTATATTGCAGTTTGAGATATTGGTTCAGAGCTAAAGGGAAACTCTCAGATGATCAGGCATTGCATAGGTAAAAGAGAGCTTTTTCTGCAGAATTAATCAAATTATATGTATGTAATGTGGTTCTGTTTGTTTTTAGATGTGTGGCTGCATATGCTTCGGATCTAATATTTTTAACAGTAAGTGTGAATCCTCACCGTAAAAAGGGTCTTCAGCTGTCCTCTGTTAGTCTCGATCACTCGTAAGTACCCCCATATTTTCTAACTATCTTTCACTGCTTCTATTGCATCCCACTTTCTGTATAAATCATTAAGAACACCACGGATTCTTAAAAGATTATGCTTATTATGTATTCCAGGATGTGGTTCCATAGGTCTTTTAGAGCTGATGAATGGATATTGTTTGTGGTAGGTATCTTATTAATTTACCATCTTTTATTTTAAGGATTTTTAATCAAACTAGTGTTGCTTCTTTTGCAGATGAATAGTCCCTCTGCTTTCAATGCACGTGGTTTTGTTTCAGGACAAATGTTTACAAGAAAAGGAGAGGTGTACATTTTTTTTTATATTTCCAAAAAAAAAACTTTCTTTTCTGTTTTAATGATGTCTAAATGTGAGATTTTAATGCCAGCTTGCTGTTACATTAACTCAAGAGGGGTTGTTAAGGAACTTTAGATCATCTAAACCTGCTGCTGCTGCTGTATCAAAGCTGTGAAATTATAATGGTATGCACAAGAAATAACCACAGTTGAAAAAGGGATGCTAAACCAATTCTTATACAGATATGCGAGTAAACTGGAACTATTAGGTCTCTATATATATCTTGTTAGAAGCTGCATTGGAGGTACCATCATGATTATGAAGATAGCTTCTTGGTTTATTGTTCAACCGGTCTCTAGAAATTATGTACCCTACCTCAACAATAAGATTGATAAAACCGGTTCAGTTACCATAGTATAATATAATATACTGCATAATATGTTATGATCGCATTCTTGTCTAGTGTTACTGAAATATATATTAGATTATTTACAGCTACTCTAAATTCAAGTCATATTCATTGACTTTACTATCTCTTCTGATTTGACTCATGGAAGGTGAAAATATATAAAAGACACCGTTGAGACATCTGTGTATAATTTCTTGGCTAGATATATCTGTTGTTAGCTTTCATGAACATTTTGCCACAGGCTCTCTATAATATGAAAACAAAGAGCAACAAATGTTTCTGCGGCTCTTCCCTCATTGCTTCTCGTTTTTGTGATACTGTTTTACTTTTACTGCATGGTCTGATGGGTCCCAGTGAGGATGATAAGAACTGTAGGCTCAACTGGTGTATGGGATCCACATTCTGATCACAATTCCTTTGGATTCTCCTGCTTGACACCACTGCCTTAATCTCCTAGAACATTGAAACAATCGCATATTTTAAGCACTTTTATGATTACAAAAGAAGAAAATGAAGCTTTCATCCAAAGTACAAGTTGTGTACAGAATAGCTAATGTGCAATTAATTTAATCGACAAGATCTTTTCCTTTCAAAGGCGGGATGGGCAAACAAAATACCATCCTGCTCTAATGAACTTGACTACAAAAAAATTGAATGCACATAGTTTAAATTCAATAAAGATCTCAGTTACTAAACAAATCAAGGCAAACTTGTTAGGGAATGGCTCGTGTATGTTTGCAAATGATCAATTTTTATTAATTAAGATAATTCTTTTTCGTTATCAATACTTTTCATTCTATTCATCATGGAAGTTTTGGGTTTAAGAATGAAAGAACCAAATTATTTGTGATCAAAATTGAGTTTGGATTGAAAAAAACTTGCTCAAGAAAATAAACAAGTACAGGTTTGAATTTAAAATGAAACAAAAAATGCTTGAACATATTTGGCTTAGCTTAAAGTTAGTTATTGGTTAATTTACAAAGAAATGTCAAATATAAGTCTTGCACATAAAAAACATCAAAGTCTGGGTGGTGTAGTCGGTTATCACGCTAGTCTCACACACTAGAGGTCCCCGGTTCGAACCCGGGCTCAGACATTTTTTATACAGAAATTTGTTTAATCTCTTCTCCTTTTCGGTCACCTAATACGATGTCGTTCGACTTCTACCTTTTGTTATTCCAAACATAACGTCGTGCAAATGGCCTCTCTTCCTAGTTCCTATGAATCTTTAGCCAGCACCACGCAACAAATTGCTCATTGCAGACTTGCAGTTGACTCATACATATATATATATATATACACACTGACACACATCCAATAACTGCTAGATTTTTCTTTTATCTTTTTGTTTTTCTTGTTAACATTCTGCATACCAATTGCACTTCACTTGTTTGGTTTTATTTAAATTAATTTTAACAATGTATTCCCAAACAATCCTAACTTCAAATCATATTCTCACCTCATCAAATTTCTCACGTTTTGCTCATTTTTCTACTCCTTCCACATACCAACCAGTAACCAACAAACTTCAAAGATTAGACCTTTCTTCAAAATTAATATCTGGGTTTTGTAATTCATCCAAAAGTATGTTTAAATCAGGTGGTGGTTTGGTTAGTGTAAGGTGTAGTAGTGGTGGTTCAGTTGAGGAAGTAGTGCATGATGATGGGTATTATATCAGGAGAGCTGTGGAGCTTGCTAAGAAAGCAGTTGGGCACACTAGTCCTAATCCTTTGGTGGGTTGTGTGATTGTGAAAGATGGTAAGATTGTTGGTGAAGGGTTTCATCCTAAAGCTGGTCAACCTCATGCTGAGGTAAATTACTTGTTTACTTATCACTTTCGGAATATGTCATCAATGAAGACTATGAGTAGCTGAACTTATAGTTTGAAAAATGTGTGGTTGAATGTGAATATGATTTGGTAAAATGATAGATTAATAATGTGTCTATAAAATGTATGCATTGCTCTGTATTTTGAAATCATGTTTGAACTCTAGTTTTGATGTGATTTTTCGTATGTAAAGTTTGTTTTGGCGTTGTGTAGGTTTTTGCATTAAGAGATGCTGGGGATATGGCAGAGAATGCTACAGCATATGTAACCTTGGAACCATGTAATCATTATGGGAGAACTCCACCATGTAGTGAAGCCTTGATTAAAGCCAAGGTGAAAAAAGTGGTAATTGGGATGGTTGATCCAAATCCAATAGTGGCTTCAAAGGGAGTTAAAAGACTAGAAGATGCAGGTATTGAAGTCACTTCAATTGTCGAGGAACACTTGTGCAAGAAAATGAACGAGGCTTATATCCATAAAATGTTGACCGGGAATCCGTTTGTAACACTTAGGTAAGTATAATTATAATCCAAAATGTTCTCCGATTCTTTGTTTTTTATTTCTCTTGATTTATTCAGGTACTCTATGTCAGTCAATGGGCACCTATTGAATGAAGTAGGTGATATAGCCATGGAATGTGGTGGTTACTATTCAAAATTGTTACAAGAATACGACGCAATTGTGTATTCTTCAACGTTGTTAAAAGAGAAGTTCATCCCTTCATCTAAAGAAGTAGGTGCAAATCAACCTCTTCAAGTTGTTTTAGCGAAATCTCAAACTTCCCCAATCCAATTTCCGGGTCTCACCAATTCCAAAGTGATAATTATCGCAGAAAATGAGACAATTGGGGGATCTGAAATAGCTCAAAAAGGGATCGAGACAGTAGTTTCAGACAGCAAAAAGTTGACGGCTATCTTAGAACATTGTAATCGTCAAGGACTATGCAGTGTCTTGTTAGATTTAAGAGGCGAAGCAGCAGATTTTGAGGATATTTTGAAAGACGGATTTGAACTAAATTTGTTCCAGAAAATTGTGGTTGAAGTGGTACCAAATTGGGGTGGAAAGAATGACGAGACATGGAAGAAGTTCATGGGACAAATGATTTCTCTCAAGAATTTGACATCAAGAGTCTCTGGCAATAGTATTTTGTTGGAGGGTTACTTTTGATTGAAAGGACATGTTTTCATACTTGATGTAATTTCCTCGCTTAGCATTTCATGCGTACGAATAAAACAAATTTTGTACACTATGAACTTTATGTAAACATTCAAAAAAAGAATCTGTTGTCAACAATAACTTGTACTTTTGAGCAATTATTAACAGATAAGGAGATAGAGTTAAAAAAACATTATATCTAGACTCTCTTTCTATATATACATATATATATATACCATGGGGAAGAAAACCATATATACATAGTGTCAGCTGTCTATATAGCTTCACATATTTGGTTGATCTCATTAACAAATAACAACCCTGTTCAATCCATTCTGAGACTCATCATATAATACAAACACTCCGCTTTGATAAATCGTAGATATGAATTTATCTCTTCTCAAGATGTAGGGCGACCATTTGGAGTACGCAGATCTGAAGAGTTTTGTGATTTAGCTTTTGCTTTTAAAAGAGTTTTAATAGTTTTCTCAACTGCAATTGCTTCCTTGATGTCAGTTTGGACCAGCTTACAAACCTCATCGAGTGCGAGCATTGGAAAAGGCTCCTCGATAAGAACACCCACTTCTTCAATACAGAATAAAGAAGCTGCACTAATAAATGTAGCAGGAACCACAATCCAGTTACAATCATCCCAAAGTATAACTGGAAGAGTTAAATGCCAAAGAACCAAAAACCTTGAAGTCAATCTTGTGTATGAAAGAGGTATTGGTATTCCTAAAAGCTGTTCACACACACCAATACCTTCATGGTAACAACTAATTTTTGATTCCTACATCAAACAATTACAATCTTTATACATTCATTACAATCTCAATTCTGAAACTCAACTATTTTAACCGTAATACCTACCAATACATTCTTTTTTGTTTCCTCCAAAGTTATCAAGTGCAAGCTTTGAGAAATGAACTCAATGATGCAGCGTGGACGATGCTTTGACGTAAGGACAACCGCTAGATCATCAGCATCTAGAATATTTTGTAGGTCCCGCTCAATATTTGATCCATTTATTATATGACACTGCACTAAAACATTCATTTTCAGCTTCATGTCTAGTAAGAAACCAAGTAAACCAAATAAAATGAAATTCACAAACCTTAAGAGCAACAGGAAATGCCATGATATATTGTAAGAGAGCCTTCTTGAGCAATACATCATTTGAATTTCCAACACTAGCTAAAACTTGCCTAGCAAAATCATGGGTCCCGGCAATAACTTTCGTCCAAGCTTTTCTCCCTTCTTCATACCGTGAATACGAGGCTTCGGTCCTAAACACTAATAGAAGTGCCAAAGCTGGAGCAGTTAATTGATATGGCAAAGAAGAAGTTCTCAAAACTGGGAAAATCTCGGGTAAAAAATGCATACTAACTGCAAAGTTATAACTAGCGATCAACACTGCAAAAGAAGTAAGACCGAACACAGGTGGAACCAAGGATACAATCACCCGAGAATTTAAACTTGATAAGACATGTCTTACATGTCTTAGTGAACTTCTATGTTGTACCCATGTCTCATGGTTGTATAAGGATCTCTTCTTTCCCATACCTCGTTCTTTTACATTGTCTGCCCAATCGGGTATTGCTCGGATAATCGATATAAGAGTCGTGTCAGCTTGATTTGACGAAGGTTCTGGTGTTTGGGAAGAGTTGGATTCACAAAACACTCTGAAAGTGTGTTTGGAAATGGAGGATTGGGAATATAATTTTGGAAGTGACCCGCAACTAAAATTGGAAGAGGAATTGGTTGGGAGTTTGATGAGTGTTGGTGGTTTTGCCATTGTCAAGTATCAAGATTCAAAGGTAAAGTATGAGGTTTCAGACAGTGAAGTTTAAGGTTTAAGGTAGGGATGGAGTGGATAGGTAGTTAAAAAAGCGGTTAATTTGTGAAGGAGCTTTTTACACATATGGTTCTTCGGTGGGGCAGCCACAACAACCTTTACACTACTCACAAAATCTTCCATGTAACTAAACTAATAAACCTCAACTAGATACAATAAAAGCCCAAAAAACCCTTCAACCCTTATACTACTAGTAAAAAAATAAAAAAATAAAAAAAACAAAAAAAAAATAAGTTCAAAAAATTCAGAACCCAACCTCCTTCCTCACTACTCATTGTGTTCTCTCTCTAAACCCACCCACTACCCCCTTCCTATTTCCCTATTGCTGGCGCTCACCCCTTGTTCGAGATCTCTTACCCCACCACCATGGCTGCCCCTACCATCCTTCTCACCTTCTGTTTTCTACACCGCGAGACCATGGTTGTCCCCCTCTCTTTCCCCACCATCTCAGTGTTGCAGCACCGCCAAACACGAGACCGTGGCTGACCTTCTCTATTCGTCGCCTGAGCAACGCGGCCATTGACGCCGCCTGAGCACCTCCATTCTTCCAGATCTCGTCGAACCAGCAGTTCTCCTTCATCCAGACCTCCTCGAGGCAGCCTCACCGTGACTCCAGATCTCGGCTGCTCTTCGTGCCTCCACCATCACTGTAAGGCTCGAGTTTCGGCGAACCAGCGCCGCCTTCTTCTCTATGGTTTTTGCAAGTTGCAAGTCGCCCAAAGTTGGCCTGTTCAGTTGGCCTAAAGTTGAGAGATCATTTTCCGCCTACTGAAACACATTGTAACTATTATACATGTTGTTAACTTCTTCAAAGCATTTAACCCACTTAAACAGTGTACTTCTCGTCGTATAAATTATCCCTACATCTCGCTCTCTTCCCCAATCTCGGACACAACCCACAACTGTATCTCGTGGGTATTTTCTTCAAAGCATTTTTCGTTCTGATCAATCCAAATGTGCCAGCATAAAGAGATCGCGACAGTCGTAATTTCTAGCCCATCATTTGTTCCTTTGCAGCCAAACAATTCTTTCCACCATTCAAGATCCAACAAGACTGCTGTCACAGTAGATCCGCACGGTATAACACCTGCAGCGGTTCCAATCCTACTTGGACTGTTCAGTTGGCCTAAAGTTGAAAGATCGTTTCCCACCTACTGAAACACATTTGAACTATTATACATTTTGTTAACTTCTTCATCGATCATTACATTAACGTTATATACTAGTTTTTTCAAACCTCCTTATAATTATTATAATTTACAGTAATTTAATTAGAAATAAAATAAAAAAACTAAGTAATTAATAATTTGTTTCTGCGTCCAAAAAAATATATTGTTTCGAATTAAATTGCGTTATATAATAAGATAATGGCACGAAAGTTTTACTTTTCAGTTTTATTTGTTCAGTTTTTAAATTTTTTTAATTTTTAGTACATATGAGATCCACTTTGGTTTCGGAATCATTTTGATTCCAATAAGATTCGATCCTAGGATCTTTTGGTCTCTGCGGAGTTGTCTAATCATTAGACCAACTATCGATTTTATTTGTCCATTTTTCTAAAAAAGAATGTCTAATATTTCTTTTTAATATCAGATATTGTTTTTCTTACATTATTTTATTTTTTATCTTTAATTAAATAGTATAAAAATATTATAATACATAATTTTTATATATTAATTAAAGACCATTATGTATAATATTAAAACAAAAATTAAAAATTTTTGTGCATTAAAAAAGTAGATAAATAAAAATGGAATGAGAATTTTTTTTTTAATATGTAACTCAACGTATTAAAGAGTGATAGCCTTTTTATTATGCAATCCCTTGGAGATGTTTGCAGTTTTCTAATCCCATTATTTGTAATATTATTAGTAGCATTTATATGATCTCAAAACAATGTAAATCATTCTTTAAAGGATGTAGTCGAGATTGTAATAAAGTAGCAAATTAGTTTGCTAAATATAAATTAGAGGACAACATATTTAGATCACGCTTAGATAATATCCCTAGAGGTTTAGCAATTTTATGAAGATCCATACCTTCTCGGGCTAAAACTTGTTTTATTTTATTAAAGAAAGTTTGAAAAAAAAAAAACTATCTTAACTATCCAAGGGTGGTTCAGATATTTTGTACAGTATCTTGTAATTTTAACTCTGAAAATGCCAAGGTTGACCCTTTGGTCGACGAAGAGAGTATTATTTCGAACAAAAAAAAAAAAAGACGAAGAGAGTATTCGTATCCACCAAATGCTCTGGAATATCTAAGAGCATATTTTTGTTGATTTTATGTTTTCTTTTCTTATTATATTTTATAAGTTTCTTTTCTTTTTCTCTTTCTTTTTCTTTTTCTTTCTCAAATTTACAAATGGGTTTATAAAATATCATAAGAATAGGATGACAGTGGTTTAATTTTTATTTAAAATATAAAAAATTATAACCATATTAAAATGAGCCAATTGTTGATTGATGCCTATTAAAAAACTTATTTAGAAAAAGGAGCCTAGGAAAAAATATTTATTGAAAACAGCCCCATCCCAAAATTACCCTTATAATTAACAATTAAAAAATAAGAAAAAAACTAATAATCACACGCGCGCGTCCGTGAAATTTTTTTAAAATCGTCATAAAAAAATAAAAAAAATAAAAAAATATATATTTGGATAAATCAAATTAATATTTACGTATTTTTTTCGGAATTTTCTGAATTTTTTGATTTTTTTTAATTTTTTTTTCGCAGATACAAAATTACATGTTTTAAACATGGAATTTCATGTTTATTTCACGGTTTAAAACATGGAATTTCATGTTTAAAACATGGAATTCCATGTTTAAAACATGAAAATCCGTGTCTGCGAAAAAAAAAATCAAAAAAATTCAAAAAAATCAAAAAATTCAAAAAAAATCAAAAAAATTCATAGACGTAAATATTAATTTGCTTTATTCAAAAATACAATTTTTTTAATTTTCTGATTTTTTTTGAATTAGTTATGACGATTTTAAAAAAAATTTCACGGACGCGCGCGTGCGATGGAATTAGTAGTAGTAGGTGGTGGTGGTGGTGGTGGTTGTGGTGGAGGTGGTGATGGTTGTGGTGGATGTAGTAGTGGTTACATACATGGTGGTTGTGGTGGTGGTTGTGGTGGTTGTGGTGGTGGTGGTGGTGGTGGTGGAGGAGGAGGAGGAAAAAGAAGTACCCTATTATTTGTTTAATATTTAAAAATTAATATTGTATTAAAATAAAATAATATATTTAATAATAAGGGTAGTAAAGGTATAGAAAATATAAAGGGGATGTTTTCTATAAATAATTACTTCATTAGACATTTTTTTATAAATAAGATTATTGAAGGCACAAAAAAACAATTAGGAAGTTTAATGAGGATGTTTTCAACAATAACCCCTATTAAAATTTATAATCTAATAGAATTTGTCATCATTTTTGTCGATTTTAACCTTTAAATTTTGGGTTTTTTATATTAAATTTTTTTAAGAGGTAACCACATATATAATTAAAAAATCCAAAATATATATAAGATTGTGTTTATCTTTGAAAGAATTAGATATTTGTTATTTAAGTGATTAAATTCATTATTTAGTTTTTGATTTTAAAATTTGAGTATATCATTTACCTAAATTATAAAATATGAAAAAAATATATAATAATAAATGATTTTCGGTTATTCGGTTTTATTTTTGCGTAGATCCATAACTTAACGATTTTAATTATTAACTACATTTTTTAAAATCATAACCTAATTGTTTTAACCATGATTACATATTCGGTTTTAATTGTAACCATTGCCATCCCTAATCATAAAGACCTTCGCGATAAATTCCGGATTATTGACTTGTGATAAAAATAGATAAATACTGCTTAAAGTTGTCGGTACCCTTTCAAGTAGATATCACCCCAAATCACATCACCTTTTTATCGACTCCTAGGTGGATTTTTAAATTATATGATTTTTCTTTCCTGATTTATCAGTTTCTCTCTCTTTTATGATTGGTCCACCTAAGAGGCGATAAAGGGTGATATGATTTAGGATGATATCCAGCATTACTCTTTTCGAAGAGTAATGCTGGATATCACCCAAAATCACATTACCCTTTTATCACCTCCTAGGTGGGTTTTTAAATGAACCAATTATATGATTTCTCTTTCTTGGTTTATCATTTTCTCTCTTTTATGATTGGTCTACATAAGAGGCGATAAAACGTGATGTGATTTGGGTGATATCCAACATTACTCTTTTCGAAGAGTAATGCTGAATATCACCCGAACCACATCACCCTTTTATTGCCTCCTAGATGGGTTTTTAATGAACCAATTATATAATTTTTCTTTCCTAATTTATCATTTTCTCTCTCTTTTATGATTGGTCCACATAAGAGGCGATAAAAGGGTGATGTAATTTGGGGTGATATCCAACATTACTCTTATGTTGGATATCACCCCAAATCACTATCACCCTTTTACCGCCTCCTAGGTGGATTTTTAATAAATCAATTATATGATTCTCTTTTCTGATTTATCATATTCTCTCTTTTTTATGATTAGTCTACATAAGAGCCGATATACGATAAAAAAAAATACATAAGAGGCGATAAAAGGGTGATGTGATCTGGGATGATATCCAGCATTACTCTTTTTCGAATAAGATTCACATTATATGTAGAGCAAATTCCACTTTCAGGCCATTACCTATTACCTAGAAATATTTTTAGGGCCGAACGTTTCAAAAGTACAACTTTTAGACTACACGTATTCAAAAATACCATTTTTAGGTTATTTCACTAATTTTATGAAATATTTTATAGATTTTAAAGATAATTTGAACATTTCAAATAGAATTACTATCTGATGCGGTCAAATAAAAATATAATATATTTAAAATACCCAAATTACTCTTTAAATCTATGAAATATTATAAAAAATAAGTAAAATAATCTAAAAGTGGTACTTTTAAATGTGTTTGGTCTCAAAATATTTTTTGACTATATGTAATGGCCTAAAATAGAAATTTGCTGTTCGTATTTAAATTTTTTTGATAAATAACATCCGGTCAATTTTTTTGAAATAGCTGTATTAAAAGAAAATATGTGAGTCCATGATCCTTTGAACAAATCCAACAGCGCCCTCATATGAGAATTTGTCTAACAATCAGCACAAAGGCCATGTGGCGTGTATCACATTTATTTAACCACTATGTCATTACCTCTATATTTATATCTAAATTGCATTAAATTACCAGGTAATAAAAAGATGATAAATCTAAATTTAATTATCAGAACACCAAAGATAAAAGTATTATAGTGTTGACTTTAAAAGATAAGGAAGCACTTAGTCAAAAACAGTCTAGTTGAAAAAGACCAATATTCAAAATTCACGTAAAAATTCTACATGACATTTAATATTCACAACCATTAAAAGCAACAAAGGTTAGAGGTGGACAAGCATAATGAAGAGTAAACAACAAATACATTCATTCATTTTATTTCGCTTCTTTCTTGTTCATCTCTGTAGGTAGCTTCTCAGCTGGGTTAGTTTGTGGAGATGATCCTTTTTGTTGTCCAAGGATGAACTCTTTCACTGAACGTTGTCCTGACAATATTGCATTTTTAACCTGTCATTCCAAACAATAATTAATTGTATTCAGTTATTAACTCTGTTTCAAAATGTTTGTCCACTTATTAAAAAGTAGTTCTAAAATATTTGTCCACTTAGAATATCTAAGACATTTTTTCCTTCTTTTTTCCATTATTACCCCCATTAAAAAATCAAAATTTATGCATCCAATACACATTTAAGATATCAAGACACTTGATGAAAGGTACTTTTGTAATAGGGAGTGTAATAATTACATTTCTTAATTTGTGTGAAAAGCAAAGTGGACAAACATTTTGAAACGGAGGGAGTAATATATTTAGTAACCACATATTGCAAAAGGGACTACACTTTACTGCCCACTCGGTTTGCAACAATTACTAAATACTACTAACGTCAAAATGTACTTGTTACAAGATAAAGTAGAAAAAACATCAAATTAAATAGGACTATTAGTGGAAACTGCAATAAAGATTGGGAAAATCTGCTTCTTCTCCCGGACTCTTTTAAACTCCACATAAAAAATTAAATAAACAACGTCATCTTCTATTACTTAAGTTGCAATACTGATAACAAGTTAACCAAAACCATCAGCTTAGGCTAATTAACACATTTAGTCCCTGCGTTATGCAAATTAGCCAACTATACCTATGTATTTTAGAAAGTAACAAATACACCCCTGTGTTATTTAAAAGTAGCAGATATACCCAGGGTTATTCTAAAATATAGCAAATATACATAGATATACTACAAACATACACATTATGAAGCATTAAAACAAATTTATAACAGTAAATATTATACATTCAACCACTAGAATAGTATCTAAGCACTTAGTGTATCGATTACAAAAAAATAAACCCCAAGTAAATTAGCATTAGCATAATCATGATTCAAGAAAAGAAATTCTTGCAGAGTACTAAATAAAGAAAAATAAACAAAACCCATACAAATATTAATTATTAGAAATTCAGCCATAACATAATCATATTAATTAATGAGAATCTTGTAAAGTAATAGTTTAGATGAGAGCTTACAGGGTCAAGAACGTTGGGTTCAGGGCCATAATCAGCAGTGAGGAGGAAGTAAGAAGCAGTGACCGTGGCGATCATTGTTGTTCTTCGCACTAGCTTTTCCGTTTGTGGATTCATTTTGACTATTTTCTTCTATTTTCTTTTTTCTCCTTTAGAGTTCTGGATATATCATTCTAGCCCCAAATTAATATAAAACTCCGCATATTTTATTTCATTTTATTTTATATTATTTTAGTATGTAATTGTTTACCAAAACAATCATTTTGTTCATTAAATGTTTTGTTTTTAAAAACTTCTAAGGACAGATACTATGGTCACTAATGATCATATGGATATAGCGACCACCATGGTGGATGTTAAACAGTTAGGACAACTACGATCTTTGGCGTGCACGATATAATTCCATATCAGCTATGGAGTTCAATTTTATATCAGTAGCCTCAGTTTTCATTATTTGTTGTTTAGTCCCTGCCTCATCTCCCAAAGTTCGTTTCCCATCAACAGCATTCCTCAAGTTGTTATCTAGCTGTAAGGACGTCTAGTATGTTGAATGCTGCAGAAAATCAACAAAGAATTTGAAGAAGACCTTTTAGATTTGGAAATTTCTTTGAATGGCAGTCGTTTTGATATAAAGATCACTGGATATGGAGTTATAACGAAGGAGTTATGACTTTTACAAACTCCAAAAGTCAACCAGTCCCATTTATTAAGAGAGATGAGTTTGAGTTGGATTTGGAGTCTAAAACTTGGGCTACACTCTAGATTTCGACCGACCACCTATATATGACTACCTACATTTGTAAACATGTCCTTTCCTATCCTTGCTTAGTCCCTAGTCAACATTACACTTAGAAATAATCTAAATAAGCAAATTGACCTGTAGAGGAAGAAAAGAAGTTGAAAAGTGACAAACTCCTCTTCTCCATCATATCCCTCTACCATTAGGGTAAATTGCATTAGTTCTATATCTTAACTATGTTTCTGATCTCTTTATTCGTTAGTTTTATTTCTTTAAATATGAATTAATTTTCCTATAGTTTAGATTTGCACTATGCATAATCCTTGAATTCTACTTCTATATTCTATGTTATTTGGGAAAGTGACAGTTAATTGATTGAGCTTCTTATTTACATATATGTATTATGTGTTTTGATATATTTCCAGTTCTCTATATGGCCAATCTCAAGACTGCCTTTAGTAGTTGGATTGTCACCCTGACGGGGGACTTAGTTATTGACCATACCACATAAGCGTCTAGGGTGCGGTAGTGATCCTGACGGGCTTATCTAACTAGATATTTATTAAGGTTTAATTTAACCACCGATAATGCACAAGGTCCCCTTACCCAAGTCCCCTGGTAGGGTTGAGGTTGCTTACTAAGTCTACCCTGACGGGAGTTAGGAGTATTATAGAATCCTTACTATTTATATTTTCTTAAATCACCCTTATAATTAGAAAACGATTTAGATTGATAGGTGCATACTAGCGGACCTAAGCTCTATTTCTCATCTCCATTCGTAGTAGTTTATTTATTTGCATTATCAGTTTAAGGATTATTCGCTTTAATTCCTTATCTGAAAACCAAATAAATATTATTTCTGTCTTTTATTCTAACAATTAATCTCTTCTACGCTTTCTTATCTAAACATGAGTTTGAGCTAACCGATAAAACCTGAGAACTAATCTTATTTATCAACTATAACTTGCAAACGATGTATGCGCTTGTAGTGAGTTTCTCGTGATAGTAGTGGGTGTGTACTCCTTTTATTTGTCTTTTATTATCATTATTTTATGATTTATCAAACCTTTGCCATCACCAAGTATTCAGTACTTTTTCCGACAACCCTGGCAGTGGTCGGAGTTGGAAAATATTGATACTCAATGAAGAAGGAGAGAGAAAAATAATAATAGAGAAAAAAGATTGTTTCTGTGTTATATTCACTATAAAGGGTAATATTGACTTTGTAGATTTTATAGACTCTTTTAGAGAAAAGATTAATGAGATATTCCTTTTTTTTGGTACTAAAATAGACTCTAAAACCTATAACTAATTCACACTTCTAATATACTATCATCTTATCTTATTACAAATTCACATATAATTAATTCTTCCAGAAGTCGCCTCAGCACATTAACTCTCACGTTATTTTAAATAACAAATTTGTTGCTTCGAGAAGTGTATAAATATTGTTACTCAACATGGGTTTTCAATCAATGAAAGAACAATTGTCCCACATCAATGGTGATAATTCAGGCTTGGATTTCTCATCTAACATTTTTTTCTTTATTTCTGTGTTGTTCAAGTCTGCAGAATCTTTTGAAAGATCTGAGTTCCATGATGATCTTTCAGTAGATCACACATACGATTGCATTACCGAAGTTGAAAAGTTACGCACACTATTTTTGTCTTTGGCTTCTGAGTTGAAACCAGATTACAAACGACTCTAAACTCAAGTAAGAGCTTTCATTCTATTCCGGCCACTGGGAGCAGGACGAAAATGGAGGGAAACGTTTACTTTGTATGCTGGGGAATACTACTTTCCTCTTCTTGAATCCCTTTGGTAATGCAAAGTCTCATCTCTTGTAAGATGGTCGTGTAAGAGTGATCAGAGGAAGATACAAAATTTAAACGAACAAGGACGATCCAACTACTCCGATGAAGTTTGCATTTCTTCAATGTTAGGTCCATATGCAAAGTACCATTATTAGCCCCGAAACACTTGAATCAAGAACTTGTAATCAAAGCTTATATCAAGATGAATTGGCAGATAATGGTGTCAATTTGTTTAATAATTCTGAACTTTGTAGGTCTCTGGAACTTTTCTTGAGCAAAGATGAAGTTGGAGACACAAAGTTAACAATGAACCATCTCATATGTAAAGATGAAACAACCTGTGTTTCTGCTGTGATCAATGAAATTCCTGCAAGGCCGCAACAATGCAGGCCGGGCTTTCCTTGGAGGGAACATGGGATCCCTCCACGGGCCATCTTTGTATGTTAGAGTTCTCTACTTTCTGATTCAAGATTACAAGGATGTGATGCTTATGTATTATTATACTTCCCTCATACACTTTCTATCAAGCAAAGGGGTGCCATAAAAGAGGGTATATCAAGCATTAAATGAGAACGCAAATAGTATTTACCATATTTCCTTCCTCTTTGAAATTCACTCTATAAGAGATTTTCATGACTATGAGAAGTATGTTACTTCTTATCAAACATACAATTACGAATTATAATCAAAAGTGAGCCATCCAAGTTTTTATACTCAACAAGAAAATGTTATTCACATATCCATCCCTTGGAGAGATAAAATATCTATTTCCCTGCTAAAACACCTCTCTAGTGCTCTCGATATTCATGCCTACGCAGTCTCTGAAGCTACATATGATCGAATTAAACCCAATTTTTTTTTAATGTTGAAGTGCTCTCTAACTCCGGTGTCCTCTCAGAGGTCCAATTCCACAAAGATATCTTACAAAAACATATCTATTTTATTATTGAAGGGTCTATATGATCCACCCCTTGGAGAAATTTACTTAATAGGTTGCAGGAAACTAGAGGGAGGCTTGGATTGCTCAATTCAAGTGAAGATTCAATACTCAATAGAGAGTATAAGGTGGTTAATTAGTCCAACAACAAAGATTATAATTTGCCAGCCAGAGGAGTGACAATGATCCGTTATATTTCCACCCCTTAAACCTTGAGACTTTTATGATTATGTACAATAATCAGGATAATGCATGGTTTCGAAAGCCTTTGAACAAAATCTTCGTACCGTAATCTTCATATTTTCCATCATTTTTTTGTCTAGCCAATGGAAAACAATGATATTGCTTCATATGTATCTCGTACGATGCTTATCTTCTTCTTATGTCACATCTCCTTCCAATATTTTCATCGAAATTTAAGTTTGCATTTGAGGCGATTGAAGACAAGATATAGGAGTAATTACAAGACTACAAATCACCCATTACCTTATTCTAGCAATCCAAATCACCCATTACCTTATTCTAGCAATCCTTGATACTAGCCATCACATGATTCTAGTCATCACATGAATTTAATTATAACATGGGGTCTTTATTTTATAAAGCCCAAAGACCCCTTCACTTTGTGCTTTAAATCCTGCATCTCAACTACTAGTTAGAAGGTCTAACTAATGAAAGAAAATGGCAAAAATACCCTCACCCTTTATCCCACATTGAAGAAGCCAAAAACCAATCCAAAGCTTCATTAGATAACCGAAACCCTCTCTCTCTCTCTCCCTCCCTCCCTCCCTCCCTCCCTCCCTCCCCCCCTCTCTCTCTCTCTCTCTCTCTCTCTCTCTCTCTCTCTCTCTCTCTCTCTCTCTCTCTCTCTCTCTCTCTCTCTCTCTCTCTCTCTCTCTCTCTCTCCCTCCCTCTCTCTCCCTCTCTCCCTCCCTCCCTCCCTCCCCCTCCCTCTCTCTCTCTCTCTCTCTCGGCGAAACACCCACACCCACCTCCACCTTCATCACCCCTATCACCATTAACACCTTCATCACCTTCACCCACCACCAGCGTCATCACTATCTCGAGCCACCGCCACCACCACCACCACCGTCATCACCAAACCCACCCCCTGAAACCCGATCCACCACCAACAGCAGCACCAACAGCATCGAGCCACCACCAAACAGTTGCAAATCAACGGATTTGGAACCAACATTGCTGCTGCGACTCCGATCGAGATCCACCACCAACTTTTCCTCGCGCCGCCTCATCCGTGGACCATCGCTGCTCTCCTACACCCCACCACCACCTTGCTGCTGCTGCCATCGATAACCATTCTCCACCCTACTGATGCAACACCACCGCCGTCCCTGAAGCAGCACCACCACCGTTCGATGGAGGAGATCATATCTCACTTCGCCCTGCTGCACCCCACCACCATAGCCGCTGGTCTCCTTCTTCATCAGATCAAGCCAGCCTCTCCCCTCCGTCTTCATCATCAACGTACAATCCACCACCACCGTCGTCTTTATCTCGATCCAGTTTATTTAATTTTTATCTTTTTTGTGTATTGTTAGGCGCAATGGGGCCAGCCCCATTGTTTTTTTGTGTAATATGGGTCAGCCCTATATAGGGTGTTGTGTGTAATATGGGTCAGCCCCATGTAGTGTACAGTTTGTGAATGTTTTAATTTAATTCTTTATTGGGCCAGCCCCATGTAGTGTACAGTTCTGGAATTTTTTGATTTATTTCATTATTGGGCCAGCCCCATGTAAAGTTTGGCAAATAATGGTATAGGCCTGCATTGTTTACATCATTTTGTTCTGTTGGTGTATTTTTTTTTTTGTTCTAACTGGGTACAACCCATATAAGGTAGAAAATAATGCTTTGTTCTTAATGGGTACAGACCCAGCTGATTTTTGTATTATATAGGGCCAGCCCCAGATAAGTATTGCAACTTGACAAAAAACATAACATAATGATTAAAGAAACTTAAAACTGTATTGGGCATGTGTCTTGTACTTAATAAAAAAGACTAAAAAATCATTGCAAAACGTGTCTGTACCCATGCGGTTATTTTTGAGCCGTGATAATTATCGTTATGGGCCCGTACCCATATCGAACAAGGGTAAAAAGGGAAAGTTCCAAACCAGGTAGTTACAAGTAGGACTTAAAAAATAAGTTTTTCCAACTAGGACTTATATACAAAGTTTTGAAAATTTGGGTCTTATTATATAATTTCCTCTTATAACATATTAAATAAGTAACAACTATTTACCTAAATATATACAACAAGTAAAGGCTAAGAATATTCTAAATAAATATATTATTCTTTGCTAAAATATATTTATCTTTTATCTTTAAACTTTTCCTAACGGTTTCAAACTCTTACAAGAGAAGGTGATTATGATCATAACTGTAATGATGTACTCATTGGGATATGAAATTTATTGTAGAATTCAAACGAAAGTGCTTATATCGAAGCTTGATGATATTCAAACGGGATTCATTACTCATGAAGTCTTGAAGTATAAGGAAAAGTAGTACATACAATTGATTCAAGACACTTTTCTGATTCCTCAGATTATTTGTGATTTTATATGGAAGATTCGTGGTAAACCTCTTCGGAAACTTTACTACATTGGGTTCACTTTTATGAGATTCCTGCACATCTATATATATGACTACATAAGAGATTCGATAATTAACCGTACTCTGATGGTCCTAATGTGAATGAAAGATCAGTTTTCACTCCAAAAACAAAGAAGATTGCAATTACAATTACTATGATTGTACTAGCAATTATTGTCTACCTTCAACAGAAGATGAGCATCAGAAACTCAGTCAATTGCCTTTATTATTATCTTCTAAATCTCCGGACTAAAACAGTAGTTGTTTTGTTGTCCGTTTTCGAAATACTTTATCATGTTGTCGCACAAATGCATCACATATTCAAAGGAATTTTTACTCTTGCTAAATAAAATATTATTTAAATGGTAATCTGTTTGCTCTTTTCATCCTTTATTTTTTCCATCCTTTTGGACTAAGACAAGGTGATCATTTATCACTTTACCCTTCCAAAAGGCAAGTTTACAAAGTCTTTGTAACCGTCCTTTGTGAGAATCTTTCTACATAAAAAAACACTTTCATATTCGAATTGTTATCATCGGACAATAGAAACAAGGAACCATGATAAATTTTATATCTTTAATTTATGTATTTTCATATAATTTGCATTTTGAAATATTTACTATATCCTAAGATACTAATCCGTTACCAACCTCCATCTCCAAGGGGATCACTATTACTAAAACTAGTTATCCATTTTATAAAAAAAAAAACATTCAAAATATCAAGAAACTTTATGGAAAGGATTTTTAGTAATTATCACATTTCTTAGTTTATGTACAAAAGTTTTAATAGCAAAAAAGTGCCCACAATCAATCCTAAATTGATGAATATTTTCCAGAAAATCTCTGTTCTATTTACAAACTCATACAAACTTGATCAAGCAACAACAAAAAAACAACATTATTAATGAAAATCTAACCCTCCTAATTACAAAATCACACTTCACGAATGAAACAAAAAGCAAAAAACCGAACAATTTTTTACAAAAGAATATCAAACTGAAAACATTACATTACATTACACAATATGAATATACCGAGTAAAAAAATTTACTTAGTTGAAGAACCTTTGAGTAAAGATTGTGCCAAGGAGTAGCTATAATACTTCTGCCTTTTGTATTCGCCATATCGAAGAAAAAAGTAGCCCAGATAATCAAACTCGATCGGAGACATTCTCGCCTATTAACAAAAAAAGATAATAATAAAACTTCAAAATTTGCACTATAGGTCCCTATATTAAATAATTTTCATTTAGTTGTACTTTAAACCTTATATTATGCAAAGTAATCTACATTTTATCATATAACTTCATTTTGTCCCCTGGTTAGTCCCAGCATCAGATATTTTATCATTAAGTGCCACATGGCAAAGAAGTTCGAGGACCAAATGGGTAAAAAGAGGATAGTACAGGGACCATTTTGAGAAATTTTAAAGGTCTGGGTGTCACAACAGACTCAACGGTAAACATGGATGGAATTTGATGGCGGTAAAATAACAAAGTTCGAGGATTGTTTGTGTAACTTTAGAAATTCAAGGACCATTCTGGGAAATAACCTATGGTTAAGAGGACCAAAAAGGAAATTTTCTCTTTAGAAATTTTTTAAAGGTAGTAGCATTACCTGGATCAAAGCCCATAAGGCCCAATACAAGTGTGAAGCTAACATAAAACTGTTTGTTTCAATATAAAGAGCTTCAACATCCTTTTCAGACACCTATTTTCCAAACAAAAACAAGTTATCATATATATAATATGTGTGTTTATGTGTGTATATGTGTGTGTGTATGTGAACTTTGTAACAAACCTGTTGAGGATTTTCAGGATCCAAATAGTGTCTGAAGAAATGAACCTGTTCATCCTTATCTGGATATCTGTATGAGTATGTAATATAAATAAAAAAAAAGAATAATTACCAAAAAAAAAGGTAAAAGTTAAATGTAATGCCTGATGGGTTTTTACCCATCAGAATATACCCACAAAGGTCTGGATTTGACCATATGGTCAACACATGGCATAATTGTAATTAATGTAAAAAGTGAAGGATAGGATAGTAAAAACATACAAAGTGTAGTCACAGTCATATCCAGCATATTCATTGAAATGATTGCCAATATCAAATCCTCTGTAACTGTACGATCCATACTCAAAATCTATGAAGTAAAGCTTCTCTGTATATATATATTAGATAATAAACATAAATATATATTAAAAAAATATTAAAAAATTTAGAGTAATTTAAATACCTTGTTCATCATTAAGCATGAGATTTCCAGATAATAAATCATTGTGACAAAACACTACTGGAGCGTTTAAACAGTCTGTTAATTCCTGTTTAAGAGTTAGAAGATGATTTTTTTTTTATGATTAAAATTAAAAAACATTAAAGCAGTTAGAGTATTATGTTATTAATTATTACCTTGAGTTGATTAATTTCATTTTGAACTTCTTGAAATGAAATTGATTTATATTTTTCTTGCTTTTCGGTAATATCAAAGGTGAGATTTGATGCTGCAAGCAAATAAATTATTTCATAGGTGGAACAATTGAATATGAGTAAAGATATGGGACTTTTATGACCAAATTTCCTTTTTGGTCCTCGAACTATAGTCTATTCTCCTGAATGGTCCTCGAACTTCTAAAGTTCTAAAATGGTCCTCGAACTTCTAAAGTTCTAAAATGGTCCTCAAACTTCTAAAGTTACTAAAATGGTACTCGAGCTTCATTTTTGCACCACGTGTAACTCTGTCACATTTTGACTGTTAAGTGCCACGTGGCAAAGACGTTCGAGGACCAAATTAGTAAGAGAAGATTGTTCAGGGACCATTTGGGGAAATTTGGGTAACAGAAATACACGTTGACACACTTTGACAGAAATTTTTGAAACTTTGAAAACTATTTGGGTAATTTTAAAACTTTGAGGACTATTTGGGTAACAGGTGGATAGTTCAGGGACCAATTTGGGTAAAAGAGGATAGTTCAGGGACCATTTTGGGAAAAGAGGATACTTCAGGGACTATCTTGGGTAAAAGAGGTAGTTCAGGGGGTAATTTTAAAACTTTGAGGATGATTTGGGTAAAAGGGGATAGTTCAGGGACCATTTTGGAAATTTTTAAAACTTCGAGGACTATTTGTGTAACAGAAAATACCCGTTGCCACACAGACTTAACGATGAAAATGGATGGAAAATTCTGACGCAGGGACTAACGGAGGAAAAAAAACAAAGTTGGGAGGATTGTTTGTGTAACTTGATACATTCGAGGACCAAAAGGGAAATTTGCTCGATTTTTATTAAGAAATAACCTTTCTCATAAAATTTGAAGATATCATTCCAAAGCTGAGGCTCTTTAGAACCTGGAATCTCTACTTGATGAAAAATACGGAGTTGTTTCGCAATTTCAGCTGCAAGTTTCGGGTTTTTTAAATCTGCCACATAATTTAATAACCATCAGTAATTTAATTGTGTAATATAACAATTATTTAAAATAATTACCTGATGGATTTAATGTGCGTGCATAAATAAAAGACTGCACCATTCCATTTCCAAATACACCAAGTAATTTTGCACCAAATCCTGCAGCAGATAGGTGTGGAATAGCCTAAAAAAATCAAAATTAAAATTATTTGAATTTTCTCTATTTAAAAGAATATTATGACTCACCTGTAATTCACGTTCACGATTAATTACATATTCAGTATTTGGTCCGTACAATCTAACAGTCATATCCACAGTATTTTCATTTTCTTCGGTAACAGAAACCTTTAATACTGCAATAATGGAAAATAATACAGTTTAGGAGCATTATAATTTATTTTGTAAGAAAAATACTCTATAATATAAGAAATACACACATAGATTTGTGATGCCACCAGAAACTCTCTCTACAGAGAAGTGAGATTCATCCACATCTGACCATTTCTTGAATAAGTTCTTGCATAGCTCTCTGTTTGTTCAAAACAAAGTTACATCATCGATTAAA
The DNA here is from genome assembly GCA_029959085.1 of Nemophila menziesii. Taxonomy (NCBI): domain Eukaryota; kingdom Viridiplantae; phylum Streptophyta; class Magnoliopsida; order Boraginales; family Hydrophyllaceae; genus Nemophila; species Nemophila menziesii. Next base: position 1,089,455 of record JARWIR010000071.1, read on the forward strand.
AATAGTATTTATTTCTCCTATGTTTATTAATTTTACAACGATTTTCTTAAAATAAAAGAAAAAATTATTGGTTCGAACCAAAAGTAGTTATGTTAGTAGAGCATTGGAGCCTCACGGTTAAGGAGCTCTAAGAAGAGCTAAGAAACCGAACAAACACAAAAGCTAATCTAAACTACTCACTATTCAATCATAGCTGAAAAATAATCGCTTATTAGAATTATTACCATTGTACACATCATTTCTCACAACAGAGGCTAAAACGAACCTTAACTAGGTAAAATTTAATCAAATTATACATATCTGAGCTCAGCCATTGAGATTTATGAAGCAAATGCGATAAATATAAACTTTAAATGAATTTTAAAAATTAAAGAAAGAGGAAAAACGCACATGAGGCGAGGCTTCATTTGAGGAATAGGAAGAGAATGATCAATGGTAATGGCAGAATGAGGAATATCGGAGCTTGGACCTCCGGCTACTTCCATGGCGTTCCAGATCTTGGTAGTTGCACCCATTTTTAATTATTTTGAGCCTTGAAGAGGAAATGAAAGGAAATGAAAGGAAATGAGAAAGCTGGGATGGTATATGTATACATATAGGAGCGTGAAGTTTGGAAAAAAAAAATAGGTCAGTGAAGTTCGTATTACCATTGATTTTCTTTTTAGTGCAAGTACAAACTATATTAAAAGACATAAATGCCCAAAAAGTTAGAAGCTAATGCGGATACTTTCGGGTTTACATCCTCGAAAACCAATTTTGCTCACTGAAAACTCAGGTTGAAATCCCAATTACCAGGTAACATGTTAGCTAGTAGTTGTTTGACTAACTAATCAGTACAACCTCTGTTACTAATCCTAAAAGCAAATATGGTTCCACCAGCCGATCAAAAAAAAAAAAATATGGTTCCACCAGCTATGAAACTCTCTCCCTCCCTTTCTCTACAACACAAATCCCCCCACCACCTAAAATCCCTAAACCACCAAGAATAACCTAAAATCTCAACATTTTAGGTCTTGTGATCTCTCCTTAAGTGTTTTTCCTTTTCAAAACTCCACTAAAACACTTTACACTATACCCTCTACTCAAAATCCAGCTTTTTTCTCTTTCTTCGTCTTTCCTTTGCTTCATGTCGAGTCTTTTCTCTTTTCTTTACCTTCCTTTTGCAAAAATTCCGATGGGATTCTTTGCATCATGCACCCACTAGCAAAAAACAAAGAGCTTGTAATAACACCTGGTAAAGATACCAACTACAGAATATTGAATGAACAAAAGCTACTAGCTAGGTTGATGTTAAAAGAAAGGATCAAATATACATTTATAAAAAATCATATTAACAAGTATTGGTCATTACGAAAGCAAGTTGAAGTAATAAGGATTGGAAACAATACTTTTGCTACCAAATTCGGCAATGAGGAGGATAAAAACAAGGTGTGGGAACAAAGACCTTGGACTGTCCAAGGTAAACATCTTGCTATTGATCAATATAATGCTACAAATAAGAAGGAAGTGAACGATACCACATTATGGATTCAACTGTCAGGTATACCAGTAAACCTTCTTACTATCAACTGTCTTAGTAAACTACTTAGCTTTTTCGGAAAAGTACACCAGATAGTCTTACCCGAATCGCTTGAAATTGATGAAAAATCAATTACACGAGTCCAACTCGATTGGGACCTCAAAAGGCCCCTAATTCCTGGAATTAATTTTTGGGAGAATGAAAACAAAGCAGCTTGGATCAAATTTTGCTATGAAAACATAGGACAAGTTTGTTACGGATGTGGGATCTTTGGCCATGAAGAGAAAGGATGCACAAATATTAAAGTCAAACCTCAATTAGGAGGGTGGATCAAAATTTCTACACGAGGTCCACCACAATCTTACATACTAAAAGGAATTATAGATCCCAGCAAGAAGGTAATAATTAACAAAGATAAAAAATACTTGGGATCAGACCAGAGTTACCGAGTGATGGAATCGATCCTACCTCAACTCAGTGTCAAAGATAACGATAGTAACAACGGTGTTAAAGGTACTAACACCGTGTTTGAATTTGGGACTAAGCAAGGTAGTGGTAATGGCAAGAGCAATGAGAGAGCAAGAGACAAAAACAATTCGTATGATAAGGACAATGAAAGTGTACGAATTTTGTCAACTCCTGAGATGAGAGAGAAGGCTTTAAGGGGCGACTCTTCTTGGAAAAAGAATTAAGGCTTACCAAAGTGGCTCAAGAGATGGCAGATAAGTTTAAAAAATGTCTGGCCCAAGACAATGAAATTTTATTTGGGTTTTGAAAGTCCAATCCCAATTAAGAAAAACCCAAATGTTTTAATATCTCAGAATACTAAAGAAAGCCCAAGTCACATAGCGTGCTATCAAAACACTCCAACAGAACAACCTGAATTTCTTATCTCTACAACAGACATATCCTCTCCCGCTACCCTAACAACCCCCAATCCCTCGAACCCTAACATCATCGTCTCCTCTCAACCCAAACAACAACAGCTATATCTCCCACCCCTCTGAGTCTTCTACACTAAAAGTTATAAACCCTGAAAATTATTAAACTCCAATCCACTCAAATAAAAAGGTAAATGAATTTGATACTCAAAGCTTGTTCCAAAATGAGGAAGCATCTTATAAAGTAGTGGGAAAAGACCGATGAAAGTTAATAAGAAGATGGGTAAGAAAGAAGTTGTAATGAGACAATCGGTCAAAGCTAAACGCAAGAAAGCTAAGAAGGAAAACTCAGTTCAGATAAATACTAAAAGGCAAAAAAATCTATGGACATCAAGAACTAATAAGCAGATAGAGGAGCCTCAAGTTGCTGGTAATGAAACCGAGATTTGAATGAGTGAGATTACTGAAGTGGTTTGCGGGGTTGACCCAAGTCAACCCCAGAGTGAATAATGATACAAACAACCTGGAACTTTTAGGGTATTGGCACAACCCTGACAGTCCAGACCCATCTAATATAGTTTCCAAATACCAGACTCGAGTATTATTCCTTTCAGAAACTAAAAACCTTATAAAACTGTTAAAAAGTTAGAAAAAATTATCCATATGACCCTTGTGGATACGGTTGAACCTGTAGGAATTGGGGGTGGGCTTGCCCTTTTTATAAAAGATGGTATTGACCTTAAAATTCTTAATAAATTTGTTAATCATATACATTGTGAGATTAATTATGAAAATGAAAAATTCTATACTACCTTTGTGTATGGAGCCCCTATTTATAAAAATAAAGAGGCTTGCCTTGAGACTCTTAGTTACTGTAAACCTAAAAATCATGAAGTCTGGAATATTATAGGAGATTTTAATAACATCAGATCTTTGTTGGATAAGAAATGAGGAGATGATAAATGTAAAAAGTCCATGAAACAATTTAATGGGTTTATAAAACAAAATAAACTAGATGAAATTGTCATTAAAGGGGTTAAGTATTCATGGAATAACAAAAGAAGTGATGATAAAATGATTAAATTCCTTATTGATAGAGCCTTTTGTAATAAAAATGGAATGAGAAGTACCCCAATGCCTGGGTGGCCCTGTTACCTGTAGTGGGATCTGATCACTCCCCCCAAATTTTACATATGAAAGATAAAAAAGAAAAATAGAAAAAGAAGATTTTATTTTGAAAATAATTGGACTGAAGAAAAAGATTGCTATGATATTATTAAGAAAGTATGGGATTATAAAAATATTAACCCTAGTAGTGGTAAGAATGTACTTAACATAAAGCTTAGAAAGTGTAGTATGTTACTTAATATCTGGAGTAAGAAAAAGTATAAAAACAATTAAAAAACTGATTGATAACTGCATGAATAAAACCGAAACTATTTATAATGGCCCTAAGACTAGAAACTGAGATGAATATAATGATTTGGTTAAAAAATTAAGAAAAAAAACCTAAAAGCATCGATAGTAGTAACGTTCTTAATTTTGCTCCGCAAAAAACTGAAAGAAAATAACAGAAACCATTTTGAAAATGCCTTCAGCTCCGCCGCACGGCGAGGCTGACGCTGCACCACCTGAAGAACGCTCGCCGGAGACCCACCTTGACAACACAAAAGACTCGCTGCCTGCTGCAGCCATGAATGAAACCACTGATACATACTCCACTGATCAGAACATAAAGGAGTTTCCAACCCTTGCCACAACAATTGCTGATGTTAGAGCCGGGAAACGCCAACGTGCGAATAACGTAGTGCAAGGCTTCGCTACCATGACTGCTGCATCGACTCTTCAACATGAAATAGGAACAAATAATGGGGCTGAGAATGCGGCTCAAATGAAACAAGCGCCTGTTCTTGAAGGTAATGCTTCTGAAACTTTTGTAAAACCTAGTTTAGGTGGGTGGAAGGGAACGGTTACGGGTAATAACGTGATTATACCTATTATTGAGGATTGTGATGGAACTAGAACTACTCGTATAATGGACGAGGAGGATTTTTATGAACTAGAAGACCTAATAGAGGATGATGATGTAATTGATAGTGATGATTCAATACCTACTGTTCTTAGAACGAGAGATGAAATCCAAGAAGGGGTTAGGCTATGGCGCAACACAGTGGTGATTAGGCTCCTTGGTAGGGAGGTGGGCTATACGTATTTATCATCAAAGTTAAGACAGATTTGGACTCCTAAAGGGCGTATTGAGATCTTTGATGTTGGTTACGGATACTATATGGTGAAATTTGAACAACGGGATGATTTTGATTTCGCTCTATCAGGGGGTCCTTGGATGATTCTTGATCACTACCTAATCGTTAGAGAATGGACCCCAAAGTTTAATGCTGCATCTAACTCAATAACAACTACAATGGCATGGGTAAGAATTTCGAATGTTGGTATGCAGAATTACACGGCGCGTATTCTTAGAAAAATAGGGGACAAACTTGGCCGAACGGTTAAAATAGATCCAATGACCAAGGGAAGACTTCGAGGTAATTACGCAAGACTTGCTATAGAGCTAGACTTGGAAAAACCTCTTGAACCAGAGGTTAGAATTGGGTCCGATATCTGTAAGGTTGAATATGAAGGTTTACATTTGATTTGTTTCGAGTGTGGAAGGTTTGGGCACAAGAAAGAAAATTGCCCTTCTAATGTTCAAAATGAGATGGAAATAGAAAAAAACAATACCAAGGGTAAAGAAATTGCAACTGAAGTAATTCCGGAAGCCCCGATCATTAAAGAAAAATATGGGGAATGGATGACACTACGAAGAGGTAACAAAGGAAGTGGGAGGAGTTTTACCAACAATAGTTCGAAAAATCAGTTTCAAAACAATTTAGGAACTCGGTTTGAAGCTCTTAGAGTTGAGGAAAATATTAGCGTTTCGAGAGGACAGGTCCAAAGTGTTCCGAGTAGGGGTCAAACCTCTGGTACAAAAACTAATAGCTATAAAGGAAAGAACGTTACATGGGCGAATGTTGGTGGCAAAAAGGGAGGGGGCACTAAAGGACATGGTGTTATTGTGACACCAAGTTTTGAACAACGTGGGATTCGCGAGGATGTAATTGAGGTACAAGAAGTAAGTGACAAAGAGGGGCATAAAGGGGCTGTTGCGGCAAAGAAAAGGGCTGGAAAGAAAGGTGTAAAGGGGCTGAATATTAATGTTTCTTCGGGTAGTGGAAGTAGTTCTATATTGGTTAATAAGGATAAAGAAATACCTACTACTGGGGATGTCTTGGATAGCGATGGGGAAGGCCTAATTGAGGTGAACATTACAGAGGGTGCAAGTGGGTACAGGGACCAAAATGCAATAAAAGAAAACTTTATGAATTTTGATATGGGTCCAGCAACTCCACAGCACACTACACCCTCACCTGCTGAAGCCGCGGAAGCTGCTGAAGCTTATCCAAGCACGCCTCGCGCCACCAGAATGGAGGACCTCCTTGCGCCGAGACCACCTGATCCCATATGGGATTTAGCAGCGAGTGACATGGAGACTGATGCGACAGGTTTGGAAAGCCAAGTTCAAGACTCACTAGACCAAGCCGAGCCACAACCGGACCAGGAGCCAAAAACCAGCGAGGAAGCTGATGTGACTATGAGTTCTCGCGTTTAATACGCCTCGAGGTACAATTTATTTATTAATTTTTATTTAATGAGTTGTTCTAGTATTTCAGGTATGACATGGGAAAAGTCGAAACATCCCGTTAATATTCTTGTTTGGAATTGCTATGGTGCGGCTAAACCAAGATTCAGACAAGTAGTAAGAGATATGATGGTTAATAATAGAGTCTGGCTTACTGTGATAGTTGAACCCCGAGTTAGCGGTGTAACGGCTAATAAAATTATTCATTCCTTGCAAAGAGATAATTCCGTGAGAGTTGATTCAGAATGTTATAGTGGTGGAATCTGGCTTCTGTGGAATGACTCGGACATTAATATAAGAGTTCTTTCTGCTGGTAAACAAGTAATAAATATTGAGGTAAGCCAAGTTGGGTGTAAATCATGGTGTTTTTCTGCTTTGTATGCAAGCCCAGATTATAAGAAAAGAGGTGAACTATGGGATGCTATATACCATGCTTTTCATAATATTGAGTCGCCTTGGCTTATAGCGGGGGACTTTAATCAGGTGGGTTTAGAGATTGACAAAAAAGGTGGTGTTCCGGGTGTATCAAGAATTATGGAGAAGTTTGAAGAGTGGAGACAAAATTGTGGGTTGATCGATCTTGGTTTTGAGGGTCCACGCTACACTTGGAGTGATTCTTGGAATTCTGGACAACGAGTTATGGAGCGACTTGATAGAGCCTATGGCAATGTTGAGTGGCAGCTCCTCTTTCCGAATACACGAGTCATCCATCTAGCAAGGGTTCACTCAGACCACATGCCAATCTTAATACAAATTTGCCCGATTCAGAGACCGAAGCTTAATACACGTTTAATCAGATTCGAATCAGCCTGGTGCCTGCACAAGGATTTTCGAAGTTTTGTGGAAAGTAAGTGGGAAGGTAATAACATGGGTATTAGCGAAAGTATAGAGGCAATTCAGAAACAAATGAATATGTGGAAAGTGGATATTTTTGGAGATCTTAATCGGAAAAAGAGAGAACTTTGCGCGAGAATTAGGGGTATCCAAAGATCCTTACAAGTTTCTTATAACTCCTCACTTAGGGAAATGGGGGTTCGGTTAACAAAAGAGTATGAGGATGTTCTTGAACAAGAAGAGGCTATGCAATTTCAAAAATCAAAAGTAGAGTGGGTAGGTTCGGGAGAGAGAAATACAAGGTACTATCATCTAGCAGCGTCTATACGTAAGAAAAAGTCAATTTGCATGAGATTACTTAATGATTTGGACGAGTGGGTGGAGGATGAAGAAGAACTGAAACGAATGGTTAGGGATTATTTTGTACAACTTTATGAGATGCCTATGACTCCTTTGGGTAGGGGTAGTATGCCTTTCATTGGTCCTATAGATAGGGACTCCTCCGAAGAGCTCAATAACCCCTTTTCGGATGAAGAAATTCGCGCGGTAGTTTTCCAATCTAACCCGAATAAAGCCCCTGGTCCGGATGGTATGTCAACTGCGTTTTATCAAAAGTGTTGGGACACAGTAGGACATTCAGTTTGTAAGATGGTGCGAGAAGCAATTCATACAGGGCATCTTCCTTCGGGTCTGAATGGTACACTTATACACTTCATTCCGAAAGTACCAGACCCGAATCAGGTACGCTTACTCCGCCCTATTAGTCTTATAAAATGTCCTGTTAAGTTTGTTATGAAGGCCATGGTCAATAGACTAAGGCCTATTCTGTCTAACATTGTTGGCCCGTGCCAAAGTAGTTTTTTGCCAGGTCGCTCCACAGTAGATAATGTTGTGCTGGTGCGGGAAGTGGATCATAAGATGCGGCATCAACAAGGGGAGGCTGGAATCATGGCAGTTAAAATCGATCTAGCAAAAGCTTATGACAAGATCAGTTGGGTTTTTATAGAGGAAACGATTAAACACTTTGGCCTTCTGGATAATTGGGTAAAATTAATTATGGCGAGTATGAGAGAGAATGAGATGCGAGTGCTATGGAATGGGGAACCCTTACCTCCGTTTACTCCCCAAAGGGGTATTCGGCAAGGGGATCCTCTATCTCCATATATCTTTGTTATGTGTATGGAGCGGCTGCCGATCTTAATCCAGGAGCTTTGCAACTCAGGGAAGTGGAAGGAGGTTAAAATTGGTCGTAATGGTCCAAAATTATCCCACTTATTCTTTGCGGACGATTTAATTTTGTTTGGTGAAGCTTCTCTAATGCAGGTAAAAATAATCCAAGAAACGATGAACATATTTTGCATGGAAGCTGGCCAGACGATTAGTGCGGAGAAGTCACTGATATACTTCTCAAAAAATGTCCCGGATAAAATACAGAAAGAACTAGCGCTTGAAAGTGGATTTTGTCTTAGCTATTCCTTTGGCTCGTATCTTGGTGTCCCAATCTTATCTGGTCGGCTGCCTAAAGGTTTCTACAAAGGGATAGTTGAGAAGATGAGAGGAAAATTAGCTTCTTGGAAGACAAAGACCCTTTCATTGGCTGGTCGAATCACGCTAGCTCAATCCGTGCTTAACGCGATGCCAGTCTATCAGATGCAAGTCTTGAAGCTGCCCAAATATATATGCAAGGATATTGATCGTGTTGTGAGAGATTTCATTTGGGGTTCTTCGGATTCGGAAAGGAAAGTGCATTGGATTGCATGGGACCAAGTTTGCAAGTCAAAGGGCAATGGAGGGCTTGGAATTCGGAGTGCCGAAAGGTATAACTTGGCTTTGCTAGCGAAGCTTGGGTGGAATATTATCAATAATGAACAATCGGTAGCTTGGGTTGAAGTGACCCGGAACAAGTATTTTAAAAATGGGATCCTCAATCGGGTTTTGAATGGCTCCGAATCAAACGCGTGCAAAGCCATTGTTGCTGGTATTCAAGCTATTCGAGAGGGTATAGTAGTGCAAGATGATGATAGTGGTTCGAATGTATCCTGGAAATTTGAGAATTCCGGGGTATTTACAGTAAGATCCGCATTTATGAGCTTAGAAGAAGGCGTTGTGGATAATTCTTTTGATTGGGACCGAATATGGAAGTTGAAAGTTTCACAAAAGATATGGAGGATTGATTTTAATCGAATTGCATCTGTTGAAAATTTGTACAAACGGAACATAGTTGACTCGATGAAGTGTCACATTTGTGGGGCCGAAAGGGAAGATATTTTACATATTTTTTTAAAGTGTAAATTAGCTACTAGTGTATGGAACTTATTGGGTTTTATCTCAGGTGATGGCCGTGTCCAAAACGCTGCAACATTGCTGGAGGCTGGGGAGGACATGTTCGTTGCTGGAGCTGGGGAGGACCTGTCCGCTGCTGGAGATGGAAACCTGGAGCAGCTGCGCCATGGAAGAATGAATGACAGGGACCGAGATCAGCTGAGGTCCCTGAATGAAGACTGGTCGCGCCAACGTGGAACCTGGAGGAGCAGCTTGGACCGAGAGCAGATGTCTTCTGCAGAAAGGCCTGTGATCACAGCAACAGAAGCTGTCCGGGCCTGGTTATCGGGCCATCTCTCATCTAAAGCCCGGATTGCTGGTTTTGAGTGGCCGTATATATTCACGGCTGCGCTTTTGGTTATTTGGACCAAGCGGAATCAGTTTATTTTCAATGAACTAGATAGTTTACCACATATATTAGAGATAAAGAAAGAGATTGTATCCTTAGCTAGTAACTTTATACTAGCGTGGGGTAAATGCTATGAGAATGGAATAACTAGAATAGCAACGAATGTAATGGTTAGATGGCTAAAACCTTGTAATGGGGTGAAGCTAAACATTGACGGAAGCTTCTCTAGCAAGGAAAAGAGGGCTGGGATAGGAGGGTTATTGAGGGATAAATATGGGTCTTGCATAGCGGGATTCACGGGACCTTGCACCGTTGATTACCCTTTTGCTTCTGAACTTTGTGCATTGCTTTATGGCCTTAGATGGGTTATTAGCAAAGGCTATATTGAATTGATTATTGAAACAGATTCGGAGGAGCTCCACGCGCTAGTGAAGGGCAGTGGGAGCTCAACTCACAATGAGAGGGACTCGGGGAAGTTCCACGCGCTAGTGAAGGGCGGTGGGAACTTAGGTAGTCGCCATGTTTCAAGGATACAAGAATGTTGTGCTTTATTGGGTAAGTTCCGAAAGTTCGAGCTAAATCATATCTTCCGAGAAGCCAACAGTTGTGCGGATAAATTAGCAAAAGAAGGGGCAAGAATGTTTGGTCAACCGATAGATTTTGTGGACCCTCCCGAATATTTGAATCAGTTTATTAGGAAAGACAGAAGAGAATGTGCAACTGCTAGAGTTGTACTAGATTAATAAGAGCTTTTGTTCTTCATGTAACTCTCTATTCATAACGGCTTTTTATAGCCTCTCATGTATGCAAAAAAAAAATTAAGAAAGCTTGGAAGAATGAGGAGGATTATTGGGCCTCAAGATCTAGAATTACTTGGCTCAAAAGAGGTGAAAAAAATTCCTCTTTCTTTCATGCTTCCACTAAAGAAAGAAGAAAGATTAATAAAATAATGAGAATTACAAAAGATGATGGAAATTGGGTGAAAATTGAGGATGAGGTTAAAGATGAAATATGCAATTATTTTAATAATATATTTGATACAGTGGGTAACAGAAACTTTAGCTCTATTACTGATTTGATCCCTTGTAAATTTAACAAGCTTATGAATGATAATATTGATAAAACTTTAGAAATAAAGGAGATTTTAAAGGCTATTAACGAATTGGGGGCCCACAAGGCGCCGGGGCCTTATGGTTACCCGGGTTTTTTCTACAAAAAATACTGGGATATTATTAAACTTGATGTGATAAAAGCTATAAACAATTTTTGGTATAATAGGGAAACACTAGGTGATATCAATATGTTTATCTCTTTTATACCTAAGATTAAAAAACCCAATAAATTTAGACACTTTCGCCCTATAAGTTGCTCGAATTTATTTACAAAATAATAGCTAAAATTTTGGTGAATAGAATGCAACCATATATGAATTTATTGATTGATGAAAACCAATCAACTTTCATACCAGATAGATACATTCAAGATAATACCTATATAGCCCATGAAGTAATTAATTATATTAAAGATAACATGTATACTAAAACATTTCATATAACTGTTAAAGCAGATATATAGAAGGCTTATGAAAATGTAGAATGAGATTGTTTGGAAATTATATTAATAAAGATGGAATTTGATATTAAATGGGTTAACAAATTGATGAGATGTGTAATTCAGTTACATACTCAGTTTTAACTAATGGTAACCCCCACAAACTGGAAAGCCTAAAAGAGGGCTTAGACAGGGTGACCCCCTGTCACCCTTCCTATCTACTGTTGTAACCTAGTTATTATATGTCCTTATTAATAATAAAGTAAAAAATAAACTCATGGAGGGTATAAAAATTTCAAGATATGCCCCTAGTATAGCTCATCTATTGTTTGCAGATAATAGTATCTTTTTTATGAAAGCAAATATAAATGAAATAGAAAGTTTTAATGATATAATTAATAAACTTGGATATGATGCTGGAATGAAACTTAACTATAACAAGTGTGGTGTTAAATTTAGCACCAATACCCCAGATTATATTCAAAATATTTTTGCTAATAAATTGAATATGAAAATTACCAATAACCTTGGTAAATACTTGGGTCTTCCCACTGAATGGGGAAGATCAAAAGTGAAGGACCTTAACATTCTTGTTGAAAATACCTTAAAAAGAACTGAGAACTGGAAGATTTTATACTTATCAGATGCAGGTAAAGATATTCTTATTAAAGTTGTTCTACTCAGTATGCCTAATTTCTTTATGTCTTCATTCCTTATACCAAAAAAACCTTGTGATTTGATTTCATCACAAATTGCAAGATTTTGGTGGGGAAGTAAAGGTAATAAAAAATTACATTGGGGTTCTTGGGATTCCCTTAAAAAGAGTAAATACAGTGGAGGCCTAGGTTTTAGGGACCTTCACCTTTTGAGCATATCATTACTCAGTAAGCAAGCTTGGAACTTATTAAACAATAGTGAATCCCTTCTGTATAAAGTACTTAAAGGCAAATATTTCCCTCACTCCTCACTTTTAGATGCTAAAATTGGGAACTCTTCCTCATGGGGATGGAAAAGCCTAATGGATGGGAAAGAAAATATAATTAAAGATATAAAGTAGGAAGTGGGAATTGGAGAAGGGATTTGTCTACACACCCATAAATGGGTAACAAATTGTAATAGTGTCACCCCCTACTGATCCTAGCTTAAAAACGTCTCTGACCTCATGTTATGTAACAAAAGAGCATGGAATGTGGATTTAATTAAAAATAACTTAACCTATGAAGTGGCAAAACATATTATGAATACATTTATACCACTCTCAGGTGGTAAAGATATCCTTGTATGGACTAAGGGTAAAAATGGAGACTATGAGGTTAAAAAAGGGTATCAGATACTTAAAGATAACTTGGAAAAAGAAAATACTAGGATATGCGACACTAAGGGGTCCACATCTCACTCTATAGACCCTAAGATATGGAAGCTAATGTGGAACCTTAATGTTGCCCCTAGAGTTAAAAATTTTATGTGGAGGGTTTTTAAAAACCTCCTCCCTAGCAATGAGAAGCTATATAAAAAAGGATTATAAATACATCTCTTTGTGATATCTGTAGTAAATCTATTGAGAATGTGGAACATTTACTTATGGATTGTGAATGGGCAAGGGCAGTTTGGTTTGCCTCACCTCTAAGTTTATATAAAAGCAACCACTGTACCAATACAATGGACACTTGGATGGCTAGTATATATGATATACATAAGAATAAAAAGCTGAATGCAGGTATAAAGACATTGGAAATATGCTGTAATATAGCATGGTAAATTTGGAAGGATAGAAACAATTATAAATATAACAACACAAAGATTGACCCTTGCATAACAATGGAAAAATCCTTCCTTAATTGGAGGGAATATGAAGATTGTAACATCACCAAGGATGATACTAATGTAATGAAGGGATATAAAAACTCTCCTTATGAAAATAGTACAAATGAAGCCTCACAATTAAACTTGAACGATAAGAAATTAGCTGATAAGCGATGAAAATGGAAACCACCACCTATGAATATGCTTAAAATAAATAGTGATGCAGCTTTAAAAATAAATTAGCTACTATTTCTTGTGTTACCAGGGACCATCTTGGAAATACTAGGAGCTACAATGCGTGATATATTTCAGCAGAATCTCCTTTCGAAGCGGAGGCACTAGGAGTCCTTAAAGCTTGTCTACTAGCCCGGGAAGCAAAGTGGAGGGTGATAGTTGAGAGTAATAGTCTTCTTATTATGCAAACCCTTGAGAGTTGTATGCAATTTTCAAATCCCACTATTTGTAATATTGTTAGTAGCATTTATATGATCTCGGAACAATGTAAACCATCCTTTAAATGGTATGGTCGAGGTTGTAATAGGGCAGCGGATTGGTTAGCTAAATATAAGCTAGATGGCAACTGACGTCTCCCTATTTGTGATGATTTAATATTAAGTGGAGACATCATTTTTAGTGTTTTATAAGTCTAAATACTCGATTTTCTTATGCATTAGTGCACTTTCCTATTTCTAGTCTTGATTTAATGAATTATTATTTTTAGAGCATACTGGGTTTAATTATTTATTTAGTGTGAAGCTTTAAAGATATATATGGAGATTAATTAGATGTCAAGTCAATTCTAAGAGATAAAGGAAAGAAGATATACATGGAAATTGGAGAAAAGAAAGGAAAAGTTAGGATATGGAAAGATAAAGTTGCCAAATAAATTTGAATTTCAATACCCACTAACACAAAAGGGCTCATAACTTAAGATTGGTTAGGAATTTGGAAGAATGGTCTGAATCAAAGTTGAAGAGCTTTCCGAGAAGATCAGTTTCGACTATTAAAACGTATCAAACGGATAAGTATTGAAACAGTTATGACCAAAACAAAACAGTGGCTGATTATTACCTTTTTTATATTTTAGGGTTACGAATTTGAGGTGGGCTTGGAGTCCATTATTTGTCTTCTACTCCAAGAAAACGAATTAGGGCTTCTAAACACCTATAAATACACCCTTATATCCCTTGTAAATCATCCTTGCCTCACATAAGTTAGTCCTTAGGGTTTATATCATTAGAGTTATTGTAGAGAGCAAGATGAAGTCTTTTATTCAATATTTTAGTTTATTTCCTTCAGGTATGAACTAATTTTCCCATAGCTTGGGTTTTGCATCATGTATAATCTATGAATTCTATTTTCTTTCTATCTAAGTTTCTTTGGGAATTATATGTTTTAATTTGATATTAGCTTCTTACCCTGTATTTGTTTATGTGTTTTGAATTATTGCCTGTCCTAAACCTGATCACTTTAGGCTTTCTTAATAGTAGTTAGATGGTCGCCCAGAAGGGGTGTCTAATTATTGAAACACCACATAACGTCTAGTGTACGATATTGGTCCTAACAACACCGTTTCTAACTAGATAGTCATTAGGGTATATTTTGATCACCATATCACCAATTGAAGGAATTGTACTGCTTAGAGCCTTGATAGCGCTTGATAACCCTAAGTTTGGACTGCCTCGTGGTTGTACCGTAGCCCCCTTAGTCGCTCTCAAGGTCTAAGGTATGGAAATTTAGAATCATGACTAAGTATCTAAGAGCTATTATCTCCCTTGTAAACTAGAATTTTATAGAAATAATTAGAAGGATTAGTGCATACTAGCAAAACCTAAGCTATATCTCTCATCTCATATTTCTTCGTATTAATTTTAGTGTCTTTACTTTTAATTAGTTTAATTAATTATCTCCCAGTTATTCATCTTTATTTTCTGTCTTTTAATTGATTACTTGCTACTCTTGATATTTTCTCGTTCGTATAACACACTAAGTCCCTGAGAACGAATTCAACTTATCATTAAAAATTGCATACGTCCGGTAATACTTGCAGTACCGTGCTAGTCTAGGGTGAATTGTGCATCTTTTATCTATCTTTTATTATATTATTTTATCACACCCTAGGCAACACCAGCAACATATTTAGTTTAAACCTAGATAATATCCCTAGAGGTCTAGCAGATATTTTGTATGAAGAGTATATACCCTCTGGTATAGGCTAACTATCGTTATTTTAATATTGTGAAGGAGTTTAGAACAAAAAATAATAATCCTAAAAGTAAAGAAAAAACTAATATTTTTATTACAAGTGAGTTCACAAATATCATGAAAAAGTACCAAATTGCTCCTATTAGGGGGTTCTTTTTTTCGCAGCTAGATAGCTAATTATATTCATAGAATAATTATAAATGCACATATTCAGTAAAAGGTAAGCTTGCGCAACCATAACAGGTTTCCTGATTCCCAAAACCTCTGCTTCAAGTGGTGTTTCTTCTTTGAAGTTTCATGAGTGTCCCTTTGAAATATCCCCCCGCAAATTTGAGACTATACAACCAAATCCTACTTGGTTAGTAGATTCGTTAAACTAGCATCAACATGAATAATAATAATAAAAGACTTATTTTTATCCTCACTTATATATTTAGTATGATTATTTATAGCATTTATTGTGTTACTTTTACTAGCTTCAGGTTCACTAGGACTTTTATGAAGTATAAAGAACTCATTACTGGCCATTCTTGCTTTATCATCAATTTTTTGGGGATCCATTTTTGTTCTTTGATATATATATATATATATATATATATATATATATAATCATCTCTAGCTTTTCAGATTTACCATGCTACCATGGCAGCCCTCTCAACTAAGGGAATCCCATTCTTTAGTACTTTAGTAGTGTTAATAAGTTACGGGTCCATTTATCAAATCTCAAAGTCTCGTGGTTCATAGTGAGGAATCCTATATAGGGTTTACATACCAAGTTACTGTTGCCAGCTACAATCAAATAATACGTGCTCACTATCTTCTTTTTCTATGTGACGGAATTTACATATATTATCAATAACACACTTTATTTTGAACTTGTTGTCCTCAGTTGATAAAGCATTCCTACACATTCTCCATATAAAGTTTCTCACCTTTGGGGTATTTTAAGGTTTGAGACCTTATCCCATAGTTTCTTAGGTTGTTTAAAAGAAGATTGTGGGACTAAGTCAAATTCTTTTTGGGCTTCTTCATCCATTATATCTTTATTTTAAGCATATATCCTACTGGTAATGATGTTCTCATCCTTAGCATGGGTCTAAGGGTATATCATTATATATAGTATAAGGGGTGTTTATATTTTTATAAATTTTGTGCCACTTCAGGGGTGATTATATTATGAATTAATGGATAATTACATCTTTGAGTGCCCTCAATGTATAGCTCATTTACCCATTTTATATTAGTGTTATATGGTTTACCTAGTGTCTCTACTCTTGGATTCCAGGAAGAGTCCCAGATACTTTTTCCCACCTTCCATATGACATATTTTATAAAGTTGCCCCTCCCTTCAAGGATGCTCCTCCATCCCCATGAGGAATTGTATCCTATTTTAGCCCTTGGAAAGTCAAGATTATAGTGATATTTCCTTTGTAGAGCTTAGCCAGTATTGACTCAAGCTTATTTAGATTTTTCCAAGAATTTGTAGTTAGAAGTGCTTGATTCATTATTTAGAGAATTCTGAAATTCATTCCCTCTTTATCTTTCTTGCGATGCATTTTTTTCTTATCTATAAAATATATTCTATCTTTTTCTCCAATTCTCCACCAGAATTTATGTATTAGACCCTGAAATTGGTCAAAAGTATCTGGCATTACACAAACATGTATTGATTGTATAACTACTTCTATCATTACTTCATTTCCTCCAGAGAGGTATTTTGTGCTCCATTGGTTTATTTTTTGTTTTATTCTATAAACTAACCAATTTAGGGATTTTACCTTGGATTATAGGAAAGTCCAATATAGTTCCCTAAATCCTTTAGTTGATTCATTCGAATGATCTCAGCTAGTTAATTTGCCTCTATAATGGGTGAATTTGAACTAAACATCACCTCGCTCTTATTTAGGTTAATAATTTTCCATGTTGTTGACCATATTCATTTAATATTTACTAAATGTTTGAAATTCATTTTCATCAACATTTAAGAAGAAAAGACTATCATTTGTGAATAGAATATGGTATAAGGTAAGGCAGTTCCTACTTATCTTCATACCTTAGAAGTTCTACTTTTTTTTTTATCAATAAGTGTTGTCAAGCTATGGATTGCCCTACCAGGTATTAATGTAGTTTGTGTGTCATCCAAAATTACTGGCATCATTGGTTGCTATCTTAGCACAAGTCTTTTAGCAATCACTTTGTCTATGAATATTTGAACATCTTTTGGGTCTATAGTGCCTTATATGCTTAGGTTTAGCCAAATTAGGTATCAAACAAATAAGATTTTTATTTATATAAGTGAGTTCATGCTTATTTTCTAAGAAATATGAGACTACTCTTAGTATATCCATTTTTATCACCTCCGAATGGTATCCAAAGAAATATATTGAGTAGTCATCAAGTTAGGGGCCTTGCAGCATCCATGGACCAAACAACTTCTTTCATTTCTTTCACTGTTAGTGGTTTTATTAGTTTACTATTCATATTTTCATTTATACAAGGTTTTTTATCATTCAAACTAGTGTAATTTCTTATTCCTACTGCTTAAAATATGTTTTTGTAGTAATTAGTAATTATTTCATCGATTTCTCTAAGGCCTTGGGTTTAGGGCCCCCTGTTCATTATCAAGTGTTTTTATTTTATTCTGGCCCTTCTTGTAAGTGCTTGAAAATATTTTGTATTTATGTCTCCCAAAATTAACCAATTATTTCTGGACCTTAGGGCTCAGTACTGTTATTCCTCACTCCATATTTTCTCTAACCTTCTTCATTTCTCATTAAATTTGTTCATATTATCTCCCCCTTCATTTGTTATTATTTCAAGTTCCATAAATATTTCTTTAGACTCTTTGTGTGTCAGTTTGATTCTTTTTTTATTCCACTTCATTAGTACTACACTAAGGAACTTAAGTTTTTTTACACATTGTATAACACCCTTACCTTTATATTTTCTTGTACTTATCCAAGTATTCTTAACCAAGCTATCATATTCAGTTTCATGAAGTCAAGATTTTTCAGTGATGAATATTTTGTTTATTGTTAAAAGTTTCACTATCAAAGTGTACTACTATTGGTGAATGGTCAACATCTATGGGTGGAAGCACAACCACCCAAGAATCCTTAAAGGAGTCCCACCATTTACCAATATCAGGACACTAATTCAATTTCTACTTAATATGTTCATTGCCTTCTCTTTTTTTTGTCCAAGTGTATTTGCACCCATAGGAGTGCACTTCACTTAGTCCAAGTTTTTCTATAAAGTTCTCAAGTTTATTTAATTTTTTAAAAGTTTAGGATTTCCTCCAAGTTTTTCATGATGATATAAGGTGGGATTAGAATATCTCAATATGTTTCAAGGTAGATTTATACCCCTAAGGGCATAATCCACTATTGGATTCAATTTATTTTTCTTTTGTGCTTCATCAGTTGAGATGTACACAAATATTTTATGAAATTTCCTATCTTTTTCATCTACAATTTTGTTCGCCGACAGGTGTGATATAATGAAATAACACCGAAGAGGGTGACTTTCTACAAGTGTATTGGTCGTTGACAAGTAATAATTTTATAAATGGGGGTTTATCGTCTCTACAGAGATTATCAATGTAGATAATTATGCATCGAGTAGTGTAAATGTGTAGAGCTTGCAATAGGAATAAGTAAATGGCAAAAACTTGAACAGTAAAATATTTATTGGGGTTTCAGTGATTTAAATACTAAAATAATCAAAGTAAACAAGATTAAAATAATAATTAAATAAAACAACTAAGTGAATAAGAGTTTAACTAATATATGATAAAGTTATTTTAGAAATTGCTAGTAATTACCTATGCCGCTAGTTTAATAATTTTACTGATAAGAGCGAGTTGGTGAATTCTCATTAGTCGAGACTCACCAATCCATCTAACTCATGTTGGTAGCTTAAAATGGAAATCCTCCTTCACTAGAGACCCCTCTCGGGTGACCCTAAAATGTTTTTAAATGATTTAGGTTATAACCTTAATGACTATCTAGCAATGCAAGGCCTTTTGGTTCACTACCGTACACTGCACGCCTACACGCTATGTCCGCAATCAAACCCCCTCCAAGGTGTTAACTCAATCATACGGGCTACCCACTATTTGGCTAGAACAAAGGTAGTATTAAAACAAATGCATAGTCAATGGAATAAAAATCAAACCATTCTCAGTTAAACAACTGTCCCAAATGCAACAAATCAATTGACTAGCTAAGCATAAGTTCTTACATAGGAAACCTCAAGGAATGAGGGTTTAGTTCATACTTAAAGAAATAAAACTAATAAAACTAAAGGAAAAATAATAATTAAAAACACTAATAAATGATATTTACTCTTTAGTAAGAGATGAAACGATTAATGGTTGAAGAAGAATCATTGGGTTTATAGACAACCACTTTTTTTCTCCTCTCCAGCTAATCATCTCTTGCTCCCATTTTAATTTTATTCCTTGATGGTCGATTCTGAGTTGTATATGATAAGGGGAATGATAAATGACTTATATAATAGCTAAAAAATTTGTGGGCCCCCTTTGGATCACTTAATTAGGTCTATAAGGGTACAACTCGTTTTTAGCTAAAGTTGGGTTGGTTCGAGTTATAGCGGAAGAAATGACATAACTTCTTCCTATTAACTATAAATTGACTTCCATCACTTCTCACTCGACACTGAATTCAAGATCTTTCTGAATCAAGGGAATCAGATCGAAATCTCTTACCAATATTTTATGGTGAATGAAACAATATGACGTTAAGATTTCTTCGGAAAACGCTCCAACTTCCCAAAGTGACTCTAGGCTCAAATTCTGCCTTGTCTTGGGGTTTATCTTGATTAGTGACTTCTTCCCTTCATCTCGGTACTTGTATAAACCATGTACCCAGTTGCGGATCCAGGATTTCAAGTCGGGGAGGGCTATTATTGTTACGAAAAAACCACACCCAATAAACCTTTTATATATCTAACAAAATCATTAAAAATACACAAACAAATCATATTCACTAAGTAGCTACAATAAAAAAAAATCACATACATATAGGGTACTATACTGCTATCTGCTAATGCAATTTGGTGTATTTTATCGTTGTTCGTGGAGCTACCCATTTTATTAATTCGTGGATATTTACTATCCACTCTAAAAAAGTAACTATAGTAATGACTATTTCACACATGG
This sequence comes from Nemophila menziesii, assembly GCA_029959085.1. NCBI lineage: Eukaryota > Viridiplantae > Streptophyta > Magnoliopsida > Boraginales > Hydrophyllaceae > Nemophila > Nemophila menziesii. The sequence goes on from JARWIR010000071.1 coordinate 1,109,801, forward strand.
CCAAACCTGCTGTAATCTGTATCATGTATCAGAGTTCTAATACTTGTTCACATTATACCCGATTTTTTAAGTGTTAGCGACAGAGGTGTAAAGAACACAAATATGATTGAATTAATTCAATAAACACAAAAACGATATAACACAAAACTTAAAAAGATACAATGAATTTAATAAAAATGCATATCACAAAAATCAAAATAGACAAATTAGAATTTTCTGAATTTTAATTCAAACAATATAGAATATTGAAAGAATTTTAGGAAACACCCGAGAATTCGATATTTCTAATGAATTGACTTTCAAAAATATATATTCAATTGAGGGGTTGTAATTTTAAATTGGGGAGGGGTGCATGTACCTAGGGTGTGATTGGTACGTGGTAATGAATTTAGGCATGAATGAAATAAGTACAATAATAGAATTACTGTTGGAATAAATAGACCTTGGTAATTATTATACCACACTTGGTATGTCATAGGAATAAAGGTGGAGAAAAACTAATTTCTTCATGATCTCAAACTTGATATAAAATTATGTTGTTTCGTAATTAAAAATGAATTTATAAATCTCAAATATACACTTAATTCTTTTATTCTACTTTAATCATGAATTATGCTAGTTTTAATTTTTTTTTTTCTAAATATCATTTAAAAAAATTAAAATTTTGGAGGAAAATTTAAATTTGTAATTTTGTTAATTGAATTCATAAAAAATAATATATATGATTGAAATTTGTTTTTATCAGAACAGATAAACTATAGGATATCATTTAAGAAACATTAGAAAAATGATTTTATTTTTATTTTTAGTTCATGCTTGTATGTTTTTTCTTGTAATTTATTTTAATCTAGGTGTATTTAAATTTATTAATAAAAAAATATGTATTTATAATCATTCATAAATTTATTTCTCACACTAACAATTATGTTAACAAAGTACGAGTTGTCAAAGTTTAATTATAACCTAGGATTTTAATCTATTGAAATTAAAATCTCATTCCTAATGTAATTGGAATGACTAATACCATAGGGGTTGATGGAATGGTTATTACCATATTTGTAGGATTAAATTCTTATGGTAATCGAAATCTCACTTCTTTAAACTCCCATCAAACATGGAGATAAAATACACCCAATAATTACATTTTATTCCAATGTCTATTACCGCGTACCAATCGCACCCTAAGTGATTGATTAAAATGATAAAGTAAAGAACTAAAATGGAAATGCAAATTAATTAACGAAAGGTTTGAATACGAGAGAAGTATGCTCGAGTATTGCTACTAATTCCCATAGTCAACTATTTTGATGTTTCTAGATATTAAGGGCAAATTGGTCATTACACATTAACTTGGATTCAAAATCTTTCCCAATCCCTCCTGGATAAATAAGAAGCTATCCTACGGAAATAGAGACCTTTCCTGAGTGACCATAAAATACTTTTGGACTCAATATGTTTCACATCCTATCGATTACTTAGCTAGTCAAGACATCTTAAGCCACTAACGCACACCAAGCGCCTATATGCTATATCCGTAATCCGATACCCCATCCAGGAGATAGTCCAACTACCCAATACTTGATAAAGGTATAAGTAGACAATAATCAAATGCATATAATCAACGTAAATGAACTCAATTTATTTAAATAATATAATCCCAAAATCCAAATACATCAAATTAATCATCAAAGGTTCATACTCTAAGCAATCATCAATTAAGGGAAGTTTTAGTTCATAATTTAAAAAATGGAAAACAGTAGATAATAATGTGAAATTCATTTATAAAATACAAATTGGAATAAAATTACTCTAAAGATCGATGGAAAATGGAGTTCGGATGATGAACAATAGTGGAATGTTATCGAAAACCCTTCTCCTCTTCTCCTTCTCTGGCTCCAGGCGTTCTTGCCCTTGCTAAAATCTCTAGTTCTGAATTATAGCGTCTATATTTAGTAAGTACCAGCCTAAAAACATTTTGGGGGAAAATAGGCTTACTTAAATGGATTAAAAATAGCCAACCTGTTTTTAGTCATAGTTGGACAGGCCCGAGTCACGGTGGAAGCAAATGACATAACCTGAGTTCAAGATATATCCATATCAAAAGGAATTTGTCCAAATACCTAATCAATAATTCGTGGTGACTGAATCAAGTGACGTCAAGATTTTGCCGGTAAACGCTCTAACTACTGCAAAGTGACTTTTTGCTCTTTCTACACCTTGTCTTGGGTTTGGAATTTACTTCTTGAGTTATACTCGTCATATTGGTGCATCATGTCAACCATGTGCCTAAAATATACTTACCTAATACATGATTACTTCACAAAATCTCTAAAAATAGCAATATGTCAAAAATGAGACAAGAATGCAAGATATGTTAAATAACAGGGAATAATCCCTTACTTAGGTCCACTAAACCCCCAAAATATGTATCATTATAAACTTATTCTATCAAAAAATGAGAGAAATCAATTTCCATCATACATTGTTGACATGTAGATGACGCATTACACAACCCAAACGACACCGTTTGAAATGCAAAGGTGCCAAATCGACATGTAAACGTAGTTTTATGTCGATCAGTGGGATCAACACAAATATGATTATACCCCAAATAAATATCAAGTAAGAAATAATAATCTCTTCCCACAAGCTTATCTAACATTTGATCGATGAACGATAAAGGAAAGTGATCCTTCTTCATCGCCTTCATGGAGGTTTCACAATGGTGTTGGCTTTATCCTTGGATGTTACTTCTAAACTTCTATAAAACCTTCCAGTTTCAACTCCGGTGTATATCCATGAAGTGGACATTTCTTCAAGCATAACTAGCATCGAGTTCAAGATGCTTCTAATGTTTTGCCTTGTTGTTGACCACTCAGTCGTACACTTTGAGGATGATACCTATCAAAGAATGCAATTTACAATTGGTCCCAAGTGGTGATTAAATCACTAGGTTGCTGATCGTACCACTTGCTTGCTCCTCTGGTGAGGAAAACTGGGAACATGACAAAGTATCTATGTTCATGAGTAAAACCTTGATTAATGTACACATCGAAAATTTGCATAGCTCTAACGGGATCTTCACGATCAGACCCACTATAATGGCCTTAACAAGCAAATTCATTTATCATATCCGTTTCGGCCTTGAATCTCACGGCTTGAATAGCGGGTGGGCGGATCATAAGTGGTTGGAAACAGATTGTTTGTTGCCCATGAGGTTGCATAAACCAAGGTGCTACCCCCGATGGGACTTGTGCACCTTGATTAACATTTAATGATGGTTTATCTCTAGGAGTAACTTGATTTCGATTGTTAGTCTCATTCTCTGGTGGAACAACCCCTTGTGGTGGGACTATTGGTTTCCCATTAGCTTCCGAATTCAACTGAGCATCTACATTCACGGTGTCAATCTCTTTTTGTGCTCTTCTTTCTCTCTCTATTTTCCTATGAGCTCGAAGCGATCTCTTGGGGTTCAAGAGCTTTTACCAACCTAATAGATGTAGAGAGACAAACAAAAACATGAGTAAAATCAAAGCAACTAAACACTACTATACCAACTACAAACAAAAAATATAACTATAGTCCTAGACAGCGGGGCCAAAAACTTGTCGTTGTCTAGAATGTGATAAATAATTGACACAATAGGAAAGGCTTGCTATCCGCAAGTGTAGGGGGGAATCGACAAGAAAGAATAGATAATTACAAAGAATTATCGTTTCTACATGGACTATGAAGGTTATTATGATTGTGTTTATGAGTATGACAGATTAAGTTGCGAATACAAGTAAAGGAACTAAAGATATATTTGTAGGGTTTTTTTTCAAAATTAAGGGTAGAAATGCAAATAAAAATAAAATATGATTTAAAACTAAGTAAATTAAAGATGGAATAGCAAATTAACAATATAAATGAGTTGAATAGCAGAGAGAGATGCTTACGTATTTCTATTGATTCCCAAAGTCAACTATTTAGATGTTTCCAGATACAAGGTCAAATTGGTCTTTTTGTATTTTCCTAAATTCAATATTCTTCCCAATCCCTCCCAGGTAAATAAGAAGCAAACCTACGACACTAGATACCTCTCCCAAGTAAACATACAATGCTTTCAAACTCTATTTGCTTCTGACCATATTGACTAATTGGCTAATCAAGACCTCCCGGCTCATTAGCGCACAACCATCGCCTATATGCTAAATCCGTAATCGGACCCTCCTCCGGAAGATAGTATAACTACTAAAACTACCCAATATTTGGCCCGAATACAAGTAGTAAATGATCACAAGCATATAGTCAATGGAAAATAACTCAATTTATTTGAATATAACAATCCCAAAATCCAATAAAGATCAGAATAATCAACAAAAATTCATACTATAGTGAAATCCTCAAACAATGAGAGTTTTAGTTCATATTGAAATAAATAAAACTAATAGTTAAAAGTTTAAGAATCATACTTAATATGAAAAATGGAATAAAGTTACTCTAATGTTTGATATGAAATGGAATTAGAATGATGAAGGATGGTGGAAATTAGTTGAAACCCTTCTCCTCTTTTTCTTTTTCTTGCTCAAGACGTTATTTTGCTCTTCTAAAGAAGATAGTGTATGTTATGAGATTCTAAAAAATATCATCCTAAAACATTTTGGGTCCAAATGGGCTCACTTAGATGGGTTAAAATAACCCACCCCGTTTTACATAGTAATGGACTATTTCGAGTCACAGTGGGAGAATTAACATGAATTCTTCATCTTAACTCTGAATTGACTTCCATCACTTATCGCGTGTAACTGACTTCAGTCTCTATCCAAATCCAAGGGAAAATTGTCCAAATCTCTGACCAATAATTTGTGGTGACTTAATCTAGTGACATCAATATTTTGCTGGTAAATGCTCTAACTTCTCCATAGTGGCTCTATACTCTTTCTACGCCTTGGATTGGGTTCGGACTCGACTTCTTGATTTCTCCTCGTCATATTGGTGTCTCATGCCTACCATGTACCAAAAAGTTACATACTTAACACACCATTAATGCACATAAGCTCTAAAAGTAGCAATACATCCAAAATAAGATAAGAATTTAAGATATATTAAATAATAGGGAATTATCCCTCATTTATATCCATTAAACCCCTAAAAGGATGTCTCACAATAAGACTATTCTATCACAAAAGACAAGACATCGGTGATAGATACCTTTCAAGACCCTTGTTGCCAGAGACTCCGGGTTTTGTAGCAGGTTACATGCTTGCGCAACAAAAAGTGCCATGTTCATGCGTTTAAAGTCCCTAAACCCCATACCCCCAATAACCTTAGATATTGTATTCTTTTCCCAGTCTACCCAATGGATTTTTCTTTTGTCGAGGAAGTTTCACCAGAAATAAGCAATAATAGATGCCAATTTTTGGCAAAGCATATCGGAAAGGAGAAAATAGACATTGCATAAGTTGGGATCGCTTGGAGAACAACCTTGATCAAAATTTCTTTCCCTATTATGATAATAGTTTAGCATTCCAACCTAGAGCCTTCGAGAAAACTTTATCTACAATCCACGTCAACGTCTCTATCTTCGAAAGCTTGTGGCACATAGGAAATCCTAAATTTTTTCCCAGATCCTTAGTTTCCTTGATGTGGAGGAAATATAGTGTCTCTCTATGGATGTATTCCAGCGTATCCTTGCTAAAAAAAAATAGAAGATTTACTAGATTTAACCTTTTGTCCAGATCCGTGGCTATAAGTCTCAATACATTCTTGACATTCTTGGGTCTCTCGCCCTCCAAGCGTCTAAAAAAATAAAGAATCATCTGCAAAAAGAAGATGAGAAAGAATAGGGAAATTTCTCATGATCTGAATTCCTTTAATATTCTTATGATCTACTTTATTCTCAATTACGATGATTAGAGACTCAGTCATAAGTGAATACAAAAGTGGAGAAAAATGGTCCCCTTGTCGTAATCCACGACAAATAACAAATTTCTGGAGCCTTTCACCATTTAAATTAATTAAAATTGACACCGTTGAGATAAAGTTTTTAATCCAACATATCTATTTATCATGAAGACCCAATTTCTCAAAAATAACAAGAATAACATCCAATTTTACTTGGTCGTAAGCCTTTGTCATACCTAGTTCAACTGCTTCCAAATAAGAGTCTCCCTTCTTCTTCCTTTTCATGAAAAATGATACTTCTTGTGCGATAATAATATTATATTTTATTGCACGTCCCTAGATAAAGGCCGATTGAGTTGGTGCAGTAATTTATTTCATGAAACCCTGTAATTTGTTAGCTAATAGTTCTATGATAATTTTATAACCAAATTTAACGTAGGAAATGGGTCTATAATTTCCCACTCCTTCATGGATGTCACCCTTAGGAATAAGGTGATTAACTTCTAATTAAGCTTTACAAGGAAAATATTGTCATTGAAAAATTCTTTTACCATTAAGAGGACGTCCTCTTTGAAAATATTCCAATATTCATGATAGAACTTTACCGTTTAAACCGTCAAGTCGTGGGGTCTTGCCTGACGCCATGTCAAAAACTGCTTCTAGACTTCTTCTATTGTAAGATCTTGGGTAAGAAAATCATTCATTTCATTCGTGACTCTTGGGTGGGCAAATCTCACCGCTTCAGACATATCTACGTCACCCGTCTCTATAGATAGTTCCCTCTAAAAGGATGGAAAGTTTGATTTAATAACGTCTTTTGAGTCAGTCTAGTTCCCTTCCTTGTCTTTGATGCTCAAATTTATATTGTTGTTTCTCCTCCGAGTATTCGTAGCAAAAAATATTTAGCATTCTTGTCCCCACAGTTAATCCATAATTGTCTCGACCTGTCATCCCAATACTTTTCTTCTCTTGGACAAGCTTGATTGAGTTGTCTCGTAATGAGTTCTTCCTTGTCCTTATATCTCCAGGCTAGAGATGCATTATTTTTCTGGTTAAATCCTATACTAACTCCCCGGTTCTTCTTTTGTGATTCGGAAAAGTGGTTGTACTCCACCTAGTTAGTGTCGTCGTAGTGTCGTTTCTCTTATGAATAAAAATGTCCAGGGACTCCTCCACTCCAGGACTTCCCCACGCTTCCTGGATTACCCCTCTACACTCTAGGGTCTCAATCCACAAGGGTTCGAATTTAACACATCTTTCCAACGATCTATTTATTCCATTTACAAACAATAAAAGAGGCGAATGATGTGATCCCACAATGTGTGGAACGCAAACTTGTATGTTAGGGAAATTCGCACTCCAATATGTGCAAGCGAACACGCGATCTAGTTTATTTTTTACCTGGTCATCCTCCGATTTCTGACTGGACCAAGTATAAAAGTTCATAGTATTTGATCTCAAATAAAGAAGTAGATGCAATAAAAAGATTGAAATTAAGGATACGTTGGGGGTTAGGCGAAACGCGACTATATTTTTCCCCTGAAATCAGGATGACGTTGAAATCTCTAATAATGACCCAAAGTCGTCATGATTCGCCTTCCTATTACACAAGTTGTTATAGAAAAGAAGACGGTCCTTATAATAGAGGGCATGCACACAAATCAAATAATGTGGAAATAAAATATCATTAATATGGAAAATAACATAGTAGGGAGATACTTTAACTATATTAATATTCAAGGGACTATTCAAGAAGCAAACTGCCCCCGGGTGTAAACAAACACCAGAGGGGGTCTTTAACAAAATGATAATCAAAGTTCAACTGTATAATAATGGGTGATGAACCAAAAGAACTAAGAATGGTTTCAAAAAAACAAGCAATGTTTGGCTTATGAGTGTCAATTATTGCTTTCAAAACATGAACTATCAAGGGAGCCCTTATTTCTTGGAAATTCCACAAGATAGTAGTCACTTATCCTTTTCGGGCACTTCCGGGTGACCACGACCTCCATTATTTCCAGCATTAGACTCTCTCCGAGATTATTATTGATTCAAAAATACTATTTGTGGAATGTACTGACACTCTTATATTCAAAGTTACTGCCCTATACTCCGCCATCCTTCTCATTAACCACACTCTCTGTCTATGCCTCCTCTGGATCCATTTGAGAATTCTCATAAGAAACATACATACCCACATCATACAAGTCCATAAAATCCTCGTCACTAAGGTCCACGTTTGACCCTTCCCCTTCATTATCACTGACGGAGACTAGGTAATATCGATATCCATATTCTTCACCTCTATATGCTTGCCTTTTGCATTGAACTCGCCTTCCACATTCAATGTAACTTATTAGTGCCAACATTCAAATTTAAGTTGATGTCTCCTCATTTGTGATAGATTTATGTTAAGATGAAACATCATTTTTAGTGATTTAGAAGTCTTTCTAATTGATTTTCTTGAGAAATAGTGCACTTTCCTATTTTGAGTCTTTATTTAGTAAAATAATATTTTTAGAGTATATTGGGTTTAATTATTTATTTAGTGTGAAGCTTTAAAGATAATTATAGAGATTAATTAGAGTCCAAGTCAAATACTAAGAGATATGGAAAGAGATAAGCATGGAAAATGGAGAAAAGGAAACAAAAGCTAAAAACATGGAAAAGGAAAAGCTGCCTTAATCCTAAATATCTGCACCTAAAACCACAAATCAGATTATATCTCAAAATCGGTGTGGAATTTGGAGAAACGGTCAAGAGCAAAGTTGAAGATCTTTCCGAGAGGATGACTTTCGACTACTCATACGCGTCAAACGGATGAGTATTGAAACTGCTAGGACCAAAACAAAAAAGGGCCTGATTTCATGTTTTAGGGTTACGAATTTGAGTTGGGCTTGGAGTCCATTACTTACCTTCTCCTTCAAGAAAACAAATTAGGTCTTCTAAAAACCTATAAATACACCCTTATATCACTTGTAAATCATCCTTGCCTCATAGTAATTAGTTCTTAAGGTTTTATTCTTCCAAGTTATTGTAGAGAGCAAGATGACGTCTTTTATTATTTCCTTTAGTTTATTTCTCTCAGGTATGAACTAAACTTCCCATAGCTTGGGTTTTGCATCATGTATAATCTATGAAATCTATTTTCTTTCTATCTAAGTTTCTTTGGGAATTACATGTTTTAATCTGATATTAGCTTTTTACCTTTATATTTGTTTATGTGTTTTGATTTATTGCCTGTCCTAGAACTGATCACTTTAGGCTTTCTTAATAGTAATTAGATGATCACCTTAGTTGGGTGTCTAATTATTGAAACACCACATAAAGTCTAGTGTCAATATTGGTCCTGACAACACTAATTCTAACTAGATAGTCATTAGGGTATGATTTAGTCACTATCACCATGTATGGAAATTGATTGCTTAGGGCCTTGGTAGTGCTTGATAACTCTATTTGAACCAGCCTCGTGGTGTGTCCGTAGCCCCCTTAGTCACTCTCAAGGTCTAAGGTATGGGAATTTAGAATCCTGACTAAGTATCTAAGAGCTAATTATCTCCCTTATTAACTAGATTTAATAGAAAGAATTAGAATGATTAGTGCATTCTAGCAAAACCTAAGCTATATTTCTCATCTCATATTTCTTCGTATTTAATTTACTGTCTTTATTTTCCTTAGTTTAATCAGTTAATTTCGAATTTACTCTATTTATTTTCCTGTCTTTAAATTAATTACTTCTTACTCGTTATTTCTACCCATTCGATCAACACACGAAGTCTCTGAGAACGAACTCAACTTATCATTAAAACTTGCATTCGTCATGTAATACTTGCAGTAATGTGCCTGTCTAGGGTGAGAGTGCATTGTTTTCTGATTTATTATTTATTCTATTTTTATCACACCCTAGGCGACACCATAAGTAAAGAGGGATTGAATACTAATGGAGATGAACTCTAACCACTCTAGCGGTAGGATTGCATTTTCTGTTGTTGTGTGCTCAAATTCTACTTTGATTGGACGGGCGGTAACAGGTTGAGGGATCTCAAAGAGAAGGTACTGTAAGTCAAGCGAATATCACCGGGTGAAGATTAAAGAGCGAAAAGGGTCGGTGGTTACAATATCGGGTAACCCTGTAATATATTTAATTCTGCCCAAATATGTTTGCAAGCGAAATAATTGTCTTTTGAGTTCATTTGATCTTGATCCTTGTGAAGGGAGACTAGACTGGATTTGTACGACCCTCCAAATAATATCCATAAATGACTTGTTTTTGGTAATTAACCTACATTTTAGCTTGTTTTTTTGTCTATAACCTCATAACGACTTTTCTTCTTATCCAATGTGCTACCTCCAGGCCCTCCTATTCTATTCTTACTGCTTACATTAGCTCATTTGGTCTAGTTGGAGACCAGCGTAGTAGGGATACCTTTCGTAGCCCACCTTACCCAAGTTTCCTTCGCCTTCTTCCTTCTCTTTCAAAACGCCATCCTTCTCCTCGCTACTCACAATAATTGTACGCAACTTGTTTTGACAACTTACCAGCAACCACAACTTTATTAATATTTCCCTATGATTCCTAAACCATCCTTTCTTCACAGTTTTCCCTTTTTCCACCTCAATCGCACTCGGCCCTCCCTTATCATGACCATTCTTTTGGCTCTCAGCTCGTACCCCTCCCCTCTACTTGTTTCTCATTGACTGGTTCCTTTCCCCTCCTTGCTGGAGGTGACGGGTTATCATCAAATTTGTCCCAATGATAATTATGAATGTGTCTGTTGTAACCACCCTTAATCTTCTCCTGATCCCAAAAAAGGGCTCTTTAGGAGGGTAAAGTACTACGTTCTCCATGTTCCCTTAAGTAAAGTGAAGAAAAATAGGATTATCCACGTCTTTCTCGGGCGGGTTCCTACAATTCTCGCTCTTATGAACCAATTTCCCATAGCTGAAACAAAATAACCCCACGTGCTCGTACTAGAAAGACACCCACCCAACTATGTCATCCTAGCGAAGGTATGTTCCCGGCTGGAGAGGTTCAAGAACGTTAAATCGAACCCTAAAACGTAAAACCCGTACAACAGTTCTCTCTTTGAACAGATAATCCACTTCTTCTAACTCCATGAACTTCGCCGCAAGAGCACTCACCGTCTTCAAAGTGAAGGTTCTCTTTTTAGTTTTACAATTTGTATCAAGTATGCTTGAAATTTCTAGTATTATTTTGTTTTATTAATATATTATGCTTTTACCCCAATAAAAAAACTAACAAAAAAAATATATTTAAAGAATTACAAGCGGAAAGAAATATTATAGTAACTCTACTCATCTTACAAGATCAAAACTAATTAATGAAAAAGGTAATATTTTTTGATTTGACCGATCAAACTTATTGCGCAAGCTACTCAAACTATGGATCCAAGTAATCTCACCGCTACTTAACTTTAATACTCTCCCTATATATTGATATAATTCTCATTATCTTTAACAATTTCAAACTCTCTCATATTTCTTATTCTTAGCTTTACTCCTGTTATAGTGACTTGTAAGTTGTAAGCTACCTCAAATATGTGCTTTAGAGGAAACGCAGTTCCGGTGATAATCTTTGATGGAAAACGAGAAATCAATGTTGGAAATATAAACATTCAGCCAACGTTGGATTACAAATCGTTCAAGTTTGTGCTTAGCGAGATGATTAAAATCCCTCCACGCCTGATCTCTGTATACTTAGTCCACCCTAAGAATGGTCTGGAAATTCCTATTACCGGGAAAGAGAACTTTGAAACTATCTTTAGCGTAATCAATGGCTGTTTCTTTCGTGTCATATTGGAGCAACAAAGAAAATCAAGAAACCGAAAAGGGTTTGGGCCAAGAAAATCAAGAAACGGAAGAGCGCTTGGATACTTTTCAGAGAATTTTTCTACAGCACTTTTTCCCTTGGCACCTAATGTGATTCTCCTCCAACCTCATCCGGTGATGAAATTTAACTGTACCATGATTTCGAAACCAATTATGAAGGAATGGGATTCTCCTCAAATATTTCGAGAGGCTGTTTTTTTGAAATACAAACATATTACATGTGAAACGTGCAATATGGAGGAGGAAAGTGGAGGCACAAGAACAAAGCCGTTTCATCTTTGCTCAAAGGACACCGTTACTGTTGGCTTTAGGTCGAAGGCTGGCCCTATTGGACCTTTGACCACTGCTACTGATTTTAGTCGATAGGCAATGTCGAGAAACTTGTTGGGTAGGGTATTTATATTGTTAGATTCTTGAATATTTAGATATTTTTGTAACTAATTTTATTATAGAGTTGGATAAAGTTTGATTTTGAAATTGTATGAGTAATTACTCTTAATCTTACGCATCAATTCTTAATTTTTCACTTTTGGATGTTTATATAACCAATATTAATATATATTTATGTATTCAAATTAATCCTAATATAAAAACGTTTCAGTTAAATTTTCCTGTTAATTTTCGGACATTTTGACTTCTACCTTTTATGTAAACAGATAAATCATATATTATTGAGATATGTGGACTAATTTGCAATTCAAAATTGGAGTATCAATCAACTATGTGTTTTATACAATTAGTAGGTGTTATTTTTTCTAAGATTTTTGCTTTCCAAAGTGAGAATTGTGTTGCTTATTCTACTCATAACCATAATGTAAGATATTTATTATCATTCAATTAAAAAAGTCAACCTTATCAAGAGTTTCGGTGGGTTATCAACTTATCATCCAACCTTAACTCTTGTAATATAGAAATAGAAAAATAAAATTCGAATTATATTGAAGTCAATTAGTATAGGTTTCATGAAAAGGAATTTAGCTCCCAGGTATATGAGGTCTTCCTTTTGGCCTCTGTTTTATTTAAATAAGAAAGGCCAAGGCTGTTTTAAAATTGTTTTTATTCTGTTGTATATCATATTCAAATTTGAAAAATACTTATTTCTATATAAGTCAGTATTTTGGTATTTCCACCAGTGGTTTCAACTATTGACAACAATAAAGGGGTCCAGTTGTTGATTTTCTCGCTCGATGGATACCTTTATTGAAAAAGAAGATGCAAATAGCTTAGAGTATTTTACGGTGTTACAATCTCGATCCGATATGGTATTGGAGCACAATAAAGGTTCTTAGTGTTCAAGTGGAACATCTGAATCTAAATTACGACAGAGGTCACGAATTAACATGTATTAAGAACTTATGTTTGTTTAAGAAGACTGGAGAAATTATAGCGGCCTATGTTCTCAAATTCTGACAATTTTGGTTTCCAGGTTTAAACATTTAATCTTGATTCATAAATTAGATATTAATATATAATATAGTTGTCCAAAATGGATAAATTGTTCTTGTACATTCCAACTAGAAAATTAGGTAAAATCCAGTGTTATTGCGTTACATGCTTTACAAAAATTAAGTAGGTTCGTGAAAGTGAAAATAATAGATATTTTCTGTTTTTATTTTTTATATTTTTCAAAATACTAATAAAAAAGGTTTTGGCTAGAGAAAATGTAAACAGTTTTCCAAAAAAATTAAATGAAAAAATTGCTATATTGGAGAACGTGAAAACGATATTTTCTATATTTTTTGTAAATTTTGAAAAGAAAACGAAAATCATTTTCGGGAAATATATTTTAAAAACGAAAACAGAAAATGTTTTCGCAAACCAAACAGTGCCTAAGATACCAGAAAAGAAAATACATACCAAGCTTCTAAACTTGGCATTTAATCATAATTGTAATTTTGAATGATCTTCAAAAAGTGAGCCATCTTGCAAAACCTTCTTAAGTTTTCATGATCAGTATTTACTTGCTTCAATGGAAAATACAAGAAATCATTTGACTCAATTTCATCTTTCATTTGGTGCAACATAAAAAAGAACTAATGAACAATAAATTTTACTCAAATCAATAACTTTTTCTCTAGATAAATGAATATTTAAGGCTTCGATGATATTGTAAGATTATAATACTATTAATTATTGCAGAGACACAAAAATAAAATTTATTAAGTATAAAGTCGTTTATTATACTATTATTTTTAGCTAATTAATTAAAGATGATATTGGAAAAATTAGGTAAAAAATATCTTGATAATATAAAAAAACAAATATTATAAAACATTTTTTTAGAAAGAAAGACAAATAAAAGTAGAATAAGAGAGTATCATGCACCACAATTAGTCACACTACAAAGCAATACTAGTAAAACACAATTCACTATATTGTACTTATTTGACTTAAGATTAAAGCACAATATACAATATATTAAGATATATAATATGGGAAACATGGTGTAAGTTATACAAGTTACTTTTAGATGCATCAATTGTTTGCTTGATAAATACAAGTCCATTTAAGGTGTTAGTATGACAAGTAACCTAGTAATATTGTACATAAATGATAATTAATAAAAAATAATTTTTCAAGTAAAGTAATAAAATAATATTACCTAATAAACAGTTGTTTAAGTTGATGAAGTTAGTAACACATGACTTACATATTATATGGCCTAGACTATCATGAGTTTAATGGTAAATATATTCACTTAGATTTTATTAACCATATCCTATTCTTTATTAGGCTAATTTAATTTTTCATATCTATAAATAAATTATAGTAGTGATGATCTCCAGGCCTCATGAAGTTTCTGTTACACAAAGAAGGAGTAGTGTTTAGCAGAAGAGTAACTTTTGTTTACGGTGATTTATGTTTGTTGTTTTCAAAAGTATAGTGAATCAGATCAGATTCCAGGTTCAGTAGATCAGAGTTCATTAAACTACAATTTACGGTATCTATGAGTCACAATTCAAGTTTTTTAGTAGTGGAATGGTGTATAAGGCGCGAAAGTCGAGTGGTACCATCACATATGCGATGGCTGAGTGTGCCTTTTCATCGATTCTTCGTTTTCTAGCATGGTGCTTTCGGCACTGGAGAGTTAAATCAGAGCCGGTCCTGAGATTTTGAGGGCCTAACATTATATCTGAATAAAGACCTATTCCTATACATTTTTTACCAAACACATAAAAACCAAATTAGTATGAATCAAAGAGAAAGCTAAAAAAATTATATGAACATTAAACAATGTTATATTGGCCATGAAATATACTCTCCCATTTACTTTTCTATTTTTAAAATTTTTAAATTATAAAACAGACTAAGAAAATAAAATAAATAAATTATAGTAAAAAATTCAATTTTATAAAAGATTAGAGACCCTTTAGAATTTAAATTTTACTAGGGGCGTAAGACCAAACTCTCATGGTCTTAGGCCATAACCGACCATGAGTTGAATATATTATAGACAATATATAAGACAGCATGCTGGTAAGTTTGAGACATTATGTGGTGGTGGAAATATAGATCCAAATAACAATGGTGCTGGAAATGATACGATGATCTTGCGAGGTGGTGTTTGGCAAAGAGGTGGATGGTAGTGGTTTGGCAAGGCGGATAAGGGAACACCAGTTCCAAGTTATAGCAATGTCGTTTCATTTGTTCAATTTGTGTTTGTGTGTGAGAGAGAGACTTTACACTAATTATTTATTTATATTTATTAGTTCTTATTTCAAAGCGTTGTTGTCCAAGAGTAACGATATATACCATCCATGACATGGCGTGATTTGGTTGGAAGTAATTTGTTAATTAAATCAAGTAAATAAATAAAAATTACAATTTACTTCCATGCAAACCACGCCACGTCATGGGTGATATGTTGGGTGGTATGCATTTTGGTGTTATATACCACTACTCGTTGTCCAATATAGTTAAAACTACTAATTAGGGCATAAGTTCTAGATGGCTATAGTAGGAAAAAATGTAGATTAGTTGGTAAAAAATTATCAAGCCCCTTATTTTGTTTATATATATATATATATATATATATATATATATATATATATATATATATATATATATAAAGGGGAATGATGGAAAAGAGATGCAAAATGAAAACCAAAAAGCTATAACTATCATACTATTATAAGTGTTTATCTAATATCAAGGCATTAAAAACCACAGTTGTGGCTGATGATGTGTAGTCTTCCATAGCTTTCCGCCTAGTGTGCCTAGAGCAGGAGTATGTGGTAAAGAATGGCCCACCCTTCACAATTCACAACCTTTTTTTATCCTCTTAAATATTGGTCTGATCTTCTAATTAGATTTTGACGGTCGATTGATACCTTGAATTATTTCAAGGTTGTTTGAGTATAGGCCCTTGTGTTTCACGATATTCTCTAATGTCTCGTGTTTGTCCTTATATTCTATAGGACTAATACATCTTTTAAGTTTTGGTTTGGGTCATAGGTCATGTTTTCGAATAATTTTCACATAATATAGTCGTGTTCGTATCATTTAGGACCATGTTCGTGTTTTTGTTTTTTTTATGTGTTTTTGTGTAGTAAACATGCAAGGTGATGAACTGGATATGGTACAATAACAATATGTGAGTGCAAATTATTTAGAGGCAAGAAACCGGAGTTAGAACAAATCCGAAAGGAGTCGGGATAAAGGGAAGATAAGAATGAAATAAGGACCATGTAGAGAATAGAAGGGAAACACATATCCTATGATCAAAAAAAATTTGTGAGAAAATGGAGAGGAATTTATGGGCGATTGACCTACCAAAAGAAATGTAATCAGAGTCTAGTTTATAAATCCACAAGTCGCGAAGCATTTGGAGCCCCAAGCAAAACGTGATGGCCGGTCTCGTGGAACCTATGCACTCTATACACGATTTTGACCTACAATTGAGTAAGCTACACTCTTATTTTACACTTTATAATAGTTTTATAAATAATTAGATTTAGTTTCTCTCTATACTTCATTTTCTTTGGAGCAACCTAGGGTTTGAAGCTTCAAGCTTTCCACCATTCGAGAGAAAGTTTGATACTTTTTTTAAGCTTTATTAGTTTATGTAGTTATTAAATACAGAGGATTCTCATGACGGACCTTAGTTTATTTATTATTTTTTCATTTATACTATTGGGATCATTTTTAAGTTAAATTGAATTGGGTATTTTACATTGAATGTTTTTTTTTTGTGCTTATTCTTATACCGAGAGGTTTATCATGTGTTAGGAAGTTTTTGTAATTGGATTTTATTGGTAAAGAGGGATTATTTATTTATCTATTTATCATTCATGTGAGATTAGTCTACTTGAGAGAAAATAGTTTTCACATAGTCATATAGGTATTAGTTGAAAAGCACTTGCTAGCCTTAGGAATATTAGAGAGAAGTTTATAGGCGTACTTAGTAGCTCATTTCCACACGAAAGGTTAATTGAGATCCTCGAATCCCGTTTATTTCTAATTTACCTGATTTTCCCTTGTTCATTATCGTAATGATTGATATTTGTTGTGGGTTATTGGTTTTTACACGTCTTTATGTGAGACCCATTAAGCCACACTTGTGCCGAGGGGGAGCAATTCATCCAAGTTATTATTAGTTATATTTAAGTCTTATCTAAATTTTTGTGCTTTCGTAGATTATCTAGTTTTAGTTTACCTATATTGTCATCCTTAATTTTTTACACTTAACAAATTGGAATCTTACATAAATACTTGGTAAAATAGGATAATTGATCCTCATTGTCAAACTCTTTCATATAAAACCATCGGTCTCTGCATTTGATTGATCTTATTTACTTCTTCCGTTCTTTACAAAAAAAAAAAAGATCAATACTTAAGGTTCTTAGGTTGTGAAAATCAAAGGCTTTTCTTTTAGTAAAAGATCCACGACCGAAAGACTTCTTGTTTTCGATGATTTCATTTACACTACTCTTAAAGCGGTAATCCGATATGATCCTCTTGTTATTGTAAGAGTTCAACTGACAATCGTTTCTAACCAGTCACTCACAATCCCCTCTCGAACCATAAAGTGACATTTTTCCCAATTCAAAACAAGATCGGTCTCCTTACAAGTTACATCGTATTAGTACCTTCTCAAGGTTACTGAGACACTCATCAAAATCATCACCGAATACCATGAAATAAACCATGAACACTTCTATAAATTTATCTATCATGTCCCAAAAGATCGTTGCCATCCCCAAGAGTGTGAAAAATAAACACAATTGAGAGGACTTGTTACCCGCAAGTATGACAGGGCGTTGACATGTAATAAATAGGTAAGTACAAAGGGGATATCGCCTCCATAGGGATTATTAAGGTTACAATCACTATTTTTACGAGTATGGTAGATTAAGTTACGAATGTAAGTAATCAAATGGAAGATGTTTGTTGGGTTTTTATTGAATAAAGCTAAGTGCGGTAATCAAGATTAATTAAGGGTGTGATTGATACGTGGTAATGAATATAGGCAGGAATGAAATAAGTAAAATAATAGAATTACTGTTGGAATAAATAGACCTTGGTAATTATTATACCACACTTGGTATGTCATAGGAATAGAGGTGTAGAAAAACTAATTTCTTCATTATCTCAAACTTGATATAAAATTTGGTTGTTTCGTAATTAAAAATGAATTTATAAATCTCAAATATACCCTTATCATATTGGGTCTTCTACTATAATCATGAATTAGTTTAAATTTTTTTTCTAAATTTCATTTAAAAAAATTAAAATTTTGGAGGAAAATTTAGATTTGTCATTTTGTTAATTGAATTCATGAAAAATAATAGATATGATTGAATTTTTTTATCAAAATAGAGAAACTATAGGATATCATTTAAGAAATATTAGAAAAATGATTTTTTGATTTTTAGTTCATGCTCGTATTTTTTTTCTTGTAATTTATTTTGATCCTTCTTTGTCGCCTTCATGGAGGTTTTTACAATGGTGTTGGCTTTCCCCTTGGATGTTACTTCTAAACTTCTATAGAACCTTCCAATTTCAAATCCGGTGTATATCTATGAAGTGGACATTTCTTCAATCATGACTAGAATCGAGTCCAAGATGCTCCCAATATTTCGCCTTGTTATTGACAGAGTCCTCCAAGTTTAGTTGACCACTCAGTCGTACACTTTGAGGTTGATACTTATCAAACAATGTAGTTTACAATTGGTCCCAAGTGGTGATTAAATCACTAGGTTGCTGATCGTACCACTTGCTTGCTCCTTTGGTTAGGAAAACTAGGAACATGACGAAGTACCTCTGTTCTTAAGTAACACCTTGATTAATGTACGCAAATTTGCATGAACTTTTGCATAGCTCTAACGGGATCTTCACGATCAGACCCACTATAATGTCCATAACAAGCAAATTGATTTATAATACCCGCCTCAGGCTTGAATCTCACGACTTGCGGATCAAAAGTGGTGGCAAACAGAATGTTTGTTGCTCATGAGGTTGCATAAACCGTCCTACCCTCGGTGGGACTTGTGCACCTTGACAACAATTTAATGGTGCTTTATCTCTAGGAGGAAGTTGATTTCAATTGTTAGTCTCATTCTCTGGTGGAACAACCCCATGTGGTGGGACTATTGGGTTCCCATTAGCTTCCAAATTCAGCTGAGCATTCATATTCATGGTGTCAATCTCTTTTTGTGCTCTCTCTCTCTCTCTCTCTCTCTCTCTCTCTCTCTCTCTCTCTCTCTCTCTCTCTCTCTCTCTCTCTCTCTCTCTCTCTCTCTCTCTCTCTCTCTCTCTCTCTCTCTCTCTCTCTCTCTCTCTCTCTCTCTCTCTCTCTCTCTCTCTCTCTCTCTCTCTCTCTCTCTCTCTCTTCCTTTGAGCTTGAAGCGATCTCTCGGGATTCAAGAGCTTGTACCAACCTAATAGATGTAGAGAGACACAAACAAAAACATGAGTAAAATCAAAACAACTAAACACTACTAAACCAACTACAAACAAAAAAATATAACTATATAGTCCCAGACAGCGGGCCAAAAACTTGTCATTGTCTAAAATGTGATATATAATTAACACAATAGGAAAAGCTTGCTACCCGCAAGTGTACGGGGGTAACGACATGTAAGAACAGATAATTGAAAATAGTTATCGTTCCCACGTGGACTATGAAGGTTATTATGATTGTGTTTATGAGTAAGATATATTAAGTTGCAAATACAAGTAAATGAACTAAAGATATATTTGTAGGTTTTTTGTGAAATTAAGGGTAGAAATGCAAATAATTTGAATATGATTTAAAACTAAGTAAATTAAAGATGGAATAGCAAATTGACTATATAAATGAGTTGAATAACAGAAAGATATGCTTGAGTATTTCTATTGATTTCCAGAGTCAACTATTTAGATGTTTCCAGATACAAGGTCAGATTGGTCTTTTTGCATTTTCCGAAATTCAATATTCTTCCCAATTCCACCCAGGTAGATAAGAAGCTAACCTACGACACTAGAGACCTCTCTCAAGTAACCATACAATGTTTTCAAACTCTATTTTCTTCAGACCATATTTATTAATTGGCTAGTCAAGACCTCCCGGCTCACTAGCGCACTACAATATATGCTAAATCCGTAATCCGACCCTCCTACCGGAAGATAGTATAACTACTAAAGCTATCATTATTTGGCCCGAATACAAGTAGTAAACGATAACAAGCATATAATCAATGGAAAATAATTCATAAATATAACAATCCCAATATCCAATAAAGATAAAAAATAATCAACAAAAATTCATACTATAGTGAAATCCTCAAGCAATGAGAGTTTTAGTTCATATTGAAATAAATAAAACTAATAGTTAAAAGTTTAAGAATCATACTTATTATGAAAAATGGAATAAAATCACTGTAATGTTTGATATGAAACGGAATTGGAATGATGAAGGATGGTGGAAATTGGTTGAAACCCTTCTCCGCTTTTTCTTTTGCATGCTCAAGACGTTATTCTGCTCTTCTAAATAATATAGTGTATGTTATGAGATTCTAAAAATTATTAAATATCATCCTAAAACATTTTGGGTCCAAATGGGCTCACTTAGACGGGTTAAAATAACCCACCCCGTTTTACATAGTAATAATCTGTTTCAAGTCACAGTGGGAGCATTAACATGAATTCTTCATCTTAACTCTGAATTGACTTCCATCACTTATCGCGTATAACTGACTTCAGCCTCTATCCAAATCCAAGGGAAAATTGTCCAAATCTCTGACCAATAATTTGTGGTGACTGAATCAAGTGACATCAATATTTTGCTGGTAAATGCTCTAACTTCTCCATAGTGGCTCAATACTCTTTCTACGCCTTGGGTTGGGTTCGGACTCGACTTCTTGACTTCTCCGCATCATATTGGTATTTCATGCCTACCATGTAAAAAATGTTACATACTTAACACACCATTAATGCACATAAGCTCTAAAAGTAGCAATACATCCGAAATAAGATAAGAATTTAAGATATATTAAATAATAGGGAATTATCCCTCATTGATATCAATTAAACCTCTAAAAGTATGTCTCGCAATAAGACTATTCTATCACAAAAGACAATACATCAGTGATAAATACCTTTGAAAACCCTTGCTGCCAGAGACTCTGGGTTTTGTAGCAGGTTCCATGCGTGCGCAACAAAAAGTGCCATGTTCATGCGTTTAAAATCCCTAAACCCGTAACCCACAATAACCTTAGATATTGTATTCTATTTCCAATCTACCTAGTGGATTTTTCTTTTGTCGAGGAAGTTTCACCAGAAATAAGCAACAATAGATGCCAATTTTTTGCAAAACATAACAGAAAGGAGAAAATAGACATTGCATAAGTTGGGATCGCTTGGAGAACAACCTTGATCAAAATTTCTTTCCCCATTATAATAATAGTTTATCCTTCCAACCTAGAGCCTTCGAGAAAACTTTATCTACAATCCACGTCAGTGTCTCTATCTTCGAAAGCTTGTGACACATAGGAATTCCTAAATTTTTTCCCAGATCCTCAGTTTCCTTGATGTGGAGGAAATATAGTGTCTCTATATGGATGTCTTACATCTTATCCTTGCTAAAAAAATAGAAGATTTCCCAGAGTTAACCTTTTGTCCAGATCTGTGGCTATAAGTCTAAATACATTCTTGATATTCTTGGGTCTCTCGCCCTCCAAGCGTCTAAAAAAATAAAGAATCATCTGCAAAAAGAAGATGAGAAAGAATAGGGAAATTTCTCGTGATATGAATTCCTTTAATATTCTTATGATCTACTTTATTCTCAATTAGGCTGACAAGAGACTCAGTCATAAGTGAATACAAAAGTGGAGAAAGAGGGTCCCCTTGTCGTAGTCCACGAAACAGAACAAATTTCTGGAGCCTTTCACCATTTAAATTAATTAAAAATGACGCCGTTGAGATAAAGTTTTTCATCCAGCATATCCATTTATCATGAAAACCTATTTTCTCAAAAATAACAAGAATGACATCCAATTTTACTTGGTCGTAAGCCTTTGCCATACCCAGTTCAACTGCTTCCAAATAAGAGTCTCCTTTCTTCTTCATTTTCATGAAAATGATACTTCTTGTGCGATAATAATGTTATACTTTATCGCACGTCCCTAGATAAAGGCCGATTGAGTTGGTGCGGTAATTTCTTTCATGAAACCCTGTAATTTGTTAGCTAATAGTTCTGTGATAATCTTATAACCAAATTTAACGTTGGAAATGGGTCTATAATTTCCCACTCCTTCATGTATGTAACCCTTAGGAATAAGGTGATTAACTTCTAATTAAGCTTTCCAAGGAAAATATTGTCATTGAAAAATTCTTTTACCATTAAGAGGACGTCCTCTTTGAAAATATTCCAATATTCATGAAAGAATTTACCGTTTAAACCGTCAAGTCGTGGGGTCTTGCCTGACTCCATGTCAAAAACTGCTTCTGGACTTCTTATATGGTAAGATCTTGGGTAAGAAAATCATTCATATCATTCGTGACTCTTGGGTGGGCAAATCTCACCGCTTCAGACATATCTACGTCACCCATCTCTATAAATAGTTCCCTATAAAAGGATGGAAAGTTTGATTTAATAATGTCTTTTGAGTCAGTCTAGTTCCCTTCCTTGTCTTTGATGCTCAAATTTATATTGTTGTTTCTCCTCCGAGTGTTAGTAGCAAAAAAATATTTAGTATTCTTGTCCCCACAGTTAATCGATAATTGTCTCGACCTGTCATCCCAATACTTTTCTTCTCTTGGCCAAGCTAGTTGAGTTGTCTCCTAATGAGTTCTTCCTCATTTAAATCTCTAGGCTAGAGGTGCATTATTTTTCTGGTTAAATCCTGTTCTAACTCCCCGATTCTTCTTTTGTGATTCTGAAAAGTGGTTGTACTCCACCTAGTTAGTGTTGTCGTAGTGTTGTTTATCTTATGAATATAAACGTCTAGGGACTCCTCCACTCCAGGACTTCCCCATGCTTCCTGAATTACCCCTCTAAATTCTGGGGTCTCAATCCACAAGGATTCGAATTTAACACATCTTTCCAATGATCTATTTATTCCATTTACAAACAATAAAAGAGGCGAATGATCTGATCTCACAATGTGTGGAACGCAAACTTGTATGTTAGAGAAATTCGCACTCCAATCCGTGCAAGCAAATACGCGATCTAGTTTATTTTTTACCCGGTCATCCTCCGAATTTCGGGTGACCACGACCTCCATTAGTTATAGCATTAGACCCTCACCTAGATTACTATTGATTCACAAATACTATTTGTGGAATTCACTGACACTCTCAGATTCAAAATTACTGCCCTATACTCCGCCATCCTTCTCATTAACCACATTCTCTTTCTATGCCTCTGATGTCTCCCTAATTGTTCTTATTTTCGACCCTTGGGAGACATCATTTTTGGTGTTTATTTAATTAATTTGATAGACTTTTGGACTAAATATGCAATAATCCGGAATTCCCTTTTTATTCTAGCATTTTGAATTTATTAAACTTTTGCGCGTAATATTGGTATTTTTAGTGTAAAGTTTACAGGTTTTAGATGTTAGCTAGGAGAGGAATCCGAGGAGAAAGTCAAAGATCGTGAATTAGAGTCAAGACTTGAAGATAAATCCCGAAGATATTATTTTTAGAGCTGAAAATCCATTTTCCAGGCCATAGATTGCTGATTTCGAGGTGCTTAAGCGATGATTTAGCCGCTGACCTTTGAAGAGAAAACATTCCTTATCGAGTTACGGAACTTTAGCAACTGGAATGAGGTCAATCGGAGTCATAACGCATCGGGAAAAGCCGTTTTAGTGAAGGTGTATCAGCAGTTACGGGATTTTGGGCTTAGAAAGTGGGCTTGGACATTTAATTAATATTCTATTTTCTGGTCCAAGCCCTAGAACGAATTTATGCTTATAAAAGGAGGTCTGGACTTCTATTTTTCATACAATTCATTCTTTACAATTAAAAAAACATCAGAGAGAAGCAACAGAAGGAAGGAAGAAGAAGCTGCTAGAGCTGGAGTGGGTCTATAGCTCCGGTCTCAGTCATTCCAATTCCGGAAATTAGGTTTCTTTTATCTTTTATTTGTAATCAGTTATGAATTCCATTTATTTTAATTTAGTATTTCGTTTTAATATGAGCTAAACAATTCATAGTTCTTGAGAACAAACAATGGGTGAATCCTAATTTTATGAAATAACGAATGTTGAATTTGGGTTTTTATTGAATTAAACTAAATTAGGGCTTTTACTCTTTTCAATAAATTGAGATTATTTTACTGTTTTTAGCGTCATGAACTAGGAACAGGTGTTAGTATTTAGGCTATTCCAATTAGTGGCAATTGGATCATCCTGACGGAGGGTTTAAATACAGAACCATTTATTCAATCTAGGATAAAAGCTATTGATTCTGACGAACTTAGCTAATTATAGGGCCAATGAGGTAATAAAACTTAAACATCCAACGGTGGATCATATTTACCCTGACGGGACTAGTGACACTTTAGGATTGCCTTATAGTCCACCCTGACGGGGGTATAAGGAATTTAGAATCCCGACCATTGTAATTGACCAATTTAGCCCTTAAACCACATAAGTTAGGAAGTAAGATTAGGAGGATCCTTGCGTTCTCAAGTACTACATCTCATATTGCGTTTTCACTTGTTTTACTTGTGTCTTAGCTTTTATTTGCATTTTAATATTTGTCTTTCATTTATTTAGAATTAATACAAAACCAAACAAACATTTTACCTTTATTTGTTTTCATAAAGTGCATCAATCATTAATAGATAAACATTGTGATCAACCATCCGTCCTTGGAACGAATCTGTATTATCATACATACTACTTGGGACAACCGTACACTTGCGGTTGTGGTTCGATTAGTATTTGCATTTATTTTTAGAACACACAAAGGACCACCAAGTTTTTGGCGCCGCTGCCGGGGACGGTAGCGTGTGACCACGGTGTTTATCCTTTAGTGATAAGTGCATTTATTTTATTTTATCAGTTTTACGCTTTTTGTTTGTTAGCTTTTTCAGGTTTTTAGGTTTGGTGTATGCGAAGAAGGCTATTCAAGGATCTAGAGCCAGCACCTCCGATCCTTAGTAATCCAGAATCGTTGATCAGACTTGCGAACAGAAGAAGAAGAGAACGAGAAGCTTTAGAAGTAGAAGAATTAAGTAACAGAATGGAGAATATCACTATTCAAGGTCAACAGAATGGACAAGGCCAGTTAGATGCAAATGGCCAACCTTTAGCTCCAGGCGTTATTCCTCAAGTTCAACCACTAAATCCTAATCCTCAAGTCCAGATAGTGATGAATCAAGATCCGTGGTTTACTAATGGTCCTCCAGAAGTTCCATTCCGCGCTCCAGCTATAGGAGTAGGTGCTCCAGATATTAATGTTCCGAGATTCCGTCCAGATTCGGGTATGCTAGCTCAATTCCAAAACTTTGGAAATTTTCGCGGAAGACCATCGGAAGATCCTCTTAGAGCAGTACAGAAATTCAAACAGATATGTGATTCTTATATCACACAAGGAGTTTCAAGAGAACAGATGTATTTTGCTGCGTTTAAATTTTTTGTGATTGATGGAGCGAGTGAATGGCACGATACGCAAGATCCTACGAAGATAATCAACTGGGACCAATTAGAAATTGCTTTCTTTGACATGTATTACCCAAGTAACATGAGATTAGATGCTGAATTAGAATTGACGCACTTCCGTCAAGAATATGATGAAACTGTGGGTAAGAGTTGGACAAGATTTCAGATGTGTTTGCGTAAAGTTCCCAATCATGGCTTTTCAGAACAACAACAGTTAAAGATCTTTTATAGAGGCCTTGATGGAACTTCGAGAGAGAAATTGGATACACTATGTGGTGCAGGTTTTCTTCAAGTGCAACCCGCTCATGCTAAAATCATTTTAGAGAGAACAGTCAAGAATGAAGTTGGGTGGAATTCAGTAAGAACACCAGTGAAGGGAGTGAATAATGTTGATATGGAAGAGAAATTTGCTACGTTTGAGAATAAGATCCAGAATACCATAGAGCAACAATTGAAGCAGCTTACTCTAGCTGTAAAAGAAGGATTTTCGGGTAAGAAGGTAGCTGTGCATGTTGCACAAGAGGTTTATATGTGTTCAATTTGTAAGGTAGATAATCATGATGAGGAAGGTTGTCCGAATAATCAAGAATCCGTGATGTTTATGTCCAACAGAGGTAATTTCAATTCAAGTGGTAATGGATATCAGCCTAACAGAAACCATCCTGGGTTTCAATACTCAAATCCTAATGGGGCAGCCAATCCTACCTACGCGTATCAGCCGCATCCTCAAGGCAACAACTATAATCCAAGACCACACAACAATCATCAAGGAGGACAGAATCAAAACCATTATGTACAAAGACAAGCTCCTCAGAATACCTACGATGAGAATCTAAACCAGAAAGCTTTACCTGCCCATCCACAAGAAGGAGTATTTACCCTTCAGAAAACCGTTGAAAGTTTGATTGCTCTTCAGACACAAGCTATGGAACGTCAAAACGCAGTTGAAGCAAATATGAAGTTGTTACAGAATCAGCTAAGTCAAATTAACAAACAACTGAATCAACGTCCACAAGGGCAACTCCCTAGCGATACTGAGAATCCAATCCAAATCGAAGATTGTAAAGCTATTACTCTCAGAAGTGGTAAGAACCTTCCTCCACCTCCTTTTCCGGTTATGAAAGAAAAAGAAGTTAGAAAAGAGAAAGAGGTGGTGAATAAAGATAAAGAAGTTGAAGTAGAAGAAGTGGAGAGGTCTAGTGAAGTTCCGAAAAAGAAAGATGATACTATAATAAACCGTCCTCCTCCACCATTTCCATCGAGAGTTCAAAATAAGGGTGATATGGCTGATTATCAAAAATTCTTTAACAAGGTAAGAGGTCTTGCCATAAATATTCCGTTATTAGAAGCTATTAGAGATGTACCCAAGTATGCTAAGTTTCTGAAAAGAGCCCTCACCAACAAAAGGCCGTATTGTGATAATGAGATGATTGGTCTCCCTGAGAAATGTAGTGTTATTTGTCAAGGTAAATTACCTCCAAAGTTAGTTGATCCTGGGAGCTTTACGATTCCGATATCTATTGGTAATGAGTGGAAAGGAAAAGCGCTATGCGATTTGGGTGCAAGCATAAATCTTATGCCCAAATTGATCTTTGATAAGCTTAATATCTAAGCAAGACCCACTTCTATGGTCTTGCAAATGGCGGATCGATCTCTTGCGCATCCGGAAGGCCGAATCGAAGATGTCCTCGTTAAGGCAGGTACGTTAATTTTTCCCGCTGATTTCATTATACTTGATTACGACGCGGATAGGAATGTCCCCATTATTTTGGGAAGACCATTCCTAGCCACGGGGCGTACCTTGATTGATGTAGAAAACGGATAAATGATCATGAGAATCCAAGACGAGGAAATGAAGTTTAATGTGTTTAGACCTATGAAGTTTCCGGATACCAAGGAAGAATGTTTTCGTGTAGATGTAATGGAATCGGTAAGAAAAGAGCCAATTAATGTGGTGGACACTTTAGGGGTGGAGGAGAAAGAGCTACGAAAGAAACCACCAATTAAAGCTCCTCCATACCCTAAAAATCCACAACTAAACCATGCGAAGAAGAAAGAGAAAGCACGTGCCACGAAGGTTCCGAAGGAACCTAAGAAAGAAAGAAAGAAAAAGGGGTTCAAAGTAGGTGAAGAAGTAGCTATGAAAAATCCTAAACCCCCTCCAAAGATACGTGAATCTAAAAGTTCTTGGATAGGACCATTCATGGTCGCGAAGGTTATCTCAGACAAACTAGTGGGCATAAAAGCTAAGGGATGCAAATTTCGAGTTGCAAATATTGACAACCTCACTCACTGCTGGGGAGGTTATGTCAATGACTAATGAATGAGGTAACTCGTCGAGCTTAACGACGTTAAACAAAAGCCAATTCCTTGTATATTAGCTGAGTTTTTAAATTTTTGCAATTTAGAATAGTTTGATTTTCGTAATTTTAGTGTTTATTATTAAGAAATGAGGAAGGGTAGTTGTTTTTGATGATTTCAGGGATAAAAAGGTCATGAGTTTGGGGTCGAAAGGGCGAAAATAGGAGAAAAATTTGTGGTGTTCCAGGGGCCAAACCGGGTCCCCGCATTTGCAAATGCGGGTACCTAGTTTCGAAAGATAAAAATTCCAACTTTCTGACCCTGCGTCTTGGGTCCCGCGTTTTGCTGCGTTTTGGATTCGCGCCATCGACGCAAACCGGGTCCCCGCATTTGCAAATGCGGGTACCCGGTTTCGGAGCTGTACTTTTCCAATTTCTCTGACCCCGCGTTTTGGGAGGTTGCGTTTTGGTGCGTCTTGGCTCGCGCCATCGACGAGAATGCGGGTACCCGCATTTGCAAATGCGGGAACCCGGTTTCGAAGGGCAATTCTCTGACCCCGCGTTTTGGGTCCCGCGTTTTGGCTGCGTTTTGAGGTAAAAAAAAAAAAAATATTGCGTCATTTATTGTCAGACGCCCCAAAAAAAAAAAAAAATTATTGCGTCATTTATTGTCAGACGCCCCCAAAAAAAAAAAAAAAAATCGCGTCGACACAGCGACGCGAAACTGGGGCCCCGCATTTGCAAATGCGGGTACCCGGTTTCATCTGGGACAGGGCCGTTTGGAGCTTTTTAGCCCTAGATTTTTACCTCTTTCTTCAAACCAGCCCCCAAAAACACTCCCAAAACCCAAAATTTCCTGAACATCATCATCTACAACCACATAATCATCAAATCCTACCCTCTTTCACCACAATAACATACACTCAATTCATCTCCTATCCAAAGCACCATGGAATTCCCACTTTTGTTCAATTGTTCTTCATCCAAGCTTCAAATAAAATCCAATTCCCTCTTCTCACACATCAATTAGCCTTTACCCATCTAATATTCCACCATAATCTTCAAGTCTTAAGCCTCAAAACATCAAAGTTCTAAGCCTTAGCTTCTCACTATTTGAAGTTTTGAGTTTGGGGTGGACAGAGATGCCTATCAAAACCGTTTTCATGTGTGCTTATCGAAGGAATCCTCCAAGAACGCTTTTGGTGCTATTCAAGAACAAGCTATTGAGATTCCTATTTCACGTTTCAAACACAAGACTGAAGAGGTTCAAATTAAGGCTAATCTGAAGAAGAGGAAAGTGATTGAGGAACCTGAAAGTGAGGAAGAAAATGATCCGATGATGAGTTGGAATCGAAAATCAAGGTGTTGGAAGAAAATCAGGATACGAGATGCGCTATTTTGGGAAACGTTACAAACAAGTTGAACTTTATTTGTTCAAAGCACAACTTACGATGTCTAGACGCGAGATAAAGTTCATGGACGCAACACCGATAACCAGCCACGTGCTGGTTCAGATACGTTTTCTAATCCTTCTCATTTAGTGTAGATTATTTTATTGCGTTGAGTCTTTTCGAGTCGTGGGGACACGACTCATTTTTGAGTTTGGGGTGGGGTTCGTTGCCTCATCCCAGTTTTTATGTGTTATGTGTTTTATTTGCTTTCAATAAAATAATTTTCGGAGTTGCGTTTGACTGTAGAAATTTTTAAATATCCCTTTAAGCATACTTTTGATAAATCTATGATAGTAAATAGTGGACTTTAGGGATTGATATAAAACGCACTTACAATTGCATGCGAACATAGGTAATTAATATGAAAAATTAATGAACAATGCAAATGAAGTAAGCTTGTACTTAAGGAATATGTTTGGTGTGTAGAACGTGAAATCCTAATTAGTAGAGAACCCACCTAGATATGAACTAAAGACAAGCTATGTACTTAGGAAAATGATAGGGGCAGTTCTTTGTTAGCCATTTGTGCCTTTTTAGCCTTCTATCCCTTGTATTAATTATTATCCGTCTTAGCCCACTTTGAGCCTTTAGCCTTTTCTTTGTAGCCACGATATAAGCCATTATCCCTTAGATTATTAGGCATGACCATATGACCCGCACTTGAATCACAATCCTGAGACATGTCTCGAGCTTGAGTTTTGGGTGGTGGGACCACATATGGGGAATTTAATGGGTTGGGATTGAGGTGCTTTGTATTGTAGCACAATTGTAGATGATTTATAATTGTAACCCTTTGCCGAGAATGAGAAAAAAGTGAAAAAGAAAGAAAAAATGAAAAAATCCATACAGTAGGAACCGGGAACCCGGATTCATCAAAACCGGGAACCCGGTTTGCTTCTGTACAAAAAAAAAGAAGAAAAAGAGAAAAGAAAATAAAAAGAAAAATATGAATGAATAAATCCGGCAAAGTGGAATTTTTCTGAAAATCATCTTGTTTATAGTGGGTAGACATGGGACGCTAAATTGTTGCGTATATGGGTGAGTGAGAACATCTTTTGAACGGTAACTCAAGCTCGAGGACATTGTTGATGGTAAGTGAGGAGAGAGCCAAAAGCTCACTTCAAATTTACCAAATATACATCCACACCCGTCCTTAAGCCAATATTATAACCGTAAAGACCTCATGATTCCTAAGTACATAGTGAATTTATAATTCTGTTGATAGGGAATACACTAGGTGGAGCGTTCAAAGCGAGTTAGGATTAATGACCACCATATAGCCATCATACAGAGATGATTACAAGTGTAACCTTCAAGCATTGCGACTTTAATTTTATGATTGAGATTATTTATGTTTGATGTTGCATGATTAGTGTATGTGTATATTAGTTTCTAGAGTTTGCTATATGAGATTTATTTTGAGAATTGCTTTAGGGTTTATTTGCTAGCTTCTACTTGTTTATACGCTTACTTCTACCCCTTTGTTTTGTTTTACTTTGTCGGGACGACAAAGGTTTGAGTTGGGGGTCTTGATGTCTCCCTAATTGTTCTTATTTTCGACCCTTGGGAGACATCATTTTTTGTGTTTATTTAATTAATTTGATAGACTTTTGGACTAAATATGCAATAATCCGGAATTCCCTTTTTATTTCTAGCATTTTGAATTTATTAAACTTTTGCGCGTAATATTGGTATTTTTAGTGTAAAGTTTACAGGTTTTAGATGTTAGCTAGGAGAGGAATCCGAGGAGAAAGTCAAAGATCGTGAATTAGAGTCAAGACTTGAAGATAAATCCCGAAGATATTATTTTTAGAGCTGAAAATCCATTTTCCAGGCCATAGATTGCTGATTTCGAGGTGCTTAAGCGATGATTTAGCCGCTGACCTTTGAAGAGAAAACATTCCTTATCGAGTTACGGAACTTTAGCAACTGGAATGAGGTCAATCGGAGTCATAACGCATCGGGAAAAGCCGTTTTAGTGAAGGTGTATCAGCAGTTACGGGATTTTGGGCTTAGAAAGTGGGCTTGGACATTTAATTAATATTCTATTTTCTGGTCCAAGCCCTAGAACGAATTTATGCTTATAAAAGGAGGTCTGGACTTCTATTTTTCATACAATTCATTCTTTACAATTAAAAAAACATCAGAGAGAAGCAACAGAAGGAAGGAAGAAGAAGCTGCTAGAGCTGGAGTGGGTCTATAGCTCCGTTCTCAGTCATTCCAATTCCGGAAATTAGGTTTCTTTTATCTTTTATTTGTAATCAGTTATGAATTCCATTTATTTTAATTTAGTATTTCGTTTTAATATGAGCTAAACAATTCATAGTTCTTGAGAACAAACAATGGGTGAATCCTAATTTTATGAAATAACGAATGTTGAATTTGGGTTTTTATTGAATTAAACTAAATTAGGGTTTTTACTCTTTTCAATAAATTGAGATTATTTTACTGTTTTTAGCGTCATGAACTAGGAACAGGTGTTAGTATTTAGGCTATTCCAATTAGTGGCAATTGGATCATCCTGACGGAGGGTTTAAATACAGAACCATTTATTCAATCTAGGATAAAAGCTATTGATTCTGACGAACTTAGCTAATTCTAGGGCCAATGAGGTAATAAAACTTAAACATCAAACGGTGGATCATATTTACCCTGACGGGACTAGTGACATTTTAGGATTGCCTTATAGTCCACCCTGACGGGGGTATAAGGAATTTAGAATCCCGACCATTGTAATTGACCAATTTAGCCCTTAAACAACATAAGTTAGGAAGTAAGATTAGGAGGATCCTTGCGTTCTCAAGTACTACATCTCATATTGCGTTTTCACTTGTTTTACTTGCGTCTTAGCTTTTATTTGCATTTTAATATTTGTCTTTCATTTATTTAGAATTAATACAAAACCAAACAAACATTTTACCTTTATTTGTTTTCATAAAGTGCATCAATCATTAATAGATAAACATTGTGATCAACCATCCGTCCTTGGAACGAATCTGTATTATCATACATACTACTTGGGACAACCGTACACTTGCGGTTGTGGTTCGATTAGCATTTGCATTTATTTTTAGAACACACAAAGGACCACCAGCCTCCTCTGGCTCCATTTGTGAATTCTCATCAGAAACATACATACCCACATCATACATGTCCACAATATCCTCGTCGCTAAGGTCCACGTTTGAACTTTCCCCTTCATTATCACTGACGGAGACTAGGTAATATCGATATCCATATTCTTCACCTCCATATGCTTACCTTTTGCTTTGAACTCACCTTCCACATTCTTATGTAACTTATTAGTGCCAACATTCAAATTTAAGTAAAGAGGGCTTGAATTCTAATGGAGATGAACTCTAACCACTCTAGCGGTAGGATTGCATTTTCTGTTGTTGTGTGCTTGAATTCTACTTTGGTTGGACGGGCGGTAACAAGTTGAGGGATCTCAAAGAGAAGGTATCGTAAGTCAATCGAATATCACCGGGTGAAGATTAAAGAGCGAGAAGGGCCGGTGATTACAATATCGGGTAACCGTGTCATATATTTAATTCCGTCCAAAAATGTTTGCTAGCTAAATAATTGTCTTTTGAGTTCATTTGATCTTGATCCTTGTAGAGGGAGACTAGACTGGATTTGTACGGCCCTCCAAATTATATCCATAAATGACTTGTTTTTGGTAATTAACCTACATTTCAGCATATTTTTTTGTCTATAACCTCATAACTACTTTTCTTCTTATCCAATGTGCTACGTCCAGGCCCTCCTATTCTATTCTTACCGCTTACATTAGATCCTTTGGTCTGGTTGGAGACCAGCGTAGTAGGGATACCTTTCATAGCCCTACTTACTCAAGTTTCCTTCGCCTTCTTCCTTCTCTTTCAAAATGCCATCCTTCTCCTTGCCACTCACAGTAATTGTACACGCAACTTGTTTTGAAAACTTACCAGCAACCACAACTTTATTAATGATCTCCCAAAGATTCCTAAACCATCCTCCCTTCAAAGTTTTCCCTTTTTCCACTTCCATCGCACTCGTCCCTCCCTTATCATGACCATTCTTTTGGCTCTCAGCTTGTACCTTTCCCCTCTACTTGTTTCTCATTGACTGGTTCCTTTCCCCTCCTTGCTGGACGTGAAGGGTTATCATCAAATTTGTCCCAATGATAATTATGAGTGTGTCTGTTGTAACCACCCTTAATCTCCTCCTGATCCCAAAAAAGGGCTCTTTAGGAGGGTACTGTACTACGTTCTCCATGTTCCCTGAAGTAAAGTGAAGAAAAATAGGATCATCCACGTCTTTCTCAGCCGGGTTCCTACAGTTCTCGCTCCTATGAACCAATTTCCCATAGGTGAAACAAAATAACCCCACGTGCTCGTACTGGAAAGACACCCACCCAACTCTGTCATCCTGGCGAATGTAGGTTCTCGGCTAGAGAGGTTCAAGAACGTTAAATCGAACCCTAAAACGCAAACCTCGTACAACAATTCTCTCTTCGAACAGATAATCCACTTCTTCTAACTCCATGAACTTCGCCGCAAGAGCACTCACCGTCTTCAAAGTGAAGGTTCTCTTTTTAGTTTTACAATTTGTATCAAGTATGCTTGAAATTTCTAGTATTATTTTGTTTTATTAATATATTATGCTTTTACCCCAATAAAAAAACTAACAAAAAAAATTTAAAGAATTACTAGCGGAAAGAAATATTATAGTAACTCTACTTATCTTACAAGATCAAAACTAATGAATCCCGTTTGGTTCGTGAAAATAATGGGTATTTTCTGTTTTTATTTTCTATATACTAATAAAAACGTGTTTGGCTAGAGAAAATGAAAACAGTTTTCTGGAAAATTAAATGAAAACACTGCTATATTGGAGAATGTGAAATCGACGTTTTTCATATTTTCTGAAAATTTTGAAAAGAAAACGAAAACCATTTTGTGAAAATATATTTTGAAAACAAAAATAGAAAATGTTTTCACAAACCAAACAAGACCAAAATTCTGAAATTTTAGAAATCCTGAAATATTTTGAGTTTTCCAAATTCAAAAGATTATTTTTATGTAAACTCAAGGAAATCGAAATAAATATTTCCATTCCAAAAAAAGTTAAAAATTTCTGAATGATTCTTTTTTAATTTGTTTTGTCCGATTTCCACCAATTGACATGCCTGTACTACTAATATAGTTATGTTTTATTTTCAAAAACTCTAAATCTCAATCTTGTAATTAGTTTTATGAGTGTAATTTTTCTTTTCACGCAATCCAATGGATCTTATCCCATTAATTAAAACTGTCCTCAAAATTGGTAGTTTTGCTGGTCTTTTGCAAAAAGTCTTTGAAAAACCAAATAATTATAAGAATAATAGATAAGAGATATGTGGCTAAGGTGTCAGAAGAGCACAAAGTAACTATCTATACCAGCAAGGAAATAATTGATATATTTTTTAAATAAAATAATGATTCATTCAAATATTAAAAAAATATGGGATAAAAATTGATTAATGGTTAGTACTATACTTTGGAGATAAAAATTATGAGATTAAATCGTATTAGAGTTTAGAGATCGGCTAATATTAGATTACCTTGTGAAACTTTTCCGCGCCCAAAAAAAATAAAATAAAATCGTATTAGAGTAAAAATAATTTTAAATTTAAAATAGATTTTACAATATGTATTAAAAAAAGCATGTGATTATTTAAATTAAGAAATAGTTATGGTTAATAGTTGAAGTACTCTTATCTTTAATCTCAAATTTTAATCGATGCCAAATAATTATCTAATACATTACAAAAACGGATCCAAATCCTACAAAAACCTCTATTATTTAAATTTTCTCATTTGGACTTTCTTGTTGTCATTTCCTCAGGCCGCTAGATGCGTTTAATATTCTAGGAAATGTCCAAGCGTTTAATATTCTAGGGTTTACTATTTAAATGTCCCAGTAATTTATTCAATCTATTACATCCACTTATATAATCTGGGAAAATATGGTAACAGATTCAGAATTATACTCTGAGAAAGTTTTTTTTTTTTGTTTACTCTGAGAAAGTAAAATATTAGAATAACAACATTACAAGAAATAGTATCTTTAGCGGCAAAAAATTTAACACTAAAAATCTTAATTTTGCCGCTAATAATCGTTATTTGTCGCTTCTATAAGTTCCTCGCTAAAGATACCTTTAATAGCAAATTATTTGTTTTGGCCTCTATTAACTTTATCTTTAACGGCAAATAGTGCCGCTAAAAATATAATTAGAGGCCATTTTGGTTTTTAAAAATATCATTAGAGGTCATTTTAGTTGTTGCCGCAATAGCTTCCCCGCTAATGATACTATTTCTTGTAAGTAGATTATATGACGGTAGTCCTGATCTATTTTTTAATAACTTGTATAGATCAGTGATATGTAAATTTAGGTTAGGAAATTTAATATTTAAGTCCGGAAAAGATTAATTTTATTTTTAGTAAGATTTTTTTATTTTAAATGAAGTTGACAAATTTTTCATTGCACCCGGCCCATCCTAGATCCCCTTACAAACACTAAAATCATTTAGCTACAGTGGCGGTCCTGGCGGACAGTGTAAGTTTGGATAGTAATCAATCATCATGATAATAATATTCAGTCAATATACATATATTAATGTTTGGGACGATTATATATAGTCTTCTAATTTCAAAGGTTGCTCTGCAAAAAAAACTATTCGGACTAACAAGCTTAGTAACAGCATGCATGGTCCAGTAGATGAGTACTCTAAGAATGGAAAGCAAGGTGGTTATATCACATTTCCTTTTATTTTAGGTACTTATCTTCTCTCTCGACTTTTTCCTTTTAAAATATGTATTTTGTTGTTTGTTATATCTAGATTTTTACGAGTTTCGATTATACCAGGTACAGCAGCCGGGTTGTCACTTGCTAATGGAGGGTATATGGCAAACCTGATTGTATATCTGATTGAAGAATTAAACATAAAGAGCATTAGTGCAGCTAAGATAAATAATATTGTAAATGGAATCATGTCACTTTTACCGATTCTTGCAGCAATCATAGCCGACTCTTTCCTCGGATGTTTCCATGTTGTCTGGATTTCTTCTTTTATATCCTTACTGGTACAGCATCATTCTTATTCATTCTCTTCCACTACAAGAAATAGTATCTTTAGTAGCAAAAAATTTAACATTAAAAAACTTAATTTTGCCGCTAATAGTCGTTATTTGTCGTCTCTATAAGTTCGTCGCTAAAGATACCTTTAGTAGAAAATTATTTGTTTTTGCCTTTATTAACTTTATCTTTAGCGATAAATATTGCCGCTAAAAATATAATTAGAGGCCATTTTGGTTTTTAAAAATATCATTAGAGTCAATTTTAGTTGTTGCCGCAATAGCTTCCACGCTAATACTACTATTTCTTGTGTAGTGTTCCTCTATGGCTTAACTATCTTCCACTATGCCTCAATTATCTACTAGTAGTAGGATTTGATTCACTTTAAGATAAATACCACTATAAGAAAAGGAATCTTTAGCGGCAAAATTTTAACACTAAAAATCTTAATTTTTCTAGCTAATAGCCGCTATTTGTTCGTCTCTATAAGTTCGTCTCTAAAGATACCTTTAGTAGCAAATTATTTGTTTTTGCCTCTATTGACTTTATATTTAGCGGCAAATATTGCCGCTAAAATATATAATTAGAGGCCATTTTGGTGTTTAAAAATATTATTAGAGGCCATTTTAGTGTTGCTGCAATAACCTCGTCCCTAGTGATACTATTTCTTGTACTGATAGATGGCTCAATTTCAGCCATGTATATAACAAAACTCTTAACCGTTGCGTTGCTACTATTTCTGTTTATTTGAATAGCCTGTAATGCATGTGTAGGGTATCCTGCTTCTAGTCTTAACCGCAACAATTAATGGATTAAAACCTCCGGAATGTGAAATTGGATCAACCTTGTGCAAAGATCCATCAACACCTCAACTTGCAGTGTTATATCTTGGTTTAGCTCTAGCATCTATAGGAACTGGAGGTACAAGTTACACTATAGCGACAATGGGTGCAAATCAACTTAATAAACCAAAACATAACGACACATTCTTCAACTGGTTCGTTTTTACTATATATGTATCATCTATTGTGAGTTCCACAGCCATTGTATACGTTGAAGATAATGTAAGTTGGGCATTGGGGTTCGGAATTTGTGCCATAGCTAACCTACTCGCCCTAGCCATTTTCTTAGCTGGTACGTCTTTTTACCGTCGCCTAAAACCACAAGGGACACCGTTTATGAGGTTAGCTCAAGTCATAGTGGCAGCCATTCTGAAAAGAAATGTTTTGATCTCACTTAACGTCAAAGATTATTATAGCCATCCACATGATGGAGCCAAATTACCTACAACCTTTTTCAAGTAAGAGCACTTTAACTAATTCCTTTAAACTGAATCATTCTTGGCTAAAAGAAGAGATATGATGACGCAGGTTTTTGAATTGCGCAGCAATTATAAGTGACGGAGACACCAAACCTGACGGCTCAATTGTAAAACCATGGAGACTATGCACAGTAGAACAAGTAGAGGATATGAAAAGGCTTATCAGAATGTTACCATTGTGGTTAAGTGTTATACTTCTGTCAGTTGAACTTAGTATTCAAGGAGGCATGGTGGTACTTCAAGCTTTAAAAATGGATCGCCACTTAGGATCTAATTTCCAGATTCCAGCTGGTTCCATATTAATATTTATGATGTTGTTCACTGCCATCACCATTACAGTACTAGAAAGATTAGTATATCCAATGTTTGACAAGTTTGGTTTTAAATCTCTAACACCACTTCAACTTATAGGCATCGGTCATGTGCTCACAGTAATCAGTATGGCTATTTCTGGTCTAGTGGAGGCAAAGAGATTAAAAATAACTGATCCTATGTCAGTGTTTTGGCTATTGCCTCAACTTGGTGTATCTGGAATAGGAGTAGCATTACATTTTCCAGGGAATATTGCTTTTTATTACCAAGAGTTTCCAGAATCACTCAAGAGCACATCGACTGCTGTGTATGCATTGTTCATCGGTATTGCTTCATTTTTGACCAACCCGGTGATTGATCTAGTGCATAAACTAACCGGATGGTTACCGGATAACATCAATGTTGGCCGACTGGATAATCTCTACTGGCTTTGTTGTGTCATTGGAACAGTAAACTTTGTGTACTATCTTGTATGTGCTATACTATA
Organism: Nemophila menziesii; assembly: GCA_029959085.1. Taxonomy (NCBI): domain Eukaryota; kingdom Viridiplantae; phylum Streptophyta; class Magnoliopsida; order Boraginales; family Hydrophyllaceae; genus Nemophila; species Nemophila menziesii. The sequence continues at coordinate 1,148,600 of JARWIR010000071.1, forward strand.
CAAGTATAAAGATGTTGCAATAGTTGAAAATAAAGTAGATCAATAATACTATTAATTATTTGCAGAATCTCTGCCTTCCTCATCTGTAATCTGACATTAAATATTTAAAAGATGATGCAAATTCTCGATTTAAGATTACTAATTTTTATAATTAGAAATATTGTTGTAGAATGTAATGTATCAGCAAGCACAAAGGTAAAATCCCGTTAAATATGAATAAATTCATGCAAATTGGGTGAAGGGGAAGAGAAAGAAGAGAAAGGGAGGCTGAAGAAACAGAACAAGAAATTCCTGAAGACCCCGTTCAACAACAGAAAGTATGGGCTCAAAAGCCAAAGAGAGTTTTTGTTCCTTGGGATGATCAGGTTCGTGATAGAATTAATTATTTGAAGTTTGGTGAGGAGATGGATTTTTCTAAGGGTATTATGAATAGTGTTTTTAAAGATTATGGTATTACTTGTGACATGTTGGGTTGGAAAGAATCGAAAGAAAGGAAACTTAAGTATATTCCTACCTTGGTGCGAGATTTTTATGAAGGTTAGCCTTTTCAAAAGAAGCAGTCGTGGTTCGCAAAAAGGTAGTTCCCTTCTCCGTTGAGTTTATTCGAAAATCATTGAAATTACCCAACTTTACTGGACTATGCCCTTTCCAAGAATCCCTTAATGATCCTTCTTTAGATTATGAATCCCTTTGGGGGGAAAGTACTTATTAATGGGGCTCGCCCAATTCCCGAAGGAGAGAGGTATCCTGGACAAATGTATAGTAGAAACTTATTACCATGTGCTAAGGTGTGGTCTCGTTTCATAATTAAAACATTCTTCGGAATTAAACACATCTCAGAAGTGAAGAAGGAGCATCTTATGTTTATCAAGTGTATTATTGAGGAGAAACCAATGGATGTTGCTCGTGTGATTTATGATATTATCATGGAGTTTGCAAGAGTTCCGACTTCGCAACAAAATCTCAAGTTCCCTTGTACCATCACTACTTTGTGTCTAGACGCAAAAGTCCCGCGTAGGAATGCAAAGATTGACCGTGTGGCAGTTGGAGAGAACATGGTTTTAACTTCAGCCACGCGCTGGTTGAGATACGTTTTCTATCCCTTCCGCGTTTTAGTTTAGTTTAGTTTATTTTATTGCGTTGAGTCTTTTTCGAGTCGTGGGGACACAGCTCATTTTTAAGTTTAGGGTGGGGTTCGTTGCCTCATCCCAGTTTTTATGTGTTATGTGTTTTTATTTGCTTTCAATAAAATAATTTCGGAGTTGCGTTAGACTGTAGAAGATTTTAAATGTCCCTTTAAGCATACTTTGTTGGCATATAGCCTCCCTTAATAGGTTGTTTTAATGTGACAAATCCTCTTGTGTTTAGTGTGCTAATTATTCTTGTTATACATATTCTATCTTGCACTCTGATTCATCAAAAAACACATTCTTTATCATTTAGATCAAAGCTTTATTGTTTTATCTTAAGAAACTAATTCTCATACAAATACTTTTAACCTTATCTTTGTGTACATTGAGAATTAGCTTTAGTGATCAACTACAAAGTTTATTAGAATGATGTTCGCTACGACTCTCGTGAAGAAGGTTTTCTGATCCGAGCATCATAGTAAAAGATATACTCACTAGAAGGTGTTTTAGACCTTTGATGCGGTACACCGGAGTTTCTGTGCGGTACACCGCAACCCACGGACTACACCACGGACCAGGGGGCTAGTCCGTCAGAAAGCAAGTGAATTAAGCAAGGTCATTGCGGTACACCGCACCAACCCCGCGGTGCACCGCAGGTTAGGGTTTCCTGCAGCAAAATGAAGACAAAAGGAATATATCCGTTGGGGATTTTAATATATCCGTTGGAGACAAGTCTTATGACCGTTGGGAGCATTTTGCAGCTATATATTGAAGGTCTTTCAAGGCTACAAACACACCTTCAACCCATATACATTAAGGGGCTTAATTGTTATCATCCAAGAAGGTGTCAAGAGCTATAATTGTCATATCTACTCATTCAAGGAGTAAATTAAAGGAGCTTCAAAGTTATTATCTACTCAAGAGAAGTTTTAAGCTTATAGTTATATCATCTCTTTAGGAGTTCATTAGCAAAGTTGTTTCACCCTTTAAACACTTTGTATTTATCCTCTTAATTCTAGTTCTTGTAATAGATAGGTTAAGAGACAATTTGAGTATCGGGAGTATACTCGGTGTCCTTGTGTTGTGATTACACAAGAGTTTCCTTCGTGGTTTCGAAGAGGTTGTCCTTCGTGTTATCGAAGAGGTTGTAAGGGTTATTGTGTTCTCGACCCGGTTAAGAGAGACACGGGAGCTTAGTGAAAAGCTTGAAATCCTAAGGAGGCTTCCTTAGGTAGTGGATGTAGGGAAAGCGAACCACTATAAATCGTGTGTATCTTTCTATTCCTACTCTATTTACTTTCCGCACTTTATATGTTTGATAATATGCTAGTATGAATATTGTGATATTGATTATCTAGTTTATCTAACATATTGTCATCTAGAGTAGTAAGAGATTAGAAACTCGTTTTACTTGTATCACTTATATATCGAACCTCTTAGCTTATCCATTGTATGATCCCTTAGGAGTTTGATATATTAGTTGACTTAGAAGTTTCTTTCTAAAACATATAATTGTCCAAAAGATTTTTAATTAGGCATTAATCTTATTAGTAATCCTATTCACCCCCCCTCTAGGACTTTCAATTGGTATCAGAGCCTAACTCTACGTGAATAGCTTAACCGTTAGTAGAGAAAACGATTTGGAATTTAATCTTTTGGAAGAGTTGTTTTCTACACAACCTCCACTTTTTGTAGGTGATCGTTTCTTTGCTTGGAGGAAACAAATGGAAAAATTAATATACGAAAGAACACTCAAATCTCGAAAAAGGAAAATCCGGTGATTCCTTTCTTTATCTCGTATATTTTTTTCATGGCTTATGTTTATGATTCGGTTTTGATTTGATTAGTTGTGTTTGTTGTTATCATGTTTTATCTTTGGATATTATCTTGTGATACTACTCATTGTTTTAATGTTATTAGTGTTATTGCATCTAATTCTCATGTATGATGTTTTTGCACTTTACCTCTTAGAATTTTGGTAATTGCATTTTAGTCCCCAAAATTTTCAAAATTGCACTTTGACCCCTCATATTTATTAAATTCTCCAAAGTGTCATAGTTTGGACTTCATAATCTTTCACATGTAAAATTTGCCATTTTAGTTCATATTTTTGAAAAATTGCATTTTTAGTCCCTACTATGTGAAATTGCTTTTTTGTCCCTCAACTATTATAAATTGCACTTTTTATTCTTACAAGTTTTTATAAATTTTAAAAGTGCCTATTGATTGATAAAAGGGAAAAAGATCAAAGATATTAGTTTACACTTTCAAATCTCAATTTATCTTTGAACACAAATTTGCATTTTCATATGTCTTTTAGTAAGGGTGAGTTTTAAAGAAATTGCTTTTCAAAATATTTTTCCGATAATATTTTAAAATCTCATAGCATTTCAAAAATGTTTCTATGCATAGAATTATGGGAATTAATCCATTATTGGTCATTAACTCATTTGCATGAAATTGTTTAGCCTTATGTTGTGCTTCATTATGTGCTTATATGGTTTATTCCCTATTGTGCTAATATCTTGTATAACTTGACCTTTTCATGCTTAAAATTGCTTAGTTTTTACATTGGGTCTTTTTGTACTTTTTAGAAAATATAGGGGTATTTGTGAAATAAACTGTTTTATTTGTTTTCGGGATTTCCATGTTGAATCTTTTCAAAACAAAAGCATGTTTAGTAGTTTTAAAATATTTCTAAACTATTGGGGAGTTTTCGTATTAGTTTTGGGTGTTTATGCAAATTGCCTATTTTCTATTCTCTCCTCTTACACCTTTTAGTCGAGCTTTAGTGCGGTGCACCGCAGCAATGGTCCGGTACACCGCGATTCGAGGTTTAGTGTTTTATTTTGCATTGTGGTCCTTATTGGTTCAAAATATTTATTTGAGGTCCCTTTAATTAGGAACAAGTTGCATTTTGCTTGAAAATTAGACCTAGGTCCCTATTGTCTTGAGAAAGTTATACTTAGGTCCTTGATGTTTTTCAAAATTGCATTTAGTCCCTAAACTTTTGAAAAATGCATATTGACCCCTATACTTTTCAAAGATTAAATTTTACCCCTTGATTTCTTCAAATATTCTTATTGGTAAAAAGGGGGAGAAATTATTGGTCAAACTTTTTCAAAATTGAAACAAACACTCTATGCATTTTGTGAGGGGGAGTTTTTCTTAAAATTATCTTTAAAAACTCAAATGCTTGGTTAATCGTTTGTACTAATCGTTTTTCTTATAATTGCACTAATCGTTTGTGTTATTAGAAAGCTTATAAGATGAAAACCTATCAATCAAGAAGTTGGTAAAATGTCTCTATCCCTTATCTCATTGTTTCATACTAATTCATGCTTTACATTGTTAATCTTTGTGCATCTCAAATTAAATTGTTTTAATTGCTCTTAACCCTTGATCTCCTTATGTTGTTTTTCAAAATCTATTCACTTGAGTTTTAGCTCTTCTATGATTAGTTGTTTGATTTTATTTTATTATCCCGTCTTTTTGATGAAGACAAAGGGGGAGAAATATGTGCACTAAAACTTTCAAAATTGCACTTATTAATACTCACAAATGCATTTCATATCTTATATTCATTTTTACTTAAATGCTTATTGTGAGGGGGAGCTAAATTTCATAAGAGCTTAAACTTTCATATCATTCCTAAGGTGTTTTAGTGAAGGATTTGTCAACATCAAAAAGGGGGAGATTGTTGGCATATAGCCTCCCTTAATAGGTTGTTTTAATGTGACAAATCCTCTTGTGTTTAGTGTGCTAATTATTCTTGTTATACATATTCTATCTTGCACTCTAATTCATCAAAAAATACATTCTTTATCATTTAGATCAAAGCTTTATTGTTTTATCTTAAGAAACTAATTCTCATACAAATACTTTTAACTTTATCTTTGTGTACATTGAGAATTAGCTTTATTGATCAACTACAAAGTTTATTAGAATGATGTTCTCTACGACTCTCGTGAAGAAGGTTTTCTGATCCGAGCATCATAGTAAAAGATATACTCACTAGAAGGTGTTTTAGACCTTTGGTGCGGTACACCGCAGCCCACGGACTTCACCACGGACCAGGGGGCTAGTCCGTCAGAAAGCAAGGTCATTGCGGTACACCGCACCAACCCCGCGGTGCACCGCAGGTTAGGGTTTCCTGCAGCAAAATGAAGACAAAAGGAATATATCCGTTGGGGATTTTAATATATCCGTTGGAGACAAGTCTTATGACCGTTGGGAGCATTTTGCAGCTATATATTGAAGGTCTTTTAAGGCTACAAACACACCTTCAACCCATATACATTAAGGGGCTTAATTGTTATCATCCAAGAAGGTGTCAAGAGCTATAATTGTCATATCTACTCATTCAAGGAGTAAATTAAAGGAGCTTCAAAGTTATTATCTACTCAAGAGAAGTTTTAAGCTTATAGTTATATCATCTCTTTAGGAGTTCATTAGCAAAGTTGTTTCACCCTTTAAACACTTTGTATTTATCCTCTTAATTCTAGTTCTTGTAATAGATAGGTTAAGAGACAATTTGAGTATCGGGAGTATACTCGGTGTCCTTGTGTTGTGATTACACAAGAGTTTCCTTCGTGGTTTCGAAGAGGTTGTCCTTCGTGTTATCGAAGAGGTTGTAAGGGTTATTGTGTTCTCGACCCGGTTAAGAGAGACACGGGAGCTTAGTGAAAATCTTGAAATCCTAAGGAGGCTTCCTTAGGTAGTGGATGTAGGGAAACCGAACCACTATAAATCGTGTGTATCTTTCTATCCCTACTCTATTTACTTTCCGCACTTTATATGTTTGATAATATGCTAGTATGAATATTGTGATATTGATTATCTAGTTTATCTAACATATTGTCATCTAGAGTAGTAAGAGATTAGAAACTCGTTTTACTTGTATCACTTATATATCGAACCTCTTAGCTTATCCATTGTATGATCCCTTAGGAGTTTGATATATTAATTGACTTAGAAGTTTCTTTCTAAAACATATAATTGTCCAAAAGATTTTTAATTAGGCATTAATCTTATTAGTAATCCTATTCACCCCCCCTCTAGGACTTTCATACTTTTAGTAAATATATGATAGTAAATAGTGGACTTTAGGGAATAATATAAAACGCACTTAGAATTGCATGCGAACATATATAATTGATAGGAAAAATTAATGAACAATGCAAATGAAGTAAGCTTGTACTTAAGGAATATGTTTGGTGTGTAGAACGTGAAATCCTAATTAGTAGAGAACCCACTTAGATATGAACTAAAGACGAGCTATGTACTTAGGAAAATGATAGGTGCAGTTCTTGGTTAGCCATTTGTAGCCTTTTAGCTTGTTATCCCTTATAATAATTTTATCCGTCTTAGCCCAATTTCGATCCTTAAGCCTTTCTTTTGTAGCCACGATATAAGCTCATTATCCTTTATATTATTAGGCATGACCAAATTACCCGCACTTGAATCACGATCCTAAGACCTGTCTCGAGCTTGAGTTTGGGGTGGAAGGTCCACATTTGGGAAATTACATTGGGAGGGGATTATATGTGTTTATATTGAGGCACAAAAATTAAAAGATGATATCATTACTTGTACCCCTTTGCCGGGATTTGAAAAAAATAAATAAAAAAAGAAGAAGAAAAGAAATGAAAAAGAATATAAAAAGAAAGAAAGAATAAAGTAAACCGACAAAGTGGTTGAGTGAGAACATTATATGAGTGTAAACTCAAACTCGTGGACAGTTGTTGATGGTAAGTGAGGAGAGAGCCAAAAGCTCACTTCAAATTTACCAAATATACATACCACACCGTCCCTAAGCCTACGCTAAAACCGTAAAGTCCTCGTGATTCCTAAGTGCATAGTGAATTTATGATTCTGTAAATAGGGAATATACTAAGTGGAGTGTTCAAAGCGAGTTAGGATTGAGGAACACCCTATAGCCATCATAAAGAGATGAGTACAAGTGTAACCTTCAAGCATTGCGACTTTAATTTTATGATTGAGATTATTTGTGTTCGATTTTGCATGATAGGTGTATGTGTATACTAATTCCTAGAGTTTTACTATATGAGATTAATTTTAAGAATTGCTTTAGGTTTATTTGCTAGCTTCTACCTTCTCTTGCAATGACTTTTTCCCCTTTGTTTTAATTTTGCTTTCTCGGGACGACAAAGGTTTGAGTTGGGGGTCTTGATGTCTCCCTAAATGTTCTAATTTTATGCCCCTGGGAGACATCATTTTTGGTGTTTATTCGTTTACTTTGATAGACTTTTGGACTAAATATGCAATAATTCAAATTTCCCCTTTTATTTCTAGCATTTTTAATTTATTAAACTTTTGCGTGTAATATTGGGTATTTTAGTGGAAAGTTTGTAGGTTTTGAATATTAGCTAGAAGAGGAATCCGAGAATAAAGTCAAAGATCGTGATATGGAGTCAAAGCATGAAGACAAATCCCGAAAGAATTGATATTTTATTTTAAAGCTGCAAATCTGGAAAGTTGTCAAAGATTGCTGATATAGAGCCACCTAAGAGTAGATTTAGCCGCTGACTTGTGAAGAGAAAACGTTCCCATTGAGTTACGGAACTTTAGCAACTGGAATGAGGTCAATCTGAGTTGAAACGAGTCGGTTAGAGCTGTTTTAGTGGAGGTGGTGCCGCAGTTACGGGATTTTGGGCTAAGATAATGGACTTGGGCCTTTATTATTTCATTTAAACTTTAGCCTAAGGTCCAAGTCCGAATTTTTAAGTATAAATAAGGGTTTTGACTTCTATTTTTCATACAATTCACTTTTTACAAAAGAAAACATCAGAGAGAAGTCAAGGCAAGGAAGCAGGAAAGCTAGAAAGCTGGAGACGGTCTATATCTCCAAATCACAGCTAAACTAATTCTGCAATTAGGTTTTTCTTTTATTTCTTTCTGTAAAACAATATGAACAATTTTATTTCTTTTAATTTAGTTCTCCACATTAGTATGAGCTAATTTAATTAAGTGCTTGAGAACGCATAATGGGTTAATCCCAATTTGATTTCGTTTCATATGTTTGAATTTGGGATAATTATTATTTAAATCAAATGGGGTGAATTATATTTTTCTTTAATTTGTATTTATTTACTATTATTGACCTGATCAATTGATAATAGGACTTAGTATCTAGGTGGTGTCGCCTAGGGTGTGATAAAATTAATACAACTCAATGTCAAGAAAACTACGCACTCTCACCCTACACAGGCACAGTACTGCAAGTATTACAGGACGTATGCAAGTTTTAGTTAGTAAGTTGAGTTCGTTCTCAGGGACTTAAGTGTGTTATACGAGTAGGTAACAATAGCGAGTAAAAGTAAATAATTAAAAGACAGAAAATAAAAGCAAATAGATTTCGAAATTCTAAATTAAAACTAAGCAAATAAAGACAGTAAAATAAATAACTACGAATATGAGATGAGAGATATAGCTTAGGTTTTGCTAGTATGCACTAATCCTTCTAATTCTTTCTAAAGATCTAGTTTATAAGGGAGAATATTAGCTCTTGGATACTTAGTCAGGATTCTAAATTCCCATACCCTTAGACCTTGAGAGCGACTAAGGGGGCTACGGCACAACCAAGACGTGGTTTAAAATAGGGTTATCAAGCGCTACCAAGGCCCTAAGCAAACACTTCAATCAATTGGTGATATGGTGATTAAAACAAATCCTAATGACTATCTAGTTAGAATCATGTTTTGTCAGAAATAATATCGACACTAGACGTTATGTGGTGGTTCAATAGTTAAACACCCAGCTAAGGTGATCATCTAACTACTATTAAGGTAATCCTAAACGTTGCGCACCGCAAGGAAAATATACATTAAATCAAAACACATAATCAAATATAAGGGTAAGTAGCTAATATCAAATTAAAACATTTAATTCCCAAAGAAACTTAGATAGAAGAATTAGAATTCATAGATTATACATGATGCAAAACCCAAGTTATGGGGAGTTTAGTTCATACCTGAAGGAAATAAACTAAAAGAAATTACAAAAGACATCATCTTGCTCTCTACAATAAACTGGAAGAATAAAACCTTAAGAACTAATTACTATGAGGCAAGGATGATTTACAAGTGATATAAGGGTGTATTTATAGGTGTTTAGAAGACCTAATTCGTTTTCTTGAGGAAGAGATAAAGTATTGGACTCCTAGCCCAACTCAAATTCGTATGGAAATAAAGATAAACACTGCTGGACCGTTTTGAGCATATCTTCTTCGTTATTGGTCGGTTTTTGCTCCATAAGATACCAAAAGAATCCTCACAGAATTATCTACGTCCCTATGAGATGAAATTACCAAAATAGGCTTCCTTGTAGGAGTAATCACCACTTCTTTAGGCGTGTGCTGCAGAATCTCAGATTTAGGCAGCTTTTCCTTTTCCATATTTTTAGCTTTTGTTTCCTTATCTCCAATTACCATGCTAATCTCTTTCCATATCTTGTAGTCTTTGACTTGGACTATAATTAATCTCCATAATTATCTTTAAAGCTACACACTAAATAAACAATTAAACCCAATATGCTCTAAAATATTATTTTACTAAACCAAGACTCAAAATAGGAAAGTGCACTATTTCTCAAGAAAATCGACATTTATGACTTCTAAATCACTACAAATGATGTCTCATCCTAATATAAATCTATCACAAATGAGGAGACATCACTAGGCTATTCCAATTAGTGGCGATTGGATCACCTTGACGGGGGGTCTGGGTACAGAACTAGTTAACGAATATAGGTTAGAAATTATTTGACTCTGACGAGCTTAATTAAACCTATGGCCTATTGGGTAATTTAGACTTAATCACTTGAGAGTGGACTATAATCACCCTGACGGGGTTTGTAGCACTTGAAAGTTGCTCCTTAGTCCACCCTGACGGGTGTAAGGAGAATTCCGAATCCTGACCAATATCAATTTACCAATTTGTCCCTTAAACAATGTATGAAATGAATGATAATTAGGTGAAATCCTTGCGTCTCTCAAGTACTGCCTTCTCATCTTGCGTAAACACTTTAGTTTCTTGTGTCTAGTCATTTATGTGCATTAATTTAGTATTTTAATTCATTGTCTTAGCATTAGAAAACCAAACAAACAAATCTTAAAATCATTTACCTGTTTTTACGTGCAATTAACCACTATTTGATAAGCATTAGAGTCAACCATTCCGTCCCTGAGAACGAATCTGTTTTATCACTTATATTACTTGGGACAACCGTACACTTGCGGTTGTGGTTCTCTTTTCCTTATTGCATTTATTTTAGAACACACAAAGGACCACCAAAGCATTGGTTACTAACGGCCCCCTCCGAATCAGACTTTGAACTCTCATCTCCCCTTAAGTGTCCCTCATACTCGGGTGCACTACAAAAGTAATACCTTCTCATTTCCATCTCACTATTCACAACATCATTAGGGCCACACACCTTAAAACGTCTTCTTATCATGAATTCGACTAAGTAGATATCGAAACTTAACAACTTGATAATCACCAATATACAGATGCATGAATCTTCGTAATTTTCCATTAAATTGATTTCCTATCAAAGATCATTGATCTATTAGTTTTCGTATAAATCTTGTATGATACAATATTACCTCTGTGGATTAATTTTCCCGTGTCATTCCATAGAAGAGGAAACAACCAAAATCCATCATGCCCAAGCGCTGCATGTTCCAAATTAAGGTACCTCCTAGAACCATTAGAGAAGATTAAAATTACAGTAGGCCATTAATCTTTTTTCCTAATAGAGAATATTATTGTAGAGAAGATTAAAATTGCAGTAGGCCATCGATCTTTTTTCCTAATAGAAAATATTATTGTAGAGAAGATTAAAATCGTAGTAGACCATCGATCTTTTTGAACCGTCCTTGTAGCTTATGATATAGCCCAATTAGAGTATACTTCCGAAGAGGCCAAGAAAAGACCCACTTAATAGATATAATCTAATGATTAATAGAAATGCCCAAGCAGAAATAATTGGTCCAATAACTTAAAAAACCACCTGAGAAAGAGATTCGAGATACGATATAATAAAGTGAATAAACAAGGATTAAGAACTTAGCTTTAATATTAATATGGGTGTTGATATTTAGGAAATCCCCTCCAAAGCATATGAAAACAAACACAAACCAGAGCTTCAGTTTGAAATTTAAAAAGAGAAACTTTCTGATCTCGTGCATGCAATCAAATATTTGGATGAAAACTTCAGTAATATTCGGATTAAACCATTTAAACATAATCGTTGCTAAAATATAATCCATATCATAACTAACCCAGTTATGAATACCAGATACCGTATAGACCTTACAAAAAGTAAGGGTCAACATAGAAGGAACAAACGAATGAGGAAAACATCCAGGAGAGAACAACCCGTTGTGATAGAACATGGTCATTCCCACCTCAGAGGTGCTCCGAAATAGCACAGAAAAAGAAGAGAAGACCCAAAACCGAAGAAGAAAAATAAACCATAACCATGCATAGGGCTGCAAACGAGCCGAGCCGAGCCGAATACTAGATGTACAGGCTTGGTTTGTTTAATTTCTCGAGGCGAGCCGAGCCAAACTCAAATTTAAACGAGCCGGACCGAGCCGAGCTCAAATTTAAACGAGCCAAGCCCGAGCTTCCAATCATCCAAACCAGAAATGTTAGAACTTGTTTGTTTAACTTATTGAACAATCTTTTTTAAAGTCGAGCACGAGTTGCTCGTGAACTATTTGTTTTTTGTGGTTGAAATGGGACTTTCATGAGTGTGTGGTATGAAAATATGAAACATAACACTAATGAAAAATTAATGTCTAAAGAAATTAAAAATATCCAATTAGATATTGAAGGTTTAATAATATATTTATAATTAGATAATTTATTTTTATTTATAATTCATACGTTTAAACGAGCTCACGAGCCGAGCTCGAGCAGGCTTGTTTATGTATCGAGCTTAAAATGGAGCTTGAACTTGAGCTTGTTTACATTCGAGCCGATCTCGAACGAGCTTTTTTCCGAGCCGAGCTCGAGCTGCTCGCGAACGGCTTGGTTCATTTGCAGCCCTAACCATGCAGGTGGCCGGTGGATGCAATTAGTGAGAGATGTTGTGGCCATCTTTTCGCCAGATTTCAAGTTCCCATAATTAATATATTGCAATATATCCATTGTAGCATCGTGCATGTGAAGGAAAAGTAGGTAGATAAAATATTTACATAATTTGGCAATTGAAAAAAGCATAAAAAGCTTTACTAAAACCATATAACTATCAATAGGTCTAAATAGAGGCTTAATAAGATGAAAGGCAGAAGGAATTATAAGAAATTAAAAGTAAAAGATGAGTAAGGTTGACTTTTGTTTTCCTCCATTTTTGAAGAAAAAAGACTGAAAGCAGATTTGTTTTCCCACTTAATCGATCATCAATAAAGATGAAGATTGGATTGCAATGAGCAAACAAATATAAGGATTAGATTACAGATTTTGTATGAATATTGAAGATTTAATTTTGACTTTTTAGGCCATCGATCTTTTCTTAGAGAGAGAAAGAGATATGTTTGAGAGAGAGGGTGGGTGGTATATATCATTACTTTTCTCTTAATTATATGTCTTTTGGCCACAATAAACTAAAATATCCTTATATTGTTATGAATATGAGAGAGAGGAAGAATAGACTACTATTGATAGTGAAAAGAGCGTACAATTACATATTATTAGAGTCCTATATATAGAGAATAAGTAACCCTAACCCTAGTCTTCATGAGCTTGACTACAAGTCCATGGGCTTGGATTGACTATCCACTTATTGGGTTATAACACTCCCCCTTGGATATTCAATCCTTAGAACTACCTCGTTAATAACCTTTATCCGGAAAACCTATTAGGACAAAAACGTGATGAAGGAAAAAAGAGTGTAGCGTGTGGTTGTCTCCCCCTCTTGTCAGCATCTCAGAGAAGGTCTTGAAGTCGATGCATACCAATCTTGTGTCGCAATTTCTTGAATGTAGATGTGGGTAATGCCTTTGTGAATAAATCAGTCAAATTATCACTTGAGCGAACTTGATGAACATCTATTTCACTTTTCTTCTGGAGTTCATGTGTAAAGAAAAACTTTGGTGAGATGTGCTTGGTTAGGTCACCTTTGATGAAGCCTCCTTTGACTTGAGCGATACAAGCTGCATTATCTTCGTATAGTATTGTCAGAATTTGTTTGTTCGTTGAAAGGTTGCATTCGCCTTGAATATGTGGAGTCAATGATCTTAGCCAAACACATTCTCGACTTGCCTCGTGAAGTGCAAGTATCTCGGCATGATTTGAAGATGTAGCGGCAATGGTTTGTTTTGTAGAGCGCCATGAGATAGCAGTGCCCCCAAAGATGAATAGATATCTAGTTTGTGATCTTCCTTTATGTGGGTCAGATAAATATCCAGCATCTGCATAACCAATCAATTTGGATTTATGATGTTTTGAATATAGCAATCCTATATCGTGAGTTCCACGAATATAACGAAGTATGTGTTTAATTCTATTCCAGTGTCTCATTGTTGGTGATGAACTGTATCTTGATAATAAATTTACACTAAAGGAAATATCTGGACGAGTGTTGTTAGAAAGATACATCAATGCACCAATTGCACTAAGATATGGTACTTTTGGGCCAAGAATTTCTTCGTTATCTTCACGTGGACGAAAAAATATCCTTGTATGGATCGAGTGAACGTACAACCATTGGTGAACTCAATGGATGAGATTTATCCATATTGAATCGCTTAAGGATTTTTCCAACAAATGCTGATTGGTGGACAAAAGTTCCATCTGTTAGATGTTCAATTTGTAAGCCAAGGCAAAATTTTGTTTTACCAAGATCTTTCATCTCAAACTCCTTGCATAACTAAGTTGCCGCTATTGTGAGCTCTTTAAGAGTCCCTATTAGATTTAGATCATCAACGTAGACCGCAACAATAACAAATCCAGAATCAGACTTTTTAATGAAAACACATCGACTAATGGGATTGTTGATATAACCTTCTTTGAGAAGGTATGTACTAAGACGTTTATACCACATTCGTCCAGATTGTTTTAATCCATACAAGGATCTTTTTAATTTGATCGAGTAATTTTCCCGTGGGTATGCGCTATATGCTTCAGGCATTTTTAATCCTTGTGGGATTTTCATAAAAATGTCACTATCGAGTGATCCGTAGAGGTATGTAGTTACCACATCCATCAAATGCATATGTAGTCCTCCAGTTACTGCCAAACTAAGCAAAAATCTAAGAGTAAATGCATCCACCACGGGAGAGTATGTTTCTTCACAATCAATCTCAGGTCTCTGTGAAAAACCTTGTGCTACAAGTCGTGCCTTGTATCTTACAATCTCATTGTTTTCATTACGTTATCGTATGAATACCCACTTGTAGCCTACATGGCTTACATTTTTAGGGGTTTGGACTATAGGTCCAAAAACTTTTCATTTTGCGAGTGAGTCTAATTTGGTCTGAATTGTGTCTTTCCATTTTGGCCAATCATTTCTATGTTGACATTCTTGAACTGATTTGGTTCAAGATCCTCGCTTTCATGCATCAAATCAATAGAAACTTTATATGAGAATATTTTATCAATATGGATTTTATTTCGGTTCCATCTTATTCCTGTAGCGACATAGTTCATCGAGATCTCTTCATTATCAATATTTAAATTTTCAAGTGTTTGAGTCTCGGCTGAAGTTGTCGTTTCAGCTATTTCACAAATCGCGTTATTTACAGGATTGTTAACAATCTCCGAGTTGCCATCTCTCTGATTTTGTTGTTTTTTCTTTCGCGGATTTTTGTCTTTGGAACCGATAGGTCTACCACGCTTTAAGCGTGTATTTGACTCGTTTGCTAATCCTCTAGTTAATTGCTCTTCTGGAATATCAATTCGAGCAGGAGCATTTTCAGCTGGTATATGTGACTTTGTCACTCTCCTTGTATCAGTGAATGCATCTGGAAGTTGATTAGCAACATTCTGCAAATGTATAATTTTCTGAATTTCTTGTTTAGATTGCTTTGTGCGAGGATCGAAATGAGATAGAGATGATACATTCCATGAAATTTAAGATTTTTCCAGCTTTTTCTTTTCTCCTCCTAAGATTGGGAATTGAGTTTCATTAAATTGGCAATCAGCAAAACGTGTTGTAAATAGATCTCCAGTTAAAGGTTCAACATATTTTATAATTGATGGAGATTCAAAGCCGATATAAATTCCCAATCTTCTTTGTGGTCCCATTTTTGTTCGTTGTAGTGGAGCGATAGGTACATGTACCGTGCAACCAAAGATTCTTAAGTGGGACAAACTTGGTTCATGCCCAAGCACAAGTTGAGATGGGGAGTATTTGTGATAAGATGTTGGTCTAATTCGAACCAGAGCTGCAGCATGTAATATGGCATGTCCCCAAGCAGCACTAGGAAACTTAGTTCTCATAAGTAATGGTCTAGCAATCAACTGCAGTCTTTTAATAAAAGATTCTGCTAAACCATTTTGTGTATGTACATGTGCCACAGGATGCTCAACTATTATCCCAATAGATACACAATAGTCATTAAAGCTTTGGGATGTAAATTCGCCTGCATTATCAAGACGGATTTTCTTGATTGTATAATCCAGAAATTGTGCACGTAATCAAATTATCTGTGCAAGAAGTTTTGAAAATGAAGTGTTACGAGTTGATAACAAACTCACATGTGACCAACGTGTTGAAGCATCAATTAGAACCATAAAATATCGAAATGGTCCACAAGATGGAAAAATAGGCCCACAAATATCCCCTTGAATTCTCTCCAAGAAAGAGGAGTTTCATTTATAATTTTAGTAGGGGATGGCCTAATAATTAGTTTTCCTTGAGCACAAGCAGTACACGATAATTCGCTTGGTAGGATAATTTTCTGGTTTTTAAAGGGTGTCCATGAGAATTTTCAATAATTTTCCTCATCATTGTGGCACCCGGATGACCTAGGCGATCATGCCACAAAATGAAAATCCTTGGGTCAGATACTTTATGGGCGACCATATTATTGGATTCAATTGGATTTATATTTGTGTAATATAATCCCGAAGATAATACTGGTAATTTTTCCAACGTTTTCTTTTTACCAAAAATAAGCGATGTAATATAGAAATATTCTCTATTATTTTCGTTCATGGTTTCAATGTGATACCCATTTTCTCGAATATTCTTAAAGCTTAGTAGGTTTCTATTTGATCTACTAGAATATAGGGCATTGCTTATTAAAATATTTGTACCACCAGGAAGTACAATACAAGCTTTTCCAAATCCTTCTATTAGGTCGGATGTACCAGATATGGTATTGACATTTGCTTTAGAAGCTTGTAGATCAGAGAAATATATTTTATTTCTTAAAATTGTATGTGTTGTCGCACTGTCTGTTAGACATATTTCTCCATTATTTTTATCAATTAAATCCATATCTCTATTAATTGCATGGTAGAATCGATCGTGCTGATTACGTGTTATGAATATCAGAGAGAGAGAGAGAGAAAGAGAGAGAGAGAGAGAGAGAGAGAGAGAGAGAGAGAGAGAGAGAGAGAGAGAGAGAGAGAGAGAGAGAGAGAGAGAGAGAGAGAGGAAGAATAGAGTACTATTGATAGTGAAAAGAGCGTACAATTTCATATCATTAGAGTCCTATATATAGAGAATAAGTAACCCTAACCCTAGTCTTCATGGACTTGACTACAAGTCCATGGGCTTGGATTGACTATCCATTTATTGAGTTATAACATATATAACAAATAATAAAACAAACAATTATTTATTTTATCACCATCACCGTTGCTGATGTCAACTTCGAAGGTCAACGGTGGTCAACTCTAATGAGTTTTCTGGAAAAAAATGGGCGACCGTCAGTCACCTCCAGCGACGACTGACGGTCAACTCCAGTGAGATTCTTTTTTGCTTTTTATAATTTATGGATAAAAATTATATCAATATGATTTTGTTTTAATTTCTCTTTTTTTTTCAGTCTCGACGAACTCCGACGAATAGTTGTACTACAGTTCTGTTATAGTCTTTTCCGGAGCTGAAAAATAAAAAAATTCAGAAAAATTCGAAAAAGAATCTCATCCATATATTTTTATCCGATAATTGTAAAAAGGTATTGATGTCTCCTCATTTTTTATAATAAAATCTATTTCCGAGACATCATTTTAGGCGTATTTATTAGTTTATAGGTCGAATTTTGCACGATTTAGTACACTTTCCTATTTTGGGTCTTGAATTGATTATTTATTATTTTTAGAGCATATTGGGTTTAATTATTTATTTAGTGTGAAGCTTTAGAGATATATGGTAATTAATTAGAGTCCAAGTTGGTTCAAAGAGCTAAAGGAAAGAAGATAAACATGGGAATTGAAGATAAGGAAGTAAAAGCTAAAAACATGGAAAAGGAAAAGCTGCCTTAAATCTGAATTTCTACACCTACGACCACAAATCAGCTTATATCTTAAAATCGGGGAGGAATTTGGAGAAACGGTCAAGAGAAAAGTTGAAGATCTTTCCAAGACGATGAATTTCGACTAGTCATACGCGTCAAACTGATAAGTATTGAAGCTTCTAGGACCAAACCAAAAACGGGGCTGATTGCATGTTTTTGGGCTACGAATTTGAGTTGGGCTAGGAGCCCAATGTTAACCTTTTCCTTCAAGAAAACGATTAGTTCAATCTATACACTATAAATACAGCCTCTTAACAGTATAAAATCATCCTTGGTTAAACCTTAAGCCAAGAGTAAGCTTACAACACAAGAAAAGAAGACTGGAAGGAGCTGTTCATCAACAATGTCATCTTCAACTTTTGAATTTGTAATTTCTTTCTTTTCTTCCATTAGTGAACTAAATTTCTATTTAGCTTGAGTTTTAGCATATATGTTTGAACCCTAGTTTTGGTTGACATCTATCTAATTTTAGAATTATATGTTTTCAATTGGATTATTGTTTTTATTCTCTGCTTATGTGTTTGGATTTATATTCTGTGTTCTTGTGGATCGCGACCATATAGAATTACCATCTAGTAGTTAGGTCACCATTGAAACGGTATTTAATTACATGTTTAGCACATAACGTCTAGAGTACGGTTTAGATCTAACAAATCAACCTAACTAGATAATCACCATGGTTTAGTGTATTGCTATTTACCAATTGCAGGAACAGTTTGCTTAGGACTCCTTATTGACACAGGTAAATCCTATTTAAAACTACCTAGCACAATTGGAACCGATTATTGAAATACTACATAATTCACCCTTACATGTTTAGAACGGCAAAACTAGTGGGGATTACATGCTATTAACTCAAGCTAAACTCTCATACTAACTTCTTCTCTTGCATTTAATTTTCTATCTTTACTTTATTAGTTTAATTTAGTTAATTGAAAACCAAATAAAAATCTATTTGTCTTTACTTTTTCTGCGTTTTATTTGTTTTAACTTTTAATATTTGCACTTGATTATTGCATAAGATTCCCCTAACCTTCGTAATCTCTGCGGAACAAATCTTACTTATTTATTAAAACTTGCATACGATCTATATACTTGCAGAACCGTGCTCAGCTTAGGGTGTTTATTTGCATCTAATTATTATATCTTTTTATCACACCCTAGGCCACACCAAGTTTTTGGCGCCGCTGCCGGGGACTACATCGTTATTCCTTGTGCATATATCTTGTGCTTTTATTTCAGTTAGTTCTATTTTACGCTTTTGTCTTTTAGTTTTAGTTTTATAGATACTTACAGATGGAAAATCCAAGGAGACTTGAGTTACCCATCGAATTTAGAGTGCAACCACGCGGAATTCACACTCCAGAAATCCAAGCAGCTAAATTTAGGCCAAATCCAGGGATGTTAACACAATTTGCAACTCATAGACTGTTTAGCGGTGCTGCACAACAAGATCCGATCCGATATATTCGGAAATTTATGCAAATCTGTGATGCTTATATCGTAAGAGGAGTTATTAGGGAGCAGGTGTATTACGTGATGTTCCAGTTCTTCTTGACCGGAGGTGCAAGCAATTGGTACGATACCCAATATCCTCATGTTATTCCAGATTGGGACAAGCTTCAAGCAAGATTCCTAGACCAATTGTATCTGGTTAGTAGACGATTAAAAGATATGTTGGAGCTTGAACAATTTATACCGGAAGACAGAGAAAGTTTGGGTGAAGCATGGTTACGATTTAATGAAAAGAAGGCGAGATGTCCATACCATAAATCATCGCCGGAATATTATTTAACCTTGTTCTATGGAGGAATTAATAGCAAGTCAAGGGCAAAAGAAGATGCGTTAGGAAACAAAGGTTTTGTGTTGCTAGATCCCGAAGAAGCCGAAATTTGTATGGAGAGAATTCTTGAGAATGAGAGAAGTTGGCCAAGGGAACCAGAAAAAGAAGACACTTCAGAATCTCTGAAGCTCAAAGAATTGGCCCAACAACTCGAAGAACTACAAGAACAAGCTAGAACAATTGCTCAGGTGAATCTAGTACGTACAATACCTTTGTGTCCTAGTTGTGGATCAAGAAATCATGTGTGGGAAAGGTGTATGAATAATCCAGCCTCAGCTTCCGTTACATATCCTCAAGATAACTATTATCCTAATGGTTATGATTATCCGCAAGAAAGCTACGCTAATTATCAACAACCTCCACAACAAAGAAGTTGGGTCAGAAATCAAGAGACTTATCATCAACCCCAACCTCAACCTTACTATCCACCACAACCTATTCATAAAAAGGTGCCCGTTGTTGAAAAATCTTACCAAGAACCACCAAACCAATCAATGCAACTGGCAAAGAAAGAACAAACCTTGAGCTTGAATTCGAGTATGGCTAAACTGATGCAAGCAGTTGAAAACAATATGAGTCGTATCCAATAGAAAATTCAAGCCCAGCAAAAGGTAATCAAGAAACTCGAGCATACTCTATCACATATGGCAAGTACATTGCAAAACAGGACGAAAGGGCAACTTCCAAGTGATACTATTGCTCCTCGAGATGACTCTTGTCATGCAGTTGAATTGCGAAGTGGAAAAAAACTACCTCCACCAAGACCAGAACCAGAACCAATCCCTATTCCAGAAAAGGGGGGGAGAAGAAACAACATAAGATACAGTAGAAGAGGTAGTTGAACCAAAGAGTGTCCAAGCCAAGACACCTAAAAAACGAAAAATTCAGTGGAACTTGATACACACCCTCCACCACCATACCCTTCACGTGTCAGAAAAAAGGACAATGACCTGGAATTCAAGAAGTTCGTTGACATGGTGAGCAAGTTAGAGATTAATATGCCGTTTGTTGAAGCTCTCAAGAGAATTCTGAAATTTATAAAATTCATGAAGGACATTCTTTCAAACAAACGAAGTATAGAAACTGGGGAAACAATTGGATTGCCTATGAAGTATAGTGCTATATGTCAAAACAAGTTGCCACCAAAGCTAGAAGATCCCAGAAGTTTTACAATCCCCATTGGCATTGGAGATAGTTGGACCAGGAAAGCATTATGTGATTTAGGCGCGAGTATCAATCTCATGCCCAGATCCCTGTTCGAGAAGCTTAACATAGGAGAGGTAGTACCCACATCTGTGGTATTACAAATGGAGGATCGCTCTCTCTCTCGACCAGTAGGTAAAATTGAAGATGTTTTAGTTAAACTGGTACTTTTATTTTTCCTTGTGATTTTATTATTCTTGACTACGACGCGGATAAGAATGTCCCCATCATCTTGGGTAGACCATTCTTGGCCACGGGGCGTACACTAATAGATGTTGAGAATGGTGAGTTGATCATGAGGGTACAAGACGAACAGGTACGATTCAATGTGTTAAAGGCTATGAAGTTACCGAACTCAAAAGATGAATGTTTCAAAATAGATGTCATAGGAAAAATTACACAAAAAGTCTTCAATGAAGCAAGCTTAGATGATGATCTTGACGAGGCCTTAACACTTGAATCACAAGAGGAAAAAGAAACTCCCCCTGAAGAAGTTGCTGCATTAGGATCAAATATACGAGAACTACTTCGAGAATCAGGTGATATTGAACCTATAAAGCAACCATCCGTAATATGTCCACCTGTTCTTGAAGAAAAACCGCTTCCAGATCATCTACGCTATGCATATCTAGGTATGAACAAAACTTTACCTGATATTATTTCTGCTAACCTTTCAGGTCCTCAAGAGGAGAAGCTACTTCATGTACTTCGCGCTAACAAAGAAGCAATCAGAAGGATGCCGTTTGGTTTATGTAATGCACCTGCCACGTTCCAGAGGTGCATGATGGCTATATTTTGGGAAATGATTGATAAATACTTGGAGGTTTTTATGGATGATTTTTTGGTGTTTGGAGATAGTTTTGATGATTGTTTGAATAATCTTGAGAAAGTCTTTGTGAGATGTAAAGAAAAAGATCTCGTGCTTAACTGGGAAAAATGCCACTTCATGGTTCAAGATGGAATTGTGTTGGGACATAAAGTTTCAAAGGCAGGAATGGAAGTTGATCGTGCTAAAATTGAAGTTATCAAAACATTACCACCTCTAGTTTCTGTAAAAGGATTGAGAAGTTTCTTCGGTCACGCAGGATTTTATCGAAGATTTATTAAAGATTTCTCCAAGATCGTCAAACCGCTTTGTTCTTTACTTGAAAAGCATACTCCTTTTAACTTTACTGACGAATGTCTTCAAGCGTTTTTTACGATTAAGGAGAAACTGATCTCTACACCTATTGTTATACTACATGATTGGAAAGCTCCGTTTGAACTTATGTGCGATGCTAGTGATCACGCTATAGGTGTTGTGTTGGGGAAGAGAAAAGACAAGTTATTTCACACGATTTATTATGCAAGTAAGACCTTCAACGCTGCCCAGATGAATTATACAGTGACGGAGAAAGAGATGTTGGACGTGGTATACGCTTTTGATAAATTTCGTTCCTATCTGATTGGGAAGAAAATTGTTGTATACACGGACCATTCAGCTATCAGGTACCTTATGGAGAAAAAGGACGATAAGCCGCGTCTTATTAGATGGGTATTGTTGCTTCAAGAATTCGACATAGACATTCGAGACCGAAAGGGATGCGAGAATCAAGTTGCTGATCATTTATCAAGGCTCGAAGGATCTGATGCGAACAAGGAACCATTATTGGTTATAGAGGTATTCCCTGATGAACAACTTTTTGCTATTAAAGATGCGTTTGTGCCATGGTATGCAGATCTAGTCAACCTCATCGTGAGTGGTGTATTCCCCAAGGATATCCACCCACAACAAAAAAAAGATTATCTCACCAGGCTAAACAATATTATTGGGATGAACCGTACCTCTGGAAAATTTGTAGTGACCAAGTAGTTAGAAGATGTGTCCATGAAGGCGAAGTTGTTAAGATTATATCAAGCTGTCATAGTTCACCATATGGAGGTCCATTTAAAGGCGATAGAACTGCAGCTAAAATTCTTCAATCTGGTTTCTATTGGCCTACCCTACACAAAGATTGTCATCGTTTCGTCCATTCATGTCAAAGATGACAGTTCACTGGTAATATATCAAAAAGAGACGCGATGCCGCTTAACAATATCCTAGAAGTTGAAATCTTTGATGTATGGGGAATAGATTTCATGGGACCTTTCATTACTTCCCATGGAAATCTTTATATTTTGCTTGCGGTAGATTATGTATCAAAATGGGTAGAAGCAGTGGCAACACAAAAGAACGATGCTCAAACAGTGATTAAATTCATAAAAACAAACATCTTTACAAGACATGGTACGCCACATGTTCTCATCAGTAATAAAGGTACCCATTTCATCAATGCTCAACTGAGAAACCTCTTTCGTAAGTTTGGAGTGAGACACCGCATTTCAACCGGTTATCACCCACAAACTAACGGTCAAGCTGAAGTTTCCAACCGGGAAATCAAATCTATTCTTGAGAAGACCGTGAATAAAACGAGGAAGGACTGGTCATTAAAGCTAGATGATGCTCTCTGGGCTTACAGAACATCATTTAAAACACCACTTGGAGCATCTCCATATCGCATGGTCTACGGAAAAGCGTGTCATCTACCTATTGAAATTGAATCTCGAGCCTTCTGGGCTATTAAAACTCTGAATCTAGATCCAGAACTGGCCGGGAAACAAAGGTTGATGCAGTTGAACGAGTTGGAGGAGTTTCGCTATCTTGCCTATGAAAATTTACGCCTTTACAAGGAGAAAACAAAGAGATGGCATGATAGGCGACTCCGTCCAAAGCATTTCGAGAGAGGACAAAAGGAATTATTATACAACTCTCGATTTTCAAACTACCCATGAAAGCTTAAATCCCGTTGGGGAGGACCTTACATTGTTACGAAAGTCACACCTCATGGAGCGATTGAAATTGAACATTGATGTCTCCTCATTTGTGATAATAAAATCTACTCATGAGACATCATTTTAGGCTTATTTATTAGTTTATAGGTTGATTTTAGCTTAATTTAGTGCACTTTCCTATTTTGGGTCTTGATTTAGTAACATAATATTTTTAGAGCATATTGAGTTTAATTGTTTATTTAGTGTGAAGCTTTAAAGATAATTATGGAGATTAATTAGAGTCCAAGTCAAAGACAACAACTTATGGAAAGAGATTTGCATGGAAATTGGAGATAAAGGAAACAAAAGCTAAAAAGATGGAAAAGGAAAAGCTGCCTAAATCTGGGATTCTGCATACACGTCTAAAGATATGCGTTTTTACCTAAGAAATACGCCGATTTTGGTAATTTCCTTCCATAGGGTCAAGATAATTCTGTTGCGATTCTTTTGGTATCTTATGGAGCTCAATCCGACCAATAACGAAGAAGATACACTCAAAACGGTCCAGCAGTGTTTATCTTTATTTCCTTACGAATTTGAGTTGGGCTAGGAGTCTATTACTTAACTTATCTCTAAAGAAACGAATTAGGTCAACCTATACACTATAAATACAGACTCTTAACACTCTTAAATCATCTTTGGTGAAACCTTAAACCAAGAGGAATCTTACAACACAAGAGAGAAGTCTAGAAGGAGCTGTCATCAACAATGTCTTCTTCTACCTTTAGATTTGTAATTTCTTTCTTTTCTTTCATGAACTAAATTTCTTTAGCTTGAGTTTTAGCATTAATGTATGAACCCTAGTTTTGATTGACATCTATCTAATTTGGGAATTTAATGTTTTAAATTGAATTATAGTTTTTATTCTCTGTTTATGTGTTTGGATTTATATTCTGTGTTCTTGTGGACGACCGTCATTAGAATTACCATCTAGTGATTAGGATACCATTGACAACGGTGTTTTAAATTGCATGTTTAGCACATAACGTCTAGTATTAGGTCTGATCTGACAACCCAACGTAGCTAGATAATCACTATGGTTTAGTTCTTGTGACTATTTACCAATTACAGGAAAAGTTTGCTTTGGAAGCCTTATTGACACAGGTAAATCCTATTTTAAACTACCGATAGCGAATTGGGACCGATTAGGGAAATACTACATAATTCACCCTTACATGTTTAGAACGGCAAAACTAGTGGGGATTACATGCTAATAACTTAAGCTATATTCTCATATCACTTCTCTTTCAAATTTAATTTTCTGTCTTTTAATTCTTAGTTTAATTTAGTTAATTAGTTTCTCAAATCTATCTTTATTTGTCTTTACTTTTAATTGTGTTTAGTTGTTCTATCTTTAATTTAGTTGCACTTGGTATTTGCATAAGATTCTCCTAACCTCTGTAGTCTCTGCGGAAAGAATCTTAATCATTAACTAAAACTTGCATACGATATGTATACTTGCAGAACCGTGTAGTTTAGGGTGTTATTTGCACGTTAATTATATCTTATTTTATCACACCCTAGGCCCCACCAAGTTTTTGGCGCCGCTGCCGGGGACTACACCGTTAGTCCTTGTGCATATATCTTGTGCTTTTAATTTCAGTTAGTTCTATTTTACGCTTTTGTTTTTAGTTTTTGTTTTTCAGATTTAGTTACAGATGGAGAACCCAAGGAGACTTGAGCTACCCATCGAGTTCAGAGTGGAGCCACGAGGAATTCGCGCTCCAGAAATCCAAGCCGCGAAATTTAAACCTGATCCAGGGATGCTAACTCAATTTGCATCTCATGGATTATTCAGCGGAGTTGCACATCAAGATCCGATCTGATATATTCAGAAATTTATGCAGATCTGTGATGCTTATATCGTAAGAGGAGTTACTAGGGAGCAAGTATATTACCTGATGTTCCAGTTTTTCTTGACCGGATGTGCAAGCGATTGGTATGATACCCAATACCCTCATGTTATTCCAGATTGGGACAAGCTCCAAGCAAGATTCCTAGACCGTTTCTACCCGGTTAGTAGATGTTTAAAAGATATGTTGGAGCTTGAACAATTTATACAGAAAGAGGAAGAGAGTTTGGGTGAAGCGTGGTTACGATTTACAGAGAAGAAGGCGAGATGCCCCTATCATAGATCCTCGCCGGAATATTATTTAACCTTGTTTTATGGAGGCCTTAATGATAAATCAAGAGAGAAAGCAGATTCGTTAGGAAACGCAGGTTTTGTGTTGCTCGATCCTGAAGAAGCTGAGTTGGGGATGGAAAGAATTCTTGAGAACGAGAGAAGTTGGCCAAAGAGAGAAGAAAAAGAAAGCAATTCAGCATCTCTGAAGCTTAAAGAATTGGCTAAACAACTCGAAGAACTTAAGGAACAAGCGCGAACAATTGCTCAGGTGAATACAGTATGCGCAATTCCTTCGTATCCTGGTTGTGGATCAAGAAATCACGTGTGGGAAGGGTGTATGAATAATCCAGCAGTAGCTTCCGCTCAATATCATCAAGATAAATATTACTCTAATGGTTATGCTTGTCCTCAAGAAAGCTACACTAATTATCAACAACCCCCGCAACAGAAGAGTTGGGTCAAAAAGCAAGAAACTTATCAACAGCCCCAACTTCAACCTTATAATCCACCACAACCTATTCAGAAAAAGGCACCCATTGTTAAAGCTTGTCAAGAACCAAAGAAAAATCCACCTAAACAATCAATGCAATTGGCAAAACAAGAACAACTCCAGAGCTTAAGTTCGAGTATGGCTAAATTAATGCAAACAGTCGAGAAGAAAATGAGTCATAGCCAACAGAAAGTTCGAACCCAGGAAAAGATTATCAAGCAACTAGAGCATACTATATCACAGATGGCGAGTACATTACAAAATCGGCCAAAGGGGCAACTCCCAAGTGATACTATTGCCCCTAGAGACGATTCTTGCCATGCAGTTGAGTTGCGAAGTGGAAAACAACTACCTCCACCAAGACCAGAACCAGAACAAGAACCAATCCCTATTCCAGAACAAAGGGGGGAAGAAATAATCAAAGACACAGTTGAAGAAGTAGTTAGACCAAAGAGTGTTCAAGCCGAGACACCTGAAAAGACAAGAAAACCAGTGGAACTCAATACACGCCCTCCACCACCGTACCCTTCACGTGTCAAAAAGAAGGACAATGACCTGGAATTCAAGAAGTTCATTGACATATTGAAGAAATTGGAAGTTAATATACCCCTTGTTGAAGCCCTCAAAATGATGCCAACCTATATGAAATTCATGAAAGACATTCTCTCCAACAAGCGAAGTATAGAGACTGGGGAAACAATTAGATTACCTAGGGAGTGCAGTGCTATATGTCAAAGTGAGTTGCCACCAAAATTAGAAGATCCCGGAAGTTTCACAATTCCTATCGGCATTGGAGAGAGTTGGACCGGGAAAGCATTATGCGATTTAGGCGCGAGCATCAATCTCATGCCTAGATCTCTGTTCAAGAAGCTTAATATTGGAGAAGTAGTACCCACATATGTGGTATTACAAATGGCGGATCGCTCCCTTTCACGACCAATAGGTAAAATTGAAGATGTTTTAGTTAAAGCTGGCTCTTTTATTTTCCCTTGCGATTTTATTATTCTTGACTACGACGCGGATAAGAATGTCCCCATCATCTTGGGTAGACCATTCTTAGCCATGGGGCGTACACTAATTGATGTTGAGAATGGTGAGTTGATCATGAGAGTACAAGGCGAACAGATACGATTCAATGTGTTTCAGGCTATGAAATTACCAAAGTCAAAATATGAATGCTTCAAAATAGATGTCATCGGAAAACTTGCTCAAGAAGTCTTCAATGAAGCAAGCTTAGATGATGGTCTTAACAAGGCCTTAGCACTTGAATCACCAGAGGAACTCGAAATTCCCCCTGAAGATGTTACTGCATTAGGATCAAATGTGCGAGAACTACTTTGAGAACCAGGTGACATTGAACCAATGAAACAACCATCTATAGTATGTCCACCTGTTCTCGAAGAAAAACCACTTCCAGATCATCTACGCTATGCATACCTCGGCACGAACAAAACTTTCCCTGTTATTATTTCTGCTAAACTTTCAGGTCCTCAAGAGGAGAAGCTACTTCAAGTACTTCGCGCAAACAAAGAAGCAATCGGATGGACTATTGCCGAAATCA
This sequence comes from Nemophila menziesii, assembly GCA_029959085.1. NCBI lineage: Eukaryota > Viridiplantae > Streptophyta > Magnoliopsida > Boraginales > Hydrophyllaceae > Nemophila > Nemophila menziesii. Next base: position 1,176,300 of record JARWIR010000071.1, read on the forward strand.
AAGGAATTAGTCCTTCCGTTTGCAAACATACATTCTTGAGAACGAGGGTGGGCGATCTATAGAAGGACAGAGAAGATTCATGCCAGCTATGAAAGAAGTAGTGAGGAAGGAAGTTATCAAGTTGTTAGACGCAGGAATTATATATCCGATTGCTAGCAGTGATTGGGTTAGTCCAGTACAATGTGTTCCGAAGAAAGGAGGTATCACTACCATCCTTAATGATCAAGGCGAAGCCATACCATCACGACCAGTTGTGGGGTGGCGAGTGTGTATGGATTACCAAAGACTGAACAAAGCAACAAAGAAAGATCACTTCCCGCTACCATTCATTGATCAGATGCTAGACAAACTCGCAGGGAGAGAATACTATTGTTTCCTTGACGGATATTCGGGTTATAATCAGATTTGTGTGGATCCCCTCGATCAACACAAAACAACTTTTACATGTCCATTTGGTACCTTTGCTTATAGAAGAATGTCGTTTGGTTTATGCAATGCACCTGCCACGTTCCAGAGGTGCATGATGGCTATATTTTGGGACATGATTGATAAATATTTGGAGGTTTTTATGGATGATTTTTCGGTGTTCAGAGATAGTTTTGACGATTGTTTGAATAATCTTGAGAAAGTCCTTGTGAGATGTAGAGAAAAAGATCTTGTGCTTAATTGGGAAAAATGCCACTTCATGGTTCAAGAGGGAATTGTGTTGGGACATAAAGTTTCGAAGGCAGGGATGGAGGTTGATCGTGCTAAAATTGAAGTTATCAAAACACTACCACCTCTAGTCTCTGTTAAAGGAGTGAGAAGTTTCTTGGGTCACGCAGGATTTTATCGAAGATTTATTAAGGATTTCTCCAAGATCGCCAAACCTCTTTGTGCGTTACTTGAAAAGGATACTCCTTTTAAATTCACTAAAGAATGTCTTCAAGCGTTTTTGACGATTAAAGAGAAGCTAATCTCTACACCCATTGTTATACCTCCTGATTGGAAAGCTCCGTTTGAACTTATGTGCGATGCCAGTGATCACGCTATGGGTGTTGTGTTGGGACAGAGGAAAGACAAAGTTTTCCACACGATTTATTATGCAAGTAAGACTTTCAATGCTGCCCAGATGAATTATACAGTGACGGAGAAAGAGATGTTGGCCGTAGTTTATGCTTTTGATAAATTTCGTTCCTATCTGGTTGGGAAGAAAACTGTTGTATACACGGACCATTCAGCTATTAGGTACCTCATGGAGAAAAAGGACGCTAAGCCGCGTCTTATAAGATGGGTACTGTTGCTTCAAGAATTCGACATAGATATTCGAAACCGAAAGGGATGCGAGAATCAAGTTGTTGATCATTTGTCAAGGCTCGAAGGATCTGATGCGAACAAGGAACCATTATTGGTTAAAGAGGTATTCCCTGATGAACAACTTTTTGCTATTAAACGTGTTTTTGTGCCATGGTATGCAGATCTATTCAACCTCATTGTGAGTGGTGTCTTTCCCAAAGATTTCCACCCACAACAAAGACAAAGATTAAATCACCAGGCCAAACAGTATTATTGGGATGAACCATACCTCTGGAAGATTTGTAGTGACCAAGTGGTTAGAAGATGTGTGCATGAAGGTGAAATAGAGAAGATCATGGAAGGTTGTCATAGTTCACCTTATGGAGGTCACTTTAAAGGCGATAGAACCGCAGCTAAAATTCTTCAATCCGGGTTCTATTGGCCTACCATACACAGAGATTGTCATCGTTATGTCCAGTCATGTCACAGATGCCAGTTCACTGGTAATATATCAAAAAGAGACGCGATGACGCTTAATAATATTCTTGAAGTTGAAACCTTTGATGTATGGGGAATAGATTTCATGGGACCTTTCATCACCTCCCATGGAAATCTTTATATTTTGCTTGCGGTAGATTATGTGTCAAAGTGGGTAGAAGCAGTGGCAACACCAAAGAACGATGCTCAAACCGTAATTAAGTTCTTAAAATCAAACATCTTTTCAAGACATGGTACGCCACGTGTTCTAATCAGTGATAAAGGTACCCATTTTCTTAATGCTCTGCTGAGACATTTTCTTCGAAAGTTTGGAGTGAAACACCGCACTTCAACCGGTTATCACCCACAAACTAACGGTCAAGCTGAAGTCTCCAACCGGGAAATCAAATCTATTCTTGAGAAGACCGTGAGTAAATCGAGGAAAGATTGGTCTTTAAAACTAGATGATGCTCTCTGGGCTTACAGAACAGCATTTAAAACACCAGTTGGGGCATCTCCATATCGCATGGTCTACGGCAAAGCGTGTCATCTACCGATTGATCTTGAAGCTCGAGCCTACTGGACTATTAAAACTCTGAATCTAGACCCAGACTTGGCCGGGAAGCAAAGGATGATGCAGTTGAACGAGTTGGAGGAGTTTCGTTATCTTGCCTATGAAAATTCACGTCTCTACAAGGAGAAAACAAAACGATGGCATGATAAACGGCTCCGTCCAAAGCATTTCGAGATAGGACAGAAAGTTTTATTATACAACTCTCGATTTTCGAACTACCCAGGAAAGCTTAAATCCCGTTGGGGAGGACCTTACATTGTTACTAAAGTCACACCTCATGGAGCGACTGAAATTGAAAATCCAACCGAGCAACGGACATTCATGGTGAATGGCCAGCGTTTGAAGAGATACCATGACAGTGAGGACTTTGGGCGAGAAGAGACAATCCATCTCGTTGAATGCGCTTAGCCTGAGGTACACGTCTAACTCAAAGACGTTAAACAAAAGTGCTCGTGGGAGACACCCCTTGTTTAAATTGCTTTTTAGATTAGTTTTATTGCTTTGTAGTGTATAATTTTAAGTTAGTGTATATTTTTAATTGTGTTTACAAGCTAATAGGAGAGAAAGGTAGTGTGTTATTGTGCAGGAAACGAGTTTGGGGTCAAAAGGAAAAATCTGGAGAAATTCTAAGCTTGGCGCGGACTACCCCCGCGGACTACCCCATGGTCCGCAGGGATGCACCGTGCCCAGAAAACCCGTACCACGGGTCGGGTACCACGGGTTTCATCCAGAAGCGCGAAAAAGTAAACATGATAGGCGCGGTACACCGCACCCCTGGTCCGCACGCCCAAAACGCGTGCCACGGGGTCGGATACCACGGGTTTTTTGACGGAGTACCCGCGGACTACCCCACGCACCGCACCCTGGTCCGCAGGCACAAAACACGTGCCACGGGGTGCTAGCTCGGGTATTATCCAGTGGGCAAAAATTTGAAGAGCTGATGAGTCCGGTACACCGCGGGTTTGGTCCGGTGCACCGCAGAGAGGCGGTTTGTGAAGGAATTTGTTTTCTAATCAACTTCTTAACTTACAAGATAAACCCTAGCCTATCCCATACGAATTTTTCAGACCCAAACCCTATATATACATCTTAAAGCTTGTGCAAGCCTTCACAATTAACACAAACAACTCATCAAATCCTCTCCTCCATCCTCCATAAAACACAATTCTTCATCAAATTCATCACACTACACCATCAAAACACCATCAAATTCAACAAGCTTTAAAGAGTTCTTCCAAGATCAATCAAATAACCTTTCTCTTTCATCAATTCCAAGCAACAACTTCAAGCTACACCAAATTTTCCTTAAACTTTTTTGGTTTAACTTGAGTTGTGGGTAAATCAAGCATGACTAACAGATCTGAAGCTATGGAATACAAGAGAAAGTGCTCAATCCTTGGGAAGAATAAGAAATTGCCTGGAGCCACCATTGAAAAACCCATCAATCTTGATGAGGTTTCTGAATAATCAAAAGAAAAGGCACCAGTACAACCACTACCAAAGAAGAAATTAACTGCTAGAATGTCCATACCATCAAGGAGGCCTTTGAAGAAAATAAAACTCCAAGACCAAGGTTCTTCTACCTCTTCCTCTGAAATTGTTTATGATCTTCCTCCTTGGGCTCTCAAGTTACAAAACGAAGTTGAAAGATTACGTGAAGATGACAAAGATCTTTGGATAGAAGTCATACAGTTGGAGTCACAAGTAGAAGATTTATCCATTGTTAAGGATATTGATGATTATACCGATCCCTCAACTTCGGATGATGAGGATGATATGATGGATCTCTATGGCCAGCCAGGTAGGTCATTCTAATTTTTCTTAATAGCTTTTATGCATTAGGTAGTTTAGTTCGTTTTATTTTAAATTTTATTCCATTCTTGAGTCTTTTCAGAGTCGTGGGGACACGACTCACTTTTGAGTTGGGGGTGGGGATTCGTTGTCCTCATCTTCTTTTCGTTTTTGCATAAAATTTAAAAATTTTAGGTTGAATTAAGGCATAAAATATCTTGAATGTACCTATTTGAGCATGATTTTATTAGGTCAATGATAGTAAGTAGTATGTTTTTGAAAGATGCAACAAATTTGTTTACACGCATGTATGAAAACAGGAAATAAAGGATAGAAAAGTTAATGAGCAATGCTAAGAAATCACGTTGAAACTTAGGAATAGTTATTTGGTGTGTAGAACGTGAGGTTTAAAATTAGTTGAAAACCCACTTGTCTATGAACTAATAATGAAAACGTAACGAAATCCGGTAGTTAGAAAAATGACTAAGGCAGTTATTTCATGATAAAACACTTGAAGCCTTTTATACCAACTCACCCTTTTATTTGATTATTGTTCTTTATCCATCTTAGCCCCTCTGAGCCTTTCTAAAGCCTTTTAATTGAAACACATTATAATCCTTACCCTAGTTTGTAGGACTTATCTATATGACCCGCACTCGAATCGCAAAACCTGAGACAAACTCGTTTTAGAGCTTGAGTTTGGGGTGGTGGGTTTCATAATTAGGGAACTTTGGGAATTGGGAATTATCTTTGTGATTTTCTTGATGATGAAATTATTAGTATTGTAACCCTTTGCCGGGGTAATAGTGAATGAAAAAGAAGCTACGAGCTAATTTTGCCAACAAGGGCATAAAAAGAACATATATATGAAAAAATAGTATGATATCTCAACATCAAAAGAGAATCATAGCTATATAAAAGAAAAAATTGATGTGAAAAGAAAATATATATTCGGACCGGCAAAGTGGATTTTATATCATCAAAGGTTTTAATTGGGAATATTGGGGATGCACATTAAAAAGCATCAATAAATTGGGTTGAGTGAGAACATCTTCGAGTGAAAACTCAAGCTCTAGGGCGATTCGTTGATGGCTAGTGAGGAGAGAGCCAAAAGCTCACTTTTCATTATCCAAATATACCACACCCGTCCTTAAGCCAAGTTATAACCAAGACCTTAGGATTTTTAACTACTAGATGGAGAAACAATTGAGCTATTAGGTAGTAGGTAAGTGGACCATTGGATGTTGTATTTGAGACCTATGAACAACCTATAGCCATTAACCTGAACTAAGTTATCATCCTCTCCTTCTGGCATTGCGAAATTAATCTTGACTTGAATTTATGGATTGTTGATTACATATGTATTAGGCATATTTGTGTATTATTTCTTGAGCATTACTACATGAGATTTTTTTTGGATTTTATGCTCTAGGATCATTCATTATATTTTGTTCTTGTTCTCCTCCGACTTCTTCTTGTTTATTTTGACTACCCTACTGTTCTTTACTTTAATTGTATCTGGACGATACAACTTTGAGTTGGGGGTCTTGATGTCTCCTCATTTGTGATAATAAAATCTACTCATGAGACATCATTTTAGGCTTATTTATTAGTTTATAGGTTGATTTTAGCTTAATTTAGTACACTTTCCTATTTTGGGTCTTGATTTAGTAACATAATATTTTTAGAGCATATTGGGTTTAATTGTTTATTTAGTGTGAAGCTTTAGAGATAATTATGGAGATTAATTAGAGTCCAAGTCAAAGACAACAACTTATGGAAAGATATTTGCATGGAAATTGGAGATAAAGGAAACAAAAGCTAAAAAGATAGAAAAGGAAAAGCTGTCTAAATCTGGGATTCTGCATACACGTCTAAAGATATGCGTTTTTACCTAAGAAATAGGCCGATTTTGGTAATTTCCTTCTATAGGGTCAAGATAATTCTGTTGCGATTCTTTTGGTATCTTATGGAGCTCAATCCGACCAATAACGAAGAAGATACACTCAAAACGGTCCAGCAGTGTTTATCTTTATTTCCTTACGAATTTGAGTTGGGCTAGGAGTCTATTACTTAACTTATCTCTAAAGAAACGAATTAGGTCAACCTATACACTATAAATACAGCCTCTTAACACTCTTAAATCATCCTTGGTGAAACCTTAAACCAAGAGGAAGCTTACAACACAAGAGAGAAGTCTAGAAGGAGCTGTCATCAACAATGTCTTCTTCTACCTTTAGATTTGTAATTTCTTTCTTTTCTTTCATGAACTAAATTTCTTTAATTGGTGTAGTATATCTCTTTCATCAACAATGGCTATAGGTTGTTCATAGGTCCTAATATAGCATCCAATGGTCCACTTACCTACTACCTAATAGCTCAATTGTTTCTCCATCGAGTAGTTAGAAATCCTAAGGTCTTTGGTTATAACTTGGCTTAGGGATGGTGTGGTATATTTGGATAAATAAAAAGTGAGCTTTTGGCTCTCTCCTCACAAGCCATCAACGAATCGCCCTAGAGCTTGAGTTTTCACTCGAAGATGTTCTCACTCAACCCAATTTATTGATACTTTTGATGTGCATCCCCAATAATCCCAATTAAGACCTTTTTCATGATGATATACAAATTCCACTTTGCCGGTCCGAATATATAAAACCAACTCAACTTTAATTGGTGTAGTGGGCATAATTCACCCTATGAACTAGTAGTCTCTGCGGAACGAATCTTAAGAACCGTGCTCAGCTTAGGGTGTTTATTTGCATCTAATTATTACATCTTTTGTCACACCCTAGGCCACACCAGGTATCCAAAATCGCTAGAATTGACCATTGACTACCGTAGTTGACCGTCATTGACTGCCAAAGTTGAAAGTCCAGCAACGGTGATGATGATAACATAAATAGTTAATATATATTTATAATATATTAATTATAATAAAATTAATTTAAAAAGATGTATTTTAGTAAAGAAAAAAGTAATGGCATAAATTTAGAAGAAATATTGCAAATAAGACATCTAGTAATAATTAAAATAATGCTTAGCCTAATTCTAGAAGAAATATTAGCTTTTATGCCTAATTTTGGAATTATCCTGTACCAAATACCCCCTATGTGGTATGGCAAAAGGTAAAAAACCTTTGATTTTCCAGATAGTGACAACTCATCCCTTCAATTGCCTAATCACTATGGCTCATGTCATAAATTGTAACAAATAGTAGCAATACCAAAAGAAGGGGGTTATTTGTATTTTACCATTAGAGAATTATCATGTACAAACATCTCAACTAGGTAATTGATAATTATCTGTATTGCTAGTAAATTTTAAGTCTTGAATTTCCATAATCATTTGGTCGTTTTGAAATAGATTTTCCTTTCTCATTAAGATAAAACACAAAAAAATGTAAATGTAGAAGTGATTATAACCTTTGCAAAGTGGCTAATTACACTATGGAACCCACGGTAGTTGAAAACAATGAATAAACATTGTGGAGAGATACGAGGGAGAACACATATCGGGTGGGTCTTGGATCCCAACCTTAATTGTAACTCATGATCAATCAACGGTACAAACCGTGCTATATTGTGCTTAAATTATCACAAAGAACCATCTACATAATCTAGAGAAAAAACATTGGAATCCTTTTTTGTGATGAAACATCACAATGGGAAGTTTTGAAGAATCAACAGATAAGGGGTTATTCTAATGTGCATAAAGTGCCAAAAATTGCAAGATCGATTTTTATACGAAGTTTTTGATAAGTCCTTTATGAATGTTTATGTTTGATTTTATAAGTAAACAAGGATACTTGTCACGAGTTGGAATACAACAGGAATCGAGTAGCCGCGATTACGAAAATTGTAAACAAATAAATCTTGTAGGAGTTGTCTAACATTGATTGTCAGAGTTGAATGACTAGCAACGCTAATTAACGGTAATAGTGATAATTATATAATATAAATGAATAATTATTATCTATTCATATATAAGAATAATAATATTATTAAAAATATTATAAAAAATATTAAAAACATATAATAAGATATTATTATATATAATGGAAATGCTGACAATATATATATATATATATATATATATATATATATATATATATATATATATAATGGAAAAAGATGTGTAGTTTGGTATTTTATAAAAGCCAACAATCTCCTTTCAAAAATGTTCTGAAGTATAAAAAAGTGTCTCATATAAATTGAATCCCTAGGATATTAAATATTGTATCCCTTATAAATTAAATCCTTAGGAAACATCTTAGTTTGCCTTTGAGGGAGGTTTAATTATAACTTATAAAGTTAGCCTAGCTAGATGTATCTCAAATTAATTTATAGATTTTTATATTAATTTAAAGACTAAATAAAGAATTTTTTTAACCCTATTAACTTTAAAATTTAGATATTATAAGTTTTTAGTCTCCCTAATCAATTATGATTAACAAATAAGGGAAATTACCATAACCATTCTAAAAAGAGATAATATTGTCCTTAAAAGTCATATCTAATATAAAAGACATAATAGACAATAATATCTTTGAATTGTATCCATCTCGCTAAATTTTTCTCCCAAAAAAATTTCTAAATAAATTTTCCGCCAAAATTTTCGCACCAACAAATTTCACGTCAAATATTATTTCCTACCAAACAAATTCCCACCAAATTTTTTTGTTGTTATTTGGTAGGACAAATTCAACCAAATTATACTTAGGGGTTTATGTTATTTGATAGACAAATCTCACCGAACTATAACTTGATTTATTTTATTATTTTCTACAAAAATACTTTTGGGTTTATACATTAGAGTTTATGTTGTTGTTTGGTGAATCGAATCCCACCAAACTACAATGAGGGGTTTATGTTGTTGTTTGGTAGAACAAATTCTACCAAAATACTTTTGGGTTATCACTAAACAAATTATAATTTGTTTCTGAAACTTTGTTGTAATGTGTGGAGTGTAAGTTATTTCCTTGTTTATATCGCTTTGTCTTTTTATTGTAAAACCCCAAATATGAAACAAATATGCATAACAACTAAAGTTCCATAACAAATATTACCAAGATCAAATGTGAAATAAAGTCATCACTCATACGGTTGCTATATCAATAAAAGATAAAAACAATATCCAAAAAGATATAAAGGTTCATAAAACACCCGATAGAATACTAACATCTATTACACTACACACTGTACTAGTTCTCTAAACAGGGAATTGAAGGAATTACATCCAATAATATTATAACACATCAATAGCGGAAACTTCCCATATATTTCACATGAAAACATTCATTAAGTGCGTCCAACATATCTGTACACATATCGATATCATGATACATTTTTTTATGTTCGAAAAAAAACAACAAACATGATTATACCTAAAACCCATCTCTTAACACTCGCATTGGAACAAATAACAAAAAGAAATCCTTTCACAGACACCTTCCTGCCGAGACGGTTGAAGTGAGCAAATACAGGGGCTATTTCGTTAATACCAGAAACTCCAAGGGCAATCTCAAAATTAGCAGTACCTAGAGGGGAAAATTAAGGTGCTTTAGTTGATAATGTTTACTGGTGTAGGGCAAAAGGTAAAGGTTCCATCCAGGGGCGGATCCAGAAGATAAAATGAGGAGGGGTTTGGTATATATGGAGTTTGGAGGTTATTGTTTCCAATTTTTTTAAGGTAAAATATAAAATACATATATTTATAATTACCAATGTCAAAATATATATATGGACATGCAATACTATTGTAAATTCTCGTTCGTTCAACAAACTGATTTACAAGTTAGCATATACCTAAAAATTGGTGCAAAATAACATCATTAAAGCTACATTTTGAGAAAAAAAGACCATCATACCTATTTTACATAGTATCACTAAAATTATATTAATATTTTATTATGTTATGTTCATATTCTAATTATCTAAAAGGATAAATATTATAATTTTATTATGTAATGTATAAAAGAATTGCTAGACTAAAACTTTAAAATAGAGACTAGTATAATGAATTACAATATTCTTATAAGTCACTGAAATTTGACAAGTTATGACTTAAATTTAGTAATAAAATAAAGAATTTTTTAAAATGTTAAAATATAAGAATAAAGGTAAGTCATAAAATAGATATGATTTTTTATTAAATAGTTATGCAAAATATAAGATTTTCTATTTTATATGTATTTGAGTAAAAATGATTTTATATTCTATGTGCATTTAAGAAAAAAATAAAGCAATTGCTATGTATTGAACACACGGCCTCTATTCAAAAGGTCCTACAACATCCGCTAAGCTAGAAATCTTATAACATTTAGAAGCTCGAATATATAATATAAACGTTCATAGGAGGTTAATTATTTTTTGAACAAAAATTACACTTGCAGATCATAAAATTTACGAGTTTAGGGGGGACTTGAGCCCCCCCTGGGCCTTCTATAGATCCTCCCCGGGTTCCATCTATACCCACTGGTTATTTGAGAGAGCGTATTGTTTCCTCCTTGTGAGTTTGACTTAACAACATTCTTTTCCTATCTTCAAAGAGAGCATGGGCATGGGCATGGGTAATTGACTTGCTTGAAGAATATTACCATCCGATAAATATCTCATAACTAGTAACCTAAACATACAAATCGGACAAATTAAACTACTAAATTCTATTTTACGTCATTGCTTTTTGCGTGTTTGTGTGTTCAGCCATATTAAGTAACACTAAATGATATCACTTAAACTTGTAAGAAAAAAACCTAAAGAACTACCAGCACCAACCCCTCATTACTATATTACCTAATATTATAAAAGGTGAAATTTACCTCTCAGTTTTATCGGTTTTGGGTTGAACGTTACGCCCCACATTATTATGCTGATCAGAATCCAGCTCCCACACATCAGGAAGAATCTGCATGAATTTTAAAATATAAGTAATATGAATATAAGAAAATCTTATTGAAAATCATGAAATAAAATCACTTACTCAAGATATGGGAAATGTAAAATTCCATTGGATGTTACACTTGGTGTTAATTAAAACCTGTTAAAACTTCCAATATGGATAATTAAGATTCCAACAAACCTGATTACAATTAAATAAACACTTTAACCCACTAAAGAAACAGCAGGGAAGCTACTTTTATCAACTTTTAGTTTGGAACTTCATTCATTAGATTTTCAATAGATGAACACCACTCTATTTATTATATTATACCTTTAACAAAATTCAATCTTATTTCATGAATCTCTAACACTTATTTCCCAACTAATTATTAAAATTAAACACATTTATGGGCAATTACATAATTACAATCTTGATTAAAAAACAAAAAAATTGAAAAAAAATAAAAAAAATTGAAAAAGAAAAACAGAAATGAGAATTAACATGAATTAACCTCGCTGTGATACACTATAATCCAATTGTTGGAAAACATCAATCGGCTGGCGGTGGTGTCGGTGTTGTGGCGGCAGCGTCGGGGCTGGGCGGGGTGGAAGCGTCGGGGTAAAGCGGGGCGGTTTTTCAGAGAAAGTGAAGAAAAATAAAAATAGTTTCTTATATAAAATTAAAATAAAGAGTATATTGGTATAATATTTTTTATGATTTTTATAAATAATTTAAAACTAGATGTATGACGCTATTTATTAAGATTTTGAGGTTGTATATGGTAAATATTCATAACAAATATATAAAATGAATTCAGATAAATGGAAATACTAAATAATATAATTTAAAAAATAAGAAAATAAAATAATCCTACAAATAAAAAATCATAAAAAGTAATAAAATAAAAATTTACATTTAGTATTTTTTTTTTGGTTACATAGGAGAGTCACTTTGGACTCGGAGTCATTGACTCGGTTCAAACCTGCACCACTAGATTGAAAGGCCACAACCCTGGCCAGTGAGCTAATCTTAATTGATTATTCCATTTTAAAAAAGTCCTCGTTTGGAATTGCTTATTTTATTTTATTTTTCATTTTTTAAAGGCCTCTAAATCTATAAAAATACTTTAAAAAAGAACCAAATATGTATTTTTTTTTTAAACAATTACCTAAAATGTTTTTAGATTTTAAAAATTTTAAAAAGTATTCTTCTTTTTTTTTTACTAATTTTTTTTATTAAGTTAAAAATATTTTTAACTCTAAAATAAGCAATCTCAAACGGACACTAAAACTATTAAAATAACACATGAAAACAATTTTAATTCAACCTTATAATTTTAGCACATAATAAAAAAATGTATCATCTTATAGATGAAAGTTATGTATCTAACCGTTTTTATTTTTTTTGTTATCTTTTGTTGAAATGACATGGTCAACGACCTTTTTCCTCTAAAGATTTGGATTAGTTGCATATAAATTACCTGTAAATAATTAAGACAAATTAGATAGTTCGATTGGATAGTATGATATCAAATCATTTAAATAATTTGTACAGGATCGTAGAGTGGTTCAAAAGGAGTTATGGAAGTTGCAATACCATTGATCTAGGATGTAAAAAAAATATAAAAAGAGTAAACAAAAAAATAACCATCCTCAAATTTACATATAAAATTGATAAACCTATAAATATTATATTAGTTTATTTTTTTCTTACTAAATATACACTTTTTTTAGACTTAACTAAATATACACTTAATAAACAAATTTATAGATAAAGTTAGATGAAATAAATATTAAAATGACGAATGAAATATAAATATTATATTAATAAATTAGAATAACCTATATATATAAATAATTATGAGATGATAATAAAATAAAAAATTATTGTTGTCTAACTTGCACAAAAACAAATCTATGATAAAATTAATCCCAAAATATGCTATAGAAATAGTATAAAAATGTTTTAAAAATTTAGTTGGGTATCAGAACAATCTGTAGTATTATCTTGTCAAACAAAAAGATATTGAATTTGAAATACCCAGATCTAAAAAATTAATTTTATCATTAAAAATCAAAAATCAAAAGAGGAACAAAATACTTAAAAAAACCATATATGTTAACAAATCAACGGATGTTATTCCTTACCTTAATCTTAATCTTCTAATTGATTGGAAATGGCACTGAATTTGGTAAAATAACGTTTGATCAATAAATCTAAGGATGATCGCGGTGGTGAACTTTCTAAAATGGTTGTTTTGGTGGTGGGTGTGAACAATAATTGGCTATGATACAATATTTGAGGGTTAATAGTATGAATTATGGTTGAAATTTTAAAGAAGTGGGTAGTTGCCTATGATTTAGTAAGAAAATAGAATCGGTGACGTTATGATGAATGTCTAGGTGAAATTAGATGGAGCCGACAACTAAATTATATTTATATTAAGAGATAGTTTTTAGGTTAAGCTCATATTATATTATATTTTTTTTATATTAATATTCTGGTAATTCTATTAGGGCAAATATTTCAAACAACCCTTTATTTTTTGCCTTAAGCTAAAAATTCCCACTTTTATTTTCGTAAATGAACCTTTAACTGTTTTTTTTTAATTAAATAGTCAACATTAGTCATTTCACCATTTTTTGTTAGATTGATAGTTAGTGAAGATACATTGGTTGTTGAGTTGATTATTTTGTCCAAACAACCAAAGATAATCAGTAAAAAGTCATTTGACTAACTTATCATTAACATTTACTTATTTTTCTTTTTAAAAATATTATTCTTCTTTGTACCACTACTAATACGTCATTCTTCATCATTATCTAGTCACTGTCACTATAACCAAAATCAATTTTAACACTAAATTTTGGTAGCAATGCGACTAAAAGAACAAACATGTATTTAAGGATTTATTTTTTATTTTTTCACCATTATGCAAACTAGAGATATTCTTATTAATAAGGTTATTTGTTTGGTTTCAACTTACTTAATTATTATTTAAATTTTTTTATAAATTTTTAATAAATTTATGTTCTCGAGAATATGTGTTAGATAATTTTTTTTATAGAAAATATGATTTTTAGGTGGAAAAACCAATGAAAGAGTTTATAAAGTTTGAAGATGACCGATACAAGGAGTTTCACGTATACAATGTGGGAGATGCACCCCTTGTTGTCAACCAATATGGTTGATAACAGCTTATTTTTGGATGATGTGCCACAATTAATAATGTTAAATATTCTTTGATTAGCCAGTGACTATTATTGTAGCTTACTTTGGTACTCTGTATCTTTTAACAACCATCATCAGCCACTAAGCCAGCATAGTAGTCAAAAGTCCGACTACAACATGAAGAACATGAATTCGGTCACTCCAATCATCTAATAAAATCCACCCTCGGTCATGCCGAGTTCACAAGGCGGTGGGTCTCGTCCCTACCTACTAGACAAGCAATCACGCAACGCTGATTGCAAAAGATAAGAATCAGGAATAAAGAATAAACTCTGCCAGAAGAAGATAATGATAAATCTCTATTCTTGTGTTGCTCGATCAAATCAAATCATATGGATAGATGGTTAAACAAGGTATCTCAAGATAAGAGATAAGTTTCAAGAAGAATTCTATCCTATTAGTAAGTTGATTACAATCAAACACTTTGTTTATAAATACAAATACATGTGATCATTTTACAAGTAGGTATTTTATTATTCTCATTTATACTCTCACTACTATCACACATATTATTCTTCTCCTCTAATTTATTTATACATAATTTAGGACACTATTCCACATTCACTGTATTGGCTTGAGCGTAAGAGTACCATCGGGACCACACGTCTCTTTTGGCTTTTAGTCATGTTTTTGAAAGTATGGAGAGCAGTCATCCAAGACAAACACTTTGGAGACATCATTTTAGGTTTAAATTGGACTTAGTTAATAGGATTAATGGTCGTATTTTATTATAATGCACTTTGGTCATTCATTTTTGAATTGTTTGTACTTTTAGAGTTTTTGTGCTTTAATTTGTTTGTTTAGTGTGAAGTTCTTAGGTATATGGATGCTAGGAGGCACCAAGTTTTTGAGAAGAAGTGAAGGTTCAAGTCCAATAACAATAAAAAGCGTTAAAAGAGCGAAAGAAATCACTTTGATAAAGGTGGAGGAGTTTTAGAAAGAGTGAAGTCGTCACTTGTTTCTACTTTCGAGACCAAACGGTGAGGATTCATACTTAGTGATTCAAACAAAACATGTGGGCCTTGAAGTCAGTGAAATTTGAGAAGTGAAATCAGTGGATTTGGACTTACGATGCAAAATTTATATCTGATTTACTGAAGTGGTGTTGTGCAGTTACGAATAAATTAAAACAGATTTGGGCCTTCTTAATCACTTACTTAAGCACATATGGGACAAGTCACTTTTACACATCTACTAAGCTCTTTTTGACCTCATAAATCAGCGGACAACATTAGAAACATTATTTTGAGAGAGAGGAAACACTTGGAGAAGGGAGCGGAAGAGAAGAAGATTGGTCTTCGACCAATCATCAACAATTCAACGCCAATTTATTATGATTATTATGTATGTATCCTTATTTATTTCTATCTTTAGTTTAGTTATTGGCTAAATTTTCCTTACTTGAGAATTACTATTTAAGGGTTGAACCCTAATTTTTAATTTAAAGTTTATTGAATTTTGGATTGATTAATTTAAATTAAGTTGTACTATTTTCCATTGAATATGTTCTTACATTAATTACTATCTCTTCTTTGATCAATTAGATATAGGATTTAGTATTTAGCCTATTCGTAGTGGCACAATCATCCGGAAGGGGGGTCTAAATACAAAACTAGGACATAGACGTGTGGTGCGCGTTATTGAACCTAGGGGTCCTAACTAACCACATAGTCATTAGGGTTCATGCTTGCAACAAATTAAAAGTATTGTAATGTACTCTTACGTCATAAGTACCGTATATTAGCATTCTTTCTACCCTGACGGGATCGAGGAAGACATTAGAATCCCGACTAATGCAAAATACCAATTTTACCCTTAAAGCAATAAAATGTGAATTAATGAATTAACTAAATCAATCGACCAATCACATACACACCCCCTCTGTCACTTTGAAAAGCAAAATGGAAAATAAATTAAAACCACATGCCCCAAGTCTAATACAAGAATTTTCCGAATATACACAACAATACTTGTGTTTTTTTTTGTTTGTTCAAAACCAGATAATGCAAAAATACTTGAGTTTCAAACATACATGAAAATATAGAACCATGGGTATTCATTATCCAAAAATAATCAAATAACAAACATACATCCTCAACGTCAAGTCAGATGCGATAGAGAAACTGATATAACAAACATAGTTTTAGTATTGTGGTTTGTGAACAATTTATAACAAAGACCTGAAATACAGCAAAACAAAGTATTGTCCCTTAATAAAGCAGAGTAGCTCTGGTTGCAAATTAAAAATACTTGATGGTTTTCATGCTCTTGGAGAAAGATAACGCTAAGAGTCTTTCCCTTGAAAAGTCCTAACATCAGAAATGGAGATTGGGAAAATATTGATTTATAGTATGTTCTCTTTCTATACATTTCAAAGGCTTAAGACATTAAGGTCCTAGCCTAGATAAGAAGATAGGTCCTGTGAAATGCAACCAGCCAGGGTTCAAACTCCTCTGGATATTATTATTTTGAGGATGAGTTTCGTTTTACTACACAACAAAAAGTTCTACCCAGTAAAATGGGAGGTGGAGCGACGTGGTCGTGGGGTGTTGGGAAGTCTTGGGGAAAATAAAAAATATTTTGGGAGAAGGTATTTATAGAGTCGGAACTAGGTCGGTATTTATAGAGTCGGGACTAAGTCGTCTCGTACATGTTGAAGAGTTCTCGGTCATCTTCATGACATTTTATTTCCAATGGTTAGAAACTCATACATTGAAAGGCCTTCATGATTGCTCCCATCCCCAACGGTAAATCCAAAATTTATGGCTCGGAAGTTATAAATGTTAACATAAATGCTCCCAACGGTAACTCCCACACTTATGGCTCAGGAGTTACAAATGTTGACCAGATTCGTTCTCTACCCTTGTCAAAGAATACGTCAAGGTTCATGCTAGCCGGGGTCCTGTGAAATGCAGCCAGCTAGGGTTCAAACCCCTCTGAATATTATTTTGGGGATGAGTTTCCATTTTACTACCCAACAAAAATTTCTACCCAGTAAATGGGAGGTGGCGTGACGTGGTCGTGGGGTTGTTAGGACGTCTTGGGGAAAAAAAATAGGAGCTAGTATTTATAGAGTTGGAACTAAGTTGTCTCATACCCGCCGAAGAGTTGTCGGTCATCATCATGGCACTTATTTCCAACGGTCAGAAACTCCTGCATTAAAAGACCGTCATGACTGCTCCCATACCCAACGGTAACTCTAACATTTATGACTCAGAAGTTACAAATGGTAACATAATTGCACCTAACAGTAACTCCCGTACTTATGGCTCAGGAGTTACAAATGTTGACCAGATTTGGTTCCCGCCCTTGTTAAAGAATACGTCCAGGTTCATGCTAGTTTTCAAGAAAAGAGAAACGGTTTTGACTTTATGGTGGACTCTTTATGACGCCATTTATTGTGAATGATTTGAAAGTCGCAAGACAACTATATAAAGAGTTCAAAGGCGTATTGTTCAAGACACAAAAAAAATATTTTCAACATCCAAAATAGAAAAACGCTCTCCTCCTCTCAATATGTTTCTGAGCTTAGATAGAGTAGTAATAGTATTCCCTTTGAGGATACTGGTCATAATACTTTAAAAATGTTAGAAGCCACTCGGTGGTTCTGGAATATTTTATAAGTTTTTGTCGTAATATTTACTTATCTACGTATAACTTGTTGTAAGTTTATTATATAAATAAATATATAATTTTTAAAATTACTAATTTACGATCAGTGATTGTTAGTTTTACCAACAACTCCTACCAACCACAAATATATGTATTTGACTAGGAAAGTCCACATTTACTCCTTATTCTCGCTACTACAATCTATTATTCAACCAAAATATTAAGTTAAAAAGATATCATTTAGTATAGTATACAAATTAATGGCAGAAATACAACATATACATTCATATCTACCACTTGGGTCACGCTTCTATCATACGGTATATTATATACCTTTCCTTTTATATCTTATAATTAAAAATCAAAATAAATAATATATACACTATTCCTAAATTATCCTTTTATATATATTTTATTTCTTTTTAAATAATATTTATCTATAGACTGAAATACCCATGATATTAATATTTTTTTAATACATGTAAGAGCCACTTTGGATTCGGAATCATTTTGACTCAGAAAGGATTTGATCCCAAGACCTCTTGGTCTTTACGAAGTAACCTAACCACTAGACCAACTATTGATCTTTTACTTTATTATGTTGTAAACATATAAATTAAATATTAATAACTAAATCGAAATAAAAATAATTAAATAAACAAAATAAGAATAGAATATAATTCTCCACCCACCCACGCTTAGCCTGCAGAAGTATTCGAACAAAAAATAAAGAAAAAAACATGCACCATAGTTAAAGAACATTCGGGGAAAAAAAACTGCAGAGAGCTTAAGGTTTTGTTATTTTAATCCAAAAAATTGAAAATTCTTCATAGAAGAAGCATACTCTTTGCTGCAAATCTAGATTTTTGTTTACAAAACCTAAAAGAAGAAGTGTGCGACTATCAACTTTCTGATTTTATTCCGCAAGGCTGATTCATAGTTTACATCTCATTCAATTGATCGGAGTTCCAAATCTTAAACTCATACAATTCGCCATTCCTTATTTTACCGTTAGTAATTCCTTCTTTACGGGTTGTAATTCTTTCTTTTACGGTTCGTAATTCATTTTTTTACAGTTTGCTTCTTTTACGGATCGTAATTCCTTCTTTTACACTTCGTGATTCCTTCTTAACAGTGCGTAATTCCTTTATTAACACTTCGTAATCCATTCTTCTAAAGTTCGTAATTCCTTATCTGACGGTTCGTTATTCCTTCTCTAACGGTTCGTTATTCCTTCATTAACGGTTCGGTATTCCTTCATTAACGGTTTATGATCTTTTTTCTATGGTTCGTAATTTTTTCTTTAATAATATTTAGTTTAAGTACAATTTTTTATAATTTATTATAAAGTGTATTTTTTTAAAGGGTCAATGCCCCAAAAAATCAAAGTAATATTATACTTGCCCCAAAGAATCATCATTTAACTTATTAAAATTAGATTACCTATTTACCCTTACAATACAATTAACAAAAGAAAAATAAAAAATAAAAACATAATGTTCAATCAGACTCTTCATTTTTCACACACTACACTATTTCCACACAATACACTCTCTATCTCTTCTCTCTCTTACTCACACGATGTATCACAGAAAAACATAAAAATATTGGTCAAATCTATTACATTTTCACAAGAAATTCACCTCAATCAAGTAGTAGATGCAGAATCACAAGAAATTCACACAAAGATGACCCAATTATAAATACAAGAGGATTGAAAATCAAGAAGTATAGATCCAGATTTACAGATTCGTCCATGGCATCCCATCAAACAAAATCGGGAATCTTTAAAGGTAAGAAATCTGAATCTTTGATGTGTTTTGTTCTTATTTTACAATTTAACAGTACGCAATGATGATTCGTCTGTGATATTCCATCAAACAAAATATTTTTGAAGTTTATTTCTTTTATTTTTTTCACATTCATGTTTATAGAGTTTTAATGGTACTCATCGCAGTGATGAGACTCATTCGAAGTTATGGGACTTATTGTTGTGATTGTATTCAACTGGGATGTATAGATTTATGTTTTAGAAGTTGATTTTTTTTATTTTTCTTGACATTAATGTTTTTAGGGTTTTTTTATACTAATTTTGTTTTGAACTGATACTAAAATAAATTATAGGTCAATTTGTTAGTAGAGAGAAAAATTATTATGTTTACTGAATAATCCCCTCAAATTTTGTCCTATTTTTGTTACATTATGCGATTAATAACATTAGTATGTATACTGATCGGATTTAAATGATTACATGTTTGTTAACTGTATATTTCAATGATTCATTAGTCTAAACGTAGTGGATATAATTACTTCAGTGATATTAGTGTTAGTTCCATGATGGGTTTAACAATGTTTGATGTGATTTAACATTGTTGATGGGATGAACTATGATGATGGGATTTTTAGTCTGTCAATGGGTATTTTTAGTAGTTATAAGTTTCAGTAATGATGGGATCTAATAGTTATAAGTTTCAATAATGATGGGATTTAGTATTTATCTGATTATTTCAATTGTTTGTGGCAAATTGTAGGTATGAAAAAAGAAACATACATTGTTGTGACAGAGAATCATAACAAGTAAAAATTATTTTCGCATAGAATAGTTTGGTGGGATTAATCCCTTTATATTGTAACACATTTTTAATTTCGCAACTGGAGAAGCTTCAGACATAGTTAACGAAGAACTTGCGCGTATAGAAGCTGAATCTGTAGCTGAAAAAGCTGTTTTTGCACATAGTGAGCTTGTAGCTCAAGTTGAGAAGGATATAAATGAAAGTTACAAGAATGAGCTTTTATTCAAAAGGGAGAAAATTAACGTTGTTGAGAAGTTAGCTGAAGAAACTAAGAAAGAGCTCGAGAGATTGAAAGCTGAAAGAGAAGAAGGGAATCTTGCTTTATTGAAAGAACGAGCTGCTGTAATTCGGAAATGGAAGTTTTTACTAAATTAAGACGTGAAGTTGAGGAACAGTTACAAATACTCATGAGTAATCAAGTCGAGATTTCGTTAGAGAAAAAACGTGTTAATAAGCTTCGAAAAGTTGCTGAAATTGAGAATCAAGAGATTTTGAATTTACAGTATGAGCTTGAGGTTGAAGGAAAAGCCTTATCAATGGCTAGGTAAGATACTACTACATATCATTCAATCTTGATATATTAATCATTTTATTTCAAACACAGAAATTGGGCTGAAGATGAAGCGAAAAGAGCGAGAGAGTAAACAAAAGTTTTGGAAGAAGCGAGGGTAAAATTGGAAAATCAAGGGATTAAAGTTGTAGTATCTGATGATCTCCGTGAGGAGGAGGAAAATGTTGTGGGTACTCGGGTAAAAGCTAAACAAGAAGAGTTTTCAGTTGAAGGAAGTGTTGAAAGAGCTGAAACTTTGATGGAGAAACTTAAAAGAATGAGAGAATCTGTGAGTGGGAGAGATAAAGATACTATTAATATGATTATTCAGAAAATAGTTTTGATAATTTTTTAACTTAAAGAGCGTGTTTTAAAGGCGAGTGAGCAAGCAGGAGAGTTTAAAGGAGTTGCATTATCGAAAATAAGCGGGTCTTTACATGAGATGGGTGATATTCGTATAGTGCTGAAGAAGGTATTAAGCGTATTGTAGTGGATTGGAAAGGAGGAGTTGAAAAATTTACTCAAAGATTTAAGACATAAAATTTGTCTTTTTTTGACATACCAAAATCAGTATCTCTTTCAGACAGTAACTAATCTACCTTTTTAATGTTCTTATAAGCTACTATGAATTTTGAGGTGTACGATGAGAACTACTGAAGGTGAAAATAGGTAAGATCATAGAGAATTATACTCTTGAATCCTTACAACCAAATGATGGGAGTGGGAGTCCAAGAAGTCCGCTCAGCCCTTCTTTCATTTCGCCGGAGCTTCTCTCGCCTGAAAGTATGGGGTTGAAACTAAAACCGATCAAGACTCGTATCACTGCTCGAAGATAATGATGATGATGATAATGATATATTATATTCATACGGTATAAAAATTTAAAAAAACGAATGTAAGTCTTTTTGCAAGTTTTGCAATTAGTTTGTAGATGATAGAAGAAGAAGAAGAAGAAGAAGAAGAAGAAGAATGGATATAATAGGAAGGATTGGAGGGAGAAATTTGGATTTATTCATTTGTAGTCAGATAGTCCAGTCTCATAAAAGAAGCTTGTTAATTAAGGAATCTGTAAATATTAAACAAGACATTTGTTTTTAATTATGATTTTCATCATGTTATGAGATAATGATTGATTCGTAATGATTTACTTATTCCTATACCAATCATTAGTAATATTTTTTAGCCGATCATCTGATAGTTAATATTGGATTACTTTTTAGGGTGTTAAAGAAGAGGATATCTCTCTAGTCTCTAGTATCTTTTTCTGCTACTGTCTTTGTGAGCTGTTAATTTAGTTGTCAAAGCAAAGGTGATGGGTGGGTGTTAATTAATGGTCTTGGCCAGCTCATGAAGACGACCATATAGTGGAGATGCATTTTCTTTGATCAGAAGATAAATGTTCTAATTATTATTATATATTTTTATTATGTTATTACCCTTACAAGTATAAAAGGAGTCTTGATTGAGTGTATTCACATGCATTCATTATTTCAAATAGCACAAAATATAACCTGCGTTCGTTGTTTCAAATAGCACAAAAGATAACCTCTAATATTATAATGTACTTTCCAAGGAATGTGGATTTACTTCAAGTGGATGAACTTTCATGGTTGTCTTCTCCACCTTTGAACCTCGAGGTACTGATTTGAATAGTTTTAGTGTGATAAATGTGTTTGAATTTCATATATAAAACTTGATTTTGTAGATACAAGAAAATTGTGTGCGTGGCTATTAAAAGGGAGTAACTGCATATTTTAGTCAAACTGCATCTAAAGAAAAAAAAAGAAGAAGAATGTTTAACTTGAGGACTCTAGTTATATATCTATCAATTTTTCAATCTAGTAAAGACTTTTGTGACTCCATCCAGTGTGCTAAAAATGATATTTTTCTTCTTTCTTTTTTTCTTTTTTTCTTTTCTATGTTTGATTGTGAATTTGTGCATTAACATTAAAAGCTTGAGATTATTACCTTTTTCTTTTGTTTTTGACATGTGAAGATATTATTTTATGATTGTTAATTATCTTTGTTCCACATTACTAACTTTTATCTTTTTGTAAATACATCAAAGAGTCATTTAACTCATCGCGCTAAAGGGACTCATCGCGGTGATGAGACTCATCGAGCTAATAGGACTTATCGGGCTGATGGGACTCATCGAGTTGATAGGATCGCGCTGATGGGATTCATCGCCTGATGGGATGCATCGTGCTGATGGGACTCTATCGCGCTGATGGGACTCTATCGCGCTGATGGGACTCTATCGCGCCGATAGGACTCTATCGCGCTGATGGGTCTCATCGCGCTGATGGGACTCAATTGCGTTGAAGGGACTCTATCGCGCTGATGGGAATCAATCGCGCTGATGGGACTCTATCGCGCTTATGGGACTCAATCGCGCTGATGAGACTCAGTCGCCTTGATGGGACTCAATCGCGCTGATGGGACTCAATCATGCTGATGGGACTCAATCGCGCTGATGGGACTCTATCTCGCTGATGGGACTCTATCGCGCTGAAGGGACTCTATCGCGCTGATGGGACTCATCGCGCTGATGGGAATCAAGTGCGTTGATGGGACTCTATCGCGCTGATGGGAATCAATCGCGCTGATGGGACTCTATCGCGCTGATGGGACTCAATCGTGCTGATGGGATTCTATCGCGCTGATGGGACTCAATCGTGCTGATGGGACTCTATCGCGCTGATGGGAATCAATCTCGTTGATGGGACTCTATCGCGTTGATGGGAATCAATTGCGCTGATGGGAATCAATTGCGTTGATGGGACTCTATCGCGCTGATGGGAATCAATTGCGCTGATGGGACTCTATCGCGCTGATGGGACTCTATCGCGCTGATGGGAATCAATCGCGTTGATGGGACTTAATTGCGCTGATGGGACTCAATCGTGCTGATGGGACTCTATCGCGCTAATGGGACTCAATCGCACTGATGGGACTCTATCGCGTTGATGGGACTCTATCGCGTTGATGGAACTCTATCACGCTGATGGGACTCAATCGCGCTGATGGGACTCAATCATGCTGATGGGACTCAATCGCGCTGATGGGACTCTATCTCGCTGATGGGACTCTATCGCGCTGAAGGGACTCTATCGCACTGATTGGACTCATCGCGCTGATGGGAATCAAGTGCGTTGATGGGACTCTATCGCGCTGATGGGAATCAATCGCGCTGATGGGACTCTATCGCGCTGATGGGACTCAATCGTGCTGATGGGATTCTATCGCGCTGATGGGACTCAATCGTGCTGATGGGACTCTATCGCCCTGATGGGAATCAATCTCGTTGATGGGACTCTATCGCGTTGATGGGAATCAATCGCGCTGATGGGAATCAATTGCGTTGATGGGACTCTATCGCGCTGATGGGAATCAATCGCGTTGATGGGACTCTATCGCGCTAATGGGACTCTATCGCGCTGATGGGAATCAATCGCGTTGATGGGACTTAATTGCGCTGATGGGACTCAATCGTGCTGATGGGACTCTATCGCACTGATGGGACTCAATCGCGCTGATGGGACTCTATCGCGTTGATGGGACTCTATCGCGTTGATGGAACTCTATCACGGTGATGGGACTCAATCGCGCTGATGGGACTCAATCATGCTGATGGGACTCTATCGCGCTGATGGGACTCTATCTCGCTGATGGGACTCTATCGCGCTGAAGGGACTTTATCGCGCTGATGGGACTCATCGCGCTGATGGGAATCAAGTGCGTTGATGGGACTCTATCGCGCTGATGGGAATCAATCGCGCTGATGGGACTCTATCGCGCTGATGGGACTCAATCGTGCTGATGGGATTCTATCGCGCTGATGGGACTCAATCGTGCTGATGGGACTCTATCGCGCTGATGGGAATCAATCTCGTTGATGGGACTCTATCGCGTTGATGGGAATCAATCGCGCTGATGGGAATCAATTGCGTTGATGGGACTCTATCGCGCTGATGGGAATCAATCGCGCTGATGGGACTCTATCGCGCTGATGGGAATCAATCGCGTTGATGGGACTTAATTGCGCTGATGGGACTCAATCGTGCTGATGGGACTCTATCGCGCTAATGGGACTCAATCGCGCTGATGGGACTCTATCGCGTTGATGGGACTCTATCGCGTTGATGGAACTCTATCACGCTGATGGGACTCAATCGCGCTGATGGGACTCAATCATGCTGATGGGACTCAATCGCGCTGATGGGACTCTATCGCGTTGATGGAACTCTATCACGCTGAAGGGACTCTATCGCGCTGATGGGACTCATCGCGCTGATGGGAATCAATTGCGTTGATGGGACTCTATCGCGCTGATGGGATTCAATCGCGCTGATGGGACTCTATCGCGTTGATGGGAATCAATCGCGCTGATGGGACTCTTTCGCGCTGATGGGACTCAATCGTGCTGATGGGACTCTATCGCGCTGATAGGACTATATCGCATTAGAAATGGGAAGCTATAACGTTAAAGGAATTTATTGTTCTAGAGTTTATTATTTGGAAGAGAGATTACATTTACCTCAAATTATAACTAAACAATTGGACATATCATTAGAAATGTTTCTAATATAACTAAATTACTCAAACCACATCTTAAAATGTCTTCCATTTTTAATTTTCATAAATTTAAAATAAACAAAAATTAATATGTAAGATTAGAATAGAAGATAAAATCGAGATACAAACATAAAGCTCCCATGATATAATGCAATTGCCTCAGAAAAAAGCACGAAAATCTACTAATAAACAAAAACAGTTGGATTTCTTTTACTAGGTAAAACCTACATATTCTGAGATCATAAAGATAGCTCATCACCAAAAATGTCTAAGATAATTAATCAACACTGTTACAAAAGACAGACAAATTAAAATCCAAAGAAACCAAGTTCACTAGCTTCTCCTTCTCAAAAGTCTCGAAATACTGATAAATAATCGTAACAGCAAGTAAAATCCCAGTCCCAGATCCAATGACTCCCATTAAATCTGCCAAAACTGTTAACGCACCGATACACATTCCTCCAAACGCTACTGCTGTTGGTATATAACGATTCAACTCCTTCTGTAAATTTGATTCTCTATTTAGTTGTTAATTTATGGGGTTATTGTTGAAAACATCCTCCTTAAACTCTCTAATTGTTTTTTTATGCCTTCAATAATCTTATTTATATAAAAATGCCTAATGAAGTAATTATTTATAGAAAACATCCCCTTTATATTTTCTATACCTTTACTAATTCCATCACATGCGCGCGTCCGTGAAATTCTTTTAAAATCGTCATAACTAATTCAAAAAAAATCAGAAAATCAAAAAAAATATTTTTGAATAAATCTAATTAATATTTACGTCTATGAATTTTTTTGATTTTTTTTGAATTTTTTGAATTTTTTCGAATTTTTTGAATTTTTTTTTCGCAGACACGGAATTCCATGTTTTAAACATGAAATTCCATGTTTTAAACATGAAATTTCGTGTCTGCAAAAAAAAAAATTAAAAAAATCAAAAAAAATCAAAAAATTCAGAAAATTCCGAAAAAAATCATAGACTTAAATATTAATTTGATTTATCCAAATATAATTTTTTTTAATTTTTTTTGAATTAGTTATGACGATTTTAAAAAAATTTCACGGACGCACGCGTATTTATTAGTTTTTTTCTTATTTTTTAATTGTTAATTATAAGGGTAATTTGGGATGGGGCTGTTTTCAATAAATATTTTTTTCTAGGCACCTTTTTCTAAATAAGTTTTTTAATAGGAATCAATCAACAATTGGCTCTTAATTTATTTCCTTTCTGTTAAGCTTTAGTAATTTATTTCCTTTATGTTAAGCTTTAGTAATTTATTTATTTACGTTCATTAGTTATAAATCAAAACCAAACAAAAATCTTTTGTCATTTTTTTTGTAATTGCAATTACTACTACTTATCTATTGAATACTTGGGTTATACCAGTACAATCCCTGAGAATAGAAACCCTAATATATATATTACTTGGAACGACCCGTACACTTGTGGTTAGTAGATCCTCTTATTTAGTACTTAATTTTATCATACCCTAGGACCAATCAAGTTTTTGGCGCCGCTGCCGGGGATTACAACGTGTGACCACGATGTTTAATCCCTAAGTAGTTTTAATTGTTTATTTTTCGGTTTTATACTTTTCTTTTGTTTTTTCTTTTTCATATCTTACAGGTTTGGTCCATTCTCTCAAATCCAGAGAATAAATCCAAGCTCAAAAGAAATGGAAGGAAAGAAATCTTTAGAAGAAATGGCCGCATTAAACAACAACCCTCAGGTGGAAGTAGATGAGGATGGGAATCCGAGAGTTCTACAAATTTCAAATAATCAAAACCAAGGAATTCCCCCTCCACATGTAAGAAATGCTCAACTCCAATTGGGATATGATCCTTGGTTCGTGCAAGGTTCTGAACAATTACCATCCCGCGCTTCTGCTAGAGGTGTTGACCCTCCAGACATTCAAGTTGCTCAATTTAGATCCGGTCCGGGTATGCTAAATCAATTCTAAGACTTCAGAATCTTTCAAGGAGTTCCGGGAAAAAGATTGATAGGGATTACACTTTCAGTGGAAAAAGTTATGGCTCCTTCGTTAGCATTTGGGTGGCTAACTGCGTACACATTCAGTATAGCGGGTTTGTAAAGGAAGACTAAATACGAATGAGTGGAAAAGAAAAATTGCAACAATAAATACACAACAAGAAGAGAGTTTAAGATGCCAAAGGAATGAAAAAAGGATGAAAATCGTGTTTGAATAAATTGCAACGTTAAAAGAATACAATCGAGAAGATGATCTTCAACGATTAAGGATTAGAAATGCAACAAAAGCGAAGTAGTGTTCAAGAATGATAGTGATTTTTAGGAAGAAAAGAAATTGTTTTGGGAGAGAAAAACTAGAGTAAGAGAAAACATTGTTGGCTTTTTGTGTCCTTTTGAATAATGTAACATTCCTTTATTTGTTTTTGAAGATATGAAAGTGGGAATAAAAAAACTATTTAATTTTTATTCGACATGAACGTGGAAGGGTCACCACATATCCTAGCGCTTATATAATCTTTTATATTTCTTGTCCCCAAGCCCTTTATATTTGTATCTCAAACCCCCTTCATTTTTGCTTCTTGATCATACCTGTGGTATAGCCATGTCAAGTTTATATATTGCTAAGAGACCTAGATACAATAAGCCACCTTGTGGCTCAGCTGAATGATGAGGTAGGATATATGCATCGAATTTGATATTTTGGCTAAAACGAGGAGTGGATCGTAAAGAAGTAGCATGCCGGCTGAAGATGAATAATATCAACCTCAGTAGGCCGCTAAATAGATTAGAACTATTATACTTGTATTTCAAGACCATAAATCGAGCAAGAACCCTTTTCATCAAAAAATTCACGAATTCTGGACACCAACACTCTTTTGTGCAAAAAGATATGTTTTGGATGGTCCAGAAACAATTCTTTATTTTCAACTCCAACAACCACTTCAGATCCCATTACAGAAAAACTATTAATGATTTTGCTGCCAAGTTTTAACAGTTTTTCTTTCCATTAAACATCTCCAAGAGAGAAGACAACTATGCTATAGTCTATAGATAGTGCCCCTAATAAAAACCATGGTATTATCAGACTCTGAGAAACTTGGTGTTGTTGACGCCAAACAATTGTATTCTACTGTTGTACAACAATGCTTCTATATAATTAGAAGTTTATTCATTCAGGTTTTCCTCTTGTTCTTAAGATTCTTCCAATGTGTAATGATATGTGATATACCTTCCTCAAGGGTTGCCCTCCGATTATCCTTAAAATTCCAGAGCTCAGGTTGAGGGTATCTACCACTGGGATTATACTCATTCAACTCACTCAATGCAGTAGTCACAGCTTCATATGCTTCCATTCCAATCTCATTCTTCACACTCTTCAGTTTTTCATCATTTTCATCGATTATTCGCTAACCACCAAAAGTATCACATATTTTCTTTATTAGAGCTTACAACATAATAAAGAGAACTTTGAATAGTAATATTTATTATTATTACCTTGTGGCCACTACCACCTTCATCCTTAACAACTTTAAATGGGTACCAATTTGGATCCCTAATATGATTCTCCCACTTTGACAAAAGAAGAGCAGATTCAACATCTCCTAATCCATCTTGAGTCCGTCTCTTTTTTATTGCAACTCGAAATACTTCTTCATCTAACTCTCCCATTCTCTTAACACCTACTTTCACCTCAATATTCCCTCTTTTTGTCTGCTGCTCTTTCAGCATCTCCTGAAACACAAACATACAAGTTTTTCCTCTATACAATTAATACTTTGGCAATTTAGAGAACTTACTCTAATCAACTCTTTCCGAGCTTCTTGTAGTTCATTACTGGCTTTACGCTCCTTAATGATAAGAGTATTATTCAACTCTTCAAGAATTTCAAGCTCTTCTTCTTTCTCTTTCAGATTCTCTTTAATTTCGTCTAATTTTTCGCTTCCCCAATCATCCTCATCCAACTCCAATGCTTGATTTGTATCACCATCAACCTTTTTCTCCATCTCAATAAATCAAAACACTAAACACAAATTCTTTCTTAACGAATCACAACTAACAAGAATAGATATAGTAAAGTACCTTCTGATCTTCTGAAAAATTCAGAATCTTTTCATCCGATCTCTTTTGCTCCAAGCCTGCTTTCTCATTCTAAGTTTGAAAAATGAGAAAATATCAATATACATCTATTTATACATGAATAATGAATTAAACGACGCGTTAAATAATAAAATTAAGTACCATTTGCTTCTCGCTGTAAATTTTTCTCCTCTCATTTTCATTTTCAGCTTCCCGTATCTCTAACATTATCTCTTTTTGCTTAAGTTCACATCTCTCTCTCTCCAAAATTCTCTCTCTCTGCTCAATTTCACATCTCTCTCTCTCCAACTCCAATTTTTCTTTCTCATGCTCAGCCAATATGTTCTCAAGCTGCCCACGCGCATTCTGCTGCATCTTTTTCATCTCTAGTCACCAAACAAAACAAAAAAGTTCAATTACGATATAAAAGTTGATTAAAATTCAAAAAAAAACACATATTACCTTCAGTATACAACCGATGCATCTGATCTTTCTCCGCCTTTACTTGATAATACTTTTGTTCAATTTCCTTAAGCCGCATATTCTTAACCTCTAATTCAATAGCAAGATTTCCCGCTTTTTTCTTCTCTTCTTCTTCAACATCAGCAATACTCTTTAAATATCCAATCTTACGAAGACGCACACCAATTACACCCGTCGAGTAATAATCATCGCTTCGAGCAACCCATCCATATAAATGGGCCCCCTTTTCCTTGCGTGTGAAGTAATCTGTCTTACCATGACTATTTCTTTCGAAACTTTTCTCAAACCTTATTGCATTTACAAATCCAGGCCAATCTTTAGTGAATTCCACCGAAGCATACGTGGAGTGGCCATTATAATCCCATAACGGAGAAACTTTAACAGGATTAAACCCTTCAATAGTTAATTTATGTTGAAGCTTTGATCCGTCTTTTAGTTGAGCAGGTATATTAGCAATAATTCCCCTCCACGGCCAAAAGAATAACTCCGGACCCACACTTTCGGATAAAGGCTCATTTGGTGTTCTCCAAAGTTCAGCTCGCTTTGGCATGTTTATTTCTACATTGTCAATATCATGCTCTAAGAATCTAGCGAGACCGTGATGTTGTGCCTTTTGTCTGATTTTCCTATTTATTGAGCCATTTGCCACACCAGAGGCGTGTTGTACAATATCTATCAACTTATAATCTTGTTTCTTTTTTTTAGGACAGAATGGACATCTGTAATCTGTATCTGAAACTTTGACTTTATGTTCTCCACTCTTTAATTTTTCGTAACACAAATTGGAGAACTCTTCAAACTGTGACTCTTTTATGTCGTTATTATCCACATCTTCAGAAGTGTAGTATGACATTGTCCAAATAACCTTAAATAACATATCAAAGTCCATATGAGATCACTATCTATTGTTGGTTTAACTTCAAACTCAAAGTTGTTCAACAATATAAAAAATGTAATTCTATCTAGTTCAATCAAAATTACAACTCTGTCAACTAAGGCAAGTAACTAAGTACATTTTCCAAGGCAAGTGAAAATACAGACTTAAAAACTTTCTAAATTAAACAAAAATTGTTATTATTAATCTTGCAAGCAAGACCATCAATTATTAGACTGTAATACTAATAGAAGCATACGTTAACACAACAAGCATATTTTAAGAAAGAACAACATACAGAAAGCTAAAAACAGGTCCAAACCATAAGATTAATGCAATAAAAAATGAAAAAGGAAAATAGTTATTTACCTTAATATAGCAATAAAATTTCTGGTTATGGATTTGTTTTTACAAATCTGTGAGAGAAATGAAATTTCTTAGCTTAGTATATAAGTCTATGAGCTTGTTGGGCAAGAAACAGAGAGTGAAAAATAGTACATAGTCACACCCCACACTTTCCAACCCAAGAAATTGTGTCAAGATATCATTTCACTAAGTAGTGTTTTAGTTCTAAGTTACATTCCAGAAAAAGACTAATCTACCGAAAAAACATCTAGCACACCTAAAGCACAATGATCAACCCAAAAGACATCTAACACACCTAACTGCTACACTTGGTCCTTTTGCTATACCTGTAAAAAGACAAGAAAAAGAAAGGGATGAGCAAAAGAGCAATATGTGTAAAAAATATAAAAATCCCAAAAGTATAAAAATATTCTGTTAAGAGACATGAATCAGCGTTCACTTGGAGTTACCCTTTTATTTTTTTAGAATTAAGTGTTGATTACTAAATACACAATTGAAGGGAAAGTGATGTTTGTTTGAATTTAATGATGAGATCTGAATGGCTAATAAGATTATTTATTTTTTTCTCAGATCTGAATGGCTATGGGTCTATTTCATTAAAACATTAAGTGAATTTTGATTCATCAAACCATTGTCTCTTAATATTAAATGAATAAGTTACATTCACTCAATTAGTAATCAAGCACCTATCACTCTAATAAACAGATATCATTTTAAGAAACTAGATGAGTTAAGAGTCATAAAGATCTAAATTGGTAAAAATATTAATCCGTCTTAATTGACCAATATCTTAATGAATCCAATTAAGATCCCATTAAGTGCAAAACAGAACACTTAAGAGTCATTCAGAAAACAATCCATCTTATTAATAGATCCGATTAAGATCCCATTAAGTGTAAAAAACTATGAACTTAAAGAATCTTAATGAAACACATTAAGATCTGAATTGGTAAACAAAATTCAGAAAATCTTATTTGTCTAATGTCAATCAGATTAATATCAATTTTTCTTTTTGTATAGTGATTAAATGTAAGCAAAAAAGTTCCGAAATTTTAGTTCTACCAAGAACAACTCATGAATCTGCTCATTCTTTTTTCCCAGCTATATATATCACTTAATTAGCATAATTAAAAGAAACTGTAAGATTTAACTACATGCAGATTAGAATACTTGAAACAATCAAACTCATCTAAGAATCTATAAAGTTGAATCTTTTAGTTTAAGATTCAGTAAAACAAAAGCTGAAATCAAAATTAAATTCAAAAAACTCTTAACAGAGTAAAAACTGTGAAAAAAACTATAAAAATACATACCTGAATTATTTTGGAAACTAAGAATAGCTCTGCATATACTTTTCTCCTCTGTCTTCCTTGATTTCAAATTTTCTCTGTTTTCATTTTTTTTTCTTTCTATTTTCTTGTTTCTCCAATGTTCCTCGTTTCTTACCTGATAAAAAATATGAGTTTGTTTGTTTTTTTACCTAATCCTTATGTTTGAGTTATTTTCAATAAGACCCTATAATTCCTATAATGTTTATTCATTTTTATATGTTTGAAATATAAAGAAAAATACAGTAGAACACGAGTGGAGTTATGTGAAAGACACGTAGAGTATTACACGTGTGATTTGCTGTGCATAACTGGTAATGCTGATGTGTTGCCTGTTAATGGGTTCATGTCTCTATGATGTGATTGTCTTAATTGCTGCCACGGCTGATGGGTTTGTCTTTATTTGGTCCGGTTTTTTTTTACTTTTATACCAAATATTAAAACCATTATTACAAATGTACTACACCAAAAACTATTTTTATTTCGGTAACATTTCGGTAAGTGAACATCCGAAATAGAATTTCGTAGCACTCAAAGCACATTCTTTTTTTGGACAAAATCTACACCACTTTAGAGCATCTTCAATGGTTTGGCAAAATGGAGAAAGATTTTTGGCAAAATGGAGACTAAAAACTTGATTTTGCAGAAAAATCAACTTTATAAAGATAATTATTGTAGTAGTGTTTTCAAAATGGAGAAAAGTATCTTATAAATACTACTTTTCTTAATTTTGTATATTATTTATAAAATTATGTTATTTTATAAAATTATGTTATTTTATAAAAATATGTTTAAAACATCCTGATTAAATTAAGAGGTAATTAGAGATAAATGTCTTCTTAATAATGACTTTAATTTTTTTAAGCCTCTAATTTTCTTATTTAGAGATAAATGCCTAATAGAACAATTATTTATTGAAAACACCCCCTTTATATTTTTTATACCTATACTATCCTTATTATTAAATATATTATTTTATTTTTAATACAATATTTATTTTTAAATCTTAAACAAATAATAGGGTATTTCCACCACCACTACCACCACCTCCTCCACCATCACAACCACCACCACCACCACCACTACAGCCACCACAACCATCACCACCTCCACCACCACAACCACCACCTCCACCACCTACTACTACTAATTTCATCACACGCGCGCGTCCGTGAAATTTTTTTAAAATCGCCATAACTAATTCAAAAAAAATCAGAAAAATCGAAAAAAATCATATTTGGATAAATTAAATTAATATTTACGTCTATGATTTTTTTCGGAGTTTTCTGAATTTTTTGGTGTTTTTGATTTTTTTTAATTTTATAATTCGCAAACATGGAATTCCATGTTTTAAACAGTGAATTTCGTTTCTGCGGAAACAAATTCCTTATATCAAAACATGGAATTCCATGTTTAAAACATGGAATTCCATGTTCTGCGAATTAAAAAATTCAAAAAATAAAAAAATTCAAAAAAATCTGAAAAAAAAATCATAGACGTAAATATTAATTGAGTCAATTAGAGATTAATGCCTATTAAAAAACTTATTTAAAAAAAGGTGCCTATAATAAGATTTTTTATAGAAAACAGCCCCATCCCAAACTACCCTTATAATTAACAATTAAAAAAAAGAAATTAGAAAAAAACAAAAACTAATAAACACACGCGCGTCCGTGAATTTTTTTTTAAATCGTCATAACTAATTCTAAAAAAATCAAAAAAATCAAAAAATTATATATTTGGATAAAGCAAATTAATATGAGGTTATTGTTGATAACATCCTCATTAAACTATCTAATTGTTCTTTTATGCCTTCAATAATTTATTTTATAAAAAAATGCCTAATGAAGTAAATATTTATAGAAAACATCCCCTCTATATTTTCAATACTTTTACTACCCTTATTATTAAATATATTATTTTATTTTAATACAATATTAATTTTTAATATTAAACAAATAATAGGGTACTTCTTTCTCCACCACCACCACCACCACCACCACCATCACCACCACAACCACCACTCCAACCACCATGTATGTAACCACCACTACATCCACCACAACCATCACCACCTCCACCACCACAACCACCACCACCACCTACTACTACTAATTCCATCGCACGTGCGCGTCCGTGAATTTTTTTTAAAATCGTCATAACTAATTCAAAAAAAATCAGAAAATTAAAAAAATTGTATTTTTGAATAAAGCAAATTAATATTTACGTCTATGAATTTTTTTGAATTTTTTTGAATTTTTTTGAATTTTTTGAGCTTTTTGAATTTTTTCGAATTTTTAATTTTTTTTTCGCAGAATTAAACCGTGAAATAAACATGAAATTCCATGTTTTAAACATGAAATTTCGTGTCTGCGAAAAAAAAATTTAAAAAAAAATAAAAAAATTTTGAAAATTCCGAAAAAAATCATAGACGTAAATATTAATTTGATTTATCCAAATATAATTTTTATTTTTATTTTTTTGATTTTTTTTGAATTAGTTATGACGATTTTAAAAAAAATTCACGGACTCGCGCGTGTGTTTATTAGTTTTTTTCTTGTTTTTTAATTGTTAATTATAAGGATAATTTGGGATGAGACTGTTTTCAATAAATATTTTATTCTATGCACCTTTTTTCTAAATAAGTTTTTTAATATGCATCAATCAACAATTGGCTCTTATTTTATTTTATATATCACTAACCTACTAACTTATTCATAATTCACAACAAAAACAAAATACATTAAAATTAGAACTCCTTATCTCCTTCTTCTTCGTTTAATTTTCCCGCATTTTTAGCATAATTACCATCACCGATTTGTTGTTTAATTTCATCCCTCCTTTCATAATGGTTACTAATTTCTGGCTATCTTCTTTTCATACGCCCAACGATTTCTTTTCATACGCATTTTTAATTTTTTTTTTTCGCAAACACGAAATTCCATGTTTTAAACAGTGAATTTCGTGTCTGCGGAAAACAAATTCAGTATTTCAAAACACGAAATTCGCTGTTTAAAACATGGAATTCCGTGTCTGCGAATTAAAAAATTCAAAAAAATTCAAAAAATTTCGAAAAAAATCATAGACGTAAATATAAATTTGCTTTATCCAAATATATAAATTTTTTATTTTTTTGATTTTTTTAGAATTAGTTATGACGATTTTAAAAAAAATTCACGGATGCGCGCGTGTGTTTATTAGTTTTTGTTTTGTTTTTTTTTTAATTTTTTTTTAATTGTTAATTATAGGAGTAGTTTGGGATGTGGCTGTTTTCTATAAAGAATCTTATTCTAGGCACATTTTTTTAAATAAATTTTTTTATATGCATTAATCTATAATTGGCTCTTATTTTATACATATTTCATTAATTTTGGCTATATTTTTAATTTTAATATTGAGTTCAATTTTTTAATCACATCTTTTTTTGTCTAATAGCTTTCATTTATAATAAGATAGTTACGAAAAGTCAATCAACTGGTATTGTTTGCAACGAGTTTCGCTAATTGGGGAGAGATGGAATCCCCTCTATAGCCTAAACTAATGTCGAATGGCGAGTTTTTAGTTATCCAATCCGCAATCATATTTTGTTTTCTCGAAATACAAGAGAAAATAGGAGTGCATAATTCAGAATCAAAGTTAATACTACAAATAATACTCTTAATCCTATTACTAAGCACAGGAGAATTAGATGAGAGCGCCTCCATAATGACCTTGCAATCGTTCTTTATAATGCACTTTGTGTTGTTGAATTCCTTAGCCCAGAAACATGCTTTAAGGATCCCAAGAGCTTCGGCTTCTAAGGCATTCTCCGCACCAACTTCCCACGAGCTATATTTAATGACTTTCCTTTTTTTATCCCTAATAACACAAGCAATTACAGATTTAGTACATTTAAAAGAGGCATCACAATTGATGTTATACCATTTATCCAGAGGGGGTTCCCATTTTATAGTTTTACTATTTGTAAATGTACAAACTGTACTTTTGCAATGTTTTCCTGCTTGCACAAGATTAGAATTCGAGACCTTTATCTCCTTCATAGTATTAATACCAATTTTTTTTATCCAGATTTTGGTTAACAACTTTTTCCCTCAGACTTAACAATTCATCATCAGGTAGTACACCCTCAGAAACTTCGTAGGATTCCCTCAAAAGGTACTCTTCGTCCCTAGGTTTTAGTATATTTAGCTGCTCTTGCCATAGGTATTGGGCTTAGTAACAATGTTGCTAGGACATTACAAATTCTGTTAAAAATAATGGCATTTCTCCCTTTCCAAATATGTCATGCTATTATAGTAACTTGTTCACTTATGTAGGGTGTTTTAGCCTTATCCTTAAGTAGAATTTGAGCCACCCAAGTGTCTAATTTAATAGTACACTGGTTGCTCGTTCTCAAGGTTAGGCTAGAGGTTAATCATGCTACTCTTGCCCAATGGCAATCAAAGATAAAGTGTTCAATTGTTTCAACTTGTTCATGACATATGCTAACGTCACAAGCTTTTCTAGAGAAGAGATTCTCATTAGTAGGTAGCAAATTTTTTATTGTTTTCCACATAAAATTCTTAATTTTTTGGGGAGTTCTCAGGTTCCAAATGCACTCCCGAATCTGAGGGCCAATCAAACTGGAAGAGGAATGTTTAGATGGAAATTTTAAAGCATTATTTTTTCCATCTCATCCTTGAGGTAGTGATAAGCTACCTTAACACTATAATTAACATTAATATTTAGGCTCCAAAATTTAGTATCTTGTAAAGGAACAAGAGGTATAAACATGAGCAGAATTTTACTATAATGTTTTCAGAGAAATTATCCTTTAAATAGTTAATATTCCAAGTTCTAGCGCCACTCACCGTAACTGACTTGTTTAATATTATGATTACGATGGGGTAATAATATCACAATTGGCAATCCAATTATAAAACTGGGGGTTTATAGACTTTCCATCCCCAATTTTCCATTTTAAATGTTGAGAAATTAGGTTTTTCCCAGCCAAAAGGCTTCTCCATCCCCAAGAGGGAGAGCAACCTAATTGGCATGGCGAAAAGAACTATTAGGGGAGTACTTTCCTTTCAACACTTTGTATAGTAGAGAATCAGGTTTATTTAGTAAATTCCAAGCTTGTTTTCCTTGTAAAGCTAAGTTCATGAGGTAGAGATCTCTATACCCAAGTCCTCCTTTGATTTACTACTGGTAAGTGAGTCCCATTTACCCCAGTGCATTCTTTTCTCACCCTTAGACCCCCACCAAAATCTAGCAATCAAAGAAGATATAATATCAAAATTATTTTTGGCATGAGGTATGAGGACATGTAGTAATTAGGAATACTTTGAAGAACAACTTTTATAAGTATCTCCCTACCAGCACCACTGAGGAAGAGGTTTTTCCAATTTTCAGTCTTTTAATAACTTTCTCCACTAGTAAATTGAGGTCCCTTACCTTAGACCTCCCCCACTCAGTGGGTGTCCCAAGGTAGGCCCAAGGTTACTAGTGAATTTCATATTGAGCCTAGATGAAAATATATACGGTATATGATAAGGGGTATTACTGCTGAATTTAACTCCATATTTATTTAAATTAAGAGTAAGACATGTAGCAAGAGCATACTTATTGATAATATCATTGAAACTACTAGTATCTTCATATTCAGCTTTTAAGAAAAAAACACTGGCATCAGCAAATAACAAATGTGTAAGCTTGGGACAATTTTTTGCAATCTTAATACCTTTCTGAAGGTAATTATTAACTTAATCAGTAACTATATATGATAGAGTTTGAGAAACAATACAAAACAGGAGGGGGGATAAATGGTCACCTTGCCTTATCCCATTCCTAGGTTTGTTAAGGGGATAAGGTTGTCCATAAATAAGAATAGAATAAGAGATTGATCTAACACAATTAAGAATAAGGTCACACCACCTTTTATCAAATCCCATTCTAAGCATAAGGTCATAAAGGAAATCCACTCTACATACTCATATGCCTTTTGTAAATCAGCTTTTACAATCATGTTATAATTCATAGTATCTCTTTTTTCTTTAATATAATTACATACTTCATGAACAATCATAGAATTTTCCTGAATATTTCTGACAGGGACAAATCCAGATTGGTTTTCCTCAATAATAATATTCATTAAAGGTTGTAATCTATCAACAAGAATCCGTGCTATGATTTTATAAATGAAATTAGACACGCTGATAGGCCTAAAGTGTTTTATATTTGCTGGATTTTCAATCTTAGGGATCAAGGGTATATAAGTATGATTTATCTCCTCAAAGTGATTATTATTATACAAAATATTATTAAATTTTTTAATGACATCAAGTTTAATGATATGCCAATATTTTTTATAAAAAAAACCCTGGATACCCATCAGGGGCTGGAGCTTTGTTTGCTCCAAGTTCACCAACAACTAACTCAATTTCACTTATATTCAGGGGTTTTAAGAGCAAAGCATTCATATTACGGGTAATAACATGATTAATAATCTCAAGAATGTTCCCATAATCTCTAGCCCCAATAGAGTTATAAATATTATTGAAATAATGAAGAATGCTACTATTAATATCACCCTCATTATAAAGCCAGTTGCCCTCATCATCCTGTATTTTACAAATTTTATTAATTTTCCTCCTTTCTTTAGTAGAGGCATAGGAAACGCCGAGTTTTTATCCCCACATATGAGCCAAGTAATTCTTGAGCGAGAAGCCCAAAATCACATCTTTCAACTATGTTCAATTTTGGTTAATTTTGATTAAATTGAAGAAGGAATTAGTCATTTTAATGTGTTATCGCGATGATTGATTGAAGATGTAGATAAATGTGGATATTGCAATTATAACACATTATATGACTGATTTGTCCTTCAATTCCATCAATTTTATAACAAAAAAAAAATGAAATATGTGGTCAAAATTTGGACACAATTGAAGAATATGGTTGGAATTGGTAAAACATGTATAAGATAATAGTTTACACTGGGACTTTACACCCCAAATCCGGATTGACCCAGAGTTATATGATTCTCTGGGTGAATGGATTCTGGGTGTTGTCAAATCATATGAGCAGGGGGTTGGCCTACTAATGTTATTAGGGCATATGTGTTAGTCATGCTATGAAACATTTGAAAGACGAAGATGTGACCGCTTCATGAGAAAGGTGATATAGATATTAAAATGCTTATTGTTGCAACAGATAAGACAATGATGGAACAGTTTGGGAACAACTGGTTGGGCCGGGATTAGCCGAATTTACTAGCTTTAGAAACAAATCTGACCCCTGACTTGATTGGTACATTGGTTAATGATATTTCGTTTACTTGTGACCGTCTTTTCCAAAATCATGAGAGGCTACGGGGATAGGAATTATGGAAATTCATAAGGATTCGGGTGTAAGAATTGAGCATTCTAGTGTGATATTCTGTAGGCCAATAATCGAAGCGGAAGCGTGAGCGGTGCTGGAAGCTACTAAAAAATGTGAACAGTTCATTGGAAAGAAGAAAGTGATTTTCTTTGATAACCTTGAGGTTATTCAAGGTATTGGGCTACCTTCGGCAGTAAGTTGGTATGTTAAACCAATGTTAAAAAAATGTAGAGTTGGAAGACCGGTTTGGTCCTGTATTTTTCCACCATCTCTCGAGACGCTTTAACACCGGGGTAGACGACATTGAAAAGTTAGCGAGGCGGCACGTCATAACTAATTTCGATAAATACGAACATTTGGTTCGCGAGACTTGGCATTGGATGATTAAGACACGAGAGATGCACCTTCAATATCGTTGTTCGAAGATACCTACTTTATAATTTCATATTTGATACTTGATATTGATATCGATAATTCGACATGAAATCATCGCGTTAAACTGGGAAACAACGGGCTTGCCAAGGTTGACACGACTATCATGATCTATTCCCACTTGGCGTATGAGACAGAGTGTTCATTGGCTAGTGGATCATGAGTTTGGGGTACCCATGGTATCATCAGTGGGACATATAAGGGACCGAGCTTGCAGCGGGAGTCATAAGGGTAAGACAACTATATCATTTGTAATGTAATTATTACTTACTAGTGCATATAGCTTGCTGGGTAGTATGGGCTGCCTAGTTTGTGATATACACTTATCTGATTTATTTATCGATTTATGAATGTTTAATTTATATTCTTACCTATGTAAATTCAATGGAAACGTCTTAAATATAATTACTACCTATGAGAAGTTATAGTATGGACATTATTTATTTTCTCACTGAATCAATGGCAGCTCACCTCGTTTTCCCCACCCTTTAAGGTAGGATATATCTTATAGACTTGGGTAGTGGTAAGTAGCACATGAACACATGACAGAGGAAGAGTAGATATCTATAGTCATTAGTTGTATTTATTTAATTTAAATCAATGTATTATCATAAATAATCGTCTATGAAATAATATGAATAAAAGTTCTAATTCTTTATTTCAATATTAGTTAGATATAATAATCACGTTCTCGGAACGTGCGAGATTATTTACCACAATATTCGGTAAGAGACCCATTTAATTCTCAAGAGTGAACGAGAAAGATAGAAGGTTTCACAATGAAAAAAACTTACCATCTCGCACGAATTTGTCATAAGAATAGACAAATTTTTTGTAATAAAAGACTAACGGTGTTGAGAGATTAGGGTGTGTACAAGATAAAGACCAGTTTGTAAAATAAAGAGGAGATAGTATACGTAAAGTAGAAGGAATTTGGGTTTCGGTGATAATTGATATATTAATATGTATAAAAAAATTTAAATAAGTATCGGTTTATTGGGTCCAAACTGACATTGTTTTGGCTAGATGTCAATCCAATGTCATTTTATACGGGTGTTTTTTTAAACCGGACTGGTCTATTTTAACGGGTTCAATAGTGGATTACTGAATTTTATTTAAGCCAAAAAATATATTTGGATTTTGCTTCGACAAAATCAAATGGATTGGATTATACTTGGACATCCCTACCTCTTCCACTCTACTTATCGTACTTCTCTAAGTTTCACGTTCACTAGGTTGGTCAATTATATTCAGTATGCCTAATAAATAAATTTGGTGTACCTAAAATGGATTAGTTTTCAAAAGTTTGGTTGCAAATGACGTATTGCTGATAAATATGAAACTCATAAAAAAGGGTCCATAGCTCAGTGGTAGAGCAATTGACTGCAGATCAATAGGTCACCGGTTCGAACCCGGTTGGGCCCTTATTCAATTTTCCGACTTGTTATCTTTTTTTTTTGGTCGATTCCGACTTGTTAACATATGTTTTTTTTAAAAACCACTAGCATTAAATAACTAAGTAACAAATACTCAATTTAATTAAAGACCTAACATATTTTTTTAAATACATTTTGAAGATTTTTCTTGTATGAGTAATCTAGTTATAGGATTTTCTAATAACCTTTACACACTTTGAAAGCTATCAACAACACATTCACAATCTTATACAAATAAGACCTATTCTCCTTTCTAAGATCACGTTGATCTTCTATCAAGATGAAAAGTCTAAAAACTTATTAAGATGAAAGTTCACACCAGTTGGACAACTCTTAAAATGTGCAACATGACAATAGATACATAAATATTTTGAGTTTGATGGTTTGATGAATTTGATAACTTTGGAAGTATTCGGATCACTCTTTACTCTAATGACAAAGTTTTTAATGGTAGTTGAAGTGGTGAAGTATGAGTGAGGTAGAGGAGGTTTAGGTTATATAGAACGAAATCCCTAAAGATTGGATTTACTAGTATTTACTTCCAAGTGGGTGATCACTAGTAGAAACACTTATGGTGGGTTACCACTTAAGATGATGTGACATTCTTTGATTGGCCCATCACTTGATCTTCAGTCGTTTTTTACTCGACAGTCTAATGGTTTGGCATCCAATTTGGCCAATTCTCTAAAAGTTGATTTTGCTTTTGTGGACTACCATTATGTGTCGAATCCTACAATATTCTCTGTTGAGAAGGATTTGAACTTTATCTTTAGAAATTTCATGCTTTCGATATGTTTTTCTTTGATAACAATTGATAGCAAGCTATAAACAACTCAAGAATGACAAATTCACTAGAATCACAATAAGTTTCAAATCATGTTTTATACTTCTATAAAAACAACAATTATAGTGATATGCCAATAAATTTTAATAAAGAACATCATTTAATTGTTATGTTCAAAGTAGTTCCCTCGCCATTGTTTACTCTATCATACTGTAATAGTAACTTTTGAGTGATCGGTTATCCATGGGAGAGGTGCGAGTCCTTTTTAAAGACTCCCACCTTTCTCTAGGAATTTGGGCAGGACTTGGTGACTTTGAATTTTAGGACATCTCATGTATGCGTCAAGTTTGATCAATTCTAGTCGTATCCTTTAAATAAACACATTATTCAGTTCAAAAGTCTAGTACATGTATTCAACCGCTTATGGAGTAGATTAGAGCCTTTCGTACCTTGTGTTGATCAGAACTTGTATTGCTACTTTGAGATATCTAGTAAAAGTGAATTTCATTACTTGTAGTATTTACCTTTGAGTTTCCAACTTACTCTTTTTATCATGTGCTTTTCTTTCTTGTTGTCCATAAACATGCATTTTAAATGCTCAAGCATTTTTGTGAGTTGTATCCTTTTGAAACATGTCTTCTTCAAAGGTGTGATAAAATAAGCTAACGAATACACACCTCGAGAGAGTTAACTATCGCAAGTGTACGAATCATTTACAAGTAATATAAGTAAGTACATAAAGAGTATTGTTTGCCAAAGAGACTACGAAGGTTAATTCTTATGCAGTGTT
This sequence comes from Nemophila menziesii, assembly GCA_029959085.1. Classification (NCBI taxonomy): domain Eukaryota; kingdom Viridiplantae; phylum Streptophyta; class Magnoliopsida; order Boraginales; family Hydrophyllaceae; genus Nemophila; species Nemophila menziesii. The sequence continues at coordinate 1,219,767 of JARWIR010000071.1, forward strand.
TTTAAGAAGGTGTGCTACAATGAGTTTCTAAATTAGCTAGGAAGGATAACAGACGACAGACATTTGTTTTTAATTTATAAACTAGGATGCACTAAAGATAAATTAACTAAGAATTAGATATTAAACTAATTAACTAAGAAAGTATATAAACTACGGAGAAAAAATGAGAATATAGATCGAGTACTCCCCGCTAGTATAGATTTTACGTTTTATTGATTGAGGGTGAATTAGTAATTATGTAGTAGTCTGGATTCTAACTTCTTCCCAACTTCTGTCAGGGTAGCTTAGGAAGTTATTTTAACACTACTAGGGGAATCGGGTGAGGTAATCCTACGCAGTGATCTGTGCTAAAAAAAATCTAACTCTATTAACTATCCAGCTAGTCAAGCCTGACGGGATCACTAACGCACATTAGACGATTATGTATCATTTTCAGTAACTGAACCCCCTGTCGGGGTGTCAGTCCTAATTACTAACGGAAGTCCTATACTTGGCCATATTATAGGATGATATTAAAAGGAAAATACAAAAGCGAAGCATGTGAAATAACAATTCAATTTAAATATGCATTAGTACAAATTCCATAAACGAAATAACATCAACTAGGGTTCATACATAAGGTTGTTCTCAATCTATGAGAATTTAGTTCATAGTAAAGGAATTAAAAATAGATATTAAAAGTATAATATTCATGTTTAGAAGATAAACCAAATAAAGTTTCAGCAATAATTGAAGACGAATGGTTAAAGATAGAGGTGGAACGACATGAAATGCTTCCAAACTTCTTCTCTCTTCTTTTCTCTGCACCAAAGATATTTTTTGATGAATTATGAATGAGGACTCTTTTATAACGTTTGAAACTTATATATAAAGGGTCCATCACAATTTTTTGGTTATGTGATCTCTTTTTAGCCATCCCAAACCCACCAAAAACGTATTAATGAATGAGTGGACTGGTTCGAACCATGACAACGTAAAATTCGATAACTTTGTCAATGCAGCTCCAAATCATGAAAAGTTAGTTCCTATGTGCTCCTTACTCCAAGTATTATCCATAAACCAAAGTTCTCCTCCAGAATCTTTATCAATTTTGTGTGGTACAAGTTTCTTTCCAAATCTGGCCGGCACATGCTCTCACTTTCCAAACAGTGGTCGAATTTTCATTTTACGCCATGACTAAGAGGTAATCTCTTTTTCTTAACTTATTATAATTTTATCTTAGTATCTTAGCATCCAAGTAACTAAGAGTTGCACATTTAACACACAAATTATGCACAAAAACTCTAGAAGTAACATAAAAGCCAAAAGTAAACAAGAAAGTGTAAAACATCTAATAATAGGAAAAATCCCTCAACTAAATCTTAAATACACCTAAAAAGATATCTCGCGACTAGATTAATATATCACATAAAAGTAGACATCATACACCATATCATAGCCCTTCACACTGTAATAATGTTGATAGTATGAGACTTGTCAGTGTGTTCACTCAATGTCCTAAATCTTTCACTATATCTCACCCTAAGTAGATTCTTACAACTTTGGGATCAAACCTAGAACACCATCTTATATTCTTAGTGATAGTTAAATCACGTGTAGTATTTTGAAAAGTGCCATGAAGTTGATTTAAGGGTCTAGTTTTTTGTTCTAAGTTTTGTAAAAGTGATAAGTAAAATATTTTAAAGTATCCAAAGTATAGTTTTAGTTCAGAAGACACATTATAAATAAAAGAATCTAAATATACTAATTTTAGAGTTCTATTGAAAAAAAAATACTTAAAGTACATACCAAACGAACAACTAGAAGCGTGTAAAGAGGCATGCCTTGTTGCAATAAAGGTGATTGAAACGAAGCCCGATGAAGATAAACGAGTAGTAAAGAGAAGAAAATTATGTCACCATTAAGGACGGTTAACAAGTATTATGTTAGCAAGATGTTACGTCATGAAAGTAAATCGACAAGGAGGGGTAACTACCTATCTCTATACAAAGAATGATAAAAAAAAGTCAAAGGTAAGTGGTTCTCCATTACGCTATTTCAAGAAGGAGGCAAGTTTAAGCAGGGGATTACTGCAAGATCTCAAGACAATATTTAGGAAAGTTTTCATGTCAAACTTAACGACGTGATAAACAAAATCACTTCTTGGGAGGCAATTCAAGGTAAAAAGGGGTAAACCCCACATTTCACTTGTTTTCTTGTACTTTCGCTAATTTAGTGTATACTATTTCAAGTATTTTAATGTTAACTTAGTGTATATTACACATTCGAGAAGGGTAGTGTAGTTTATATGATGTGCATGTCGATTTTGTTAAGGATCGAGTATGAACGTAAAGGTAAAATGGATAAACAATGAATTTTGTGGAATTTGGAGCCTCAATTGGAAAATATCGTATTCCGCTGCGTCGGGAGTAACTTTTTTGATAAGATGAAAAAAAATTGTGGCATTCCGACATGCTGGTAAGAATTTACGTCGAAAAGAAAAAATTAGGGCATATGTGTGCTTGAAGTATGCCTAGGCGCGCCTATAAGGTGCCTTAATTGTATGTTAAGTGTGTAGCTTATAGGTACATGGTTTATACAAGGTGCCAAGATAAAGATAAGAAGTCAAAAATTCAATATAAACCCCAAGCCAAGGTAGATTTTGAGTCTAGATTCACCTTGAAAAGTTGGAGTGTTTGGGGGAGAAATCTTAGTGTCATATTGTTTCAGTCACCACGAATGATTGGTAAGATCTTTGGACTTGATTCCTTTTGAGTCAAAAGGAGATTGGAGTCAGTTTCACATGGAAAGTGACGGAAGTCACTTCGGGGTTAAGATGAAGAAGTTGTATCATTTATTTTACCATGACTTGAACAAGTCCAACTTTAGCTGAAAATGGGTTGTGCCCTTCTAAACCTAATTAAGTGATCCAAAGGGGGCCCAAACATTTTTTAGCTATTATATAAGTCATATAGCACCCCCTATCAATAGAGATCACAATCCATCAGCACACAACTAATTTTACATTAGTTTTCAAGGGGAGCAAGAGTAGAAGAGCTGGAGAGAATTGTCTATAAACCCAATGATTTTTCCTTAACTATCCATCGTTTTTCTTTGCCATAGAGAGTAAATATCATTTATTTTTTATTTTAATTATAATTTGTCTTTAGTTTTTATTAGTTTTATTTCTTTTAGTATTAACTAAACCCCCTTTGCTTGAGGTTTCGTATGTAAGAACTTATGCTTAGCTAGTTAATTGATTTATTGAATTTGGGACAAATGTTTAATTGAGAATGGTTTGATTTTATTACACCGACTATATGTTTGTTTTGATACTACTTGTGTTTTGGACCAAATAGCGAGTAGCCCTAGTAATCAAGTTAATACCCGAAGTAGGGGGATTTGATTTCCAAAATAGCATATAGACGTCTAGTGTGTGTTAGTGATCCTAACGGGCTTGCCTAGCTAGATAGTCAATAGGGTTAGAATTGTGAATCGATACATTGCCTACAGTGTCCTTACCCAAGTCCCCTAGTTGTATTAATAATGCTGTCTAAGCTACCCTGACGAGAGTTAAAGATATATTAGAATCATGGCTAATGTAAATTCACCAACTCACCCGTATCAATAAAACCATTAAACTAGCGGCATAAGGGACTACTAGAAATTTCTCAAGCAACTCTCTCATTCTTTAGTTCATTTTATATTTACTTAATTGTTAACTCTAATTATTAGTTTTAATCTTGCCGCTATAATTGTTTTAGTCTTTAATCATTGAAAACCAAATAAATATTTATTGTATAACCTTTTGCCATTCACTTATTCCTATTGCAAATATTTAAAGCACAATTATCTATATTTATAGTCCCTGTGGAGACGATAAACCCTCACTTATCAAATTATTACTTGTCAATGACCCGTACATTTGTCGGATGTCACCCTCTCTGGTCTTGATTGGTTATATCACACCTTGGGGGCGAACAAGCCCCTATTTCCTTTAGCCTACTAGCCAAATGAAATGAATTGTCACTCTTAGCCCCTTTGAGCCTTAAGACTATTCTTTTATATCCATTGTTATAAGCCTATATCCCTTAGTTTATAGGACTTAACCATATGAAAAACTATTGAGTCACAATACATCGTGACTAGTCACCTTTGAACTTGAGTTTGGAGTGGTGGGTGTTCGTAATTCTGGGATACAGGGTGGGTTCATACTTTCATAGTGCTAGATAATTCAATTCTGTTATGATCCTTTCCAGATTTAATAAAAGAATAAGAAAATTAAAAAAAGAGATAACAAATATACATAAAAATAAGTCAACATGAAAACTTACATCAAAACAAGTTTCATGTATGACTCACAAAAAAAAAAGTAAATGTAAATAAAAGAATCGTCAAGCAAACATCATAAATTGGTTATGGTGATTAGAAATTATTATATAATGTATTAAAATGGAATGAGTGAACTCATTTGGGAGCATAAACTCAAGTTATTATGCGGTTATTTGTTTGGTTAGTGAGGATAGAGCCAAAAGTTCATTCTAAATTATCCAAATATATCGAAGCTTACCCTAAGACATTTTATAACTAGATGTGGTAGAGTAACAATTGAGTAGAACCGAAGTAGGTAAGTGGACCATTAGACATCATGGGAGGACCGAGGAACAACCTATAGCCACCACTTCAAACTAAGTTAAGAACAACCCCTTCTTGCATCGTGAATCTAATGATTTCTTGAAATTCTAACATTGTGTTTATGTGTATAAATAATATCTTTTGTGGAATAATTCATGACTATGACTTCATAGACTTGTGCATTACTTTGGGATCATTACTTGATTCTTCCTTGCGAAACTTGTTGGAACTTCGACCCAAGTTGTATTTACTTTTTCGGGACGACAAAGCTTTTAGTTGGGGTTCTTGATGTATTATCTTTTGTAATATGTTTAGAGACTAACAATACAACATTAAGGGGGATTTGTGAGTTTTAAAGTGGTATATATCCCTATTATTTGACATTCTTTGAGTTTTTGTCAATCTTGGATGTATTTGTGTTTTTTGAGCTATTTAAGATATTGTGTGTGTTAAGTGTGTATATTATAGGTACATGGATGATACAAGAATTCGATATGAAGCTAAGAAGTCAAAATTCAAAGTAAACCCCGAGTTAAGTCGCGAAGGAATCAAAATGGGTCCTTAGAAGGCCAAGTACTAATACCTGCAAAATATCATCGTCAAATTTTAAAAATTAACCATATTTAACTGAGAAGGTTTTTGATCAATTCCAAGATTCCCACGATATACCTCTGATTCTGTAGTTTGTGAGAATAAACGGTTTGTGAATTGGAGTTGAGATGACAGAGTTATGTGGGGTTTTCCATGATGACCAAGGGTTGTCTATAATTGCTAAAAACGCTATTGGGCCACATTTGACCCATCTAAGTGGGACCACATGGACAAAAAAATTCTAACTTGTGTGGCTGCAAATTAAGATTGTTGGAGTTACTTTTCAATATTCAAAAAGAAGAAACGACCTAGAGCTTGGGAAAAAGGAGAAGAAAGGAGAACAACATCATTCCACCTTCAAAAATCTTGCACAACTCAATTCCTAGTGTGATTTATGTTGCTTTTCTTTCATTCTTAACATTATGTATCCCTTTTATCTTGTATTTATGAATTATATTATGAACTAAACCTTATAATTGCCTGAGGTGATTGGGGATGAACCCTAGCTTATGATTTTAGTATTGTTTTTATGATTTTGGGATAATTTATGTTTAAATGAATTGAGGATTGTTCATCTTTTATTGAATTTACCACTTTGTCCAGGTAGCTGGGTTGTGATAGTCGTTGAACTACACAGAGGTGGGGGTTTAATTACGGAACTAGAATAGTGAATGTTCAGCATAGTTTAGAACCGAGAAGTCGAATTAGTCGAATAATCATATAGGGTTAATTACTTCACTGCTAGATAATATTTTAGGGACACTCGAGAGAGGTCTCTTGTATTAGAAGGCAATCCATAAGTACTCGGGATAGACTTAGGTGACTTTCAAATCCCGATTAACATATACCCCCCACAATTTTCCCTTAAACATCAAATTATTCTAAGTCATAAATAGGGGTAATCCCAAGCATCTCGAGCCATTCCTCCCCAATATTTATAAAGTATTACTTATCTAATTTTTAGATCTTATCGTCTAATAGTTTTTATAAAAAAAATATATATTTGCATTCTAGTTTGCATACTATTTGAATTATTGAACCAAAACAACCAAATATACATTTTATTTTCGTTACACTCAACTAACCTTCTAAGTGCTATAAGAAAACATGAAATTAACTTCATAGTCCCTATGGAGAACGATGTAAATAGTTTCTACTTATCACTTGGGTCGACTTATACACTTGCGAGGAGCATTTCCCGAGGTGTATTTTACATCACACTCCGAAAGGCACCAACTAATTATATATAAGGCTTTTGTGCTGATACATAAGTGAAAGGATTCACAGGCTTGTGAATTGGTATATCGTGAATGGATATTGTCCATCAACTTTACATTGTTGGTGATATTGTTGGTGGTTTTCCTTTGAAGGTTATTTCGAAGAGGTTGTAAGGGTTTTTACTCTCACCTAAAAAGACACAAGGAGATTCTAGTTGAGAAGATTACGATCCTAAGGGTGTATAGAACTTAGGTGGTGTACTAAGCTTACGGAAGTCAAACCACCCTAAAAATAGTTATTTACCGTCTTTCCCTTATCTCTTTACTTTTGTGCATGCCAATTGCTTGTTCAATTGCCTCAACATTTTCTCTCTATCTTTAGGCATATGCTATTGCATAATTAGTACTTGTATAAATTTCTCTTTGATTATTGGATAATGTTTTATCATTGAGTATAAAAGTTTGACTGAGTGTTTCACTATCGTATCACAACTCTTACTAAACTCTAGCCAATTATTACCAAAATCCTTAAAGTGTGCCTTTTCAGATAGAGGCAAAAAATCCTATTTTCTTTTAGATTTTTAATTCCGTATTGTCCCTATTCCCCCCTCTAGGAATATTTATTGGGTTTCAAAGCCGATTAAAGAGAAACTTATGGTAGCAGGTGTGGATAGGATGACTTTAAAATTTTACGAGAATCTACACAACCATTAAAGGTAAAAAGGTGATCTGAAAAGTAAAATAACCAAGAGACAAGAATACGAGTATACACGAGGATGGTTGGGAAAAAGTGTGCAAAGAGAATTAAGATGAAGAAGATGAAAAGGTTGAAGAAACATACAGAAAGAGACATCAAAGGAAGTTTTTCGATACAAAAATTCTTTCATCTCGGAAATATTTGAGAAGCAAAATGCCTCAATTATACAATTGTATAAAACGCACAAGGAGCAGGAAGATAAAGACAAGTAACAAATCGAGAAGCGTACCAAATTTGTTGAATTGTGGGGCCTCCTTTACCATATTAGGGTAACTCATTTATCATTTCTTATGCCTCTTATGTGGGGTTTATTTTTGCATGTGGCATAAGACTATGTTTTGCAAAATTTTAATAAGACTATACTTGTACTATGGACATTATGCAACTTTATTACTTAATTATCAGTTGGATGGCTTTTTTTTTTTTTTGACAGAGTTGGATGGCTTGACTATTAGTTAAGTAGAAAAATCCATCCTCCCTATCTTAACTTGCTTTATTTAGGATGATATTTGTAGTTCTATACTTAGAATTTGATAATTATTTTGTGTTATATAGCTGGAAGTGCATGTATCTTTTATTTTGATTCCATGTAAGCATTACAGCCATCTTCCGGAAAAGGTTCATTTTAGTTCAATTTAACGAAAACAATTGAGGTATTTTTCTGTTATGCCCTTTTACTTTTTTCCCCTTATGGCCTTATGCCTATATGAGTTATAGTAATGACACTAAAACATATTCACGTGTAGGGTGGGAAGTAGTCATTTGGGACTGGGTAGAATTAAACATCTTTATTTCCCCACCACGACCCTTTAGGATCGAATAGTTGTAATGTGGGGATACTAAAAAAACAAAATGTGGGGATGTGTGAATAATTTTATAGAATAAACTCAAGACAGAAAAGACAAAAAAGTACAATAAATATAAAGTATGCTTAGGGTATATTGTTAGATAAATAGGAGTATTTGAGCATTAGGTAGGGATAAATGATTTTTTTAACTTGAAAAATTTGCATGTGCCTCCAAAAACTAGAGGTCATTAACTCTTAAGTCTATTTATGATAGATAAGTGTAGTCTCGAGTCCTCTAGTTGTGTAAGAATATTAAGTCAAAATAGAATTAGCAACTACGTAACACATAGTTAGATTTACAACAAGTGATTTTCTGTGTAATATCTATGTTTTACCCCTTAAAGGAGCTTTCTATGGAAATAATGGATAAATCTAGTGGCATGTAAAATATATGCTAACCGGTTAATATTGATGTATAATACTTGAATGTGGCTAATCATAAATCCATTGCGTCTTGGATAAGTAAGGTATTCATGTAGATGTTTCATCAAGGTAACATAAGGTCCTTGTAATATGAGATTATCGATCCAAAAACTCTCTAAAGGGACTCAATACACATGTATACCATATTCCATAAGAGCTCAAAATAATATTGATGTCTCCTAATTTGTTTTAAATATTAGGCTTTAGAAGACATCATTTTAGGTGAACATTGGACTTATTTGATAGACTTTTATACTTAATTTGTTATATTTCATTTTCTCACCTTGGATTTATGTTATTTCATTTTTAAACTTTTGTACGTTAATTTGTTTGTTTTTAGTGCAAAGTTCTTAGATCAATAGATGCTATGGAGCACCAATACAAAGAGGAGAAGTGGGAATTAAAAGTCCAAGATCAAGCAGAGAGGTAAAAATGACGAGAAAAATATTTGAAGAGTTAACTAAGAGTAAAATCTGGAAAGCTGTTGCTAATTGCTGATTTCGAGCCACTTAGACATTGATTCATCCTTTGAGCTGTGACATAAGAAAGTTGCGCCTTTGAGTTAGGAAGATTTTGGGACTGGAATCAGGTGATTTTGAGTTGAGACGCAAAAGTTACGTCCGTTTTACCAATAGTTGTACAACAGTTACAGGATTTTTATGGACTTGGGCTTTTTATTATTTAAATTATTATCCTTAAGTAAAAGCCAATTCCTTATTCTCTATTATAAATAGGCTTTAAGACCTCCTTTTTACAGACACTTCAGAGAATTACATTCTACGCTTCATATTTTCAAGTTAAAGCAAGAAGGCAAAAGAAAAGGTAGAGTTGGAAGAATCCCTTTCTTTCAACAACAGTCAATCCAACGCCCCAATTATGTTCCTTATTTTATATCTATAGTTTAGGATAATGTCTTTTAATTGTTTTCTTTCAGTTTTTGAATTGAACATGAGCTAATTTATTACGTACTCGAGAATCGCATTATGGTTTAAGCCCTAATTTCTTTAATTAATGTTTTTCTAAATTTGGGATTTAGTTATTTAATTTAAACTCGGTATTGTGTGTTTTCTATTATCTTAATTTTATTTACTATTTTTGAAGTCATGAATCAAGCATAGGATATAGTAATTAGGCTATTCACTTTAGTGGCGACGTGATCACCTTGACGGCTGTTTTAGTTACGGACCTAGGTAATAGACGCGTAGTATTCACCAATGACCCTGACGGGCTTGACTAACCGCGAAGCTAATGAGGTAAGAGACTTAACCATTCGAAAGTAGATGTAATCTCCCTAACGGGGCTTATAGTACTGTAGAAGAGATCCTAAGTCCACTCTGATGGGGGTTAGGAGATATTAGAGTCCCGACTAACACAATAATACCAGTTTAGCCCTTAAACAAAAGCATTGATTATAGAGGTTTAGGTGAAACCCTTGCGAGACTCAAGTACCCTTCTCATCCTTGCGTCCAAACTTGTTTACTTGCATTAATTCTTTTCAGTTAATTAATTTAGTACTTTATTTTATTGCATATTTAGTCCTTAGGAAAAACCAAACAAAAATCTTATCATTTTACTTTTCAGTTTAGAAATTAATTCTACTATTCCGATTAATACTAGGTGTCATAACTAGGCCGCTGAGAACGAAATCTGTATTATTTTACACATTACTTGGAACGATCCATACACTTGCGGGTAGTGTCCCTCTCAAAAGGGGTGGTGATTTTATCAAACACCAGGAGACACCAAGTTTTTGGCGTCGCTGCCGGGGACGGTAGCGTGTAACCACGATGTTAGTACTTTAGTAGTTTAATTGTTATTTTATTTTTCAGTTTTACGCTTTTGTTTGTTCGTTCTTTCTCAGGTTTTACAGGTCTGGTGTATGCTCAATAACCCCGAGATATTAATCAGAATTGCAAACAAAAGAAAGAAAGAAGAAAAGAAGCAAGAGAAAGAGAAGAATGATTAGCCAAAGAAGCAGAATGGATAATGTTGACAAATATTTATCCTCAGGTGGTTGTAGATGAGAACGAAAATCCCATAATCCGCAATCCACAATTCGCAAGTTGTTAACAATCAGAATCAACAAAATCATCCACCACCTGGAGGACAAGCTCAACCTCAAATGTGTTATGATCCATGGTTCGTACAAGGTCCTGAACAAATTTCATATCGCGCTCCTGCTCTTGGTATTGGTCCTCCAGATATTAATGTCACAAGATACAGACTTGATCCTGGTATGTTAGCTCAATTCCAGAACTTTGGATATTTCCATGGGGTAGCCGAGAAGATCCAATTCGTGCAGTACGGAAGTTTATGCAAATATGTGATGCGTATATATCGCAAGGTGTAACCACAGAGCAGATGTATTATGCAAATTTCAGATTTTTCGTGATAGACGCAGTGAGTGTATGGCATGATTCACAAGAACCAGGATCAATCACTAATTGGGATGAGTTACAAACAACGTTCTTTTATCATTATTATCCGAGCAACATGAGACTGAATGCACAAATCGCTTTGACATCATTTGAACAAGAACAAGATAAATCTGTGGGTAAATGTTGGACAAGATTCCAATTATGTTTAAAAAGAGTTACAGATCATGGCCTTACAGAACCACAACAAATGTCTATATTTTATAAAGGCCTTGAAGGACAATCAAGAAAAGATTTAGACTTGTTTTGCTGTGGGGGATTTTTACAGGTAACACCAGCTAATGCTAAGATTATTTTGAACAGAACAGTGAAGAATGAGTTGGGTTGGAATATTGTGAGAGCACATATCCGAGGTACATGTTATAAAGAAAGTAGTGCTGGAAATGATGAAAATTTCTCTTCATTAGAGCATAAATTGAAGAACACACTTGAGCAGCAATTAAAACAACTTACCTTAGCTGTTATTTTAAAGAAGGTTTTTCAGGTAGAAGAGCATATGTTAATGTTACATAAGAAATATATAGGTTTACTAATTGTGGTGTACAAGATCATGATTGGGAGAATTGTCAAAGTAATCCAGAATCTGTGATGTTTGTGTCCAACCGAGGGAACTATAATTCAGGTGGTCAAGGGTATCGACCAAACAGAAACCATCCAGGTTTCCAATATTCGAATCCAAGTGGGGTCGCAAATCTGACTTACGCATATGAACCGCATCCCCAAGGTAATTACACTATCAACCAAGAACACAAAACATTACCAAGGGGGACAAAATTACGGAAATCAAGCTCAAATACAACCTCTTCAAGATACCTATAACGATACTATGAATCAGAAAGATGTACCTGCTCAACCACGAGAAGGTGCGTTAGATGTTCAACAAACCCTACAGACACTAATCAACCTTGAAAACGCAACAAGATCAACAATCTTCTGCTACAACACTTAAAATGTTAGAAAATCAGATAGCTCAGATGGAAAAACAGCTGAATCAACGTCCATAAGGGCAACTCCCGAGTGACATTAAAGATCTGAAACAAAGATTGTAATGCTATAGCGCTCAGAAGTGGTAAGAAGTTACCACCACCTCCTTTCCCCGTTATGAAAGAAAAAGAAGAACTGTGAAAGTAAAAACTCTGAAAGATGTGGTGGAGAAAGAAAGTGAACTAGAAGTAGAAGAGGTGGAAGTGGAGAAGATCCCAGAAAGACCAAAGAAGAAAGATGTGGTAGATTCCCGTCCTCCTCCACCTTTCCCCTCAAGAGTTCAGAAGAAAGGAGATATGGCTGACTATCAGAAATTCATGAATGTGGTAAGGGGCATTAACATTAATATACCATTCTTAGATGTTATTAGAGATGTGCCGAAATACGTTAAATTCTTGAAGAGAGCCATCACCAAGAAAAGACCATACCTTGGGAATGAGATGATAGGATTGCCAGAAGAGTGTTGTGCCATATGCCAAAGTAAGTTGCCACCTAAGTTACTTGATCCTACGAGTTTTACGATTCCGATTCCTATTGGTAATGAGTGGCCAGGGAAAGATTTGTGTGATTTGGGTGCGAGTATTAATATCATTCCCAAATCAATATTAGTGATTAATGACTTTACCTAATTACTATAAGCTATTTTCAGGTGATTAATGTCTTTACCCAACTGGATACAAGGTTAGTCAAACCCGTCAGGGTCAATAACGGACACCTCGCGTCTATTATTTAGTTCAATAGTTAAACCCCCCGTCAAGGTGATCACCGCCACTAGTGAATAGCCTCACTACTAATACCTAATTCTAAGTGTACCATTTAGAATTAGTAAACAAGCATGACATAATAGTCAATATAAAATATCCAAGCTAGAATTAAATTAACAAATCCCAAAACTAAAAGAAAACATTAAATTATATGAACTAGGTCTTTACCCATTTGCGATTCTCAAGTATTAATTAGTTTAGTTCATATTTGAATTGAAAGAAATTAATTAATTAAATGTACAAATAATTCCTAATTACTGTATAAAGAACCTAATTAATGGAATGGTTAAGTTGTTGTTGGAGGAAAAATGACTTCTCCAATTTCTGCTTTTGCCTCTTCCAAGCGTTCTGCCTTTTCCCTCTCTCTAAAAATGATTTAAATTGAAGTTTAATTGAGAGGTGGTTCCGACTCTCCCTCTAAGGATATTTTAAATTGAAGAAAATATGAGAGGTGCTGAATAATGAGATCTAAAGGTGTATTTATAGTGGAGAAGATCGGATTAGGGCTAATCTTGGGTTTAATTAAGTAATTAAAAGCCCAAGTCCAATTGGTAATTCCCGTAACTAGTGTACATATGTTGGTAAACGGCTGTAACTTTTGCAAATCAACTCAAAATTGACTCATTCAAGTTGCTAAATCTTCATAACTCAATAAGAAATAAATCTTCTTCACAACTCAGAGGCTGAATCCACGTCTAAGTAGCTTGACATCAACAATTAACACCAGCCTTCCAGATTTGCATCTTTCCTAGTCAACTCTTCGGGATATCTTTTCTCGCCTTTGACTTCTCTATTCGATCTAAGACTTTAATTCTTGATTCTCCTCCTTATCTTGGTTCTCCATAACATCCATGAACGTAAGAACTTTATACTAAAAAAACAAATTAACGCATAAAAGCTCAAAAAATGCAAAAAAGTCTATCTAATAAGTCAAATTTATACCTAAAATGATGTCTCCTAAGGGAATATATTTAGAACAAAAAGGAAGACATCAGTATCACTACCATCTTGAATGAAAATAATGAAGCCAAACCTTTAAGAACCGTTGTTGGTTGGAGAGAGTGTACGGACTATCGTAAGTTGAACAAGGCCACGAGAAAAGATCAATTTCCCCTCCATTTCATAGATCAGATGTTAGATAAATTGGCTGGATGAGAGTACTATTGTTTTCTTGATGGTTATTTCAGATATAATCAAATTTATGTAGATCCTGCAGATCACACAAGACAACCTTTACATGTCTTTTTGGTATATTTGCTTTCTGTAGGATGCCATTTTGATTATGTAACGCACCTGCTATTTTCCAGAGATGCATGATGGCAATCTTTTGGGACATGATCGATAATTTCCTTGAGGTATTTATGGATGACTATTCTGTGTTTGGTGATAACTTCGATGAGTGTTTACAGAATTTAGAAAAGGCGTTAATTAGATGCAAGGAAACTGATTTGCTTATAAACAGGGATAAATGTTACTTCATGGTTCGTGAGGGTATATCGTTGGGTCACAAAGTTTTGAGTTCGGGTTTAGAAGTAGATCGTGCAAAGTTTGAGGTAATCAAGACTTTTCCCCCTCCTATTTCTGTAAAAGGGGTAAGAAGCTTTTTAGGTCATGCTGGTTTTTATCGCCGTTTATTAAAGACTTTTCTAAGATCGCTTAGCCATTGTGTACCTTGCTCGAAAGGATGTCAAATTCCTTTTTGATGAAGCTTGCATGGTGGCATTCAAAGAGATCAAAGAGAAACTCATATTTGCATCTATCGTATTACCTCCTGATTGGAAAATCCCATTTGAAGTTATGTGTGATGCTAGTTATCTTGCTATAAGTGATGTTTTTGGTCAGTGAAACGAAAAGGTATTTCATTCTATCTACAATGCTAGTAAAACTTTCACAAGTGCTTAGATTAATTATACCGTGACTGAGAAGGAGTTATTAGTTGTTGTGTATGCGTTTGACAAGTTTCGTTCCTACCTTCTTGGAGCGAAAAGTGTTGTGTACACTGATCATTCCGTGATCAAATACCTTATGGAGAAGAAACATGCAAAGCCGTGTCTAATTAGATGGGTATTGTTGTTACAAGAGTTTGACTTAGAGATTCGAGATCGAAAGGGTTGTGATAATCAGGTTCTTAATTTAATAGTGGACCAGAGTTGGTCAAAGAAGAGTTTCCCGATGAGAGTTTGTTTTCTATATACGTAACTGGTACTCCTTGGTATGCAGACATATCAAATCTTATTGTGAGTGGTTCTTTTCCTGAAGGAGCTACTTCACAAGAAAAAAAAGATTGATTCATCGTGCAAAGCAGTTCTTTTGGGAGGACCCTTTCCTATACAAAACATGTAGTGATCAAATGGTGAGAAGATGCATACAATAAGGTGAAGTCCATGCGGTAGTTGCTAGTTGTCATGATTCACCCTATGGAGGACATTTCAAGGGTGATCGCACAGCTACAAAGGTACTTCAATCCGGTTCTTATTGGCCTACTTTACATAAAGATTGTCATGAATATGTCAAGGGATGTCACAGATGCCAATTTACCGGTAATATATTGATGTCTCCCTAATTGTTCTTATTTTCGACCCTTGGGAGACATCATTTTGGGTGTTTATTTAATTAATTTGATAGACTTTTGGACTAAATATGCAATAATCCGGAATTCCCTTTTTATTTCTAGCATTTTTTATTTATTAAACTTTTGCGCGTAATATTGGTATTTTTAGTGAAAAGTTTACAGGTTTTAGATGTTAGCTAGGAGAGGAATCCGAGGAGAAAGTCAAAGATCGTGAATTAGAGTCAAGACTTGAAGATAAATCCCGAAGATATCATTTTTAGAGCTGAAAATCCATTTTCCAGGCCATAGAGTGCTGATTTCGAGGTGCTTAAGCGATGATTTAGCCGCTGACATTTGAAGAGAAAACATTCCTTATCGAGTTACGGAACTTTAGCAACTGGAATGAGGTCAATCGGAGTCATAACGCATCGGGAAAAGCCGTTTTAGTGAAGGTGTATCAACAGTTATGGGATTTTGGGCTTAGAAAGTGGGCTTGGACATTTAATTAGTATTTTATTTTCTGGTCCAAGCCCTAGTACGAATTTATGCTTATAAAAGGAGGTCTGGACTTCTATTTTTCACACAATTCACATTCCACAAGATTAAACACCAGAGAGAAGCAACAGAAGGAAGAAAGAAGAAGCTACAAGAGCTGGAGTGGGTCTATAGCTCCGTTCGTAGTCATTCCAATTTCGGAAATTAGGTTCTTTTCATATTTTAATTTTGTAAACAATATGAATTCCATTTCTTTTAATTTAGTTTTTAATTTTAATATGAGCTAAGCTTTTCATAGTGCTTGAGAACAAACAAAGGGTGAATCTTAATTTTATGAAATAACGAATGTTGAATTTGGGTTTATATTAAATTAAATTAGATTGGGTTCATTACTCTTTTCGATAATTTGTGATTATTTACTGATTTTAGAGTCGCGAACTAAGATTAGGTATTAGTATCTAAGCTATTTCACATGTGTGGCGTGTGGATCATCCTGACGGAGGGTTTAGGTATAGAATTAATTACTCAATCTAGGATAAAAACTATTGATTCTGACGAACTTAGCTAATTCTAGGGCCAATGAGGTAAAACACTTAATCATCCAACGTTGGATCATATTTACCCTGACGGGACTAGTGACACTTTAGGATTGCCTTATAGTCCACCCTGACGGGGGTATAAGGAATTTAGAATCCCGACCATTGTAATTGACCAATTTAACCCTTAAACAACATAAGTTAGGAAGTAAGATTAGGAGGATCCTTGCGTTCTCAAGTACTACATCTCATATTGCGTTTTCAATCATTTTACTTGCGTCTTAGCTTCTACTTGCATTTTAATATTTGTCTTTCATTCATTAGCTTTAATAAACAAAAACCAAACAAACATATTATTATCTTTTATTTTCATAAGTGCATCAATCACTACTTGCTAAACATTGTGATCAACCATCCGTCCTTGGAACGAATCTGATTTATCAGTTATTACTACTTGGGACAACCGTACACTTGCGGTTGTGGTTCGATTAGCATTTGCATTCATTTTTAGAACACACAAAGGACCACCATATATCTAAGAGAGATGAGATGCCACGTAATAATGTTCTTGAAGTTGAGATATTTTATGTATGGGGTATTGATTGCATGGGTCCCTTTGTACCATATAATGGAAATCAGTAAATATTACTAGCTGTTGATTACGTGTCTAAATGGGTAGAGACTGTAGCTCTACCAACGAATGATTCGCGAGTGGTGATAAAGTTCTTAAAGTCACACATCTTCACGAGACATGGTATGCCTAGAGTTATTATCAGTGATGGAGGTTCTCATTAGCGAGACATCGTGTATCTAATGCTTATCATACACAAGCAAATGGTCAAGCTGAGGTCTCTAACCGAGAGATCAAATCCATTTTAGGGAAAACTGTTGGTTCCACACGTAAAGATTGGTCAATGAAATTAGATGATGCGCTGTGGGCATATCGTACTATGTTTAATACATTCTTTGGTGCATCTCCATATTGCATGTTGTATGGTAAGTCTTGTCACTTACCTCTCGAACTTGAATTAGGTGCATATTGGGCTATAGCGGAGATGAACATGGATCCTACTTTAGCGGGTAAGAATCGTATGATGAAGCTAAATGAACTTGATGAGTTTCGGTTTCATGCCTATGAGAATGCTAAACTGTATAAAGAAAATACCAAGAAATGGCATGACAATTGTATTCGTGACAAGAAATTTGAAGTTGGACAGAGGGTCTTTAAATACAATTCCAAATTCAGTAATTATCTGGGTAAGTTGAGATCAAAATGGTATGGTCCTTATATTATGAACAAGGTTACACCTCATGGAGCTATAGAAATTGAGCATCCAATCGAGCACCGCACCTTCATGGTGAATGGTCATTGATTGAAAATCTATCATGGAGGAGAGATATCAATCGCATGGACGATCGACATCCTAGGGAGGTTATGTACCTCCTCGAAGTTGCATAAATGCGAGAGGTAACCCGTCGATCTTAACGACGTTAAACAAAAGCCATTTCAATTGTATATTGGTTTATTGCTTTCATGTATTTTTAATTCTTAGGGTAAATTAGGGTAGTTGTTGTTCATTAGTGTTTAATTTTTAAGAAATGAGAAATGTTGGTGTTTTTTATGATTACAGGAGTAAAAGGTCATGAGTTTGGGGTAGGTAGAACGAAAAAGAATGAAAATTTGGTTATCAAAACAGGAGACAACTGGGAACCCAGTTATCAACTGTTGAGAACTTCATCTCACGTAAGAAAGGGCGTGTTTGGGTTTGCGCCTATCGAACGCAACCAGGAACCCGGTTGTCATCTGACCGGGAACCCATTTATCAGCGCTGTGACCCCCCAACTCTCCGATCTGTGCGGTGGAGACGTAACACTATGTTGCGTAAAAATAAAAAATAAAAAAAATATGTGCGACTCAGCGATGCGGACCGGGAACCCGCACCACCAACCAGGAACCCGGTTTCGTAACAGTAGGTCGGTTTTTGGGGAACCCTTAAGGATTTGACCTCCTTTCTTTGTCTTCTCCCACAAGAAACTCCATAATTATGTCCCAAAGCTTCATATATACCAGAAAATCATCACCAAAACACCACAATATCATCAAGTCTTCTCCCTAAACACCACATAAACACACAATCAACTCATCATCCTTCCAAAACACCATCAAAATTCACTTTTCAACCAAGAATCCTTCTTCATCGAAACCATAAATTGAGTCATTAAAAACCTCTCCAAACACACAAAATAGTCATTACCCATCTCATATCTCACCTTAATCTTATTTTTTCTATCCTCAAAACATCAAATTTCAAAACCTCTCTCTAGTTTTTTAATTTTGAAGTTTTGAATATGGGCTTCGTTGAGATGACAAACAAAACCGATTCGTTGTGCTATAATCGTAAGACAAGAAGTAATCCCAGAACTAGAAACACTCCTGGAGCCACTCCGGACAAAGCTATTGAGATTCCAGATTCAAGCTCTATGCCTAAGATTGGAGAAGTCAAGACTACTATGAAGAGGAAAGAGAACCCAAGTGTGGCTAACCCCAAAAAGCCTAACTTGGACAAAAAAGAAGTTGAAGAACAAGTTACTAGCAAACCCACTACGAAACATATATTTACACGAAGAAAAATGATGGCAGTTAAGCCAAAAAGAGCATTTGTTAGTTGAAATGAGCAAGTTCGTGAGCGAGTAGCTCTTTTGAAGTTTGGTGTAGAGAAAGGATTTCCTTCAGGTATTATGAACGGTGTATTTAAAGATTATGCTATCACTTGTGACAAATTTGGTTGGAAAGAATTGAGAAATAAAGACCTCACGTTTATCCCTGCTTTAATTCGTGAGTTTTATGAAGAACTGGCTTTTGCGAATAGAGAGTCACTTATCCTACGCAAAAAGGTACTGCCTTTCTCAATTGAGCTTATTCAGAAAATATTGAAATTACCAAACTTGACTGGTCCATGCCCATATCACGAAGCAATTAATGATTCATCTTTCGAGTGAGAATCTTTTTACGATCGAGTCTTGATTCGTGGGAGACTTCCCATCTCAGTAGGAGAAAGATATGCAGGCCAGGTATTTAGTAGCGATTTGCTACCACACGCTAAAGTATGGTCCCGTTTCATAGTTCCTACCTTCTTTGGAAATAATCATATTTCCGAGTTAAAAAAGGAACATCTTATTTTTGTAAAGTGTATTCTTGAGAAGAAAGGAATTGATGTTGCCCGTGCAATTTATAATCTCATCATGGAATTTGAAAAAATCCCCTATTCTACAAAGAAACCTCAAGTTCCCGTGCACCATAACCGCAATTTGTTTAGCAGCAAAGATACCACACAAGAATGAAGAGGATGAGCCTACAAAAAAGGGGAAGAGATGACATTAAAATCAATAGAAAATGGCCATGAGGGAGCTCCAAAATTAGAAGAAAGAGGTCCCAAACTTCCTACACACAAGAGGAAGACAACAAAAGAAAACGAGTTGGAAGAACGAATGAGAGATTTAGAGGAGAAACAAGATGAGATGATAACATTTGTGGGAAAGGTAACAGAAGAATTGGTACTCATAAGGACTATTCTAGAGAATTTGAGCTCTACACGCAACACTAGAAACCAGCCTCGTGCTTGTTAAGATACGTTTCCTTATCCATTTCTCATTACTAGTGTACATTAGTTTAATTTCTTTATTGAGTCTTTTCGAGTCGTGGGGACACGACTCATTTTTTAGCTTGGGTGGGGTTTGTTGCCTCATCCCAATTTTTTGTGTTATTTATTTTAATGCTTTAAATAAAATTAATTTAGGGTTGCATTGGACTGTAAAGTATTTTAAAGATCCCCATTAAACATACTTTTTATCATTTTTTATGATAGAAAATAGTAGACCTTAGGAGTTGATGTAAAACACACTTTAATTGCATGCAAACATTAGGTAATTGATAGGAATAATTAATGAACAATGCAAAAGAAATAAACTTGTACTTAAGGCAATTGAGTGGTTTGTAGAACGTGAGATCTAAATGAGTAGGAACCCACTTAGGTATGAACTAGGGGCAAGCTATAAAAATAGGAAAATGATAGAGGCAGTCCTTTGTTAGCCATTTGAGACTTTTTAGTCTTCTATCCCATGATTTAATTATATATGTCTTAACCCCATTTTTAGCCTTTAAGTCTTTCTTTTGTCGCCACGATATAAGCCTATATCCCTTTAGTTTATTAGGCATTTACATATGACCCGCACTTGAATCACGATCCTGAAACTCACTGTCTTGATCTTGTGTTTTGGGTGGTGAATTTCATTATTGGGAAATCACTTGGGAGGGAAGTTATATGCGTCTGTATCTATGCGCGATTTCGATGATATATTATTTGTAACCCTTTTCCAGGGTCCATGAAAAAAAGTGATAACAATTGTCAATACAGAAGACAACCGGGAACCCGGTTATCAACTGTACAAAAAAAAGTGAAAAGAATGAAAAAGAATAAAGTAACTGGCAAAGTGGAATTCTGGAATCATCTTAGTGCTTATTGGGTTAATTTGGGGACACTAAATTAGTGTGTCAAATGGGTTGAGTTAGAACATATTCGAGTGCAAACTCAAGCTCTTTGACAGTTGTTGATGGTAAGTGAGGAGAGATCCAAAAGCTCACTACAAATTTACTAAATATACATACCATACTGTCCCTAAGACTACGCTAAAATCGTAACGTCCTCTTGATTCCTAGATACATAGTGGAATTCTAATTCAGCTAATAGGGAGTATACTAAGTGGAGCGTTTAAAGCAAGTGAGGATCAATGAACACCCTATAGCCACCATACTGAGATAAGTATAAGTGTAACCTTCTAGAATTGTGAATTTAATTTAGGATTGATAATATTTGTGTTTGATTTTGAATGATAGGTGTATGTGTATATTAATTCCTAAGTCATACTATATGAGATTTGTTTTAAGTTGTGCTTTGGGTATTATTCACTAGACTCTACATTTCTGCGTTCACCTAAGGCCTTTGTTTTTATTTTACTTTGTCGGGACAACAAAGGTTTGAGTTGGGGGTCTTGATGTCTCCCGTTTTGTTCTAAATATTAGCCCTTAAGAGACATCATTTTAGGTGAATATTGGACTTATTTGATAGACTTTTATGCTTAATTTGTTATATTGCCTTTTCTCCCCTTGGAATTATGTTATTTCATTTTTAGAGCTTTTGTACGTTAATTTGTTTGTTTTTAGTGAAAAGTTCTTAGGTCCATGGATGCCATGGAGCACCAATACAAGGAGGAGAAGTGGAAATTAAAGTCCAAGATCAAGCAGAGAGGTAAAAAGGAAGAAAAGAATATTCGAAGAGTTGACTAATAGAGACTAAAATCTAGAAGGCTGTTGCTGATTGATGATTTCGAGCCTCTTAGACACTGGTCCAGTCTTTTATCCATGAAATAAAAAAGCTGCGCCTTTGAGTTAGGAAGATTGTGCGACTGGAATCAGGTGATTTCGAGTTGAGACGCAAAAGTTACGGCCGTTTTACCAACAGTTGTACAACAGGTACGGGATTATAAATATGGACTTGGGATTTTTATAATTTTAATTATCATCCTTAAGTAAAAAAAACCAGTCCTTATTCTCTATTATAAAAGGCTTTAAGACCTCCTTTTTACAGACACTTCAGATAATTACATTCTATGCTTCATATTTTCAAGTCAGAACAAGAAGGCAGAGGAAAGTTAGAGTTGGAGAAATCCATTTCTTCCAACAACAGTCAATCCAATGCCCCAATTAGGTTTCTTATTTTATTTATGTTATTTAGGATAATTTATTTTAATTATTTTATTTCAGTTTTTGAATTGAAAATGAGCTAATTTATTACGTACTTGAGAATCACATTATGGGTTAAGCCCTAATTTCTTTAATCAATTCTGAATTTAGGATTTAGTTATTTAATTTAAACTCGGTATTGTGTGTTGACTATTATCTTAATTTTATTTACTATTTTTGAAGTCATGAATCAAACATAGGATATAGTAATTAGGCTATTCACTTTAGTGACGAAGTGATCACCTTGACGACAGGTTTAATTACAGACCTAGGTAATAGACGCGTAGTATTCGTCAATGACCCTGACGGATTTGACTAACCGCGCAACCAATGAGGTAAGAGACTTAACCATTCAAAAGTAGATGAAATTGCCCTGACGGGGTTTATAGTACTGTAGAAGAGCTCCTAAGTCCACCCTGACGAGGGTTAGGAGATATTAGAGTCCCGACTTACACAATAATACCAGTTTAGCCCTTAAACAGAAGCATTGATTATAGAGGTTTAGGTGAAACCCTTGCGAGACTCAAGTACCCTTCTTATCCTTGCGTCCAAACTTGTTTACTTGCATTAATTCTTTTCAGTTAATTAATTTAGTACTTTATTTTATTGCATCTTTAGTCCGTAGCAAAAACCATACAAAAATCTTATCATTTTACTTTTCTGTTTAGCAATGAATTCTACTATTCCGATTAATACTAATGTCATAACTAGCCGTCCATGAGAACGAAATCCGTATTATTTACACATTACTTGGAACGACCCGTACACTTGCGGGTAGTGTCCCTCTCAAAAGGGGAGGTGATTTTATCACACACCAGGAGACACCAAATATCTTAAAATAATGTGAAAAATTAGTTATAACAAAAAAATTAATACTTCATGACCTAAATGGATGACCTAAACCATACCACTTGACCATAAACAATATCCAAAGTTAGGACGAAAAAAATGTGAATAAGAGAAGAATTTGATGTCTAGCTTAGTGTATAGATAAATTTGATCATATACGACAATATGTGCGTAAAACGTAGCTTAGGGACCTCTTGGATAGCTCTTTGAGACGGGCCGACGCTTCAGACGTCGCCCGGCACCCCTCTCCCTCGAGGTTTGGGAAGGGGCCACACCTATCCTCTAGGTTTATAGCACATTCACGTTTCATATAACTGTACCAAGACTGAATAATAACCATACGCACCTGAATCAAGGATATCACATGTCAGTTACACACAGGATTAAGTGCCTCTGTGTGGCTTAGAACTCCAACTTGCATCTCGAGTGAGATAGAAATGTCAGCCCATGACAAACTCCCTCACTCAAACCGCTAATGTTGTCGATTGCGCCACACACGATGCCCCCAGTCTTATCACGGGCTGACAAGGATAAACCAACCACACCAAAGACAATCAACCACGCAAGTTGTCCCACCACTACACTTGTATTTCCATCATCTTTTTGGTTTACCTCGCTCAAGCATGCATATCAATCAGTACCCACATTGCAGAAGCTCTTGAAGATCATACTCGCTAGCCCCCTCCTAGGCAGACTTCATCACAACAACACTCACAAGTAGAGGCAAGATGGACCCTACCATCATAGGTGACCTCCTGGGGTTGGCAACTCCTCCTGACCGACCAACCCGGTATGCCCCCGCATCCGTCCCCATTGTCGTTTGATTCTCTGCGACAACAACTCCCCGTCGTTTAAATTGCAGATCTTCCTTGTGTTTGCTTCATCTTGACTAAGACGAGTTTGCTCTGATACCAATTGAGACGGGCCGACACTTCAGATACCGCCCGACACCCCTCTCCCACGAGGTTTGGGAAGGGGCCACGCCTATCCATTGGGTTGATAACACATTCATGCTTCATATAGCTGGACCAAGACAGAATAATAACCATACACACCTGTATCAAGGATATCACATATCAGTTATGCACATGATTAAGTTCCTTCCGTGTGGCTTAGGACCCCAACTTGCATCTCGAGTGAGAGAGAAATGTCAGCCCGTGACATATTTCTATCCTGGTTAGAGCGACAACTTAAGTTGACTTACTTTTCTAGAGTTACATACTTATCAAATTGATTAAACTTATTTTGTTTCCTAAGACCGATGCTCTGTATGCTCTATATTTATATGACTATATTATTTATGTATATTGTATTTTATTTTGTATCTCTTACATTTTAATCCTTGCCTTTACTTGAGTTCAAACAAATAATAAGAGTGGGGCGTGATGTGTCCAAATAATATGATATCATTACCTATTATTTAGGACATATTAAGTCTATTTTACCTTGTTATTTGGTGACATTGCATGATTTACAGGTAAAATATGATTTTTTACCCCTTTAGGAGAAAATAACCTTAAAAGGGAGATATTGCAGTCATATTAGTAGGAAAGTGCTGTTTTTAACAGCTGCCAATATTGGAAAGGAAAATTGGACCTTGACTCAGAATTAGAAGACATAATGTGGACTAACAAAGTTGACCTAGAAGAACTCAAATTCAAACCCCACATATATGATAGTCAAAATTGTTGGCTTGGAAGCTAAGACAAGTCCATCTTGGAAAGTAGTTTAGAAATAAAAAGGACCAAAGAAGAGAAGAGTTTGAAAAAGGAATAAGATTACAGTGATAAATACAAGTAATAAAAGATAATTGTGTAATATCCTAAGATAATTTTATAGATATTATTTTTCTGGACTAGGAAAGTGCCAAAAGGAACAAGAAAAAAACATTAACCAATACCCGTCCTTCTGAATTCATATATCAAGTCGTACAAGTTTCTATTGCTCTTACGAACCTCCGTGTATCCGTGCCTAGCCTCTTTTTCGAGCTTATCTTCTTGTCCGGTGAACCTCCTAGGGATGTAATAGAAGGTAATAGGACCAAATTCAATGGCCCTTTTTTTGATCCTTTTGATAATCGGTTGGACTTTCCAACTCGCGAATGACACCTGCCTAATACCTTGGAAAATTCCAAGGCTATCTAAAAGAATAACATCACTTTGTTCAGAAAATTCGTTGCATTTTTTTGTAGCTTTTAGGATTGGTAGTGCCTCTCCTTCTAAAATGGAACTGCAGAAGAGCGAATTCTCTAAAGTTTTTTTACACCCAGCGTTTTTGTGTATCACAATTCCGATCCCTGTTACTTCAAACATTTTCTAAATGAGGCATCACATGCAAAAATGATATCTGCTTCATTACCTAAAATATCTTCATTCTGTTCGGGACTCATTTGTTGCATATTGATTGACGAGTTATTGGCTAACTTCCAATCTATACCATATAATTCCATTATGAGTTTATTTGTGGAGATGATTAAATTATCCCCTTCAGTACCACAATTCTCATGTAGAGCTTTCATCTTGTCTTTCTATATGTTCCAGATGCAGATAATGATATAATCTATTACTTTATTTTTTTCCAGACATCTTCTGAAAATATGTTCACTGTTTCTAAACTACGGTTTCCGAGATACATCTTCGTATTATCTTCAATTTTTAGTTGTAGCGAGGAACCAGCCCAAATGACTTTACTAACGTTATAGTTCAAAAGTAAATGTTCAACCGTCTCCGTGTTACCATAAAACCATAAAAAACCACTTGCGTCGGCATATTTCCTTTTATATAAATTTTTCTTCGTAGAAATTGCATTGTTACACGTTTTCCATGTAAAGATACTGCTTTTTTTGGTATGTTCGAATTCCATATAATCTTCCACAAATTTGGATTCTATCTTTCTGTGGCTTTTGTTGATTGAAGTTGGTAACTTGTTCATTTGTAAGTACTTTGTATCGTGATTTAGTAGTATACTTTCCATCAAAATAAAATGTCCAAATCAATCTATCATTAGGATCAGTATCAATTATTTGAATTCTAGTAATGCATGGTATAATAGGTTTCAAAAAAGTATTATTAAGATTTCAAGATCCCATTTTAAAGAGTCTTGTTTCCAGAGCTGGTTAACATTCACTAAATCACAATTAGGAGGCTTCTCCAATTTCTATTCAGTATTAACCTATTTGTCGTTCCAAAAATTAATATTTTCACCATTCCCAGTTTGATCTATCCCATATTTCTTAATAAAGTATCTGCCCTCCATAATACTAGCCTAACTCCAAGGTTTAGTTCAACGTAATTTAACATCCTTAAAGTTTTTGTTATGAAAATAAATACCTTTGAGTAATCTAGTTTCCAAAGTTGAAGGGTTGATCAAAATTCTCCAAGCTTGTGCTGCAAGAAGCGCAAGATTAATTCTTTTTTAATCTTTGAACCTGATTCCTTTCTAATGATTTACCGATTGCCAATTTTGCCATGCCATCCACTGAATTCTGTTTCGCTTTCCAGAATTCCACCTAAAGTTGGAAATTGTAGAGATAAGTTTATTACAAAAGGAAACTGGATAGGAGAAAATAGACATAGTATAGTTAGGAATGACTTGTAAAATATCTACAATGAGAACTTCTTTACCCCTAGTTTGGGTTTTCATCCATCTGCTTTTTAAAGAGTTTCCTTGTGATCCATTCTAATGATTCGACTTTGGATCTTTTGTGGCATAAGGGAATCCCTAGATAAATGCCTAAATCATTCGTTTCTTTGAAGTTAATTTCATTGGTGATATATTTCCTTTTATCTCGAGGTTTTTCTTTACTAAAGATAATTTCTTCTTTATCAAATTTTGTTTTTTTTCCCCAACCATTGCAATAAATTTT
Organism: Nemophila menziesii; assembly: GCA_029959085.1. Taxonomy (NCBI): domain Eukaryota; kingdom Viridiplantae; phylum Streptophyta; class Magnoliopsida; order Boraginales; family Hydrophyllaceae; genus Nemophila; species Nemophila menziesii. The sequence continues at coordinate 1,246,495 of JARWIR010000071.1, forward strand.
GAGGTAATCCCTAAAAGTTTGGTTGTCAATCTTATCAATAGTAAAAATAAAAATAAAGAATCATCTGCAAAAAGTAGATGAGGAATACTTGGACAATTTTTGTTAATTTTGATCCCTTGAATATATTTATTAAGGACATAAAAGTCGATAAAGCGGATTAGAGATTCTGTCATAATAGTAAAAGGAAAAGGAAAAGAAGATAATGTCCTGGCGTAAATTTTACTAACCTTTATCCATTTAAATTAATTTGAAAATAAACCATAATTATGCAATTTTTGATCCAATGAATCCCGTTATCACAAAAACCTAATTTATTCAGAACAAGTAAAAAGAAATCCCACCTTACCTGATCATATGTTTTTTTCATATCAATGTTTTATTGCCACCATGTGTTTTTGGTTCTTTCTTTTCCTACTCATAAAGATAGAGATTTCTTGGGCAATAAGTATGTTATCTTAAATCGCTCTGCCCTTAATGAAACCTGACTGTGTAGGTGAGACAATATCATTCATATTTCATAAAGACATGCATTCGATTAAATAGCCTTTTTGCAATAACGTTATAACCAAAATCGACGCATGATATGGGTCGACAATCGTCAAGTATTTTCAGAATATCCCCTTTCGGGATAAGAGTTATCTGTGTATCATTGAGATTGTCAATCGATATATTTTTAAGAAAGAAAACTTAAACATCCTCTTTTATGATATCCCAGAATTCTTTATAAAATTTACCGTCTAGGCCATCTGGATCTGGAGCATTTACCATATTTACTTATTATTATTATTATTATTATTATTATTATTTAACAGTCAGTATCTAGAGAATATGATTTAGAACTCAAGTATGAGCAAAACACAATTACTTAAGGTGATAATCTAGGATATCTTGTAATCGTGGTTAGTGTTCGTTTGAATAAAATAATTAGATTTTGCTTTACACCTGTGAGTTATTGAATTCGTGCTACCTAGTGGAATAATTTGTAAGTAAGAGAGAAACCTCGTTAATAATACGGTAAGTGTAACGACCCACCATTGTAGACTATTGAAGTACGTTTCCCATGAAGACAACTATTGGGAAGAATATGCAATTGTAGCCGTGGTGGTGGTATAGTGTAACGACTTGCATGCACAATCAATGTGTCATTTGTGGTATATGATATGGTAAGTATATTCAACTTTACTATGATATTCAAATCCATGATAATGATTGCATAATATAAAACTATTTTACTATGTACTTTCTGTAATCAAATCAACCCCGATACAATTGTGTTTTTCATGAAATCAACTAACTAATAATAATCACGAATATCAGGAAAATTAGACCTAAAAGCTTACCTATGCAACCCCATTTTCAGTGGACTGATCACTGACACCAGTTAATGGTAAAGAGGAATATAAATTAGTGAAATTGATATTTTCTTGTAATAATTTCTTATTGATTGTACTTTCTTAAGAAAGTATCGAATCTTACGAAAGACATAACCCTTTCTTTGAGTTGAATATCCCTGTTGAGTTAGCTAATTATAATCACTCCCCCAATAATGGTCACTTTGACAATGTATAAGTTTGTCTAGATATATATAAGTTTCTTTTTTCACGGAAATTTCTTTTAAAGTACAAAATTGTAAATAATAAAAAAAGAGCAAAACGGAAAAGCTTTGGGGCTAAAAATACAAATAGCTTAAATGATAAGGGCGTTCTTTTTGTTCCCAAAATTATAAGGGCTGACAAGATAAAGAAGCTTTTGAGTCCCTCTTCACCGCTAGGGTTTCAGTAATTATCAAACTTCCTATCTCCGCTGCTCAGCAGAACAAACCACAGGGAAAAAAATGTCGAAGAAGAACAATTTATCCCTGCGGAGAAAAGCTCATGACTTTGACCTACAAAGTATACCATTTGAACTATTGATAGATTATATTTTTATCCTATCTACGACCTTTGATTTCTTATACATATATTTCACAATTTTTTTGAATACGCAGGGGAAAAAGCAGAAAAAGATAAGAAGGAAAAGAAACTCCAAGCCAACAAAAACAAGATGAAGGTAAGTAATTCCCTTCTTACTTCAAATGTTTCGCTGCTTATTTAATGATTATGGCTATAAAATTTAATTTTTTTTTTTTGGTACAAATTTCCAATTTTCAATAATGTTAGTATTATTTGGGTACAACTTATAATTTATCACTTGAAAGTCCTCGTTTTTAAATTTTAATCATATGATTCGTGAAGCCCTTTTAACTCGGAATTGGATAAATTGCACCATTGGGCTTTATGCAAGCTATATTAAGTATGGGGGTTAGTATTTGGTAATATAAGTATGTTACTGGCTTTGAAATCAAATAGCTAGTGAGCTTATTTTTCTTCCCAGAAGATGCAGAAATTATCCAGTTTGTGTGTATTTGGTTATGCTAAATTAGGACTCTGTGTTTAAATTAGGTGGATGGTGGCAAAAGGAAGAAGGGAGCTAGTGGATTTCAAGTTGGAAAGAAGAAACTGAAGACTAAAATGACTCCATTAGCAAAAGCTAAAGCTGCTCAAGCAATGGAGCTTGACAAATGAGTTTTTGACTAAAAAATAGATCGATTTTGTCATAGAAAAATATTTCAGATGTCATGCCTGTAAGCCAGGAACTGCTGGAATGTTTCTTTTTCATTAGTTCATCGTATGTGTAAGTTGTAACATAGGACAGATCATTTCATTACTATTTTGCTTCTATAATTATTTTATATCAACTTGTTGATTTGATTGACTATGCCTTTTATGTCATAGTAATTTTATTTACACTCTTTTGATTATAATATGGAATGCTAGTTTATTGCGTGAAAACGCATTCACTTGTATTTTGTTCCATTCCTCTGTCACATGTAAGGTTCATAGTTGACACACTCTGTTTAGTTATTTATTATCATCCAAGTAAACTTATGGATCCGCAGACCAATCAATGATTATTAGCCATTAAATATGAGGCCATATTAAAAAAGTACTTACGATAAACACCAATAAGTACTATATATAATAGAGACTTGTGAGTTAAGGTGTCGATTCCTCATTGTTTATGCAGCCAAAAATTCGTTTTCATATCAACTCTTGGAGTTGAATCCTTATCTGTAAACTTATGCCTATGGAAAAATCCCATCATTGCCTATTAGATAGCAAACGAGAGGTGTTTACTGTTTAATGAGGTTTGTTGGTTTGTCATTGTCATTATGCGTTTTGATAATAAAGATTACTGTAAGTCAACATCAGCTATTAGTATCATTCAAGGGCTAAAGCTGATATGTCAATTCCAACTAGGCATATAATTTCTTTTCTATAAAATTAATTACATTTCGTTTCTTTTAAGTAATAAACAGTAGGGAGAGTCACACTTATGTGGTACGCCACCTTGTCTGGTATCTTTATGAGACAAAGCACAAGTGACACGATTACAATGTTATCTACATGTGGACATAATACCCATTGTAAATGCTCTTGGCCAATATATCCTAATCCTCTCTTACCTATTGTCGTTGTGGTCCAACCAATGTTGGTCCTCCAATTAATACACGACACTTTAAGCATACTAATAAATAATACTTTTAGCAAATTTGAAGCTTTTTTTGAATATCTGCAAGTTTTGATTATTGAAAAGCTTATTACTTTTCTATTAAGTTTTGTTTTTTTCTTTTGTTCAAAAGCATATAATATTTTTGATAAGATAGTCTAAAATATTACAAATTTAACCAACCTTTCAAGGTCTGTAATCTAAAAGTAAGATATTGGCTGGGTTGGAATTTGTAAATTCTAAATACCAAATAGGGTGCTTAAAACCTAGGTTTGACAACTCAATCAGCTGTTTTGTTGATGCTTTTAGAAATAGAGATAAAAGTCGGGTTTGATTGTTCCTTAAACCATAAATATTACAAATCACATTGTTAATTTGATGAAAATTAATGCTTTGGTTGTTAGAGAGCAGGCGCATAATCTTTCGAACATCATTGTCAATAATTTTTTTCTTTTTAATGTCCAAAAAAAAAAAGTCGCTTTTGACTTAAAAACTTAGTCTAGACCAATTTTTTAACTTTTTCTTGTTACAAAGTTTCCATTAGAATTTCTTACAATGCATACCACTGCCGCTCCTTTATTCTACAAAAAGCAACATCATTATTTATATTATAAAAATTAGTAGGTGGTCTTTCATTTATATTTAAATTTTATATTAACATCTTTATTGTTATCATTTATAGTAATCATATTATTATTTTTTAGTTGGTCTTTTTTATCCATAAAATTTGTATCATTTTTTGATATTTTATTGTATTCCTTTCAAGAATTTATTACTAGTATACTAGTATCTAAGGGTTCATATTTTTATTATTGTACACAAAATTGTTTCTACTTTTCAAGATTCGCCAAGCTGTGTTGCATGTTAACTTTAGAATTCTATCATCCTTATTAAAATTATGTATTATGTCTTTTATATGATTTAGTCACTTATCTATTCTATTAGTAGATTCATTATCAGTTTTTATATTTAAAGGACATGCATACCATATTTTTTTGTCCCAAGGGTATAAAAAATATATGTTCTACAGTTTCAACATCCTCATTATATATTTTACAAATATTACTTTCACTTCATTTTTTTTTTTAAAAGTTTTTCTTCTATGGATAATAAATTTCTGATTACTCTCTATATAAATTAATTTTAATTTTTGGTAGAGTATTCTAAATCATTTTCCTTACTTGGTTAGAGTTACTAACTAAGATAGTGGGTTTGTTTTCTTTTTTAGATTTTTTCTTTTTATTATATTATATTTTTAATTTTTGGTATGCCTTTTTGACTGTGTAATTACCATTTTTACAGTAAACAATAGACATTTGGTCTTGACATTTAATTTTGGTTATAATCATTAATTTAATCTTTTCTAATATTTCAGAAGAATAGATTTTGTTTAATATGCTTATATCCCAGGTGTTATTGGTATTATTAATAAGTTGTTTTACTGTTATAAATTCTGAGTTTAAAAGTTTTTTTATTATATATATTGTTGTTAATCCATTTGTCTTTATTGATATTTAATAGGAAACCATCCCCTAATTTTCAATGTATATTTTTAAGGGTTCATGCTCAATAAATCCCTGCAGCCTTGTCCACTATCCCGTAAAAGACATCGTCTTTTTTATCCTCCTAAGATATCTTGAGTTTTCTCCCAAAACTCAAATTCTGAGTTTTGGAAATTTTCTCATAGCTTAAAATTTGAGTTCTAGGAAGCTTCCCATAACTCAAACTGCTTTTTTTATGGGAAAAAAGGAAAGAATAAAATGTATGATGCCTTTGATGGGTAAAAAATGACAGTTGTGGTGAGGGGGAATTAATTCTAATTTGAGGGGTATCCTGGGCATTATTCCTATTTTCTTTAATGAAAGTTTTATATTATTGTATGATACTTTTCCATCCCCAATAAGTAAGACAAGTTTCCAATTTTAGCCTCAAGAAAGACGCTATTGTTAAAATAATTTCCTTGTAGTAATTTATGTAGTAATGATTGTGGATTTCTAGCAATATTTCATACTTGTTTTCCTAACAGTGCTATATTCATCAGGTGGAGATCACTAAAGTCTAAACCATCTTCATATTTTGAGTTTGTTAGTATATCCTATTTTGTCCAGTGGGTTTTTTTTACCTTTGTCACCCCACCGGAAGTTGGTGATTATTGCGTGTATTTTATGGATTGTGTTTTTTGGTAAAGTAAAGTTAGACATTAGGTAGTTTGGAAGGCTATGTATATCGCCTTTATTATAATTTCTTTTCCACCTTCTTAAAGGAATGTTGTTTTCTAATTATTTTTTTGTAATATTTTGTCTATTATGAACTGTAAATCTTTACTTTTGCTTCTTCTCCATTCTGTAGGTAAATCTAGGTGGTTACCTAGATTATTGATTTTCTTCATATTTAGTCTTTTTTCCACGATATTTTGAATAAAGTTTGGTGTATTTGGGCTAAAAATAGCTCCACATTATTAAGATTTGAACAAAATCTTGTAGCATTTTATATTTATTCATTATATCATTAAAAACTTTTATTTCAATAGAAAAAGAGACCATTATTCTCAAATACTAGATATGTAATCTCCAGGAAGTTATTTCCTATTTTTATTCCTTGAAGTAATTTTTATCTTTCTTATTTTTTATAAGTTCATTTAGAACCAGTGTTATTTGACAAAAGATCAAATGTGATCCTCTTGTGTGCGGTTTATTTCAATTTTTCTTTTGTGTGTGGTTTCATGTTTGAATTTTCTTTTTTCCAGTTCTTTCTTTTACAAACTCTTATCTCATGAATTTGGCAAGGTTTACAATAAAATGCATCTTAATGTATCACACAAACATATTACCTATCTGTTATATCCCTTAAACACGAATACCCACCACCCTAAACTCAAGTTCAAGCACATTTAATCATAATGTTTGATTAAAGTGCGGGTCGTATGGTCAAGTCATATCATGTAAGGGGTGTACGTTTATAATGTGGCTAACAAAGAAAAGGATCAGACTTAAAGGGGCTACGAGTGATAAATAATATTAATATGGACAAGATGAAGGGCACAAGTGGCTTAGAAAGACCTGCTTAGATCATTTCCTTAAATAGGTGGTCTCGTTAACTCTCTCACTTCAAAGTTTTAGGAAAGATGGTTTTTGACTAGGTTACATCTCAAGGTTTACACACCTACTCACTTCTCACTTCATTTAAACTAGCCTTGAAAATCATTGATAACTACAATTCAAGCACAATAACACGTTTTATACAATCCATTACAGAATAATATGATAATCTTTAAAGCAAGAACCTACTTAATATCATCAAGTCGTCCAAACATGCTTTTACGAGACAACCATATTCAACAAATTTTCTTTGTCAATTTTCATTTTATTTAATTTTTCAAATCATTAAACACAAGAAAAAGATATGAAAACAACGAGTACCCCACCTCCAAATAAAAAATATGTCGTGTTCCCATGAATCTAAAAGACCCTACCAAAAACCAACTAAAGCGCATGTACATAGGTTGCTAAGAGGGTGAACAGTACTTACCTTGCGAGAATTGCTCAATACCCAAGTTAGGGGTTGATGTTCTTGATCATGTCACTTCATTGATGGCATTAATGGAGTTATATGGCCTTGTGGGCCGATTAATAGCCAAAGGAGCATGCAATTTTGAGAGAACTCCCTCATTTTTATTATTGCACCTTACTGTTGTGATCATAACTTTTTCATACAGCATCCAAATGAGGTGTCATTTGTGGATTTGGAATCTATACTTAGCTATATTTCTAGTGGTATACAAGTTTCCTCAAAACTCCTAGCTAATCATTTGCAATTCATCATCAAAGTTAGAGAAGGTCTGCATTATCTCATGGATTTTGCAATAACTTTCTAATAAGATATCCAATTGAGGTATCATCTACAGAATTAGAGATATATCTAAATATATGTGATATAAGCTCAAGAAAAATTTGCTGACAATACCCTAGAAAAAATTTATGTCTGTTAGAAGTTTTACCAAAACAATTTTTGCACCAGCTATGGGCAAGCCCTAGCCCATTCAATCCACTTCGGTCATAATATTTAAGGTTCTAAGGCGTGTTGTCAGTTAGGGAGAGGCGCTTCCCTAATTTGAATATTGGGCAGAGGCACTACACAGGTGCAACCTTTTTCCTAGGTACTTGCATAGTCTTCTTACATGATTTCAAGTTTGATTCTTTTCTTATTTCATAAAACCCAAACTATGAAAAATGTAGACAATCTTTCCACCTTTCCGTCAAAACTTAATCGATAAAATTGGAGATGATATGTCAAATTTACACTCCTTATACGATCCTAACTTTGTAGGGACGCACCAGAGTTGTCTCAGAGTGCCAAACAATCACCACAGAACCCCCACATATCAATTTTTTCCATTCTTTGTTCCTAATCACTTACTTTTACTTTTAACACTTCACCTTTCACCTACACATCATAATAACTCCAGTACCCCTCTCGTGAAACATAATATACACCAAATAAAACAAAAAATATACAATAATATACATTGAAACAAAAACAATATATTCTACTATATTATACAACTGACTAAGAAAACAATAAACTATCTTTTAAATTTTGGATGCCTCCCAATAATCGATTTTGTTTATCGCGTCGTCAAACTCGACATGAAAACTTCCCAACAAAATTTCTCGAGGCCTTTGCGTTATTTATCCGCCTAGACTCGTCTCATTCTCAAAATAATGTAATGCTCACTTATATTTTTTCTTGATTGATCTTTATATGTGGTTAGGTAGCTTCCCCTTTTTGCCGTCTTGTTACACGATGAAACAAATTGTTACCATTCCATTTGATGGCCGTCTTTGACGGTATAAACTCTTTCTTCTCTTCAATTACCCGTTGACCTTCAACGAGTTTTAATACACATTCTTGTGCAACATGGTATGCGCCTTTGCATGCTTATAACTTGTCCAACTCAAATCCTTGTTAAACCTTCACATACTCGTCTTGCTCTTTGGACTCAGTTGGATTGTTTCTATGGTATACCTCAATTTCTACTTCTTGATATTGTTGAAACGCCATGCGGATTTCATATAATTATCCATTTTTTGTTATAGTTCAACTACCCCTTTCTCTACCCACTAAAAAGGCTCAACCATATATTAGTCTTCAACCACATCTGGCAAAATTGTCAAATCACATATGCAAGTGTCTTCTATCACTAATTCTTCCACGTCCGGTTGATCAATCCAATTTTTTTCAGTTTCATGTATCGATTAAAGAGGAATTTTATCCCCCAAAAAAGTGGAATCATAGTAAGGATCGTCAAAATTTTCGTTGATTCTACAAGCTTGATTTGGGGCATTCAAGAGATCTGAAATTTGTGTTATATGCACTTTTATCCTTTCCAACGTGGCCTCAAATTCGAATATAGGTGCCTCTTGTCTTGGCTTTATGTTTTGCAATCCCGTATGAAGTTTGCAGTTGTTTTGCCCAATAATTAGGAATCGTGTCTCTCTAGTATTATATGTGACACTCCACTCGTTTGTATGAATTTTGAAACTGTTTTGCCTAGTGACCAGGAAGCATGAGGTACCAATGGAGATTGTTGAATATCACCGACCCATTATTTGTACCATCCTTTCTCTTGCGGGTATTTATAAGGTTCTTGGTAGTAGTTACTACTCCATTGTTGATAACCAAAAGAGTCTTTCACGTAGTTCAGTGGACCGGGATTCGAATAATATCTTCTATATTAAATCAATCGTCGACCTTGATCCGTTACTCTACTTATAGAGTACCTAACGAGAATAAGGACCAAGCAAGCGTAAAATTAACACAACGATTATCCAAAACAAAAATTACAACACATAGCTCCCAGAGTGTGATATAAACTTGACCCTAAGGAAATTATGCCCCACAAGTTTGCGGGTCGCCAAGTTATAAAAATAGTAAGTTCTATTGTCTTTACATGGATTGTAATGTTAATATAATATGTTTAACTTAAGATTCATATATTCCTTATGCGAAAATAAAACAATAGAAATATTGGAGTTTTATTATTAAACTAAAACTAAATTATGATAAAAATAAAAGCAAGAAAAAATTAAACAGAATTAAAGGTTTCCAAAGATGGGAGAAGTTAGTTTGAGTTTGGAATGTCTATTCCCTTTAAATCGATGACTATAATGATTATTCTATTAAAGGACACATTGGTAATTTTTACATTAATCAGGATTCTAAATTCCACCTAAGTTCGTTCCAAATTAATAGGGGATACTATCTAAATCTAGGGCTTCTTCTGGATGAAGCTACACACTTTATCGGGTGATTTTTTTTATTAAACCCACATATATTGGCTATAAAAACTATCTAGGCCTTTAGAGTTTTAAGACAATTTATACAATACACCTATCAATCCCCCTTCTGGGTGTAATGCATAAGCTAAGGAATTCAAATTATGTGGGGTTTATACAAAAATTCACATTAAAGCAAAACCATAATCAATTGAAAACACCATTTTATTTAAATCTTAAAATCTCAATAATCATAATGATCAAAGTAATTGTCAACATAGTTCAAAATTAAGACATCCCAAACTAAATAATAGTTTAGATAATGCTAGAAATAACAAATAAATAAAATAAAGACATAATTAGAAGTTTGAGGAAAAATTACAAAGATAAAAATAATTGTGTTGTTTGCCTTGCTATCATTACTTCCCTCTTACACCAAAGTAATGCTAAGTAAAAGGTGACTAAAAAGCTAAAAATAACCTATTTATACTATATTTCTTAGGTTTAAGTTCATGACCCATAAATTGGGTCAAAAGCGTCATGTTGACTTGTTTGCTGAAACTGGACCACACACAACTTCTTGCCAAAACGTTCATAAGTTTATTGTCTCAACTCAGAATCGATCATTGTTTCTTCTCACGCATAGTAGACTCCATGGTATATCGTGTATCCCAAGAAAAATATTATATTCCTTCCTAATTATTCTTTTCTATTTTTCTAAGTTGTTTCTAAGTTGACAAAAATATTTTTCCAGTTTTGTTGCTTTAGCTTCTATTAACTCTTTTGTTTCCTTGGCTAAACTTGTCCTCTTTTCCACTCATTTTAGGTATTTTCTTAGATTTTTGACTTCCTAGCTTGGCATTTACGTCCTCGAATCCTTCATATTTAAGTGTTACACAATCAAAACACAAACTACATCAAATCGTTCTAAAGCATGTTAAATCTCACATATTAGCTAAGAACTCAAAGATGCTAATTAAGGGATAAATCTCATATTTAAATCTTAAAACAACCTAAAATGATATTTTGAAGTATTAAAGTATATCACAAAGAACGAGACATCAATGATCTTCTTTATGTTGAAGTTTAAAAAGAGAAATGGCTATTTGTTAAATCAGAAAGTAGCATAATTTTTAGATAGGGGATTATAAAGAAGATGCAAGGCAGGTGGTTGTATGACCATCATTGAAAAAAACATGCACAGTTATGTTAATTTTACAAAGACACATGTTGTACGTATAGAAACATCTTTTTAGTTTTTTTAGTTGAATTGATAGTTAATAGTGTAGGCTATCCAAATGAAATTTTGGATCTTTGATGAAACCTTTGCTCTAGATTATTTTGTGTATTATAATTGAAGAAGATCTTTTTTGGATATAATGTTACATGCAACATTTGTGTTTGTGATCATTTGGTAATATTTTTTATAGATAATTTGTCAGGACCCATCACAATAATGGATGTCTTCAGTATGGACTGCTGGAATATTAATCTTATAAATTAGGTCATCAACTAGATGCTAAAAAAGAACATCAATATACTTAGGATTTCAAGTAATAGTATTTCAAAAAAAAATAACCCATTTACATAGACCATGGTACATGAGTTTGTCTTTTTAAGCTTAGAGATTCTAGGTTTCCAATAATGGCTTCAAATGTGAATGGACTTTCCATTTCCAAAAAAGTGATGGAAGGTTTTTAAGAAGACATTTTATGCCTACACAATACTTCTCCATCCCCGAGATGATTTGTAGCCAATTGGCATTGAAAAACAAGGCTTAAAGAGAAAAACTAATCACCATCGTATCAAGTTTTTTTTACATATATCAGGATGTTATATAAAGTCATTTTACACTTTCGATTTCACCCTTCAACTTATACCAAAACAATAAGTAATACCACGGAATTTGATTTGTATGTCTTTTTTTTCGGGTAAATATTATATAAATAAAATAAACTATACAAATATATAGACCATATTCAGGTAAAAATGTCAATCTAGTAGAATAACTAAACTACTCTTCTAATATAAACAACCTATACAAGTTATCTAAACATTATGAAACAAAAATACACTCTAATGTTTTTGGCGATATTCTCCATAATGTGACGTCTTTTAACTAAACTTACACGAGTTTGACAAATAAAGTACACCATAATAGTGCTCTTCCATGTCTTCTTTCTCCAAGTCACATGTTCTTAACTTTTTTTTCAACCATTTGAGAATATATTAACTAGTAGACATAACTCTTCCTACAACAACTCATTCTCTATCATTCTCCAAACTTCCTTTCTAAACCCACATTTAAAAAAATGTGACTTTTTGTCATTTATTCGATTTTACATAATCGATCTCCATGCCTTCTCCAATTTTTTTCATGATTACTAATATTTAATCTACATTTTTCAAAAATTGTAAAATTATTTCAATAAACATTTAAAAATCAAGACAAAATAAATTTGAACATTTAAAACTCAAGAACTTGGATATATACGCTGTTCATATCGTTGTTCATGCATGTATGAATGGCCTATTTGACAACGATTGGGATGGAACTCCTCCTCAACGGTAACAAACTACCAACATTTCAATTCCATGGACACCAAATGAGTTAATTGACATCCAAACAATTTTTACTGGTGACATATCTTTCAGAACCAAGGTGGAACACAGTGGAATCGTCAAACGAGACACACAACCGGGTAGTATGATCATATTTTTTTTAGAACATTTTAGGCGTTTAGGCAGACTCAGCTAGCGAAAGAGAAGCAATGGCAGTATTCGAAATTGCTAAACTTACTCTACTAACAATGAAAAAAACCTTGATTTGCTCGGACAACCTTGATATTATTGGAGGTATCAGGTCGCTGCTAACTGCGTGGTGGAAAGTCAAGTCATTCAAGCACTTACCGCGAAGATTCAACAGGATGGCAGACTGCGCGTTCAGCTAAGCAGAAGACCGCTTTCGAAATGGAGCATCAACTGTTGGTTGTCCAGTTCGTTCGAGTCGTGATTGGCTAACGGCCATTAATCTATAACGTAGTTTTGCTCGAGATTGGCTAACGGCCATTAATCTATAGTGTACTAGTTTCGTTGTCAAAAAAAATAAAAGACAAAAAAATTTGAAATAAATAATTATAATTATGTATCCTTAATTTATATAAAAAAGATACTCTTCAAGAATTCCAAGAACGTTTTTAAGTAAACAAATTCAAAAAATAATTTGTCATAATTCCGATTTTTTTTTCGGTCGTTAGACATAAAGCTTTTACTAGAACTGTTTGGGTCATTCCAAAAGGAACAAGCCCTCCAAAAATTGGCGTATGCCTCTTCAAGCAACGAGCACACGGTATTCTTTAGTAAAAGGCGAAAGAATAGTTCGCTTTGTGCTCATTGCAAGGCTGCGTGCTTAATTCTGTCACTTACCTGAACATTTTGTACAACGTCTTCTCCCAACATATCCGTTTACTGGGTCGATGTGGGAGACTTTCCCCTCATTTTTCTCATTCTTTAGTAACTCTCACTTACTCTTCATTCCATTTGGTAAATTTGAATTTATCTTTTTACATCATTTTTTACTAGATTATTTCGTAACTCTCACTTATCTTTCAATGATTTCATCATATCCACATAGTGAGAGTGGACTAGAAACATCAATGACCAGTGCAGTCCCTATCAAATGGCTATTTGTCTTCAAAATGATGTCTTTTCTTTTCTTATCTCTAAGTATGGTACGCTGAAAATCATATCTAGCTTTCTTGCTTTTTCTTTAATATTACTCTCTAGACCTTCACTTCCTTCCTAATTTCTTTGCTTTTTATCATTCTTCTGAAAATAAAATTTATTTTACTCCTGAAAAGCATTTATACTCTAAGTTACCGTATATGATTTTCATCTTGTTTGCAAAGTATATGTTAAATGCATGGATAGAAACGAAACGATTCCTCCATTAGGGTCACCTTTGTATTATATGCATGATGTGATTCAAGAATCTGGAACTGGTATACTCGACTCATTTAACATCAATCCGCTACCTAGTGGTGATGCATCGTTTCAATCAATCACCAGGAGTAGCTTATATTTACCAACATTATCAGTGAATAATCCTTCTTCTCATGGAATTAGTATTGGTACTCCACCTTACAGGAGAAAAAGAGGAAGGCCCAGAAAATATGGACCCCAGGGCGCTATTTCATTGTTTCTTCCTACATCAACATCAAGTACCCCTACTGGAAAACGGAGAGGGAGACCTCCGGGAAGTGGTCCGAAACAGCAACTAGCTTCTCTAGGTAACTAACTACTCTTATTGACTTAATTTGTGATTTTAGAATATTATGGTGAAATAAATAATATGTTCTATTTATAGGTGGATGGCAACTTAATTCAGCTGCAATGGGTTTTACTCCACATGTCATAGCCATTTCTGCAGGAGAAGTAAATTACACGTATTTTGATACGTATGAGTTACTAAATGATCTTTTAGCTTTCGAGCAAATGCTATATAGTTTATCTTCTTGCGTTATGTGCAGGACATCTTAAAGAAGATAGCACTTTTTTGTGGTCAAGGTCCAAGATCTGTATGTATTTTGTCAGCAAATGGTGCTGTCTCCACTGCAATTCTACATCAGCCATCTTTATCTGGCTGCACAGTCACATACGAGGTGATCTTTTAATAGCTAAACTTCTCTTATGATTTCGTACAAGGAAATTAATTGATTTTCTCTTCGTAATGCCCCTTTTTGTTTATCTGCAGGGACGGTTTGAAATTTTGTGCCTGTCTGGTTCTTACATGTTCACGGATAATAGTTACAGTGGGCTAAGTGTTTCTCTTGCCAGTCCTGATAACCGAGTCATAGGTGGTCGGATTGGTGGTGCTCTAATAGCCGCCACTTCTATTCAGGTGATTTTCAAAATTCTTGGCATCTTTGAAAACTAATATGGTACTTATGACTTATGAGTTTAACTAAGCACATTTGTATGAATGACTATAGGTCATAGTTGGGAGCTTTTTATGCGCCAAGACAACAAGAAATGTCGTGGAGAGTTCGGAAATCGCTCAAAATTCACACCATCAAATCCAACACTGCTAATTTTTAGCCAAGAAAAAACTGCTTGTGAGCGTAGTAGGTAATAACCATTGTATATATTGCTCTAAATAAAAACAGGTTATGTTGTTTGTATCTATATATAGATCATAGATTATAGTAATCGTAACAATGAAAACTCCTACTTATGTTGTACAGATAATAGTTATGTTTGAGTTTTTTTTTTTTATCTTCTCCACAACTACAAAAGACGTTAAAAATTAGGATTAAGCATTAGACCATGTAATATACATCTGAATCACCACAGCTATCTTCCGGCTTTCCCTAGCAACAGAATTACTTATCTAAATTTGATGGGAGCCATGGTAGGTGCCTCAAAGATTTTAAAATCTATCACTATTGATAAAGTGAAGTGAAAATTTGAAGAGGAACAAGCTATATCACGCTGCTTAGTCAGGTAAAAATAAAAGATAACAGCAAAATATGAATACTATGGTTTCGCTCAGGTTTCGAACCTGAGACCTGATAACCAACTACTAGAACCATTGTTATAAACTTTTTCGTCTTTTATGATAAATAGAAAGTAGAAAAGAAAAGTGAGAGACTATAATGTTTCTAAGTTTCAACTAATTAAGTCCTTACACTAGTGTTTGAAGGGGATTTAAAGATTTTTCTATAAACGAGTTGAGGTGAGGCGAATACTAGATATTACACGAATCGAGCCGATCTTAATTTAAACGAATTGAGCTCAAATTTAAATGAGACATGTCAGAGATATTAAAACTTGTTTGTTTAACTTATCAAACGAGTTTTTTTAGCCGAACTCGAGTTGTTCACGCCCAAATTATTTTTTTGTGGTTGAAACGAAACTTTAATGAACAGTTGGTATTGGATGAAGTGCGTTGCATGAAAGTATGGAGCGTAATAATATTAATGAAAAAATAAAAATTTAAAGAAACTAAAACAATCTAAGTTGATATTGAAGGTTTAATAATATATTTACAAGTAAATAATATATTAATCCACAATTCACAAATATGAATAAGCCTTTCACGAACGAGATCCGACTTGTTTACTTAACGAGTTTAAATTAGAGTTTAAATTCAAACTTGAGGTTGTTTATAAACGAGACGAATTCGAACAAGTTTTTTCCCAAGCCAAGTTCAAACTACTCGTGAGCAATTTGGTTCGTTTACAACCTTATATTTCACGGATCAAATAAACAAAATATATATTTCCTTAATTAATAAAGAAAAAGATGAAACTATCACAGAAGACAACAAAATTCTTCAAGACACGGCAGTTACAATTTGGCTTAATGATGCATCGTTCACTAAATAGTGGGAACCAGCTGGTATTGCATCAATCGCAGTCAATAAAGATGCATCTAAAGAAGTTACAATGAGCTCCTTACAAATGAAAATAGATTCCTAAGAAAAATGAAATCAAATATGGAGTATGATGTTTGTGAAAACGATAATGAGTCCATCAAACACCCTTTATTTATTTTTAAGTGGGCCAGAGCTTCCTGGCTAGGATCTCCACTAAAATTTCTTTTATGAAAGCGCCTACAAAATTAGTGGTTAAGTGGATTGAATTTTTGATGGATTTTTTTGTCTAAAACTGGTTTTAAGGGACAAATTAGTAGAGAGTTGGCAGCTACTTTGGCCTGACACATATGGAAGGAAAGAAACAAGTGTATTTTTCAAGGCAAAGTCCTAGACCCTATTCTCACAGTAAAGCTGGCCATTTAGACCTATGATGAATATATTATTGCCAATGACAAATATTCAGAGGTTTTGAACAATTTAAACATTTTAATCAACTTGAACAATTTTAATTCAGTTGAACAGAGAAATCGGATTGTAAATAATCAAGAAAATATACTTGAGACCGAGGATATTATGAGTGTAATCAATTACACTCAGGGCTCTACTTGTCAAACATTGGGTGGACACCACCAAATTAGGGAGACATTAAAATTAACACATATGCAACTTTTAACATACTTTTTTCTCACTCTTGTATTGTGTCTATTGGTAAGGACTATAAAGGGAGGATTTTGTATGGAAAATTGAAGTGATTGGGAGCTTTTTCACCACTAGAGGCCGAAGGAAGAAGAATTTTACAAGCTTGTAGATTGGCTAACTCGTTTAAGGATGGCTTAGTTACAATTGACCACTGTTTTGTATTAAAAATATTGTTAAGGATATCAAGAACTTGAGTAATTGTATTATTAAATACTCTTTTATTCGTAGGAGTAAAAAAATGGTGGTGGATTGGATAGCTAAACAAGACCTCAAAGGCAACTTGTTTAGATGTGATTGGAGCAATCACCCCAATTAATTAAACTAGCTAGAAACAATCACAATATAGTAGACATTGGGTGATCTGAATCTTGTTTATGAACGCAATGTTTTCCGACTAAAAAAAATTAGTGTTTCAAGAGAAAACTTAGTAGTGAAGAAAATTGAGAGTAGTATTTATCCTTCATTGTCGATAGCTATTATTAGAAAAAAAGAAATGGATAACTATTAATAACTTTTTATTTGTCTCTTCTTTTTCATTTATAAATAAATTTAATTGTAAAATAAAAATGTAAACAACAAAAGATGTCATTTATTTGTTCATTTGACCATTTTCTTTAACTTAAACCGTTTATAGATTATTCTTTTTTTCACTTAAGAAAGAACCTTACAAACAGTAGATATTACAAGGTATTTAAAGAAATCAAAAGAGCTAATGAGAGAGGTATCTTCCCAACTGGAAAGGTCAATGTTCCTCCTTGTACACTTGGTAAGGGCGTCAGTTGTAAAGTTGAATATATATGAAACCTTCCAAAGTGGAAAATGACTTAACCTAATTCTGAATTCAGCAAGAAGCGGTTTTAGGCTCCGGTGGAGCCCAACTCAATTATTAATACCTTAAAATAAGTGAAGGTTATCAGAGGAAAATGAACTACTATGTATGTTGAGATTCATATGGATCTCATGGCGAGAAGGAGAGCACATGCTTCTCCTTCAATAACGTTTTTGACGTAGCATCTTCTCGTAATCTTTAGAGTAATGTTACCCATGGTAACAACTCCAATAGCTACTACAACTGCTGGTTCCCATTCTTAGACAAAAGAGTGCCACTTAGCCAAATCATGTCGGCATCATCATTCAGTATTGGGTTATTTGCCAGAGTGGAGCTATCAGCGTTGGTTTCTTGGTAATCCGTTCTACCTTGAGGAGAAGACTCAAAAAGTCTAAGAATGAGAGAATTTGAATTATGGGTAATCTGATAGACCGACCATCTTTTATTTTCAAAAAAGACTTTCATTCTCTCCTTCCTAATATTACAGACTGTAACAAGAACATGGGCAATGATAACCTTTTTATCACCCTCCATTAGTTGTATATCTTTTAATATTAGAGAAAAGCCGATCCGATAACATTAATTGGAATCCCTGTCTATTTTTATTTGCATTGACGATTCTGCCCAAGTTTGGATACTAAACAGACATTTTAGGAGAAGATGCTAACTATTTTTGTTATTCAACTTGCACCATTCACACTTTTTATTTTTTAAGCATATCCTCTTTTGGAGTTTACTTTTGGTCGGGATTGCGCCATTACAACTTTCCAACAAAAATTCCTGATTTTGGACGGGACGTTGGAGTGCCATATAGTTTTCGATAGCTTACTCTTATTTGATTCTCCCATACTAGACGACTGTGCTTCATTAGCTGATCCTTCATTGACCAGTGTTTGATAACCCGACTTAGTAGTATATATGATGTCTTTGCAGAAAGGCCAGATAATTTTATCGTTGCAATCAAGTTGCATAATAGGTATCTTTTTTATTTCGTTTGCGATATTTGCAGGGAATATTGAATTGGCAAGGTGATGTCTCCCCATTTGTGATGATTTAATATTAGTTGGAGACATCATTTTAGGTGTATTTATTAGGATATTGATCGATTTTCGCATGATTTAGTACACTTTCCTATTTTATGTCTTGATTTAATTATTTATTTTTTAGAGCATATTGGGTTTAATTGTTTGTTAATTGTGAAGGTTTAAAGATATATGGTAATTAATTAGATGTCAAGTTAATTCTAAGAGATAAAGGAAAGAGGATAAACATGGAAATTAGATATAAAGGCAAGAAATATGAAAAAGGAAAAGATAAAGTTGTCAAATAAATCTGAATTCCAGCAGCTACGAACATAAAAGTGATCATAACTCAAGATTGAATAGGAATTTGGAAGAATGGTCTGAATCAAAGTTATAGAGCTTTCCGAGACGATCAGTTTCGACTATTGGAACGCGTCAAACGGATAACTATTGAAGTAGTTACGGCCAAAACAAAACAGCATCAAAATCATTTTATACATATTTTATTGCGTATTATCTGTTCAAACTTTCATATCTGCACTAGATAAATTGCATAAGTTCTTCCTAAATTTTGTAGTCTCTGAGGAACGAATTCTATTTATCATCAAAACTTGCATACGTCTTGTATACTTGCAGAGCCGTGCTCAGCCTAGGGTGTTTATTTGCACTTATTTTATTCATTATTTTATCACACCTTAGGCGAAACCACAAGGTTAAAATTCCACCCCGACATATCTTGATTGAACAGTTCACTGACAACGTTGATGTTACTATCAGCTACCTTATTGGCATTGTACCCCTTACCAATCCATTTGTAGTCCCAAATTCTAGTTGGTAAGCCATTGCCAATTTGCCATATAGAGAACTTTTTTAGCACTTGGATACCTTTGAAAATGCTAGCCTAACTTCACGATCTATTTTTAGAAAGATTTGTGTCCCAAAAACTTTTATTCAGAGAATATATAGCCTTAAGGACTTTTGGCACAAGGAATCCGATTTATTTATAACTCTCCACTTGTTTGGCCAACAAATGTAGGTTCATTTTCTGGAAATCACGGAAACCTATACCACAATACTTTTTGCTCGGGCTATTTTTTTCCCAAAACAACCAATGAATCCTCTTATTTCCTCCAGAGTCCCACCAGAAATTCTTAATGAGACTAGACAATTTCCCACAAAGGTCTTTTGGGAATTTGAATATGGACATGACATAGTTAGGAATATCTTGCAGAACGACTTTAATAAGAGTTTCTTTTCCACCATCCGAGAGGAGACGGGATATCCAACTTGCAGATCTTGAGAGGAGCCTATCTTTGATGTAGTTAAGATTTTCAGTCTTGACTCTCTTAAGCGTAAGGGGAATGCCGAGATATTTATCCAACGATTTTGTGATACCAATATTAAGGAAGCTCGAGACTCTGTTACAAACATCCTCCGATGTGTTTTTGCTGAAAAGGATAGCCGATTTGAGTAAATTAATTCTTTGGCCCGAGGCTGAGCAGTGAGTTTCAAGAGTTTTCATAAAAGCCTCAATTTCGTATCGTTAATTTTGATGAAAATAGAGCGTCATCTGCGAAAAGAAGATGAGTAAGTTTCAGGCATTGTCTTGTTATGGAGATGTTATTAATTAATCTTTCTCAGTATTAGTAGTTGATTAGACTAATAAGACTTTCAGCAAGTAAAGAAAAAAATAAAGAAGAGGGTCGTCTTGCCTCAATCCTAGGTTCGGATGAAATTTCTTTAATCTTTTCCTATTGACTTTAATTTAAAAAGAAACCGGAGATATACAGTTACGAATCCAATTTATCCATGTTCACAAAAACTGAGATTCCATTTTCCTTGATCATAAGCTTTTTATATGTCGATCTTAACTTTAACTGCATAATTAGTTTTGGATTTCTTTTTTTAGTATTAAGAAAATAAGATATCCTAGGCCAGTATTCTTCATTTAACAACCCAAATAGAAAGAATTTGATCACTTTAACACCATCCGCAGCCGCCGTGCACAATTCACACACCGCATATGTACTATTTCATGCGATTATTTCCCAACAATCTCACACAACAAATATATAATTCTTGAAGAATTTGCTTTTCTCTCATCGATTTGAAGAAACAAATCAAACACCCAGAAGTTGTATTGCTATATCAAGGTAGAAAAATTACTTTACATGCATTAATCTATGTTTTGGCTCTTTTTTTTTTCCTGGGTTTTTAGTTTACATATACTTCTCGTATTAATGTATGATTCCTTTACTATATTAAAATAATGGACTTTTTTCTTGAAATTTCACTTTCGATTTAAGTTAACGTTTAATTATTGTGTTATATCTTTGAAATACTTATTATATTCGTCATCAGTAAATGTTTCCTTTTACCCAGAAATTGAAATGTTATTGTGTTATGTGTTAAGCGTTAAGCATGAAATGTTCTGTTGTATGCTGATTTTTTAATTTACACTTTGGAATATTTAATTTCTCTGTTTCAAGGCCTTGAGTAAATGTACTACAGATGATTAAGACTTTCTAAGTTATTGTTAAACATTGAAATTAACAGAATGGAAAGAGACATGGCAATGAATAGTGAAGTTTCGAGAAATCCCATTGAGCCTATGCCTAAGTTATTCTTTTGGCCATGGAGGGGTATTGTTGCAAATATACCTTTTCAAGGGAAAGATATAGATGAAATTAAATCACAGCTTCAAGATCAATTAACTAGTGAAGGGTTTAATCCAGTGAGTGTCTCTCCTTTATATAGCTATAAAGACCACTCCATGTATGCTCTAGTGGAATTCACTAATGATTGGTTAGGATTCACAAATTCAATCAAATTCGAGACTAGTTTTGGAAGAAAAAAACAGAGAAAAACAGATTACTTGTCACAAAATAAAAAGGAGATGAATTTATATGGATGGGTAGCTGAGAGCGATGATTATTACTCGGAGGGTATAATTGGCGAGAATCTTCGCAAAATTGGATCTTTGAAAACCATTGGTGATATTGAGGAAGCACTAATGAGTGAAACTGGAAAACTTGTATTAAATCTCACTAATGAGTTAGAGGTTAAGGATATGTTGCTTAAGGATCTCGAACATGAGTACACTGAAGCAACTTCATCTCATTGTATAGTAATGGCTGTAATTGATGAGATAAAACGGGTTCACAATGAAGGTAATTAATTATAATATCTTAATTGAATCTTTTTTGTTTTGTTTATAATTTTGTATGATTAGCTATGAAAGAGATAGAGGAGAATACTCGTGGGCAAGTTGAGAATATGTTGAGAGAGCATGAGAAAGAGAAATTGAAGTTAGAGAAAAGGAAACGTGAACTTGAAGAGAAAGAGAGAATTATAGAGAAACGTGAAGCTGAACAAAAGAGGATAAGAATTTCTAGAGAGAAGGAAATGGTAGTTAAATATTTTAATATAGAATGAATATTTTTATATATTAAATATTTTATTGTTTAATTTAGATTGAGAGAGCAGCGTTTGAGCAAGATGAAAAGATACGGAAATTAGTAGAAGAGCATGAGGTAGTATATTATGTGTTTTTGTTATTAGTTAATAAGGATAATGTGTTTAATGATTATTGAATTTATTGACAGATGGTAAAGGAGATTCTTGATATGAAAATCGTTAAATTGAAGAGAAAGATTGATGCAAAGCAAGCATTGGAATGGAAGAATATGAAGCCGTGATTACTGCTTTCACGAAGATCTAACAGGAGGAAAAATTGGAGAACTAAAGTTTGATATCAAAATTATGTTAGTATTTGAATTTTGGGGGAAGTAAAGGTGGAGAACTTTTTGATGTTTTTATTATTTTTTGGATCTCGGCTTTATATGTAACTTGGAATGTGTTTAATGTTGTTTAGTCTTTTGCTTAGTTGAACTTGAAGCAACAGGAACTGGATTAGTGAATTATGCTTGCATGATTATTATTTTTATTCGCAATACGAGTATGCAAGCATACATAATTACATATGATACATTTTTCCTTTCGTATGATAGTTTATCAAAGCTGGAGTCCATAATTTTACTGAGATAAAAATCAGCATGTGAAGGAAAATGCAAGTGGTTGACTTGTGCTACTTGCTCATAAACTTCACAAGTCAGCGTGGTCCTTGCAGAAAGACAAAAACTTCTTCCTCGGGTAACTGAACAATACACCTCATATCCATGATTACGTTTTTGACCTTATATGTTATCTTGTTCAATAATTCCTAAATTCGTTATTATCCTTTTCTAACCTAAGATGCATCACAAAAATAAGGTAAATCCTTCTCCGTGGTATTAATTTCCTCTTGTTGACGTGTATTATTTAATTGTCATTGATGTCGTTGTTCATCGTTCTAATTTGACCTGAAAAGTTTCGACATGTGGTGTTAAACTGTATAAATGATATTATCGATATCAATTTTTTGTCCCTTGTGCATACTAACCATTTTCATTTTTTACATATTCCAAAGTGCATATAATTCTCTTATCCATTATATACCCTTTTTCTCATAAGATCCACTCTCCTCGTTTAATATTTCATAGTTAATTAATTCTTATCTTTGATGGCCTAAATGCTCACACCTGTTTACTATCATTGTAGGATATCAACAGATGTTCTACGGTCTCCAGGATCAGCCCTATCCCTAGGACAATCAGGTGGTCGCCTAGGGGCCCCGAGTTGGCATTGGGTTATAGGGGCCCAAATTTGTTTTAAAAAGACAATTGATTCAAAAAGGTTTATTTTTAATAAAAAATTTATTGAAAATTGTTTAACAAATAAACCTTTTATTAATAAATTTTTTAGCCATTAATCCATAAATAACTAGAGCCAATTGTTGATTGATGCCTATTAAAAAACTTATTTAGAAAAAGGTGCCAAGAAAAAAATATTTATTGAAAAACAGCCCCATCCCAAATTACCCTTATAATTAACAATTAAAAAATAAGAAAAAAACTAATAAACACGCGCGCGTCCGTGAAATTTTTTTAAAATCGTCATAACTAATTCAAAAAAAAATCAAAAAAATCAAAAAATATTATATTTGGATAAATCAAATTGATATTTATGTCTATGATTTTTTTTCGGAATTTTCTGAATTTTATGATTTTTTTAATTTTTTTTTCGCATACACGAAATTTCATGTTTAAAACATGGAATTTCACGTTTAAAACATGGAATTTCACGTTTAAAACATGGAATTTCACGTTTAAAACATGGAATTTCATGTTTATTTCACGGTTTAAAACATGGAATTCCGTGTCTGCGAAAAAAAAATTAAAAAAATTCGAAAAAATTCAAAAAATTCAAAAAAAATCAAAAAAATTCATAGACGTAAATATTAATTAGATTTATTCAATTTTTTTTTAATTTTCTGATTTTTTTTTAATTAGTTATGACGATTTTAAAAAAATTTCACGGACGCGCGCATGTGATGGAATTAGTAAAGGTATAGAAAATATAAAGGGGATGTTTTCTATAAATAATTACTTCATTAGGCATTTTTTTATAAATAAGATTATTGAAGGCATAAAAAAACAATTAAAGAGTTTAATGAGAATGTTTTCAACAATAACCCCAAATAACTATTAAAAAACTTATTTTGTTAAAAACATCCTTTAATAAAATTATTTATCAATAACACCCATTAACAAAAATACCCTTATATAATCTTTTCAATTACTATTATTTATCAATTATATTTAGAGTTATTTATCCATAAATGCATATTAAATAACTAATTTGCTAAAAACAATCTTCAATAAAATTATTGCTTAATAAACATCTTTTGACAAATATACCCTTATATAATTATTTTAATTACTCTATAACGATAAAAATTAACCACCCTATTACAACTTTCCACCAGTCCTCCACCACCACCATCACCCTATTACTACCACCACCACAACAACCACCCCCATATCCACCACCACAACCACCACCACCACCACTACAACCACAAGCACCACCACAACCACCACCACAAGTACCACCATCACCACAACAACAACAACAACAACAACCACCACCACCACCACCACCACCACCTACTACTACTACTAATTTCATCACACACGGGCGTCTGAGTATTTTTTTTTTTAATAATCGTCATAACTAATTCTAAAAAAATCAGAAAAACAAAAAATTGCATTTTTGGATAAAGCAAATTAATATTTACGTCTATAATTTTTTTGAATTTTTTTGATTCTTTTTTCGCAGACACAAAATTCATTGTTTAAAACAGTGAATTTCATGTTTGCAAAAAAAAAAAAAACCCCCCCACTATTTCGAACAATGAATTTCGTGTTTAGAAAAGTGAATTTCATGTTTGCAAATTTTTTTTTTAAAAAAAAAACAAAAAAGATAAAAAAATCATAGACCTAAATATTAATATGCTTTATCCAAAAATGTAAATTTTGATTTTTTTGATTTTTTTAGAATTAGTTATGTCGATTTAAAAAAAATCCCGGAAACACGCGAGTGTGTGATAGAATTAATAGTAGGTGGTGGTGGTCGTGGTGGTGGTTGTGGTTGTGATTGTGGTGGCTGTTAGTGGTGGTTGTGGTAGTGACGTTGGAGGTACCCTATTATTTTTTTTATTATTAAAAAATATATATTGTATTAAAAATAAAATATTATATTTAATTATAAGGGTAGTATAGGTAGTAAAGGTATAAAAAAGATTAAGTAGATGTTTTCAATAAATAATTATTTTATGGGTGAATTACCTATAGGGTCTTGGAGACCATCTTAGTGCCACAAAGGAACCCAGTCATTCCTCTCTCCTCTAAAGAGGCCTCTAAGATGCCCATTCTCATTACTACCCTTATAGTGGGTATAAAACAAAAAAATAGATTCATCTCTCTCCTCCATTACCATTATTCTCTCTCATCCATTACCATTAAATTCCTCTCCTCCTTTATCATTTTTTCTCTTTCCTCCTTCATTAACTATCAATAATTTCCAGCTCCGACCACAACTACCGAACACCGCCGGAAAAAATTCTGAGCATGGAAAAGTTTCTGAGCATGGTGTACTGTGTATGGAAAAAGTTTCTGAGCATGGACTACTGAGTATGGAAAAAGTTACCGAGTATCGGAAAAAGTGCTGAGTATCGGAAAAAAGTTATTGAGTATTCGAATTTTTTTATTGAGTCACTTTACCGAGTATCAGAAAAAATTATTGAGTTTTTGAGAATTTTATTGAGTATCAATACTGCAAAACTGTTGATTATACTTAAAAAACAATAACTTAAATTTACACAAAAAGAGAAAAAAGGTAATTCTTGCATTCTTTTACAACTATTACAAAATAAAGAAGAAAAAGAAAAAAGAAAAAAGAAAAAAAGGGTCTAAAGTTGCTGAGTAATAGACCAGAAACCCAAAAACTATTGAGCAAACAAAATTTTCGCACGCTTCTTTGAGAAAGTATTGAGACTGCATCTTCTCCGTTCTAATAAGGACCATAACGAGACTATTCCCGCAACAACAATTGACTCCGCTACACATAACGAGACTGTTCCCACAACAACACAAGTGACAAAAATAGCTCCACCAAGAACACTATTTAACCCCACATCACCTGAATCACTCCCCATAAAAGCAACAATACTCGAGAGCACATGGGGGGCCCATTTCCGAGGTCGCTACTGTTGCTGCTTCACTGCATCCATGGCGTAGATCCAGATCTTCTACGTTGCACAAGCTCCGTTGCACATGCCATAACTTTGAGTAGATCGGTAGTCTTCTCCGCCTTCACCGACAGCTTCTTCTCCGCCGAGATCGAACGCCGCTTCTTCTTCACCAGGGAGTGCAACAAACACACCAATCTTCCACAGCCGTGAACAGCTCGCGATCCAGATCCAGCCCACCAGATCGAGCCATGCTAAAAAAGGCCGCACATCTTCACGAGCGACGCGCCAGACTTTTCTCCGGCCTTCTTCTCCAACGGAAATGGAAGATCGAGATCCGCCGGAGCTTGTAGTGGAACGGAGGAGCTCGTTTGTTTTCTGTTTTGCATCCATGTTTGAATGGTTTGACAAGTTAATCGTGTGAGAGATATAAGAGAAAGGAAAGAGGAGAGATAAATTAGGGTTTTTAATTCTTTTCAGAATTAATGAGTCTATATAGGAGGGGGAAAAACAAAAGAAGGTACAATAGTAATTTGATTTTTGGCCTATAGTGTTAAAATTTGATTGTGTCTTAGGGGATGTCTTCAAGATTCTTTGAGTAATAATCTTTTATTTTACTAGTCATTTTTAATAAAATAAATTATTAATAACTACATTTAACAATTAGATATTTTTATTAAATTTTTTTTTAAAATATTTTAACACAGTTATATTCATTAATTTAATAATAGACTCTTTAGATATTTGGGTGAATTATACATAGGGTCTTAGAGACACTATTTTTTCTCTATAGAGTAGTGTCTACAAATCTGTTCTTATTAGGGACCTCATTTTTTACAATTGTCTTTCCTACCCTTACTAACACTAAAAGACAAAGAAAGTGTGATGTCACTGTTTCTCTCTCCACTACCACTACCCACCTACCTCTGACCTCCGACCACCGACCTCCGACCACCGACCACCAGTCACCGGAAAAAACATAGAGTATCGGATAAAATTGATGAGTATCGAAAAACTGAGAGTACTCTATAAATTTGCTGAGTACTCTATATAATTTAATGAGTACTCTATATATTTTGATGAGTGCTCCGAATAATTTTGATGACTACTACGTAAATTTGTGAGTACTACGTAAATTTGATGAGTATTATTAAAAATCAAACCATAAAAAAGTCAAAATAATTCTTTATTCATCTTTAATACTTTATTATACATCTTTAAATAATTTACAAATTCAAAAATAATAAAAAAACCTAGTTTGACCAAACCAGATCTGAAAGAAAGAAAAAAAACTCCAACGGCGTACACAGTACGCTTGTAATCCCAAAAGAGAAAAAAAGAAAAGAAAGAACAGCACGCGTGGATAAAGTGTAGTTCGCCGGTGAAGCTAAAAACCACCAACACCACCAGCCATGGTGAAGCAACATCGATTTCACCCCTCCTCAAGCGTGATCGGTTTCCATGGCTTCGTTTTCCGGCTCAATGGCACCACCACCGATCTAAAACAGCAACACCACTTGAGTAAGAAATGAACCATTGTTGCTGCGAGATCCATCAGCTTCTTTTCGCAGTGCATAAGGATGCCACCACCACTACAACGAACGGAAACAGAGAAGGAGACCACTGCTGCTGCTCCGGCGAAGACCTCTGTTGCTGCTCCGTTCACGCGCGCCTCAGGTTGCTGCAGGTTTCTTTTCTTCCATGGCTGTTCGAGGAAATCAGCTCGTCGGAGGTGTGGTGCAGCGAAGCAACGAAGCCGAGGAGATCTCGATCTGTTGCACCAGAAATCTCGATCTACTGTTCACTGTGATTTGCTTGCTTCACAGTCGCCGAATCTCGATGAAGCAACAAAGAAGATGATGGCCATGAGAGGTTGCGAGAAGGCAGGTGGTGGTGGAGGTGTTATGGTGGTGGTGTTTTAGTGGTGGTGGTGGTTTTAGAGTTACTCACGTCGGAGGGGAGAAATTGTGAGGAGAGGGAGGTGAGAGAAACTAGATCTGGATCTGAAAATATAATTTGTGGTTTCTAAATTAATATATATAGAAGAAAAAAATAGAAAAAGGGTACAATTGTAATTGGGATTTGGATTTCATGTATTAAATTCTTTTTGAGGTCTTTAGTAAGAAGAGACTCCTAGAGGGGTTGCTATCTAGAAAAGGTGGTGTGTTTAATATCCTAAGTGACATTTTCTCTAGATATTTTCATTATAATTTTATTTTTTTAAAACATGAGTCCACTATAAAAGATTGGTTTATGGTCCCAAAATTATCAACTTTGGCTTTGTGCCATAACTTAGTTCCTCATCGAAAATATCAACGGAAGCTTTTGGGTTATAAATTGAAGCTTGTGTTTATTAGGTTAATTCTAACTTTTTGGCTAATATTTGAAACTGAGAGTAGATTTCTGGGATTGGATGCTCAATTGTCGAACCGACTCTAAAGGCGTTTGAGTTTATTATTTACTCACCCCGCAATTGCCCGATGGGTTAGATCTCGCCGAGTGTGAATAGGACCTCTTGAAGATGATTAATTATATATTTAAAACGACTTCTAAATTGACGGTCAACAATTGAATGCTCGACCATACATGATCTTGTCCTTTCCTGGTTATTTCCACAAGTTACTTTATAAGTCAAGCACTTTACAAGTAATAAATATATATATATATCATCATGGTCAAGAGGAGTGCATCCTGTTGAAAGCACAGCAGCAGCATCATAACAAGTAAGCTCTCTCTCTCTCTCTTTTGCACAAACTAGACAAGTTATAAATAGACAATCCATAATACCCTGACTTTAAAACCAGCTTGCTTTGGTTCGTTTAGTAAAAGCCTGCGTCCAATAACTAGTAACTTTAGCTGTTCTACGAATACTGGTACAATCACTTTCAAGTCCTCAGGGATAAGTTTGAATAAAACTATATACTAATTTCACGTATAATTTTCAGAATAATGCTCATCATGTTTCTATAAAGTAATACCTACTCTTCCATTAATATTTATCTTTTCCGATAGACTCACTAGTCCATATTAAGTCATTGAAAAGAGTAGACAAAATTTAATATAAAATACTCCGGTGAAAAGTAATTAACGAGTCTAAGTACCGATGAATAAGACTAGACCAAGACCCATTTCCAATAACAATTTAAGGACTTTGAGGATCTGGCCTTAAGTTTAATTGACGTTTTTCCTATTTTTTGCTTTGAATCTATATTCATCTCCTTTATGACAGATATGAAGATCCTTCAGTTATCACCTTGTTTATTGGACGATGCTAGCATAGTCCTACAACTTGGTTTTCTTGGAATCTTATTGCTGCAATTCATACTATCAAAATACGGTTGCAGAGAGAAGACAATAGGTGCAGAAAAATACAGAATCGAAGCAAAAGTTGGATGGTCTTACAAAATCAGCATTGCTTGCTCAATTTTCCTAATGATTGTACATTTCATTACCCTGGTCCTGCAGCTAAGTAAAAATAAAGCTCATTGTACTCTCAAACTTCCAGTTCTTTCGTCAGAGGTCATACAAGTATTTTCGTGGGCAATTACCTTGTTTATGTTATTCAATATCCGGAGCGAAATGTTAGCCAGATTTCCCTGGATCATGAGAATCTGGTGGATTTCAAGCTTCATCTTATCTCTTTCCCGAGCAATTCTTGATGCCCATTTTGTATTTGCAATACATGAACACCTCACATATCAAGATACATCTGATATTTGTGTTCTTCTCGCATCTGTTTGTTTATTAATTATATCCATCCGAGGGAAGACAGATATAGCTTCTAACAACCGTGATGACATCACTGAACCGCTACTTAACGAGAAACACGAAAAGAATTCGAGAAGCAACATGGAGTGCCCATATGGAAAAGCTTCCATCTTTCAACTGATTACCTTCTCTTGGCTAAATCCACTATTTGAGGTTGGAATTAAGAAATCCCTGGACCAGAATGATATCCCAGATATTGATGTCAAAGACTCTGCATCCTTCTTGTCTCGCTCTTTTCATGGAACACCAAGCCCATCAATCTATTTATTTGCAAGGAAAAAAGCAGCTATTAATGCCCTTTTCGCAGTTATAAGTGCGGTAGCATCATATGTTGGCCCATACCTTATAGGTGACTTTGTAAGTTATCTCAGCGAGAAAGGGTCACGCAGTGTAGTAAGTGGCTATCTTCTAGTCCTGGCCTTTTTTGGTGCAAAACTAGTCGAGACAATAACACAGAGGCAATGGATTTTTGGAGCTCGTCAGTTAGGCCTTCGAGTAAGATCTGCTATTACATCTCAAATTTATCAAAAGGGTCTCCGATTATCAAGTAAATCACGCCAAACACAAACAAGTGGGGAGATAATCAACTACATGAGTGTAGATGTCCAAAGAATCTCTGACTTGATGTGGTATTTGAATATAATCTTTATGCTACCTGTACAGATTTTCTTAGCAGTTTATATATTATACGTGAATTTGGGATTAGGATCCCTGTTTGCATTAACTTCAACTATGATAGTGATGGCTACAAATCTACCGTTGACTAGAATCGAGAGGGGCTATCAAACTAAGATAATGGAGTCAAAGGATGAGAGGATGAAAGCCACATCAGAAGTTCTTAGGAGTATAAAGACTATTAAACTTCAAGGTTGGGACAATTATTATCTTGAGAAACTAGAAAGTATAAGGAATATAGAGTATAATTGGCTATCTAAGACATTAAGATTACAAGCGATAACAGCTTTCTTCTTCTGGGGATCACCTACACTTATATCTGTGGTGACATTTGGTGGATGTGTTTTAATGGGGATTCCACTCACAGCAGGCAGAGTTTTGTCAGCTTTAGCTACGTTTCGAATGTTGCAAGATCCGATATTTAATCTTCCAGAATTAACAAATGTTATTGCGCAAGGGAAAGTATCTGCTGATAGAATAGCTTCTTATCTCCAGGCAGGAGAGGTTCAATCCGATGCAGTTATCAATGTTCCTTACGACCAATCAGAATTTGACATCGAGATTAATGATGGAACTTTCAGCTGGGATTCGGAGTTAAAAACTCTTGACAAAATAGATTTACATGTTCACAAGGGAATGAAGGTAGCAATATGTGGTACTGTTGGATCAGGAAAGTCCAGCTTGCTTTCATGTTTACTTGGTGAGATACCTAAAATTTCAGGAGTAGTGAAGATTAGTGGTACCAAAGCTTACGTTCCACAATCCCCATGGATACTTTCTGGAAATGTGAGAGACAACATTCTTTTTGGACAAGTTTATGATAATGATAAGTACAAAAGAACTGTAGAAGCATGTGCTTTGGTGAAGGATTTTGAGCTCTTTCCAGCTCATGATCTTACAGAGATAGGAGAGAGAGGAATAAATATGAGTGGAGGTCAAAAGCAAAGAATCCAGATTGCTCGTGCTGTTTACCAAGATGCTGACATATATCTACTCGATGACCCTTTCAGTGCTGTGGATGCTCACACAGGCACACAACTTTTTCAGGTTAGTGAAGCCTTTGACATTGAACAACATTTATGGAGATTGGTCATTGTACACTATTATATGTCAAAATGCTCCGAATGCCCTTTTCTATAATGTGAAATATCCCCTAGTATCTATATGTGAAATATCTACTTATTTTGTGCCTAATAATCTGCTTTTGTATAATGTGTACATCCCCTAATATCTTTGTAACATGGGTTGGACAGGAATGTTTGATGGGGATTTTAAAGGACAAGACGATACTCTATATTACCCACCAAGTGGAATTTCTTCCTGCAGCGGATCTCATTCTGGTAGTCATTACAAATTAAGCAAAAAAACTCAATTATAATCATCTTAATTATATATCTTTCGAAATCCTACTGTGGCGTGTATTGACTTAAGGATCGTAACAAATTCATCCTACAATGTTATAATTCAGAAATTTGGTACTAGATAACTTAGTAGCTTTGCAGGTGATGCGAAATGGAATAATTGCACAAGCCGGAACGTTTGAAGAGCTAATGAAACAAAACATCGGATTTGAAGTTCTAGTTGGAGCTCATAACCAAGCTATGGAATCAGTTAGAACAGTTGAAAAATCAAGTAGAAGATCTGAGCGTGAATATGATCCAAATACGAAATTCCCACCACACATTAAGCAAGATAAGGAAATAAGTGAAAAAGAAGGAAGATTAGTGCAGGATGAGGAAAGAGAGAAAGGAAGAATCAGAAAAGAAGTTTATTTGTCTTATTTAACCCTTGTGAAAGGTGGTGTCTTTGTTCCAATGATCATTTTGGCACAAATATCATTCCAAGTACTACAAATAGCGAGCAACTACTGGATGACATGGGCGTGCCCTATAGGGGATAATCAACCAATGCCTGAGATGAATATTGTAATGCTGGTTTATATACTGCTTGCCCTTGGAAGCTCACTCTCTTTGCTTCTACGTACATCATTAGTCTCTGTCTCTGGTCTTTGGACAGCTCAAAAGCTCTTCACAAACATGTTACACAGTATTTTCCGTGCTCCCATGGCATTCTTTGACTCTACCCCAACTGGAAGAATACTTAATCGAGTGAGTAATACATATAGTGAAGGTGGTGTAAAATTTAAAGATGATTAACAAAATGTTTTGCTATGTTCAGACATCTACTGACCAAAGTTTGATGGACATGGATATGGCTATCACTTTAGGGTGGTGTGCTTTCTCAATCATTCAGATGCTCGGAACAATAGCTGTTATGTCACAAGTAGCATGGGAGGTTTTTGTAGTCTTCATTCCAGTTACAGCTATCTGTATCTGGTATCAGGTATTATTATACCACATTCCATAAAAAAATTAAAAAATTCCAATTCCTATGAATTTATACATATTGTATTGGTGACAAATGTTAGCAATATTACACACCAACTGCAATAGAACTTGCGCGCTTGGCCGGAGTACAAAGAGCTCCGATTCTTCACCACTTTGCTGAATCACTTTCTGGATCAACTATAATCCGTGCTTTTAACCACAATGATCGTTTCATCAAACAAAACCTTTATCTCATTGACAACTATTCAAGAGCATGGTTTCATAATGTGTCAGCTATGGAATGGCTTTCTTTTAGACTCAACCAGTTATCCAATTTCATGTTTGTGTTCTCCCTGGTTTTGCTAGTAACGCTTCCAGAAGGAATCATCGATCCAAGTAAGCACAAAGCTTATGTTCATTAGCCTAAAGATGAAATACTTATCTACTGCATATTCTATAGGTATAGCAGGTTTGGCAGTAACATACGGAATCAACTTAAATGTTCTGCAAGCATCTTGCATATGGAATATTTGTAGCGCAGAAAATAAAATGATATCTGTTGAGAGGATTCTTCAATACTCAAACCTTGCTAGTGAAGCTCCTTTAGTGATTGAAGGTTGTAGGACACCAGAAAACTGGCCAGATCAAGGAACAATTTGTTTCAAGAACTTGCAAGTACGCTATGCTCAACATCTTCCATATGTTTTAAAAAGTATTACATGCACTTTTCCGGGAAGGAAGAAGATTGGTGTGGTTGGGAGGACAGGAAGTGGTAAATCAACTCTTATACAGGCCATCTTTCGAATTATAGAACCTACACAAGGAACTATTATAATAGATGGAGTTGATATAACTAAAATTGGCCTCCATGACCTGAGATTGAAGCTTAGCATCATTCCCCAGGACCCAACATTGTTCCAAGGAACAGTTAGAGGAAACTTGGATCCGTTAGGGAAATATTCTGATACTCAAATTTGGGAGGTAATACTCATTATCTTAGCCATAAAGAACAGCTAAATAATGTTGAGATGTAAATACATACTTACTAGCTAACGATATTTGTATAGACTCTGGACAAATGTCAGCTAGGTGATTTGGTGCGCTCAAAGCTGGAAAAGCTAGACACTACAGGTTAGATTTCTGATTCTTATTACCATTTTCGATTGTAGCATCAATACTTGTAAATCGAACCTTGCGTACTTACATGTATGGCTCTAAAAGTGGTTGAAAATGGAGAAAACTGGAGTGTGGGGCAGAGGCAGTTATTCTGTCTCGGACGAGCCTTGCTAAAGAATAGCAGCATTCTCATTCTTGATGAAGCAACTGCATCTATTGACTCTGCAACTGATGGAATTATACAAAATATTATTAGTCAAGAGTTTAAAGATCTAACTGTTGTCACCATAGCACACAGGATCCACACCGTAATAGATAGTGATTTTGTCCTGGTACTCAGTGATGGTAAGAAAGCATTCACCGTTTTCATATTTTCTAAGGAATTTAGAGATATATTTACATCTTCTCTTTGAACAGGAAGAATAGCTGAATATGATTCACCAGCAAAGCTACTGGAAAGCGAAGATTCCTACTTCTCAAAATTGATAAAGGAATATTCTAGGAGATCACAAACTTTTAGTAGTTAAGAGAAGATTTAAGATTGAGTTTTGCTTACGATGATCAAGCATTATATAATGACAGGAAATGTCTACATGAGGCTCAGTTGCGACGAAGGGGACAAATGTCACCTGGATTTCTGTGCAAATAATCTTCAGTTTATGTTTTTAAACATCCGATGATCAATATTCAATTTTCATATAGTTAATGTGATTAATGATAAAAAAACAAGTTGTCGAATTCAATGTAAGATTCTTACATTATTGATCACGCTTAAATATACAGAACATATAAATTCAATAGAATGTGTGACACTTCAGCTCTATACGAAGAGAGAGCAATTATGATATGTAAGTCTAGACACATGTCCAACGGCTGTATGAGCATATCATATTGCCTAGCCTAGAGCAATAATAGCTCAAGTCTCAAAGGGAAATTTATTTACAAGAAAGAGATTCATAGAACTCCTCCTAGAGCATAATTTATGAATCTAAATACACATATTGCCCAAACTAGAAATTACCACAAAATAAATTTTCCCCCTAATTTTTCTATCTTTTAGCCCCAGAGTCCCATCCCGGATCCACCCCTGTGACAGGAATAGGTAATCATTCAATATTATTAGCGCTAAGAGATCTATAAATATTCTTTGTTGAAACACTTCTACCATAGCTAGTATGGTTGTACCACACATCATTATGATAATCAACTTAGCTACAATAATCTATAGTCATCAAACCTTACCAGATGATAACCAAAAAGTATATCAAGTTTAATAAACGACAAAAGGTTTTTAGAACACAAACCAATGGTTATAAAAAGCTTAAAGATAAAATTTTACTCGGAATCCTGATTATCTGTCCAGATCTTGTATAGAGAAAGAATAGAGGGTCCTGAGGATGATCCAGCAGTAACGAGAGATGGACCATCGGTGTCTTGAGCATTGCGTAGCGGTCTTTGTTTACGGCGCCTCTGGGAAGGATTTGGGTTAGTTTCCTTGTTCTTTTCCTTCCAGCGCTTGTATAGGGAAGCAACGTTTGGTACTGACGATGAACCAGCTTCTAGTGTCTTCTTGAGTACTTGTGGTGTCTCAAACCCAGCAACAGGTGTAGCATCTTCCTTTCTAGCCGCAGATGGAACTGCTTGGTGCATGTGTCTCTGTAGTGGTGGTGGAACAAGACGTTCAAATGCATGATTAGGTGGTGTCTCAGAAGCCGCAACAAGTGTAGCATCTTCCTTTCTACGATCGGCAGCAGATGGAACTGCTTGGTGCATCTGTCTCTGAAGCGGTGGTGGATTAATACCTTCAAATGCATGAATAGGTGGTGTCTCAAACACAGTAGTAGGTGTATCATCTGCCTTTCTTCTATCTGCTGCAAAGGGAAATGCTTG
The DNA here is from genome assembly GCA_029959085.1 of Nemophila menziesii. NCBI lineage: Eukaryota > Viridiplantae > Streptophyta > Magnoliopsida > Boraginales > Hydrophyllaceae > Nemophila > Nemophila menziesii. Next base: position 1,282,651 of record JARWIR010000071.1, read on the forward strand.
GTGCATGCGTATATGTAACGGTGGTGAAGTAATACGTTCAAGTGCATGGAGAGGTGGTGTCTTATTCATCTACAAGAAATTGGGGAATTATTATAAGAAATTAAAGTGTTAGGTAAATGTAACGAGATATATGAAAATTGTTGGTACCTTGAAATGTTTGAACACAGTTATTTGTGCCATGAGCGTTTTTAGCTGATCACTGGTGAAACCCAAACCCAAACCCAAAGGCTGTTGTTGCCTTTGGATAGCTGTAGGTACAGCGGGAGGGTATGATTGACGAACAACCGGAGGAGGAAACAGTTGGTTATATAATTGATTTCTATATTCACCTTCCTCCTATATTATATAAAACAAAATTAAATAAAAAATATATATCTAATTAAAAACAACTTGAAACCCAATATTTACCTGTCTTTGCTGCTGATCAAATCCTGAGGGCCATGGAGATCCTGCCGTAAAAGCTGTCTTGCTCCACCCTTGCCCATCACCTCTCCAAGACTCCATTCAAATTTCTAGTTCACTTCCTCCAAAAAATATCTGCTCTATATAAAAAAAAAACTGTAATTAAAACTATAATTCAGAAAACAAAAAGTGAAAAATTAAAATTATAAGTGTCTGACGATCAGAAAATGAATAGTAAAACCCCTTCAGTTGTATTGAAAAAATATTATTAAATGTAAATAATTCAAATACAATTTTTCATTATCGTTTCTCCATTGGGTTCTTAGTCCTGAAGTAATTTAGTTGACTGGTGATAGAAGGCAATCAACCAATTGGCAAATAACAGACAAAATCCGTCTGAAGATACTAAAAGAAGTTTAATAGAGATTATGCATATATTTTTACGTAAATCAAAACTAGAATATCTATGGTTTAGTGAAAGGTTTGAACTTTGAACCCTCCAGTTGGAAAAATAGCAAGAACCTTACTCGTTGCCACACTTATTATTATTATTATTATTATAGCTAAGCATTTTGATATATCATATATACATAATACATGCCAGACTTTTTACTATAATAGTTTGGAACTTAAACAATTCTACCCACTAATATTTCACTCTTTCTCTCTCTTAGTCTCATACACATTAATATTTTATGAAAATATTTTATAATAAAATCACAATATAAAGTGTATATTTTATTTTATGAAAATATTAATTTAAAATGAGATTTTTCTTTGTCAGTTTTAAAATGAAATTTGGTGGAAGAGTATTTTTAATATAATATTGATGGTTTACTAATCATATAGTATTGGTTAGACAATATTGAGTTTCAAAGTAAAATTTGAAATAAAAAATATTATATAGTAAATTTGGTAACATAAAATAAATTATAAAAATATTTGTTGGAAAAAAACAGATCAACTACCTTCAAAAATTTAAACCTGTGATTTTTTTTTTTTTTTTCTAACTTCAAACTATGATTATTAAGATAAAAAAAACTGCAATTTATCATTAGACCAATCTTATTATTAATTTACATTGTCTAAATGAAAAATACTTATAAAACTTAGATGATCTAACTTTACATTAAAAAATCAGGACCCGTGTTTGCTGTTTTGCCTTACACACACTAGATCAAACCTTTTTAGTTCAGATTTAATTCGCGAAATACCGTTATAGATGATAGAATTTTTTTTTAAAGAATATGGACTAAAAATTAAAACACTTAGCAGGTTTGAAATATTAGTTTGAAAAAAATATAGATTAATTTTTAATTCGAGATTACCTAAAAAATTTACAAATAATAATAATAAGGGTAAATATTTAGATTAGTGGACTATCTGTTTTTCTTAGGAAAAAAAATCGCATTGTACCCAGAATAAGAATCTGTACTTTTCTATCACCGTTTCCCAATTATACATTGTATCAAAATAGTGTACACAACTATATAATTTAAAAAAATATACCTTATCCTCGTAGTTATAACATAGTCCATACAAGTACATTTCCTCTAAAATTTTGTCAAGACTAACAGAGATTGTAGTGACCTTACTAACTACTAACTATGACTTTGTTTTATAAATTTTTATCAATTTAAATATACGCATACCAAATTAAAAAAAATCAATTAAATATACATATAATTTGTAATTGTATCTCATTATATGTTAATTGGAGTTTTTTATGTACATTATTGTGCTATTTTGATACTAGTGATTAGGTGAATTTTTTAAACCATGTGGAGAAAGTTGGACTTATTATAAATTATGGGGACATAATATATAAAAATATATGTAAAAATCTACAAGTTTAGACACTCCTCGCATTTCTTCTAATCCCCACCCCCGAGCTCATTATGAAGCATCTGAATATTGTATTACAAATATTCGTCGACGATTCTTTATATCAGATCTTGACGAAAAACAGATTCATCGTTACAGTTATGAAAAGGAAGACAAGAGAATGAGTGGGATAAAAAAGCTTACCAACGATGGTGGAAGTGGTAGACAATCGAGAGACGGCGCAAGGATAAATTAATATGAGGAACAACTAGGGTTTTCTTATTATTTTATGTATAAGATATTTTGACAATTGGATGAAGTTCTGTATTTATTAATATTGATTTTTTTAAAATGTACCAATTAATAAAAAAATATAATTTTATATATCTAATGGTTAGATGTTATTTATTAATGAATAATAGATGTGTTTTGATTTAAAATTAATATTTCAACTGAAACATATAACTTTATTCTTCTCACCTTATAAAAAAATTGAGGTGGGTAGGTAGGTAATATAGAAATTTTGGGTCAATAAATCTTCTTTAAAAATTTACTTTAATAGTATAATTTAATAGAAACAAATTTTTTATTGATAATTATATTAGAACTGTTTTTTGATAAAAAAAAATATTTTAATATCTACATATACACTATCTACACAAAATTAAACCCCCAAACAGTCACATAACACCCAATATATATTCCTACTTCAATCGCAAATTTTAGAAGTCCTCCAATACAAACCACCTCCATTCAATAAGTCCCTCGAACCTACATGATTCTCCGTCATAGGACCAACAACACCTTCACCAAAGAAAAAAACCAAAAAATCTAGTCATAGGGAGGTACCTAATCACGGTTAATTCCACAAACATGACCAGCATTAGCGTGAAACCCTACGAATCCTTCCAAATAACCCATAAACGGGGTTTTTTTCCAAGGAGGTTGGCTAGACGGAGGGTAATTCTAAACCTGAAGTATCTCCTTGTTGTACAAAATCCACATATCATAACTCATCCCGTATAAAGTCCCTAATTTATAACTTATCCCGAACTGTAATCTAATCCATGCCTCGTATCCATCCGTTTCACCAGTAAACCCTGGACAACAATCTGTCAATCGATGCATGATGTCCTAAAAAATAACTCCTACCAAGCCCACTTTTATACTAATCGCTTTGTAACACCCATTATCCAAAATCAAACAAAATAAAGTAACGAAGTCACAGCCCAATATGGCCCAATACAACAACCTTACCATTAGTAATCACCTGTATCAAACAAAATATATACCTTATAAAAAACATCCAATTAATTAGGTCGTATTATCGGATCTTTGTATAACACCTTTGATCAAATCTTGATTCCATTACCCATGTCCTCCACCGGAGTCTATGGCAATGGCCATCGACATGGCCTGTCACCCCTGTCCTATATCTAAAACTACGATAATGGCCATTGATATGACCCATCACCAACTATCCTCCATCGGAAACTATGACATCAACCGTCGACATGATCCATCCCCTTCCTTACCTCACCATCTCAATCTGTCGACCACTTCACGTGGTTTCCCAATGATGCTCCACCTTGAAGAGATTTTGCCCACTACAGACATCTACAAACACCCACAAAAAACTGCCGCAAAGAACAAGCCTCCATTCCACCAAAACCCATGTTCGCATCCCCCAACACAACACTTTCTCCATCTATTAACCCACGATGCAATCCCCTTGCTGGTTCCCCCATTGGCACCAAGAAATTCATTGCCTTGAATGAACCAGAAAGACAATGCCACGAGAAGTGACTGGTATCTCTTGAAATTTAAAATCTAAACAAACAATGTCAAAATAAGGAGAAAAACATAACAAAAAAGACACCACAACTAACAAAACAAGTTTAACGAGTAGAAACTCCATCAGAATTTAAAAAAAGAAAAGGTTAAAAATCCTAAAATTTTAATCTAAAGCGACAAAGAAAATAAAGAGAGAAGAAACTAGATCTCTCTCTCTCTCTCTCTCTCTCTCTCTCTCTCTCTCTCTCTCTCTCTCTCTCTCTCTCTCTCTCTCTCTCTCTCTCTCTCTCTCTCTCTCTCTCGTATAAGAATAGAACAAGGTATATTTGTAATCTATATCATTTATGTTTTAGTATATATTTTTAGGGTTTTATAATATTATATTTCCGACAAAGAAAAAACAAATGTGTAATACATGACCGTTGTAAATAGAAAAACACCAACATATTTAGATACTTTTAATTATGATTACATGCGAAAGCATTGTGCGGCAACTACAATCATTAAACCTTCATACTCAATCTTAATTTATTTTGGACATATGCATATACAACTATATTTCTTAGGATTAATAATATCGGAGACTAACATGGTTTTCCATAATAGACAATAAAAGTTTTTATGATATTAAATAGAATGAGAGACCCATGCAATCGAGTTTCTACACCACACGTGATAATACTAAAAGTGTCTTTACGTGTAGTGTAGATATAGAACTATGTTAGTCAGAAAAAACTTCTTCAATGTATACTGCCAATGTAACATGTGCAAGCAAGTAAGCGTGTTAGCATTTTTGACGTTCAAGTCGATAGTGAGTATAATGAAGCCCCCAGATAGAATCTTGTGAGGCTGAATTGTTAGGAAAACTAAAATATTAGTGTAAGAAATAGATTATGAATTAATTGATTATTTCAACCGATTTGGAACAAGACTTGTATACTCTAATAAATGTTTGACAACTACCTGGTAGTTACAATACGTAATTTGGGTTGATCAGATGTCAAGATAATTGGAGTTTACCCCAACTAACTAGTGGACGTAGCTATTTTATCTACAAATCTGGTCACGTCTTAGACATTTGATATGGTAGGAAAATAGATACTAGAAGAGGTAGTTGTAATGTGGAAGTTATTCCTTTGCAAATCAAATTGTTGCTCCTGGTGCTTGAGGCTTATGTACCTGGTCGGTGTGACCGTATAGTGTTGTTCTTAGGATTATGTTCAACGACTGAGAGGTAGGGAATATATAGGTATATCTTGAGATGAGAGGTATTGAAACCATTGCTTGGTGTTGATATGTCCAACACTTCAAGTTTTGATATTTAATTATGAACTCTTTCACATGAAAGCCATAAATTTTAACATGTGTAATTATGGTGAAAAAGTCACAATGGTGGCCACTTCATATTATCAGATAAGACAGAACATTTTCTCTTTTATTTTCATTTTTATGTTATCCTTGATTAGTTACTTATGAAATATGCAAAATACTTACTACACAAGGACTTTTCCACTTTTTCACACTTTTACAGGAATATCACAACTTTTTGAATGGTAGAAACAACCAAATATAACTCATAATTTATTTACCCAAGGATAAGTAGGAAATAAATTTTCCCTTTTTAAGGTTACTAGAACACCTTGTTATCATAAGGGAAATGAGATAAAAAACGAAGAAATTAACCCTAATTATGGGTTTAGCTCTCCTATAAGGAAGCACATTGTGTATCTCCCTAGGAAGCATCTGATGTCTCTCTATTTTTGTGACGGAAAAATCCGTTCATGAGACATTATTTTGGGAGTTTATTGGGTCTAATTGAGAAATTTTTACCTATTATTTGTTATATTGCACTTTTACCCCTAGCTTTGGACTTATTACTGTTTATAGAGATTTTTGTGCTTTAATCATGTGTTTAATGTGTAGCTTTTAGGTACATTCTTGATGCAAGGGTCAAATATGAAGAAGAGAAGTCAAAGAAGGAAGAGAAACCCCAAGTCAACTTATCATTCATACATTGTGTAACTTTTCACTGAACTTCTTCTATTGCCCTTTCCATACCTTATGAATTAGTTTCTTTAAATAAATCTATATAGTATTCCTGAAAACATATTCATACATCTGATATTTCTTCTTTCCGTGTTCCCTGATTATCCTTGATTCTCAGAATTCTATTGCCATTACACAATTGAATAGTAGAGAGATAAAAAGTTGTATTTTTATCTCCACACTTAATCAAATTTATCTTGATATGTGTAACCGATATTTTTCCTCATTTTCCACACTATTTCAATTTGTTCTTTCATATCATTTTCTTCTTTTTGCACTTTCTCTGTTGGATTTAAATTTTACAGTTCATTGAGTCTACTATTAATCTCGTGTATAAGTTTGTGTTGTTCTTAAAAATATTTATGCTCCATAATTTAAAAGAAATAATAGTACTATTCATTTTGATAACAAAATTAGGTAATGAAACATCAATCCCCAGGATCTCCCCAAAATGTTTTAACTACTGGACCACTTGTTTATATTCTAGTAAAAAATACTCAAAACAAAACCATCTCTGACCTTGAATCATATGATAAGAAATACACATTGTGTGACTCAGAACAAAAGATAAATGCTAGCTTTATTATTAAAGTAGTTAGAATAATATACTTACACTCTTTGTATGCAATATATATATATATATATATATATATATATATATATATATATATATATATATATATATATATCTCACATCTATTTTTTTCTATATAAACACATGAAGATGAAAAAAATACACACACTAAATTTCTCTATCTTGTTTATCATGGTATCAAAGTAAGCCATAGGAGATTTTTTTCGAAGCTCTCACGCAATTAATGGCTTCTCTTATCTTCTTCCAAAAATTATAAAAGCTTCATATCTCCACTATTTATCTTCAATCCTCTGTACGCTTCCGTCTCATGGCGCCGTCTTCTTCCACGACATCACCTATAATTTCTTCAAGCTCCGAAATCCCAGCTGGGCTCCTTCTTCTTCAACAAAATTGGTCAAGTCTTGTTCAGATTAAGCTTGAATCTATCAATTATGTCTTATGGAGAGCTCAACTCGAAAAAATTCTTGAAGCACATGGGTATCTTAGTCATGTTACTGGATTTGTGTCGTCATATCTATCAACGGATCCTCTGTTCTCGACTTGTTCAATTGAAGACCACCAATTTAAGGTCTCGTTACTTTATTCGATGATACCTTCCATTTTATCTCAAGTGGTGAAATCACATCACGCTTTTGAAGTATGGAAGAAACTCGAGGAGATTTTCATCTCTCAATGTCAAACTCACGTCCATCAATTGAAAATGAAGCAACTTAAAAAAGGGCGACAAGACTATGAATGAGTACCTTGCAGAGATTCAAGATATCTACGATGGTTTAGATACTGCAGCTGCGTCCCTACATCTAGAAGACATCATTGTGTATACATTAAAAGGTCTACCATATTAATTTAATCAATTCAAGTCAAGTGTAAGGATTACGAATGCTCAATTATTAACATTGAGTTTTCATTTCTTGGTAGTTTGCTTGTCTTCGAGGAATTGCACATGAAAATGGTTGAATCTGGTGAGAATTCCTCTGCAATTCACATCGCCTTGTTTACAAACTCTTCTACTCCAGCTCAGACATATGGTTGTCGTCGTAGATCATTTACTCGTGGATGAGGTCGAGATAGATCTCATGGTTTTACTTCTAACTCACCTTTATTCTTCCTCTTCCTCTATTCCTACTCGTCAAATTTGCTTCAAATTTGGCCTATTGATTGCTGGCCTCGCACAAATTATGTGAATTTTCCTTCACCAAAGGAAAATGCTCGTGTTGCTATGGTTGCTCATACTTCTCAACCATCATCTTCTTCATCTTCAAATCAGTCTTATGACCCGGAGATGTGGTATCTTGATTAAAGAGCCAACAGTCATGTTACAAATGACTTGAGCCTACTTCAAAACTCCTCAACTTATCATGGTTTAAGTTAGGGGGTGGAAATCGAATCCGAAAACTCCGATTTCCGACTTTTCCAATCCGTAAATTCCGATTTCAAAATAGTTTTTTAAGGTTCCAAAATTCCAAAATTTTGATTTCTTATTTTCCCGAAAAAATCGGATCGGAATTGGAACTCCATATAAATTTCCGAAATTTATGGGTTTTCTGATCTGATTTTATTTCCGAATTATATTTCCGATCCGTCTTTAGTTCCGAATTATATTTCCAATCCGACTTTAGTTCTGAATTATATTTCCAAATTATAAATTATATTTAAAAATAATATTGCATGGAGTATTTGAAACATTAAAATTAATGGCCTGTTTCTTTGGTCCTTGAAAAGTTTTAGAACTTGAAAATCAACTTGGCTTTCGTATCCATTGTCCAGTTATATTTCCAAAACTTTTCCAAAGTATACTTATAAATCAACTTAAGACTTGGTTAATCCAAAAAAAAAAGTCTAAGTCTTTTTGAATAGGTGCAGCAATTAGCTTCTCTCTTCCTTGTATTATTGATAATGTCGGTAAGAAAACCTTCAACAGATGAACAAATTCATGCCTTTACCGACAAAATTCATATCACTGAAAATTCCCATAAACCTATTGATGTTGTTAACTACTCTAACATCCTTAACCGTTTCAATGATACTTAAGGTTGAAACAAAGACAATCCAGCAATGCCTAGTGTGATCTTCTTTTCAGAATGTTGAAGTAATGTTTTTGCATTTTCTCTAATAACTTATACAACATTTTTTTCGCACTTTTACTAACAACTTATAGAAAATTGCATGATCATTTTGAGATTCGGAGACAAGACTTCTTTGGAACAAAATTTCAAGATCATTTTCCAAGACTTTTTTGCAATATTTGTTTTTTAATGTAATTGGAAAAGTAATAGTGGTTTAACATTTTTTTTAAGTACTGTTACTTTGTTACTTTATGTAAATTTTAAGTCTATTTTTTAACCACTGTTACTCTTCGAGTAAGTTTTATAAATTTAGTTTTAACTATTGTTACTTTTTGTGTAATTTTTAAACTACTGTTTCGATTTATAACCCTTAGTTCTGCAATTTACGAAACAAAAGTTCCGAAATTTCCCAACCATTTTTGAATTTCCGGTAAATTCCAAAATTCTGAAATACCGAATTCAGAAATATTTTTCCCAGTTCTGAAAAATTGGATAGGAATTGGAACGGAAAAATATATTCCGAAAAAAATTGGAATTTTTCCGAAAGACCCTTTTTCCGATCAGAACCTTCCGATTTCCATCCCTAGTTCAAGTTCAGTTTCAGTGGGTAACGGTCGAGCTTTAGATATAGCCAACATTGGGCACTGTAAAATCTCTAACTCATCTTCTACATTTTATGTTAAATTCCATATTACATGTTCCTTCCATGTCTTCAAATTTGTTGTCTATATCTCAGTTTATTCATGATAATAATTGTGTTGTCATGTTTACTTTCACCTCTATCTCTATTTTTTATTGCATTACAAATAATCTTCACTTTCAGGGCCCTTGTAAGAAGGAACTATACCCTCTAGTTTTTGGTTCTCAGTCAAAATCTCAGTCATCTTGAACACCCACACTTGTATGTCTCTCCTCCAAGTCAACCATTTCCTCAGCCTGTTTATGGCATATGCGCTTAGGTCATCCTTCGGGAGATGTGTCTTCTCAATTAGCTTCTACATTAAACACTAGACTAGACTATTTTGGTCTAAACAGTAAAGCCTGTGCTACCTCAAAGGCTTACAAATTACCATTTTCTTTATCTATGTCTAGAACTATCACTCCTTTTGCTTTAATTCATAGTGATATTTGGGGTCTTTCTCCCATATCTTCATGTTCATCTTTCAAATATTACATAGTCTTCATTGATGATTGTAGTAGGTTCACTTGGGTAAATTTTTAAAGCTTAAGTCAGATGCTTGTGATTTTTGTGTGTGTTTTATCATCTCATTTTAACTTAATTTAATACTCGAATTAAAATGCTTAGAAGTGACAATGGTGGTGAGTATTTAAGCAATCTTTTTCAATCTTTTCTGCAATCTAAAGTCATTGTTCACCAAACCTCTTGTCCTCATACTCCAAAACAAAATGGTGTCTCTGAAAGGAAACATAGACGTCTAATTGAAACTATACTATCTCTTCTAACTCACATTAGTCTTCCACTAAATTCTGGCTTGAAGCTTTATCTGTAGTTGTTTATTTGATCAATCTTATGCCTACACATGTTCTATCAAACCTTAGTCCTTTTCAATCACTATATAATGGTCCACCTACATACAAACATCTTAAAACCTTTGGTTGCTTATGCTATCCTTGGTTAAAACCATATGCTCCACGTGATTACACAAGGTAAATAATGTCACACAGTTTAAAACAGTCTCTCTAAAATCAGCATTCAAATGTAAACTCGTGTTGTGTCATCTCCTTTATCTGAATCATCTTGTTATAGGGAGGCTGCTAAGTCCCAATGTTGATTAGATGTTATGGTTGATGAATACTCTGTCTTATTAAGTCAAAACACATTAACATTAGTTCCTAGACCTCTTGTTCTATCACATATCACGCATAGCTGGATTTATCGAATTCAACGTTACGATAATGAGTCAGTTGCTCGCTATAAAGCAAGGTTAGTTGCTCAAGGTTTTTTGCAAGAATTCTACTAAAGTTGATGTTTCAATAAATTTTCAGCTAGCAGATATTTTTACTAAAGGCCTTGCCTCTGCTCAATTCTCCTCTCTCTTGTCCAAGCTTCCTCTCCAACTATAACTCAGCTTGCGATAAAAATGATGATAATCAATACACATTGTGTGACTCACACAAAAGATAAATGTCAACTTTACCAAACAAATATTGTTAGAGTAGTTAGAATCATACTCTCTCTCTCTCTCTCTCTCTCTCTCTCTCTCTCTCTCTCTCTCTCTCTCTCTCTCTCTCTCTCTCTCTCTATATATATATATATATATATATATATATATATATATATATATATATATATATACCTCTCTCCCACTCTCTCCCCCTTTTATGTCAATTAGTCCATATAAAAAAACCATAATATTTCATCCCAGCAAAACCATTCTAAGATAAAATTATTAAATTCTACCATATGTTTATTAATAGGTGGTGTGCTGCTATATTTTTCATTACCATTTAGAATATCATTAAATTCACTGATAATAATCCAAGGTTCACTTATATTATTGCTCCAGATAGTAATATCATACCATACACATTATTCCCTCCGTCCATCAACGTTTGTCACAATTTCTAAAAGTAGATGACCACAAAAGGTTGTCCATTTAAGATACCAATGAACTTTTTTACACTTTCTATCAATTTTATCCTTATTTAATATTCATAAGCTTATCATCATTAAATACATTTACTTAGTTGGTTGAGGGTAGTTTAGTAAAAATAGGGAGAATTAATTGTGTTTCTTAATTTGTTTGAAAGAAGTATGACAAACATTAATGGGACAGAGAGAGTATATAATAGGAAAAACTAATATATTAGTAATACGTAGAATAACATGGAAATGACTAAACAAAATAAGGGGTATTTATTTTATAAGACCCAACACCACCTCCACTTTTTGTTTTAAATCTCAACCCTAACCACCCCTCTAACTAGTCTAACTATAATGGGGATAGTACCAAAATACCCCCAACCCTTTCCCCACAGTGGAAAACAAAAATCCTATCCCCCAACCCATTAAAGAAACGGGATCAACAACACCACCTCCATTCTTCTCACTCCCTCACACGCACGGCCTCCCCTCTCTCATCTCTCTCTGTGCGATACCCACCGCCCCCACCATGAAACAACTCACCACCAACATCAACACCACCGCTCTCCCTCCATCATCACCTAACACCCACTATGTCGAGCCCCCACCATCACCACCACACCCTTCATCACCGAACTCCCCTCCACCTTCAACATTCTGACCTCCAGCACCACCGCTCAATGCGTGGCCTTGCCCCCCACCACCATCACCGGTCTTCACCAGATCTCGAAGCTGTTATTCACCATCGAAGCTTGCCCATGGAAGCCATCGAAACCACTCGCTCCTCTATCGCAGCAAGCCAGACCCATCTCGACCACCCAATCCTCCAAGACGCGGTCCTCCAGGCCATCGCCGCCCATCGTGATTTTGTCACCCAGTCCAGATTGTGGATCCAGATCGTGATTCTTTTTTTTTTAAATATTCTTCATATACGGACCAGACCCATCTAGTGTTTGTAGGTAATGGGGCTAGCCCCAATTTCGTAGTTGTTGCTGATGGGCCAACCAAAATGTATTTTTTGTTGTTAATAGGGCTGGCCCGTTATGATTGTAATTGTGTTGTGTTTTTTAATCATATAATATAAGGGGTACAACCCATTTAAATGTATGTTGTGTTGTTCTTTATGGGGCCAGCCCTTTGTTGTTTCTATTCATAATGAGGCTAACTCCTTATTGTTTATATTCATAATGAGGCTAACTCCTTATTGTTTATATCCATAATGGGCCAGCCCCTTATTGTTTCTATTAGTTTATAAAAGAAAAAAACATATTAATTAACACACTAAAAAAACCGTTCTAGGTCCATACTCAAACCAGAAAATTTAAATGGGAACTTAAAAAAGAATTTTTTCCAATTAAAATTTAAATTATAAAGTTTGTGAATTTGATACCCTCAATTATATTTTCCTCACAAAACAACATCAAAAGTCACACTAGCCTAGCCTGTCTGATAACAACAATTCCCCAAGGAGGAAATTACTTTTTGCAGGCAGATTTTTCCAAACATTATATTTAACCCCCTAACTAGAAAAAAATCCTAAAAACATCCAAAGTCTAACTAGTTGGTTAGGTTGTTGTCTATTTTACCCTTTGCTCGTGATGGGTACGGCCCCCGTAGAAGGTACATTTTACACTAAGTCACCTTCCTCACGCCCCAGCCCCATCTCGATTTCTAACTCGATGGGTACGGACCCTAAACTACAAAAACAAACCCCAGGTAAGGACATATTGCACAAAAACATCACACAAGTAACCAGGGGGCTGCACCCACAGTGTCTTCACCAATTCCATTTACAAATAAACACAAATTCAACCATTCAATCACCAATTTTTTTATCAAATTCATTTACAGAACCAAATCAGAACCATTTCATAGCAAGCATTACTAAATAACCATTTCATAGCAAATCAGAACCATTTCATAGCAAATCAGAACCATTTCATAGCAACATTACTAAATAAAAACCAAACAAGAATGAACAAAACCAATATTCTGGTAAACATATACAGAATTACTTGAATCAGTAAAAAAAAAACCCAAAAAAATTCTGAATGAATTAGTAAACAAAAACCCAAAATTCTGAATGAATCAGTAAACAAAACCAGTATGTGCGGCCTGGACCCATACTGATTTAGGAGTGGGCTGGAACCATATTTTCGTTGACGCTGCTGATGGGCTGGACCTATATTGTTGCTGCTGCTGGTGGGCTGGACCCATCACGGGATGGGGGCTTCATCGGTTTGTACCCACCATGAATACCCCAATTATGGTTTTCCTGTGCTGGAAAGAGAAGAGCGGCGTTGGCGACCGCGGTGATGGAGGGTTAATCACGGATGCAGCGGTGGTTGCGGACTGGATTAATTTGTGGGGTGGTCCGATATCGGTTACTGGATTGATGATGAAGGTGGCGGTTCGGTTACTGGGTTCGAATGATGATGATGGTGGTGGTGGCGGTGGGTTCGATGGTGGTGGGTTCTTGGGTGGGTCTGATGGTGGGTGGTTTCGATTGTGTCGGTGGGTGGGTCTGATTGGTCGGGGGGGGGGGGCGGTGGGTGGATCTGATTGTAGGGGGTGGTGGGTACAGTGTCCATGGTTGTGTCCATGGTGGTGAAGATGGGTTTCAGTATGGTGGGGTGGTTTGTGTTGATGTTGCTGATGGTGGGGCTTCCTGATTTGGGCCTCGTATGGTGGTGGCAGCGGATGTGGGTGGTCTTCGGCTTATTGGTGGTGGTGGACTGGTGGTTGGTCTTCGGCCTTCTTCTCCAGCAACGACGGCGGAGCTTCGACTGGAACATGGCAGCGGTGTGTAGGCCAGATTAGATAAAAAAGAGAGAGAGAGAGAGAGAGAGAGAGAGAGAGAGAGAGAGGGGAAGCAGTGGGGAATGGATGTTGGGTTTTCTAATATAAATAGGGAAACAGAGTGGGTGGAAGGGGAGGGGGGTTGGGTGGGTCTGATGGTAGCTGCGGCGGTGGTGGGGTGCTTGGAATCAGAGAACGGGAGGGAGGGGAGGGGGGTTCGGGTTTGCTTTTGGAGAAGAAAGGGAATGAGTAGGTTATATCAGGGGTATTTTTGGGTTGTTTAGGGATTTTGGGCCTATTAATTGAAACCCAACTACTAGTTAGGTTTCTGGATGTTTTTTATAAATGAGGGTGGAGGTTAGGCCTTATAAGATTAATAGCCCTTCCCCAAGAGTAATAATCACTACCAACGGGTCCCTAACAAAATAAATGATTCACGTAACAAAAAGTAGTCAAAACTTTAAACGAGTTCACCATTATTACACGTACTCTACTCTGTGCCACACTTAATAATGACCTTATTTAAACAACAAAACTAGCTAAAATTGGTAACTAGCTCAACATGTTCATCCAAAACCAATTCACACCACTTAAACTATCAGATATCAATACTTAATCTGCCAAAGAATAGCCGAATATGAATCATCTATATCATACTTCAAAGCCTCTGATATGGTAACTTCTTTTTGGCGACTCCTTAACTTAGATCTCAATGAACATAACAATTCTTTGTTATCAAACATTGCATAACAAACCTCAATGATGAGACGAGGATATGTTTAAAGGACTTAGTATCGAATTTAGAAGTACTGGCAAAAGAACAACATAGCAATGGAATTTCATTGCACATAACACAAAAGCTTGGTATATATTAAGCCTCACGATCGATGGGGAATTTAAATTCGAATCATAAAATACGGGATGACATTTTGGTTGTAGATAAGTACACAATTTTTTCTTTAAAACATGTTTTTTCTTCCAATTCACTGTCAGAGTTGAGCTTAAATGGGAATTGAGGTACCTGACAGTAATATAGTATGTATAAATTTCACAGACTGATAAATATTAAATGATTCTAAGATAATTTACCTTGTGTAATCTGCTTGGATTTCTAAAGTGGAGCAATTAACAAGCAATCCAGTCCATTTAAGAAACGATGCACTTTCACCATTAGAAACTATTTTCGCTTGGGATTTCGATGAATCATTCATATCAAAATTTACTCCAAATTTCTCCTTATTCATGTTACAATTATATCTACCAATCCCTCTTTTCATACGCGAATAAAATGTACAAGCTTGCTTCTTTGAAGTTGATATAAACAGATAATCATCAATTAATCTAAGAAGTAAATACTTTGCAATATCTTGTTCACCATAAATTTTACACGCCTTCTCCAGATACGGATAAAGGACCTTATCGTCCAAATCCCCATAATAAAACGAGCATAGAAGAGACGAAACTTTACCTCCCTGAGGTATTCCAACAGTTTGCTTGTAAAAAGTGGGTCCCAGTTTAAGCAGATTCCGCTTTATATGCTCATCTATATCATTAAAAATACATCTCCTTTCTATCTTCTTGAGTCCCTGCAGAAATGTTAAAAAGAACGTGAATAATAAAGTTTCGACCATCAAAGGGGCGTTTCGGTCACATTACCGGCTTCACAACAATGGTAGCGGAACTGCTTTGTTTATCTAGTTGCGGATATCGATAGTGGGCCCGCATAGATTCCTTCGAACAAACAGCATTTAGAGAGCGCTTAATTGTATATTCCTTCTGCGATATCACATCGTTTATAATATCAAGCATTTTATCCTGGTTTATAGAATCAAATGCTTTTGAAACATCTGATACTATTATAAACAATTTGAGCATTTTTTTGACTTGTCCGGTTTTGAAACTAAGTACAAAAGCTACAAGTTTTTTGTACATTTCATTATAGTCAAAAACAGAAGAGCCCAACTTTTTAGGTTCTTTCATTTGTATGGTTTTTAAAACCTTATGCGCATCTCCAAGAACACTGTTTACAGAGTTAAAATCACGGTATATACCAGGTAGTTCTGATGATGAGTTAAGATTTGAAATCACCCTTACACCATCATTTTTCGGACAAAATCTAACCTTTGAAAAACCAAATGGTCTTTTTTCAATTATATCACTAACACTTTTGATATCTAACTCACTATAACTTTGACTTTTTAAGCAAATGACAGCTTTAGAAGTCAACTCCTCCCAAACAGCTTTACGATAATAAAAAACCTCGTTTTTTCCATGGTCACTTTCTGTCACGTAGAAGTTAGCTTGCATCAATGGTAAAATTAAACTTTGAAATACCCAATAAATCCAGCATTTTACAATTTTGCCCTTGATAAGATCCGTTACATCAACTTTACTTTCCTTAGAATCCTCTAACACGTACGTTAAGTGTTTATTAGATAAGAAAAGAAAACTCGTCATTTTCAATTTGTACATACACTGTTCTAGAGAAAAATCCTCGTATCTTCTCAATCGAACAACCCTAGAGACGCTTTTCTTGATAATATTCAAATTTGGAGAACTTCCTAGTAAATAAGGCGGAATGATAATTTTACAAACTGCCCATATAAACTCTGTAACTTGTTCTTGTGAACAATAGGATTTACTAGTAAAAGCAGCTTCTCCATTAATAAATGGAATAGCACAGTGCTTATTTAACAATTCCAAAAGCTTGCAACGCTTAACATTGTTTATGAGCTGTTTAAGCATCTTCATGAGAGAGTGATATCTGAATATCAACTAATTAGAGATACATAAGGTAAACATATATTTAATTTATAAAGGAAAAATAGTGGTTAATTACAAGCATTTAGATTTCTCGTGACAATTTTTGCTGTGTGAGCAATGTAAATACATAGGAGCTACATAGCCAAATATGTCTTTGAAGAGAGCTCTTGCACCTGAAGGATTGGACTTTACAGAATTTAATATATCTGAATATTGTTAAGTTAACTTATCTCTTTCTTTTTCTTCTTTTTATTGAGTAGAAAATTACCAATTATTATTATTATTATTATTATTATTATTATTATTATATTGGCTAAAGGATACGTTTGCGTGGAAACATAAATGAGCAATTCTCCAGTTTATGAAAAATGATTCTCCTATTGATTTGTTTTCCTTCAACAACTTCACAGAATGATAAATATAAAATGATTCTAAGATAATTTACCTTGTGTAATCTGCTTGAATTTCTAAAGTGGAGCAATTAACAAGCAATCCAATCCATTTAAGAAACGATGCACTTTCATTACCAATAGAAACCCTTTTCGCTTGGGATTTCGATGAATCATTCATATCAAAATTTACTCCAAATTTCTCCTTATTCATGTTACAATTATATCTACCAATCCCTCTTTTCATACGCGAATAGAATGTACAAGCTTGCTTCTTTGAAGTTGATATAAACAGATAATCATCAATTAATCTAAGAAGTAAATACTTTGCAATATCTTGTTCACCATAAATTTTACACGCCTTCTCCAAATATGGATAAAGGACCTTATCGTTCAAATCCCCATAATAAAACGAGCATAGAAGAGACGAAACTTTACCTCCCTGAGGTATTCCAACTGTTTGCTTGTAAAAAGTGGGTCCCAAGCAGATTCTGCTTTATATGCTCATCTATATCATTAAAAATACATCTCTTTTCTATCTTCTTGTATCCCTGCAGACATGTTAAAAAGAACGTGAATAATCTTGGAATGCTAATGCGAGTTAGACAAAATCACAGTAGAGAAAATAGCGAGTAAAGAAAGTACAGGGACTAAATAGCAAATAGATGAAAGTATGAAAGGTTAGCTGCAAAGTTCGTTAGAATTCTGTATATATACATTATGTACTCTCTCTCTCTCTCTCTCTCTCTCTCTCTCTCTCTCTCTCTCTCTCTCTCTCTCTCTCTCTCTCTCTCTCTCCTAAGCTACTTTTTCTCTTTTTCTTTTCTTCTTCTTCAAGCTTCATATTCTTGAATTGCAGAGTATGCAATTTTACATGGTATCAGATGTGAATCTCCTCCTCTTCCGCACTTCTATCCACTAAAGCTTCTATTTACTCTCAACAATGGCGACTACTCCTTCTTTCTCCGAAGACTTCTCGAGTCCGTATTATCTTCATCCAAGTGAAAATACCGGCGTTTCTTTTGTTTCCGACGTTCTTACCGGCGACAACTATCTATCGTGGTCAAGATCGATCGAGATAGCTATTTCCGTCAAGAATAAGCTCGGATTCATTAATGGTGACATTCTACAACCTCCATTAACGGATTTAGTCTTATTTACAGATTGGAATAGAGCAAATTATTTGGTGTTGTCTTGGTTATTGAATTCAATCTCTAAGGAAATTCGAGGTAGCTTGTTATATGTTAATTCTGCTCATGATTTGTTTAAAGAATTAAAAACTCGATTCACTCAGAGCAATGGCACTCGAGTGTTCTACCTTGAAAAAGCTTTAAGCTCAATTTCTCAGAATATTCTATCTCTGAATACTTTGCTCGATTCAAACAATTTGGGATGAACATGTTCATTTTAGGCCTTTTCCAAGTTGTTCTTGTGGTCATATGAACCTTTGCACTAGCAGATTGTTTGATATTCTCACTGAGAGGCAACAACACGACTTTGTGATAAAATTCTTGATAGGACTAAATGAATCATATGCTGCAGTTAGGAGTCAAATTCTATTGATGGATCCTCTACCAAGTGTTAACTCTGTTTTTGCTATGCTGAGTCAAGAAGAGAGCCAAAGAAAACTTACTAATCTTGGCTTGTTAATTGGTCGACCGCCTAGGCCGCAAAACCGAGATCTATAACATATGTCTAAAGTGAAATTTCCGAAATTTATCACTCAATTCCACCCTAACAGTTTGATTAATATGGACTACAATGTCTGTAAGAGAGGCTTGTTAATTGGCTTTGTTCCATGTTTTCCGAATCAATAAGACCTTACCAGAGTAGTTTCCTCCAAAACAGTTGATTATTGATAATGTTTTCTTGGTGAGCAAAGTTGATTATGTTATGCGGTACAACAAAGGGAAAAAAGTTATATGGTAGTACATATATACTTAGATAAGGCTAACGATAAAATAACCTGGGAGTTAATTAGGGATTCACGCACGTCCTTGGGTATTTTTATGGCATGGATATCACTCATCATGACATGGATGGCTAATAACGACGTGAGTTTCCTATGCATTGGATAACCTATCCATACTATCAATAAATATAGAGGCATCCGACAAGGTGACCTGATATCTCCATATTTATTTGTTATATGTATGGAGAAATTGTTGATCTTTATTCAACAACTCGTAGGAAGTGCATGTGGCAGCCTTTAAACGTGTGCCTAGGGGGGTTACCTATATCTCACATTTTTTGTCGATAATTTAATACTATTTTTAGAGGTTTATGCTCACCACTTTGAGTTTTTGTAGAAAACCATGCGACTATTCTGCTAGGACATAGACCAAACAATTTGTAAGAAAAATTTACTCATATATTTCTCGAGGAATGTCGATGATGGCTTATAGGAGGAGATAACCAATCGTAGTATTTTTTTCAAAGTGAAGTGTTGGAGAAGTATCTGAGGGTTCCTATACTCTTATGGAGTAGACCCCAAGGCTTATTCGGGGCTATGATTAATGGTTTGAGGAATAAACTAGATGGTTAGAAAGGGTAAAATCTTTTGTTAGCACAACAAATTGCCCTTATGTAGTCAATACTCAGTGTATTGACTATGTACAACATGCAAGTAAAAAAGACTCTGGGATATATTTGTCAAGAGATAGATAGTATCAGGAAGGGTTTCATCTTGGGCTTGTCAAAGGAACAACACAAGCTACATTGGATTGCATGAAAGATATTGTGTCTTCCTAAGCGAGAAGGGTGGCTAGGTTTTCTCGAAGAAGAGTACATGACTGAAGTGATGCTAGGAAAGTTAGGTTTGAAGTTGATATATGGGTCAACTATAAGGAAGCAAGCTATTTGCAAGAAAGATCATGCAATATTCTCCGAGATCGACCGATTCACATATTTATAGAGCCATCGTGAAAGGTATTGAAGTAGTTAGATAGGGATCCCAATGGATGGTACATAGAGGAAAATATAGGTTTCTGGCTAGATAGATGGGTGTGTGTTTGTCCTCTCTTTGACATCACTCTTTCCTCGATTGGAAACGACATCTATTTCAAGGATATTAAACACTATGTTAAGGATGATAGGTTATGGAAATGAGATTCGTTTGAGAACTAGCTGCTGCCATCAACTCTCATTGAGATTGAAGGTATACAAATAGAAGCCTATAGAGACGCCTCATATTATTTGTCTTGGCAACTTGAATCACATGGGGTCTATTAGGTGAAATTGGATATTACTAGAGACTTGAGGATAGATATTAGAGATGATTTCGAGTGGGAGAGTATTTGTAAACTACGGTGCTCCTAAGAAACAAAGGTCTTTATTTGGTGAGTTATCAAGGAAAAATTTCCTACAAAGGTTGATTTGCAAAAAATAAATAGGATGATGTGTCGAGTAGCTGTCTGTGTTGTGGAAATGATTCAAAAAAAAGTTTGGGTGCTACTTAATAAGGAGATAAACATTATTATGAAACAAACATAGAGTTGTATGGGGACATATTTTGAGTGGCCTAGATAAGATCCTCGATTGTCATTATCTATCAAGGATGCTACAACCATTCAAAACAATGAGGAAATGAGAAAACATGGTAATTCAGAGCTGTTAGAATTGGAAAGCAGCACCCTAGCGTTCGAGAGTAACTCAAGAAGAGTAAATTCTGAACAGAAAATCATCAATGCCTCCTGGATTCTGCAGCAAATCAGCCACCAACGGACAACAAGTGACAGTAAAGAAAGGGCATCACATGGGGTCTCGGGGTTTGACTTTTTGAATCACAACAGACTAGAAAAATTACAACATCGAGATGAGCTAATTATAATGAACGAAGGTGATAATATGGAAATATGGGTGAAAGTAGTGATAAATTCTATAGTGAAGCAGCCATTAATGGCGATAGAGAAGTAAAGAAGTAAAGAAGAAGAAGAAGAAGAAGAAGAAGAAGAAGAAGAAGAAGAAGAAGAAGAAGAAGAAGAAGAAGAAGAAGAAGAAGAAGAAGAAGAAGAAGAAGAAGAAGAAGAAGAAGAAGAAGAAGAAGAGAGAGTTTAGTAAGCGAGAGAAAGTGTAGATATTCTTATTGAATTGTAAAGCAAGGAGTACAATGTATATATACATGTTATTTCAGTTGCTATCTTGTCACAACTGTATTCTAACTACCTAACTACTTTATTGCTATTTAGTCCCTGCACTTTCATCATTTATTAAGTTGTGTAATTCTCTTTTGTTTATTATATCATCTACATTCCAAGATCCCCCCACAAGCGGAACATGAATGTTATGAATGTTGAGCTTGGCAAGATTACTGTGAAAAAGCAAAGAACCAAGAGGCTTTGTAAAAATATCAGCCAACTGTAAGTTTGAAGAGATGAAGAATAGCTTGATTATTCCTTCAGCAATCTTTTCACGAGTGATTTTGCAGTCTATATCTATATATTTAGTACGTTCATTTTGAACAGGATTTGTAGACATAGCAATAGCAGATTTGCTATTCGAGTAAATGTGAGCAGGAAAAGCATGAGGAAAACCATGATCATTCAAAGTATAAATTAACCATTGCAATTCACAAGTTGTAGAAGCAAGAGCACGATACTCTGCCTCAGCTGAGGACTTGCTTATAGTCGACTATTTCTTGCTTTTCCAAGAAATCAACGAATTACCAAGAAAAACACAAAAACCAGTAACACTACGTCGAGTATCAAGGCAACCCGCCCAATCACTATCACAATAAGACTTCAATTTGACTTCAGAAGTGTGAAGGAAGAACAAACCTTGTCCAGGAGTTGACTTTATATAACGTAACACTCTTTGAGCTGCATTCCAGTGATTGTTAGATGGTTTTGATAGAATTTGACTTAAACAATTAACGGAATAGGACAAATATGGACGAGTAATTGTTAGATAAAGTAATCTACCAATTAGACGTCTATAAGTAGAAGGATTATCAAGTAAACCATCATCATTACGCAATTTGAGTGTAGATTCCATAGGTACATTAGATGGCTTTGAAGCAAGTAGTCCACGTTCATTGAGTATATCTAAAGCAAACTTGCGTTGGCATATGGAAATACCTGGTAGAACGAGCAACTTCAATACCAAGAAAGAACGTAATTCACCTAAATCTTTAATAGTAAATTTGTGATGAAGGAAGTCTTTTAACAGCTGGATTTCTTGAAGATAATCACTTGCCAATATTATATCATCCACATATACTAACAAAGCAATAAAAGACTTAGAATTGTGTTTGATAAAAAGGCTAAAATCACTCGTAGAGTGTGAGAAACCATAGGAAACAAGAGCATTGGAAAGCTTAGCAAACCACTGTCTAGAAGCTTGTTTTAATCCATTTAAACTCTTCTTCAACTTGCAAACTGAATTGGGAGGAGCTGAAAGACCTTGAGGAACCTTCATAAAAACTTCTTCATCCAATTCACCATGAAGAAAAGCGTTGTTAACATCAAGCTAATGAAGAAACCAGTTATTTATTGAGGCAAGAGCAAGTAATAAATGAAATGAAGTTAACTTTGCAACAGGGTAAAAAGTGTCGAAAAAATCGAGGCCCTCTTGTTTATTATACCCTTTAGCCACCAAACAAGCTTTATAGTGTTCTAAAGAGCCATCAGCTCTATATTTCAGTTTAAAAACCCATTTAGAGCCAATAGGAGTAATATTTGAAGTTAGAGGAACAATTTCCCAAGTGTTGTTTGACTGTAAAGCAGAAAGCTCATGATGTATAGCTTTCATCCATTCAGGAGAGGTGGAGGCTGCTTTGTAGGTTGTAGGCTCAGATTGAATGGTGATGGAGGCTATGAAAGATGAATAAGAGGGTGAGAGTTTATCCAAGGTAAGAAAATATTGAATAGGGTAAAGAGTTGAGTTGGAAGACTGAGATGAAATAGAGGAGCATAAAGAGGTAGTTGGGCATATGTAATCTTTTAGATAACATGGTGGTTGTCTTGGTCTGGTTGGTCTAGTTGAGGGAGGTGGTTGGGGTTGAGTAGTAGGTGAGTTGGAGGATTAAGGAATTGGTGAGTTAGAGGGTGGAATAGTAAGTGAATTGGAGGGAGTTGAGTCAATGTAAGGAGTAGAAGATGAGGGGAATAAAAAGGAGTGTAATCGTGTTTGAGGTGTATTGTCAGCAAAAGGGATTTTTGATTCATGAAAGACAACATTTATGGATACAAAAGTAGTGTGTGAGGATAAATCAAGAAGTTTGTATCCTTTAACACCTGTAGGGTAACTCAAAAAAACGCATTTAACAGCTCTAGAGTCAAATTTGGACCTGTTATGTTGTAGTGCAGAGGCAAAACAAAGGGAGCCAAAGACTCTCAAATGTGTAAAGGTTGGAGGTTTATTATATAGTACCTGATATGGTGTTTTATTGTCTAAAAGTGGAGTAGGAAGTCTGTTAATTAAATTAGCAGCTGTAGGGATAGATTCAGACCAAAACTGTAGAGGCATATTAGCTTGAAACATCAAGGCTCTAGCTGTAGTGAGAAGGTGTTGATGTTTGCGCTCAACAAGGCCATTTTGCTGAGGGGTTTCAACACAAATCAATTGATGAATAATACCATTTGAAGCATAGAAATCAAGAAGCAAGAACTCAGGGCCATTATCAGATCTTAGAGCTTTAATTTTTGTATGAAATTGATTCAAAATTAAAGCATAAAATGAAAGTAAGTGAGATTGAACTTCAGACTTTTGTTTCATCAAATAAACCCAAGTACACCGTGAAAAATCATCCACTATAGTTAAAAAATAACTATGACCTGCGTGATAAATTTGTCTAAATGGTCCCCAAATATCACAATGGATGAGTTCAAAACAAGAGCTAGTATTAGTACAAGAAGTAGGAAAAACAAGCTTCTTTTGCTTTGCAAAGTGACAAGAGTCACAAATATTTGTATGTAAGAAGTGAATAGAAGGATTTATAGCTTTAAGAGCAGCTAACTTTGCCTTTGAGGGGTTTCTAAACCTTGAATTCCATAGATCAAAGCTCTCAGTTACAGCTGCTAGAGAAGACTGAGTTGATGATTCATTCTTTGGTGAGTACAGACAATACAAGCCATGAAGTTCAGAGGCAGTCCCAATCATCCTCTTTGAGACAGTCTCCTGAATTACACAGTAAGAGGGAAAAAACACAACAGAATTAGTAGAATCCTTAGTAATTTTTGATATGGAAAGAAGATTATACTTGAAATTTGGCACACACAACACATTATGTAAGGTTATATGTTGATTCAGCCTTATATCCCCTCTATGAGTTGCATTTATACTAACACCATTAGGCAAAGTCACAATAATATTAACAAGAATAACATTTCTTGTATATAAAGAAGGAGAAAAAATGAGGTGATCTGTTGCACCTGTATCAAGAATCCAAGAAGTTATATTGGAAATACCTTCTTGTGTTGAAACTTGATGAACAACTGCATCAGTAGGAGGTTTATCAGCTGAATAAGAATGAACCAAAGCCATGAGTTTACTGATTTCTTCAGGAGTAAATTCATAAGAAGTCTTCAGTTTTGAGTCATGAGGAGGAGAATCTGGAGTCATTGCATAATGAGCCTTTGAGTATTGAGGCTTTTGGTTGTTGAGAGTAAAACGTTTTCCCTTAGTACCATCCCAACCAACCGGATATCCATGAATTTGGAAGCAAGTTTCAATAGTATTACCATTATATCCACAATGAGTGCATATCATCTTCTTTCTTTCACTGTATGATGAAGGTCTCTGCACATTCTTAGAGTAGAAAGCATGGATAGTAGAATCTAATGAAGAGTGAGTAAGTTTCCTCTGACTTTCTTCTTGACTTAGCATAGAAAATACAAAATTAATAGAAGGCAAAGGATTCACCAGTAAAATTTGACTTCTAACAGCTGAGTAAGATTCATTTAAACCGATCAAGAATCTGATTACAAAATCATGTTGTTGTCGATCAATAAGAACTTCAAAGAGTTTACAAGAACAAAGATTCATATGACCACAAGAGCATATAGGCATAGGGAGAAAATGGATGTATTCATCCGAAATGGTCTTAAATCGAGCAAAATATTCAGAAATTGAATTAGAATTTTGAGAGATAGAACTCAGTGCCTTCTCAAGATGAAAAATGCGTGTACCATCACTCTTATCAAAACGCGTTTTAATCTCATTAAAAAGATCAAAAGCTGAATTTACATATAATAAGCTACCTCTTATTTCTTTTGAAATCGAGTTGAGGAGCCAAGAAAGGACGAGGTTGTTTGCTCGATTCCAAGCTGTGAAGAGAGCAAGATCGGTGAGAGGAGGTTGTACGATGTCGCCATTGATAAATCCTAGCTTGTTCTTGACTGAGAGAGCTATTTCAATAGCTCGTGTCCAAGATAAGTAATTATCTCCGGTGAGAACCTCTGAAACGAGAGAGATGCCTGTGTTTTCACTTGGATGTAGATAGTACGGACTTGTAAAATCCTCAACAACAGATTGCGTAGCCATTGGAGAAGAAAAAGCAGAGGTAGAGGAAGAAGATAACAGAGTTGCGGAAGAATTTTTTTTTTACTACTGATACCATGATAAATTCTATAGCGAAGCAGTAAAGAAGTAAAGAAGAAGAAGAAGAAGAAGAGAGTTTAGTAAGCGAGAGAAAGTGTAGATATTCTTATTGAATTGTAAAGAAATGAGTACAATGTATATATACATGTTATTTCAGCTGCTATCTTGTTACATCTGTATTCTAACTACCTAACTACTTTATTTCTATTTAGTCCCTGCACTTTCATCATTTATTAAGTTGTATAATTCTATTTTGTTTATTATATCATCTACATTCCAAGAAGTAGCATAAAAATGGTGACGTGAACATAATTGTAGGGCGGTTTTTCCAGCATTAGATATACAAATCAAGGAGTAGTGGTTGTGGAATATTTTTTGCAATTGGATATTTGCGGGAATTCCTTGGAGTATTCTATTTTCCGCAACAATTTGGGTAATTTGGATCGCAAGAAATAATAGTGTGTTCAACAACTTTATATTTCCAAGAGGTGCAATAATTATAAGCACGACAAAGAACTTAGTATTGCCCAAAGACCCTTCTCAAATTAGCCTAAATGTATTTTAATGTGAAAAATTATTTTCTAATCACTATCTCACCTTCTGTGAACTTTAACTCTCTCAAAACCACTTTTGAAATATATACCATGGTGAAAACTTTTTTACTTAAGCATTTTAATTCTTGCATTCTTAACTTCACAAATTATTCAAATGATTTGTGATTTATCTTTTTATATGTTGAGTTTTTGCTTTTGAGGTCAACTACACTTATGTTTAATATATCATTTTCAATAACTCATGTGTAAACATGTTCTATCATTAGGTCAACCATACTAAAAAAGGAAACATGGGTTCCTAGTTTGTAACAGGTTTCTGCTTTAGTTAGAGGAACCGTGCTCAACAATGTCATCGTATTTCAAAAACCTTACACACATCATGAATCGAAAAAACGATCCAAAAAATAGAAACCCGGTTTGTAAGAAACATCAACCTGCTTTAAAACAGGTTCTCGAGTCAAGCTAAAAACGTCACCACTTTCAGAAAATAAATGTTGGATGTTTAGCCTTTGGATCATTAAATGCAGCAATGGGAAAATAGTACAGGCGCTCATAATGATATCCTGCTTTTGGTAAAACCGGGTACCCGTTTTCAAGGATTAGGAAATTCTTATATCTTTCAAAGGATGTCAACAAGGGTATAAAATACCCCCATTCACCAGAGCATTCATTACAATTTCATCTTCCTCAACTACTACTACTACTCCCAAGCAATTGATTCAAAGTCTCCAAATCATGCTCAAGAATACAATTAATCACTTTCATATCTCCACTAAAGGTTTGTTAATCTCATTATCATTTCTACTCATTAGGACTTTTTATTATTTCTTGTAAATTATTAAAGCTACATCTACAACACTTTTTCTCTAATTATAACTTGGTATCATTATATCTAGAAAAGAGGGATTTGATCTGTTTGAAGAAGAAAAAGCTTCCCTTTGGAAGTGGTAACTTATGTATGTGATTACACAAGGGAGTTAGCTTGAGGTGTTCGAGTTCTGGTTGTGATTGAGTCGGAAGAAATCACTTTGTAATTGGTTTGTATCTCACCTTTAATAGATATCTAAAGTTTAGTTGAAAGAAATTTCGAAAATCCCCAGAGGTGTCCCTAGATGGTGGATGTAACGCAAGCAAACCAGTATAACCGATTGCGTAATCTCTTACCCTACCCAATTTATTTTCTTGTTGTGATATAAATTTGTATAAATTTTAACAACTAATGTTTTCTTACTTTACTATCCTTCAAGTGTTTGTTGAAATCACTCAAAAATCTTTCAAATTTATATTATATTCTTCACCCACCCCCTTAGGAGTAACACGGTATAGTTAAACACGGATGAAATTTTTGCTACGAGAGCCAAGAGATGGGTAAATTGAGGACATATTGAATAGAAACATGTATTTTAATTTATGGTTCACAAACCTCCTTTGTAAATAGAGCAAAAACCTTCACATAATGTGACACATAAGGGGTGAAAGGGTGATAAATAGAATTACTCTTGTAAATAAAAGAAATCAATACAACATCTTTCAAACCAGTATAACCGATTGCGTAATCTCTTACCCTACCCAATTTATTTTCTTGTTGTGATATAGATTTGTATAAATTTTAACAACTAATATTTTCTTACTTTACTATCCTTCCTTCAAGTGTTTGTTGAAATCACTCAAAAATCTTTCAAATTTATATTATATTCCTCACCCACCCCCTAGGAGTAACACGTTTTAGTTAAACACGGATGAAATTTTTGCTACGAGAGCCAAGAGATGGGTTAATTGAGGACATGTTGAATAGAAACATGTATTTTAATTTATGGTTCACAAACCTTCTTTGTAAATAGAGCAAAAACCTCCACATAATGTGACACATAAGGGGTGAAAGGGTGATTATAGAATTACTCTTGTAAATAAAACAAAACAATACAACATCATTTGGCTTCGCCCGGGTTTGAACCGGAGACCTTCAGTGTGTTAGACTGACGTGATAACCAACTACACCACGAAACCATTCTTATACAAATTTTTCGTTCTGTCTTATAATAACCAATGCCTAGAGCTCCAAAAGCAAGAAAAATATAACACTATAATCTAACGCGGATTTGACTATCTTTTCCCCCCTTTACAATGGTGGTCCTTAGACCGTGTAATATAACAATTACATATTCAACGCTTCAAACATATCTGGCGTGGAAATTCTTCTAGGAGTTTTCCACTCGCACCTATCTTTCGTGAGCACACTCCATACATTATCTATAGGACCAATATATGTGAAATAAATATTATTCCATAACATTTGGAGTCGACCTACACAGGAAGGTGCAGCGGAGCGAAGCGCTGTTACCTCAGCCTTAATTTAGCTAGCCATTCCGCACATGTATTATCTTCTCTATAGATACACTTTAATAGCGAAAGAAGTGTTATTATCCATGATCCTTCTAATATCATTTATCATCAAAACTAAAGTCGGACCTCTTCTCCTTTCCACTTGGACAATTGCTTCCAAAGCCTCTTACGAATCAGAGATCCTTTATCCCTACCTCCATTGTCATACAAAGGCTTTCATAAGGAGTTGCGAGTTCACCCACCACCGCCGAATTACAACTGAGATTCATGGTAAAGCCTTTAACCCAATAATGATTAAATTAACTGGATGGTTGTTTGATCGAGAAATTCAATAATCTATTTATCTCTCCCCTAAGGACATTGCTCGAGATATGTTGTTTCGTGATTAAGATCCATATGTATGTATTTGAGACTTTGCAGCGGTAACAAGATTTTACAAAAGGAGATATGTTGTACTTGGAATAATTGTTTCTTTACATTTTACATCAACAAATAATCGCAACCTCACAATTTACACAAAGTAATAACAACATATAACTTACAACATACTATCGGTCATCGCAGGCAATCGTCGGAAGAAATTAACAGGCGCTGATGGCACCTTGCGTCGAAGCTTGGGATGCCTCATCATATAAAATCCACTAAACATAGTCAAGACCCGAAAAGGCACGACGTAACATACAAAAGCCACGATGAGGCTGAACGTCACAAATATAGATGTGGCACGAGGGTCTCGCCAACTAAGCAGCGCCTGAACACGTTCCCCTTGGCTAGCTATGTCACCCACTACCGACTGAATCTTACCAGCCACAATCCTTAACCGATCATACCTCATTCTCACAAGCTCCGGGTTTTTCGAAGTAGGGAACGTGTCAAATTCCTCGTCCAGTTCATCAGCGTTCGCCATGTCAGCGTACGACATTCGAATATTCATATGAGGAGGGTTTTTAGGGCGGTAACGATAGTTCCATATCCCTATAAGACACATGTAGAGAAAAATCGTTGGAAGAATTAATTCCGGAAAACAAACGAGCAATGAGAAGAGGGCCTGCACGAGAACCGTGGTAACCGGGTTTTTCCATACACAAACCTCGCCGAACCATTTATTAACGGCGAATAATCCACTGAAAATCGACACTATACGGTTAAAGTTAGCTTTACTTCGCCTCATGCTCCAGAGGTGTGAATCCGCATCGCTCATGTACTCGACCACTTCTTTCCTTAGAGGCGGTTCGGATCGGCTAAGACGAGCGGCCACGATTTTAACGGCTTGGTAACGGAGAGTTTCAAGTTGTTGTATACTTAATGGTCGAGTGTAATGCATTTTTGGGAGAAGTGGCTTAGAGTATTGACACATGAGATTTACTATTGATGTGCATGAGAATCGGATAGCGAGATGCAACTCACCCAACTTTTTTACACCATTGGGATGAAGAACTAGTAAGGGGTAAGAATGTGTGTAAACACGACCCGATTCGAGAGTTGAGATTCGTATACGGACCTTTCCGATCCTCGTGTCTTTGTTGCTACCATTACCATTACTATTACCATTATCGCCACCTTTATTGACTTGGCCATTCTCGAAAACACCAATTGTTATAACAGTGGCTGGATCGTAAACCTCCCATGTGTACTGCTCGTTGTACTTTGGATTTAGGCTATCGATAATTGTCCTCGTTCGAATCCATTTATGAGCGTATTTAGCAACACAATACGTGTCCGAGGTACCTTTACCCTCCCTAGATTTCATTGGTTGGAGACCACTCGCATTTAAAATCCCGAGCTCTAGAACACCTATCGACGGCTTCCAGAGTTGTTTAGCGGTCGGTCGAAGATCGCTACTGTAGTGAGTCGATTCATCAAGCACGTGGTAGCCACCATCGAGGCAGACTCGAAGTTGGAGTTTGCTCGCAAACTTCTCTTTCTTTTTCGGTTCCTCATCGGAACCTGGTTTCAGCAAATCGTACCATCGTGCATGAATGGTTCGATCATCCGCACGCTTATCCACAGTTTGTAACGGTATATAGACCTTTCCGATGCACTCGTCTTTGTTTTGTCCTACACGATCTTCAACCGAAAGAATAAGATGATCTTCAAACGGTTCAGCCGCTATAAACATCCACTCCTCGTTCCAGAAAGCCTTCATAGTCTGGGTTTGTATCGCTTTAGTCTTGAATACCTGAGTACCAATCTGAACCTTGACGCTAACATTTGGTATACGAGTCTTCTCGGCTGGAATTAAATCTTGTGCCTCGATCACTTGAACACGCACATACCACAATCTTGGAGAATGGTAAACTTTCGAGCGAATGTTTGAGATTGGAATTGAACTATCAAGAGGGACAGTGGCATCTGAGTGCCAAGCGTCGGGAAAAGCCTCGTCCGCTTGTGTTCCCATCCAAACGGCAAGCATCAGTTCACCATTCTTCTTCTCCCCTTGCTTGTTCTCCAAGCGATACCATTCCGGGGCTAACGGACTATCAGGCGGGACCCGCGAAGGAATATCGATTATATCAAACCGTACAATTCCAACAAAATCGTCTTTCAGTAGATCTTTATCCTTTAAGACAACTTCCAAAACCGATGTTTGTAGCCGTTCCCTTGCAAAGGCATAAACTGCATTCCATTCTGGGTTTTGAGTTTTCTCGAAGTGTTTTGTGACTCCTTTGTAATTACCGACTCGTACTTCAACGTAAGGGTCGAGACTACCAGTGAGGTGGTCCATTGTAGGGAGATCTCGTGCTTTCACCACTCGAACAAAAAGAAATTCCATCGGCGCAACAAGATCGTAAGTGCTGCTTGGTCTGTTTGATCGGATTACTCTTCCTCCCACGATTTGTCCACCTCCGAGAAAAGGGCTCGTCTCTTTTAGTTCATAGTCAACGGGTTGAGACGATGGGCCTGGGTACATTCGGTTTACTTTCGGACCCTGAGGATCCGATCTCATCTGATCAACTCCATATCTTATAGGTTGCTCCGAAGAAATAGGTCTTTGTTGTTGTTGTGGTGGTTGTTGATGGATTGGGTTCGGATTTGGGTTAGGGACTGGGAGATGATTAAACGTGTGTTTCGAACTCCTTTTTCCATTGGAGAAAGCATTTGAAATGAAGTCTTGTGATTGACTAGAACGAAAATCTATATGTGATGAAGAATCCATTGGAGGAAGTTGATTTGACGACCTCATGAGAGGATCATCGGTTATAAATACTTTTAAACTGAGCTCTCCTCGAGCACGTGAAAATATGTTTCCTCTCTCTAAAGGGTATTGCAAAACTATCGCATCGGAATAGGGAACAAAAGATGTACCGGTGATTCGGACTTTCCCAAGAGACGATTTGGAGAGGGAACCTTGACTATTACTATAGATACGAGCTTCAAGTGTGAGGTTATGAAGAGTATTTGGGTTGGATATGGTGAAAAAGAAGGTTTCGTTCCAAAGAGGGTCGATATCATTTTCTTTGACACTTGTACGGAATTTTTGACCGTCAAACTGAAGCTCCACGAAACCACTGCACGAGCCATTCCCATCTTTAGGCAAAAGATTATGAGCACCCACAACTTCCACCCCTAGCTTCAGATTACTCATGGACGGTGAGACAAAATAAAAAATTCCCTGAATGAAAAAGGTAACACAGTCAGAAAGATGATTTGTGCTTCGAAAAGTAACACCTAGTTTTCTTGTTAACAAGATTCCACAAATGTAAAATTAAAATGTAATAAATTTTGTGATTTCTAGAATTACATAACAACATATGCATATTCCGACCTAACCAACTGGGATAGCCTGTATCTTTTTTCTTTACCCCAAAAACAAGTAGGTACTGAAATACAGTTGAACAGTCAACATACAACAGATTTATTAATTGAGTCCCTGATTGGGTTGGACAGGAACAAGCCTTAAATTGCATAAACTATACAGAATGCATGTAACACGCTAACCCACTGGCAAGGTAATTTCAACCCATCACCTATAAATTTAAATCACTGTTAAGTAAAATTTATATATTTAATTCGCCAGATATTCAACTATATGAAATTTTCTCTAGCTTCCCATATCTTTTGTTGATCAAACTCTAAAAATAAATGTATACATAATAATAAAAAATAAACAAAACTATCAAATTTTCCAACATTTTCATTAATATACACAAAATTTCTCATAGAATAATATTAAGGTATAGATATTAACAAAACTACATAATAAATAATTCAAGATTAAAGGGTACCTTGTTTTTCCGCTTGAGTTGAAAAAAAAAAAAACTCTGTTTTCTGACTCTACGAGCTTGACAAGAGAGAATATAACGGAGTAACAAATGAATCGAAGTAAAGAAAGAAAAGAAACAAAATTACGTGTTCATCGTTCTTTCTATGAAATTTCAGAGAAAATATATACACAATGAAAATGAAAGAAACGTTTAAATATTAGGGAGAGTAAGTAAGATAGAGATACCTACATATTACATACATGTTACAAGTAAGTTTACTAATAAGACTAATCGGACAAGAGGAGAAGAAGAATAGTCCAAGTCTACGCTCATTTACGACGTGACATCCTTCTTTTTCTCTTGTTTTTTTTTATGTCTTTCTTTTTTTAATTTTTGATAGGTTGAATTATGCACTACGTAATATGCGTTAAAAGATAATGTAAATGTCTCGTAACATCCTAATTAAAATATAAATCTTATTTCAATTTTTTTTAAACTAGGACATGAAACAATTTTGTCTAATACCATTGTAATTACTTTTTTATATCCAAATTACTCTAATTTTATTTAAAGGAAATGATACAAAGAATTCACGATCCAAATTATATTTCTTTGCACCATAACCGCGATTTGTTTTGCTGCAAAGATACCACGCAAGAATGAAGAGAATGAGCCTACCGTAAAAGGAGAAGGAACGAAAGAAAAATCAATAGAAAATGTCCATGAAGGAGCTACGAATTTGGGTATAGACTTAGACAAGCCCTTTGGAGAAGAAAAAGGTGCTAGACCTCCTACACGAAAGAAGAAGACAGTGAAAGAAAATGAGTTGAAGGAACGAATGGGGACCTTAAAGGAGAAACATGATGAGATGATAGCAGTTGTGGGAAAGGTAACAAAAGAGTTGGTATTCATTAAGACTATTCTAGAGAGGGTGAGCAATTCACAATATGCCACCTTCACAATGCTTAAGAAAGGAGTCCAACCTGAACGCAACAGTGAAAACTAGCCTAGTGCTGGTCAAGATACGTTCCTAACCTTTTCACATTTAGTAGTGTATATTAGTTTATTTGCTTTATTGAGCCTTTTTGAGTCGTGGGGACACGACTCATTTTAGTTTGGGGTGGGGTTCGTTGCCTCATCCCAATTTCATGTGTTATTTGTTATACTGCTTTCGATAAAATTGATTTAAGGGTTGCGTTTGACTATAGAGTATTTTAAATGTCCTCTTTAAGCATGCTTTTAATGAATTTATGATAGAAAATAGTAGACCTTAGGAGTTAGTATAAAACGCACTTTGATTGCATGCAAACATTAGGTAATTGATAGGAAAAATCAATTAACAATGCAAAATAAGTAAACTTGTACTTAAGGAAACTGAGTGGTTTGTACAACGTGAGATCTTAATAAGTATAGAACCCACTTAGGAATGAACTAGAGGCAAGCTATGTAACTAGGAAAATAATAGAGGCAGTTCTTTGATAGCCATTTGAGACTTTTTAGCCTTCTATCATGTGATTAATATTATCCTTATTAGCCTCATTTCTAGCCTTTAAGCCTTTCTTTTGTTGCTACAATATAAGCCAATATCCCCTTAGTTTATTAGCCTTTATGCGCAATTGTTGATGATATATTATTTGTAACCCTTTGTCGGGGTCTTTGAAAAAAAAAAATTGTCAAAACATAAGACAACCGGGAACCCGGTCATCGACTGTGAAAAAAAAGAGAATGGAAAAGAAAAGCAAAATGATATATATGAAAATAAAGTAACCGGCAAAGTGGAAATTTAGAAATCGTCTTTAGTGCTTATTGGATGAATCTGGTGACGTTAATTAGTGTGTTAAATGGGTTGAGTGAGAACACATTCGATTGCAAACTCGAGCTCCTGGACAGTTGTTGATGGTAAGTGAGAAGAGAGCCAAAAGCTCACTTTAAATTTACCAAATATACATACCATACCTTCCTGAAGCCTACACTAAAACCATAGATCCTCGTGATTCCTAGATACATAGTGAATTTATAATTCAGCTAATAGGGAGTAAACTAAGTGGATCGTTCAAAGTGAGTGAGGATCGATGAACACCCTATAGCCACCATCTTGAGATAAGAAGTAAGTGTAACCTTCTAGCATTGTGAAATTAATTTTGGATTGATATTATTTGTGTCTGATTTTTGCATGACATGTGTATGTGTATGTGTATGTGTATATTAATTCTTAGGTCGTACTATATAAGATTTGTTTTAAATTATGCTTTGGGTATTATATACTAGACTCTGCATTTTTGCGTTTCACCTAAAACCTTTGTTTTTATTTTACTTTGTCGGGACGACAAAGGTTTGAGTTTGGGGTCTTGATGTTTCCCCTTTTGTTATAAATATATGCCCTTAGGAGACATCATTTTAGGTGAATAATAGACTTATTTGATAGACTTTTATGCTTAATTTAATATATTACACTTTCTCCCCTTGAAATTATGTTATTTTCATTTTTAGAGCTTTTGTGCGTTAATTTTTTGTTTTGAGTATAAAGTTCTTAGGTCTATGGATGCTACAGAACACCAAGACAAGGAGGGAAAGTGAGAATTAAAGTCCTAGATCAAGCAAAGAGGTCAAAAGCAAGAAAATAATACCCGAAGAGTTGACTAAAAGAGTTGAAAATCTGGAAAGCTATCACTAGCTGCTGATTTCGAGCCACTTCGGCACTCATTCAGGCCTGGAGATCTGAAAGAGAAAGTTGCGTCTTTGAGTAAGGAAGTTTTGAGGACTATAATTAGGTGATTTGGATATGAGAGGCAAAAGTTACGACCGTTTTACTAAAGGTTGTACAACAGTTACGAAAATTCTAATTTGGACTGGGGTTCTTCAACATTTGACTCTTTATTTATCAAGTAAAAGCCCACTCCGAATTAGACTAGTATAAATAGGATTTTAGACCTCTTTTTTTACATACGCTTCATTATTTTAAAAGTTAGAGTCAGAGCAAAAAGGCAGATGAGAAAACTAGAGCTGGAGAATTCCTATTCTTCCAACGGCAACTCAATCCAATCCTTAAATTAGGTTCTATATTTATTTTCTGTAATTTGGGATAATGTCTTTTATTTATTTAATTTCAGTTTTTAATTCAAACATGAGCTAAATTCCTTAGTACTTGATAAGTACAATAAATGGGTTGAAGCCCTAGTTAATTAAATTATGTTTATAAATTTGAGATTTTACGATTTAATCTGAGTTGTGTATTTTATATTGGGTATTATTTTGTTCTTGTTTACTATTTTTTCCAGTACAACTAGAAATAGATTTTAGTAATTGGGCTATTCACTTTAGTGGCGAAGTGATCATCCGACAGGGGGGGGAGGGGTTGATTACAGAAATAGGTAATATCCGTATGATGTCTGTTATTTACTGACATGCTTGACTAATCACATGGTTAAAGAGGTAAAGAACTTCACATCCGTAAGTAAAATTGTTACGTTAGAGGGGCTTGTGTTACCGTATGATAGCTCCTACGTCCACCGACAGAGGGCTAGGAGATATTAGAGTTCTGAATAATATTTAAATACCAACTCTACCCTTAAACGGAACATTAATTATATTAACTTAGGTGGATTCTCTTGCGAGACTCAAGTACATCTCCCACCTTGCGTCTACATCTTATTACCTTCACTCTTTTATTTCAATTGAGCATTTTATTCAGTAATTTACTTTCTTGCATTCTTAGGATTAATATCAAAACCCCAACAAATATATTTTACTTTTCTGTCTTAGCAATTATTTCAGATTAATACCAATGTTATAACAATCTGTCCCTGAGAATGAAACTTGATTATCAGAGTGTTACTTGGACAACCGTACACTTATGGTATGTGGATCCTCTACTTGTACTCCATTATTTTACAACACCCCAGGACCCACCAGCACCGCTATCGGGGTTATATTGTTAGGTTTGTGTTGTTACTTAGTGTTTTAGTTTTAGTTTTAGTTGTTCTATTTACGCTTTTCTTTTTGTTTTTTTCTTTTTCAGATTTTTAGACGGCTAATGAATGGTTAGAGATAGGCCTTCCTAGCACATTCTGAGTGCAACCCATAGGGATTCGTCCTCCATCTATTCAAGTCGTTCGATTCAATCCCGATTAGGGCATGCTTAATCAATTCACGAGCTATGGGAACTATAGTGGTGCTACACATCAAGATCTGTTCTGTTCAGAAATTCATGCCAATCTGTGATGCCTACGGTATTGAGGGTGTCACGCGAGAGCAGGTGTATTATTTCATGTTTCAATTCTTCTTGACCAGAAAGGCGAGCGATTGGTTAGATGACCAACCTTCCGAGCTAATAAATTTGGGACAAGATTCAAGCAAGATTCCTTGATCGATTAAATCCTACGAGTGTGCGAGGGTGAAGGACCGATTGGAGCTTATGAATTTCTTACAAGAAGCTGGAGAAAGTGTTGGTGAAGCATGGAAGAGATTTCAAAAGAAGTTGGCGAGATGCCCACTATACGGATACACTCCAAAATTACAATTAGACATGTTCTATAAAGGACTCAATTCAGAGTCAAGATTAAGAGTAGATGATTGGGTCGTGGTGGTTTTGTCTCCATAGATCCGAATGAATCAAAGAGTGGTATGGAGAGAATTGTGAAACCGAGATGCGTTGGCCACAATCACAAGCTCCTACCACTAATACTGATATAGAGGCAAGGTTTTCTAGCTTGCAAGATCAAATAAAGCAACTTGCTATGGTCGTCGAGAAAAGCAACCAAGATAGGAGTTCTGAGGTGAAGGTCATAAACGCAACCCATGGATATTACATGGGAAATCAAGAAAAATTTCAAAACTATCACCAAGGTAATCAAATCCAACAATCATTTCCAAGTAAGGTCACTATTCAAAACTATTCATATCAACCTCGACCACAAGAGACTGACTATCAAGCGCCACCTTAACAACTATATTTGCGTGTACAAGCCTATGAAAATCAAGTTAATCAACCGTTAGGATACAATGCGTACAACGAGAGTCAAGCTCCAATATCACTTTAATTACGTCCTTAAAAAGATATCATTGAGTTAAAAGAGACTATTAGTCAATTCATCAATTTCTCAAAGGACAATATGAGCAGAAGTAAGGCAAAGATCAATTTCAATGCATCAGTAGTGCAAGGCCTACAACAACGGAATCATGGCCTGTAACAACATAATCAACTTTTAGAGCAAAAAGTGATGCGTCTCACTATAGTTATAGAACAAATGAAAAGCCAACTCTTGCAATTAACCTAAAATACAAATGCTAACATGAAGAAGATCTAGTACGTTGACGACAAGGTTAAGACTAGTAGTCTTCAAGCTGAAAAGATAAATGAATCACCACCATTTCCATCTAGCGAAGTAGAGGTTCCGAAAGAAGTTAAACCAACCAAGTTAAATGTAAATGAGATGAACTTAGATGAGAT
Organism: Nemophila menziesii; assembly: GCA_029959085.1. NCBI lineage: Eukaryota > Viridiplantae > Streptophyta > Magnoliopsida > Boraginales > Hydrophyllaceae > Nemophila > Nemophila menziesii. The sequence continues at coordinate 1,321,023 of JARWIR010000071.1, forward strand.
AACTATTGAAAACTGGGTTGAGCAAGATGAGATTGAGACGCCAAGATCCTAGTTGATCCAGGAATGGAAGAGAAAAGAAGGACGATACCACTACCCTTATATTGCTATTAGCTATTACAAACCGCTTATCCGAAGGATGATCACGCGTATTATAAGTGTATAGAGATGTTAAATAAAGTGAAAATCAACGTCCCTTTACTCAAAGCTATGAAAGGAAAGTGAAAATACCATCGCTTCTTCATGGAGACTCTCTCCAATAAGAATAAGTTCACATAATCCAAGACTGTGACACTCAACAAAGGGATATTGGCACAAGTCCAGTGAAAGTTACAACCAAAGCTTAAAGATCTCGGAAGTTTTAGTCTCCCAATCAAAATAGTGGTATATTTGAAGGAAAGGCGATGTGTGATTTGGGCGCGAGTGTGAATCTCATGCCCAAAAATGTATTCAAGAAGACCGGAATTGGAGACACAAAACCGACATCCGTAATCTTACAATTTGCGGATCAATCAACAACCAAACCGTGGGGAGTAATCGAGGCCATGCTCGTCCAAGTAGGTAACCTTGTTATTCCCACAGACTTTATTATTCTTGACTATGAAGCAGATAAGAATGTCCCATTCATACTTGGGCATCCATTCCTAACCACGAGCGACACCATAGTCAATGTGAATGAAGGAATCGTGACTCTTCGTATTGAAGATGAATCTGAAACATTCTATGTTTTGGTAAAGAAAAAGAAGTCACGAGAACTTGCGGCAATCAGAGTTGTGAAAAAGAAAAAAGAAGTTATAAGCCCCGAAGATATTGTAAGAAAGAAAGAAAAAGATGAGTTTGGGGTGGGAAACAAGGTAGCGTGGAAATCTCCCAACCCTAGGCGCAAAAATTATTGGATAGGAACATACTTCATCACTCAAGTTGTTTCATCAACCTCGCTCGAAATAAAAACTAAAGAAAATTGCAAACTCAGATTGGTAGATATTCGTAACCTCACTCACTGCCGGGGAGGCTATACCAAAAAGAAACAACATAGGTAACACGCCGAACTTCAAAAGACGTAAACAAAAGTGCTTTTCGAGAGACAACCCACAATTTTTTTATGTTTTTATGTTTAGTTTAGTTGTTTTTAATAGGTAATTAGGAAGGTAATAGTGTTTTTGATTTGTAGGTTAAGTGAAAATTGAATTTGGGGTGAAGAAGATTGCAAAAAAGCCAAGTCACGCAGAGCGGGCCAGCATACCGGCCATCCTATCGGCCTGCCCATCCCGATCCAAGGGTCGCGGTGGTCAACAATATGGTCCAATTCAGAAGTTCAGAAGCTTTTACCAGCTTGCCGGCCCATCCGAGCGGCTAGCCGGTCCCCAGACCTTATCGTCATTCGCGACTAAAGGGTCGCGACGGTATAAGCCGGAAGACTGACCGGTATACCGGTCCTTCAACCGGCCTACTGGTCTATAAAGTAGGGTCGCGACGATTTGGCTACGTGACAAATTAATTAAATACTAGGACCAGCCTACTGGCCCATGAGGAAAGGTTGCAACAGGTTCGAGGTTAGCAAATACAAAAAACTTGACAAGGCCATAACTTTGCGCTCGGAGGTCGAAATTCACTTTTTATTAAGCCTAAAATGCGTATTTTTTCAATATATATCCATAAGAGGAATAAAAATCTACGACCGGTATACCGGAAAATCTGGCCGGCTAGCCGGCCCGACCGTATCGTCAAATGCGCGCCAAGGGTCACGACTGTCCAAAACGGTGAGATTGACCGACATGCCGGCCCTATGAGCGGCTATCTGGCTCGGGGGAGGTTATGAGGATTATTTAAGAGACTTTAGGGTCTCTAACTATGCAAAAACTAATCCTAACCTCCTCCAACTTCACAAAAATGAATATATCAGTCCCAAACTCCACGAAACACCATGAAAGCTTCACCAAACCTCTACCACACATCAAAACACCACCAAATAATAATAAATTCATATCCAAATCCTTCCCTACATTCCTACGTACAAGATTCAACCACCCAAATCATTCGAAAGCACCTAGAATCTAAGAATCAAAATTTCAAAAATCTTCCTCCAAATTCCTTATACCTATATCATCCAAGCAAGAGTTCATCATATCCACATAAAGAATCATAATCCTTACACCTTTGCTAACCCAAATAACACCTTATTTATCTATAATCAAAAGGTAGTTCAAGAGTGTTCAAACCTTTGAGTTGGGGGTCAATTGAGATGACAAAAAGATAGGAGACACTATCGAGTATGAGGTCGATGAAGAAGAATCAAATCATGGTATTGTGTGAGATTAAGAAGAAAGCAGGTGCGATGTGTAAGTTCGAGGAACAAAAAGATAGGTAATTTGAGTCAAGCAATTAGAGAGGAACCGGTTTTGGTGTTTTTCTTATGAACTAATTCTATTTAGCTTGAGATTAGAATATTGGTATGAATCCTATACTTGTTTTATAGGTTATCTAATTTGGGAAGTTTTTTTACATTTGATTGAATTTAGTAGTGATAGCTATGTATAATGTGCTTTAAAATCAATGTTTGTAGTTCTTACGGTGCATACCGTATATGATTACCATAGTAGTTGGATGGTGTTCAACTACAGAAACACCACATAATCCTCTAGTGCGCGGTAGTGATCTTGATGGGCTTGCCTAGTTTACTTTAACCCCTGATCATTGCGCAGGGTCCCCTTACCCAAGTCCCCTGTTAGTGGAGAGTGTGCCTCCTAAGTCCACCCAAAAGTAGGTTAGGAAGTAATTAGAATCCAGGATATTGTATATCACACAATTCTCCCTTAGATAATAAACAAAGAACAAGGCTAGTGGGGATTACTTACTAGTTATCAAGCTAAACTATCATAAGCTTCTACCTATCCTATTTTATTTTCTTGTCTATAATTTAAGTCTTAGTTGTTTAGAGTCATAAAAACAAAATATATATTTTAGTGCCTTTGCGTATTATTTTACCAACTATTTTAGTCCACTTAGTAACAAACTAACTTTCATAGTCCCTGAGATCGATATTTGTATTGCTTACACAGTACTTGCAAACGATCCGGTCACTTGCGAAGAGTTTATTGTGGTAGTATAAGGTGTTAGTCTCTTATTTATACATATTATTTTATCACACCTTTGCCACCACCAATGCTAAATCAGGTTCCAGGCGGAGAGGATGGGTTTTCCCAACGGTATAGCACACCCAACAGGTGGTATATTGTAGCAGGTCGGCGTGTGAAGAAGAAAAGAGTCCTTATGGACAGTAACTTCTTTAAACCCTAATCCTAGACTCTCCCAACTTCCCCAAAACAAAATTATCAGTCCCCAACTCCATTAGAACCCCATTAAAGCTTGATTGAACCTTCAAGAACACACCTAACAATATCAAATATTCCTCCACATCTTCCATATACACATAAACTTCATCTAATCCATTCCATAACACCACTGATGTCTCCCTAAATTTTCTAATTTTATGCCCTTGGGAGACATCATTTTTGGTGTTTATTCGTTTATTTTGATAGACTTTTGGACTAATTATGCAATAATCCAAATTTCCTCTTTTATTTCTAGCATTTTTTATTTATTAAGCTTTTGCGCATAATATTGTGTATTTTAGTGAAAAGTTTGTAGGTTTTGAATGTTAGCTAGAAGAGGAATCCGAGAATAAAGTCAAAGATCGTGATATGGAGTCAAACCTTGAAGATAAATCCCGAAAAGAATTATATTTTGAAGCTGCAAATCAGGAAAACAGGTCAAAGATTACTGATTTAGAGGCACTTACGAGCTGATTTAGCCACTGACATTTGAAGAGATTATGTTCTTTATCGAGTTACGGAAATTTAGCAAGTGATTTCAGGTCAATCGGAGTTATAACGAATCGGCTAGAGCTGTTTTAGTGAAGGTGGTGCAGCAGTTACGAGATTTTGGGCTAAGATAATGGACTTGGGCTTTTAATTTTTAACTTAAACCTTAGACAAAGCCTATTCCGTTTTTCACCTTATAAAAAGAGGTTTTGACTTCTGTTTTTTATACAATTCATTATTTTAAAAGTCAGAAAAGAAGCAAAAGCAAGGAAGAGAAGAAGCTTGGAGCTGGAGACTGTCTATATCTCCATCTTTCAGCCGAATCAACATCCTAATTAGGTTTCTTAATTTCCTTTCTGTAAAACAATTATGAATTCCTTTTTATTTATTTTCTTAGTTTTTCCAATTATGAGCTAATTTCATTAAGTACTTGAGAACGCGTAATGGATTGAACCATAATTTATTCCATTCTATGTCTTTGAATTTGGGATTATTCTAATTTAATTCAAATTGGGTATTTATTGTTTTTCCTTAATTTACACTTATTGACTATTATTGAAGTAATTAATCAATATTAGGATTTAGTACTTAGGCTATTCCAAGTAGTGGCGATTGGATCACCTTGACGGGGGGTTTAGGTACGGAACTAGTTAATGAAAGTAGAATATAAATTATTTGACCTTGACAGGCTTGATTAATTTTACGTCCAATTGGGTATTTAGACTTGAACCATTCGAAGGTGGACTATATTCACCTGACGGGGTTTGTAGCACCTGAGAATAACTCCTTAGTCCACCCTGACGGGGGTAAGGAGATAATTGAATCCCGACCAATAGTAATTACCGAATTTGTCCCTTAAACAATACATGGAATGATTTGATTTAGGTGAAATCCTAGCGTTACTCGAGTACTACTTTCTCATATCTTGCGTCCAACTATTTTTACTTGCTCCTAGCTTTATACTTGCATTAATTTAGTCTTTTAAATTATTGTCTTAGTCTTTAGAAAACCAACAAAAAAACTTAAAATCATTTATCTGCTTTTACGTGCAATTAAACACTACTTGATAAGCAGTAGAGTCAACCAACTCGTTCCTGAGAACGAATCTGTTATCACTATTATTACTTGGGACAACCGTACACTTGCGGTTGTGGTTCTCTTATTGCATTATTTTAGAACACACTAAAGACCACCACTCATCTTAACATAAATCTATCACAAATGAGGAGACATCAGAAATGGAAAACAATATGGCGCTAACAATTTCAAATCTGGGGGAAATAGGAAACGCAACAACTCCAACAAACATGGCGGAAGGTTCAAAACTTCTTGTAAGATTTAGAAACCCAAGGGTGCTCGTTATTGTTGTGGTAAAGAAGGACACAAAGCTTTTGAGTGTACGCTTAGAGCTGTTCCTGATCCAAAACCTGTTGCAAACCTAACCGAAACTGAAGAAATAATCGTCGCGGTAATGGTTGAGCCTTACTTGGTGGAAAACAAAAGCGAGTGGATCCTTGACACTGGGGCTTCACGACACTTTTGCGCAAACAAAACCATGTTCAAAAAGTTTGAGGAAGCAACCAATGGTGAATTCGTGTACCTTGGTGACTCATCCACTTCTACGGTCCTCGGGAAAGGATAGGTTACCCTCAAACTCACTTCTGGTAAGACCTTTGAGTTAAACGATGTTCTCTTTGTCCCCTTGATCCGTAGGAACTTGGTTTCTGGAGCTCTTCTTATAAAGTGGGACTCAAACTAGTTTTGGAGGGGGGAAAATAATCATTACCAAAAATGATGAGTTTGTGGGAGAAGGGTATTTACATAATGGATTGTTTGTTCTAAATACTATAACCCATGACTAGACCAAAATGATGAGTTTGTGGGGGAAGGGGTTTTTCAAATAAGGGTTTGTATGGTTTAACCTTGTAACCACAAATAAGGATCTTTCGAATTATGTTTATCTATTTGAATGCTTAGATGTGTGGAATGGTAGATTAGCTATCTTTCTTTTCTTTTCTATTAAAAGGATAAAAATCCATTGAAATAATAAGGTCGATGACTTTATAAAATATATGATATGTGTAGAGTCCAAACTCGAGGGAAAACGATCTTTTAATATGAAACCACGAGAATTCTAAACTACTAGAATTAGTACATTCGGACCTAAATGTTTTTTTTATAAATTCCGCTAGTAAAGGAGAAAAATCATACTATAAACCTTCATAGAAGACTATTCTAGGTTTACGAGAGTATATCTCCTAATACTAAAAGTGAAACGAAACATGCTTTTATAAAATATAAGGTCGAGGTTGAAGACCAACTATTTCGCGAATGTTGTTCTGAATTCCTTAAAATAGCTTTGTGGCTTTAACAGAATTATTGACGAACTTAGTGCCTTACACACCCCTACGTAATGACATGGCTAAAGGCTATGATAATTGGTTCTAGCCCACTAACTCAAATGTTGGGGTGTCTAGCAAAGTTTTCCTGAGTTTTAAGTACGGTCACAGTTGGACCGAATACAATAGACTCAACAGTCATGGGATATGCCACGAATGTATAAATCGTCTTAATGAACTCATAGCCACTTGTGGTGGTCCTATTGAGAAGGACTTGATGAATTCACTTATAAGGTGTATCATTCTAGAAAGAACTCGAGGATGAGTGTTCAACTCATAATGAATTCATAGCTGTTATATGGTGGTCCTTTTGAGAAGGACTTGATGAATTCACGGTCAAAAGTGAGACTCAATATTCATGATAGAAATTAAGGAGACGTCCTTAATGATCTCATATGAATAAGTCAACAAAGTTCATGGCCCACAAGGGGTGGTCCTTAGAGAAGGACATGATGAACTAACTGAAGGGTGATGATCGAGGGAACTGTAACTTTCAGTAGGGTAGAGTATGTGTTGTGAGGGTCTCGATAAAAAACTGTTAAGTTCGAGAGTAAGTTCACTTAAACGAAATCTGGTGGTTGTCTCACTGATGTCTCCCTAATTGTTCTTATTTTAGACCCTTAGGAGACATCATTTTTGGTGTTTATTTAATTAATTTGATAGACTTTTGTACTAAATATTCAATAACCCGGAATTACCTTTTTATTTCTAGCATTTTTAATTTATTAAACTTTTGCGCGTAATATTGGTATTTTTAGTGTAAAGTTTACAGGTTTTAGATGTTAGCTAGGAGAGGAATCCGAAGATAAAGTCAAAGATCAAAAGATAGAGTCAAGAATTGAAGAGAAATCCCGAAGATTTTATTTTTAGAGCTGAAAATCCATTTTCCAGGCCATTGATTGCTGTTTTCGAGGTTCTTAAGAGTTGATTTAGCCGCTGACCTTTGAAGAGAAATCATTCCTTATCGAGTTACGGAACTTTAGCAACTGGAATGAGGTCAATCGGAGTTGTAACGCATCGGGAAAAGCTGTTTTAGTGAAGGCCTATCATCAGTTACGGGATTTTGGGCTTAGAAAGTGGGCTTGGACATTTAATTAGGCTTTTATTTTCTGGTCCAAGCCCTAGTCCGAATTTTTACTTATAAAAGGAGGTCTGGACTTCTATTTTTCATACAATTCACATTCCACAAGATTAAACACCAGAGAGAAGCAACAGAAGGAAGAAAGAAGAAGCTACAAGAGCTGGAGTGGGTCTATATCTCCGTTCGTAGTCATTCCAATTCCGGAAATTAGGTTCTTTCAATTTTAATTTTGTAATCAAATATGAATTCCTTTATTTTTTTGTTTAGTATTTCTTTTTAATATGAGCTAAACAATTCATAGTGCTTGAGAACAAACAATGGGTGAATCCCAATCTTATTAATTAACGAATGTTGAATTTGGGTTTTTATTGAATTAAATTAAATTAGGGCTTTTACTCTTTTCAATAAATTGAGATTATTTTACTGTTTTTGGAGTAGCTAACTAAGAACAGGTGTTAGTATCTAGGCTATTCCAATTAGTGGCGATTGGATCATCCTGACGGAGGGTTTAGGTACGGAAATATTTATTGAAACTAAAATAGAAGCTATTGATTCTGACGAACTTAGCTAATTCTAGGGCCAATGAGGTAATAAAACTTAAACATACGAAGGTGGATCATATTTACCCTGACGGGACTAGTGACACTTTAGGATCGCCTTATAGTCCACCCTGACGGGGGTATAAGGATATTAGAATCCCGACCATTGTAATTGACTAATTTAGCCCTTAAACAACATAAGTTAGGAAATAAGATTAGGAGGTCCTTTGTGTGTTCTAAAAATAAATGCAAATGCTAATCGAACCACAACCGCAAGTGTACGGTTGTCCCAAGTAGTATATCTGATAATACAGATTCGTTCCAAGGACGGGATGGTTGACTACAATGCTTATCTATTAATGATTGATGCACTTATGAAAACAAATAAAGGTAATAAGATATACAATCAATTCATCTCCTCTCCAAATCACCATGAAATTCCCACTTTTCTCCACTTGTTCTTCATCCAAGCTTCAAATAAAATCCAATTCCCTCTTCCCACACATCAATTAGCCTTTACCCATCTCATATTCCACCATAATCTTCAAGTCTTAAGCCTCAAAACATCAAAGTTCTAAGCCTTAGCTTCTCACTATTTGAAGTTTTGAGTTTGGGGTGGAAAGAGATGCCTATCAGAACCGGTTTCATGTGTGCTTATCGAAGGAATTCTCCAAGAAACAGAAACGCTTTTGGTGCTATTCAAGAACAAGCTATTGAGATTCCTATTTCACAAGACTGAAGAGGTTCAAATTAAGGCTAATCCGAAGAAGAGAGAAGTGATTGAGGAACCTGAAAGTGAGGAAGAAAATGATCCGATGATGAGTTAGAATCGAAAATCAAGATGTTGGAAGAGAATCAGGATACGAGGTGCGCTATTTTGGGAAACGTTACAAACAAGTTGAACTTTACTTGTTCAAAGAACAACTTACGATGTCTAGACGCAAGATAAAGTTCATGGACGCAACACCGACAACCAGCCTCGCGCTGGTTCAGATACGTTTTCTATCCCTTCTCATTTAGTGTATATTATTTTATTGCTTTGAGTCTTTTCGAGTCGTGGGGACACGACTCATTTTTGAGTTTGGGGTGGGGTTCGTTGCCTCATCCCAATTTTTATGTGTTATTTGCTTTATTTGCTTTCAATAAAAGAATTTTCGGAGTTGCGTTCGACTGTAGAAATTTTTAAATATCCCTTTAAGCATACTCTTGATAAATCTATGATAGTAAATAGTGGACTTTAGGGATTGATATAAAACGCACTTACAATTGCATGCGAACATAGGTAATTGATAGGAAAAATTAATGAACAATGCAAATGAAGTAAGCTTGTACTCAAGGAATATGTTTGGTGTGTAGAACGTGAAATCCTAATTAGTAGAGAACCCACCTAGATATGAACTAAAGACAAGCTATGTGCTTAGGAAAATGATAGGGGCAGTTCTTTGTTAGCCATTTGTGCCTTTTTAGCCTTCTATCCCTTGTATTAATTATGATTCGTCTTAGCCCACTTTGAGCCTTAGCCTTTTCTTTGTAGCCACGATATAAGCCATTATCCCTTAGATTATTAGGCATGACCATATGACCCGCACTTGAATCACAATCCTGAGACATGTCTCGAGCTTGAGTTTGGGGTGGTGGGACCACATATGGGGAATTAAATGGGTAGGGATCGATGTGCTTTGTATTGTAGCACAATTGCAGATGATATATACTTGTAACCCTTTGCCGGGAATGAAGAAAAAAATGAAAAAGAAAGAAAAAAAAAATGAAAAATCCATACAGTAGGAACCGGGAACCCGGATTCGTCAAAACCGGGAACCCGGTTTGCTTCTGTACAAAAAAAAAAGAAAAGAAAAAGAAAAAGAAAAATATGAATAAATAAAACATCCGGCAAAGTGGAAATTTTCTGAAAATCATCTTATTTATAGTGGGTAGACATGGGACGCTAAATTAGTGCGTATATGGGTGAGTGAGAACATCTTTTTGAGCGTTAACTCAAGCTCGAGGACATTGTTGATGGTAAGTGAGGAGAGAGCCAAAAGCTCACTTCAAATTTACCAAATATACATCCACACCCGTCCTTAAGCCAATATTATAACCGAAGACCTCGTGATTCCTAAGTGCATAGTGAATTTATGATTCTGTTAATAGGGAATATACTAGGTGGAGCCTTCAAAGCGAGTTAGGATTAATGACCACCCTATAGCCATCATACAGAGATGAGTACAAGTGTAACCTTCAAGCATTGCGACTTTAATTTTATGATTGAGATTATTCATGTTTGATGTTGCATGATTAGTGTATGTGTATATTAATTTCTAGAGTTTGCTATATGAGATTTATTTTGAGAATTGCTTTAGGGTTTATTTGCTAGCTTCTATTTATTTATACGCTTACTTCTACCCCTTTGTTTTGTTTTACTTTGTCGGGACGACAAAGGTTTGAGTTGGGGGTCTTGATGTCTCCCTAATTGTTCTTATTTTAGACCCTTAGGAGACATCATTTTTGGTGTTTATTTAATTAATTTGATAGACTTTTGTACTAAATATTCAATAACCCGGAATTACCTTTTTATTTCTAGCATTTTTAATTTATTAAACTTTTGCGCGTAATATTGGTATTTTTAGTGTAAAGTTTACAGGTTTTAGATGTTAGCTAGGAGAGGAATCCGAAGATAAAGTCAAAGATCAAAAGATAGAGTCAAGACTTGAAGAGAAATCCCGAAGATTTTATTTTTAGAGCTGAAAATCCATTTTCCAGGCCATTGATTGCTGTTTTCGAGGTGCTTAAGAGTTGATTTAGCCGCTGACCTTTGAAGAGAAATCATTCCTTATCGAGTTACGGAACTTTAGCAACTGGAATGAGGTCAATCGGAGTTGTAACGCATCGGGAAAAGCTGTTTTAGTGAAGGCCTATCATCAGTTACGGGATTTTGGGCTTAGAAAGTGGGCTTGGACATTTAATTAGGCTTTTATTTTCTGGTCCAAGCCCTAGTCCGAATTTTTACTTATAAAAGGAGGTCTGGACTTCTATTTTTCATACAATTCACATTCCACAAGATTAAACACCAGAGAGAAGCAACAGAAGGAAGAAAGAAGAAGCTACAAGAGCTGGAGTGGGTCTATAGCTCCGTTCGTAGTCATTCCAATTCCGGAAATTAGGTTCTTTCAATTTTAATTTTGTAATCAAATATGAATTCCTTTATTTTTAGTTTAGTATTTCTTTTTAATATGAGCTAAACAATTCATAGTGCTTGAGAACAAACAATGGGTGAATCCCAATCTTATTAATTAACGAATGTTGAATTTGGGTTTTTATTGAATTAAATTAAATTAGGGCTTTTACTCTTTTCAATAAATTGAGATTATTTTACTGTTTTTGGAGTAGCTAACTAAGAACAGGTGTTAGTATATAGGCTATTCCAATTAGTGGCGATTGGATCATCCTGACGGAGGGTTTAGGTACGGAAATATTTATTGAAACTAAAATAGAAGCTATTGATTCTGACGAACTTAACTAATTCTAGGGCCAATGAGGTAATAAAACTTAAACATACGAAGGTGGATCATATTTACCCTGACGGGACTAGTGACACTTTAGGATCGCCTTATAGTCCACCCTGACGGGGGTATAAGGATATTAGAATCCCGACCATTGTAATTGACTAATTTAGCCCTTAAACAACATAAGTTAGGAAATAAGATTAGGAGGTCCTTTGTGTGTTCTAAAAATAAATGCAAATGCTAATCGAACCACAACCGCAAGTGTACGGTTGTCCCAAGTAGTATATCTGATAATACAGATTCGTTCCAAGGACGGGATGGTTGACTACAATGCTTATCTATTAATGATTGATGCACTTATGAAAACATATAAAGGTAATAAGATATACAATCAATTCATCTCCTCTCCAAATCACCATGAAATTCCCACTTTTCTCCACTTGTTCTTCATCCAAGCTTCAAATAAAATCCAATTCCCTCTTCCCACACATCAATTAGCCTTTACCCATCTCATATTCCACCATAATCTTCAAGTCTTAAGCCTCAAAACATCAAAGTTCTAAGCCTTAGCTTCTCACTATTTGAAGTTTTGAGTTTGGGGTGGAAAGAGATGCCTATCAGAACCGGTTTCATGTGTGCTTATCGAAGGAATTCTCCAAGAAACAGAAACGCTTTTGGTGCTATTCAAGAACAAGCTATTGAGATTCCTATTTCACAAGACTGAAGAGGTTCAAATTAAGGCTAATCCGAAGAAGAGAGAAGTGATTGAGGAACCTGAAAGTGAGGAAGAAAATGATCCGATGATGAGTTAGAATCGAAAATCAAGATGTTGGAAGAGAATCAGGATACGAGGTGCGCTATTTTGGGAAACGTTACAAACAAGTTGAACTTTACTTGTTCAAAGAACAACTTATACCCCCGTATCGTATCCTTATACGATACGGGGGTATAAGGATATTAGAATCCCGACCATTGTAATTGACTAATTTAGCCCTTAAACAACATAAGTTAGGAAATAGGATTAGGAGGATCCTTGCGTTCTCAAGTGCTACATCTCATATTGCGTTTTACATCATTTTACTTGCGTTTTAGCTTCTACTTGCATTTTAATATTTGTCTTTCATTCATTAGCTTTAATAAACAAAACCAAACAAACATTTTATTACCTTTATTTGTTTTCATAAGTGCATCAATCATTAATAGATAAGCATTGTAGTCAACCATCCCGTCCTTGGAACGAATCTGTATTATCAGATATACTACTTGGGACAACCGTACACTTGCGGTTGTGGTTCGATTAGCATTTGCATTTATTTTTAGAACACACAAAGGACCACCACTCACTTCACTACGTGTCAATTCAAATTGAAAGATATTGCCACTTAAGTACAATTCACCCAAATACTGGCAATTATGGAAACCTGTTCACCTTCTCTCCCAAAGACCCTGAGTGGGGGATTGTTGGAATTTAAGTTGATTATTGTGTTTAAATCATGTTTAATACAAGACATTAACTAATTTTATTCATGCTCTTATGGGAGAAGTGGAAAAGACATATTTTTTGTGAAAAAAAGTCCCACATAAGAGCAGAGATAGAAAATTAATTTTCTTAAAATAGCTTACCTATTTATTCCTAAGAAAGGATCTAAAGGCTATGAAAGCCAAAAGGGAAAAGGCAAATCCCCACACACGAGCACCACCACCTGCCCGGCCCGGCGCTGCGACGGAGTAGGCTCTTGGGTCGTGGGACGTGGGGCTCGTGATGGAGTTGGGGAGTTGGGGGAGTCAAAAAATGAAAAATAAAACTAGTTTTCGGAAGAGGCTCTAGTGGAAGAAGAATAGTTCTTATAGTAGTCAGTGGCAAGTCAAAACAAACGTCCACCAATTACGCACCAGAACACAAGCGTCCAGCAATTACGCACCAGTCAACTGTTACAGAACTTGGTCAACACGGGAATGAACCAAGTCAACATAGTGTCCAGGTTCATTGATGGAAATTAAAACGTGTAGCAATATGTGTCAATCAAAAACGCCAATCAGTCAAAGGCCAATTATGGAGGCAATCAAGGGCATTAATTGGGACTATTCAGACAAGGCTCTCCTCACATACTCTCCTATAAATACAAGCTCCTTCCCACTTGTCTAAGGTACGAAACAAATCAGAAGAGAACAAAAGAATTACTTTCTACTTCTCTAAATATTAGTGTAGAAACTCTCTGTTAGAGATAACCGGTACACTGGAATATCTTTTTAACGCCATTTTATTTCCGTGTAATTTGTGTTTGTTTTTCGTTTCTGTCTAAGTTTTGTTTGTATTATTTCATTCACCATAATAGATAGTTTACTTTTAAATTGAAATATTTCTTATTTGGATTTCCATTTCTATTGTTTTAAACCGGTAATTTTCATTATTTACCAACAGTGTGTATAATGAGTATTATTATTATTATTATACAATTTGGATATATATATATACACACACACAATAATGATTCGTACGACTGGTACCATCCAATATATCATTTATTAGGTGACGTGATTTAAGTTGAAGTTAATTATCAATTTTTTCGGTGATATATCATTACTCTATTAATAAATCTAATTAATGAGAAAAAAGTAATGATATTATATCATTTAAATTCATGCCCTTCAATATACCACCTAGGACGTGGCGTAGTTTGATTGGGAGTAATCATTAATCTATTTCGACAATATAAATAGATTAACGATTTATTTCCAATTAAACCACACCACTTCATAAATGGTATATTAGGTGGTATGAATTAGGATGATATATATTATTACTTTATAAAAAATTGTATTTATTAAGACATTTATCATGTATTGCCACGAATAACAAAGTTGACTATTTATTTGATATTGTTAGTTTTATATAAATTAACATGTATAATGCGTATCATTTGATAATGATTTCGTTTTAATATATTTTCTAACATGACGCATCCAATGGGACAAGTAACTAATCTCTTATAAATTATATTACGTTTATTAGTTAGGATTAACAATATGAGGTTATAAAGCATTTGATTGTGATGTGTTAGGTAGTGTATAATATCATATATACTCGTGTACATTGACGAACGTATAAAGCTAGTTGGATTTTATATCTCACAAATTAATTTGTTGTATCAAATGTTCTAAAAGCCGCTTAACACTAGCGGACGGTCAAGTGGGGGAAAGTGCACTAAATTAAGCTAAGATCGACCTATAAACTAATAAATAAGCCTAAAATGATGTCTCTGAAGTATATTTAATTATCACAAATGAGGAGACATCAAGACCCCCAACTCAAAGTTGTATCGTCCCGATACAATAAAAGTAAAGAACAGTAGGGTAGTCAAATAAACAAGAAGAAGAAGTAGGAGGAGAATAAGAACAGAACAGAATGAATGATCCTAAAGCATAAATATCTAAAAAGTCTCATGTAGTAATGCTCAAGAAATAATGCACAAATATGCTTAATATACATGTAATCAACAATCCATAAATTCAAGTCCAGATTGATTTCGCAATGCCAGAAGGAGAGGATGATAACTTAGTTCAGATTAATGGCTATAGGTTGTTCATAGGTCCCAAATACAGCATCCAATGGTCCACTTACCTACTTACCTAATAGCTCGATTGTTTCTCCATCTAGTAGTCAGAAATCCTAAGGTCTTGGTTATAACTTGGCTTAAGGACGGGTCTGGTATATTTGGATAATGAAAAGTGAGCTTTTGGCTCTCTCCTCACTAGCGATCAACGAATCGCCCTAGAGCTTGAGTTTTCACTCGAAGATGTTCTCACTCAACCCAATTTATTGATGCTTTTGATGTGCATCCCCAATTAATCCCAATTAAAACCTTTGATGATTTAGAATCCACTTTGCCGGTCCGAATATATATTTTCTTTTCATATCATTTTTCTTTCTTTTGTATAGTTATGATTCTCTTTTGATGTTGAAATATCACACTATTTTTTCCATATATATATTCTTTTTATGCCCTTGTTGGCAAATTTAGCTCGTAGCTTCTTTTCCATTCACTCTTACCCCGGCAAAGGGTTACAATAATAACAATTTCATCATCAATAAAATCACAAAGATAATTCCCAAACCCAATGTTCCCTAACAATGAAACCCACCACCCCAAACTCAAGCTCTAAAACGAGTTGTCTCAGGTTTTGCGATTCGAGTGCGGGTCATATAGATAAGTCCTAAAAACTAAGGGTATGGATTATAATGTGTTTCAATAAAGGCTTTAGAAAGGCTCAGCGGGGATAAGACGGATAAATAACAATAATATCAAACAAAAGGGTGAGAAAGTATAAAAAGGCTTCAAGTGGTTTATCATGAAAGAACTGCCTTATTCATTTTTCTAACTACCGGATTTCGTTACGTTTTCATTATTAGTTCATAGACAAGTGGGTTTTCAACTAATTTTAAACCTCACGTTCTACACACCAAATAACTATTCCTAAGTTTCAACATACTTCTTAGCATTGCTCATTAACTTTTTTTATCTTTTATTTCCTGTTCTCATACATGCATCTAAACAAATTTATGACATCTTTCAAAAACATACTACCTACTATCATTAACTTAATAAAATCATGCTCAAATAGGTACATTCAACACATTCTATGCCTAATTCAACCCAAAAAAATTTAAATTTTATGAAAAAAACAAAAAGGAAGATGAGGACAACGAATCGCCACCCCCAACTCAAAAATGAGCCGTGTCCCCACGACTCGAAAAAGACTCAAGAAAAATAAAATTTAAAATTAGCATACATATTGCACATAAGAAATGGTAGGGAAGAAAGAAAACATACTCTTCGAGGCTATCACCTCGCCTTGACGATACTCGGATTAAATCTAATGTATCTTCTTCACCCATCTTCTTATTCGCTTTTCGTTCAAGACACGTGATCATAATAGGATATTGCATTATATAACGTCATGGGAGAGATCGAAACTTCGTATCACCTCCTCATAGATCAACTGTGCCACATCTTCTTCTTCTCCTCACAAAATACAATTCACAAACAACCCAAGCATTCCAAATCTCCATGAACCTTCATGTATTCACCTTCAACTTCTTCTTCAAATACTATCTTATAAGAAAAAGGTAGCTCCTTTAATTGTTTCCTTGGAGAAGCTATCATGGCCATTGAAGTTTTCTCTTTTTCTTCGGGTGTAGGGTTGTTGATCTATAGAGGCTGTGTTGTCTTCTTCACTAAAGTTGGAATCTTTTTGCTCATTGAATCAAACACAGCTAGCTAACCTCTCTTTTCATGACCTATGTTACCCTTTGGATTGGAACTAGGACTTTTCTCACTTGATTTCTTCTCAATTAGATCCAATACCTTGATTTCTTCATCTCCCTTACAGTAGATAATGTTCATGTTCTTTTAATCATCTCAATTGACCCCCAACTCAAAGCTTTAACCACTCTTGAAATTTGAAATTCTTGATTATTGGTTGTACAAGCTTAATTTGGGTTAGGAAAGGTCATTTGATGATGATTCTCTATGTGGGTAAGATGGATTCTTCATGGATTGGTTTGGATTTAAGAAATTGTAGGATGAATTTTTGAAATTTAAGCTTTTGATTCTTGGATTCAAGGTGTTTTGGGATGATATAGGTGGTTGAATCTTATTTGTAATGAGGTGGAGAATGAATTGGATGTGTTTTCATGGTGATTGGGTAGTGTTTTGATGATTGGGGAAGGTTTTATGAAGCTTTAATGGAGTTGGGAGAGTTTTGGAGAAGAGAAAGAGGTTTAAGGTTTATAAAATTCGGAATAATGAGCATTAGATCTTCATATAACCTTGAAACCCTTTTTTTTTCTCTCTGGCGGCTCGTGCGGACTACCCCTGCGGACCATGGGGTGTACCGCGGGGTACACCGCGACATCTGATGCTCGAATTTTTTTTTCTCACTGGTTAACACCCGTGGTAGGACCCCGTGGCACGTGTTTCTGAGCTGCGGACCAGGGTGCGGTGTACCGCGGGGGTGCTCCGCGCTTCCTACGTCAAAATACACGTGGACCTACCCCGTGGCACGTGTTTGTGCGGTGCATGGCGCGGTATAGTATACCGGACCCATCAGCTATTTTTTTTTCCGTTTCTGTACACAACACGTGGCTGCTACCGTGGCACGGGTTTTTACCTTGCGGTGCACCACGGCTGAGGTCCGGTGTACCGCACGTGGCAAAAACCTCCCCATCAGCTAGATCTCGAAAAGTTATGCAGTTTAGGCTCAAAGATCACCTGATTTCGACATCCGAGCGTAAAGATATGACTTGCCGAAGTTTATGTCCGAAATTTTTTTTGCTCGCTTCCCTAACTCGATTTCTCCAATACCTAATCATCAAAAACACTAATACCTTCCTCAAATATGCAATATCAACTAAAATTAACTAATCTAAACATAAATTAAAAACTAAAAACGTAAAAACATAAAAGAAATTACGGGTTGTCTCCCGTACAGCACTTTTGTTTAACGTCTTTCAAAGTTAGACGTGTTACCTCGATTAATGATGACGAAATTTCCACCCTTTGCCTTTAATTCCCACGAACTTTTCAGCTCGATTCTTAATAATCATGGATGGTGCCATCCAAGTTGTCGTGGGAAGCGGTGTTTCTGGTGGTAACTCGATTTCAAGTGTAGCATTACACTCCTCTGGTAACCCATTCATCTCGAATCTTCGTTTGTTAGAAAGAATGTCCTTCATGAACTGACCGTATTTTGACATTCTTGTGAGAGCCTCTACAAACGGGATGCTGATCTTTAGCTTGTTCACCATGTCAACGAACTTCTTGAATTCCAGGTCATTGTCCTTTCTGACACGTGGAGTGGTGGAGGAGGGCATGTGTTGGTTACCACCGGGCTCTCCTTCTTTTCTGGTGTCTTCTTTTGGACACTTCTTTGTTCAACTACCTCGTCGACCTTATCGTCTGTTGTTTCTTTTCCCCCCGTTTCTGGAATAGGGACTGGTTCTAGTTCTGGTCTTGGTGGAGGTAGTTGTTTTCCACTTCTTAATTCAACTGCTTGGCAAACTTTGTTTTCTGGAGCACTAGGATCACTTTGGAGTTGCCTTTCTGCAAGGATTTTAGTTTTATTCACCATTTGTGACACTCTCTGCACCCTCTCCATAAGCGCATTCTGCGAGTTTTGGGATTCTTGCTGGCGACTCTCCATCTTTTCGATTAGGTTCATTATCTTAGCCATGCTTGAATTCAAACTCGGAGGTTGTTCTTGTATGGTTTGCTGCATTGAATAAGGAGGTGGTTCTTGATAAGCTTTATTATAAATCGGCGCTTCTTGATAGATAGGTTGTGGAGGATAGTAAGATTGTGGTCGTGGTTGATAATAATCATCATAATAATGATTATTATGATTATAATTTTGTTGATCTCCGACCCAATTGTAACTCTGTGGGGGTTGATAGTCAGCGTAATTTCCTTGAGATTGATAATAACCATCATAATAATGGTCTCTTTGATAAGGCATGAAGGAAATTGAAGCTGGATTGTTCATGCAATGTCCCCACGAGTGATCTCTTGCTCCACAACTAGGACATGAAGGTGAGGCATGTACTAGATTCCTCTGAGCTAGTTTTCGCGATTGTTCTCGTAATTCCTCAAGTTGTCGGCTTAACTCCTTGAGCTTTAGAGATTCCAACATGAATTAGCTTCTTCAGGGTCTAATAACACGAAACCTTTATCTCCTAATAAATCTGCTTTCGCCTAAAAAAATCTGTAAAGACAAAAACTAAAAAGAAAAGCGTAAAATAGAACTAACTAAAATAAAAGCACAAGATAATTGCACAAGGACTAACGATGTAGTCCCCGGCAGCGGCGCCAAAAACTTGGTGTGGCCTAAGGTGTGATAAATTAATGATATAAATAAGTGCAAATACACACCCTAAACTAACACTGTACTGCAAGTATTACAGGACGTATGCAAGTTTTAATGATAAGAAGATCCGTTCCTCAGGGACTGACGAAAGTTAGAGAGAACTTATGCAAATTATCAAGTGCAGATATTAAAGATAGATAATAATACGCAAGTAGAAATAAGAGAAAGACAAATATTTATTTGGTTTTTATAATAAAACTAAACTAATAAACTAAAGATAATAAAATAAATAAGAGAAAAGAAAAGAAGATAGTATGAACGATATAACTTAGGTTTTACTAGTATGCACTAATCCTTCTAATTCTATCTATGAATCTAGTTAATAAGGGAGAATATTAGCTCTTGGTATACTTAGTCAGGATTCTAAATTCCCCAAGCTTAGACCTTGAGAGCGACTAAGGGGGCTACGTCACAACCAAGAAGTGATTTCAAATAGGGTTATCAAACGCCACTAAGGCCCTAAGCAAATACTGCAATCTTGGTGATACGGTGATTAAAACAAACCCTAATGACTATCTAGTTAGAAGTATGTTTTGTCAGAACTGCTATCGACACTAGACGTTATGTGGTGGTTCAATAGTTAAACACCCAGTTACGGTGACCATCTAACTACTATTAAGGTAATCCTATACTCGTGCAATAGCAAGGAAAACAATCGTTAAATCAAAACACATAATCAAATATGAAGTAAGTAGCTAATATCAGATTAAAACATATAATTCCCAAAGAAACTTAGATAGAAGAATTAGAATTCATAGATTATACATTATGCAAAACCTAAGCTAATAGAATTAGTTCATACAAAGAAAAGAAGAAAAAAGAATTACAAAATGAGAGGTTGAAGGAGACATAGCTGTTGCACAGCTCCCTCCAGACTTCTTCTCTTGTGTTGCAGCTTCCTCTTGGCCTTAGGGTCTGGCCAAGGATGATTTTTGAGTGTTAAGAGGCTGTATTTATAGGTTATAGGAAGACCTAATTCGTTTTCTTGAAGGAGAAGGAAAGTAATGGACTCCTAGTCCAACTCAAATTCGTATGGAAATAAAGATAAACACTGCTGGACCGTTTTGAGCATATCTTCTTCGTTATTGGTCGGATTGAGCTCCATAAGATTCCAAAAGAATCGAAACAGAGTTATCTTGACCCTTTAGAAGGAAATTACCAAATTCGGCCTATTTCTTAGGTAAAAACGCACATCTTTAGACGTGTATGCAGAATCCCAGATTTAGGCAGCTTTTCCTTCTCCATCTTTTTAGCTTTTGTTTCCTTATCTCCAATTTCCATGCAAATCTCTTTCCATATCTTGTAGTCTTTGACTTGGACTCTAATTAATCTCCATAATTATCTTTAAAGCTTCACACTAAATAAACAATTAAACCCAATATGCTCTAAAATAATAATTCTACAAATCAAGACTCAAAATAGGAAAGTGCACTAAATTAAGCTAAGATCGACCTATAAACTAATAAATAAGCCTAAAATGGTGTCTCTGAAGTATATTTAATTATCACAAATGAGGAGACATCAAATATAAACAATTATTTTTTCAAATTATAAATTCGTAAATAACATAGATTATTTTGTTAGATTTAAGCAAAAAATTCAAAACATTAGCTATATCTCACTCGTATATAATTAATTGTATTTTATTTTAGTTTAAAAAAATAAAAACAATCTATGACAACCTAATTATCCAATACCGATTTTACCAAGTAAGTTATTTAAGAATCTGAAACTTTCAACCAGCACGATACTTCTCCATCTTTTTTTTTTCCAAAAGGAAAGAAAATATGAATTACAACTACTACTTAAAAAAAACTACGAGCACCCGACACCGAATAATCCTTCCATGCTGATAGGTCCCTATTAAGTCAAATGCATTTCGCATAGGAGTCTACAATTGTGTTGAATCTTCTATTAATATATGAAATCTTCCATGTAGGAAATTTGTCAAGCCATCCCCTGATTTCATTCACCATGTAATTCAGCCTCCAATGAAGCTTTTTATTTCTTGTAATACCTTGAACCAACTCAAGGTTATCGGAGTAGAATGAACTACTCTGCGCCATGAGGGCTCCTGCTGTCCTCAAGGCAATAAGGAGGGCCCAAGCCTCTCCTTCAATCACACTATTCACAAGGCATCTGCTACCCTTCCTGTGGTTAATCATACCTTCTCTATTAATTCCAATAACCACCACGCCCGCCGGTTCCCATTTCTTAGTGACCTCATGCGTGGCTATACCAAATAAGCTCAGCCGTGTCCTGCGTAACCGGATTATCACTCTCTTCCTTACCATCCTCCCATTCTCTCCTTAGATTGTTATTATTACTCCTTTCCCCGAAAAGTTTTTCGATTAAATTGTCTGAATTTCTCTTAATGTTTTGTACCACCCATTTTCTTTTTTCGAACAGACCCTTCATTCTTTCTTTCCAGATATTCCATGCTGTAATCAATATAATGGCTACCACTCTCCTTTTGTCCCATCCATTTTTTGAGTATGAATCAATTGTATCTAAGAACCATCTTCCAAAATTACTATCCATTTCCCTCTCAATTTTTATCTGAAGGTCAGAGACCGCCCATGCCGCCATGCTAAAAGGACATTTTAGCAAGATATGGTCACTATTTTCATCGTTCATCTCGCACCATTCACACGTGGTATCTTTCTCGCATTTTTTTCTTCTTTAAATTAACTTTTGATGGAAGTAAACTGTTTGCCGCTCTCCAACCAAAATTCCTAATTCTAAGAGGGACATTGGCCTTCCAAATTAGGTCCCGTAATTTCGGGTCATTATTCTCCGCATTCTTCGATGGTTGTGCCTCCTTCTATGTCTCTTCGTTGCATAGGGTGTGATATCCCGATTTAGTAGTGTACTCCCTATCTTTGGTATATGGCCAAACAAGTTTATCTTCCATATTAAGGTGTGTTGCCGGTATTCTTACAATTTCACTTATAACAATTGGCGGAAAGAGTTTACTAATGAGGTCGATATCCCATCCTGAGAAATCTTTTTTGAATAGTTGTGCCACAAAATTGATATTGCAATTAGCCGGTTTATCGACTTTCATGTTGTTTCCAGTCCAATTACTCTCCCAGATATTGGTCTTCATACCATTTCCTATTAGCCATCTCACGTGGTTTTTGATAAATTGAATTCCTTTATATAAGCTCGCCCAACTCCTCGACCTAGCATTTTTTAATTTTGTTACCAAAAAGTTTTGTGTCAGAGAGTAGATGCCTTTTAAAACTTTTGACACCAATGCATCGGGGTTCGTAATGATTCTCCAAGCCTGTGCAGCTAACATAGCCAGATTCATTTTTTTAAAATCTCTAAACCCAATACCACCAGTTTTTTTTTGATTTCGCAATCTTATTCCATGCCATCCAATGAATTCTTTTTTTGTTACCGCTATCCCACCAGAAATTCGCAACAAGACTGGACAGTTTTTTACATAGTGTTATAGGAAACTCAAATATTGACATGGCATGATTAGGGATAGCTTGAAGTACTGCTTTAATAAGTGTCTCTTTACCCCCTTCCGAAAGCAAAGACGATTTCCATGATGCCGCTCTCGACAATAATCTATCTTTATTATAATTTAGGTTTTCCGATCTCGCTCTCTTGATGGTAAAGGGAATACCTAAATATTTACCCATAGAATCTGTGCAACCAATATTAAGGGATTCCATAACCTCTTGCTTGATATTGTCGGGAGTATTCTTACTAAACATGATAGCCGATTTATCCAAATTAATATTTTGACCCGAAGCGAGACAATATTTTATGAAAATTCCTTTAAAGGACGTAATTTATTCTTTATTTATTTTTACGAAAAAAAGCGCGTCGTTGACAAACAGGAGATGTGTAAGTTTTAGACATTGTCTCGTAATCGAAATCCCATGCATAAGTCCTTCTCTACATTTATGATTAATGGCCCCTACCAAGCTTTCTGTTAGCAACGCAAAAAGTAAGGGGGGCAATGGGTCCCCCTGCCTAATTCCTTGTTTTGGTTTGAATTTTTCTAGCCTTTGACCGTTAACTTTAACCTGCATACTAACGGACGAGATACAACACTCGATCCATTTAATCCATCTATCGTCAAAACCTAATCCTTCCAAGCATTTCAAAAGAAAACCCCAGTTAACTTTATCATATGCTTTTTCCATGTCCACTTTTACCGCGGCATAATATACCTTCGAATTCCGCTTCGTGTTTAAGAAATTAGACACTTCATGGGCTATCACCTTTTATGAAGGCTGGTTGAGTTGGAGAGATGATCTTATCCATGTACTGTTGAAGCCTTTTTGCTAGGATTTTTGCAATGATCTTGTAGCAAAAATTAACGCACGATCTATAATCTTTAATTGATTCCTGTTTATCCCCTTTAGGTATAAGTGTAATTACTGTGTCATTAATTTGATCCAGGGGTGTATTATGTTCAAAAAAATACGTAACCAACTTGTTAATGTCCTTCTCGAGGATGTCCCAAAATTCATGGTAAAATTTCCCCGGAAGACCATCAGGACCCGAGGCTTTTGCTCCATCCATACTAAAAACTGCTTCTCGGATTTCATCTCTATCCGGAATTTTAGTTAACGATTCATTCATATCCCATGTGACTTTCAATGGTATTTGGTTGATAATCTCCTCTGTTCCACTAGTTTGCGATTCACTGAACAGATTAATGTAATATTCTTGAATGATTTTATTAATCTTATCTTGATCATAAATCCACTCCCCCTCTTTATTCTTTAACACTTCAATTCTGTTAATTTTTCTTCGATTCATCGTTTTAGCGAAGAAATATTTGGTATTTTTATCCCCAAACTTAATTGATAAATCCCTTGCTCTGTCTGCCCAATATAATTTTTCTTCGTCCCATCTTTTTTCGATCTCTTAACTTATTTCAAACTCTCTTTTCTGATTATCCTCCGATGGCTCATCGTCTTGAATTTTTTCGAGCTCTCTTTGTAGTTTGTCAATTGTTTTTTTTATTGTTTGCGAAAAACCTTTTACTCCATCCCTTAAGTGCACTCGATAATAGTTGTCTTTTGGCGCAAAAATCTTGAATGTTCGTGATGTCTACATTATTATCCAACCCTTTTTCTATGATCTCTCTACATTGTATGTGTTCAATCCATCTTGACTCAAACAAAAAATAATCGCCCGCTTTTTTAAATCTCTTGTCCTTCTGAATAATAATCGGGGAATGGTCTGATCCAATGGCCGGTGGTATATAAACGTTCGCATTTGGGAAGTTATCGCACCATTCCATATTTGGTAGAGCGTCTTTCTTTTATATTATCTTCCCCTTTCCTCTTATTAGTCCATGTATAATAGCACCCTTTACTAGGGAAGTCAATAAAATGGTTTCTATTAATAAACTAGTTGAATTTGATAATTCTATCTATATTGGGTTGGTTCTTTCCTTTCTTCTCTTTAAACTTAGCTATACCATTGAAATTGCCTACTGGTATCATTGGGTTTTTGATTTTATGAACCCATTTCGAAAGATTTTCAAATAAATCCCATCTTAATTTATCATCGTTTGGGGCATGAACACAACACAAGACCCATTTAAATCCATTTATTTCAGAAACTTCGACTAAAACATAGTGGTGACAAGCATACAAAATCTTAACCACACCTGACTCCTACCATAAAAGTAGAATACCCCCAGACATATTCAATCTTCCTCAAGGTTCAACTACAAAGGATTTATTAAAATTCCTAAAGTGCGAGCAAGATTTAAGATCTTTTCTCCATCCAAACATATAAATTTGTATCATCAGTGTTGAATTAATTTTTGACATATATATTATTCAATTACTAACAATGATAAAAAAATATACTTAGAAAATGAACTAAATACTTTTCATTTAAAATTAAATATTTTTTAGTTACTAATATCAGTTTTTACTCATTTTTTTGAAAAGAAAAGAAATCAATATCTTAAATTTTTTTGGACGAAACAAAAGGAAAACTACCATCTATCTATCTACGCTAGGCTTATTAGACCATCTCCAGCAGATGCGCCAAATGAAAAAAAATTGAAAAAATATAGTACTAGAGCAAATTGCTCACTCCAGCAGTTACGTTAAATCATGGGACCCACAAAATAGGCACGGTATATCCACTCCCATATGCGCTATTTTCATTGCATCTCTTCTCTTACGGTATAAGGTTTTTTTTTATCTTTTCATGAATTATGAATAAAATTAATACATTTTTTCTTTTCTTTTAAAAAATATAATACACTTAAATCAATCAATCATAATTTAAAAATTATGAAAAATTATAAAAATGATTGGATTAGGTTATAATTGAGTTGACTTTTCTTTTTTCTTCTTTTGTATTATTTTAGAATTATAAATAATAATATTATATATTATCTTTATATTGAATATATATATTTTTATTTAAATTATCAAATTTTAAAAGAAAAGTATAAAGCCAAATATATAATAAAAGTAATTCATATATTTATATATATATATATATATATATATATAAAATTTAATATTTTATTCAAACAAAACTAAAATTAAATATTAATATTAATACAATTATTATTATTTATGTTATTAAAAAATAAAAATAAAAAATAAATTCATTTAAATAATAATAAATGAAATATTACAAGACTTATATATTATTATTATTACTATTATTATTATTATTATTATTATTTTATAAGAAATAAATAAAAATTATAAATAAATAGTAGATATGAAATAAAATTATAGAGTAACTGAAATAGTAAAACTGGAAATTGATGCAGTAAATTTATGAAATAGATGTATTTTGATGCGGTATAATGAAATATAAAGTATAAAAATGACGCATCTGTTGGAGATGGTTTTAATGGATTTCTAACTTGTCAAAATATTTAAGAGACGATTTTTCTTCTAATTTAATACCTAACCATTACAACTAGTTCAATTAGTGTTTTTTAATGAAAGAACCACAACAACTTTTTTTCTAAAAAACTCATTAATAATAAAGTCAATTACAAACCAGCCAATCTCTGCTAAGAATGACTTCATCCGCTAATAAACGAGCTAATTGAGTAGGACAAGGTTAGAGCCAGTCCCAAACATTTTTCCAGAAATCTTATGGCTTGACCATTCAATCCAATACTCAATTTCTATCTCTCCTAATAAAGGAGAAAATAGGCTCACAAAATTTTGCTACATAGTAAATATCTTAATAATATTACAAATGTTAGCATTAGTAAATGGTTCGTCAAAAGCTAAAGTACTCACGATAATAAGACCATCATTCTCAATAATAAATTTCTCGTCTCTTTGATCTCTAGCTATTAGGCAGGCTTTGAATATTCACAATGCTTCAGTTTCAAGAGATGAGTCAGCAGTATTACTCCAAGATTTGCAATCCAAAGCCTACATGTGAAGTCCTTAGTTATATAATATATACTAGCTTTTTTAGTTTTATAAGAAGCATCACTATTAATTTTTGAAATATCATTAAGAATGGTGACCACTTATCTTTAATATTACTTGATATTGTATCCTGCCTTGGTTCATATTTCATATTGTACTTGATGATTGCGTTTTCCTATTTTGACTTATAATACTCCTTTTAGTTGTATATACCCTCATTTCTTCCAAAAGTTTTATTTTCCACCTTTCTATAATTTGAATCAGAGAGGGACAGTGTATTTTTTGTCAGATTATATAATCATCATAAAGAAAATTGTTAAGTTTTTGGTGTTCTCACAATTATAATGTTTTTGCATTTGAGACCCTATAAAAATAAAGGCAATCCTATTTTATCCATATCTGTCATGCTAATGTGTACACTTGTCCAAATTTTATATCATTTTTGTCTGAAGATTCGATAATCATTTTTAATATATATTCAATCCAATTATCTAATCTAACTGTATTCTAGTTGCAAGTAAGTATGTTTAGTGGGGATGAAAACCACACAACTCTTGCCTATGGATATTGGGGAAATCACCTCATTTGTTTTCCCGGTCCATGGACAAGAGCGTGAAAGTACTTACAATTCATGAAGGAGGTGCTTTTCAATAAACAATATTCTAGTTGCCCATAAAAACCATACTTTGTAAGTCCCCGTTAAATATACAAACAACGAATAATTGGGGAATCGACTCCGCAGAGTACGGATCGTAGGTAGCAAGAAATAATAAGGATGATATTCGTTCGCAGGGATGACGTGCGATTAAACGTTTATAATGTAATGTAAATGCGTAAAGTATGTAATTCGAATAGAAAAATAGAAATATAAAATGAAAATGTTTGTTTATGTTCTGTAAAAATTAATCATAATAGAAGATGAGATGAAAGTAAATGCAATGAAGAATAATGATTATCAACTAATAATAATGATAATAAACAACTAAAACAAAATAGAATTAATTCGATAGAAAAGGTGTTTAAGGATATTGCTAAGGGTGAGTGGTTTTATTGTTCACATTAGTTAGGACTCTAATTAGATTAAGATTTCACAAAGGAAACCTAATTCTATACCTTATTCGTCTATTGATTTTCAAGTTGGTTTGAAGTTCCTATTACCTTTAGTGACTACCTAGTGTGCTAATATTTTCTAATAAAAGGCACTAAGCTTTTATATACTATGTCTATAATCTTCCCCCCACTCGGGTGTTAGGAAAATTACAACGGCTCATGTTACTTTTACCAGAACACTAGAGTAATGAAATCACGTATAGAATCATGATCTTGTGGCCCAACTCAAGTTCTAACACTTTTTTTAATATTCTTTTAATAATAAAGGGAGGAAAAGGGGGGTGGGGGGTATGGATTTGTCGAAAATTTTCTCTAGTTTGTTAAATCTTTTGATAAAATTATAATTTCATCATTTCTATTGTTAGCAGCTTAATTATTTTAGTTTTTTTTTAGTCGAAGAATTATTTTAGTTGAAAACTGAACACAATGATCTAAAGATCATTTAATATATATAATAGTACTTTTTTAAAGAAAATATAGTTCACTAACAAATACAAGGGTCACGTAATAGGAAGGTAAAGGTAATACTAGGCACAGATTTGTAAGTTGGTTAGCTTGTGTTGACGAATTATCTACAAAATGCAGACTCAGTGCTTGGGTGTGGTGAATAAAGTGAATTGTGTGTAATAGATTATGGCTTGATATATTGGAGAAATGGGGAGTATACCAGGTTGCTGAGTTGGCAGAATGTGCTGATTCTGTTAGAAAAAATAATTACAGAGGGAGATATAGATGAAGAAGTACTAGACAGGAGAATATAAACTTTAGTTCTATTTTTCTTACAATTTTTTCTTACTGATGAACTACAATACTATTTCTATTTATACTAGTAGATTACTAAAGTTACTATTTAGATACCAAGAATACAGACATAAACTCTTGACTTTCCAACTACTTAGAAGTCCAACATTCTGTCTTGATTCATTGAGCAGGTAGGCCAACGATTTGTCTTGATTCATTGTGCAGCTTTGATTCATCCACCAGATGACTTTCCACCTATTCCTAAATACAATGCATAATCTAGATACGCGTATTCTATATCCATTGAATTTTATCAAGTTTAATTATCAACACTCCCCCTTAAACTTGATGCTCGCATTCTAAGAAGACTCTTCAACTTCTCGAACACGTCTTCTCTTAAAGGTTTTGTGAAAATGTCTGCTACTTGATCATCGGTCTTCACATATTTGACTTGAACCTCCTTCTTTGCAATACATTCCCTGATGAAGTGAAAACGAGTATCGATGTGTTAACTTATATCATGAAATACAGGATTCTTTGCTAAGGCAATTGCTGACTTGTTATCAACATGAATATCTGTTGATTCAACTTGATTAAACCCAACACCTTAAGCAGATTTCTTAGCCAAAGTGCATGACACACACTAGATGTTGCAGCCACGTATTTAGCTTCACATGTTGACAATGTGACAATTGGCTGCTTCTTTGAAATCCAGGTGAAAGCTGATTCACCAAAGTAGAAAACAAAACCTATTGTACTCTTGCGATCATCAATATCTCCTGCCCAATCACTATCGCTATATCCTACCAACTTTAAGTTTCCAGAAGCAGGATATAAAATTCCATGATCTATAGTACCTTTAATATATCGAAGAATCCTCTTTGCTACTTTAAAATGATAGATGGTCAAGTTCTCCATAAAGCGACTAACAAGACCAACAACATACAAAATATTTGGTCTAGTGCAGGTTAAGTACCTTAGGCTTCCAATCAAGCTTTTAAATAAGGTCGGATCGACTGGTTCTCCACCAATATCCTTAGATAACTTCTCACCTACATCGTCCGGGGTGCTAATGGACTCGCAATTCTCCATTTTAAATTTCTTTAGAACTTCTCTGGCATAATTTTCTTGACAGATGAAAGTTCCCTCACTACTTTGTTGCACCTCGATTCCAAGATAATAAGACATCAAACCAATGTCTGTCATCTCAAACTCCTCGGTCATTTCTTTCTTAAATGAGGCAATCATTTCATTGTTGTTTCCTGAAAATATTAAATCATCGACATAGAGACAAACTATTAGGATATCGTCTTTTTCATTTGTCTTGACATAGAGAGCATGCTCGTGTGGACATTTATTGAACCCCTTATTCTGAAAATGTTGATCTATGCGATTATTCCAAGCCCTCGGGGCTTGCTTCAACCCATATAAGGCCTTCTTCAATTTTAACACCTTATTTCCATGCCCTTTAACAACATAGCCTTCTGGTTGCTCTATGTACACCTCCTCTTCAAGGTTTCCATTCAAGAATGCTGATTTAACATCCATTTGGTAAATCTTCCATTTCTTTTGTGCTGATAAGGGAATAAGAAATCTGATGGTCTCCAATCAAGCAACAGGGGCAAACACTTCGTCATAATCAATCCCTGCTATTTGTTTGTAACCCTTTACCACGAGCCTTGCTTTGTACCTTTCGATTTCTCCTTTTGCATTTTTCTTGATTTTGTAAACCCACTTCACACAAATAGGTTTGTGCTCCGGAGGCAAAGTAGTCAGCTCCCAAGTTTCATTTTTTTATAGCGGAAATCTCTTCATTCATGGCGTCTCTCCATTTGTCACTTCTACTTGCTTCCTCAAAACTTATAGGTTCAATATCCGCAAACAAACAAAATAGATTTGGGTTTTGATTTAGATCATAGATCTCTTGCAATGATCTCGTCTTTTGGGGGCGTTCACTTCCAGAACTTTTGCCTTCTGATGAGGATGGACCTAGTGAAGGTGGAGTAATCGACTCCTCTTGCTCTATCTTTTCATCATCACTACTTTCCTCGTTCGGTAAGAAAATAAATTTTTCATTTTCTTGTAAACTCCATTCCCACGATTTTCTTTCATCAAACAAAACATCTCTACTAGTTCTCCTTGTCTTCTCAATATGATTATACAGTTTAACCCTTTGATGCATGATCATACCCAACAAAGATAAACTTTTGACTTTTATCTTCCAACTTCTTCCGCTGCTGATCTGGTACATGCATGTGTGCAATGCTTCCAAAGACTCTCAAATGTGATATGCTCGGCTTGTATCCACTCCAAACCTCCTGGGGGGTTTTATCTTCAACGCTTTTTGTCGGACAACGATTCGAGAGATACACAGCACAATCAACAGCCTCGACCCAAAATTCTCTTGGCATATTTTTACTCTTCAGCATTGATCGAACCATATTCATAATGGATCGATTCTTTCTTTCCACAACTCCATTTTGTTGTGGTGAATAAGCAACGGTGAGAGGTCTACGAATACCATTCTTCTCGCAAAACTCCTTGAATTCATTTGATGTGAACTCTCCTCCTCTATCAGATCTCATCGCCTTGATATGATAGTCACTTTGTTTCTCTACAAGTGCTTTGAACTTCTGGAAAGCAGAAAATACCTCAGATTATTCTTCAAAAAATAAACCCAGGTCTTCCGACTATAGTCATCAATGAATAGAAGAAAATATCTATTCTTTCCAAATGAGGCAGGATCGACCGGTCCACATACATCAGCATGAATTAGCTCCAATGGTTGTTTTGCCCTTGACATAGATTCCTTAGAAAAACTTCACTGGTGTTGTTTTCTGACAATAAATCCTTCACATAGTTGATCAGGTTGATCAATGTGAGGTAATTCTTTTACCATATATTTAGACGACATTGATCCATCAAAGTTGAGATGTCCGAGCCTCAAATGCCACAGCCAGGATGGATTTTCATAACACGACTTTAAACACTTTGCTTCATCATGGTGGATGTTCATTATAAACATCCTATTGCTAGTCATTGGAACTTTCGCAATTAAGGTCCCGTCACCACTTTTCAAATACAGACTCTTGTCCTCCAACTGCATAGTGTGTCCTTTCTCCAATAGCTGACCCATACTCAAGATATTTGCCTTCATTCCAGGAACAAAATAAACATCAGAAATAAATTGATGTTCACCATTTTTTAATCTGATCATGATTTTTTCTCTGCCTTTAACTGGAGTTTTTGACATATCACCAAAAGTTATATTACCACTTACAAATTCTCCATCTCGACGAACATGCTTTTATTTCCACACATATGATTACTTGCACTTGTATCGAGGTACCATTCAGATTTGTTCTCTTCTATCGACGCCTTGTACGCCAATAAAAGTGTCTCATCTTCTTTTTTCTCTTCTACAAGATGAGATTTTTCCTTTCCTTCTTGAGGTCCATCATAACACTCATATGAATAGTGTCCAAATCTATGACAATTGTAGCACTCTATCGATTTCGTGTCTTGTTGTTTATAAAAGCCTCCTCTTCCTCGTCCTCTAGTTGATTTAGACTCAACTTTTGCATCATTTTCGTACCATGTGGCTTGACTATCACGACCTCGACCACGACCTCTACCACGGCCTCGACCGCGTCCTCTTCCTCGACCACGCCAGCCTTGATTACTTGCATTACCATCATTTTTAATATTCACTTTTGCTTGCAAAGCTTGGTCGATGGGTTCTTTTGTCCTTATTTTTATCTTTTCTTCATGGACTTGTAGTTTTCTGTTAACTCGTCAACAATCAAGGTTTCCACATCATTGGACTCCTCGATGGCTACAACAATGTGATCAAACTTTTGATCAATCGACCGAAAAATCTTCTCAACCACACGATTTTCTGGTAAATCTTCGCCATTCATTTGAAGTTGATTTACCACTGCGTGAATTCTTGATACATAATCAAATATTGATTCTGTATCCTTCATTTTCAAAGATTCGAACTCACCTCGAAGACTTTGGAGACGAACCTTCTTCACCCTATCAATTCTTTTGAACTTATTATGGAGAATTTCCCAGGCCCTATAAGAGGTTGTGGCTTGTGCTATCTTCTCAAAGATTGAATCATCAACACTCAGTTGGATGAGAGAAAGAGCCTTTTGATCTTTCACTCGAACATCTTTGGCAGCCTTCTTTTGGGCTTGGCTAAGAGCAGCCAGACCCTCTGGTTCTACATATTCTTCTTCAATGGCATCCCACGCATCTTGTCCACTAAGATATGCCTTCATTTGAATGCTCCACCTCTCGTAATTACTCTTCGTGAGTTTTGAAAATGGCATGCCTCCACTAATTGTTGCCATATCTACCTTGCTCTGATACCACTTTGTTGGCTGTTAGAAAAAATAATTACAGAAGGAGATATAGATGAAGAAGTACTAGACAGGAGAATATAAACTTTAAGTTTTTTTTTTTTACAATTTTTTCTTACTTATAAACTACAATACTACTTCTATTTATACTAGTAGATTACTAAAGTTACTATTTAGATACCAAGAATATAGACATAAACTTTTGACTTTCCAACTAGTCAGAAGTCTAACGTTTGTCTTGATTCATTAAGCAGGTAGGCCAACAATCTGTCTTGATTCATTGTGCAGCTTTGATTCATCCACCAGATGACTTTCCACCTATTCCTAAATACAATGCATAATCTTGATACGAGTATTCTATATCCATTGAATTTTATCAAGTTTAATTCTATATCCATTGAATAAAATTGCAGGAAAATTGTTGTAGTTTTTAGATCCTGTTTCTTGCTTGGTGTATTGTTTTTGGTGTGAGAAAAACTGTAGAGTTTTCTTTGTGGCTACTAAGACAGGAGAATATGTTGTTTGAAGTATAGCAACCAACAACCATTGCAGGTGTTGTAGAGAAGTACGGGGCTTTCTGTAATTCTATGAAGAATAGGGAATCATTTGCAAATTGGAAGTTTGTTGCAGAATTGCAGTACAAATATAGCTATATGTCTGTTGAATTAGTCGCTTTAATATTAAATTGGTGAGCTTGTTTCCGATTTAGTTGTAAGCTGTAACATATTTAGAGATTTTATTATGTTACTGCTTAAAGCAAAAAATAGAAAACCACATTCCTGGTGTGCCAGTGCCAGACACATTTTAAAAGTTGCAGCTGGTGTATGTAGCAAACTAGCAGTGTCGAAGCTAAAAGTGTTGCATTGATTATATTTGAAAGTGATCGATGTAAATATACCTGAACCACTAATGGTATGGTGTACTAAGTACATCAAAATTGATATTCATACTTGCACAAACGCGTTTACAATGTCCCGTGCATGATAGAAGTTTCGTTCATCGCATAGCCTTTTAAATCCTCGTCGTGTATGTAAGAACTATTCTTTAGGCACATTATAGCTCAAGTGTTTCAACTTGCTTTATCAAATTCCGTTTTCTCTCAAGAAAAGCTTTAAGAGACTTATCATCAAAAGGCGGGGGCATAGTGCAAGGACCTGATCTTGAAGGTTCATTTATCTTAGAGTGTAATCTAAACTTCTTCTTTAATCCTTTAGTATTGCAAATCATGTTTTCTCCACACACTTCCACAGCTCCTTCAGGTATTGTTGGTTTATATTTCAAAAGCTTTCCGTATTCCGATAACAGATGAAACATGTAATCGTAGATAAATTTCATTTTTAGCTTCTCTTGAACGAATTTACTTCCGGATTTTCCGATCTCTTGTGCCTGAATATATGCACATTTATAAAGAAATGAGTTACATAACTAAAATGGCAATTTTAAATAAGTCAAAGAAAAGTAGAAGAGAGCTGAAAAATGACCTTCTGTGGATATTTGTTACCCCAATCAACAGCAAACTTGATAGATTTACATATTTGTTTGACATCGATGGGCCAATAATGGATCATTGGTAATAAGCTTCTTGTGAAGAAATCATAATACTGTGGAGTTACTATTAGGCTCACGGAATCACAAGCTAGAATATATTTTTCACTTACAGACCATGCAACCCCTTCAACATATATCTTGTATCTACAATTTAAGATACATACATATACAATTTTATAAGAATAATAATGAAATTAAAAGAAAAGAAAAGATAAACACCTACCTATGATGGCATTGGTTTGCTAAATTTGAAGATTGGAAGCCTTGTTTACGTTCACTATACCATTTCTGAAAATTCGAAAGTCATTAAGTTGTAGTTAATGGTTATCGTTGACTAACTAAAGCGACAAGATTGCGTTACATTTTTTGTTTTGAAAAAAAAGAAAAACTCATAGTATTGATAAAGGGCATTTGTTACCATTTTGTATATTCGAGCATTTTGGTCTAGGTTATTAGAGACGTTGCATTCGACAAGTTGTTTTCTTATCGAACCTAATAGGGTATTTCCTTTCCAATAAGCATATGGTTCTCGATCTAACCATTTAATTTTATAATTGCTTTGTTGCAAATCCTCTTTCAAGATTTCCCATGGCTTAATTTTCAGCTCATGCCTGGAAAAAAAAAAAAACAATGAGTCATAGAAAATGTTTTTCTTTTTACTTAATGATGTAATTACACTTCTATATTAGCCTACAAAAAAGATGATAAAATGTTTACCAACCCCAAAACGACCAATCAGGAAAAACAATGTCAAACGATGACTCGTTGCTACAATAATGAAACACCGGGGGTGGAATTGTAGCTTTATAGTCATCCTTTTTTACGACTGGTATGTCTTTGCACTCAAACATTAGGTCTAAATCCGGTAACCGACCCGGATAAAGTGTAAGAAGCTGCAATATACCCCATATTGTGACGGAGTCTCTTGTTTGAAAAACTGATTGATACTTGTTTACATAAACTCTTCCTTCTAGAACAACTATTCTGATATCAGATATACTTTTGGCTCTTTCTATCATCTCCCTTGTGATTCCAGTTCTTTTCCATGGCTGCAAATCTTGGTGGATCCATCGAAAGTAATCTGGACATTCCTTGACAAATAATTGTTCAGGAGTATGTTTCTTGGGTACAGTTTCGGGACATGTTTCGGTGCAATATTTAATATATGTTGGAAAAGGCATGGATTTGTTGAAGTATTGAATTTTCATTTCATTTGAACCTGCAAAAGGGTTCTGTAGGATGATCATAATTAAATAAGGAAAAGGAGAACATAAATAAATAAATAAAACAAATCAAAAAAATTAAATAAGGAATACACTTACCATGTCACGAACCCATATTACAGCTAGAATAACAATACAGCAGACGAGAAAAAATAATAAGAGAATAGTTCTAATTGCAGCGCTACTTCCCCGTCTACTTCTCTGACTGTCAATCATTGGTGACAGCCTACCGGGCGTTTGGTTTCCTTGCATTGTAGACACCTTATGAACGCATATGATTATGAAATATTTTCATCATTTAGTTTTATATGCCTTTTCGAATACTAGTTATTTTCCCATCATTCAAATAAGAGAGCAACGTTGATAACTGAATAATGCAAATTTTAAAGTTGACCAAATATATATAGATAAAACTGTATCTATTGACACAATTAGTTTTCCTCTTCTCGATCAAGATGTTCACGCCATTCTTCAGTATGTAGATACAATTATAAGGAAAAAATCTTGTCATTGTAGCATTCTTGTGTGAAAAGGAGAGGAGTGAGGTTTTGACATACCTTGTAAAGTGCTTGCGAAGTAATGGCATTTGAAGCCATGTGGTTTTTGTTGTTTTCCGAAAAAAGGAAGGCATTTAGCCACAAAATTATGGAGAACTTTGAGGGAAAACAATGGCTCTTAATCATCAATATTGTTTGTTACAAACTACAAATATATACAATGCTTTAGATAATATTAACAATCTTTATCTAAAAAGTTACAAGGTTGACTCCAATAGCCCGGTTCAACCAATTTGACAGGTACATTACAAAATGGACCAACAAAACATTCCCATAGGGTCTCGTCTGCTTGAATCTGATTCCGAATTCGACTAATATATGGATTTTAAGAGTTTTCAAACTATATATTGTAAAAATGTTTGAGTTTGAGAAAGAATTTTGAAAAAAATTCAAAAAAAAAGTAAGATAAAAAATGTAAAGAGGTACGTGATATATCGTGGTTCGACAAAAACTTGTCTACATCTACGTTTGGGCTCCGATGAGAGAGCGGCGATCCACTATAACCACCGCCCGTACCAATTAGACTTGTTACTCAAACAATATTTAAAGAACCAACTAAAACCCTAACCGCTATCGCTAATCTAACAACCCAATACCCAACTACGTTGGGTATCTAAGCACAAATTAAGATGATTTGTAGTATCAAGATTAAGCTAACTAGTACACGAGATTTCACGCTTTGAATCTAACTAAACACTCAAACACTATGTTTGAAATTGAGAGGAGAGAGAGAGAGAGAGAGAGAGAGAGAGAGAGAGAGAGAGAGAGAGAGAGAGAGAGAGAGAGAGAGAGAGAGAGAGAGAGAGAGGGGGGGGGGGGGGAGGTCTAAAAAGAGTGAACAGAGAGAATCAAGAGATTTTTAAAGAAGAACGACTTTTATATTGGGATGGGTAAGGTTTAGATCTCACCAGCACATCTCTATATTGATCAACGACTCACAATCACTCTACATTACTTAATAAAACGCTACCGCTATAATAAGAGAATCCACACATCCAAA
Source organism: Nemophila menziesii (assembly GCA_029959085.1). Classification (NCBI taxonomy): domain Eukaryota; kingdom Viridiplantae; phylum Streptophyta; class Magnoliopsida; order Boraginales; family Hydrophyllaceae; genus Nemophila; species Nemophila menziesii. Next base: position 1,358,235 of record JARWIR010000071.1, read on the forward strand.
TAAAAGTCCAAGCCCAGTAAGTATATTTGACTTAGTCAAATATACCAAGTCGATTGCCACATCACACTTTACTTATAACATCAAAACCAACAATCTCCACCTTGAAGTATGTAGTACTAGGATCATTATAATAACATCATCTCCAGAAAGTTATAGAAGAAGCACCATATCCATCATCATCATTGACAAAAGATGTGCAAAAAATCTAACTCAATCAACAAACAGTAAATCCAAACAAAGTTTGAATTTAGTGTTTGAAACCGATTTAGTACCCGTATCAGAAGGATGAAATTCAGAAGAAATTTTCTTCGATTTTACTTCATCATTAGAAATTACATTAATAAAATAATACTTAACATCAATTTGTTTAGTTCTCTCATGATATACATGATACTTACTCAAATTAATTGCACTTTGGCTATCAACGAATATTACAGAAATACCTTTAACGAACTTAATTTATTTAAGAAATTTTTGTAACCAGATTGCTTCTTTCACACATTTAGTAATGACCACATATTCAGATTATGTGGTTGATAGAGATACCAATGGTTGCAACTGAGATTTTTAAGATATACAATTTTACCCCAAAGTAAAGAAGTAGGCAGTAGTGGACTTTCTAGAAACCCTACAGCCAGCGAAATCTGAATCTACATAACCAATCAACTCAAAAAGACAATTATGATTACTATATATATCAAACCAACATTCAAAGTTGAATTTACATAAGTCAAAACATGTTTCATAGCCAATCAATCTTCATATCCTAGATTTGACATAAATCTATTAAGAAGAGAGATAAAGAATGGCAAATCAGGTCAAGTGCTAATCATGTCATACATAAGAGAACCCAAAAAATTAAAATAAGGAACACTTTCAATTTTAAGAATATCATAATGGGACTTGGCGAACAACTATTTAAACAAAAAAAAAATGACTTGCCAAAGGAATTTGTACACGTTTACAATTTAAATTTCCATATTTAGAAATAACCTTTTTCAAATATGGTTCTTGATGTACTTTTAATATGCAATTATTTCTATCCCTATCAATAATAATGCCTAAAATTTTTCTAGCAATTCTTAAATCTTTCATATCAAATTCAGATTTTAAGGCAATTTTCAACTTATTTATAAGGGATAGTGAACTACACATATTCAACATGTCATTAACATACAAGAGTATATAAATCCCCACTTTTTTTGCCATGTAAAGTAAGAACAAGAATCATATTATGACATGTTGAACCAAGAGATAGAAAAAAGGAATCAAACTTTTTGTATTGCTATTTAGGTGACTGTTGTAGCCCATACAAAGAATTCACCAAAAGACACACATGATCAGGGAACATTGAGTCAAGGTAGCCTTCTGGCTGCCTCATATATATAATTCCTTCCAAGTCACCATGTAAAAATATTGTCTTTACATCTAATGGTTCAATTTCAAGGTTAAAACAAGCTGCATAGGCTAACATAACTCTTATAGTTTTAAACTTAATAACAGAAGAGAATATTTCAATAAAATAAATTCCTACTCTTTGAGTGTATCCTTTAGCTAGTAACCCAAATTTATATCTAGGTGGATCCTTATCAGAACTACCTTCTTTAAGTTATATAACAATCTACACTCTACCAGTTTAGCATCGCTAGGTTTAGCAACTGAAATCCAGGTTTTAATAAGCAATAAAGAATTAAACTCATCATTCATAACATTTATCCAAAGTTTACTATCCTTGCAACTTATAGCCGAAAGATATGTGTAAGGTTCAGAATCTCTAACCTCAACTACAGTACTTAAGGTAGTATAACCTAATCAGCATAAGAATACCTATTTGGTGCCCTACGCTATCTTCTTTTCCTATCCCCAGCCAACTGGTAGCCTTCAAGTCCTCCTACTGGTGATCATCCAAATGGTCAGGTTCATCTTGGTCAGGTCCATCAGGCTGCTCATTGCCTTCGTCGTCCAACTGGTCTTGGGTTGCTCCATTTGGTGGCCTCCAGCAGAAGACCCACTAAGTTGTCAAGGGTTGATAGGCTCCACCTTAAACTCATATTTCATTATACCAATACTTGGTTCATATGATGCATCATTACCTGTACCCTTCACATTCTTACAAGAAAATGTTAATTCATTAAAAACAATATCTCTACTTATAAGAATTTTAAAACTACTAACTGATTCATCCCACAATCTGTAACCTTTAACCACATGTTGTTGTTGGTGACCCAACAAAATGCATTTTATAGACCTGGGGTCAAGTTTACCATATTTAGTGTGAGCGTAGGTTGCACACCCAAATATTATCAAATGGGACAAGTCAGGCTTAGAATCATTCTAGACTTTCATTGGGGATTGAAAGTCTATGGATTCTCTATTTTTCAAGTAAGTGGAGTGTACAAGGCTTCCCTCCAAAAAACACTTAGGTAATCCAAAAGTAAATAAAAGACTTCTAACTTTTTCCAAAAGTGTTCTCTTTATTCTCTCAGCAGCCCTATTTTGCTGAGGGGGTTTTCTAATAGTTTTATGCCTTAAAATACAATTTTTCTACAAAAAATATCAAAATTTTCATTAAAAATCTCAAGGTCATTGTCAATTCTAAAAACTTTAATTATTTTAGCTTTGATTTTCTTCCAAAACTTTCCATTCTTTTATTTTAGAAAAAGTTTCATCTTTTGTTTTTTGAAGAAAAGTCCAAATCCCCTTACTAAAGACATCCACTATAGACAGGAAGTATTTGAAATGGCCAAGAGATACATACCTTTTAGGGCCCCAGAAGCCAGCATGAACATACTTCAGGCTATTTTGAAGCTAGGTGCACCCCAGCCTTAAACTTTTGACTATGTTGCTTAGCCAGAACATAATTCTCACAAAAAGTTAAGTCACAAAGTAAATCCTTACCAAAGCATCCTTGTTTGCTTAGTAAAGGAGCCCCAACTTTCTCATATGCCCAAGCCTAAGGTGCCATCTCTGAGTAGTTGCAATCTTAGACTCGGAAATAATATTAGATAAACAAGATATATGACTACCATTCAACACATATAGTCCAGCACACTTAGTACCAAAAAACAAAAGCTTAGAGTTCCTTTATACATTAATATTGACCTTAAACACTTAATATACACAACCAAGATCATCAAGAGCACCCAAAGAAATCAAGTTTCTTTTCAAACCAGGTATATATCTAACAATTATTAATCTGATCATTTTACAATCATACGTCTTAAGTTTTGGTTTAACCAATACCTTTAACATCACATGTTTGATTATTCACCATATAGATAGTTTCATTACAAGTCTTAACTAAATCGTGAAATAAATCAAGTTTGGGAACATCTGAAAGGTATAGCCAGAATCAAGTATTCAACTAATATGACTAGATTTATCAGTGACATTTAGTACTTCACATACATCATCATCAATCTTAGGCATTCATGCTACATTAGATTAATTCACACTAGCAAATAATTTGTTCTTAAGCTTAAAACAGTTTTTCTTTGAGTGTTCATTCTTACCACAGTGAAAACAGTTATGGGTATCTTTAGACTTGTTCTTATTGTTAAATGTGTTCTTGTTCTTACTCATGTGTAGTATTTGGTCTTGGTTTTATAAACGAATTCGAATCAGTTCTCCTACTTACTTTTATCTCATTTTTTCTGGTTTTCAAAGTTGTAATAACTTGGTCAAAAGTAGGGACAGTACTAGCCTATTGAAAAACATATTTGAGTACTTGATAAGATTCAGGAATAGAGTTCAAAATAATAAATCATGTACTTGTATCATCTAAGGCATGAGTGGTACCATTCAACATAAGGGTCATTTCTAAAAACTTATCAATGTTATCATCAACGATTTACTCGCATTTATTTTGTAATCAAACAACTAATCTTTCAAGAAATCCAAGTTGGGTAAAGGTTTAGTAAAGTATAGAGAATCTAGCTTACCCCAGAGATCAAGTGCAGTATCACATCCATCTACTTTTCTTATTACCAAATCAGAGAGATTAAGAAATAATATATTAAACGCCTTATATATATTTCACTAGATTTATCAAGAAGATCTTTAGGCCACAGTTAAATATTTTCAATCAGCCTATATCCGACTTTGTCATGAGACAGGAACGCCTTTATCTTTTTCTGCCAAACACCAAAGTCAGTTTTTCCATCATAGACTGACATCTCAATACGAGTTGTAGCCACCAAGTTAGTACTCAAGAAAATAAATCCACATATACTAATGATTTTAAGAAGAACTCATACTTTGTGGATCGAAACGACTGAAAAAACTTGTTGAAATATACCTTAATTATTAGTTTCCTTAGATATTACATTATGTATTATATATTAGAATATATTAGTCTCCAAGTAATTTCCTTTTCCACAAAACTTGTTCTGCTAATTATTTCCTTACACATGGAAACTTGTTTTCCAAGTATTCATGTGTATCATATAAATATAGGGTCTCTATGTAAGAAATTATTATCATTGAATAAAGTTATTCTAATTTTTTCATGGTATCAGAGCTTAAGTTTTTAAATCCTTATGCTTAATTTTTTTTTTTCTCGGCCTTAATTGCCGATATACACCTTTTTTGGTATTTTTTTTTTCAAAATCTTTATATCAACCTTTATTTTTGGTTTCTTTTTTATTCATTATGTCTTTACATGAAACTACTTCTAATAATCTATTACCACCTTTAATCTGGTTCAACCTCATATTCAACTTGAGAACTCCACCTTTCAAATTTCTGCCGTTATATTAAATGGTAAGAATTTTATGGAGTGGTCTCAATCAACAAAAATCTTTTTGATGAGTTGCGGAAAGTTTAAATATGTCGATGGAGTTGCAAAAGCACCACTAGAGACAGATACATCATACGAGGCATGAGAGATTTCTAATGCCACGGTCATGTCATGGTTAGTACACTCTATGCAACCTGAGATTGGTAGGACATATTTGCTACTTCGCACTGCTAGAGATATTTGGGTAAGTGTTAACAACACTTACTCCAAGATGGGCTTTACGTCTCAAAATTTCAAATCAAACAAGAAGTGCTAAAAAAAAGAAAGGAACCATGAGTGTTACAGATTACTATAACAAACTTCTCGGTTTGTTTAACAAATTGGATATGTAAAGATGAAATGTACAACAGAAGCTGAAAATTAAAGGATATGTTACAAAGGGAAAGAGTATTTCAATTCTTATTAGGCCTTAATCTTGAATTTGAGCAGGTATCTGATCGTGTGCTTAGTAAGGAACCTTTCTCTGATCTCAGTGAGACATTTACTCTAGTTCGGGGGGCTGAAAGTCAAAAGGAGTTACTAAGTGACAAAAATCTTCATTCTGAAAAATTGACCATGGAAAGTTCAGCTTTCGTAGGAACTCAATTTGGTGTTAATCTCAGTGATAAAAAAAGGGGGAATGAAAACGATAAACGATGGTGTGACTATTGTAAAAGATCCAAACATACTAAATACACGTGTTAGAAATTACATGGAAAACCTTCTCAATGGAAAAAATACTAAAAGCAACGATAAAGATAGAAAAAGTATGCAAATAACCTCTCAAGACAACCCTAACATCTCCGAGGCACCTCCATTTACTAACGAACATTTAGAGAAGCTGTGCGGATTACTTAATTCGTCCAAATTTACTCTTAACACCTCTTCAACTAGTTTTATTGCTCAAAAAGGTATTTTTTCTACTTTACATACTTCCTATGATAACAAATTTTGGATAGTTGATTCAGGTTCTAGTGATCACATGACAAGTCTTTCCCATTTATTCTCATCATACTCTCCTTGTCCTGGTAATCTTAGAGTTCGTGTTGCATATGGATCTTTCTCCCCAGTTGTGGGCAAAGGTTCCTTTGTTCTTTCTATGAATATAACCCTATAATATGTCCTTCATGTTCCTAATCTGTCTTGTAACCTTTTGTCCATTAGCAAACTCACTCCTGATTCAAATTGTGTAGCTAAAATCACTCAATCTTGATGTGAATTTCAGGATATCAGTCCGGGGAGATGATTGGTTGTGCTATGGAGGTTGATCAACTTTACTACCTTGAAGGAAGTGCTCCCTTGGTTAGACAAACTCAAATTCCAAGTAGTCTATTTTCTCTTTTTGCTAAGGATGAGAAAATGTTATGGCTAGGTCATCCTAATATCTTATATTCAAGTAAGTTGTATCTGTCAATTTTTGTGAATAAAGACATTTCACTTTTTAAATGTGAAATTTGTCAACTAGTGATGTCTTACCAAATGTTCTAATTTTATGCCCTTGGGAGACATCATTTTTTGTGTTTATTAGTTTATTTTGATAGACTTTTGGACTAAATATGCAATAATACGATTTTCCTTCTTTATTTCTAGCATTTTTAATTTATTAAGCTTTTGAGCGTAATATTGGTATTTTTAGTGAAAAGTTTATAGGTTTTGGATGTTAGCTAGAAGAGGAATCCTAGAAGAAAGTCAAAGATCGTGATCTGGAGTCAAACCTTGAAGATCAATCCCGAAAAGAATTAGATTTTGAAGCTGCAAATCTGGAAACAGGCCAAATATTGCTGATTTCGAGGCACTTACGAGTTAATTTAGCCGCTGGCCTTTGAAGAGATTATGTTCCTTATCGAGTTACGGAAATTTAACAAGGGATTTCAGGTCAATCGGAGTTATAACGAATCGGCTAGAGCAGTTTTAGTGAAGGTGGTGCAGCAGTTACGGGATTTTGGGCTAAGATAATGGACTTGGGTTTTTATTCTTTCATCTAATTAGTAACCTAAAGGCCTAGTCCGAATTTATAAGTATAAAAGGGGCTTTTGACTTCTATTTTACACACAATTCACTTTTTACAAAATAATACACCAGAGAGAAGTTAAAGCAAGGAAGCAGGAAAGCTAGAGAACTGGAGACGGTCTATATCTCCAACTCACAGCTAACTCAATTCCGGAATTAGGTTTTTCTTTAGTTTCATTCTATAAAACAATATGAATTCATCTTTTAATTTAGTATTTGTTTTTCCTTTAATTATGAGTTAAATCCTTTTAGTACTTGAGAATGCTTAATGGGTGATCCCTAAAACTATTTGAATTTCATATGTTTGAAATTGGGTTTTTATGAATTAAATCAAATTGGGTCATTTACATTATTCGGTAATTTATGATTATTTACTGTTTTTGGAGTAGCTAACTAAGAACAGATGTTAGTACCTAGGCTATTCCACATTTGTGGCGTGTGGATCATCCTGACGGAGGGTTTAGGTATGGAATCAATTACTCAATATAAGGTATAAACTATTTGACTTTGACGAGCGTAGTTAATCTTAGGGCCAATGAGGTAATATAAACTTAATCATTCGAAAGTAGATCATATTTACCTTGACGAGACTAGTGACACTCTAGAATAGCTTTGTAGTCCACCCTGATGGGGGTACAAAGACTCTTGAATCCCGACCAATGTTATTTGACCGATTTGACCCTTTAACGATATATGGGATAAAATAGAATTAGGAGGATCCTTTGCATTTCTCGAGTACTACCTTTCTTACTTGCGTCTAGATATTTATTATTTGCGTCTTGTCATTTATTTACATTTTCATATTAGTCTTAATCAACTTAGGAACTATAAAACCAACCAATCAATCATTATATCTTTTATTTGCTTATATAAGTGCAATCATTCATTAATCGATAAGCATTGTAGTTAACCAAACCGTCCCTGCGAACGATCCTAGAATCACTTATTACTACTTGGGACAACCGTACACTTGCGGTTGTGGTTCAATTACTTTTGCATTTATTTTAGAACACACAAAGGACCACCAACTAGCCAAACATAATTATTCCACTTGTCGAGTCTCAGATTGCATCTGACGTCTTTAAGGTATTCAGGCCATGTACCGGTGTCTTACGTTTGTTGGCTTCAACCTTCAGGATCACACGACAAACATATATAAAAGAAACTGACACACGAATTCTTAAGAATTTCAACAAACTTAATATAGCTGCTTATTTTCTATACCTCTCTTATGACTTTTTAATGCTAAATGCTTTTAATAATTGAATGAAAAAAATGTTTGAGTTAAGAAGTTGTTTATAGAAAATGAATAGGTGACTATGCATCCATTAGAAAAGGTTGTGACTTTAAAATTTGGAGTTGTGTCTTTTAAATAAAAGATGTGCTAGGTAGTAAAACATCTTTAGTATTTACTATAAATTTATTATTGGGTCGTGCCCAATGTTAATACTAAGACTTGCACATAGAAAAAAATAACTAATGGGCTTGGCCTAGTAGTAAAAAATTAACTCGATTTCTCATTCAACTTCAAATAATTTGTAACCAAGTGAATATATTACATTAGTCTTTACAATTAGATACACGTATTGATCAAGTCATCATCAAGTTGGTCAACACTTGGAAAAAATCCAATTTGACCAATAAATTTATTATATCATATATGGGAGGCGAACAAAGTGTGATCTACTTTGGACCACTTGGTCATCATTTGAATAGATTTATTCAATATTTTGAGTTTTGATTGCCTTGCCTTACTAGTAGATGCATTTTGGTGTGTTTTGTCTCATCTACCACGGGTTATCTCCAGTCTACCAATAATAAAATAAAATAATATATATATATATATATATATATATATATATATATATATATATATATATATATATATATATATATATATATATATATATATATATATATATATATATATAACCTCTCAAATGGATGCTAGAAGTCCTTTCTGAATCTTCTGTGGAACTTGGTTTAGACTTTGCCCAAATATTCAAGAATTTTACTTTGGATAAGTAAGTGAGTCCAACTGCTAACAACTAAAAATAATATATTATGTCCTTTTCATTATGTTCATGGCTAGTAAAATCAAGAGCTTGTGGAGATGTTGATATTCCATCTGATGGTTCAAAAGACTTGCATTTCCCTGCTCTTTATTCTCAAAATGGTTGGGCTCACTTTAAAGCCTGTCTTTGGAAACAACATGTATTCTACTGGAGAAGTTCTTTGTATGACTTAAAGTGATTCTTTGACACCTTTATCACATTATTGGTTCTCTAATTATTGTTTTGGGACCAAGGGAAGAAAATGTGAGTAAATTTAAAATTACTTACTTATAGATCTTGTGAATTTTAAAAGGGGATTAATTTGATTTATCTTGTCAACATACAGTGAAACTCAGAAGAGCTTATTCACTATACTTGGTTCTATGTTCATGGATCTCATCTTAGGTGAGATAAATAATTTCTCCTTGGTTTCTCCATACATCAGCAGGGAAAAAACTGTTTTGTATCGTGAAAGATTTTTTCAGAAGTGTACAATTCATGGGATTATGTAGCAGCTCAAGTAACAGTTGAAATACTGTATAGTTTAGGTCAAACAATTGCATTTACGTCTATCACATATCATATGATTGGATATTATTGGTTGACTTATAACGTGTTGTGGTATTATATTACTATGTTCTATACAATGTTATAATATAATTATTTGGGGATTCTAGTTGTTGCGATTACCCCAAACTTTGCAGTAGTTGTTATTATACCATAAGCATATTATACAGTGATCAACCTCTTTTCTCGATATCTTATACTCCCATGATAAGACTATATGTTGAGTTTGTGAGTTGCAGTTAATTCCAAAGTGGTGGGTATGGATATATTATATAATTTCAACTTCTTGGATATTAAATGCTGCACTTGCTTCTCAATATGGGGATGTTGAGAAGGATATAATGGTGTTTGGAGAAACAAAAACAGTTTTAGCATTTCTTAGAGATTATTTTGGCTTCCCCATGATCAATTGCCTCTCATGGCTCTTGTATTGATTTCGTACCCAATAATATTTACTTTTCTTTCTCATTATATATAAGTAAATTAACTTACGAAAAAGATAAATTTTGTGTTTCAATTCTACTGTAGAATAATTGGTATACAAATGTTATAAACGGGAAAAATTAACTATTTTGCAAGGCAATTCAGACTATCATAAGGTGTCAAATTCTGGTGACATGACCCCTATTGTTCTAAAGCTCACACCTAGGCGGTGAAGGTCGACTACATTTTCTGAACGGTCTATCACGACCAAGAAAATATCACCTGAAATATTCCTACACGTGAGTAGAATGCTTGATATATATTCAGTGATATTTTGTATCATATCCATGTTAGAGACCAGTTTACATTATTGTTTTTAGGCACGTAAATCTATACGATCCACGTCACATCTTGGTGGTGTGTGAAATAACTTAGTATTTTGATCATCTTTCGTGGTCCACTTGATTTAGCTCGGCATGCCCAATATTTTCCATGGTTTGAACTCAAAAATTTGGCTAAGGCTTGACCTTAAAGGGGTTTAGAGCAAAGCCCCAAAATAATTTTATTTTTAGTTGTGAGAAATGACATGAAACATAGTAGATTTTAATTAATACAATGAACAGTATTGTGTAGTATATTACATTAAAAAAATATGTAGTCATTATAAGCTTCGGAGTTTACAATGTTAAATTTTAATCTAGAGATTACCTAACAAAATAACATTTCATCATTGTTTCTTCTTCTGGTTTTCCCAGTATTCATATTCCAACCTCTTCACCTCATTTATCGATTCGATTTTATCGTCAACGAAAGCTTTAAAGCCTTGAGGATTATAAGGGGGAGGCATTGTGCACGATACTGTATCACTAGGAGATTTCTCTAATGATAGTTCCATGAATTTCCTCCAATTACCATCCTCTTTGCATGCCATTGATTCTGAGAAAAGTTCAACTGCATTTGCAGGAATCTTAGGCTTAAACCTTAAAAGCTTCGAATATTCATTCAACAAATGGAAGATGTAATCATAAACATATTCCATTTTCATGTCTTCGTGTATGAATTGGCTTCCAGCTTCCCCAATTGCTTGTGCCTGGTCATGTTTTCATGGTGTATATTTTTTAATATATCAAGCAACAGTGACAAAAAAACAATGTATAGAAAACTCTAAATATACCTTATCAGTATGATTGTTGCCCCATTCAACAGCATATTTAAGAGATCTACATTTATCCTCGTCTCTAATGGGCCAATAGTGCTTCTGAGGAACCATACCTCTTATGAAAAAATCATAGTAACGTGGGGTTATCAACAATGTGGGTGAGTCGCATGCTAAAATATACTTTTCACTCACAGACCATGCCCATCCTTCCATGTAAATTTTGTATCTAACGTAAAATATACTAGATTTGTCCATCAGTCCAAAACAATAAAACAATCACATAATGCACAAGAAAATGGATTATAAGCTAGATGTAGCTACAATTGTATAGTTAATTTCCAGGCATCAATAATTTATATGAAAGAATTCAAAGTTGAGTTGAAGTTGAGATTTTTAGATTAGAATAAAAAATTTATTTATGTGGATAAATTTGTTTTGTAAGTAAATGTTTGATTTTTTCAATACATCGAAGACTCACTTTAAATTTAAAACCATTTTGACTTCAATCAGATTTAAAACCTAGTACCTTATAATCATTTATGGGGAGAAATTTGTTTTGTAAGTAATTTTCTTTTTACCTGTGAGTGCATTGGTCTTCAAGGTTTGACTCCTTATATCCTTTCGCAGATTCTTGATTCCAATCCTAAAAAATAGATACCCCATGTTATAAGATATGATATTACGTTACCATGTGATAAATTTTATTTAAACAATGTATTTTCCAGTAACTTTGATTTATTAATATATACTTTCAAGCCTTTTATTTGTTAAAGGTGTGACGTTGTTGATCCATTTATGATATTTTGTTAGTCAGCCAGTTATTCAATGCGAACTGGGCGCCAACTAGTCGTCACGTGGAAAATCTCTGACACCTCAATAAGGTTAATTTGGACCCTTTTTTTCTCTTCTTAAATATACAAAGGTGTCACAAAATTGAAAAGATAAAGGGGTTAGGTTTATTAAGTCTAACCATTTCAAATGGTGATGATCATAATTAAAGTTTAGGCTACTAGAATACTAGTTGAATGTGCAATTAGCACTAATTAGAAGATTTAAGTATATAATATCTTAATTAAACTAACTGAAAGGAGAAAATAAACGTCTTATTCATGATTATAATCTGTGAAATGAGCTAGTTCTTATTAATAGTCTCATATAAGATTATGTTTATATATAATTATCTCGTTAAAATGTTTTTTTTTCGGTAACAAAACCATAAGTAAACTTCTTTAAAAATTGTTTTTCTCTTCATAATAATCTCGAGTTTTCCAAATAAACTCATTGAAACCTTCTTTTATTAAAGTTTGGACAACCACATGTAATTAGTTGGTAATACCCAATAACTGGGTTAATTACACAAGGTTCCTTGTATTATGTTAAATAAATAAATATACTCATGTGTCCAGCCAATATATCTTTTAAGATAACACTAACATATTAGATTTCCATGACATATATTTGGCTATTTTGTATAACCCATGTTATTAATTTTATGAATAGCTACTTTATTTAAACAATTGTCAAATATTATTTTTCCAATAGCTAACAAAAGGGATTTTATAAAATTTAAAAATTTAGGGAAATAACATATCATTAATTATTAGACACCGTATACATGCAATTAATTTTTGTGAAAAGTTATATAGTGCAATTATTTCTCTCATCGTAATAAATCATGGTTTGATTATCAAACACATTGACTTGTAGCGATTAAAGATCATATTCATGAATGAAAACGTTTACTTACTTCTTGCGATTATTTACTAAGGATATAATATGTACTAAATTATCTTAATATAGTTCCTAATCACAATTCAATTGGTATTTTTAATATACTAAGTTTCAATTATGATATTTAATTATGTTTATCGTCACTTGAAATTGTTAGACTAAATATTGGGATTCATCATTCAATTGCATGTGGTTTACCTTAATAGTACGAAAGTCTCATATACTCTAAAATTGCATGAAACTCTTACGTAGTTATGTAGTCTAAAATTATGGACGTGAAACCCCTTTATATCAATTTTCTTGATAAAAATGTATTTCAAGTGCATTAATGTGACGTCTAATGGTTACTAGTTAAATATAAAAAAATTAACGGTATTACACTTCTATAGGATAAAAGATCGAAAGGTTCATTTTCATAAATCAAGAATATTAAAGAATACACGAATTAAAGATAAAAACAAGGGTGGTGCCAAAGGTATATGAAAAGTGTCATAGCACCCTAATTTAAAATATATATATATATATATATATATATATATATATATATATATATATATATATATATATATATATATATATATATATATATATATATATATAAATATATATATTTAATATTATAACAAGAATCCATTGAGAATTAAGAGGATAAAAAAGAGGAATGAGAAGACATGGGACGTGTTAAGTAATGACTCATTTTGGCTAACGATGGAGATGGTGGAATGTGGTTTTTGATATGTCACCATCAAAAGCACCAGGTCTAAATGGGTTAAATTGTAAATTATATCAGGAATTTCGGAGTGTTATTCAATATGACGTCTTATTAATGGTTCAGGATTTTTCTAATAATAATATATATCTCGATAAGTTGAATGACACGCTCATAACACTTATATCAAAAGGGAAGAAACAAAAGGGGATTGGAGATTATAGACCAATATCGTGTGTTAATTTTGGGTATAAAATTATTGCAAAGATTATGGCTAATAGGTTGCAGGAATTTATGGATGATTTAGTCTCATAAACGTAATCAATATTTATTAAAGGAAGAGTGATTCAAGATAATATATTGGTGGCGCAAGAAATCTCTTTCTACATGAAACATAAAAGGAAGAACCCAAAACACATGGAGGCGAAGTTAGATATGGAAAAAACGTACGACCAGGTTCGATGGGATTTCATATTATTAGTTTTAAATTTTTTTTGAGATTTGATAAAAAAATGGATCTCGAATTTTATATCATCGGTATCATGTCAAATTAACTTTAATGGTGACAGAATGGGTAAGTTTAAACCTGAGCGTGGTCTTAGACAAGGGGACTCACTTTCCCCTTTTTTTTATTTTCTTTAATGACTGAATCACTAATAGGTCTGATTGAAAACAAGATCTCGCAACAACGTATAAAAGAAATTTAGGTGACGAGAAACTGTCCGGATATTACTCATTTATTATTTGGATGATTAATTTTTTTCTAAAATTATAATGTAATGAAATTGAAGAGTTTCAGGATTGCATTTCTACTTATTGTGCAAGATCATGTCAAAGAATAAGTTTTAGTAAGTCATCGATTTGTTTTAGTAAGGACATACCGGAAGATTGCAGAAGTCAAATTACAAAAATGTTAATATTCCAGAAAAAGAAGATATTGGGAAGGATCCAGGAATACCTTTGTGACATAAACAATCGAAGGTACAGTCACTAAATTGGATAGCGGAAAAGTGGTTCAAGAAAACAGAGGTATGGCGGCCACACTTATTATCAAATGGATGAAAAGGAGTATTGATCAAGGCAATTTTGCAAGCATTGTTGAATTATTCAATGTTTATATTTTCTTTTCCTATTACATTCTGTAATAAGCTAGTCTCTGCGATTTCAATTTTTTGGTGGAATTCAGGTGAGAAAAATAGGATTCATTGGATGTCTTGGGAAAAGCTTGTCGTCATAAGATCCTGGGTGGCATGGAATTTAAAGATTTCAAAAAAATGTATACAACATTGTTGGCAGCTCAGGCATTGCGAATATTAAATAATCCAAACATGTTGGAATCTCGATTATTAAAAGGTATATACTTTCCTAAGGGTAACTTTCTCGATGTTAAACTAAGATAATCTAGAACATGGTCGTGGGCCAATTTATTGGAAGGCTGAGATCGATTAAAAAAATATGAAAGGTATCAAATTGGAAATGGGAAAATTATTAATATTTGGAATGATAAATGGTTGGATACACAATAGAAACTGGAAAAACCAAGAAATTGTGTGTTAGAAAAGGGTAAATATATGTGGAAGGAAAACACGACAGAATGGAAAATCGAAGTATTAAATGAGATATTTATGGAGCCTATTATTCCGGTTATCATCAGGAAAAAGATTATTTCGCTAGATGCTAAAAATAAATTTATATGGTCTTACACAAAAAACGGAGAGTATGCTACAAAGACAGGGTATAAATTACTTACTAATCAAATTTTGTTTGAAAAACCTCACTAATATAAGGATATCATTTTTGGCAATAGCAGTCTCTGGAATACTGTTTGGAAGTCTAATGTTCTGACCAAAGTTAGAATTTTTAATTGGAAAGCATGTAATAATGCGATTCCAACGGAGAAGAATTTTAAAAAAAAATTGATGTGGAAGTTGAATGTATGTGGTGCTATATGGAAATAGAGACAGTTGAACATCTACATCTCAAATGTGAGATGGAAAAACTAGTTTGGGCACGATCAACCTTACAAATGAATATACAACACGATGTGATCGAAGATCTAGGTCAATGGATGCTCAAGATCATTGATGCGTATGTTGATGGGGGATGGCGAAAAGAGGTCATAACGGCTTATATATTATTGATGATTCAGAATATTTGGAAAGTCAAATTGAAGAGTCGACATAGTCATATCGAGATTGATATAGATGATATTATAAGAGATACTAATAGAAATACCAAAGAGCATTTCGGGAATGGATGGTTCAGTTTTGAGCATAGACAAAGGAGAGAATCAAAGACGGTAGAACCTGTAAGGGCGAGCTTAGATTTTCAAACGAACATTGCTTTTTTCTGTGGTGCGTCGTTTGATCATCCATATAGTCCAACCGGGATTGAAATTTTTCAAATTTAGAAACACGACTGATTTCGAATAAAACATTATAAAGATATTGAACGTAACTCCTTAGTGAAGGGAGAAACCCATGCGATAATCAATGCTTCGGAGTTGGGAAGACAACTCCTTGACGAAGATATGACCATCTTCTCGGATAACCTTGAAATGATTCAAGGGATCAAGTAGGTGTCAGCCGCTAGTTGGAGACTCAGACCGTTATTGAGACACATCAATAAACTAGCAGTGGAGACAGGATCGGTCAGTTTCAGACACATCCCACATCACCTCAACAAATGGACGGACAAACTGGCAAAGAACGTCAGACACAGGGCAGCAACACGACAGACAACAACAATTGGGATCATTACCAAGGCCGGTTCTGGGCATAGACCCATGAAGAAACTGCCTCAGGCCCCCAAATATTTGGTTTTTTTAAGGGCCCATTTTCGGGAGAATTATTTATTTATATGTATACAGTTTTATATTTGAATTCATTAAAGTAAGATGAATCATAAGTTAGCTTATTGGTAAAATGATATATTTTCTTATTTGAGATTCAAGATTCAAGTCTCATCCTGAAATTTGATTTTTATAAAAAGGTTTCTTGATTTTTTTTATAATTATTTTTAATGTATATATATAGAGGCCTTTATTATGAAATTCGTTTTGGGTCCCAAATATATTAGGACCAGCCTTGATCATTACGGAATTTTATAAATTAGGGATAGATTAAGGGATTTCTTAATGTCTGTACATTTATTTTGTAACTTTCTTAACCGTTTAAAAAAAAAATAGGATTATTATAAAAAAAAAAAAAAAAGTTCAAGAATATACATAAAAACTTAAGACGGACCAGAGTTACAAGTAGAAGAGAATTATTTCACTATAATGAAAGGTCTTAAACAGAATGTCTGATTAATTACCTGGACATAGAGAAGTGTATTAAAGTCATTTTGTTGAGTAATGTTGCATTTCATTAGATCACCTCTCCCGGGAGCCACACTCGGGTTCCCTTTCCAGTAAGCAAGAGGGACTCGATCTTCCCACTTGCTTTTCTTATTCCCTTGTATAATATCATTAAGCGTGAGTTTCCATGGTTTTATGTTAGTTTCAGCCCTACAAAAATGAGTTGACCATAAAAATTACTCCAAGTATCCCTAAATTAAGTGATTGTCTATTTTAAATAGATAAAAGGAAAGGTTGCTAAATCTGTACGTTATAGTAATGCTAGCTAAGCTTCGAGGGAGAAAAAGGTTAGCAATTTGAGAATTAGTGGTTGACCAACCACCGAGCTAAAAATGGAAGAAGAAAGGGAAAGCTTTGACAGTTTCTGTATTTATAAATGGATTTAAATTAAGTGAAAATTATATTTCTCCAATTTAAACTATAAACTTTAGAGCTTTAATAAAATGGTTAATGTTGATAAAAAAAACTATAAACTTTTGTTTAAAATATTTTTATCTACAAAATGGCTAATTATTTTTAAGAAAAAATCAAATTTCTATTTAGATAAAAATCACTAAAAAAAATTAAAAATATTTTCCAAACAAACCCTCCAAAATAATTTAGGTCGTCGAAACATATATAATTAAATGTGGTTTACTACAATCATAAAATTTTAATGAAGTAGAATATAGTCAAATAATGTTTTAGCTTAAGCTCTGGTCGACTATTTAGTTTAAGCTATTTAGTGCCCGTTTGGAAGTGTTTTTTGGAGAAGCACTTAAAAGTGTTTTTAGTATTTTAAGAATTTTTTTGACTTTGAAAAGCACTTTTTTGAGAAGCACCAAATAGGTGCTTCTTAAAAAAAGCATTTAAAATAATTTTAGATTTCAAAATTATTTTTAATAATTTTTTTAAATTTTAAATTTTTTTCTAAAAGCATTTTTTTACTTTAAAATATACACTTCCAAACAGACCTTTAGTTTCCTTCACAGTAAGAATGTTTTAGAAGGAGCATTCAATATGCAATGGAAGATATATAATTTGTTTATAGTGGAAATTGCAACACACAATATGACACTCGTATAATACAATTTGAATTTAATGCCATATTCTTAAGTTATCAACTTATTTATAAATTTAAAGTGCGAAAAAGTGTGAACTAAAATTACCAGCCCCAAAACGACCAATCCGGGAAGACGATATCCAAGCTCTCTCCATCTGAGCAATACCTAAACAAGGGTGGCGGCCCTGTAGGATTTGGTCCTCCATAGTCCCTGGCTCGAACAACAGGTCGATCATCACAATCAAACATTAGCTCCAAATCAGGCAATTTTCCAGGGTAAAATCTCAAAAGCTGAACAAATCCCCACATAGAAAACAAAGCTCTGCTTTGTATCGATTCTCTGAATTTTTCTACATAGATTTTCCCATCTAATATCACTAATCTAAAATGAGCATGTTTCTGCCCTTTCTCCACCATCTCTCTATCAATTCCCGTTACTTTCCAGTGCCTTAAATCTTCGTAAATCCATCGAAAATACTCGGGGCATGTTGAAGAGTTGATTCTCGAGGGTTTGTGTTCTGTTGGATAATTATTTGGACGTGTTTTAGTTTGATCCCATGCGGTGCAGTTCATAGGGTATTCTTCGATAATTATCGGTTTGTTGCTTAAATTTTGAAGTGCCCTTTGAGAAACTTGACCTGAATATTTAGCCTGAAAAAATGTAATATTTATATTATATGTAATTGAAATGGAATTAAGATTAGTTGAATGTCCCGTGATTGTAAGATTCAGACATATAATAATTTTGGGATTTATGTAAGAAATTTCTTAGTTATTAACTATGTGTAATTAAATAGTAAGTGAACTTCGTATGGATATAACTTTTCCATGAGATTTGAAACTAACTGAAAACAACTAGTGAACAGAATTTAAATGTACTTACAAGGTCAACCCAGTAGGCAGAAAAAATCAAGAGTGAAACAAGAAGGATGAGAGAAGATATGAAAGTAATTTTGTATTTGGATGATCTCCAAATTTTTGAGAATGAATTGTTTCTTTGAAATGCAGGTCTAAGCCAGAAGATTTTCATCAGCTTCTCATTATAATCTTTCATCTTTATTATACATGAGAGAGAGAGAAAGAGTGTGAGTAGTTTCTTGAATCTTGACAGAGTAATACTATTGCTACAATTAATTCCATGTACTAATATGAATAAAAGACAATACCTCAAAAGAGGAAATGCTTAATTATTGCTGAAGCTAACATATATAATAATCTCTTATCTCTTATATCAAGGTTAATTATTGTTGAAGATACAATTTAATTATAATCTTAATATAATATATCGTATTGTGATAGTTTGAATTGTATACACGAAACAAAACTAAGAAACATAACAACTACACTATTATACTAAGTCACATTTAAAAAACAAACTAAATATTTACACTTATAAGTCAGACTTGAAACTATCGAGTCATCCAATCTTCGATTTATTTAATCTTTCACATAAGAAAAAACATACTAACTTGTAGTATTCCTTTATTCCTGTCACTATCAAGAATATTTAGTCTAACATATTTACATATAAAACATCTACTAACGAATTAAAATTTTAAAAAATATGAACAAAATTTCAAATTCTTGACAATAATTATATATTTGATGTACCTTTTCAATAATTGGTTTGATATTTTACTTTTTTATTTATTTTTAAAAATAGATAGATTAAGCATTATTACACATTAAGTTAAGAAAATTAGCCGCTCCAAACAAGGAGAAATCTTGCCATTGTGAAAAGATTCACATTACGCCAAGTACATTTTGCCAAAGTATCCGCTACAGAATTAAAAGACTGATTGATATGAATGACCTTTACAAAGGAAATTTGACAAGCCAGCTCTTCATTTCAGCTATAATTGGAGAAATCTGCCATTGAAAACCTAAATTTTTTGAAATACCTTGAACCAGTTCAAGGTTCTCGAAGTAAATAGAGGAACTCCGAAGATTGAGACTGCTAGCGAGTCTCATGGAGAGTAAAACAACCCAACAATCTCCTTCAATCTTATAACCATTTCTCTTTTAGCAATCTTGTGAGTAACAATACCCTCTTTGTTAATACCAAGTGACGCAATACCTGTAGACTCACATTCTTTGGTGAAAGATGCGTCGCATAACCAAAGTAATTCAGCATCGTCTGAAACTAGTGGATTATTAGGATATTCTATTCTACTATCCGCGGTACTGTTGACTCTAGTATTACTAGTAATATCTCGCTTGTTATGGAGTAGGCTTTTTGATAGTATTATTTACACTCTAGTTAATCTCATAAATGTTCCTGGCTCTATTTTCATAAAATCCTTTCATCTTTGCTTTCCAGGTGTTCCAAATTGTTAGAAGGATATGAGCTATAATTTTTCTTTTATCCCAACCATTCTTTGCATAGTCTTCAGTAGTAGAGAGTAACCATTCTACAATATTGACTTTGTCTCTCTATTGATTTTAATTTGCATTATTGAATTTTCCCAGACCGACATGCTAAAAGGATAATGGAGAAAGAGATGTTCAATGTCTTCACTTTCAGCTTCACACCATTCGCAGCTACCATCCCTGGTACATTTTGAAAGTCCTAGGGGGGGTGAATAGGATTACTAATAAGATTAATGCCTAATTAAAAATCTTTTTTACAATTATAAGTTTAAGAGAAAACTTCTAAGTCAACTAAATATATCAAACACTTATAGGATCATGCAAAGGATAAGATAAAGGTTCGATATATAAGTTAGACAAGTAAATCGACAATCTAATCTCTTACTACTCTAGAAGACTATATGTTAGATAAACTAGATAATCAATATCACAATATTCATGCTAGCATATTATCAAACATATAAAGTGCGGAAAGTAAATAGAGTAGGGATAGAAAGATACACGCGATTTATAGTTGTTCGGTTTCCCTACATCCACTACCTAAGGAAGCCTCCTTAGGATTCCAAGCTTTTCACTAAGCTCCCGTGTCTCTCTTAACCGGGTCGAGAACACAATAACCCTTACAACCTCTTCGATAACACGAAGGACAACCTCTTCGAAACCACGAAGGAAACTCTTGTGTAATCACAACACAAGGACACCGAGTATACTCACGATACTCTAATTCTCTCTTAACCTATCTATTACAAGAACTAGAATTAAGAGGATAAATACAAAGTGTTTAAAGGGTGAAACAACTTTGCTAATGAACTCCTAAAGAGATGATATAACTATAAGCTTAAAACTTCTCTTGAGTTGATAATAACTTTGAAGCTCCTTGGATTAACTCCTTAATTGAGTGGATATGACAATTATAGCTCTTGACACCTTCTTGGATGATAACAATTAAGCCCCTAAGTGTATATGGGTTGAAGGTGTAGTTGTAGCCTTGAAAGACCTTCAATTTATAGCTGCAAAATGCTCCCAACGGTCATAAGACTTGTCTCCAACGGATATATTAATATCCCCAACGGATCTATTCCTTTTGTCTTCATTTTGCTGCAGGAAACCCTAATCTGCGGTGCACCGCGGGGTTGGTGAGGTGCACCGCGAGGTTGGTGAGGTGCACCGCGGGGTTGGTGAGGTGCACCGCGCCAAGCTTGCTAAATTCACTTGCTCTCTGACGGGCTAGCCCCCTGGTCCGTGCCCTGGTCCGCACATCTGCGGTGTACCGTGCCCATAGTGCGGTGTACCGCACCAAAGGTCTAAAACACCTTTTAATGAGTATATCTTTCACTACGATGCTCGGATCAGAAAACCTTCTTCACGAGAATTGTTGGAAACATCATTCTAAGAAACTTTGTAGTTGATCACTAAAGCTAATTCTCAATGTACACAAAGATAAGGTTAAAAGTATTTGTATGAGAATTAGTTTCATAAGATATAACAATAAAGCTTTGATCTAAATGATAAAGATGTGCTTTTTGATGAATTAGAGTG
Organism: Nemophila menziesii; assembly: GCA_029959085.1. NCBI lineage: Eukaryota > Viridiplantae > Streptophyta > Magnoliopsida > Boraginales > Hydrophyllaceae > Nemophila > Nemophila menziesii. The sequence goes on from JARWIR010000071.1 coordinate 1,379,974, forward strand.
CAAGATAGAATATGTATAACAAGAGTAATTAGCACACTAAACACAAGAGGATTTGTCACATTAAAACAACCTATTAAGGGAGGCTATATGCCAACACATTTTCTTAAGTAAAGATTTTTTTTTTAGTTGGAATAGTCCCATTGCAAATTTTTCATCCAAAGGCTCTGACCTTAGACGGCACATTAGAATTCCAAATAACATTCCAAAGGTGACTGTTATTATGTTCTCCAGCTTTAGAGGATTGAGCTTCTTTCTGGATATCAATATTAACCAGTGTGTGATACCCCGACTTAGTAGAATAGATACCATCTTTGGTCAATGGCCAAATCAACTTACCTTCATCTTTAGTATTCATAATTGGAATCTTGAGGATGTCATTGACAATGTTAGGATGAAAAAGCTCTTTGAGACGATTAATATCCCAAGATGTCATAGAATCATTAAAAATGTGAGAGACCCTCTCAAAATCACATCTTGGAGGTTTGTCAAGTGCATACATGTTGCCAATCCAATTATGTTCTCATATATTCGTATTAAATATATTACCAATTTAGCATGTTGCTTCAGAAATTGAATACCTTTATAAAGACTTTCCCAACTCCATGATATATTTTTTTTTTGCAAGTTTGGAATCAAATAACCTTGAATTTGGAGAATATAGTCCTTTGAGAACCTTTGCTACTAATGAGTTTGGATTATTAATAATCCTCCAAGCCTGTTAAGCCAGAAGTGCGATATTCAGTTTTTAAAAGTCTCTAAATCCAATGCCTCCAATCTTTTTAGATAAGCAATTTTATTCCAAGATAACCAATGAATCTTCTCTTAGTATTAGAGTCCCACAAAAAATTAGAGATAATTCCAGAAAGTTTTTTGCACAATGTCCTTAAAAATAAAAAAACTGACATGGCATAATTTGGGATGGCTTGTAACACAGCTTTTATGAGGACTTCTTTGCCTTCGTCCAAGAGAAGATTAGATTTTCAACTAGCCGATTTGGATAAAAGACGATCTTTAATATAATTAAGGTTTTCAGAATTGACCCTTTTAAGGGAGAATGAAATTTCCAACTACTTACCAAAAAATTTGGATTTCTTGATATTGAGTGAAGAAGAGATTTGATCACAAGTGGTCTCTGGTGTCCCTTTGCTGAATAAAACAGAAGATTTATGGAAATTAATCTTCTGCCCCGACGCTTGACAAAAATTAGATAGGATTGTCTTAAAAGTATTAATCTCATTCTCTTCAATATTAATGAAAAATAAGGCATCATCAGCAAAGAGTAGGTAGGTGAGTTTCGGACAGTTTCCAGTGATAGAAATACCTTTGATGTTGCCTTTTCTGATTTGAAAATTGATCATACCGATGAGACTTTAAGTAAGAAGAAATTAAAGCATATTCAAATTGTTTGAATCTTTCTTCCATAGAAAGCTTACGATTTCCTTGCAAAGCAAGTCTTTCTCCTTTGATAATCGATTTTAGCTATTTACCGAATGATTAATAATTTTATCATCCTTACCCTGAACAACTACCGCAATTTCAATTGCTCTGATTCTTTTTCAAAAGAAGTATTATGAAAACTCTTGTATTCACAATTTCCTGATTTTCTACTTGACAAATATCATCATTTTCTTCTTCCACCTGATGCCTCGAGTGTGAAGTCTAGAAATTTTTTCCAAATAGCCTTTCCATAAGATCATAGGTGGCAAACAAAATAGATTTATATTCCCATTTAACACCTTCAAAAATATTTTATATATGAAGTTTTCAACTCTGTCAGCATGAAATGAGAATAAAAGCTAAAATAACAGATTTATCTCATCAATTGTTCTAAAATTGGTTGATGATTTTAATCACCAAACAGCAATCGACACGTGCTCTTATTTGGTGAGGAAAATATGTAAAAACGAGTTAGCCCAAAAAGTAGAACTTAGCGGATAACACAAAATAAAGTGCTCAACATCCTCAACCTTATGAGCACAAAACTCACACTCTGGTTTGTTTACACACTTTTGTTTAGGTAAATTTTATCAAGTAGCTATTGCATTCCGAACACATTTCCATGAAAAAAATATGATTTTTGTTAAGATATCTATTTTTCAAAGTAATCTCTCAACATGAAGTGCATGACATGAAACCGTTGGTAAAATAACAAGAAATCTGGTTGAAGAAGATGGTAATAACACTTTATTTCAAAACGAGAATAAATCTTTCAACAAGATTACACGTAAATGAAATAGGAAAACCAGAATTTACCATGAAAACCATAATTTTGAGTGATAACTACAATGCTTGTGTTAAAAAGGACTTTTCGGGTACAGTTGTTATCCTCAAACTATTACTATCATTACTCTATGCTAAAATCATGGTATCCTCAAACTAATAATATCACTACTCTATGCTCAAAAACAATTTTATAGAGAGAGGGAGAGAGTTTGAGAGCTTTTGGTACTTATAATTCTACTGGCATGTTGTTCGAAAATGACATAAACTTCTTATATAGTAGCTTAGGAAGTTTCAAAACATTTGCATTAACTATAGCCATAAAGAGTCCACTATAAAGTCAAAACATTTGCCATCTCTTTTGATTACTAAAATGAACTTGGGCGCTTCTCTTCAGTAAGGGTAGAATGTATATGGGAAAGGCTTGTAACTCATGTAACAGACAAGAAATAAGTGTGGGAGTTTCAAACTGTAGGGAATGGGACCATTCATGACGGTCCTTTAATGAGGGTGATGTCTCCTCATTTCTGATGATTTAATCTTAGTTGGAGACATCATTTTTAGTGTTTTAGAAGTCTTTTAGTCGAGTTTTCCTATGTATTAGTGCACTTTCCTATTTCTTGTCTTGATTTAATGAATTATTATTTTTAGAGCATATTGGGTTTAATTTATTTATTTAGTGTGAAGCTTTAAAGATATATATGGTGATTAATTAGATGCCAAATATATAATAAGAGATAAAGGAAATAAGATATGTGGTGTCGCCTAAGGTGTGATAAAATAATGAATAAAATAAGTGCAAATAAACACCCTAGGCTGAGCACGGTTCTGCAAGTATAACAGGACGTATGCAAGTTTTAATGATAAATAAGATTCGTTCATCAGAGACTACGAAAGTTAGAGAGAACTTATGCAATTTATCTAGTGCAGATATAAAAGCTAGAATAATAATACGCAAGAAAAGAAAAGATAGATAGATTTTTTATTTGGTTTTTTATTAAAAAAAATTTAATTAAGAAAGTAAAGACAAAAAATTAAATAAGAAAAGAGAAGAAGATAGTATGAGAGTTTAGCCTGAGAATTTAGCAAGTAATCCCCACTAGTCTTGTCTATTTCTAAACATGTAAGGGTGAATCATGTAGTATTGCAATAATCGGCTTCAATTGCGAGGTAGTTTCAAATAGGGTTATCCTGTGTCAAGAGGGTCCTAAGCAAACTTTTCCTTCAATTGATTAAATGGTGATAACACCAAACCATAATGATTATCTAGATCGGCTGGGTTGTCGACCATCCTTACACTAGACGTTATGTGTTGTTTCCATAGTTAAATATGCCTTAGCAATTGACTATCTAACTACTATGAAGGTAATCCTATATGCTGTACACCGCAAGGAAAACAGATAGTAAATCAAACACATAAACAAAGAAATAAAACATGAGTTCAGTTTAAATATGATGGTATCCCAAATTAGATAGACGTTTAAACAAATCTAGGGTTCATACATATATGCTAAATCTCAATGCTAAAAAAATTAATTCATACTAAGGAAAGAAAAGAAAACAATTACAAATCCGAAGGTTGAAGACGACATGATATGGTGTTCAACTCCTTCCAGACTTCTCTTCTTGTGTTGTAAGCTTCTTCCTGGCTTAAGGCCTAGCCAAGGATTTGTTTCTTATGATAAGAGGGTGTATTTATAGGGTATAGCAAACCCTAAAATGTTTCTTGGAGTAGAAGATAGGTATTGGACTCCAAGCCCAACTCAAATTCGTAACCCTAAAATATAGAAAAGGTAAGATTCTGATGCTGTTTTGTTTTGGCCGTAACTGCTTGAATACTTATCCGTTTGACGAGTTCCAATAGTTGAAACTGATCGTCTCGGAAAACTCTTACTTTGATTTAGACCATTCTAAGAGATAAAGGAAAGAGGATAAACATGGAAATTGGAGATAAAGGCAAGAAATATGAAAAAGGAAAAGATAAGTTGTTAAGTAAATCTGAATTCCAGCACCTACGGCCATAGAAGTGATTATAATTCAAGATTGGATAGGAATTTGGAAGAATGGTCTAAACTAAAGTTATATAGCTTTCCGAGACGACCAGTTTAGACATATGGAACACGTCAATCGGAGTTGAAACGAAGAAGTTACGGCCAAAACAAAATAGCGGCATATTATTACCTTTTCTATATTTTAGGATTAAGAATTTGAGTTGGGCTTTGAGTCCAAGTTACTTGTCTTCCACTCCAAGAAAATGAATTAGGTCTTTTAAACACCTATAAATACACCCTTAAACCTTTGTAAAATAATCATTTCCTCTCATAAATTAGTCCTTAAGTTTTATATCATTAGAGTTATTGAAGAGAGTAAGATGAAATTTATGTATAATTATTTTAGTTTATTTCCTTCAGGTATGAACTAATTTGCCCATAACTTGGGTTTTGCATTATGTATAATCTATGAATTCTATATTTTTATCTTAGTTTCTTTGGGGATTATATATTTTAAATTTATTCTAGATGCTTAACCATATATTTGATTTATGTGCTTTAATTTATTGTATGTCTTAAACCTGATCAATTTAGGGTTTTGCTAATAGTAGTTAGATGGTCGCCCGGAAGGGGTGTCTAATTATTGAAACACCACATAAACGTCTAGAATAAGGAATTGGTCCTGACAATCATTAGTAGGCAGGACTACACCTAGGACCCAACTGGCGCAGGTTAACCCTTTGTGAGTTCCCTCGTGATTGTGAGGTTGCCACCCTAGTTCGCTCTCCGGGGATAGGGGGAATTTAGAATCATGGCTACATATCTAAGAGTTATTGTCTCCCTTATAAACTGAAATTGATAGAAAGAATTAGAAGGATAAGTGCATACTAGCAGAACCTAAGCTATACTCTCTCATCTTATTTCTCTCATATTTAATTATTTGTCTTTCAATTTATTTAGTTGTTAATCTCATCTTTCAATTAGTCATATTTATTTTCTGTCCTTTAATTAATTATTACTACTTTGATTTATTTACCCATCTGCCTAACACATTTAAGTCCCTAAGGAACGAATCTTCTTATCATTAAAACTTGCAGAACCGTGCTAGTCTAGGGTGATTAGTGCATTGTTTTCCGTATTTATTTATCATATTTTTATCACACCCTAGGCGACACCAGCGGAAGTTTCTGCTCGTTGGAAATGAAAGCCATGAGGATGACCAACAACTCTTCGAACGGGAACGGGTAGATTCAGTCCCAATTCGATAAATATCACTACCAAAATATATTTCATTTTTGTTTTTAAATTCCCCAATACTTCCCAAATCCCCACGACCACACCACGCCTCGTCTCGTCGCCGCTGTCGCCGTCGTTGTCGCTGGACTGGTGGTGGTGCGCACGTGTGGGGTATTCCTTTTATTCTTTATTTTTAGAGTCTTTAGCCTTTTAAAAGATATAGGAGGAGAAAATAATAAAACTAATATTTTCCTCCCCCAATTCCTATGTGGGACAAAATAAGAAAAATACTCTTTGTCTTCTTCTCTAAGAGTATGAATTTCAACTAATAAAACCTTTAATATTATTATTAAATTCCAAGAACCCCCCACTCATGATCTAGAAAAAAGATGAACATGTTTCCATATCAGCATTGGGTGAAATGTACTTAAGTAATAATATCTTTTGATTTGAATTGACACGTAGTGGAGTGAGGCAACCACCAATCCCGTCAAGTGAACGTACTCTAGAACTTGACGTTTTCTGGTCGAGATCCTCACAACACATACTCTACCCGTTAGTAGTTATAGATCTAAAGATCATCACCCTTTCTTGCACATTAGTGAACTTCAAAAATGTCTACCCAAAGTAGACTACCCCTCATAGGGTCTCGAGATCATTAAGAGTAGGAGAGATCAATGACATGGTATGGTCGGTAAACTCGTCAATTCCTTATCAATAGGACCACCACTACGGGCTATGAATTTATTGTGATTTATAAACTTATCTTTAAGATCTTCAAGAATGTCTATCCAATGTAGACTACCCATCTAGGGACTTGAGATCATGTTAGGGGATATTTATCTCAATGTTATAAGTGAATTCATCAATTCCTTCTCAATAGGACAACCAGTGATGGTTATGAATTCATTAAGAGTTTATACGTTCATCAGTAAGATATTTAACGAGTTATATGCATCTCGGCCTCATTAGTGAATTTATCAAGTCCTTCTCAATAGGATCACGACTAATGGATATGAATTCATTAAGAGTCTTTAAGCTCATGTTTACACAATTTATGCCGTAGGGATGGGATAATAGTGCATCATGTGGACTCATACTCCATATGTTCTGCATCAATAGGCTTTGTCCGCACCTCCTTGACGTTTTTAGGACTACTCTCCTACATAAGCCATTAGTAAACGAATTATTCAAATATGTCTATGATAGTACATATTCCAAGGCTATCACACCATTCTTTAGTAACTTTTTTCCCTAAATCATGTCTGATGCGAATATGTCTCACTTTTTCCATTGTATACGCTATTATGAGCAACGGCGGTTGCTTCTTGTGAATCATAATGGAGACATATCGGTGTGGCACTTTCTTCCCATAGTGATGTTCGCTAGGAGACTTCTCAACCACTAGCCTTCTTTCTCAATCAACTCTAGTTCTATGAACTTGGACTTTGTGGTGGAGTGTGCTATACAAGTTTGTTTATAACACTTCCACGACATGGAACCTCTTCTAGAGGACAACCCATATAGCCATTGATGGAGCTTACTTCATCATTACCATGGATCTAGTTAGCATTACAAAATCCTTCAAGAACTGCAGAAAACTTGTTAAGGTGCAGACCCAAATCAATAGTACATCTCAAGTACTTAAATAAACGACTAAGAGCAACCTAGTGGTCACTACTCGAGTTGTGAGTATAGCGACTGAGATTACTTATGAAATAGGCAATATTAGGTAGACTACTATACATTCAGACGATAACCCTTTCTAAAATTTTAGCATGTTCATCCTAGGACACAGCTTCCCCATAGTTCTTAAGCAGATGAATACTAGAATCATAAGGAGTTTTAACAGGCATAACACAAAAAGAGTCAAAATATTTTTAACATATTTTCTATAAAATGAGATTGACTTAGGAAAATGCCATTACTACGACTAATTATTTTTACCCCTAGAATCACATCAGCTTCCCCCATATCTTTCATATCAAATTTAGGAGACAAGAAGCATTTAGTAATATGAAAAACAAGTACCAAAGATAAGTATATCATTCACAAAAAGACATATAATAACAAAAATTGATCCTATTAATTTAGAGTAAGAAGTGTTAACTACAAATCCATCTTTTATTAGAGTACTGCCTGATTTTTAGTATCATTAGTTCAGGTGTCTATTTTTTGCCATACGATGAATTCCTAAGTTTACATACTTTATCCCCTTGACCCGGAACCAAAAATACCTCAGGTTGCATCACATATATCTCCATATCTAGATCTCCACTCAAAAATATAGTTTGGACATCCATATGATGAATAGCGAGTGCGTGGATGACAGCTAGTGCAATAGGGATCCTAATAGCGGTTATTTTGGTTACAGGGAAGTAAGAGTCAAAGTAAAATAAGCCTCTTTTATGGGTAACACCTATAATAACAAGCCTAACTATGAATTTATCAATTGAATCATCATTACTTAGTTTCTCCTTAAAAGTTCCACTTGCTACTAATTGGTATACTACCCTTTGGTAAGTCGGTCGATTCCCATGCATGGTTTGTTTAAATAGATTCAAGTTCGCTATTAATAGTCTCTTTCCAAAACTAGTGTATACTGTTTTTAAAGCCTCATTAAATAATCAAGGAATTCCTCCATAAAAGAGAAAGTTACCGTCTCTTCACTTAGCATGTCTATTGTGAAAAACTTAGGTAAAAAATGCAGTGATAAAGTCGGGTCCACAATTGGACTCAATCCTACGCCTCTTACTTCTCCTAGGTTCATCCTCCGGAATACTACTAGGATTCACATAAGTGAATTGGCAGGGTTATTATCACTACAGGCATATCGGTACTAGTATACACATTATTAACGGCTATAATAACAGGAAAAGTGGTATTAAAATCATTCATAATTTTCACATGGAATATTATACAAAGAATTTAGCATATATAGATTCACAAACATAATTATCATCTGGAGATAAGAATCTATATGCAACAATTATTTTAAGCATAACCTATGAAAAATGAATATATGGTCTTGGGTCTGATGTTGATTGTCTAGAGTCTGGTAGCTCTTCCTCGGCCGAACACCTGCACACTTTAAAGTATTTTAGGTTAAGTAGAAAAAATTTCCATAACTCATAAGGTTAATCTATTAAGTACTAAACAAGTAAACAGGACAGTTTCACCCCACATGTTGTTTGGTAAAACTGAACTGATGATGTTCAAAGCTTCTATAAGAGTTCTACAATTCCTTTTAGATATACCATATTACTTGACTGTGTATAAGGACCTAGTCCAAGTTGATTTTCACCATAGTTTTCTAATTTTTCTTTAAAAAACCCTTGTTCCAATTTAACTTTAGAAGTTAAAAGTTAGACTATAGTGAACCTAGAGTAATTATCTACACAGTTGATATGTCTCACCTCCTCTATTAGTGGTGTTTTGAAGTTAGCTAAGTAGGAATGCACTAGTTCTGATATTTTTGTCTTTATAGTGGTTACAAAATTTAAAAGGTCTATTAGCATGCTTGGTACTACACATATTTGACATCTAACAAAATCATCAATCTTGTGAACATGGAATAGTCTGAGGATATTTAACCTTTTAATAAAAGAACCTTTGAGAGGTAATATCTACCATGACATACATCTAAATATACAACAATATATGCAGAATTAGATTCTATTAACTCTAAGGTTTTACCAAGGAAGGTTTTAGAAGAACCTGTCCATTTTCGAAGAAAACTTCAGTGGTTGAGTTCCCCATGTAAACACATTCTCCATCAGAATGGTAGTTACCTCGTCGGTCTCATTTAGGTTGGCAACGGGTTTTCAAAGTTTGATCCTTTCTTTGGTCACACATGTATGACTTGTACCTTATTTACACTGCAATAGCACGCGTCGTTGGATATGTCTTTGTTTTTATGACCTTAATATACCACTATATTAGGGTGTGATTAGTATACTGTCATGAGATCAGTGATTGGTATGTTGTAATCAAATTTGTAATACCATTTTCTTTTGTAATCACATTACAATGAATATGAGGTTTTTAATTACATAGCAACTATTTATGGATGACTCATTATAATCGTAATCGTAATGAACTTTTTTTTACGATTGTAATGAAAACATTTTTTGGAAAACTAAAATAATTTTATTAAACTTAACATATTACACATTTCTTATCATATCTTTTTTTCAATAAATCCTAGATGTAAAAGTTCAAATCATATTTAAGAAAAAATTAAAAATTGTATATTAAATATAGGCATATATTTTACATATTACCTAAGATCTTTATATATAGCGGTGGTATGTTTAGCCGTAATATACAGAGAATTTTACAGAAAAATTATTATTTCTTACACACCAATAAATCACTAATCAGCGTATTCATCAAAAAAGTATCATGAAAAAACAATTCTAGTTAAATTTTAAATTTTAGTTTCACATCAATCGCTCGACTATCATATATTCTCACTAAAGGTTAAAATCAAAATGTAAAAATCTATGACTTATCGAACTATATATACAAATCATTCAAAACTATTGAACTAATTTATTTTTTATATTTTTTTACAAAAATTGCTATTAATTCATAATAATAATAGGATGAGTTATTTGCATAAAAAGTCTTAAACTCAACAAATCGTTCTCTAACGAGTCCAGCTAGATAATTTTACAAGTTCCTAAATTTTGTATATTAACTATTACATACCCATAATACCCTTGTACACTATCAGTTATCGATCAAAAAAAGTGATTAAGTTAGTTACTAAAATACGTTATCAATCATATCTGATATACAATCCAATCATTACCATAAAAGATTGGAGGATATCAAGGATTAAAATATTACTCAATCACCTTTTCAATTAAGCTTGACTAATTCATTTTATGTATATTCATATTCTAAAAAACAAGGGTTGCTCACAATCAACAAATGTATGTAATATATTTTATCATCTAACCAAATAAGTGTTATATAGTTTTAACATTTCGAGGTGTTAAGCTTTTTTATTGTGGATTTTGGGCTAATTGTTCGGTGTTCGAATAGTGGTGTCGTGTTAATTTGAAGGAGGCATAGATGCGAAGTTTTTCGGCTCAGATCGTTGGTGTAGTGGGTTCATATTATTGATGTGTTGATTTATGATTTGACAGCTCATTTGATGGTGATGATTTCAATGTGGTGGAGTAGATTTTGAGATGTTAATGGTGGCTCAGAGTGACGACAATGGTGGTGCTTCTGTATTTGGCGGAGTAAATTTGAGTGTTATTGATGGTGGTTCGGTTGATTTGTTGGCAAACTTTCCTTATGATTGAACAGATAACCCAACAAATTACTAAACACATCCCAACAAATTATACAATGCACCCCAGCAAATTACCTTTTTAGAAAATAACTCTTAATACATCTTGAAATAATTTGAAGAAGTGAAAAAGAATAATTTGACTTCATTATCGAGGAGGAACACTTCCTCGATGAAGGCCCGGTCAAAACAAGGATAGTAAAGAAAAGTACCAAAGTTATTCTCGAAAGATATATAGATCAAATCTCATTGAGTGCCGAGGTTCCTTTGGTAAATCACTCTCCTACGAATTTTTTCTTGACGAGTTTCTCTATATTTAACACTCGATCCATTCTTCTTTGATTTCCGAGTTCTACGAAAAGTTGTGCTTAAAATAATCTCTTTATCTTTCTTCTCCATTACTTCTCCTTCAACAGTTTTTTTTTGAACAATTTTTTACCTTGTTTTCTCTCGCTTTATCATTAATATTTTTGGTTTATAATAACTCTACTACTACTCCTACTACTATCTATATTTTGGCTTTTCCCCTCTTTTATTGGTATATATATTATTATTGTTTTGCACTAACCTTTGTGATGATATATATAAAAATTGAAGACAAAGGTTGAGAAGGTTGATTCCATATATAGAAGTTTTCGTTAAAACTTTATACCCTTTCACTTGTGCTAGTTGAGTTAGTATGTGACATAGTTATGTGTAGTTGTAGTTAGATGTCTCTTGATATGTTTGAATTTTTTTAGTCTAGTCTAAATTGGTTAGCTATTTACTCGACTTAGCTCATTATTAAGATAGATATACATCTTGTCTTTTTTTAAGACGACAAAGGGGGAGAAAAATATGAATATGCACTAAAACCTTTCCAAAACTTGCACTAGTATAAACCTCTCATATATTTGTTTAAAAATTAAATACACTTTTTATCTATACTCTTTGAAGTGGGAGTTAGACTCTATATGTGCATTATCTTTTCATATCTTATATACACATTGATAGGGAGAAGAGGAGGGTGGGGTGCTAACTCCTTATGTTATATCTTATATTTACATAATTCTTATGGTATTTTAGTGAAGCATTTGTTATTATAAATGGGACAACTATTTGGATATTTCAAGATAACATATTTTTGTCGAGATCAAATTCCTTTATCATGAAACTAACAAGTACACATATATATTGGCTAAGAAAGTTGGAATTATATAATGAATGATGATTTAATTTATTAAATTTTTCATGCTCTTGTGAGAAAAAGGGAAAAAACTATTTGTGTTCTAATAGTCCCACCTTAAAATTTGATAAGAAATTATTGACATTACTAAAATTGATGAATTTTATTTTATTAATTCTTTCTTTCTCTTGGGAAAAGTGGGAAAAACTTTTTATGTGTTAAAAATTCTCAACCTAGAAAATGGAGAAGAAAATAAAAGACAAACCGACAAAGATTTATGGCTCTTCAATTCGACAATTACAGGATTTGCAAGACTTGGTAAAAAAAACGGCAAGCTTTAATGAGCACTGAAGAGGCATTTATATGATGGTCTTTTGTCTTGTCATTTTCTCCATAAACAGTGACTTTGTCACTTGCATTTTTGGAGAAGAAGAAAAAATAATTCTAAAGAGAATGGAAAAATTATTTCAAAGAGAATAGGAAAAAACTATTCTAGAGAGAATAGAAAAAATAATTCTAGAGAGAATAAAGAATAGAATATGAAGAAGTAAGAATTTAGAAAATAGGAAACTTTTTTCTCCATGATTAGTCAAATCATTTTTGCCATAGAGATTAGAGTGATACAATTGTTAGAGATACCGGTTCTCCCGTAATAACTTTTTTAACGCCGCTACACTTTCTTTTATGTGTAATTGTATCTATTCCCTTTTCTCTAAATTTCCATGTAGTTCTGATTGTCTATTTTTCTATGTACTAGTTGTACTACTACATACTTTGGATACCTTTATATTCTTGTTATTCTACTTTCTTGTAATAGTGGTTGTATTATTATTTTTTTTGGAATATATTTATATGAAATCCATTTTTTACTGTTCTAGTGATATTGTTAGATTTTTTCAACAATTAAAAAAGATATTTTTAATATCACTGGTAGTAAAATGGTTTTTCTATATCGACGGTTGCTTCATCCTTGAACGCAAACGCCATTCCCGACGTGACTAAGTTGGAGCCTTTCAATGGTTCCTACTACAAACGTTGGGCATAAAAGCCACTGATATGCCTTGAACAAAATGAACTAGGACTTGCCATTCTCGAGGTTTTCCCTACCATTGAGGCCAATGGGGAGATACCAAAGAAATATATGCTAGGTTTCTAGCTATCAAGGTTGGGTTCAAGAAAACTAATTCGGTGGTTAGGGGATGGATCTTGGATAATGTGACAAAACTAACTTTTATCTATGTACTATGAAACGGTTCATAAAGACATGGGGGTGATGATTCTGATGAGAAGAAATACGATACTGGAAATAACCCAACATGATCTATTTAGTCCATACAAGTCGAAAAGTGAATCAACTCAAGGATAAGTTCTTGTTTTTCCACCTTTATGTAAGTTTAAAAATTACTTTGACTCCTACTTTCTTATACAACCACACTTGACTCTAGTTACACTAACTATCATTCACAAACATGATTATACATCATTTGAATGTTAAATCAATATGTGAATGAAGATCTATATGAAGGGATCTATATGGTGAAACTTGAAGGGTTGGTGGTTTTAGGTCAAGGGGATAAAGTAGGAAAACTTATGAAATTGTTTTGGGTTGTTAAATGGCCACCTTGCTAATGAAATTGTATCTCAGAAAAAGATGGATCATATTGTGTTACACTTTTGTCAATATGTGTATAACATGATCCACTTTTGGTACTTTCATTCATGGGACTTACTTATTTTATTCTTCTATTTATGAATAAAAGATGTGGGGGAATCAGATCCTAAGGATAAAATTCATTAAAGTCAATAATAGAATTTACCTTTGTTAGTCTCGCTTTGTTGGAAAGGTTTGACACCATTGATATAATATCTGGTAAAAGAAAAATCCTTATAATACTAGTATTCATGAATAAGAGAATTGTGGGGGGTGTACCCCTTAATGAATATGAAATAATTATAAGGATTGTGATGTTCCTAATGAACTATACTTAACTTGGTATTGTCCATATTGTAAAGAGACTCAAGTGGTGACAATAGGGTTATTATTTATCATTTAATAAAATATGAGAGAGGTACTATTGATCTAGATTTGTGTTTTAAAACGACTCATGTAGTTCTTGAAATATTTTTGTTATGCAAACTGGGTCACATATAAATGTTGAAATAAATGGTTGATTTGTTTACCAAAAAACTTAAACGAGAGAGTAATCCTGGGAATGTTGAGTGATAGGACTAGAACCCATTAATGGGGAACTTATGACTAACAATTATGTATGATGCACTAACTTTATATCTATATAGTGTAAATTGTGCATACATGAGAAAATTAAAACTTAATGAATTCATAGCCACGTGTGGTGGTCCTACGGACTTGATGAATTCACCGTTGAGGTTGTGGTATACTTCTCAAACTTAATGAATTCATAGCCATGTGTGGTAGTCCTATCGAGATGGACTTGATGAACTCACCGTTGAGGATGTTGTATATTGATCATAATATGACTTTAAGGAGATGTCCTTGATGTTCCCAAGGGATGAGTTTTTAGACTCACCACAAATTCATAGCCCGTAAGGGTGGTCCTAAAGAGAAAGGACTTAATGAATTCGCGAGACACATAATGAGGCAGAGATTTATTGCTCTTAATGATCTCAAAATTGGAGAGAAGTCAGCTAATAAGGCTAGACGCTCTTGGAGCTCACTTATGTGTAAAGAAAGGGTGATGTTTGAGAAATTTGTAACTATCAGCCGGGTAGAGTATGTGTTGTGACTTGTGAGGGTCTGGATCTAAAACCGTCAAGTTCAATAGTACGTTCACTTGATATGTTTTTGGTGGTTGCCTCACTTCACTACGTGTCAATTCAAATCGAAAGATATTGCCACTTAAGTACAATTCACCCAAATGCTGGTATTTATGGAAACCTGTTCACCTTCTCTTACAAAGAACCTGAGTGGGGGATTGTTGGAATTATTAAATGAATGATGATTTAATTTATTAATTCTTTCATGCTCTTAGGAGAAGTGGAGAAAAAACTATTTGTGTTCTAATAGTTCCACCTTGAAATTTGAGAAGAAATTGTTGGAATTACTAAAATTGATGAATTTTATTTTATTAATTCTTTCTTTCTCTTAGGAAAAGTGGGAAAAACTTTTTATGTGTTAAAAAGTCTCACCTAGAAAATTGGAGAAGAAAATAAAAGACAAACCGACAAAGATTTATGGCTCTTCAATTCGGCAGTTACAGGAGTTACAAGATTTGGTTTACAAAAACGGCTAGCTTTAATGAGTATTGAAGAGGTATTGATATGACGGTTTTTTGTCTTGTCATTTTCTCTTTAAATAGTGACTTTGTCACTTGCATTTTTGGAGAAGAGGAAAAATATATTCTAGAGAGAATGAAAATATTATTCTAGAGAGAATAGGAAAAAACTATTCTAGAGAGATTAGAAAAAACTATTCTAGAAAGAATAAAGAATAGAACATAAAGAAGTAAGAATTTAGAAAATAGAAAACTCTTTTCTCCATAATTAGTGAAATTATTTTTGACATAGAGATTAGAGTGATACAATTGTTAGAGATATCGGTTCTTCCGGAATATCTTTTTTAACGCCGTTACACTTTCTTTTATGTGTAATTGTATCTATTCCCTTTTCCCTAAATTTCTATGTAAATTCTGATTGTCTATTTTTTCATTTAATAGTTGTAGTGTTACATACTTTGGATACCTTTATATTCTTGTTATTCCACTTTCTTGTCCTAGTGATTGTATTATTATTTTTTGAAATATATTTATATAAAATCTATTTTACGGTTCTAATGATATTGATAGATTTTTGGGGTTATTATAGAAAATATCCTCATAGAGTAGCCTAATATTTATTTAAGCCTTCAATTATTTATTTAATAAAAAAATGCCTAATAGAAACAATTATTTATAGAAAACATCCCTTTTATATTTTTTTATACCTTTACTATCCTTATTATTAAATATATTATTTTATTTTTAATACAATATTTATTTTTAAATATTAAACAATAGGGTACTTCTACCACCACCACCACCACCACCACCACCACACCACCACCACCACCACAACCATCACCACCTCCACCACCACAACCACCACCACCACCAATACACCCACCACAACCATCACCACAACCACCACCACCTACTACTAATTTCATCACACGCGCGCGTGCGTGAAATTTTTTTAAAATCGTCATAACTAATTCAAAAAGAATCAGAAAATTAAAAAATTTGCATTTTTGGATAAAGCAAATTAATATTTACGTCTACGTTTTTTTTTTTTTTTTTTTTCTTTTCCGCAGACACGAAATTCCATGTTTAAAACATGAAATTCCATGTTTTAAACAGTGAATTTCGTGTCTGCAGAAAACAAATTCAGTATTTCAAAACATGGAATTTCGTGTCTGCGAATTAAAAAATTCAAAAAAATTAAGAAACTCAAAAAATCATAGACGTAAATATTAATTTGCTTTATCCAAATATATAATTTTTTGATTTTTTTGATTTTTTTAGAATTAGTTAGGATGATTTTAAAAAAAATTCACGGATGCTGCGTGTGTTTATTAGTTTTTGTTTTTGTTTTTTCCTAATTCATTTTTTTCAATTGTTAATTATAGAGGTAGTTTAGGATAGGGTTGTTTTCTATAAATTATCTTATTCTAGACACTTTTTTTAAGGGTTAATGCCCAACAGGCACCTGCCACCTTACACCCTTGCCCGTAAAAGGCACCGTCTTTTTTAAAGAACAACGAGTAATGAGAAGTTTCCCACTACTCAAAGTTTGAGTAATGGGAAACTTCCCACTACTCAAACTTTGAGTAGTGGGAAGCTTTCCATAACTCAAACGACTCTTTTTATGGAAGAAAAAAGGAAAAAGCAAAATATATGTGGCCTTTTATGGGAAAAAATGATGGCTGGGGCGAGAGGGAATTAATTCTAATTTGAGGTGTTTCTTGGATAATAATTTTTTTTTAATTAAGTTTTTTAATAGACATTAATCTATAATTGGCTCTAGATTTTTTTTAAAAAAAAAAAATAAGCTGAAATAAGTGGCCGTTTGGTTAAATATATAAATCCACCAGGATATTTATGGAGAGCGATAAAAATAGATAGTATATGTTTAGATTTATTTTGATTCTCCATGAAACATTTTATAAATTTTAAACTTATGACTTTTAACTTCATATATTAAAAAATATATATATTATCCAATCAACTCTTAACCGAGTTGAAGGATTCTTCAATTATTTTTAGAAAATTTGTTTGATTAGGAAGGAATTATTAAGGATGATGAATAAATATGAAGCTTCTAAATATTTAACGAATTAAATTTTTTTAATATATGAATATAACTATAGAATGAAAACAATAAATTAATTATATGCCCATTCTTCTAACTCTTAGCTCTGATCATTTCCACCTTTCCACATTATTTTAGAAAATTATACATTTTGGATAAAATTTGCTATCAGAGGCAAAGTATTCGAACAACTCTTAATTTGCTGTAATTCTTGATAATTACTTGTGATTTGTGTTCCACGCAATGTCATGTATGTGTTCGACTAAAAAGTCAATGCCGTATCTTATAATTGTGTGGATGATTTCACTTTAAAAGTAGATTGTTAAAAGTCTTCTTCCTAGTATATATTTGAGATGACTTAGGAAAGTTGGTAAAATCAGAGCAATTAACGCTAATATTGGAGGACTTGTCACCTAATATTTTGTCATTTTCATAGTTTTGAGGTGGTGAGTAAGATAGAGACCTAGAGAGTCCTGAACGATGCCGGTGATGAATTAGTTGACCAAAAACAATTCATGAATTGTTAGTTAAACTGTGTCTAGTTCTCGAAATTTAAATCTCTTCTTATAGCTTATGATCATCAGTCTAAATCTTGTGCTTCTCTCTCCTAAAAACGCTCTCTCCTCTCTCTTCTTCTTGAACACGATTTCTTCGCCGAAAATCTTAGATCTACTCTAGATAATCATCACAGCGGGTGTTGAATCTCGCGTGTGATTTCTTGCTTCACGTCTCCTTGATCCTCCATCTTGGAATGGGGGTTTCGTCAGATGGGGATTTAGGGTTACGAATAGGGTTTACCTTTTTCATTTTGGGGAAGAACAAATCAAATCGGGAAGGAAGGAAAACCACTGAGCTAGCCTTAACCTGCAATGAAAGTGTGGAAATCGAAATTAATGATGGGGTTTTTCGAATAAAGAAGGAGCCGTCGATTAAACTCTTCGAAGCTAGTTTCGCTACTAACCAAATCTCATCTAGTCCCGAGGTAAAGAAGAAATTTAATTATTTTCTTTTTTTCGTTGGTTTTTCTTTCTATGCAGAGATTAAAAAGGCAAAAGCTAAAGTTACAAGGGGGAAGCGAAGCGACGGATACTGGCGTGTTACATTTAAACGTTATAATTGGTTTATCAGAGGTAGTCATCATAATTTGATAGTTCCAAAACCAATTATGGAAATAGGTAATAATGAAAGCAGAGTTAATAGAAGAGGTAACAACAGCTTAGGACTCTCCACTACACTAATTTCTCGAAGTAACAAACCAGCATCTTTAAGCGTGGCTAAGAAATTGATTGAAGCTGTCTCTACATCCTGCCTATATATACTTCTTATGGTGGACTGGTTATCCACACTCTTTAATCCCTCTCTTACACTGCTTCCTTACTACTTCCCCATTTCTTTCCCTTATCCTTTCTACCAACCCCTTTTCTACACTTACGCTTCTCACTTCGTTATTTTCTACTGCTGTGTCGTGTTATTGTTTACTTTTAGTACAGGTCTTCTTATGGCAACTAGGGAGCATCACGCTTTACCCATCATTCCCCTCAATGATCACAAAGCTCGTAAACTTGGGGTAATCAACATTGGATTGAAGGCTAGGCTATCTGAGAGTATGAAGGAGGAAAAAGCAATACTCATCAGAGCAATAGGGGATTCTCCTATATATGCGGTTCAACTCAGAAAACTAATTGAGGACAGATGGGGTATACAAGGGCACTACAGATTATCAGATGTCAAAAACAATATGTTCAAGCTCGAGATTTTTAATGATAAAGAATTCAAGCGAGTATGGGAAATGAGACCAGGGTTGTATCAAAAACTTCACTTAAGCATGACCATGTGGCCTCTAGTGGTTGAATTCAAAGATCTGGTGACAGATTACTCGTCAATATGGGTTCAAGTAAGAGGACTTGCTTTCAAACAGAATAATCTCGACACAGTAAAGGCACTTGAGGTATGTTTCATCAGAATTGAAGCTGTGGATTTCCCTACTGCACAGAACTGTGACGTAAAAGTTTTAAGATTTCGTGCAAGGATCAATACCAAATACCCCCTTCCCCCTGGAGCTTATTTGTATCAAGAGGAAGGTCCAGCTTGGGTAGTCTTTCAATATGAAAATACGGGACTGTTATGTTTTAGATGTGGTAAAATAGGACATCAATATGGCGACTGTCCATTGAAAACCATCAAACAAGTGGAGGATATAGATGAACGCAGGAAAGTGTCTTGGAGCATAGATAATGTCGCAAAGTTTCCCCCTTTTAATCCTATTTATGGCCTACATATTAAAAATAACGGGGAGTTTACTAACTACTTTTATAATGATAAAAACATTAAAGATGCAGGTACGAGCTACAAGAGTAATAACCCTATTCGAAGTCTACAAATTCATGAAGAAGAAGGTGATATCCTTAGTAAATTCAACTACACTAAGAAAGGAAGCACAAGCAAAGTGGGAAACCAAAGATATAATGAGGAAGAGAAGGACAAAGAAGAACAAGAGTGGGAGAACTGGAATAAACAAATTCACGATCTTCGCAATGAACTACATGAGTCATCTTTAAAAATGGAGGCTTTTAAAAGAACCCGAGGAATCAATGAAGAAGGTGATGAAGGAAATGAAGGTAATATCCGCGCTGCTCTCATGGCTTTCGAAGAGGAAATGAGGAAAATAAAAGGAAAATATATTGCTAACTCTAGCAATACCTCTAATCAAAACATGGATACCTCTTCAAATACTCAACAAACAGTAAAGAGACGAAGAGAAGCTAGAGGAATTCGAATTGAAACTGGACAAGGGGAGGTTAATTCAAAGATGGCTGGGAATTTCAAAAAGCTTAGAGTAGTTGACCACATTGAGGACTTCGTCAACAACAATCATTTTAGTATTCTGGAGAATGAGAAAGAGGAAGAAGAGAGAAATAACATCCCTAAAGGAAAAGGCAAGGAAATGAGGAGTGTTTCAAAAGTTAATGATGAAGAAGATTCGCAATTTGAACCTGAAGAGGAGGAAGAGGGTAATTTTGAAAGCAGTGAAAACTACTTTGAGAAGGATTATGAAGGGGGAGGGGAAGATCATGACATGAATTTCCAGTATGCAGATGCATTTGAGGAGGAGGAGGAGGTCTTTGAGATCAAGAATGGAGGCGGCAACTCCAAAAAAGCCGCAAAGGATAAGTGACGACCCTTTTCTGGAATGTCCAGGGTCTTCGAGCGCCCTTGACATTGACTAAAGCTAGCTCGTTGGTGGCACAATATAGACCTAGTGTGGTGGCTTTTTGCGAAACGATGTTGAGAGAAGTGGACTCTCAAGGTGTTTTGGCTCGGTTTGGTTATGAAAACTCTTTTTTTGTGGAACCCACTGGTAGCGCTTTTCACTCAGGGGGGGTTCTTAATTTTGTGGCACTTTGATGTGCCTTTAAGTATTGTCTTTAGTTGTAATTCCTTTATTATCGCTCGTATTAATGAACTTTCTTTTGCTTATTACATGGTGTTTATTCATGCTCCAAATGATTTCAAACAAAGATTAGATACTTGGAAGGAAATTACGAAATGGGGCGAAAGCTTCACAGAACCCTGGATAGTTATAGGAGATTTCAATGAAATTCTTAATATTACAGAAAAAAACAGCAAGAATAAGGCCAATATGGATCATATAAATGCTTTTATTGATTTTACTAGTAATAACTCTCTTGCGGAAATTAACTCTAATGGTTGTTTTTTTACCTGGTCCAATAGGATGGAAGGTGAGAAGAATGTCAAGACAAGAATTGATAGAGGACTAGCAACATACGAATGGATGGAACGTTTTCCGAGATCACTTATACACATCCCTCCAGCTATAGGGTCGGATCACTCTCCTTTAATCCTTTATTATGATTTTGATATGAAAATAAGGAAGAAACAATTTAAATTCGAAACTAGATGGTTGGATGATGAGAATTGCAAAAAAATTATAGAAGATAGTTGGCCTATCCCTAAATACAATAGCCCTATACCAAACTTCATTAAGAAACGTGAGTATACTAAAAAAGAACTTAGCATTTGGAGTGGAAAAAATTTTAAAAACCATGAAATTACCATCAAAAAACTCCAAGATAAACTTATAAAACTTAATAACATAATAGATAGGGATACTACTGATGAAGAACACACTATCAAAGAAAAAATAAAAAAAGAATATGAGAAAGAAGAAAAATACTGGTGTGATAGAGCCAGACTTAATTGGCTCGTCTACGGGGATAAAAATACAAAATATTTTCATTTAGCTACTATTAAGAGAAGGAAACTTAACAGAATTAATAGAATTAAAGACAAGGAAGGCAATTGGACAGATGATTTAGAAAATATTAAAGGAAATTTCCAAGAATTTTATAAGAACCTTTTTAAAGAAAAAGGGGGTGAAGATGAAGCAATGAAGAAAGCAGTTGAATTTATTTCACCACGTGTCACGGATGATATGAATAAAGATTTAACAAAAAAACCGAGTACTGAAGAAATAGAAAGAGCTGTTATGGAATTATCAGCATCAAAAGCTCCAGGCCCGGATGGATTAAATGGTAAGTTTTATAAAGAATTCTGGGAAATTATTAAAAATGATGTGATACAGGTCGTTATGGATTTTTTTGAAAATAATCAATCGGTGGAAACTATTAACGATACACTTATCACGCTGATCCCGAAAGGACTTACACAAGAAAATTTAGGGGACTTCAGACCTATTTCATGCGTCAACTTTATTTATAAAATTATTACGAAAATTCTTTCCAATCGATTAAGAGAAATCATGGATAAAATTATCTCACCCACACAATCAGCTTTTATCAAAGGCCGAGCCATACAGGACAACATACTAATTGCTCAAGAGATATCTTTCTTTATGAGTAGAAAGCGAAAAAATAAGAAAAATTTGGCGGCAATCAAAATAGACATGGCAAAAGCCTATGATCAGGTAAGATGGATCTTCTTATTTAAAGTTTTAAGTAAACTTGGGTTTTGCGATAAATGGATTGAATGGATAAGAAACTGTATCACTTCAGTATCCTTTTATATTAACATCAATGGAGAGAGACTAGACAATTTTAAACCAGAAAGGGGACTCAGGCAAGGAGATCCTCTTTCACCTTTCCTTTTTTCTATTATGACAGAGTCCCTTATCAGTATTGTTGATCATTTTGTTAGTAACAAATTCTTTAGTGGAATCAAAATTAATAGAAACTGCCCTATAATATCTCACCTATTGTTTGCAGATGACTCTCTTTTCTTCTTAAATTTAGATGAATCTGATATTGATTCTTTCAAGGAATGTTTGGATATATATTGCGAGGGATCAGGACAGGCAATTAACTTTAATAAATCGGCTATCATTTTTAGTAAAGAAACAACAGAGGAGATCAAAGAACTAGTAACAAAAAGAATGGATATTAAAGAAACGGAGGATTTGGGATTTTACTTGGGAATTCCATTATGTCATAAAAGGTCAAAGGTAGAATCTCTTGAATGGATAGCAAAAAAGGTGTTTAAAAATACAGAAGGCTGGAAAGCTAAACTCCTATCGGAAGGGGGCAAAGAAGTGCTCATTAAAGCAATCCTTCAAGCTATTCCAAATTATTACATGTCCATCTTTTCCTTTCCTATTAATTTTTGTAATAAACTTATCTCAGCTATTTCTAATTTTTGGTGGAATTCAGGTGAACGAAATAGGATTCACTGGGTTGCATGGGAAAAAATAACGGTGAATAAAATTATCGGGGGACTCGGCTTTAAAGATTTCAAAAAAATGAACACAGTTCTATTGGCGGCTCAAGCTTGGAGAATAATGCATAATCCAACCAACCTGGCAGCTAGACTCCTCAAAGGTATATATTTTAATAAATCAAGTTTTTTTATCTTGTAAAGTTAAACAAAGTAGGACATGGAGTTGGGCAAGCATAATGGAAGGAAGAGACTTTATCAGAAAACACGGAATAAAAAAAATAGGTGATGGTAAGGATACGTGATGTCTCCTCATTTGTGATAGATTTATGTTAAGATGAGACATCATTTTTAGTGTTTTAGAAGTCAATAATGTCGATTTTCTTGAGTTTTAGTACACTTTCCTATTTTGTGTCTTGATTTGTAGAAATAATGTTTTTAGAGCATATTGGGTTTAATTGTTTATTTAGTGTGTAGCTTTAAAGATAATTATGGAGTTTAATTAGAGTCCAAGTCAAAGACAACAACTTATGGAAGGAGATATGCATGGTAATTGGAGATAAGGAAAGAATTGCTAAAAAGATGGAAAAGGAAAAGCTGCCTAAACCTGGGATTCTGCAAAGATAGGCGTTTTTACCTAATAAAGAGGCCGAATTTGGTAGATTACTCCTAAAGGGCGTAGGAAATTCTGTTGCGATTCTTTTGGTATCTTGTGGAGCAAAATCGGACCAATAATAAAGAAGTTATGACCAAAACAACGCAGCAGTGTTTATCTTTATTTCCATACGAATTTGAGTTGGGCTAGAAGTCCATTACCTTAACTCTTCCTCAAGAAAACGAATTAGGTCTTCTAAACACCTATAAATACACCCTTATATCACTTGTAAATCATCCTTGCCTCAGAGTAATTAGTTCTTAAGGTTTTATTCTTCCAGTTTATTGTAGAGAGCAAGATGATGTCTTTTATTATTTCTTTTAGTTTATTTCCTTCAGGTATGAACTAAACCTCCCATAGCTTGGGTTTTGCATATGTATAATCTATGAATTCTAATTCTTCTATCTAAGTTTCTTTGGGAATTATATGTTTTAATCTGATATTAGCTTCTTACTTTATATTTGCTTATGTGTTTTGATTTAATGTCTTTCCTAGAATTGATCACTTTAGGATTGTTTTAAGAGTAGTTAGATGTTCTCCTTGACAGGGTGTTTAACTATTGAACCACCACATAATGTCTAGTGTCGATAGCAGTTCTGACAAAACATACTTCTAACTAGATAGTCATTAAGGTTTGTTTTAACCACAGTATCACCAAGACTTGCAGTATTTGCTTAGGGCCTTAGTGGCGTTTGATAACCCTATTTTAAATCACTTCTTGGTTGTGACGTAGCCCCCTTAGTCGCTCTCAAGGTCTAAGGTAGTGGAATTTAGAATCCTGACTAAATATTACCAAGAGCTAATATTCTCCCTTATGAACTAGATCTATAGATAGAATTAGAAGGATTAGTGCATACTAGCAAAACCTAAGCTATACTTCTCATCTCATATTCTTAATCTTTTACTTTATTGTCTTTATTTTCATAGTTTTAATTTAGTTTTAATTCATAAATTCGAAAAACCAAATATTTATTTACTGTCTTCTAGTTATTTACTTTTACTCGTTATCTGTTCCTACGCGTTTAACACACTTAAGTCCCTGAGAACGAACTCTACTTATCATTAAAACTTGCATACGTCCTGTAATACTTGCAGTACTGTGCCTGTCTAGGGTGAGAGTGCATAGTTTTCCATACTTAAATTGATCTTATTTTTATCACACCCTAGGCGACACCAAGTTTTTGGCGCCGCTGCCGGGGACTTGTGTCTCGTTAGCGTGTGGGTTATCTATTTCGAGTTTTAGTTTTTAATTAGTTTTTACTTTTCAGTTTTAGTTTAGTTTTAGTTTTTATTTTTCCAGATTTACGCTTGGGTTTGCTTTAGTCCTTTTCAGGTTTTCACAGTGTTTAATTCTTGGCCTCCCTTACCGGAGCCTGAGAGGAGCTTCAGAGCTTATAACAAAAGAATTCGTAAGGAAAGAGCCTTGAGAAGAACTATGGCAGACATTCAAGACAATGATCCGGAGTTAGTTTACTTTGCACCAGGAGGACCTCCTGCGTTTGTTCCACCTGGTGTACAACTGCCAGTAGGAGAAGGTAATGGGCAGAATAATCAACAAAACCGAGTTGAACAAGATCTACCTGGCCTTAACATACCATTCCATGTTCAACCCATCGGTTACCGCCCTCCTGAGATTCCGAATATCAAATTTAGACCCGATCCGGGTATGCTTAGTCAATTTCAAAGTTTCGGACTATATACTGGTACTGCAATTCAAGATCCGGTAAAAGCGATTCAGAAGTTCATGCAGATTTGTGATGCCTACATTACTCCTGGCATTACACGCGAGCAACTGTATTGTCATATGTTTTCGTTTTTCTTGACCGGAAGAGCTAGCGATTGGCTAGAAAGACAACCACATGGAACCATTCACTCTTGGAGAGAGCTTCAAGCCGCGTTCTTTAACCGATTTTATCCGAAGAGCATGAGACTTAAAGATCAAACCGAGCTTGCAAGATTTTCTCAAGAAGATGGAGAAACAGTGGGAGAAGCATGGACAAGGTTTCAACAAAAATTAGCTAGATGTCCGCTCCATGGTTATACACCTGCTCTACAACTTGCTATATTCTATGAAGGTCTTGATGACAAGGGTAGAGACAAGGTGGATAACATTGGAAAGGGTAATTTTGTGTCCATGAATCACAATGAAGCTTCCGAGGTGTTAGAAAATATTATGGAACAAGAAAGAAGTTGGCCTTCAACGCGAGCTTCTGCAGCAAAGACCCGAGGAACGCTTCGTTTAGATGCAGAAACTGCGAACTCAGCTCAAATATCCTCGTTAGAAAATCAAATCAAGGAGCTGAGAATCGCGATGGAGAAAAATTTAGCTGCTACAAAGGTAGTTCAAGAGGCACAAGGTTGTCAACAATGTGGAGTTAATGATCATTCATGGGAAGAGTGTGAATCAAATCCGCAATCTGTTTACTTCATATCTAACCGATGGGGCAACCGCAACCATCCGGGTATGCAGTATTCAAATCCACAAGGGGCCGCCAATCCTAGTCAATATCAATCGCGACCCCAGAACAACTCTTACCAACAGAGAGGTCAGTACCAAAACCAATATCAGAATCGACCTACTCCTCCACAACAACCTGCTCAAGACGCCTATACCGATACTTTAGACCAAAAAGCTTTACCTCAGTATCCGCAAGAAGGATCTATGGACAATACACAGATAGTACAAGCTCTAGAACGTTTGAACACCACTGTAAACGCTCAAGAAGAAAAGGTCAGAGGACACGATGCCATACTTCAGATGCTAAATACTCAATTAGCCCAAATAAACAAGCATCTAACAGAACAAAAGGAAGTAAAGGCAATCGAAGGAGGTGAAAACAATGTTGTGTTCGAAGCTTGCAAGGCTATATGCCTTGAAATCGAAAAAGAAAAGGAGGAAGCACCACATGCTGCCATTAGTGCCGTGGAAGTTCCCAGTATTGAAGAAGAGCCAACCGAGTCTAACCCTGAGGAGTCCGACTGTCTAGAAGTTTATCATCTGGAAAGCGATGAAGAGAGAGACGAGTTCATAGAGCTACTGAGAAAGGTGCAAGAGGAGATGCGATCGATGGTAGAGTATGCAGCGGAGTTAGCGAGAGAGAAAGAGGAAGAAGCCTCAAAAGAAGAATCAAAAGAAGATGAAGTGGCACCTGCTGTGCTAGAGGAGAAAGAAGAAGAGAAGGTGGAATCGCCACCTAGTGTTCAACCAGTGTCATCAACTATTCCTGATACAAATCCTAAGGATGACACTATTCTCAAGACATTTGTAGAGGCGTACCAACCTGAAAATATCAACGCCCAAATGCTTGAGATTGCGAAGAGAGGACTTACACCGCAACAAGTTTTTACGCAAGTTATTCCTGAGAAAGAAGAGAGTGTAGAGATCCCGAGAGAGAACCTGAGGGTTTCGAGAAGAAGTGAGAAAGAGCTACCGACTAAGCTTAAAGATCCGGGAAGTTTTAACCTTCCCATTCAATTGCATGGTAGGCTCAAGGTGAAAGCAATGTACGATGTGGGTTCTGGTGTGAATCTTATGCCTAAGTCCGTGTTCGAGAGACTTGGACTTCAAAAATCAGAGAAAACTCCAGTGAAGTTGCAGTTTGCTGACAACTCAGTGAAGAGGACATGGGGAACAGTGGAGGACGTCTTAGTCCGTGCAGGTAATATCGCCATCCCTACTGACTTTGTTATTCTTGAGTTTGATGCAGATAAGCAGGTTCCGATCATACTTGGACGGCCTTTCATGGCCACAAGTCAAAGTGTGATCAACTTCCAAGATGGGACCATCACCCTTCATGCTAAAAATGTATCCGAGACCTTCTATGTCTTGGGTAAGAAACCGAGGAAGTTGGATCCCACCGTACCTATCATCCACAGCCTTTCACATCACAAAGTCCCTCCTGAGGAGATCCACTTAAAACCTGTGGATACTGAGCCAAACATTGAGTTTGGGGTTGGCCATGAAGTCCTATGGAAAGCCCACAAACGCGAGAACAGGCCACGAAGTTTCAAAGACTCGTGGATGGGACCATTCATTGTCACTAAGGTCGTTTCAGCCAAGGTGATAGAAATTCGCCCCAAAACTGGGGTCAAGCGCAGATTAGTTGACGTTCATAGCCTTACTCGTTGTTGGGGAGGCTATGTTCGCAAATCTTGACAGAGGTAACACGTCTAACTTTGAAAGACGTTAAACAAAAGTGCTGTTCGGGAGACAACCCGAAGTTTTTTTTTTATGTTTTCATGTCTTTTACATTCTTAGTTTAAGTTTATTTTAGTTGTTTTTAGTTGATAATGCATATTTGAGAAAGGTATTAGTGTTTTTGGTGTGTAGGAATCGGAGAAATCAAGTTAGGGAACGCGAGGAAAATTTTTGGAGCGCAAGAAAGCACCCCGCGGACTACCCTCACGGACTACCCCATGGTCCGCAGGGATGGTCCGCGAGGTCAAAACCCGTACCACGGGTAGCTACCGCGGGTTTAGGTCAGAAACACGAAAAAATTCCACGGACCACCCCGCGGTGCACCGTGCCATGGTCCGCGCCCCAGAAACCCGTACCACGGGTTGACTACCACGGGTATTTTGACGGAGCAGCTACAGAAGCCGCGGTGTACCCCGCGGT
The DNA here is from genome assembly GCA_029959085.1 of Nemophila menziesii. Lineage (NCBI taxonomy): Eukaryota > Viridiplantae > Streptophyta > Magnoliopsida > Boraginales > Hydrophyllaceae > Nemophila > Nemophila menziesii. The sequence continues at coordinate 1,408,177 of JARWIR010000071.1, forward strand.
ACACCGGACCCTAGTCCGCGAGCCAAAAAAACCCGTACCACGGGGTCCTACCACGGGTTTAAGTCAGTGAGCAAAAATTTTCGAGCATCAGATGTCACGGACTACCCCGCGGTGCACCCCATGGTCCGCAGGGGTAGTCCGCAGCGCCGCCAGAGGAGAGAGAAAGTTACGGGATTGAGTTATAAAGGAGGTATTAAGCCTATTATTCCGAATTTATTAAACCTCAACCCTCTCTTTCTTCTCCACAACTCTCCTAACTCCATTGAAGCTCATCAAAACCTTCACCAATCACCAAAACACTACCCAATCATCAAGAAAAACACATCAAACCTTCTCTCCACATCATTACAAGAGAGAATCAAGCTACCAATCATCACCAAATTCATTCAAATTGAAGAATCGAAGAGCCAAATTTCACAAATTCATCACACAATTTCTAAAATCCAAGCCTACCCATTACAAATCATCCTCACCCACATAGAGATTCATCACCAATTCACCCATCCTAGGACAAATCAAGCTTGTTCATCCATTAATTCAAGAGTTTAATTTTCAAGGGTTGCTAAAGCTTTGAGTTGGGGGTTAATTGAAGATGACTAATAGAACATCAATCTTATCTAGTAAGAGGGAGGTGAAGAGTAACAAAGGATTGGATTTAAACAAGAAGAAATCAATTGACAAAGGAGCTAGTTCTGAATCAAAGGGTAAAGATAAATTGAAAAGTGGGAAACCTTCGTATGATAGTAATGGTAAAAAGCTTTATTTTTATGCAAAGGAAAGAACACAACCTCAACAAAATCCTATACCTATAGAGAAAGTGGATACTTCAAAGGCCTTGAAGATTTCTGCAGAGAAACAATTAAAAGAACTACCTTTTGCCTATGAGAAAGTATTCAAGGAAGAAATTAGAGATGGAGAATACAAGAGATTCTTTGAGCTTGGTGAGAAGTTGGGTTGGTCTACGTTCATGGTAAGCCGTTCTGAATTATGTCCTGAATTAGTTTTGGAGTTCTATCTAGGCCTCTTTAGCCGAGATAGTGATTGTGTTCCGATTAGAGGAAAGTTAGTTCCTTTCACAGTTGAGGAGATTAGGAACCACTTCAAGTTTCAGAATCCGAAAGGTTGTTGCAAATTTGAGGAAGCAGTTGCTAAACGAAAAATCTTTGATAAGGAATTACTTTTTGAGCATGTGTTAGACAAGGAGAAAGTGCAATTACATAAGGGAGAATTGAAGGCACCTTGGCCTTACAAATATCTTCAAGCAGATGCTAGAATTTGGCATAATTTCCTTATCCCTAATGTCTTTGGAAACACACGAACTTTGGAGGTGACTATGAAGAACGCACTACTGTTGGACTGTATTTTGAGAGGAGAAGAAGTTGATGTGGCACAGTTGATCTATGAGGAGGTGATACGATTCTCGGTCTCTCCTAAATCGGTTTATAACGTTAAATTTCCAACTATGATCACGTGTCTTGTGCGAAAAGCGAATGTAGTATTGGGTGAAGAAGAGAAACTCGAGTTTAAGACGAGTTATATTGATAATGCTTGGATCAAAGAAAGCCTTCGAAGAGCGGGTTCTACTCAAGCCTCGAAGGAAGAAAAGGAGCAAAATTGGCAAGAGAAGATGGAGGAGCGTTTAACGAAATTTGAAGCAGCTCAAACTTCCTTAGTCAATGATGTGGCACAAATCAATGCTAATCAAGTGCACATCATGAAACTCCTTGAGCAATTAACGAAAGGTCCAGCAATTCCAATCTTGGATATCAATGATGCGAGGCAATAGCCTCGAGAGTATGTTTTCTTTCTTCCTTACCATTTCTGTAAATATGTCTATCTGCTAATTTTAATTTCTGTTTTCGAGTCTTTTTCGAGTCGTGGGGACACGGCTCATTTTTGAGTTGGGGGTGTGGGGATTCGTTGTCTCTCATCTCCATTTTTCTGTTTTTGGGTGAAATTAAAATTTTTGATGCATGGGAATTAGATGTAGAGTGTGTTTAATAACTTGAAAGCATAAGCTCAGTAGATTGATGATAGTAAGTGATATGTTTATGAGCTATGTATTTGTATGCTCTGAGTATTTGCAGGAAAACACACGTTGATAGTAAAGAAAGATTAGTGAGCAATGCGATAGAAAGTATGTTCGATCTCAGGGAACCTTGAGAAGTGTGTAGGCCGTGAGATCCAAGCTAGTTGAAAAACCATTTGATGAAAGTGCTAAAGGTAAGAAATTTCCTGAATTACATAGTGTAGAAAGTGATCAAGGCGGTTCTTTCATATTTTGAAGCCTGTGAAGCCTTTTTATACCTTCTCACCTTGTGATTTTTGAGTTTAAAAGTTATATCCTTCTTAGCCCCTTCTAGCCTTTCTAAAGCCTTTTTATTGAAACACATTATAAGCCATATCCTTTAGATTTTAGGACTTTTCCATATGACCCGCACTCGAATCGCGATGCTTAGACAGTTGTTTTAGAGCTTGAGTTTGGGGTGGTGGGTCCACCATTATGGGAGTTATTATGTTGGGATTTTTGAGCTTATTAATTGTGCTTTGTGCTTTATATTGAGGATATTTCACAGAATTGTATTGTAACCCTTTGCCGGGGTAATAGTGAATGAAAAAGAAGCTTCGAGCTAATTTTGCCAACAAGGGCATTAAAAGAGAAAATATATATATGAGAAAATTAGCATGATATCTCAACATTAAAAGAGAGTCATAGCTATAGAAAAGAGATTGATGTGAAAAGAAAAGAAAATATATATATTCGGACCGGCAAAGTGGATTTTTATGTGAACATCTTAAGCTTTAATTGGGTTATTGGGGATGCTAAATTGTGCATCAAGGAATTCATTGGGTTGAGTGAGAAACGTTTTATGAGAGTAACTCAAGCTCTAGGGCGATTCGTTGATGGCTAGTGAGGAGAGAGCCAAAAGCTCACTCCAAATTATCCAAATATATGATCACACCGTCCCTAAACCTACATTACAACCTTAAAGACCTTGTGATTCTTTGTTATGTAATTAAGAAGAGATTGAGCCATTAGAGATTAGTTAAGTGGATTCTTGGATACTAGTAAGGTTTGATGAACAATCTATAGCTCTCAAGGGGAACTGAGTAAAGTCCCAATCCTTCTTACATTGCGAAACTAATCAGATCTTGAATTCAAGCCGTGTTGACTGTGGATATGAGAAGTGTACAGGTATGTAGTTTATGAATATTATTGCATGAAATTTTCTGAGTTATGTGCTTTAGGTTTATTCTATATATTCTGCTATGCTTTTCCCTTGTGTTGAGAATTTTATAAAGTGTGTATTTCTAGACTTCCCTATGTTTTTATCTTTTATTGTATCGGGACGATACAACTTTGAGTTGGGGGTCTTGATGTCTCCTCATTTGTGATAGATTTATGTTAAGATGAGACATCATTTTTAGTGTTTTAGAAGTCAATAATGTCGATTTTCTTGAGTTTTAGTACACTTTCCTATTTTGTGTCTTGATTTGTAGAAATAATGTTTTTAGAGCATATTGGGTTTAATTGTTTATTTAGTGTGTAGCTTTAAAGATAATTATGGAGTTTAATTAGAGTCCAAGTCAAAGACAACAACTTATGGAAGGAGATATGCATGGTAATTGGAGATAAGGAAAGAATTGCTAAAAAGATGGAAAAGGAAAAGCTGCCTAAATCTGGGATTCTGCAAAGATAGGCGTTTTTACCTAATAAAGAGGCCGAATTTGGTAGATTACTCCTAAAGGGCGTAGGAAATTCTGTTGCGATTCTTTTGGTATCTTGTGGAGCAAAATCGGACCAATAATAAAGAAGTTATGACCAAAACAACGCAGCAGTGTTTATCTTTATTTCCATACGAATTTGAGTTGGGCTAGAAGTCCATTACCTTAACTCTTCCTCAAGAAAACGAATTAGGTCTTCTAAACACCTATAAATACACCCTTATATCACTTGTAAATCATCCTTGCCTCAGAGTAATTAGTTCTTAAGGTTTTATTCTTCCAGTTTATTGTAGAGAGCAAGATGATGTCTTTTATTATTTCTTTTAGTTTATTTCCTTCAGGTATGAACTAAACCTCCCATAGCTTGGGTTTTGCATATGTATAATCTATGAATTCTAATTCTTCTATCTAAGTTTCTTTGGGAATTATATGTTTTAATCTGATATTAGCTTCTTACTTTATATTTGCTTATGTGTTTTGATTTAATGTCTTTCCTAGAATTGATCACTTTAGGATTGTTTTAAGAGTAGTTAGATGTTCTCCTTGACAGGGTGTTTAACTATTGAACCACCACATAATGTCTAGTGTCGATAGCAGTTCTGACAAAACATACTTCTAACTAGATAGTCATTAAGGTTTGTTTTAACCACAGTATCACCAAGACTTGCAGTATTTGCTTAGGGCCTTAGTGGCGTTTGATAACCCTATTTTAAATCACTTCTTGGTTGTGACGTAGCCCCCTTAGTCGCTCTCAAGGTCTAAGGTAGTGGAATTTAGAATCCTGACTAAATATTACCAAGAGCTAATATTCTCCCTTATGAACTAGATCTATAGATAGAATTAGAAGGATTAGTGCATACTAGCAAAACCTAAGCTATACTTCTCATCTCATATTCTTAATCTTTTACTTTATTGTCTTTATTTTCATAGTTTTAATTTAGTTTTAATTCATAAATTCGAAAAACCAAATATTTATTTACTGTCTTCTAGTTATTTACTTTTACTCGTTATCTGTTCCTACGCGTTTAACACACTTAAGTCCCTGAGAACGAACTCTACTTATCATTAAAACTTGCATACGTCCTGTAATACTTGCAGTACTGTGCCTGTCTAGGGTGAGAGTGCATAGTTTTCCATACTTAAATTGATCTTATTTTTATCACACCCTAGGCGACACCAATACGGATATATGGAATGAAAAGTGGATAGACACAGAATGGAAATTAGAGAGACCAAAAGGATCGAACATTATAAAAGTAAATGAACTAATGAAGGAAGGAAAGGAGGAATGGAATCTCGAAATTTTGGATAACCTTTTCCAAGAACCAATTATAAACTTGATAAAAAGAACAAAGATCAAAGAGATGGATACTAAAGATAGATTCATATGGCCTTATTCAAAAGATGGGAACTACGATACAAAAACGGGATACAAAGTAATTATAGAAGAACATAATAAGAACAAGGCGACAACTACTAAAACACGAGTTATGCAAGAGTCCAAAATATGGAAAAAAATATGGAAATCAAATATCCCAAAAAAAATAAGACTATTTATGTGGAGAGTGGTCAATAATGCTTTACCAACTAGGGCAAACCTTTGCAAAAGAAAATGTGCAGATGGTAAAAACTGTCTTTGGTGTAACAAAGATATAGAAGATGTGGAACACTTACTTCTACAATGCAGTATGTGCAAAGATATCTGGGCGGGATCGTTTTTACAACTCAAAATACAAGAAAAAATGGATGATAATATAGAAGATTGGTTCCTCAAAACTGTAAAAACCTTCAAGAATGGAGGTTGGGACGAGAAGGTGGTTCGAGACTTTATAATGATCAACCTGTGGAATATTTGGAAAGCAAAAATGAAAGGCATTCATGAAGGAGTTGCAGCGAACGGAATAGTGATAAACAAAGCGTCAATAAAGCTTATGCAAGAAATTCATGGAATTAACTGGATTAAAGAGGGTTATAAGGGCTTCAATAAACCAAAAGAACAAAGCGAGGCAAGAGATACAGATAATGAGGAAGATATCAAAATTTATTGCGACGCATCTTTCTCGAACAAATGGGAGCCAACAGGAATAGCAATAGTATGGGATCAAAGAGGGAACAATTCAAAGTCTAAAATGAGCAAGACTATTGAATGCAACACGGTAGTAGAAGGAGAAGCAATCGCAGTATTGGAAGCTACAAAAATTGCACGAAAATATCACAATAAAAAAGTCACTATCCATTCAGACAACCTTGAAGTGATTCAAGGTATAAAGCAGGTGTCAGCAGCACGTTGGAATATCCAACCTTTTCTTCGAAAAATTATTCGCAAAACTGAGGAGCTCGGTCCGATTTCTTTTAAACACATCAATAGGAAGCTCAACAGGGATGCGGATAAGTTAGCGAAGGAGGCTAGACACGCAGCAACTTTTGTAAATCGGAATACGCTTAGTATTTTCGATCTTTCCGCGGCTTTTAGTAGATTAGGGATAGGATGATCTCCTACTGTAACTTTGCAGGGTGCCTTTGCACCCTTTTATTGTCCAAAAAAAAAAAAAAAAAAAGTTCTCGAAATTTCAAGTTTTAAATGTTTTCAATTTAAAAATCAATTTCAAAAATATTATAATCTTGAACAAGTAGTATCAGTTTTCGCTTGGTCAAAAGTGGTCCATACTTAGTAGGCTAACCAACAAGTGAAGATACTAATGTAGAAAATAAATAGATGAGGTGGTTGAACCTTCCTATACACATAAAGCAATGTTGACTTAATAAGAATGAAAAAAATAATCTCTTATTTTATATGTGTTAATTTCTTTAAATGAATTTACACATGTGCACTTGTCTGGTTCTATATCAACCACTACATGAAACAAGAAACAAAAAACATTAAATCTAGTAACTCCAATGTTTCTACTCTTGATTTGAGAAAGCCTCGTAGTTGTGTGGCTTCACTCTCCAATTCCTAAAATGTACACTTTCTTTAAATGTCTTTGAAGTTGAACAATATTCTTCTGACACTTGTTTAAACTCACGATAAGTAAACTCATCAACTGAGCAATCATCCAACATTAACAAGAATGATTGGAGCAATCGTTTCCTTAAATGTAATACAAAGGAAGGATTAAAATTAAGTATCAAGATGAATATTAAAAAGTAATTTTAAACTATTTAGCAACGTACTTGCATAATGATGACTCAGTAGAAGGGGACATTGCTCCTTTTGTAGAGGTACCTTGTTTTCGACCCGTTGTTCCAAGAATAACCTCATGTAAACCCAACTTATTCCAGCATATTGAATACCTAATAATCAAGTAATTACATAAACAAATAATCACGAAACTAGGTAAGTTACCTTACCCGCAAGTTAATGTGGTCAGAGCAGTCTCCGAATGCTGAAACTCTTTTGGTGGTATAGATGCTACAAAAAAAAGAGGCTGTTGTACAAACATTAAAAGGAAGGAAAGGGTATATACGTCATTACATTTACAAGATCGGAGGAATTAGAACCTTATTCACTCGGAATGGATGTATTAGCTTATCTGACAATGGTATGATACGGTCATACAAGGCTTTTTGCATGTAATCTTGTGTGCGATGAAAAGGGGATAACCCAATAGTTATAGTGGAAATATAAAGTGGTTCAATAAAGTAAGAAAGCAAAGCTCCTTGAACTCCAAGAGCATTCCAACGCGCAATTTTATCAGAGCAACTAACTGATAAAGTTGTATCTCCACGACCAGGTTTCCTTTGAACTGACCCAACATTGTCTGATTCTGAACTTAGGGACGCATTTCCACCTACAAATAGTAAAACATAAAGTAAAAGAGTCTTTTTGTAAAAGGACTAATATTTAGTAATAGTAATACTTACATGGTAACTGTGAAATATATAGATGCAATTTCCAACCCTCTTTTATTTTGTATTTTCCTTGACTAGACTTATCTGTGTCAAGATGCAAAACCAAGTTTCTAACACGATCTATGCTTCCATGATATATATCTTTCAGGCATTGTATCTCTGTGTAAAAGTACCTAGTACAATTAAATACAAGCTAGTGAAATTGGAATTTAGAAGCAATAATACAAGAACTAAACATCAAGTAATAAAGTCAAGACTAGACTATAACAGCCTGTCAATTAACATCAGATATAAGAGATTAACAAATAAACCTCAAAAGAGCTCTTCTAGCAATAACTTCAGCATGTGAATCATTTACAACATCGCCTTTCTCACTCCGTTTTGACCTCCCAATGCATTTTGTCCCTGTTCCCAAAGCTACCACTTCCAAATCTAGATATAAACATGGAAAAATATTAATACTAATGGTCTCTATGTTATGTGAATTAGCCAAATAAACCCCATCTGTCTCAAAAAGTATTAAATATACCTGTGTTATTTGAAAAATAGCATATAGTAAATACAGTAATACATGGGTATATTTTTGAAACACGTGTTATATTTGACTATATCGTATAACACAGGGACCAATTGTGCAATTACCTGTCCATCAAATATGAAGTAAACTGCACTATCACTACTAAATCAGTTGAACTTTTACCCAACAATTTTATATAGTTTAAGATCATATACTAAACTTTGCATTTGTTATTTGTTAATACTTCGTACAATCTTAAAAATTAATCTAATAAATTTTTGCTTTGAATAAAAATAAATGATGAATTTGCAATTTTAAAATTAGTGAAATATGAAAACTTTGTTCAAATTTGGGTAGTGACAGGATTTCAATTCAATTTATCTATTTATTTATTTAAACTAAAAAGAAAACTAGAAAAAGGGTTTATGACAGATAGGCACCATTGGAAGGGGAGGAGAGGAGGAAGGCGGCCAAGACGGTGACTTCGCGGCCTTGAGGCTTTCCTTTCTTTGCTAGTGATTTGTATAAACTCATTACTGCAGCTGATACCTTTTCTTCCCATTGTTCTGTAGGTGATGACGGCGTCGTTCCAGGTGATGAAGACGATGATTCGGTTCCTTCTGCCCGGGAGTTTTCCATTACGAGTATCTGAATTGATTTGATTTGAAGAGGGTAAGCTTCACAATTTTGAAGAAATTCATTATTATTATGTTTTTTTTTAAATTATTTTACCTCCTCTTCCCTTTTTTTTTTTTTTACAACGTAAAACAATCATCAAGCCAAGCTTGGTTATAATAATTTTTTTAAATTTTGAATTTTATTTCAAAAGCGCTTTTTTACTCTAAAATAAGCACTTCCAAACGAGCCCTTAGTTTGTTATGCTGCCTAGCTTGACGCGCAGTTCGGTTCGCCATCCCGTTAAGTCTTCTCGACAAATGCTTGAAGAACATGTGACCACGTTCTCCCGCGTATTGATTGACCCGCTTGATATACGGCTAGACTTTCCACCACACTTGGCAGCGGTTTGATACCTTGAATCAGATTAAGGTTATCCGAGCATATGTTGTCTTCTTCTCTGTTTCTTGTATGCCCCATTTTTGTTGCTTCAAGGACCGCAATTGCTTCCCCTTCGGCAACTGAGTCTGTCTAGATTGTTTTAGAGAAGATTGTTCAATGTCCCGTTTGTGTATCTCTTTTAACGATCCCGATACCACTTTGTTCCGTTTTACATTTGAAAGATGTGTCACAGGTAAAAATAGTTTGTGTCACAGCAAATTCATTTAGTGTCCATGAATTAATAGTGTTACCTCGTTGGCGTTCTGACGGTTGGGTAGGTAGTCCATCCCACTCGTGACCAAAAAGGTCAACCATACCTGCTTTGACTGCTTGTATAACCGTTTGCATTTCCATTATAATATTTTCGTGTATACATTTCAGTTTATATTTCCAAATACTCCACAGAGTTAACATATCATATGCCACCACCTTTTTTGTGTCCCACTTTGTCTGGTATGTTCCTTCAAAAATGTTTGTAAACCATCCCCTAGCATGGCTGGAGCTGTTTCTGATATTCAGATTTGTCATGTAGATCTCGCGCATACCTGTTGTGTACAAGATAATAAGAGATGTATGGCTGTTTCAGTTTTACCGTCACACCAGTAGCACCATTTATCGTTGCTACAATGGTGATGTCTTCTCTTTTGTTCTATAATTATATGCTTCGGAGACATCAAATTAGGTGATTATCTGGCTATTTTAATAGACTTTCAGTAATAATATGCAATATTCCAATTTCTCTCTTGTGATTTTAGTATTTTTGATTTATTAAGCTTTTGCGCGTAATATTGTGTATTTTAGTGAAAACTTTATAGGTTTTTAATACTAGCTAGGAGAGGAGGTCGAGAATAAAGTCAAAGATCGTGATATGGAGTCAAAGTATGAAGACAAATCCCGAAAGAATTGAGATTTTAGAGCTGTAAATCTGGAAAGTTTCCAAAGATTTCTGATTTCGAGCCACCTAAGAGTAGATTTAGACGCTGACTTGTGAAGAGAAAGCGTGCCCCATTAAGTTACGAAACTTTAGCAACTGGAATTGGGTCAATTGGAGTTGAAACGAGTCGGTTAGAGTTGTTTTAGTGGAGGTGGTGCAGCAGTTACGGGATTTTGGGCTAAGATAATGGACTTGGGCCTTTATTATTTCATTTAATCTTAAGCTAAGGTCCAAGTCCGATTTTCTTAAGTATAAATAGGGCTTTTGACTTCTATTTTACACACAACTCATTATTTACAAAGTCAGACAAGAAGAAAAGAAGCAGAAGCAAGGAAGAGAAGAAGCTTGGAGTTAGAGACTGTCTATATCTCCATCTTGCAGCTGAATCAACCTCCTAATTAGGTTTCTTATTTTCATTTCTGTAAAACAAATTATGAATTCCTTTTTATTTATTTTCTTAGTTTTCCCAATTATGAGCTAATTTCATTAAGTACTTGAGAACGCGTAATGGGTTGAACCATAATCTATTTTATTCTATGTCTTTGAATTTGGGATTAATTTAATTTAAATCGATTTGGGTATTTAATATTTTTCTTTAATTTATACTTATTGAATTTTATTGAACCCGCGACTCAATATTAGGACTTAGTACTTAGGCTATTCCAATTAGTGGCGATTGGATCACCTTGAGGGGGGGTCTAGGTACGGAACTAGTTAACGAATGTAGGATAGAAATTATTTGACCTTGACAGGCTTAATTAATCTTATTGCCAATTGGGTAATTAGGTTTTAATCATTCGAAGGTGGATATATTTACCCTGACGGGGTTTGTAGCACCTGAGAAGAGCTCCTTAGTCCACCCTGACGGGGGTAAGGAGATAATTGAATCCCGACCAATATTATTTTCCGAATTCGTCCCTTAAACAATACATGGAATGATTTGATTTAGGAGAAACCCTAGCGTTACTCGAGTTCTACTTTTCGTATCTTGCGTCCAACTATTTTTACTTGCGTCTAGTCTTTTATTTGCATTAATTTAGTCTTTTAATTTTCTTAGCTATTAGAAAAACAAACAACCACTCTTAAAATAATTTACTTCTTTCCGTTCAATTAATCACTATCTGATAAGCATTAGAGTCAACCAATCCGTCCCTGTGAACGAATCTGTTATCACATATATTACTTGGGACAACCGTACACTTGCGGTTGTGGTTCTCTTTACTTATTGCATTTATTTTAGAACACACAAAGGACCACCAAGTTTTTGGCACCGCTGCCGGGGACGGTAGTGTGTGACCCCGGTGTTTATCCTTTACTGTTAGTTGCATTTTTATTTTTCAGTTTTACGCTTGTTTGTTCATCTTCTTCAGGTTTTTAGGTTTGGTGTATGCGAAGGAGGCTCTTTAAGGATCTTGAGCCATCACCTCCGATCCTTAATAATCCTGAATAATTAATTAGACTTGCTAACAAAAGATGGAAAGAACAAGAAGCTCAAGAAGTAGAAGAATTAGCGAACAGAATGGATAATATTAACCTTCAGAACCAAGAGAAACCAGGAGTTCAGCTAAACGCAAATGGTCAGCCACTAGTGCCTCCAGGAATTCCTAACCTTCCAGTTCCACCTGTCATTCCTAATCCTCCAATTCAAGTCCAAATAGCTGACCCATGGTTTCTTACCGGTCCAGCACAAGAACCGTTCCTTTCCCCTCCTCTTGGGATTGGCCCAGCTAATATCGATGTTCTGAGATTCCGTCCAGATTCGGGTATGCTAGCTCAGTTTCAGAATTTCAGAAATTTTTTTGGCAAGCCCGGAGAGGATCCACTTCGCGCAGTGCAGAAATTTATGCAAATCTGCGATTCATACATTACGCAAGGAGTAACAAGGGAGCAAATGTATTTTGCTACATTCAGATTTTTCTTAATAGATGGAGCGAGTGATTGGCATGATTCACAAGAACCAGGGAAGATTACGAATTGGGAACAGTTACAGGCTGCGTTTTTCGACAAATATTATCCGTCCATGAGGTTAGATGCTCAACTCGAGTTAACAAATTTCTGACAAGAGTATGATGAAGCGTTGGGTAGAAGTTGGTCGATATTTCAGAAATGTTTACGAAGAGTCCCCAATCATGACCTTTCAGAACAACAGCAATTAAAAATTTTCTATAACGGTCTTGAGGGGAGCTCACGAAAAGATTTAGATTTGTTATGTGGTGGTGCGTTTTTACGAGTTCAGCCTGCTTACGCAAGAATTATTTTAGATAGAACAGTTGATAATGAAGTAGGATGGAATACCGTAAGAACACCAGTTAAAGGGGGAGTTAATAATGTTAACATTGAAGAGAAGTTCAACTCCTTAGAGAGCAAAATACAAACTACTTTAGAACAACAATTGAAACAACTCACGTTAGCCGTGAAAGAAGGTTTTTCAAGTAAAAGGGTTGAAGTGAATGCTACGCAAGAAGTGTATGGGTGTTCGAACTGTGGTGTTCAAGACCATGATTGGGAACATTGTGAGTGTAATACCGAAGCCGCGATTTTCGTTTCTAATAGGGGAAATTATAATTCGAATGGTAATAGATATCAGCCCAACAGAAACCATCCGGGTTTCCAATACTCAGATCCTAATGGGGCAGCTAATCCTACCTACCCATATCAACCGCGTCCCCAAGGTAACACTTATCAACCTAGACCACAAAATAACTATCAAGGACGACAGAATTATGGAAATCAGGCTCAAAGGCAACCTCCTCAAAATAGTTACAATGACACAATGAATCAAAAAGCCTTACCCTATCAACCTCAAGAAGGAAATGAAGATCTTCGGCTAACAGTAGACAGATTAATGGCAATGCAGGCACAAACCATTCAGAGTCAACAAACCTATGAAGCTGCATTAAAATTGTTGGGAACTCAAGTAGATCAAATGTCAAAACAATTAAATCAGCGTCCACAAGGAAGACTTCCTAGTGATACAGAAGTCCCAAAACAAACCGAAGATTGTAATGCTATAGCGTTGAGAAGTGGTAAGAAACTTCCTCCACCCCCATTTCCACTTATGAAAGAAAAAGAGGTGAAAAATAAAGACAAACCAGTAGTGGAGGAGGTAGAAAAAGAAAGTGAACCTGAAGTGATAGAGTTGGAGAAACTTCTAGAAGTTCAGGAAAAGAAAGATATTGTGGGGAACCGTCCTCCTCCACCTTTCCCTTCGAGAGTTCAGAAAAAAGGTGATATGGCCGACTATCAGCGATTCATCAATAGGGTAAAGGGTCTCAACATAAATATTCCGTTACTTGAAGCTATTAAAGATATTCTGAAATACGTGAAGTTCTTGAAGAGAGCCCTAACCAACAAAAGGCCGTATTGTGATAATGAAATGATTGGTTTACCCGAAAACTGCAGCGCTATCTGCCAAAGTAAGTTTCCACCTAAGTTGCTTGACCCTGGGAGTTTCACAATTCCGATATCGATTGGTAAGGAGTGGCAAGGTAAAGCATTATGCGATTTGGGTGCAAGTATTAATCTTATGCCTAAATCGATCTTTGACAAGCTGAGAATAGGAGATTTGAGACCTACTTCTATGGTCTTACAAATGGCCGATCGATCCCTCGTTCATCCGGAGGAACGAGTCGAAGATGTCCTCGTCAAGGCAGGTACTTTATTTTTTCCCGTTGATTTTGTAATTCTTGAATACGACGAGGATAGGAATGTCCCCATTATTTTGGGACGACCATTCCTAGCCACGGGGGCGTACTTTGATTGATGTAGAGAACGGAGAATTGACCATGAGAATCCAAGACGAGGAGGTGAAGTTTAATGTGTTAAGAGCTATGAAATTTCCAGATGTTCCAGGAGATTGCTTTCGAATGGATGTAGCTGAACATGCCACGCAAGAGGTATTTGATTGTTTTAATTATGATGATATCTTGCAGGCCGTTTTGACATTAGACTTGTCTGAGATGATGGAAGAGCTTGCTGAAACAGTGGCAGCTCTCAATTCTGGAAACCCAAAATATAGGCGTCCCGCCTATGAACCTGTGAGAAAACCGGGGGAGATGGTCATTAAAAATAAACCATCCATTGAATCTCCTTCGAAGCTAGAAGAGAAACCATTGCCAGCTCACTTGAGGTATGCGTATTTGGGTACTAATAATACTTTACCTGTTATTGTTTCAGCAAATTTAACAGGTTTCCAAGAAGATAAACTGCTACGTGTACTAAGGGCGAACAAAGAGGCGATAGGTTGGACCATTGCTGATATCAAAGGCATTAGTCCATCCTATTGTCAACATAAAATTATTCTTGAAGATGATAGTGCACGTTCAGTTGGAGGTCAAAGGATATTAATGCCAGCAATGAAGGAAGTAGTGAAGAAAGAAGTAATTAAGTTACTAGACGCGGGAATCATCTTTCCCATAGCTAGTAGTGAGTGGGTTAGTCCGGTTCAGTGCGTCCCAAAGAAAGGAGGAATGACTACCATCCTCAATGATCAGAATGAAGCAATCCCCACGAGAACAGTTGTTGGTTGGAGGGTTTGTATGGATTACCGCAAGTTGAACAAGGCGACCAGAAAAGACCATTTTCCTCTTTCCTTCATTGATCAGATGTTAGACAAATTGGCTGGTAGGGAGTATTACTGTTTCTTGGATGGCTATTCGGGGTATAATCAAATTTATGTAGATCCAGCTGATCAACACAAAACCACATTTACATGCCCTTTTGGTACCTTTGCATATCGAAGGATTCCTTTTGGGTTATATAATGCACCCGCTTCCTTTCAAAGATGTATGATCGATATTTTCTGGGATATGATAGATAATTTCCTCGAGGTATTTATGGATGACTTTTCCGTATTCGGTGATGATTTTGAGGAATGTTTACAGAATTTGGAAAAGGTGTTGATAAGATGCAAGGAAACAGATTTGGTGTTGAATTGGGAAAAGTGTCATTTTATGGTTCGAGAAGGAATAGTTTTGGGTCACAAAGTTTCAAGTGCAGAGTTGGAAGTTGATCGCACAAATATTGAGGTGATTAAAACTCTTCCCCCTCCCATTTCTGTAAAAGGGGTAAGAATTTTTCTAGGACATGCTGGATTTTATCATCGTTTTATTAAGGATTTTTTTTCAAAGATTTCAAAGCCTTTGTGTAACTTACTCGAAAAGGACACCAAATTCCTTTTCGATGAAGCTTGCATGAAGGCATTTCAAGAGTTGAAGGAGAAGCTGATTACTGCACCAATTGTGTTACCTCCTGATTGGAAAATACCTTTTGAAGTTATGTGTGATGCGAGTGATTCAGCTATGGGTGCTGTTTTAGGTCAAAGGAAGGACAAGGTATTTCACTCTATCTATTATGCGAGTAAAACATTCACTAGTGCTCAAGTTAATTATACAGTGACTGAGAAGGAACTTTTAGCGGTAGTTTATGCTTTTGACAAGTTTCGTTCCTATCTTCTGGGAGCAAAAATTGTGGTATTTACCGACCATTCCGCTATAAAGTACCTTATGGAGAAGAAGGATGCTAAGCCGAGGTTAATCAGATGGGTTTTATTGCTTCAAGAGTTTGACTTAGAAATTCGAGATCGAAAGGGTTGTGAAAATCAGGTTGCAGATCATTTGTCTCGTCTTGAAGGTTTTGAATCAAACACTAGTCCAGAGTTAGTTCGAGAAGAATTCCCCGATGAGAGTTTATTTGCTATCTTTAGTGGTTTACCGTGGTACGCTGATATTGCAAATCTTGTGGTAAGTGGTTCTTTTCCTGAAGGAGCTACTTCCCAAGACAAGAAGAGGTTAAGTACACGTGCTAGACAGTTCTTTTAGGAAGCAACAGAAGGAAGGAAGAAGAAGCTGCTAGAGCTGGAGTGGGTCTATAGCTCCGTTCTCAGTCATTCCAACTCTGGAAATTAGGTTTCTTTTATCTTTTATTTGTAAGACAATATGAATTCCTTTACTTTTAATTTAGTTTTTCTTTCAATTAATATGAGCTAAACATTTATTAGTGCTTGAGAATTCTATATGGGTGATTCCTAATCTTAATAAATTCCATGTCCTGAATTTGGGTTTCTGTTAAATTAAACTAGATTGTGTCTTTTATTCTTTTCGATAAATTAAGATTATTTACTGTTTTTAGAGTAGCTAACTAAGAAAAGGTGTTAGTATCTAGGCTATTCCACATATGTGGCGTGTGGATCATCCTGACGGAGGGTTTAGGTACGGAAATATTTATTCAATCTAGGATAGAAGTTATTGATTCTGACGAACTTAGCTAATTCTAGGGCCAATGAGGTAATAAAACTTAACCATCCAAAAGTGGATCATATTTACCCTGACGGGACTAGTGACACTCTAGGATAGCTTTATAGTCCACCCTGACGGGGGTATAAGGAATTTAGAATCCCGACCATTATAAATGACCAATTTAGCCCTTAAACAGAATATGTTATGAATTAGGATTTGGATGACCCCTTGCGTTCTCAAGTGCTATCTTCTCCTACTACGTTTCACTCATTTTATTTGCGTCTTAGCTTTTACTTGCATTTATAATTTGTCTTTCATTTAGTAGTTTTAATAACAAAAACCAAACAAACATATTTTATTTACTTGCTTTCATAAGTGCAACCAATCATTATCTGCTAAACATTGTAGTCAACCATCCCGTCCTTGGAACGAATCTGTATTATCCTTATTACTACTTGGGACAACCGTACACTTGCGGTTGTGGTTCGATTATCATTTGCATCTATTTTTAAACACACAAAGGACCACCATGGAGCTTGGCGCCGGAGTTGCAGTGACGCGAGCTTGGCAACGGTTGTCTCATCTTCTTCGTTGCAGCAACGAAGCCATGGAGGTGGTGGTCATCATTACTCCGGCGAATCAGATCTCGCGAGGTTGGTTGTTGTGGCTACTCACCGGTGGTGAAGCTCGTTTCCATGGTAAAGATCTCGGAGTACTCCAGTTCATTCAATGGTTGTTGAGAGGAGAGTGGTGGTGTTATTTTAGAGTGGTGTTGATGGGGCGGCCATGGACGAGAAGGCTGTTTTATGGTGGTGGTGGTGCTCGTCGACGAGAAGAAGTATATTTTTTTTTCATTTCAAATCTAGATCTTGTTTGACCAGATCTGGTCAAACAAAATAGTAATTAATTTATCATTTTTTAATTGTATATTCATTTGTAATTGTTTTAAAATTGTGTAATAAAGGTGAATAAAAGTTTTTTTTTTGACTATTTATGCTTTGTTTTTTAATAATACTCATCAATTTGACTGAGTACTCATCAAATTTACGGAGTACTCATCATATTTATCAGAGTACTCATTAAATTATTCGGAGTACTCATTAAAATTATTTTAACCACTCACCAAAATATATAGAGTACTCATTAAAATTTATAGAGTATTCAGCAAACTTATAGAGTACTCTCAATGTTTCCGATACTCATCAATTTTATCCGATACTCTATGTTTTTTCCGGTGACTGGTGGTCGGTGGTCGGTTGGAGGTAGGTGGGTAGTGGTAGGTAGAGGAGAGAGAAATAGTGACATCACACTTTTTTGTCTTTTAGTGGTAGTAAGGGTAGGAAAAACTGTTATGAAAAATGAGGTCCCTAAAAAGAAAAGTTTTTTTGAAACTATTCTATAAAGAAGAAAGATGGTCTCCAAGATCTTATATATAATTCATCCAAAATTAAATTATAAGAATAAAATTATAATTTAATTTGAATTAATAGTTGATTATTAAAAGATATGAACTAATTTATCTATTGAAAATTTATGAGGAACTAAATTATTTAGTAATTTTGTAAGGGGAAATCATTTTTAAACCAAAATAAATGTAGGAAGTTGACTTAACCATTAAATTGGTTTTTGGAGATAGATAAGAAATTTGTTAATGGTTCATGCTACCCACTCATTTTGTTTTTGTTTACTTTTCATTTGCTTCAATCTTGTTTGGGTCTTCGACTCTTCCAGCTTCTTACATTTTAATTCACTTATCCCTTACAAATATCGTTAGCAACAAACCAAAAAAATCAGAAAAATATGCAAAGTTATACCGAATCTGATTATGATGCTTTCATTGAATATCTTCAAAATCCCCCCGTTGTGCATCCTTTATTGGCACACAACAGTACTTTAGATCAGAGAGTTGTGGAGAGTACTAAGATTGATTTTTCTGCTTTTGATGCTCTCCTTGAATTTCTTATCAAGT
The DNA here is from genome assembly GCA_029959085.1 of Nemophila menziesii. Lineage (NCBI taxonomy): Eukaryota > Viridiplantae > Streptophyta > Magnoliopsida > Boraginales > Hydrophyllaceae > Nemophila > Nemophila menziesii. The sequence goes on from JARWIR010000071.1 coordinate 1,426,467, forward strand.
CCCCTGTTGTGCCTCTAAAAATGATAGAGGACGTCATAACTGGTGTTGTAATTATCAAAGCAATCCTTATAGATCCTCCTCATAAGTTGTTTAAAGATGGTTATTTACAAGTAGCTAGATCTGTTGTCAGGAATGTAGGATCCTTTTTCTACTCATTTGATCTCAATAAAATGAATGAATACATGGCCCTTCAACTTTCTTCGCAGCTATGCAACTTTTTTCTTCAGCTCAAGGATACGCCTACTTTCAGATGTTTCCAATGGTTCAGAGTGAAGAGGCCAATAATCGTGTATCCAAAAACGAGTGCATTCGTCTTCATTGACCATCTTTTGGAGAATCTTGAGGAGTTGTTGGAAGACACAACTAGTGCAACTATACCTTTCAACTATTTCATTCTGAAGGTGCAAAGTGAGCTACGTTTCTGGTATTCTGACCTCATAGAAATCTCGAGCAACCCACCATTGTTCTTAAAGGAGACCATTGAAACAATTACAAAATTGGCATATGATGTGGAGTATGCCCTTGATTGCTTTCTTGTTGGAGATCTTCCTTACTGGCGCTGTATCTGCTGGCTTAATGACATCTTTCTAGATTTTCTCAAAATAGAGCAAGAAAGAAGGACAAAAGAAGATATGGAGGAGGATCTCAAGGGGAAGAAAACAATGATAGAAGATATGCTTCTTGGAGGAGATGAGCAACTCAACGTTATCAGCATTGTTGGTCCGAGAGGAATAGGTAAGAGAGCATTAGCTGAAGAATTGTACAAGTCTCCTTCTGTCATCAGTCACTTCGAGTCTCGTGCATATATTTCTTCTCAATGGTTTTCTTCTCATGATGATATAAAAAAGGCATTATTGTCACTTTTAGGTGACCTGGTTGATCTTTCAGATCAAATTCATTCCAAGAATAATGAAGAATTAACTAAACTACTGTTTGAATGTCTCGAGGGAAAGAGATTCCTTGTTATGATTAGTAGTCTTTCTTTTTTACATATGTGGGTTATAACGCAAAGATGGTTCCCAGATTCTCACAATGGAAGTAGAATCATATTAATTACTGAAGAGGTGAAGTTTGCTTTCCCAGCTAAATGTAAGAGCATAGGGGAACCCCAATCTCCACAAATCTGGGAGTCATTCTTTCAAATAGTAAGCTGCCCTGACGAAATGTTAGAAGTCGGAATGAAAATTGCTAAAAGATGTAAACCAGAATCAAAGACTTTTGTCGTTCATCTTCTTCTTCGTACCTTTCGGAAAACAGTGAATCAGTGGGAAGAAGTAGCACAAACTCTAGGGTCCCGTGTATTTGGTTACAGGGATTCGCAGGTAATTCGCATACTAGATTTGACTTGCATGTATTTACCGGATCATTTAAGATCATGTTTTTTCTACATGGGAGTATTTTCATATGGAAATGTTTTAGTGTCAAAATTGATAAGATTGTGGATAGCGGAGGGATTCGTAAAACGTACGGCATCCCAAAGCTTAGAGAAGACAGGAAAGGATTATTTAGCCGATCTTATTTCAAGAAACCTATTGGAACCTGTTAAAGATATTTGGCGCGGCAAGGCTGCTCGTGTATATAATCCTGTGGTAAGTAACTTCCTCGAGAGCAAAGTTATGGAAGATAATTTCTTGCAGATTGAAAGGGATTCTTCTTCTTCTTCATCGTCTTCACCCACAATATATCACCTACGTCGTCTCAAGGTTTATTCGAAATGGGATAGATTTGCTATGTCCACTGGCCCATTTCTACAATCACTGTTTTTCACACCTATACATGAGGATGTCATGAGGGACCATTCATGTGATATTTCTTTCATTTATAACAAATTTAAGTTTCTTAGGATATTGAATATTGAAGATCTCACTATAGGAGACTCTTTTATAGAGGTTGGTGTTCTTGTTCTGCTAAGATACTTGGCCGTCAAAAGCTCTGTGAAATTTATTCCACCATCCATATCCAATATTTGGAACCTTGAAACTTTTCATTTTGAACAATCAAATGCCAATATTTGGGACCTTGAAACATTTTATTTCAGACAATCAAATGATAGAATTGTAAAAGTAGCAGATTGTATATGGGACATGATAAAACTGAGACACATTCATATAGGTATTTTTTCTTCTTTTGATTTGGAGCCCCACAGACTTGAGAATTCCTCTTCCATTCTAGATAATCTACAAACCTTGTCGGAACCCGTTCTTGCTTATGGAGACAATATGGAGAAGATGTTGAGAAGGTTATCAGGCATTCTTAAACTAAAGTGTAGATTTCTAGATTCATGGGATAATGATACGAAATGCAATTGGTTCCCAATGCTGGGGTTTCTCAATAAACTAATATCACTCAAGGTGGTTTCTCAATGCTGGGGTCCAGTTAAATATCCATGTAAGTTCAATTTCCCTTCCAATCTGAAGAAACTTACTTTGAGGGAATTTCGTATGCCATGGAATGCGATGTTACAACTTTCAATGCTAAAGAATCTGAAGGCTCTCAAGTTAAAATACAATGCATTTGAAGGTGAAAGATGGGATATGGAAAATGACGTGGTGTTCCCAAAAATCAAATACTTGAAGTTGAATCACATGGAAGATCTGGAATACTGGATTGCCACTCGTAATAACTTTCCCAGCCTCGAAAATCTGGTCGTGTACGATTGCAGGAAGCTTGTAGAGATCCCTCAAGATTTTGCATACATTACTTCCATACGCATGATTCAGGTGGAGTTTTGCACTCTTTCTGCTGAAAATTCAGTCAGACTTATACAAGATCAGCACGTGAAATGTTGGGGTCATCATCAACTCAATATATCTTTCAAAGACAATTTCCATATATCAGGTATGTTAATTGTCGCTCTCATGAGTAAATTTATACTCTTCTAAATTCTACTCTTAAGTTTTGTATTTATTATTTCCATGACCCATTTGATTGCTAATATACCTTTAGCTAGTCACATCTTTTATTTGGCTTATAATTATCTCCATTCTCTTAAAAGGAATTTGAAGATGATGATCATGGGAGGTTGCTGTTACATTTATTTGAATGGATAAACTTCTCTTGTTTTTTTAATGTTTGTCTTGATAACTTGTTTCTTGAAGTGGGATCTAGGAGAAACCACATGTCTGAATCTCAGATATGCCTCTCTAAACTTTACATGTTATGTGTACTTTTGTTTATTGTAATATATTTACACTTTTATTGTTTAAATTATATAATCAATTTTCTATTTTCTTCTACGCCTGAGTATAATTTAGATTTGTGCTCTCCCATGTGGAAAAAACTGAAACTAGAATTCCCATGTATGCTAGCAGGTTGTAATGGATAATGAGTAGTTTTTAGTTTCCATCTTAAACAGCTTAATATTACATTGAAAAACTTATCTGCAATGGACTATTAACCTCTTTATCACTCATTTGAGCTTCAGAAACTTGTTTTATGGAACCTAAAGATATTGATATCAATAACGATTTTGTAGTCTCTTCTTCGACAAAACTGCAATGATTAATATAATTAGTATCACCGTCATCTAAATGCTTTTGTTTTCTTGAACCTTCACTTTTCCGCAATTATGGTATCTATATCACTGATACGGAGAGATATAAAGCCTGAGACTGATGTGATAGAATCAGAATACCAATTTGATTCATCTTGTTTTTCTTTTTTTCTTTTCATTTTCCACTAACCATGCTGGAGCTTCTCTTCTGGGGCTCTGGGGTTTGAACTCTTCTTGATTCTCATCAATATAAAAGAAGTACAAAAAGAACTCAAATGTGATATCACAAAGCAGGTTTTGACTCAGCTTCAAAATTAGGAAGGATCAATTGCATGAATGTATTGTGTGATATAGCAAAAGTACTGCGATGTTATTCCAAAAACTAGCAAATATAAGGTGTTTGGCTTTAAGAAAGATTTTGTTACTGGGTAAAAATTTAAATCGAATTTAATAGATATACGAGTAAAATATCAATATGGTCACCATTTTTATATATATTTCTGTGACAATTGTGATACTTAATTGTGTGGACATGTTGAATGAAACAGTGGGCATGTTAACTAAGTCATACTCATAGTGAGTGCACTTTTAGCATAGCACTCTCATGGGGTCTTTGTGTTTGTTGTGTGGTTGCAAATGGAAGGTAAAAAAAATCCAAAACCAGTCTATGTTTATGCACTGTAATATGTTGTTTGTATCTCATGTGTAGTTCTTCTAATTTTATAATTAATTAATACTAACCTATTTCTATGGAAACAGATCTTCCTCAGAAGCGCCACAGTTTTTTTAAAAATAATTTTTTAAGGCTTTGATTTATTTTGCTTGTATGATTTTTTTCTTCATTTATATGATACAATATGGGAACTTATATGCCATTAACCCATAAAAAAAAATATAGGGACCTATAGTACAATTTATTCTAAGACAACCATCATCCCTGATTCGAGATGTTTAATTTTCAGCTTTCAACCATTAATCTGCTCAATCTTAGCAAGGAATCTAACACTATAAAACATGGTATCAGATTTCAAGTGTTTCAAAACATAATCTTGCTAATTTAACACAACTTTTAACCAAAAGAATTCAACCATATAGCTACTACTAACGTTGATCGCAATTACATATCAGAGAGTCAATCATAAACACGGAATCAATATATAACAAAACATACTAGCTCTTCTTGAAGGGAAAAATTAAGCTGCAAGCTTCTTATAACACTTGCAAAATTTTCCCAATAAATTCTCGCGCCACTCCAAGTTTTCACCACCCCATATTTCTTCATGACCGATACATCAATAAACTGTGTTCTCCACAATTTACCTGCAATGATTCAAAACTTAGTTATACAATTGAGACTGCAATGGTTCACCACAATCCTCTGGAGTTTTTCCAGCCTGCAATTATTTTATTTCGATTTAAATAAAAAATCAAATTAGAAAGGTAAATTACATTCATTACCTTAGTTATACAATTGAGCAATTTCTTTGACTTATCTGAACTATTGTAGGAGAATTTGATCCAAGTACTCCAATACTATTGGAAGGCAATTTTTTACTATCCTCCAATATGCAAACCACCTTAGTAATAGTTTTTCTTTGTTGCCCATAACCATAAATAGAAAACTCTGAAGTGCAATCTAACCTAAGCTAATCAGTTTGAAAGATCAATTCCCTAAAAAAAGTTTAAAAAAAACTCACTTTCATGAATTACATTTTAATCAATTAGCAAGAACCAAAGTATAGACCCCTGTGTTATGTGACATAGCCGAAATACTGCAAATCTAACCCTCAAACGGTGCTTCTTTTCAAAACACGGTTATAGTTGCCTATTTGCATAACACTGACCAATGGCTATTTCGCTCTAAATGATCAAAGAAACGGGAAATTAATGCTAGTTCTTGAATTGTAATAAAACTGTTAAATATCTAGAAATACAAAAGACAATAATCGAATTATTTTGAATCGAATACCTGTACTTTGAGGAGCTTAGATCAGTCTTCACCGGAGCTCATATCTAGTTGTAAGCCGATAGGTACCGCAATAAAATTTGAGGCGATGAGTTCTTATTCCGGTGAGTTTAGTACAATTGTTGCTCTCTCTTGGCTATTTGATCGAACAGTTTGAAGATGAGCTACACAACATTAACGTGATGAATTGTGCCGATTGTAGCAACTTTATTGATAAATTCTCGCCGACGTGGATGTGAATGAGAGACCGGAAAAAAATTTCTCGGAGGTGAATGAAAGGTTTGCTAGCAATTGCTATGGCGTGATAGCTAGCAGCAGTTTATAAACAACGCAGTTCAGATTAAGTGTGAAAGAGATTAAGAAATTAAGTGACGGAGAGAGTATAATACTTGTATATGATCCGCGCTCTAAGAAGTCTTTGGTTGCATTTAAGAGCCTCATGGAGGTATGGGCATTACCTAAACCTTCTTCCATCATTTTAATATAGATTCTACATCTTAGGTTTTACAGTAACGACAATGATGGACCACGGAGGTGAGGCTGAGATTAGGTGGCGTCGACGGTGAAGGTAGGTGGGGATTTAGATGCGAAGATGAGTATGCTGTGAAATATGATTGATTGTGAATGTGAACTTAGGGTGGTTAACGGACTGCTCGGGCTCGGTGCTTAGCGGATATGGGTCATACCGGACTGGTCCGGTAGGTACTTAGGAAGGTGAGAGGAGGATCCAGACCGCTAAGGTGTCGTTTGTTTTTTAAATAATAAGTGCTGAATGCTAAATGAACAGCTGAATAATAGGACTTATTCTGTTAAGAGGCAGTGTCTGAATGATTCAGGCTTAGTTTGAAATCTTAATGAAACAGACCCGTTAAGAACCATTCAGATCTGAATTGGATAGGAAAAACAAACAGTCTTATTGATCTAGTGTCTTAATGAACTAGATTAAAATCTCATTAAGTGCAAAAAGACTGGATTACCAGTTCCGGTTCTGCCATATTTTTTCTTATTTACACATACATAATAGAAGAACTCTTTACAATTATAATAGAAGAACTTGTTACAATTATAATTGAGATAATACATAATGAGACAGTTGGACAAATCAAAAAAATTAAAACAACCTTCAATTTAAATAAAAAATCTAAAACAACCTTCAATTTAAATAAAAAATCAGAGATTTGCCCTAATTTAATTTTTCATATGCAGAATGTATAATACTTTGGCAATTAAATGTTAATTTGCAAGTAATATAACCTTATAATAAAACATACTAATGTAATGTCATAAAAAAAATCACATAAAAGCACTTTGGGCCAATATGAACACTTTCAGAATTAATATCATCATCATATACATTTATACAATACTTTTAAACTAATTTTGGTCCACTTCATGCATTTTTTAAATTTTGGGGCAAATTTGTATAGAAAAATAATTTCTAATAAATATTTTCATCATATTTGTATAAACTAGGGGTTGATTTGCATTTTTTAAAACTTTAAATACATCAAGGATTAAAACTATCAAATTCGTATTCCACGTGGACTTTTAGTACCATTTTCACACCAAATTCAAAGAAATCCATTCAACACTTTAATTCACAAAAACCATAAACTTTACTATCAAAACCATATGGGTAATCAGTGGGGGAGGTATAGAGACTTAGCAACTCAAAACCATTAAACACTTTCAATTACAAATTGTAATTCCCAAAAACCAACAATTTGACTATCAAAATCTCATAAAAAATGTAGTTATAGTATCAATTCAACTAAATCAAGCGCTAGAAGTAACTATGTCACACAAAATAGGGACTTTCCATCAAAAACCACTCCCTTTACATGTTGTTAAAGTATCAATTCATCTAAATCAAGCAAAACTAGTAACAATTTCACACGTGATTGGGACTTTCCATAACATTTTCACACCACAAAAGGACTTTCCATATCATTTTTGAAAAAATGTTTTAATTTCCACAATAAAATCACACATTTTAGGAAATATATGGATAAATTTAGCACAACAAAAGGACTTTCCATAACAGTTTCAAACTTAAAATGGACTAGTAGTAACAATTTCGAAAAAATATTTTAATTCACACAACAAAATCGGCTTAAAACAGGGACTAAATCAACAATTTACACAAAACCAAGGGACTAAAAAAAAGATTACCCACAACTCTTTCATCATCCTTCTATCCACATCCAGAAAAGCATCATAATAATCCAACAAATCAACCATGCAAAAGATAAATCAACTTAAACATCTCAATCTACATAAGAGTGTATATATATATATACATACACAAATATCAATAAAAAACTTACACTTTTCGAAACACCCTTAATAGACCATAATAAACCATCAATAAATCCATCAGATGAAGATAAAAAGAACGAAACCCATCAGATGAGGATAACAAGAACCAAAGCACATCATGGTTTAATCAGACATTCAAAGAGACCATACAATACAAATTGCCTTATACAATAGATAAGATTCATAAATAGAATAAATTGTAGAATCAAGATTATGCGTGAAGATGAAGATAGAGTAGTTGAGAGAGTAATTAGAACGAGAGGGGAGATTGATTAAATGAGATAGGGTTGGGTGGGTAAGGGAAATTGAAAGGGACGCGCGGAGTGGGTAAGGGAAATGTAAATGGGACGCGTAGGGTGTGGGGGTGGCATTATATAAATAAAAATATATAAATCAAGGTTTTTTTACAAGAAATAGACCGACAAACCAAGCCCGGTTCGGTCTGGTTTGGTTCCCTACTATAGCGTCGGATCGGTTTCGGTCTTCGAATCGGCCGGTCTACGGACCGGTGGAGCCGGTCAGATTACCACACTGAGTGTGAACCGTGAAATGTTTTTAGAAAAAGAAAAATAATTGAAATGTGCGAGTGGAGAAATGTATATTCTGTTTGAAACTTTGAGTTGTTCTTTTTACTAGTTTATATATAAGGATATTTTTGAAAAAAATCTAATTTTGTTTAGTACTTGGATGCTCTCCTAATAAAAAAAAGCATATATGTCCTAACTTTTATTTCTTAGCATTCAAAACTTAATTTATTTTTAATTAAATAAAATATTGACTTTAATAAATTTCTCTTTCTTACTAAATACATATAAATCATTTATTAAAAGTGATTTCTAACCAAAAATTAGAATTTTCCTCTTTTTTCCACATAAGAGTTTCTTCATCCTCTTCTTCATCAGTTATCTATTCTTAATTTTTTAACCTCTTATCAAATAGCATCTCATACATAGAAAAAAACGTAGAAGATCTAGATATTCAAAAAGAAATGATTGATAAAAGAAATATGGCTAATGTATCAGAGATATCGTGCATGACAGATAACAATGACAAACAATATATACCATATCTAGGTATGATGTTTGACACTGATAAAGATATGTATGATTTTTATAATAAGTATGTAAGAATTGCTGGATTTAGCATCAGATATCAAGCTTCTACGAAGAGCAGTGATGGAAAAATAACATATAGAACAATAGTTTGTTATAAAGAAAGATATAAAAAACCTGACAAAAGGGATCTATTTGTTGAAAACCCTAGAGTTGAGACAAGAAAAGGATGTCGTGCTATTATGAAAATTAAACTAGACAAAATTTCAGGAAAATATGTAGTGTATGATTTTTTTCAGAACATAACCACGACGTGATTAACTAGAACATGCATATATGCTTCAATCTCAACTAGAAAAATCTGATGCACAAAGTGATTTAATAGAGTTAGCGGAAAATTATGGAATTGATCTTCGTAGGTCATATGAGTTAATGGGAAAGAGGTTGGTGGAAAGAATTGTCTTGGTTACTTAAAGGTAGATCATAAGAATTATCTTCGCACCAAACGACAGAAAGAATTAGCTTATGGCCAGGTTGATGTGATAATGAAGTATTTTTAAGATCAAACGTCACAAAATGAATAGTTTTTTACGCGTTTCAAATGAGAAATCGAGAACAAATTACAAATATATTTTGGGTCGATGCACAAATGATAATGGACTATGGTCATTTCGTGGATGTAGTTTCACTTCACACTACTTACAAAGTGCATGAAGATTCTCGTCCCTTTGCTATGTTTTTAGGCGTTAATCATCATAATGAGGCTGTGATTTTTGTGGATGCTTTATTGTATGATGAAACCTCAAATTCTTTTTGTTGGTTATTTGAGACATTTTTACAGGCTATGTCAAATAAGTATCCTAAAACTATTTTCACTGATCAAGATGATGCAATGGCAAAACCTTTATACAATGTTATGTCTGGAACATTTCATCGTCTCTGTACTTGGCATATAATACAAAATGCTTTGAAGCATATGAATCAAATTTTAAAGACAATGGCTAGGTTCATCAAGTATTAGGAAAAAAATTCAAGGAACCAAAAGAGTAAGATGAGCGGCTTATTTCATGGGTATCCATACTTGATGAATTTAGTGTAAGGGAAAATACATGGTTGAAAAGGTTATTTGAATTGAGGCATAAATGAGGACGGCCATATATTAGGCAACATTGGTCCTCCATAATACGAAGCATGCAGTTGAGTGAGTATAAATGCTGACTTAAAGTTAAACTTAAATTTAGATTATAGTTTGCGCAATTCTTTACTCACTTTGCAACTATGCTAGAAAATAAACAAGATAAAAAACATGTTGTTGAATATTTTTTGAGTTATGAATTACCCGAATGCGACGTCCAAACTAGGTGGTTGATGTCTCCTCATTTGTGATAGATTAATGTTAGGATGAGACATCATTTTAAGTGATTTAGAAGTCAATAATGTCGATTTTCTTGAGTTTTAGTGCGCTTTCCTATTTTGAGTCTTGATT